>JALMGA010000021.1:5646456-6862912 GCA_023333525.1 Aspidoscelis tigris stejnegeri
AACCTGGGCAAATTTGGCCAAATTCAGACATTCAAACTTGAACTGAACGTTGGCACATTCAAAGACGGACATCCAAATTCAAATTGAATGTTTCAATACATTCATATGAAGCTTCGTATGGGATTCATATCGGAAATCTATGGGATTTGTATGCAGTCGTATGGGATTTTTATAAATATGGAAATTTCTATCCCACCTAATTCTATCCCGCCTAATACTCTAAGGTTTCAGGGCAGGTAACAGCATTCGTATGGGATTGAATGTTTGTATTGAATACGAATCCTACCACATTAAAAGAGGGTCTATTTGAATGAACAACTTCTGTTCTTCTCCCCACAACAGACACCCTGTGAGGTAGGTGGAGCTGAGAGAGCTCAGAGAGAGAGAGCTGTGACTGGCCCAAGGCCACCCAGCTGGCTTCGCGGAGGAGTGCGGAATCAAACAGGGAGACTACCAGATAAGAAGAGTTGGCTTTTGTAACCTGCTTTGCTCACCCATTTAAGGGGACTCAAAGCAGCTGACAAACCTTCTGTTCTTCTCCCCACAAAAGACACCCGGTGAGGTCGGTGGGGCTGCGAGAGCTCAGAAGAGAGCTGTGACTAGCCCAAGGCCGCCCAGCTGGCTCCGTGGAGGTGTGCGGAATCGGACCCAACGAGTGACGCTTGCAAGAAACTACAGCCCAGAGGAAAGAGAGGCCTGATGGAACAGCTTAAGAAAGGAATAGCAAAGAAGGGCCCATTTGCCCTGTGTTCAGGCAGCTTTGAACTTTAATAAGGACTCTCTCCATTTTCATCCACTTAATGCATCAAATCACCAACACTGGATCCAAAGAATGTCCAGCAGAGAAAGCGCGATTGCTCCCCCTCGGCCGCCCTGCACTCTGATGTCCCCGCAACTTGTTCCGGTAGGGGAGAGAGAGGGCAGGCAGACAGATTTAAAGACGAAAACAGCCCTCTCCGGGATTTCTCCTCCCTCCTCTCAGAAAGGCATTGACTCTCAGACGTTGAGCACGGCTTTCCAAAGCCAAAGACCATGGCAGGGAAGCTAAGTGTGGCCTTCTGAGCATTAAACGCACATGTCCTCTCACAGGAACGGACCGGTCGCGCAGGCAGGAAGTTTCGGCTGCACGTGGCCCTGCGAAAGGCAAAGAATCGCCTCTTTTTGTCCTAACAGACACGGACGGGTTTTCCTTTGAAAAAGTAGAGTCTACAACACTGCACTGCTTAAGGGCCCCGCCACCCCGGGCCCCCCTCCAGCCGTTTTTGGAATCCTGAGAGCGGCTGGCGGGCATCGGGGTTCAGGAGGGCACTCCCGGCGGGGGTAACGGGCGGCGGGTCCAAAACGGCGGGCGGCGGGAGGTTGGCACCGGCTGACGCATATACACAGAACACAGATAATAGCAGCAAAAGAGAACTCTTGTCTTCGTTGTCGTCGCTTTTGTTTTTGGAAAGCAAGAAGGTGCATCGAGAGCTCCGGGCCGAGGGTTCAGAATTCTTCGTGGACGTTTCGGGCGTAGTCCATGAGTTTGCTGCCCGTGAAGTACTCGCTGTATTTCAGGATCTCCTCCAGCTCCAAGTGGTGGTTCTGGTTTTCGTCAGCTACCGCGATCATCTGCTTGGCTTCGTTCAGGGCATTGTACTCGTTCATGGGGTCCATGTATTCCTGCAAAGAAACAAAAAACACAAATATCACGGCGGATGTCAGTAGGTGTCATGCCCCCTGTTGTCAGCGCCCCTTCCTCCGAGGACGAAGGGGCTGGTGTGATGCCCAGCCAAGGTCAGGCAGGCTACTTGGCCACACAAAATGAGGAACACCTATAGCCAGTGAGCCAATAGCTCAAGAAGACAGCAGCTCAGAATCAGAAGACACAGGGCGACGCCCTTCGCCAAGCGGTCTAAGGCGTGAGAGCAAAGAGCTTCACAGATCAGAAAGAATCCGTGCCCATCACTTGCGGCAAAGGAGGCGTGTCTCTGATTCGCCTATTTACGGCAGCGCACTCTGATAAGCTTTGTTGCAGATAAACGCTCGTAAACCTGCAGCTCCAGAATTTGCGACCTTGCTTCTTGATTGACTACTGACCACTATGACCTTCTGATAACTTCGACCCTGGAACTCTTTTGACCGCGCATTTGACTTTCAATTGACCAAAAGACAGCAGTGCAATTCACAAATGCCAAATCTTGGGACAGACAGACAGACAGACAGGAAGGAAGGAAGGAAGGAAGGAAGGAAGGAAATGCACACCAGACCTCTGAATTGCTTTAAGACAGCAGCTTCAAACCTGTCTTTAAATCATGAGTACCATGGATTCCATATACTTTGCAACTGTCCAGGCATCAAACCCCTGACTATTGAGGGATGGCTGTAACTGTACAATGTAGGGAAGGAAGGAAGGAAGGATGGAGGGAGGTGGTTAGATTCAAAGTAAGTGTTGATAAGAGACTACTAGATCAGTACATTCTACAGATTAAATGCAGAGCTTGGTTACTGATCCCGGGAACTAAGCATCTACAAAAAAAGGGCTGATTAAATTGATGGTTGGGGAGCAAAGAAACCCTGACGTTTCATCAACTGGAAATGTTTCTCAGATAAATGGACACCCGGAGACGCACTGGTCAAAAGGAGAAAACAAAAAGATCTTGCAATAATTCACGCTACTTTTGAAATGCAAAGTAATTCCATCACAAAGCAGCACGTAACCAACTCAAGCTCCTTTCTTCCAGTGCAAAACTGAAAAGAGCAAAACTGCTTCTCTGGCGTTAAGACACGTTCCCCCCCCCCCCCCAATCACCACAGCTCTTAAAGAAGGGGAAAAGTTGAAGCTGAGAAGTCACAAAGAACGTGAAATAAACGCCTTTCTAAGCAACTTTGCAGGAAGCAGCTGTGCCCACACGAGTGATGATCACCTGAACTGATAAAGCCGAATAGAAGAGTAGGCGTTTTATCTGCAGAAGATTTGCGTCTGAAATATCTCTGAGAAGCACTGGTAGTCTGGGGGGTAAGGCTATGAAAGCTCTAAGGTGGCTAGCTAAGATGGACAAAAAAAAAAAAACAAACACAAAAAATCCAGAGAAAAGGACCGTACATGAAACCCATCAAATTATGGTCTTAAAAATATAAAGTTGTTGAGATACATATAAATATCTTTGAATGAATGAACTTTATTTACGGCCACAGGGTGTCTGGTGTGGGGAGAAGAACAGAAGGTTTGTCAGCCGCTTTGAGTCCCCTTAAATGGGTGAGAAAAGCGGGGCAGAAAAGCCAACTCTTTCTTCTTCTTCTTCTCAAGTTGCTGGATTCTTAGCTATACCCATCTCCTAAGAGCAAAGCCTCCCCAAATGTCAACACTATAACCATACAACCTTGGTACATCATTGCCTGCTTTCCATCTGGAACAGGCAGAAGCAGTTCAAACAGCCAGGCTACCAGGAGACGAGCAGGTATTAAAAGTGATTAAAATCTTAACAGCTATCAAAGTTCAGCTGCTCCATGCTCGGATTTAGACAAAATCGAGTTCTGATAAAGCAAACAATTCCTTTAAAGAGCATCTCTTGTCGCTACTTATGCCTAGCTACCGGTATGAATGTAGAGGTTAACTCTGTGGAAAGCACTCTCTTGCCTTTGTGTGAGTTTTACCGTAAAAAATCAAACCACTGATTGGAGCTGATTTCCAGGAAGCAAACAGGATAAAGCACTGATCTGAATTTCTGTACCGTGACATGTGGTTTGACTGTGGTTTTAGAAGGATCCCTTACAGAAACAGAGGATAACCCATGAGGATCTGTGATTGGGATACTGGATTTAACGGAATGCATACAGATGCGTACGGACGCATACAAATGTGGTATCATTAAATACGAATCGAATATTCGTATGAATAGATACAATTGTATTCAAATCAGTTTGAATCTGAATACATTTGTTTTTTCTCTGCTCATACAAATTCAGACATTTGAATACTCAAATCGAATGTCAAAACTTGCATCCATGCATAGCTGTACCTGCCCAGATGTTAACCTACTGTAAACTACAGGGAAAGGTGAGAAAGCACCTCTGGTTAGATTACCTTAGACTCTTTAATCTGAGGAGTCCATGAAGGCTTGAAGAAATGTTAAGAAAAGCATATTTTTGAACATACTGGTGGTCTGCAGAAATAAAAGGTATTTGAAGGGGATCCATGTTGAAGAAGAGGTGGTATTAAACATGAATATTCATAGTGTTCATTATTATTATGAATCTGGACATTCATATGAATAGTTCAGGCACATCTGCAACAGGCCTAGAGTGCATTTGGCATGGATTATGAGTGTATTAAAAGTGGATTCAGGTCGGTTTTGACGCTTTTGGAGCAGATTTGTTACAGGATATGTATCGTATGCATATCTCAGATACGTATTGGATGGGTATTCGTTGGTATCCAATACGTATTCAGTCGTATCTGACATTCATATGAATTTGTACAAATGCATTCATACTGAATAGGATTTTACCGCATTGGAAAAGGTCTATTTGTACGAATAAGAGTTTTCTAACATTCGATTTGTTACGAATTGAAAGCCAAAAAAAAACCCCCCACACACATTTGTGCACATCCCTAGTTGGCAAATATCATTCTATATACCTTATCGGAGCTTTCATTCAAGAGAGGAAAATTCACAATAGTCAACACACTGACCTCCAGTTCCTCCATGGTGACGATCCCGTTGTGGTCCGCGTCAATGACCTCTTCAAACTCCTTCTTCCGGTCCCTCACCCAATCGTCATCGATGTCCTGGGCTTGCTGATTCTCCACGGTGCCAACGGGCAAGGAGATGAACTCAGAGAGAGTCAACTTTTTGTCGCCATCTTGATCTGCAGAAATCAGACAAGATAAAATCCATAAGCCTTGATCTCAGGGACTCACGTGGAATGCAGCTTTCCGCTTTCAACACACAGACCATCGTTTAAGTACCTTCCATGAAGGGTTTGATATCTTGAAATATAAAAGGCTGGTCAGGCCAGAGTCCAAAGCAGAGCTGCTACCCAGCATCCCATGGGGCCAGCACAGAATGCTGGGAGCAGAATGCAGAGAGCAATGGTTCAGGAACACCTGGAAGGGTATAAGCTGAATATCTCTGGACTGCTGTCAAGCTAGAACTTGGGAAACTACACCTCTCACAGTCAGCCACGATTTTGCTCAAAATCTTGCCAAATTTAAGTAGTCATAAAGTTTCCTGAACACCTCTTCCAGCTTTGGGGTGTACTCTGGAAGGAGGAGGAGGAATTGGCTTTCATGCCCCGCTTTTCTCAGCCGTAAGGGGACTCAAAGCAGCTGACAAACCTTCTGTTCTTCTCCCCAAAACAGACACCCTGTGAGGCAGGTGGGGCTGTGAGAGCTCAGAAAGAGAGCTGTGACTAGCCCAAGGCCACCCAGATGGCTTTATGGAGGAAGAAGAAGACCTGGCCCTGCTTTCCTCACCCATTTAAGTGGACTCAAAGAGGCTGACAAACCTTCTGCTCTCCCTACACCTTGTGACGCAGGTGGGGCTGTGAGAGTGCGGAAAGAGGGATGTGACTACCCCAGGGCTGCCCAGGTGGCTTCGTGGAGGAGTGCGAAATTGAACCAGGAGACAACCAGACAGGAATCCAACACTCTGACCACTAGACCAAACTGGCTCCCATCATGCCCATGGCCAGAAGCCATCGCACGGCCCATCGCAGCCTCTCCTATCAGAGATAATCTCTGCCAGATGCCTTACATTGAAAAGCAACAGACTGAGGCCTCTGCCTGAAGACGCTTCAAGTCAAATGACTGCTCTTCTGCTCGGGTTTTTACGGCTGTATTTTATGTGCATGTCGCCAGCAGCTGTTCCTAGTATTACTACACAAACATAAGCCATAAATCATCCCCACCCGGCCTCCACGCCTCTCTCCTTGTTGGCTTTGTCTACCCGGTTTATTAAAGCCCAAAATGAAGATGTGCGCAAGGAAGCCATGGCTCTATTTGCACAGAGAAACTTGCACACAAAGCAATTCCTGCTCCCCACAAGACTTCAGTGCGTTAATCTAAGAAAGAAAACGCTCTCTCCCTCCCCTAACACACTCTGCGTTATTACTAAGCCATCTGGAGTGTTAAGACACCGTTGCTGAACAGCCACAAATCAGCTATTACGGGTGATTCTAGCCGTGTATGCACGTGGCCTCCGACTCTCCAGGAGCTACGCTGGTTTCCTATTGGCCCCTGAGCGCAATTCAAGGCTTTAATGTTTGCTCATGAAGCCCTTTACAACAGAGGCCCCATTTACCTGAAGAAGCATGGCCTCCCACCTAGACTAGCTTGCTATCTGATATCATCAGGATAGTGCCTTCTAGTTATATCCTTTCATGGCTGCCAGAAGATGGCTGCCAGGAACAGGGCCTTCTCAGTAGTGTCCCACCCCCCGCCCCCTTCTAAGGAACAACCTCTCAGAGTAACACACAACAAACAAGGTATTTATGCTGGTTTTGGTAATTGTTAGCACTAGCCGGGCCCTTCCCAAGTGCCTAGGACTGAGTGTATTGGCAAATGATACGAGCAGATCCCAGCAAAGTGGCTTTCTTTGGCTGGCAGATGGATATTTTGTGGATGCCAATGCTTTCCCAGTGCCCACTAGGATCTTTTGGCACTGCCCGCAGTGTGCCCAGAACCACTGGGACCACCTTTGCTGGTTTATGCCAGAGTCACTGCAATTCTATTTTCAGGTCTTCGTACCTGGTGAGTTTTTCTAACTGTTTTTCAGCCTGGAATAGCAACGTCGACGATAAACGCTTTGTCTTTCTCCACGATTGTGATGCCTGGCATGTTGTGTTCCAGTGGCCTATCAGCCTGAAGTTGGGAGCTTTGGCCTCTCTGGCATGGTTAAACCTACCAGTAGTTTGCACTACAGCCAGAACAGCTCTCAACTTCATGGGAGCAGTAAAGCCCCACAGCCCCAACAAGGCAGCACCCATGGGGGGGTTATGATGATGATAGAAAATGTATATCCTGCCCTTCACCAAACAGTCCCAGGGTGGGTTACAATGAAATTAAAGCACATCGAATTGTAAAACATAATAAAAATATAAGCCCCTTCCTCCCACTCCTCCCCTCCCTCCCTGACAGGATAGCACCCTGTACGATGTAGGCGCCTGGTGAACCTCAACAGGGAGGATGTTCCAGAGTTTAGGGGCCACAACAGAAAAGGCCCTCCTGAAAGTCCCTGCACCTCGTACCTCTGAAAGAGAAGGAACTATAAGAAGGCCCCTTCCTTGAGACGTGGGTGGGTGGGTGGGTGGGTGGGTGGGTGGGTGGGGTGGGGAGGGAGGGAGGGAGGGAGGGAGGGAAGGAAGGAAGGAAGGAAGGAAGGAAGGGAGGGAGGGAGGGAGGGAGGGAGGGAGGGAGGGAGGGGAGGGAGGGAAGGAAGGAAAGAAAGAAAGAAAGAAAGAAAGAAAGAAAGAAAGAAAGAAAGAAAGAAAGAAAGAAAGAAAGAAAGAAAGAAAGAAAGAAAGAAAGAAAGAAAGAAAGAAAGAAAGAAAGAAAGAAAGAGAAGAAAGAAAGAAAGAAAGAAAGAAAGAAAGAAAGAAAGAAAAGAAAGAAAGAAAGAAAGAAGAAAGAAGAGAATTGGTAATCAGATCCGAGAAGCCAGGCCAAACAGCAGCGCTGGTGATGCAGCTGTAGCGTGCATTAAGAGACACAGACACCCCCCTTCTGGTTCTTTGCATAATATGTGGCTGAGCCGCAGTGGGGAATTTCTTGACGTGTTGTTGCTGGAAACAGTTCAGAAGAGACCTGAGGTTGCTGAAGGTGTCCTTGGGGTGGGTGGGTGGCTGTGAGACTATTTTGTGCTTCTTCGAGGGGTTTAAGAATTGCCATCTCCGGTGGCTTTTCAAAGAGACGTACCCAGATCCCGGACAATCTCCTTGACCATAAACTTCAGCATCCCTCGGCTGTGTTCTGGGTGGAGAAAGGACAGGAACTCCTCTTCGTTCAGCAGGAGGTCGGTAGGCGGATTGTCTGCTTGGTACCAGCGATCTTTCAGATTGTCGAGGACTTCTTGGGCTGCGAAGATAAGGAAACTTATTCATCTATTTACTTGCTTTTTTTATAAAGAGGAGGAAATGCCAGAGAACCTATGCAAGGGCGAGACACTACGGATGTGCTTGAATACTTGTAATCCAGATTGCATTCAACGTGGTCTGAGAGCAGATTAAAAGTGGGTTACGTCCGCTCAGCTAATGACGAAAACTGCAAACCAGACTGCTACCCAAAGCTTGTCTCTGTTTGCAGAGGAAGAAGAAGATGGGAGAGAAGAAGGCAGGCTGCGCGTGCGCAGAAGGCAGGCACGGGGGTTTCCTCAGTACCCTCTTGCATCAGAGTGACACTGATAAAAGAGCAACTGGAAGAAAGTGGCACAAGAGAAAGGAAGAGTTTTGATCCGATTCAGCTTCCTTCCTGCTGAAATGTTAGCCGACTACCAGATGGGCTTCTCTATCCCATATGGCACATCACTCAAGAATGAGGGATTAAGACAGCATGTGTGCAGCGCATACGGATGAGATTAAAGGCTTGCACAGAATAAATGTTGCCTGCCTTGTTTTATAGCGAACAGCACAGCGTCCCTTAAGCGTGTGCATGCGGAAAATCAGCCAGGCTCGCTCTAATCCCGCTGCAATCTTCCCTCCACTAGCGTTTAATCAATAATGCTGGCCTAATAAACTCTTGCTGTTATTGATTCCAACAGAAGCAAGAGGCCCTTCAAACTGGGAGATCTGTTTGTTTTGGACTCCTGTCTTTAGGGCACGAGTGAACCTGGGAAACTAAGCTACATGGAGGAAGATTTAGTTTTTTATTCCCCGCTTTTCTCACCCATTTAAGGGGACTCAAAGCTGCTGACAAACCTTCAGTTCTTCTCCCCACACCAGTCACCCCTGTGAAGTTGGTGGAGCTGTGGAAGCTCAGAAAGAGAGCAGTGGCCAGCCCAAGATCATCCAGCTGGCTTTGTGGAGGAGTGTGGAATTGAAGTGAGAAACTACCAGGATAAAAGTCTCACACAGAGCCAAACCACCCGCTCTGTGTAGGGCTTAGGGAGGCTGACTGCAGCCCTCTACAATTGTATCCCACAAAACTTGGGTCTCTCTACCAGGCCCAAGTGGAAAACACGTTCCATGAAGAGCTCACCTGAAGTAAGGCAACAGAGGAACCAAACAGGAACCACATATGCCTCAAAACTAGGCCCTAAAAGCAAGTCAATACTTCCCAAAAGGAGCAAGCGGCACCCTTACTTTCTTCATCAATTTTGAGTTCCTCGTTGTTCTTCAGTTTTTCAGCCACCTCTTTTTCATTCATCCCTTTGCTGGCCAGGAACTTGATTTTATATTCGTCCCAGGAGACGTGGCCTGAAAAGGCAGAAATCATCAATGAGAGGGGAATCTTCCAATAGGTGAACATCTGCTAATACACATAACAAAGGGTTTTAACTAGAGGAAAAGTGGGTCAGGAGGATGGGTTTTTAATCATATATTTAGTAGAAAAGTATGCAAGCACGTCACAGAAAGCAAATAGTGTTCATTCTCACATACTTTTCATCAGGCAGGAGAAGAAGGGCAGAGGATGGATCTCTGGAGTTCTTCCATACCCTTTTTTCTCGCTTTCTTTCCTCTTCCCTCCCAGTTCACTTTTCCTTGTGTGTCATGTCTTTCTAGATTGTAAGCTTAATGATGAGAATCACACAGGGACATTGTATGAAAGCCAGTTTGGGAACCATTTGCAGTTAAGGGTAGACTAAAAGCACACCAACTGAATAAACAACAGAAAAGCAAAAAGCACTGTTTCTCAATTATGAAAAGCCTTTATGGCTCCTTCCCCAATTTTAGTTGTTCTGTAAATAGTACTCAAACTGAACAAAAAATACAAGTGAACGGCTTTGACATACGGGATTATTACAATACTTTACTTTTCTGAAACCACACATGTGTGTAGCAGTGAGTGACACACACCCAAAATTGGCCTCCAACCCAAAAACAGTATGGCCAACAGAAGAAGAAGAGTTGGCTTTTCTACCCCCCTTTTCTCACCCATTTACGGGGACTCAAAGCAGATGACAAACCTTCTGTTCTTCTCCCCACAACAGAACACCGTGTGAGGTAGGTGGGGCTGTGAGAGCTCAGAAGAGAGCTGTGACTAGCCCAAGGTCACCCAGCTGGCTTAATGGGGGAGGGCGGAATCGAACCCGGTATTCCCAGATAAGAGTCCAGCTCCCTAACCACTAGACCAAACTGGCTCACTAGTCATGAATGAAGGGAAATGGAGTCCAGAAGCTAATACAGATTCCTTCAGACCAGGCTAGCAGCGCTGTATATCCATGGCTCCATTTCCAGTATTCCCAGTTGAAGGATTCAGTTATTGGCAGCTTAGTGCTCTACAAGTACTTGGGGCTCCAACTCCCACCAACCCCAGCAGGCACAGCCATTCTGCATTCGATCTCCCATCATTCCCAGCTATCTGCCTATTTCCTACCATCACCATCTGGGTCCACAGCACGGAAGTGCATTTTGTTCTCTTCTACAGCCTCCTGGAAATGCTCTTCCGTCTTCTCCATGATCCAACGCTGCATCTCTTTTGCACTGATCTTCTTGTCCTTGTTGACGTCAACTCTGTAGGGCAACATGCACGAAAAGAGTTAAGGGCGTCGCTGCATGGACCCCGGCATCACAAGCAAAAGCATGGGGCCGCTTGGAGAGTAATTTCACTCCTCAGTTTCATGCAGAGAGAGAAGGGTTAATGTACAGAGAACACAGCAGCCTGCCCAGTTTTCCTTCACAGCAAATTTAAGATTAATAATAAGAGTTTTGCTTCCTGTCCTTCAGAATCACAGGGAATCGCAGACCCTGTAACACGTTTTCCTTACAAAAAGAACACCAAGGGCGGTGAGAAAATTAAGAATGACATTTCCACAAACAAGCTTTCACAAAAGAGCTTGTCATTGCCAATACTTTGTTCAGAATTATCTTTGGCTTTATCTCTATTTTATATTTGAGCAGGGGGGAGAGGGGGGTGCACAATTATCTTTTTTTTTTTGCATTCGGATTTGAGCCAAATCGAATATCCAAACATTTGATTCAAATGTTTAGAATCATAACGCAACAAAAAAACACACCTATTTGAATCCAATATTTCTGCACGTCCCGAGGTGGGAGGAGGCCTCTTGAGTTGTCCACTCCAGAGGGGAAGGAAAGACAAGAAAAACATTTGCACTCTGACTGTGATCTTGCGCAAGGTTAGGGTGAATAACAGCCAAGTTGGTTGCAGGTGGTGGTTTTTTTTCTTTGCAAAAGAACAGGACTGAAGGCCTCGCTAACAGCATGAATCGCTAATCGGTCTCTAGGCGCACTAATCAGCTTTCAGTTTCATTACTGCCAGCTGCTTATCTGCTGTGTGTTTAATAATAAACCTTTCAATTTGCAGCCAAGAAGCCCGGGTGATGGTTACTCATCAAACAGCATTGCAGACAGGACATAATTATTCTCAAGGGACGGGGGCTGTGAGGACGGGCCGCTTTCCTCCTCACAGATACAAAATGAGAAGGAACAAAAGATTCCTCCTTCAATGGCATCTCTGACACCCATTTCCACTCTTCGTCCCTCCCAGTCCCGCTTTCCTTGTGTGTCGTGTCTTTTTTGACTGTAAGCCTGACAGCAGGGAACTGTTGAACGTTATGTGTTCTAAGCAACTCTAGAAGACTTTTCAAGCTTAAAGACAAAATAAAAATGCATTCTTACCCCCCAAAAGGGAGGGGGCCCTGACTTTTAAATTCTATGCCAAGCCACCTCAGAATTGGTGTCGTCCAAATCTTTCAGACGCTGTCTGTTTCCACACTTACCTCAGTGGATCTGGATCACCTGGAACTGGAATAGCATATCCGTGCTAAATAGACTTGGATTAGATAGATCCGTGTCTGCACTGCACGAGCTTTAGAGAACTGATATGGATTGGGAACAGTTTGGTCTAGTGCACAGGGAGCCAGACTCTCATCTGGGAATCCTGGGTTTGATTCCACTCTCCTCCACGAAGCCAGCTGGGTGGCCCTGGGCTAGACACAGCTCTCTTTCTGAGCTCTCACAGGCCCACCCACCTCACAGGGTGTCTGTTGTGGGGAGAAGAACAGAAGGTTTGTCAGATGCTCTGAGTCCCCTTAAATGGGTGAGAAAAGCCGGGTAGAAAAGCCAACTCTTCCTCTTCTTCAAAGGTTTTAGTTCAACTGCAAAACATCCACTTCACATGGAAAAGATGCCAGGCTCAGCATCTGGCCTTTACAAACAAGGATGCAAGAAGCCTTTGTAATGGGGCTGGTCAACAGACAACTCCAAGTAATATCGACTTTCCCTCAAACTCAAGAGTAGAAGAAGTGTTGGCTTTTATACCCCCCTTTTCTCACCCAGTAAGGGGACTTAAAGCTGCTGACAAACCTCCTACTCTCACCCTTAAGGGGACTCAAAGCTGCTGACAAACCTTCTGTCCTTCTCCTCTACCACAGACACCCTGTGAGACTTCAGAAAGAGACCTGTGACTAGCCCAAGGCCACCTGGCTGGCTTCATGGAGAAGTGTGGAATCAATCCAGGAGACTATCAGCTAAGAGTCCAATACTCTAACAGCTAAGCATCAAACACTCACTTTGAGAAGATGGCCACAAGCTTCCTTCGGTTCCTCCGCGGCTCCGAGTCTTCGTCAAACTCCTCCATCTCTTTCCCTAGAAAGACCTCCTGGTGGAACTCCTTGTTCAGGTGCCCATCCATCTCCATTTTGACTCCGTTCAAGTGGTCCGGGGGCAGGATTTCGTTCTCGTCCTTGTTACCGTCGGCTGCCTTCTCCTTCAAGGCAGAGTTGTTGGCGGGCCGAGCGTAGACGTCCATGAGCAAGAAAACAAAGAGGAGGGACAAGTAGATGGAGCCCAGGCTGCAGAGGAAGGCCCGTTTTGAAACCATTCTGCCTGGTCCTCAAAGCGTCAGCAGCGGAACTTACTGGGACGGTGCTCAGACGACCTGGAAGGAAAAAACTCATTTAGGAGCACAAAACACAAGGCACTTAATTCCCAAGAAGAAGAAGAAAAGGAAGAATTGCCTTTTCTACCCAGTTTTAATCATCCACTTAAGGGGACTCAAAGCAGCTGACAAATCTTCTGTTCTTCTCCCCACAACAGACACCCTCTGAGATCGGTAGGGTTGTGAGAGCTCAGAAAGAGCTTTGACTCCCACAAGGTCACCCAGATGCCTTCATGGAGGAAGAAGAAGAGTTGGTTTATCTACCCCACATTTCTCACCCATTTAAAGGGACTCAAAGCGGCTGACAAACCTTCTCTTCTTCTCCTCACTCAGATACCCTATGAGGTAGGTGGGGCTGTGAGAGCTCAGAAGAGAGCTGTGACTAGCCCAAGGTCATCCAGCTGGCTTTGTGGAAGAAGAAGAGCTGGCTTTTCTCATTTAAGGGGACTCAAAGCAGCTGACGAACCTTCTGTTCTTCTCCCCAGAACAGAAGACCCTGCGAGGTGGGTGGGGCTGTGAGAGCACAGAAGAGAGAGCTTTGACGAGCCCAAGGCCACCCAGCTGGCTTCGTGCAGAAGGGCAGAACCAAACCCGATATTCTCAGATAGGAGTCCGGCTCCCTGACCGCAAGACCAAGCTGGCGCTCTGCACATGCTCAGGGGCGCCCAGCCCCTTCAGGCCCCTCCCCCACCAGCCGTACAGGTGCCTAGGAGCCCCCACCCTTGCAGAAGAGGCGCTCTGCACGCGCTCTAAGGCACCCTCCCTCCCCACGTTCCCCTGCCGGCCGGCGCGCGTGGACTCTGTGCATGCTCAGAGGAGCCTCTGCGCTCAGCCACCCCACCCCACCCGCGCCCGGTTGGGCTTCTTACCTATCGGGGAGGCGCCCGGGCCACCTCTCATGCCCCGCCAGCGTCTCCTGCCTTCCCAGCGCCTCTCGCTCTCTTCCTCGTAGCCGCCGAAACCGGCCCTGAAGCCGTGGCCCCGCCCCTTCCGGTCCGGATAGAGGCGTCTACCGAGGCGCCTGAAAGAAGCCTAGCATACCCTCCCCCCACCCCTCAGTAGCCGCCCTGCCTCCTCCAGCCAGGCTGCCCGTAGCTAAGATGGCGGAGAGGGCCACCCGGCTGCCTGTTCCCGCAATGGCGTGGCGACGCCCACCAAGATGGCGGCAAGGGGGCGGAGCTTCCCTCGCCCTGCCTGCCTGAGGCGCCATGACAGGAGTCGGGCGGGCGGGGCGACGAGGAGTCACGTGACGCCACCTCACGTTAACCGCCCCCCCTCCCCTCCTCAGCACTTGTAGACTTTCTATTCATTCGCCTCAGGAGGAGTGAGACAGCGACGCACGGCCGGGGCGAAGCGGGAAACAGCGGCGGACGGAAGCCGGCGAGGAGACAATGAAGCCCCCGCTGGCCGAGGAGGAGGAGGGAGCCGGCAGCAGCTGCGCCTGCCACCGCAGTCTGAAGAGGTGTGTCCCACACGGCCTCCCGTAGGCGCGACGCTGCCGCCGCCGCCGCCAGGTCGGTTTCCCGCCCCAAAGGGGAAGATTGCGAGGGGGGAGGGGGAGGCGACCCTCCTGGCCTCCCCGCGCGCCTGACAGCAGGGCGGGGCCGAGCCGGGAGTGGGAGGGGCCAAGGCCACCGGGGCTCCACCCACCCCCTAGGCTCAGGAGGCCTATTGGCTCGTCTGAGGAAGGGGAGAGGCACTGTTTAGGCTCCATCCCCGAAGAGAGACTATGGTTTCCTAAAGGGGCGGGGCTTCCCGTTTGGCCCCTCCCAGAAGGGGAGGAGCGAAGCCCCAGTGGTTGGTTGCCACACTCTTAACAGTGACTGCTCAGATCAGCTTAGGCCCCGCCCCCAAAGGTCCCAGAAGGGGCCAACACTGAGGAGGCCATCAGGTTCCTCTTTGTAGACCTGAGAGCAGGGCAGGGCCTGGGGCTGAGGCTGAGGCAACCACTTCCGGTGACTAAGCCCTCTCCCTTAACCCGGCACACAGCTCGACCTCCTTGGCCACCACCATGAAGCTGCTGCGCCTGCTCTGCCGGCACAAGACCGCTCTGGGCCTGGGCGGCTTGACCCTCTTCGGCGTGGTGCTCCTCTACCTGGCCAAGTGCACTTCGGAAGGCCTCAGGCCCTCCCACGGCTGGGGGATGCCCCACCAGCAGCCGCCCGCCCGGGCGGGGGTGGCCGGCGGTCCCCACCCTCCCGCCGCCGCCCCGCCGCCCCCTCCCGAGGAGACGGCCTTCCTGGCGGTGCTGGTGGCCAGCGGGCCGAAGTACACCGAGCGGCGCAGCATCATCCGCAGCACCTGGCTTTCGGCGCTGGGCCGCGGGCCCGGGCGGGACATCTGGTACCGGTTTGTGGTGGGCACCGGAGGGCTGACGGCGGAGGAACTCGGCACCTTGGAACTGGAGCAGAACCGGCACCAAGACCTGCTCCTCCTGCCCAGCCTCCGGGACTCCTACGAGAACCTGACCGCCAAGGTCCTGGCCATGTTCGTCTGGCTCGACCGGCACCTGGACTTCCGCTTCGTCCTGAAAGCGGACGACGACACCTTCGTGCGCTTGGACGTCATGGCGGAAGAGCTCCGGTCCAGGGAGCCCCGGCGCTTCTACTGGGGCTTCTTCTCCGGCCGCGGCCGCGTGAAATCCGGCGGCAAGTGGAAGGAAAACACCTGGGTCCTCTGCGACTACTACCTGCCTTACGCCCTCGGCGGCGGCTACGTGATTTCGGCCGACCTGGTGCACTATTTGTCCCTGAGCCGAGACTACCTCAACGTCTGGCAGGCCGAAGACGTCTCCCTGGGGGCTTGGCTCGCCCCGGTGGACGTGAGGCGGGTCCACGACCCTCGCTTCGACACCGAATATAAATCCCGGGGCTGCAACAACAAATATGTGGTTACCCACAAGCAGAGCATCGAGGACATGTTGGAGAAGCACCAGACCCTAGCCAAGGAAGGGAAACTTTGCAAAGAGGAGGTGAAGCTCCGAATGTCCTATGTCTACGACTGGAATGTCCCTCCTTCTCAGTGCTGTCAAAGGAAGGACGGCATCCCTTGAAGGCCTCGGGATGGGCGGGGAAGGAAAAGCAGGAGGGGGGGAGGAGGAACTGATGGAGGGTGGGATTGGTTGCGTTGACATACAACCCCCCCCCCCATAGAGCCAGAGGTTCAAAATGGACCCCGAACTACTGCAGACAGTGCAAGAACCTGGAACAAGTTATGGGCCCAGGAGATGGAACCGGAGATGGAAAAACGATTTTATGTTGGGGGGACTCCTAGCTCGTTTTAAATGTCAGTTATGTTGTTTTGATGACTGTCCTTGGTTCACAGGTTACAATGGTAGGTATGACACACACGCACACACACACATACAATGCTTCCTCCTTGAGGATAATCAAAATTTTGGCCAAGTATATGGACAGATTAACAGTGAATGCACAGGAGAACCAATTTCTTCAAGTAGTGACAAGCCAAGTGATTAGGCTTGTATTATGATGCTATTTTATTTCCTAATTAAAGGAGCTGCTTTTAAGCATAGGTACTGTTTACCTGGGCGGTTAGACATGGACAGTTGTCCATGCAGAGAAGGAACACTTGGAAGCGTTTATTTATACTTGAACTTCAGTCATTCAAGAGAGATCTGTTGTGTAACATAGGTCATTCCGGTCGCAACCTCCATAAAACATCAGCAGGGTGAGATTTCTAATATTTAGGCTGCAAGAGAAGAGGGATTTCACTTTTAAGGGGGCGGCGAAGTGGCCATTTGTTCTGAGAAAGTCAACCTTCCCAAGTCATTGCCGAAATATCCCTTTGGTTTGCTGGCATTTTAGCAGAAGAAGTTTGATTGGGACTGAAAATCAAGCCAAGAGAGCTTTCAGTATAGTATTGTCAGTGATGGAAATGAGGTCAGGGACCTGGACAGCAATCCAGGATTTAACCTGACAGTTAGACTGGCAAACACTGGAAGTGTTTAGATTTGTCCGATCGCTTTCTTTCCATTGTTTCATCTACAGCCATTGAACTGCCAAGAAAACTGGAATTTTCCACCGCCTGTAGAATATCGACAGGCAAACCAGTTCTCTCAAAGTCCCTAGCTTGAGGGCAAACTGTAAACCTTTCCAAGGGTTAACCAACCAAATTTGGAAGAGTGGCTAAAGGTCACGGGGACTGTGTTCCAAAAAAAAGCTTTTCCAGTGTCTGAGTTGTTTGGAAGACGTTGCTAGAACGCCAAGGTGTGAGAAGCTATGCTGAGCGTCCTATAACTTTTCTCTGAGATGCTGAAGTTTTGTATCTAGGACGGTAAAAATAGTCATAATTACTGTGCAGCTTGGAGAACACTGGAGACAGATGTAAACACCTTTAATTGACTTGCGTTGGGGGAATTCTCTGCACTACTTGTTTCTAAAAGGCGGCAGCAAGACCGGCATCTCAAGTGAGCCTTATTCTGGATTATATCCTGGAATAGAGCCTTGCCATCTGCACAGTAGCATGTAGATAGCAGGTCCCTATCCTAGGATATAATCCAGAATAAAGCTCAATGCAGAAAGATCAATCGCCTTCTCTGTGCCACCTTTTCCCATTGGGTTGCGCACATGCAGTTAGATCCATGTTCTTTCCTAGAAACCCAAAAAGTCTGGGAAGGAAATAACCGCTCACCCACTCCCTCCCTTAGGGGCAGGTGTGCCTTGCCTCCCCGTTTCGGCCATTTTAGACCAGTAAAGAAAAATCGTTCTCAGGAAAGGTGACTCGCTCGCCCCCTATTTCAAACCATCCATCTCACGTAGCTAATAGGTCAACTTCAGCCTTGGGTCTTGCGTGAAAATCTTTGGTTCCGGGAAATATCCCCAAGTTCTTCTCGCCTTGCTCAGAGGGGAGTTGGTGGTGTGTGTAAAACTACATGTTTACAATGGTAATTACTTATTTATTTAAGGGAGAAAGAATGTAAAACCGCTGTGTATAGTCGCGGGCTCGGAGACAGCCAAGCGTAGCTGTAATTTTAAATTATTTAAGGGAGTGTTTGGGAATTTGTAACCGCTGTACCACTTAACGGATGTCTTTTCTGCTGTACAGTTTAGTATTTAAATTTGCCAAATCCTTAAATCTGCATGTATCTTGGGAGCTCGTGAGACAGATATACTGGCGGCTCCTTTTAGTTGGAATATCAGTGCTTCTTTGAAAGTTGCCTGTGTCCTCGTCTCCTTTATTTTTTCTCACCGGAGCCCTCTTTCCAGCTCGCACAACACCACAGACCCCCTGTGGCGATTAGATTTTAAGCTTCCAAAGAAATGGGAAATTGCCAAATCATATGTGACAGCAGGAAAGCGCATGTGTGCTCAGCTCTTCTCTTGGAGGCTTTTTATAGAAAGCTGCAGGCATCTCTCCTACCTGAGTTTGAAGGTTGGGGGGGGGGTATTGGGGGGGGGAGGAAGGCTGTGCAAAACATGATATTGGGACTTTTTGCCCCAGATGTCCAAATTGGCCCCTTTTAACTTTCTAATTGGTAACCTCCAGACTAGACTACTGTAATGCGCTTTATAGGGGCTGCCCTTGAAGACGGTTCAGAAGCTGCAGCTCCTGCGGAATGAAGCTGCTGGATTACTGACCGGAACAGCGGGTGGGCACACATCAGGCTGGTCTTAAAAGAGTTGCACTGGCTGCCGATTTAATACGGGATGCATATGGATTCGTACGGAATGCGCACAGATAGATATAACAGATATAAATCTTGTCAACATTTGCATCTTTAAATACGGATCTAACATTCTAATGTCCAGATTGAATTGGATTTTAAGACATTTGAATCTTAAATATCTGAATCTGCTTGGATTCGAATGTCAAAAATACATCTGTGCACATTCCTAGAACAGAAGGTTTGTCAGCCGCTTTGAGTCCCCTTAAATGGGTGAGAAAAGCAGGGTAGAAAAGCCCTCTTCCTCCTCCATGAAGCCAGCTGGGTGACCTTGGGCTAATCCTACCTCTCTTCTGAGCTCTCACAGCCCCACCTGCCTCACAGGGTGTTCTATTGGGAGGAGAAGAACAGAAGGTTTGTCAGCCGCTTTGAGTGCCCTTAAATGGGTGAGAAAAGCAGGGTAGAAAAGCCAGCCCTTCTTCTTCTTCTGATACATATGCGTTGTGACACTTGTATTAAGTATTTAAAAACACAGAAGCAACCGCTGGGGCATGGCTAAGAAGGCAGCCTGTGGCTGAATAAATAAAAGACAAATATCATAAACACACACACGCACAAAAGCAGATATTAATTATTTAGAAGCACTTTTCTTCCCAGGGTTGTGTAAAGACTTCTACTTGCCGTAAGGGGGGAAAAAAGCAAAGCAACACGAAAGATTTCAGCGTGCAACCTACTCCTGTTTCCGTTGACACAATGTAAACACTCCTTTTTAAAAATCTAATGAAAAAGAATCACAGAGTGTGTCTCATTGGTAAAATGCAACAGGCATGCAGGCAGGCACAGCTCTGAGTTTGGCATGGAATTCACTCTAGGGATGTGCCCAAATCTTTTTTTAAAAAATTCTATTTGTATTGAATCGAATGCAAGGAAATTTGTATTTGAACAGATCGCCATCTAGCTAATCCAGGGGCCAGTTTGCACTTGGCCGTATTCTGGAATTACATCAGGATGAGGGTCCGTTGTCCACAAACTCTAGCAAGCCTCACTTGGGGCCTTTTGTAGCCTGCACCAGCGTGTGGACAGAAGGCCTTTATCCTAGGATACATTCCAGAATAAAGCCAAGTGCAAACAGGTCCCAGACCTACCTAAACCAGATTAAGCAAGGTAAGTGTAGCAACCGCTCTGTTTTCTGGCTAGACCCTCCTTCGGCTCCACCTGGAGGTCTGATGGACTGTCTAAATGAAGAAGAAGTGGAAGAAGAAGAGCTGACTTTTCTACCCTGCTTTTCTCACTTATTTAAGGGGACTCAAAGCGGCTGACAAGCCTTCGGTTCTTCTCCCCACAACAGAACACCCTGTCAGAGCTCAGAAGAGAGCTGTGACTAGCCCAAGGTCACCCAGCTGGCTTCGTGGAGGAGGGTGGAATCAAACCCAGTATTCCCAGAGTCCGGCTCCCTAACCACTAGACGAAAAGGCACATTAGCTGCCATGAGGTGGGTGGGTGGGTCCCCCCAGGGCCGCTCCCGCTACTCTCCTTGGAGAAACAAGGATGTTCACAACCCCAAAGCAATGTGTGGAACAGGAAATCATTCCCGTAGCGTCCACTCCGGGGTCGGTGATGTTCATGAAAACGGAACCCTTAACATCTTGTTTATGTTTCCCCTTGCAAAGCCATAGAGGCGCATTGTGATGGGAGGGGGGCACCTAAACTGCATTCCAACGCTCCCCCCACCCTCCAGACTACACAACGCTACGGATAACATCTCCAGATCTCCAAGCACTCCATTCATTTATTTATTTGTTGTGTTGCTTTTACCCCAAGGCGGCAAAGATAGCTAGACCGGAGAGCTGGCCGCGGAGTAAGAGTGCATGCTTTTGGTTTCCCCATCATACTTGGAGGTGGATGAAAGCACATGGCCCGTCTTGTGGTAACATGCAACTTTCTCCTTCCTCTAACCCAGCTTTCTGGGACCAAGGTTAATAAAAGGATAGCAGAGTCGGTTTTCAAAATCTCCGGCTGCATCTCCTTCCTGGGCTTGGCATGCACTCTGGCGTTCCTCTTCCCGTCTCTGAAAACTTTGGCTAGAATGCGCAATGAATGATGCATGAAGACGCTCCTTTGTTTTTATTTTTTTCCCAATTTTGCTCCCGGGACTTAGATGTGGTGGCTGCTTTCTGGACAGCTCCTTTCCTGGGTTGCAAATTATTTCAGGGAGGCAACCAGTGGGAATCCGCCGCTCCGCCTGGCGGCAGATTCCCACTGCTTTAAGGCCCCCTGTGACTTCTTCACCCCAAAAAGCTCATGTGCAGCTATTCCAAGCCAGGCGACGGTGGATGAACTGCGCAATTATCTTCCGCAGTCTCTCTAACCTGGCTGCTTTCGCTGCTCTGTCCGCACAGTTTCTTCCTCCTTATACCCGTCGGAAGGTAGAAATGTGCACGAATGTTCGAGTCGATTCGAATACTCAAAAATTCGATTCGATTTGAATTAAACAAACTGGAATCCATTCGTTCGAATTTTCGATTCAAATTTGCACTCACGGACGTCGCCAACACGCGTAGGTGTCCGTACGCAACTTCCCGGCATCCGTACATATCCGTGAGCGTGTGTATGCATCCCGTACTTATCCCATACGCAACCCGTTTTCGTCCCGGTTCTCGCACTCTGAAAGTGGAACGAAACTGGGTTAAACCATATAAATTCTCTCGCTCTGAAAGTGGACTGAAGCTGGATTAAAACATCCCTAGGGTGAACCATCCCATCTCAAAGCCCCCTCCCCACCCACCTTGGAGATCCTTTTGTTTTGCCATGTCTAGACACAGCCTACAAGCGCTGCTACTTTGGGAGAGAAAGGAACATGGCAAGGGCGAAGAGACCCCTTCACAGGCAACCAGACCGAACCTTCCCCACTGCGGCCAGTGACCAGATCAGCCGTCCATTTCCTTCAATAATTCAGCGGAAGATTAAAAATTAATTCCACCCCCAGACGCCTGCCGGGGTGTCGGGAATTGCATTTATTCATTAATCTGGAAATTATTATTGGTTTTAATTAAACGCACAAGCGACCCTTTATTGCGCAGGGAGCTGGGGGCCCTTTAGCTCCACGGTGGCGGTTCTGATGAACAGAGCAATTGTAAGCGATGAAACGTTTAATATGTAGCCAGGAAGCAGAATTGGCACAGAGAGAAACGGACAAGGTGGATGCAACAAAGGAAAACCATTTTGTGTCCCGGGCAGAGGAGGAAAAGAACAAGAACAGGGCCTGTTCACACATGGACGTATTCTGGAATAAATCTCAGGACAGGGCTCCGTTGTACGCATGTTAAGGCAGACTCCAGCAGGTCTGAATATTCAAAACATTCAAAGTTCTAATGTGGACAGCAGGCCCCTATTCTGGGATACGTTCCAGAATAAAGCCAAGTCCGAATTATCCCATGTTCTCAAATTGTGTCTTCATCCCATACTACATACTACTGCGTGATTTCTGCTTCCTGCAATTTGGCGGTGATAGTATCGCCTTTACCTTTTTTGCTGCTGCATCACACGCTTGGCTCACAGCCCATTTCTGAGCAACTGCGGCTCCAAGATGAATGCTGCGCCTTGCATCCCATTTGACTTTTAAAGCTCTTGTTTTCTGCACCAAGCCTGCATCTTAAAATCTAGCAAAGCGTATAACGTGACCAAGAGCTACATTTGCAAGGCGATCGCAAGACAGTGCCCTAAGCAATTCCTTTCATTCTGTCTTGCAATATTTTTAAGCCAAAGGCTGCCCTCTGCAGGCCGATTGGAGGGTTCTCCCCTTTCTTCTGGGTTTAAAAATCTTCTGTGCATTATTTTTTTTCCGTGTTTGATTTGAACTGAAGGCAAAAGAAATTCACATTCATACAGATAGAGTAGGGATGGCATGGATTTTTTTTTTTTTTGCATTAGATTCATATCAAATCAAATGCAAGAAAAGAATCGTATTTGTTTGAATAGATCCCCTTCGAATGGGGTAAGATTTGTTTTGATATGAATGTTAGATACGAAACCCACACGCTTGGAACATGTCAAATCCATCCTGAATCCACTCTGATCCATTACTTCCGAAACATTTGTAACCGTATGAATGTTAATGTACGAATGTTGTAATGTCTGAATTCGGCCAAACTTGTACAAATCTTGAATATTACGTTCGTGCGCGTCCCTAATTCATATGCATGCCTATATGACCCCGCGGTCCTCAACCACAGGCAGCTGGCTAGCGAAGAGAAAGAAACAGACAGAAGAAGGAAAGACAGTGATGAGCAGATGGATGGTGTCAGACAGGACCACAAGGAGTGTAAATGAATGAGAAATGTATAGATGGTTCCTCCTTCATTTGAAGGGCTAAGTCACAAATCATTTGGAGTTGGGGCAATCTAGAAATGACCCAAAAATCTACCCTAAAACAGCAGAATCCATCACCCTACGAAAGTGCTCTTAGTGCTGTTCTCTGCGGACGTCTCAATGCAATTTCGAAAGGGATTTTGCAGAGGCTTCGCTCCAAGCCAGGGCGGCCTGGGTCAGAAATACAGTGCAAGCTGAAAGCCGGATCATTACCTTATTAGAGTCAAGTCTTCAAGCGAAACCTCGCTGGGGGTGGGCGTCCAGGGATAGGGATGGGAGTTTATGGGATGTGGAGAGGAGCGGGGCGAAGGGAAACCTTCACAACCAGGATTTGGTTTCTTTGGGGAGAGTGGGAGGAGGGACGCGGTCTTCAGAAAGGCCGCAGATAAGATCGGCTGGTGGCTGGTGTTTCCAGTAGATCTCAGACGCCAAGGCTGGAGGCTCCGAAATTGTTTCTTAACTACTGAGACAAATTAAGTGCAGTGGTTAAAAGGAGGCGAAGGGATCCCCTTCCCCCATCCATCCAGATCCATCTCAGAAGATGGAGAGGGAAGAGCTCGCCCTAGGAGGTTAAGGTGGCCCCATTCCATCTCAAATGGTCAAGCTGTTAGAGAAGACAACCGGCGGTGGCATGGGCACCATCGCTTAGTGGGAGAACAAATGCCCGGAGAGCGGAGGGTCACAGGTTCATTCCCCAGAAGAAGGGGAGGGCAGATCCTGCGGAGTCACCCCCAACTCAGTGGTGATGCACCATCAACATCAAACGTGTCCTCCTTTGGATGCACCGGATGGGCTTAGAGGAGCGACAGGAACATTTCAGCTGTTTATTAAGACGCATTAGGTAGCAGGGCAGTGCCCAAATGTGGGGGGATAGTCCATAGAAGAGACAGAGATGCATTTTTGGGTGTGACCCCTCGCATTGAAGGACATCTCACCAGGGTTGACCACAACCACACCCATTTAAGGGGACTCAAAGCGGCTGACAACCCTTCTGTTCCTCTCCCCACAACAGAACACCTTGTGAGGTAGGTGGGGCTGTGGGAGCTCAGAAGAGAGCTGTGACTAGCCCAAGGTCACCCAGATGGCTTCATGGAGGAAGAAGAAGAGTTGGCTTTTCTACCCCGCTTTTCTCACCCATTTAAGGGGACTCAAAGCGGCTGACAACCCTTCTGTTCTTCCCCACACAACATAACACCCTGTGAGGTAGGTGGGGCTGAGAGAGCTCAGAAGAGAGCCGTGACTAGCCCAAGGTCACCCAGATGGCTTCATGGAGGAAGAAGAAGAGTTGGCTTTTCTACCCCGCTTTTCTCACCCATTTAAGGGGACTCAAAGCGGCTGACAACCCTTTTGTTCCTCTCCCCACAACAGAACACCTTGTGAGGTAGGTGGGGCTGTGGGAGCTCAGAAGAGAGCTGTGACTAGCCCAAGGTCACCCAGATGGCTTCATGGAGGAAGAAGAAGAGTTGGCTTTTCTACCCCGCTTTTCTCACCCATTTAAGGGGACTCAAAGCGGCTGACAACCCTTCTGTTCTTCCCCACACAACATAACACCCTGTGAGGTAGGTGGGGCTGAGAGAGCTCAGAAGAGAGCCGTGACTAGCCCAAGGTCACCCAGCTGGCTTTGTGGGGGAGGGTGCCTCCTCTTTCCATGACCTCTCCTTCTTTGTCCACACATAGCCACAATCATGAACGGACTCCCAAGGTACAAAAGCTCAGACTCTGCCTGCTCAGTCTCTCTCCCAGCATTCCCAGTGCAAGATATCACACTGGCCTGACTCCTTCCCTGCCGATCGAAGCCAATTTGTGATTCACTGATTTCTCTCTAAGTAAATACACGCGCCCATTTCTCCGCTTTCCATGCAATCAAGGGTTTTGTTTATGCTTTCCCTTTCATCTCAAGCCTCCCGCTTTCCTTTCCTTGTGGCCATCAAAGGCCACACTCCCCCCCATCACCCGTTGTCTCTTGTCAGCTAAATGGGCTGTAACGAAGATTTGCAAACAGCGGAAATTAGTGACGTCTGGGTTGAGTTTCAGGGCACAGCAGATAGCGGCTTCCCCTCTTGGCTCGTGGCGGCATGCAGTGTGAGATTCATATACACGGGTCCTGGATACATATCCATGCACCAGGCGCATCCAGGCCTGGCGGGAAAGCAGCATGCGGCCATAATCAGTGTGGACTGCACATCGCTTGTGCCTTTCTCCTTCTGGAGCTCCTGGATGGATGCGGACAAATATTCATGACACCCGTTATTCGTGAGCCAGTTTGGTCTAGTGGTTAGGGAGCCAGACGCTTTATCTGGGAATACCAGGATTGATTCCACCCTCCTCCACGAAGCCAGCTGGGTGACCTTGGCCTAGTCACAGCTCCCTTCTGATCTCTCACAGCCCCACCTGCCTCACAGAGTGTTCTGTTGTGGGGAGAAGAATAGAAAGCTTTGTCAGCCACTTTGAGTCCCCTTAAAATGGGTGAGAAAAGCAGGGTAGAAAAGCCAGCCCTTCTTCCTCCACGAAGCCAGTCGGGTGACCTTGGGATAGCCACAGCTCTCTTCTGAACTCTCACAGCCCCACCTACCTCACAGGGTATTTATCCCGTATGCAACCCATTTTTGTCCCATACGGATGTGTACAGATGCAGGAAAGACGCGTACATGCAAGTATGCACCATGTATGTACCCGTACACATAGAAATGTCCAGATAATTCGAACGGATAGATTTGAAAATCCAAATTCATTTGAACTGATTGAATGTTTTTAATAGTCAGGCTTATTCCTAATAATGATGCATTGCCAGGTGTTAGCTCCACGCCTTTGCCTATAAATCAGTTCCTTTTTTATTTGACCCCTACATATCACACATCTACATAACTCCTGCGGCCAGCCTGGTGCGCTCCTTTACGATCAGCTCAATTCAACAAAGAAGAAAGAAACCTGCTATCGCATCACAACCGCCACAAAGCCTTTCCAGAAACCAGACCCTCTCAGACGGACGCTTCCAGAGCCAGGATATGCTCTGCTCTGCGGCTTTAGCCTGGCTCCACGGCTAAGTTAAAACATATTATTAGGAAATTAGACCAAGTATTGCCACTTTAGACCTTCTTCTTCCAAGCCACATGAAGCAAAAAAAATGGAAATATACTTGCGCTGAATTGTCTTAGCTCATGCACCCAAAGCCCAGGTCCTGCCTCTGTTTTCGTCTCCCGGGGTTGTTCTAAAACCAAAGTGACAACATTGCCTATTGCTGCAGCTTTACTCTTTGCATCTGGTTATGAACATTTTTGCTTGGCCGTAATCTTCAATGCAGGGAAAGTCTTTCAAGGATGCCCTCGAGGTAGAATCTTGCTTTTCCAAACTGGAGATTGCACGAATATTCAAAACATTCGAAACCTGATTGAATCCGTCCGAGTGTGGACATTTGAATTCGAGTAGAATGTCTTCACATTCGAATTTAGAAGAAGAAGAAGAGTAGGCTTTTCTACCCTGCTTTTCCCACCCATTTAAGGGGACTCAAAGCAGCTGACAAACCTCCTGTTCTTCTCCCCACAACAGAACACCCTGTGCGGAAGGTGGGGGCTGTGAGAGCTCAGAAGAGAGCTGTGACTAGCCCAAGGTCACCCAGCTGGCTTCATGGAGGAAGAAGAGTTGGCTTTTCTACCCCGCTTTTCTCACCCATTTAAGAGGACTCAAAGCGGCTGACAAACCTTCCGTTCTTCTCCCCACAACAGAACACCCTGTGAAGTGGGTGGGGCTGAGGGAGCTCAGAAAGAGAGCTGTGACTAGCCCAAGGGCCCCCAGCAGGCTTCATGGAGGAGTGTGGAATCAAACCTGGAGTCCTGCTCCCTAACCACTAGACGAAACTGACCCACATTTGTAAGTAACAAGTTAGAAATTAACATAATTACAGCAAAACCCTAATAATTCTGTGCTTCCATGCTTTGCTATCAAGACCTTTAGCCCTCGCCTAGCATTCTATAAAGAGATTTGGGACTCCCTGATGTCTGGACGTGATTCCAGTTCCATTACTGGTGGGAACTGGAACGACCACTGATGAAGAAAGGAGACACGAGAAGTCTGTTGACCTCCCCTGGGGACGACAGAGGGCGCTCATGTTTTTGCAAAGAGGGAAGCATGACTATTAGGAAGCTGGGTCTGCCTAGGCAGGGATTTGGGGACCAGTTGCAGCAAGTGCAAAGCGACGATCTTTCTCTACTGTGAAGCCCTGTCTGATGTTTCCGGCTACCGACCCCCGATTTTGAGCAGCAGCTAGAGAAAGAAAAGGAAACGTACATTAGGCAAAGCGAGCCATGTTTTGCTTCTCAACTGGGGCGTTCACAAATGCAATCGTCGGGATCCGATTCGATCCAAACTGAATACCTGAAAATTCGATTCTAATCTTTAAAATTCGGATGTACCCATGTTCCATTCGAACGGAGGAAATTCGAATCCATTCGTTCAAGTTTTCTGTTCGAATTTGCACGTACGAATGTCGACAACACTCGTACATGCCCTTATGCTGCTGTATGTATCCCCTGTGCGTCCATACACATCCAAACATCCCGTGTTTATCCTGAATGCATCCCGTTTTCATCCTGTACAGATCCGTACTTTCAGAGCCCTCACAACCCCATCTACCTCACAGGGTGTTCTGCCGTGGGGAGAAGAACAGAAGGTTTGCCAGCTGCTTGGAGTCCCCTTAACAGACACCGACATCCGTATCGTTTGATCCGAATCAAATTTTCAAGAGTACGGATGCGGATAATCTGGATTCAAATCGGATTTGCAAAAATTCAGATTTTCAGACTGCGAATCGAATATCCAAATATTCGAATCGGCTCGAATTCAAATGCAAAAAAAAAAAAGCATTAATGCACACCCATATAATGGATGCTGCTCTCTTTGCCCCTGTGTGCCAGTCACCCTGCTGGGTCAGCTCTTCTTTCTTGTTGCGGTGATCACCAGCTAGGCAGGGACAGGCGCACCGATTCTGACACCCACCGTGCGCCTCAATTTCCACTCCCACGGGCCACAGAGGTCGGGAGGCCTTTGACAACTTTGGTTCAGCCTCATTCCAGAATTTGCTCAGCCTGTGGCTGCCTGTCATAAGCTGGGAGTGTTGAAGCTGCAGTCCCCCCCTTTTTTTGGGGGGGGGGAGGGAAATAACATTTTCACTGGAGTCAAGAAAGAAGGAGGCAGGTGATAATTTTGATCGAATTAACGTCCCTTTGTCATCTTCCTTTGTTTGATCTACCGAGAAAAAAAAATGGTGGAAAGAGAAAAAGGAATTTTTCAGCAGCCCCTGCTGTTGACTTTAGCAACAACCGAACAAGAATTTGGCCGTGGGTCATGTTTGTGGGGCCCTTTAAAAACAAGTAATTAGAGCTCCTTCCGTGGCTAATTAAGCTCTCCGGTGAATGACAACAAATTTCCTGGAATGATTGTCTGCTTGATTGGGATCTATGTACCTCCAATGCAGACTTGCGCATGCACAAGGGAGGAAGAAAGCAACACACACACACACACACACACACACGGCCCTTTTGGGTTCCCTTTGAGATCTGCCCAGGGAGACGACAGGCAGCCACCGTCTCTCTGTCTTTGGAGTGTCCCCTTGTCATTGGACCTCAGGAAACACCTCAAGGCCTCCCCAAAAGGAGGCCAGCACATCTTGATGGCTGACCTAAGGGCTCAAGGGAGACAGTCCAGTGGGGCGATGGACAAGAGCCGGCGGTCTTGACGAAGGGGGAGGGAGGGAGAAAGTATAAATCAAAGAAGAAGAAGAAGAGTTGGCTTTTCTACCCTGCTTTTCTCACCCATTTGAGGGGACTCAAAGCGGCTGACAAACCTTCCGTTCTTCTCCCCAAAACAGACACCCTGTGGGGTACATGGGGCTGAGAGAGCTCAGCAGAAAGCTGTGACTAGCCCAAGCTCACCCACATGGCTTCATGGAGGAAGAAGAAGTGCTGGCTTTTCTACCCTGCTTTTCTCACCCATTTAAGGGGACTCAAAGCGGCTGATAAACCCTCTCTTCTTCTCCCCACAACAGACACCCTGTGAGGTGGGTGGACTTGTGGGAGCTCAGAAGAGAGCTGTGATTAGTCCAAGGTCCCCCAGCCGGCTTCAGGGAGGGAGAAGAAGAGTTGGCTTTTCTACCCTGCTTTTCTCACCCATTTAAGGAGACTCAAAGCGGCTGACAAACCTTCTGTTCTTCTCCCCACAACAGAACACCCTGTGAGGTAGGTGGGGCCGTGAGAGCTCAGAAGAGAGCTGTGACTAGCCCAAGGTCACCCAGCTGGCTTCATGGAGGAGTGCGGAATCAAACCCAGTATTCCCACATAAGAGTCTGGCTCCCTCACCACTAGACCAAACTGGCTCACCCAGAAGCTCTGTATGGACAGTACTTCTCCACTGAAAAGGCAACCTCAGCCAGACCAGACATGCCGGACGCAGGTGGTCAGACTGTTCGCCCTTCACCACCTTCTTCTTCTGGCTCTGGCAGAATTTTCCCACCTGGGGAATCTTAGAGGGAGAAGCCGGGTTAGGAGTCCGTCTGAAAGCAGCCCAGAACCGGCACGCGATTCCTCTGGCTTCATCTCCCAAGGAGCTGCAAACGCTGTCCGTCCATCCCTCGACAGGCTCTCCTTCCCTCCTTCATGGACAAAAATGGCAAGAGCCCATGTTGATCTTTCTTAGCCGTCTTTGAGGATTAATGAGGAGAAAGGAGAGAGTTGCCAAGAATAATGGAATAACAGGGAGGCGTAAGTCTGATCTCTGAGTGGGATGCCACAGAGAAGTGTCCGGGGGGTGTGTGTGCAAAAAAATAGAAGGGGACGCAGCTCAAAGCCTCTTTGTATGGGCAAGGCAACTGGAGAGCTCCGTGACCATATAAGTCAGCCTCTCCAAGAGGACTTTGATGGGTTCCTCGCGCCCAGACAAAAGCCTCCCACATATTAGGCACCAAAGGATCGTGGCCACCGGTGCGGCTAGATCAACATGTCATCCCCCCGAATGAAGGGCAGCAGTCAGCCGAAGACGGTAGCCGCAAGACATACGTGGGGCGCTTCACACAGGAGGCCCTCTGACGCTCGCCCTGTTCCCGACATAAGCAAATAAGCTGTCATGCTCTCCGGGAGGGATGTTGCCAGGCCGGCCGCGGGTTGAGCTTTGTGCAGGAAAAGACGCTTTGGCTCCAGTTGGGAATCGGCCCCAGGCGCAAGGCATCGACGCATGCGCCGCCTTCACACTTGTGCAGTGTCGGTAGGGATGCATTTTTCTGCATTTGCATTTGAGTCAAATTAAATATCCGAACATTTGATTAGAATCTGTACATTTGAATCACTTCAATATTCGAACGAATGTTTTGGAAAATCCAAAATCCGTTAAATTGGCCAAATTCAAATGTTATTAAATCCAATTCAAATTCGAATGTCGACATCTGGGGTCACTTCCAGTTGGGTGTAGCAGCTGCTGACAAACCTTCTGTTCTTCTCCCCACAACAGACACCCTGTGAGATGGCGGGGGGGGGGCTGTGAGAGCTCAGAAGAGAGCTGAGACTAGCCCAAGGTCACCCAGCTGGCTTCATGGGGGAGGGCGGAATCGAACCCGGTATTCCCAGATAAGAGTCTGGCTCCCTAACCACTAGACCAGACTGGCTCAAAGGTGTCAGCTTTCATTTGCAACAGGGCTGTTAGTGGGATAAAAAGAAAGCAAAAACAATTATGGACCACCAAGTGTCTTGTTGATGCAGCTTAGCACGGACACATCTTTAGATTCCATGAAGCATCCAAATTTCTTTACTGGAACTGAAAAGGGGAGCGAGGAGGGAGAGAAAGGGAGACGAGTCCTTCATCTTAGGCACTTTTCACCACCTTCCAGACCTCTCCCGTTCATCACTCCATCTCACATTCCAGCCAGCCTGATGGCATCTCCAAAGTAGCAGGGATTATATTAATTTGTGTAAACATTACTCATCCCAGGGCAGACGGAGAGACGAGGCGCTTTGCCGAATGGAGCCAAGCTGGCTGAAGGAAGCGCTGAACCCAGATACCTACTAGATCTGACAAGCGGGGGTCCCCGCAATGGCTCCGTCTGTCTGTTTCATGGCCTGTTTCCCTCCTGCCTCCCGTGCCTTTCTTCACTAAGTCACAAGGAGCAGCGAAAGATGGTGACCGCAACGGTGAAAGCCATTTGGCCCTTGATATGACCCACGAGCTGGCTTGGCGATGCGAGAAATGGCACTCCCATTCATGAGGATGGAGACATTCAGGTGCAATAACCACTCATAAGTCATCTGCTAACAAAGAAGGAGGAGGAGTTGGATTTTATACTTCTCTCACCCTTTAAGGGAACTCGAGGCAGCTGACAAACCTTCTGTTCTTCTCCCGACCACAGACACCCTGTGAGGCAGGTGGGGCTGTGAGAGCTCAGAAGAGAGCTGTGACTAGCCCAAGGTCACCCAGCTGGCTTCCTGGAGAAAAGAAGAGTTGGCTTTTCTACCCTGCTTTTCTAACCCATTTAAGACTCAAAGCGGCCAACAAACCTTCTGTTCTTCTCCCTACAACATACACCCTGTGAGGCAGGTGGGGCTGTGAGAGCTCAGAAGAGAGCTGTGACTAGCCCAAGGTTGCCCAGCTGGCTTTCTGGAGAAAAGAAGAGTTGGCTTTTCTACCCTGCTTTTCTAACCCATTTAAGAGGACTCAAAGCGGCCAACAAACCTTCTGTTCTTCTCCCTACAACATACACCCTGTGAGGTGGGTGGGGCTGTGAGAGCTCAGAAGAGAGCTGTGACTAGCCCAAGGTCACCCAGCTGGCTTCATGGGGAAGGGCGGAATTGAACCGGAGACCTCCAGGTAAGAGTCTAGCACTCTAAACTGGTTCACAGGGCCACTTGGCCACTGAGCAACTTCCTAAATTTCACTATATATCTCAACAGTAGAGTATGTATGTATTTTGGTAGCCCTCCTTTGGACTTGCTCTAGTTTGTCAATGTCTGTATTGAATTGAAGCGCCTAGAACTGGACACAGTACTCTAGTTGAGGTCTAACCAAGGTAGAGTAAAGAGGAATAATTACTTCTCATGATCTAGACTCTACGCTCCTCTTGATGCATCCTAGGATGGTGTTTGCCTTTTTTGCAGCTGCATCACATCGCTGGCTCACGTTCACCCTGTGATCAACTAGGACACCCAGATCCTTTCTCCTTGTGCTACTACTCAGCCTAATTCCTCCCTTGGCATGTGTTCAGATCCTTGCGATGTTTCCTGCCAAAGTGTGTTCTTTCTCTACTCCACCAGCTAATATAGGCACACAGAGCAATTACAGATGTTAAGTAGTCACTGCTTAAGCTACAGTAGGTCTTTCTCACTCTCTCTCTTCCCCCAAGCTGAGTTGAGCAAACATTAGCTGCCCATTTCTTGGTGGCCGCAAAACCCTCTCCCAAAAGCTACACAGAAGGGGCCCTTGTCCCAGACTTAATGGTCTACAGAAGGAGAAAAACAACTCAACCCCCCGAGATACTTAAACTTACCTCCCACAAGACCCCCTTTAGCTGCAGCTTGGATGGCCATCAGAGAACCACCCAAGGCAGGTTGAGAGATCTCTGAAACAAGTCTGTGAGTTACCTCCGTCCTCACTTCACTCTGGTTTACTTCAAGGGCCGGACAGAACTCAAACGACCTTCACGCTGAATTCAAAGGCAAAATCTGGCAGCAACATCTCAGAGAAGCTCAACGCACTGAAGCAGACGATAGCACTATGTGACAGTCAGACCTAGGACAATTCCTTCAACTATTACTCCCAGGGGTGGCCTCCAAACTGTGAGCCAGTTTAGTTTAGTGGTTAGGGAGCTGGAGTCTTATCTGGAAATACTGGGTTTGATTCTGTCCTCCTCCATGAACCCAGATGGGTGATCTTGAGCTAGTCACAGCCCTCTTCTGAGCTCTCATAATACCACCTGCCTTACAGGGTGTCTGTGGTGCGGAGAAGAACAGAAGGTTTGTCAGCCGCTTTGAGTCCCCTTAAATGGGTGAGAAAAGAAGGGTAGAAAAGCCAACTCTCCTTTGTCTAAACATAAAGTTCAGCTCCCACCATTTTCATTTAGGGTTGTGCACAAATATTTGAAAACTCAAATATTCAATTCGAATCTGACAGATTTTGACATTCGAATTCGAATCGGATTTCCAAAAATGATTCGAATGTGTAGATTCATATCTGTCATATACAAATCGACCCGAAAATTATCCGTATCTTGCGCTTAAAATACAGGATTAAAACAGGATGTGTACAGGATGCGTACAGATTTCTCTGGCATGCACACAGATCCATATAACAGATGTGAATGTTGTTGACATTCGTATCTTTAAATACGAATCTAACATTTGAACATACGGATTTGAATGTTACGGATTCGAATCAGATTTTAAGTCATTCAAATCTACTAGGATTTGAATGTTAAAAATACATTGGTATACATCCCTATTTTAATTTCACTTGTGAATTAAAAAAACAAACAACAAAAGAGGTCACTTCAGAAACCAATCTATTTTCTAAACAACAAAAAGGGAACCTTCAGAAACCAGTTTCTTCAGGATGCTCCATTACAGGACTGCAAGACATGAATCGTGTCTCCTGCCATCAAGGGCTATAAATTCCTCCATCCGAATGGCCCTAACACAGCTTGGTCGTAAGCATTTACAGTGCTGAACAAGACTTGGAGCCGACTGATCCTGAATGGTCAAATTCACAGCTATTCAGCACCATGGACAGCTACTGAGAAAAGCTGGTGTTGCACCATGATGTTTTCAAACTTTTAGGCAAAATCTGATAAAAGGCCAACATTTTGTCCCCTCTGCACAAAGTGGCAGCAAAATTTAAGAAATGTCGTGCCTGTAGCTGATGATCTCCCACCAGAAGGCCCACTCTGAGAAGCTGAGATGACCAGAGTGGGCAGGATGTTTTAAATGGCCTGGAAGTATTTTGTTAATCCTCAGAGTGAGTTGACGGAAGGAGTAAACTAGGATCAACTGACAAACTATTGCCCATTTGCTTCATACCAGGGATGTTTCTTCCTTGGCTTGCCATCCACTGCATGGGGAAAGTGCAGAATCCACTAATAAGAACATAAGAACTTAAGAGGAGCCCTGCTGGATCAGGCCACAGCCCATCTAGTCCATAAGAACCTAAGAGGAGCCCTGCTGCATCAGGACACAGCCCATCTAGTCCATAAGAACCTAAGAGGAGCCCTGCTGGATCAGGCCACAGCCCATCTAGCCCATAAGAACCTAAGAGGAGCCCTGCTGGATCAGGCCACAGCCCATCTAGTCCATAAGAACCTAAGAGGAGCCTGCTGGATCAGGCCACAGCCCGTCTAGTCCAGAAGGACCTAAGAGGAGCCCTGCTGCATCAGGACACAGCTCATCTAGTCCATAAGAACCTAAGAGGAGCCCTGCTGCATCAGGACACAGCCCATCTAGCCCATAAGAACCTAAGAGGAGCCCTGATGGATCAGGCCACAGCCCATCTAGCCCATAAGGACCTAAGAGGAGCCCTGCTGGATCAGGCCACAGCCCATCTAGCCCATAAGGACCTAAGAGGAGCCCTGCTGGATCAGGCCACAGCCCATATAGTCCATAAGAACCTAAGAGGAGCCCTGCTGGATCAGGCCACAGCCCATCTAGTCCATAAGAACCTAAGAGGAGCCCTACTGGATCAGGCCACAACCCATCTAGTCCACGAGAACCTCAGAGGAGCCCTGCTGGATCAGGCCACAGCCCATCTAGTCCATAAGAACCTAAGAGGAGCCCTGATGGATCAGGCCACAGCCCATCTAGCCCAGCATCCTGTCCCACATGCTGGCCCACACAGTGGCAAAACCTTCACCTGCTCTCGAACCCCTGCAAGTAGCCCTTAGAGGCCTCCTGCTTGTCCCTCCAGCCTGGAGCGAGTGCCTAGGCATCGACTGTTACACCTGTCCTCCATAAGAACATCAAAGGAGCCCTGAAAAGCTTCACATGGAGCAAGATGGCCCTGTTAGACCATTGCATCTTTGTATCCTTCTCCAAAAGCTCTGTAAACTCCTGGCACGAAGCGAGACTTTGGCGTCTTCTTAATGTAAACACAGTCAATGCCACCAACATAGTCCAGACAGCCTTCATCTTTGAACTGGAACTCCTCGCGGAATCCAGCTTTTCATAAATAAGAGCTGTCAGGCGCTCAAGTGCCCTGTTTTGTAGCGCTGTTCTAGAAAGTTATAAAGGCACGCTGCCCTGATATTTAATGCCGTGGAATGAGCTGCCTGCTAAAAATAATGCACGTCTCGCAGAGAGAGGCAAGGTATGAGAACTTGTGTGGCCTAGTGGTTAGGTGATGGGTCCAGGTGGCCACGTTGCAAGAGGTTTGTGGAAGGTCACTGGGTGACCCTGGGCCCTGCTCTGGCTCTCTGCCTGACCCTCCAAAAGGGCTGCTGGGAGGATAAAGAGGAAGGGAGAAGAACTAAGCTCCTAATCTTGAGTGTGTGAGAAAAAAAGATGATGAGGATACAAGCTGAGAACATAAGAACCTAAGGGGAGCCCTGCTGGATCAGGCCACAGCCCATCTAGTCCATGAGAACCTCAGATGAGCCCTGCTGGATCAGGCCACAGCCCATCTAGTCCATGAGAACCTAAGAGGAGCCCTGCTGGATCAGGCCACAGCCCATCTAGTCCATGAGAACCTCAGAGGAGCCCTGCTGGATCAGGCCACAGCCCATCTAGTCCATGAGAACCTAAGAGGAGCCCTGCTGCTGGATCAGGCCACAGCCCATCTAGTCCATGAGAACCTCAGAGGAGCCCTGCTGGATCAGGCCACAGCCAATGTAGTCCATGAGAACCTCAGAGGAGCCCTGCTGGATGAGGCCACAGCCCATCTAGTCCATGAGAACCTCAGAGGAGCCCTGCTGGATCAGGCCACAGCCCATCTAGTCCATGAGGACCTCAGAGGAGCCCTGCTGGATCAGGCCACAGCCCATCTAGTCCATAAGGACCCCAGAGGAACCCTGCTGGATCAGGCCACAGCCCATCTAGTCCATAAGAACCCCAGAGGAGCCCTGCTGGATCAGGCCACAGCCCAGCTAGTCCATAAGGACCTCAGAGGAGCCCTGCTGGATCAGGCCACAGCCCATCTAGTCCATAAGAACCCCAGAGGAGCCCTGCTGGATCAGGCCACAGCCCATCTAGTCCATAAGAACCCCAGAGGAGCCCTGCTGGATCAGGCCACAGCCCATCTAGTCCATAAGAACCCCAGAGGAGCCCTGCTGGATCAGGCCACAGCCCAGCTAGTCCATAAGAACCCCAGAGGAGCCCTGCTGGATCAGGCCACAGCCCAGCTAGTCCATAAGAACCCCAGAGGAGCCCTGCTGGATCAGGCCACATCCCAGCTAGTCCATAAGAACCCCAGAGGAGCCCTGCTGGATCAGGCCACAGCCCAGCTAGTCCATAAGAACCTGAGAGGAGACTTTGTTCCTGTGCAAATTCCATCTGAATGCAAACCCCATCTGGTCTGGGAGACTAAAATTCACATTTCTGACTCAGTTCCAGCATTGTTTGGTCTAGTAGTTAAGGAGCCAGACTCTTATCTGTGAAAACTGGGTTTGATTCCGCCCTCCTCCTTAAAGCCAGATGAATGATCTTGGGCTAGTCACAGGTCTCTTCTGAGCTCTCACAGTCCTGCCTGCCTCATAGGGTGTTCTGTTGTGGGGAGAAGACCGAAAGGTTTGTCAGCCACTTTGAGTCCCCTTAAATGGGTGAGAAAAGTGTTGTAGAAAAGCCATCTCTTTTTCTTTTTCTTCTTTGATCCGATCTAGCAGGTCCAGTTTTTGTTCTTAGGAATGTCAAGCATTTCAGCGTTTCAGCGTCTCCCTTCCATCCCTGTCTGTCTCTTCCATTTCTCCATCGGCTCCCCTAAATCCGTGACTCCCCCTTTCCCCCTGTTAACACTTTGCAATACCCTTTTTGTGCAATCCGTCGAGCCTCCAGCCGAGACAAAATGTTTATTTTACAAAGAAAGAGCAGGGAAGGCGGAATCACAGAAGAATTCCAGGCTATCATTTTAACTGGCAGCTTGACTTCGGTTCTCTTGGAACCGAGATTCCTGGGTCCCTGCCAAGTATGACACACACTCTTAATTAACGCACGCTTAATCCTGCTTAATGTGGATTCGGCGGCTGCCCTTGGGGAGAAGTGGAGGCGGGGGGGGGGGGTCTTTGGAGGTACCTGGTTCCTGATTTGAGACAGATGGCAGGGAAAAGGGCGGCTGGGAAGTCAAAAGCACCTGCAGGAACGGACTCCAGCGTCAGGCACCAAGCAGATGCGTGTCTCAAGCAACCAGAAGCGAGGGATGTGCCCAGGTGCAAGGAAATTCATATTCCTTCAAGTAGATCCCCTCTGAATGCTGTAGGATTCTGTTTGATACTAATACATTCACATGAACTGGTACAAATAGCTGATAAGAATGCATACATGTACCATACATATCCTGTAACATATTCATCTTTACAAAGATGATTTCCCACCTCCGTGGTTCACAAATGTTCCAAAATATTCATATCCATCCATCCGTCCATCCGTCCATCCGTCCATCCATCCCCAGGAATTGCTGAACTACATATAAGCCTGTCGCTGGTCCATCCGTCCGTCCGTCCGTCCGTCCGTCCGTCCATCCACCCACCCACCCACCCACCCACCGACCCATCCATCCATCCCGCCCTATACCTGAATGTCTCAGGGCAGGGAACAACATTTAAAATCAAATATATTAAAATAATAAGAGCATATATTAAAACAACAGCGTGTGCAAGTGGGGAGGAAAAGTGTCTCCCCATTTAACCAAAGGCCAGAGCATATACAGCAAAGAAGACTGATGCACCTCAAGGGGGAGACTATTCCATAGCCTGGGGGCCATCACTGAGAAGGCCCTCACCCGGGTGCCCACCCCTTTTGCTGCTGAGGGTGGTGGTACAACCAGGAGGGCCTCCCCTATAGATCTTAAGGCACGGGCAGGTCAATAGAAGGTGTTAACATTCGTATGAAACTTTGTATGGGGTTCATATCGGATTTGTATGCATTCCTATGGGATTGAACATTCGTACCGAATAGAATCCTACCACATAAAAAGAAGAAGAAGAAGAGTTGGCTTTTCTACCCCATTTTTCTCACCCATTTAAGGGGGCTCAAAGCGGCTGACAAAGCTTCTGTTTTTCCCCCCACAGCAGACACCCTGTGAGGTAGGTGGGGCTCAGAAGAGAGCTGTGACTAGCCCAAGGTCACTCTGCTGGCTTCGTGGGGGAGGGCGGAATCAAACCCAGCATTCCCAGATAAGGGTCTGGCTCCCTAACCGCTAGACCAAACTGGCTCACGAGGATCTATTTGAAAGAATACGAATTTTCATGCATCAGATACAATACAAATCAAATACAAAAAAAATCCATTTGTTGACATCCCTACTAGGGATTCGAATACCCAAATATCCGATTGGATTTAAATCTTTTAAATTCAAATTTAACAAGATTTCATTTGTGTTTACCAAATTTCGATCTATTTGTTTGAATTTTTGATTCGAATCTGCAGATATGAATGTTGACATCATTCATATGCACACATACCGATCTCCACATCTGTATACATCTGTACACGCCCATATGCATCCCGTAGTTATCCCGTATGCAACCCGTTTTTGTCCCGTACAGATCCGTACAAACATGTACAGATGCAGGAACAAACAGATCCGAAGTTCGAAATTCAATTTGAATATTTACATTTGAATTTCTGGACATTCAACCCGAGTTTGAGTGTCAACATTTGCCACATTCGATCAGATTTTGAATGACTACGAATATTCATTGCACTGCAAACTCCTACAAAATCCATCCCAATTTAGTCAACCTCGAAGGGCAGCAAGTGTGAAGGAGCAAAGAGAAATGGAGTAGTTGTGTGTTGTGAGACAGTGCCTGCCTATTTCACCAAATGGGCTAGACAACCTTGGCTGACGGACCACACACTGACCTGATATTAGCTCCAGCCTTTAAGCGTGTACACGCGCCATCTAAATAATAATCGACCTGTCCACACTGTGTGGTCTTCTAGTATCTTTCCCCTTCTATTTATAACTCTGCGGAGGAATAAACAATAATTCTTCCATTTTACAATTCCCCCACTCCTTTCATTGCCAGAGAGCAGGGTTCTATCATGTGAATCTGGTTGCAAGGCTGTGAACCTGGCTATTCTCACAGCTTCCTGCCAAAGACAGAAAGATACGCTGTGCGTCTCAGGTCTTGCAGATGCCATCAATACAATCTGATGGGTTTTAGAGGAGGAGGAGGAGAAGAAGAAGAGTTGGCTTTTCTACCCCGCTTTTCTCACTCATTTAAGGGACTCAAAGTGGTTGACAAACCTTCTGTTCTTCTCCCCACCACAGACATCCTGTGAGGTGGGTGGGGCTGTAAGAGCCAACACCAAGCACAGTCCAGCAGCATTTCTCTTTCAAAGGGCTTGGCAAGCCATTTCTTTCTACGGCTTGCGCAAAACGGTTGCCCACAAAGCTACCCAGCTGTGACCATAAACCGATGCAGACAACCACAGCAAGGAACTGCTTTCCGACCAGACTTTGTAAAATAGGCTCAGTGGGGGATTTTTTGCTTCGGTCCCTACAGGCAGACCTCAAAAACCATGATAGAACTAGACAACAGATTTTGGCCCAACCCAAAATGCTCATTGGGTCGACTTCAGCCTGGAAAGTGTTGTGAGATCCAGGTTGTTTAGGCCTGCTAATTCTGCCAGGCCTTGCAATAAAGTCAATGCCCTTAGAAAAACTGCAAGCACCATCTCCCAAAGATTGTCCTCTGTGATGCTCCACAAAACTAGGAATGTGCACAAATATTCAATAACTCAAACTATTCAATCCGACTCCGACGAATCTCGACATCTGAACTCAAATATGATTTTTGAAAACCCAATATGGATTTTTGAATGAATCGAATGTATAGATTTGTGTCTGTCGTATACGAATCTGCCTGAAAATTATCCGTATCTTGCACTTAAAATACAGGATTAAAACAGGATGCATACGGGATAATACGGGATGCATATGGATTTTTACAGAATGCGTACAGATACATATAACAGATACTGATGTTGTCGACATTCGTATCTTTAAATACGAATCTTAACATTCAAACATTACAGATTTGAATGTTGCAGATTCGAAGCAGATTTTAAGACACTTGAATCTTTAATACAGGATTAAAACGGGATGCATACAGGATAATATGCACACATCTGGTATGTATAACAGATCTGAATGTTGTCAACATTCGTACCTTTAAATATGAATCTAAGATTCAAATGTACAGATCTGAACGTGACGGATTCGAATCAGATTTTATGACATTTGGATCTTAAATATCCGACTCGAATCGGATTATCTGACGTTGGATTCCAATATCACAAAAACATTTATGCACATTCCTAGCCTACGCATTTATACGGATCCATGCAGGACGAAAACGGGTTGCATACGGGATGCTTACGGATGAGTACAGATGAGTACGGATGTGGGGAAGATGCACGCATGGGCATAAGAATGTTGTCGACTGATAAAGAGTCCAAAATTGGCACGCTGGCCGTAGAGGAGAATCCAGGATCCTTTCCACATTCTGTCCCTTGCTCCCCTCGTTTCTGGTGTGAGCATCCCCGGCGCAACACCCACGCGTGAGAGCATCCCACTGAAACCTTTCCAGCCCCAGAGCTGGAATGCAACCAGGGTGGGCAGACGAAAGGCGCATCTTTGCCAAGTCGAGACCAACTTTGGCTCCGGTGAGAAGTTTCCAGCCACGGTGGAGCCAGACACATTTTCATTCTTCTATTTGAAGTTTAAACCTTAATCCTCTGGAATATTTGCAATCTAAGCACAGGACTCACTCATGACCACCACAGCATGAAGGGTTCCCGTTGCGCCTTGGAACCAGAGGCAGCTCTGGGCTCCGGGGTGCGTGGGGAGGGGGGGCAGAGAGACACGAGGGCAACTGAAACAGGGGACTTTGAACATTGAATGGGGGCACTGCTAGGAAAAACAGGCCTTTCTCCCAATTCTGGGTTGAATTTGCAATGCACACTGGGCACAGGTACACACTGGGTTGACTTTTTGGATTTCCCATGAAGCATCTCACCTGAGGTTAAATTGACCAGCCAGATCTGAAGATGGATTGTTGCTTTGAGGCTTAGTACTGCCAAACCAAAGCCACCTCGATTCTTAGAATCATGGAATCATAGAGTTGGAAGGGACCTCTAGGGTCATCAAGTCCAACTCCCTGCTCACTACCATGAGACGGTTTAGGAAATCCTGCATTGAGCAAGGGGGTTGGACTGGACGACCTTAGAGGTCCCTTCCAACTCAATGATTCTATAGGTCTTCAAGCAGAGGCTGGACCTACATCTGCCTGGGATGGTTTAGGGAATCCTGCATTGAGCAGGGGTTGGACTAGATGACCCTGAAGAAGAAGAGTTGGCTTTTCTACCCTGCTTTTCTCACCCTTAAAGGGACTCAAAGCTGCTGACAAACCTTCCGTTCTTCTCCCCACAACAGACACCCTGTGAGGTACAGGTGGAAGATAATGCTGAGCCAGTTTGGTCTAGTGGTTAGGGAGTTGAACTCTTATCTGGGAATACCAGGTTTGATTGCACACTCCTCCATGAAGCCAGCTGGGTGACCTTGGGCTAGTCACAGCTCTCTTCTGTGCTCTCACAGCCCCACCTACCTCACAGGGTGTTCTGTTGTGGGGAGGAGAATAGACAAGCTTTGTCAGCCGCTTTGAGTCCCCTTAAATTTATGAGCAACACGATATCGTGGGGCCATTTCTTTCTTTAAAAGAAGCGTCTGCCTCTTCCCCCCACACACACACACACCCCAAGAGGGGCTGATGCTTTTCAGCAGGCTGCCATAAATCTTTCTCATTGCTTGTAAAAAGGAGGAGGAGGAGGAGAAAGTCTAATACACGCAAGGCGCCAAGTCACTTGACCTGATCTGACCCCGGAATGGTGATTGTTTTTGCTCAGTGGAATCGGCCGGAACCGGCCCTTTGCACCTTGTCCTCAGGTTGTTAATCCGGATAATAGTTCCAAAGACCACTATCTGCAACATGTGAGATTTTCACCAGACTGCTTAATATGTAATTATAGGAGGGATCAAGATAATAGCCAGTATTTCTTTTCCTTCTCCCACAGGTGAAATGGTTCAGAAACATTCCCCACTCCGTTAAAATGCAGAAATATATGTTCTGTATGCTTTATCGTTCATGTTTCCCCCTAGTTCACATTGAGTCTAGTGGTTAGGGAGCTGGGTGACCTTGGGCTAGTCACAGCTCTCTTCTGAGCTCTCACAGCCTCACACTGTGTCTGTTGTGGGGAGAAGAATGGAAGGTTTCTCAGCTGCTTTGAGTCCCCTTAAGGGTGAGAAAAGTGGGGCTGAAAGGCCAACTCTTCTTATTCTTCTTCCTCCACAAAGCCAGCTGGGTGACCTTGGGCTGGTCACAGCTTTCTTTCTAAGCTCCCACAGCCCCACCTGCCTCACAGGGTGTCTGTTCTTGGGAGAAGAACTGAAAGTTCGTCAGCCTTTTTTGAGTCCACTTAAGAGTGAGAGCAAGACGCCCCATTTATGGGCTCCAAAATCGAATCTCAGGGCTGTATTCTGGATCACAGAGATGTGCAGAGAGTAAAACTCCATGATCCACAATTCCTGGATATAGTTTTCAGCGCGGCACACCGTAGCGTGCCACCGAAAATCACCCCCAATGCCCTGAAACTAAGATCTGTCATCCTTAGCTGTCAGGGCTTTGGGGGGGCGGGGGCGTGGGGGGGCTGCAAAGCTCACACCATGCAGGCTTTGCAGCACAGTGCAGAAAGGGCCAAAAATTCCAAATATTCCTAGGAACAGTTTTGGCAGAACTGGTGTCTTCCTTCCCAAAAGTCCCAGGTTCGGGCAATTATATAAATAATTTGTTTTCATAGGTAGGGCGGCGGCGGAGGGTTGGATTTCTTGGATCACCCTGCTGCTTGCCCAGGGCTACTTGATTTGGCTGCCTGGTTCCAAGGTGAACGTGTGAATCGCCCTTCGGTTCGCAATTGAGTCATTAACTGGAAGCTGTGTTGCAACATGCTGTGCCGGGAAAGAAGAAAAATATATAAATATATTAACAGTTTCTGAAGGGGGAAAGAGGCAGAAAGGAAAGTGTATGTGCAAGTGTTGCATATGTGTGTGTGTGTGTGTGTGTAAGTAAAACCAAGTACCCACCAAAAGCCTCCAAGCTATGGTTATATGTCATAGATGTGATGGTGGAGAAGTGAAGACAGATGCTTTTAACACTGTGTCAGTATTGTTACTAATTTAGAAAACAAATAACTCAACTTAAGGCATATTCCTCCCCCCACCCAGGTCTCTCTCTCTCTTTTCTTTTAAAGGAAACGTCTCCCCTGCATGTTCTGTTTTCCATTTTTCCTTGTTCTGCTTGTAGATGGATTAAATGCCTGGCTTAGAAAGCTATCAGAATGCAGCATTAAGAAAATGAAGGCGGCGTCCAAACGTTGCTTAGCTGTATTTGGATATTCCGGAATAAAGCATGGATAGCCATGCTTTTTATTCTGGATTATCTAAATATTGTTGGAAATAAAGGAACCACAGACATGGTGAACCAGATTTTGGTCAGATCAAGGGCTCAAAAACACACGATAATTCTAAAGCACTTACAGTAGAGACACCAAAATGGCTTGAATTGTTAGCCCATCTTAGGGAGGTAGGCTCTTCTCTGGGAATACCAGGTTCGATTCCTCCCTCCCCCATGAAGCCAGCTGGGTGACCTTGGGCTAGTCACAGCTCTCTTCTGAGCTATCACAGCCCCACCTAACTCACATGGGAGAAGAACAGAAGGTTTGTCAGCCACTTTGAGTCCCCCTAAGGGCAAGAGAAGATGCACATAAAAGATCAGATGGGCTGTGACCTGATCCAGCAGGGCTCCTCTGAGGTTCTTATGCACTAGATGGGCTGTGGCCTGATTCAGCAGGGCTCCTCTGAGGTTCTTATGCACTAGATGGGCTGTGGCCTGATTCAGCAGGGCTCCTCTGAGGTTCTAATATTTTTTCTTTTGTGAGGTTCCTTTGGCACCTGTACAAAACCCAGACCTCCTATTTTTTCCAAAGTGCCTTCTAGGGCTTGCGGCTCACCTGTGACACATGCTCGGCATGGTACCCTTCTGCCACACATCTCTGGCTCCCGACAGACAGATTGGACCAGGTTAACCTTGCTCAGTATCTCCTAAGTGTTGCCTAGGCGCCAGTGCCGACAGCGTACAGAGGACTTAAAAAGCACACTGACAGAATGCACTCCAAGAGTCGAGAGACAGCATCTGGCTCCCTGCCAGCCGAGGTGATGAGAGGCATAATTTCTCCAGGCCATTGTGAAATGCATTTTTCTTTCTTTCCTTTTTCTTTCTCTCTCTCTTTCTTTTTTTTTTTCTTTTTGCTTCTTCTTCTTCTTTGCTTGTGGGGAGCATGAGCAATCCTGGTTTGGAAGGTTTGTTGCCTCTGTTTGCATGGAAGAAGAAGAAAAAGAAGAGTTGGCTTTTCCACCCTGTTTTTCACACCTTTAAGGGGCCTCAAAGTGGCTGACAAACCTTCTGTTCTTCTCCCCACAACAGACACCCTGTGAGGTGGGTGGGGCTGTGAGAGCTCAGAAGAGAGCTGTGACTAGCCCAGGGTCACCCATCTGGCTTCATGGGGGAGGGAGGAATCGAACCTGGTATTCCCAGATAAGGGTCCGGCTCCCTAACCACTAGACCAAACTGTTTGGAGAAAGAACGCTGTAGCTCAGAGGCATGGAAAGCAAAGGGTTGTCAGTTCGATCCTTAGCCCCTCTCTGGAAGTAAGCAATGGCAAACCACTCCTATATCCCTGCCAAGAAAACTGCCAAGAGATACACATGCAGTCAACCAGGCACTGGCCATGCCTCAGTTGTACCCACTAACAACAAAGCTCCTAATGAACAGCAGGAAATGGAACTGCTGAGCAGCTCCTATCTCCTTCCTTCCTGTCGAACTGCGTCTTGCATCCTTGTTACTCTGTTCGTTTGGACTGAAAACTAGAAAAACACTTTGGTCTGGAGTCCTCGTTGAGTCATTCCATGGCCACTAAATGTCTGTTTCCTCTGCTGATTTTGATGTATTCAGCTGGTTTTTGTGCAAGGGCTGCTTCTGGCTGGAGAAGGCCACCCACCTCCATCCCACCTCAGAGCCACTGTCACACACGGCTTATGTAATTAATCCGAATTCAGCATGCAGCTTCTTATTCCTGGATTTTACTAGTATTATCCTGCAAAAATCCACAGAAAAAACATCCTGATGAAAACAGGACTCCTTTGCAAAACAGCTCCGATCACTGCTTCGCTTATCTGCTTGAGCGCACATTTCTTGTAATGTCAAAAGGGAGAAATGTGATTTTTTTAAAAGTGCCAGATTTAATTTAAGCTTTCAGCTCTAGATAGTGAAGGGGAAGGTTTTGCTGCTCTGATTGCACAGTGTGTGTGTGTGTGTGTGTGTGTGTGTGTGTGTGTGTGTGTGTGTGTGTGTGTTAAAAGTCCTGCTTATGTAGGGACGGCTATATTCGGATTAATTGACAGGCACTCTATTTGAATTAAAAATAGTCCCCAAAAATAGCCCAAACAGGACTAAACCAGGACTAGAAAAGCTACACGGGGATGCACCCATGCTGCCCTTATTGTCCCTCTAATAAGTCAGCTAAAGGGAGCAGGAGCAGATGAGGTTTTTGTTGTACTGAGCACCAGGAATGCTCCCACTCTGGAGCCAACACGCTCAATCAATAACAAAGCTGGGAAAACAGCCGTCGACGGAAATGCTTTTGATTTATGGCCTGAAGATGGAAAGATTGTCTTGTTCCTTCTGCAAGCCATGGCAAGAGGAAAGGTTGGCAGCATTGCCAATGCGGGGGATCTGTTCCCTGAGCGTGGTTCCCCACCTGTGGGCACCTGCCTCTGTTCCCCCACCCCGTGAGGAGTTCTCATGGGCCCTGGTCACACCTAGATGAGACAGGACGTCCTGTCCACAATTCCAGCAGAGGTCGTACCAGTTCTGTTCACACCTAGATCATTATAGTTCAGCCTCCTTTAGCCCCACCCCACCCCCCACCTGCTCAAGTTGAGGAAAAGAATATGGCCTGGGATACCAGGACAGGCTGAATCCTCTGGAACTGAGGACACCAGTCAGAATGATCTAATGGTGTTAAGACGACTTAGAAAATGAACTGAATAAAAATAACTTGACCAGAAGACGACCTGAAGTCGTCTTGAACTAAAGGTGTGACCGGGACCCATGGAAACATTGTTGACGTCTGGATGGGTCAGTGCCTGCTTTCTGGAGCAGACAACAGGAAGCCAAGCTGACTTCTATTAACCTGGTAGGGTTAGGGTTAGGGTTAGTCCCTCCTGTTTTCAAATGGCCCTGTTGTCCGTAAAGCAGTCCAAACTGGCCATGTTGTCAGGCGCTGAGGGTAGCTGAGAGTCTGGAATATCTAGAAGACAGCAGGCTGGCAAAGTGTAGATGAAGCAGGTCAGCCATTTGATTGTGGCATGTGCTTGCCTCCTAGCTCCTCTGTGAGACGGAGGGAGCCCTTGCTCCAAAACACTGTCTAAATGTCAGTTGGCACCGAATGAAAAGACGGTAAAAAGCCACCTTTCCTGAGCCACAGAACTGCTGGCTAGGGGCGTGGACGAATGCAATTTTCGGGACTCAATTCGGTTCGACTAGAATATCTGAAAATTCGATTCAATTCGAATCTTCAAAATTCAAATTTAACCAAATTCGATTCGAATTAAGCAAGCTTGAATCTAATCGTTTGAATCCTGAGCCACAGAACTGCTGGCTAGGGGCGTGGACGAATGCAATTTTCGGGACTCAATTCGGTTCGACTAGAATATCTGAAAATTCGATTCAATTCGAATCTTCAAAATTCAAATTTAACCAAATTCGATTCGAATTAAGCAAGCTTGAATCTAATCGTTTGAATTTTTCGTTTGAATTTGCACTTACGAACGTCGACAACATTCGTATGTGCCCGTACGCATCATTACGCATCCCGTATGCAACCCGTACGCATCCCGTATGGATCCGTAGAGTTGCGTACAGATGGGGGGAAGATTCATATCTGCAAGTATGCATCATGTACGAAACTGTACACGTACAAATGTCTCAATAATTCAAACTAATAGCTCCAAAATTCAAAATTCGATTTTAATCCTTAAATTTGAATCTGTGGACAAATTTTGAATACATCTGAATATTCTTGCATGCCCGTACGGCTGGCAGAGGTTCTCTAGGTCTTTGGCTACAGCACAGCGTGCAGAAAAATGCAACAGAAATCTCCTCCCAACTTTTGTTAACTTTTTGCCTACAGCACAGCAGCTGATGGCACAGAATCCTGATCTTGTGCAAAAGATGGCAACCAAACCCAATTTCAGAGAGAGTTCACATTTCCCTCCCGGCTTGTCTCCTTTTCCTCCCAGAGCTAAGGCAACCGATGGTTTTTGCAGCTTTTATATGCCAAAATTATAAGGCAATAAACTTTAATATAAATAGAAGTGGTTACAAAAAAGCAGGTGTTTTGCAATTTTGAAACCAGCATGATTTTTTTTTAAAGGAAAAGTTGCCTCCCATCTTGCAAAATACACCAAAAAACTGTGATCATCTTTGCAACATAATTCGGAACATTGGGTACCGAATTCGGATTCTATTCGGATTTACAGCAAATTAAACAGGAACACTGGATACTGAACTCAGATCCTATTTGGATTTGTAGCAAATTAAATGGGAACACTGGATGCCATATTTGGATTCTATTTGGATTTATAGAAAATTAAATGAGAACACTTGATACCGAATTTGGATTCGATTCGGATTTATAGAAAATTAAATGGGAACACTGGATATCGGATTTGGATTTATAGAAAATTAAATGGGAACACTGGATATCGGATTTGATTCGGATTTAAACATCTATGGGAACACACCCCTAGTGCATGATTAAGTAACTTCTGGGAAGGCAGGGGGCAGAAACAGCCATTGATTTTTATTTTATTTTATTTTTTTTGAGGGCAGTTTTGTTTGACATTTGTCCTCCCAACATATGACTCTTAAAAAGGAACTTGTGTGTTTCTATTGTGTGCGCGCATGTTTCCGTTTTCAACAAGCCCCGCTGTTGACGAAACCGCATTATGTTTTCACATTGACAGGGTTCGGAAACTTTTTTTTTTTTTGACAATTTGGCTTTGATTTTCCCAGCTGCTATCACAAACAAAACCTGTTTTATAAGTAGCTGTTTATCGTCTCCAGCCAACAATTTAATAATCATTCCAGGAAGAGCTGCCATACCTGACATACTTCCAAACCGCCTCTTGGATCGGGAGTGGGGAACTCTCTCGAGTTTTAACTCCAGTTCCCAATGTTTTCAGGCCACATGGTCATTGGAAGGAAACGATGGGAGGTCGAACCAAGCAACGTTTAAAAGAAGCGCCAGCCCAAGATTGTTTGGACTGCAAAACAAAGGACAAGAAACTATCAGTTATATCTCAGTGAGGAAGATGGGAGCTGGAGTCAAAAATGGCTGCGCTGGCCAGAATTGAGAGAAATAGGGAGCCAAAATGGCCATGCTGTGTGGGGCTGAGGGGAGCGGGAGCCCAATATGGCCATGCTGTGTGGAGCTGAGGGGAGCGGGAGCCCAATATGGCCATGCTGTGTGGAGCTGAGGGGAGCGGGAGCCCAATATGGCCATGCTGTGTGGAGCTGAGGGGAGCGGGAGCCCAATATGGCCATGCTGTGTGGGGCTGAGGGGAGCGGGAGCCCAATATGGCCGTGCTGTGTGGAGCTGAGGGGAGCGGGAGCCCAATATGGCCGTGCTGTGTGGAGCTGAGGGGAGCGGGAGCCCAATATGGCCGTGCTGTGTGGATTTGAGGGGAGCGGGAGCCCAATATGGCCGTGCTGTGTGAGGCTGAGGGGAGCGGGAGCCCAATATGGCCGTGCTGTGTGGAGCTGAGGGGAGCGGGAGCCCAATATGGCCGTGCTGTGTGGGGCTGAGGGGAGCGGGAGCCCAATATGGCCGTGCTGTGTGGATTTGAGGGGAGCGGGAGCCCAATATGGCCGTGCTGTGTGAGGCTGAGGGGAGCGGGAGCCCAATATGGCCGTGCTGTGTGGAGCTGAGGGGAGCGGGAGCCCAATATGGCCGTGCTGTGTGGGGCTGAGGGGAGCGGGAGCCCAAAATGGCCGTGCTGTGTGGAGCTGAGGGGAGTGGGAGCCCAATATGGCCGTGCTGTGTGGGGCTGAGGGGAGCGGGAGCCCAATATGGCCGTGCTGTGTGGATTTGAGGGGAGCGGGAGCCCAATATGGCCGTGCTGTGTGAGGCTGAGGGGAGCGGGAGCCCAATATGGCCGTGCTGTGTGGAGCTGAGGGGAGCGGGAGCCCAATATGGCCGTGCTGTGTGGGGCTGAGGGGAGCGGGAGCCCAAAATGGCCGTGCTGTGTGGAGCTGAGGGGAGTGGGAGCTCAAAATGGCCGTGCTGTGTGGGGCTGAGGGGAGCGGGAGCCCAAAATGGCCATGCTGTGTAGGGCTGAGGGGAGCAGGAGCCCAATATGGCCGTGCTGTGTGGGGCTGAGTGGAGTGGGAGCCCAAAATGGCCGTGCTGTGTGGGGCTGAGGGGAGCGGGAGCCCAAAATAGCTGTGCTTTCTGGGGATGAGGCAAACGTGAATCCAGATTGGCTGTGCTGGCTGGAAATCGGAGATCATGTTGGCCACTCTGGCCAAGGACAACCAGAAAATAGAGCTCAAAGAGGTCATGCCCATGAAACTGACTGTAACTGGGAACCCAACATGGCTACTCAGACTGGAGTTGATCGGAGTGGAATAGTGTCTGTTGCGGAATGGATCTGGATTCTATACCGCCTGGGGGTTCCCATTTATGCCACAAGGCCGAGAGACCAGCTGCTTCTTTACTCTCCCATTGCATTCTGGGATTACGAGGGCAACCGAGAAGAGGTGGAAGAAGACTTTGGGGAGGGTTGGCCTATGGCAGAGACACCATCTGCTTTGCCGTCGTGTCTCGGGATACTTTTGCAGAGCGTGTTTCTTAACATCTGCCACTCTGGCAAACAGGTGCTAATGGGCAGGGGATATTAGGCAACCGTTTCCCAGTTTTATGTTCCTGGGTGGGGCAGGAAATGAAGGGAATTTGTTGCAGGTAGTAATATCTCCTAACATTTTTGCCAGAGGGCTTCAACTAATCACCAGTTGCATCATAATTGAGAAATCTCTTTTGCCCTCCTCTTTCCCTTACAGGTTGGCATGGGAGCGAAACCAAAGCACTCGGATATGGCACGGGATTAGGAGAAGGAATGAGAAACCTCAATAGTTCTACCAGGACAGGGTAATTTTAGCTGAGCCCCGTGACTAGAATCTACAAAGCTCAGGTGGAGGCCATGACCAAGAGTGCCTACTCCCAACTATGGCTGGTGTGCCAGTTGAAGCCCTTTTTGGACAGAGATGACTTGGCTACAGTCATCCTTGCTCTGGTAAACTCCAGATTGCACTATCATAGAGCAATTTGTTGAATTTGATCAAAAAATGAGTATCTTAAGTATCTGTGCACATCCTTAGTCTTGATTCAATCAAGGGGTGGAGAACTAAAGAGTTGTGAGAAGGCGACTCAGGGAGACTGAGGACGATCTGAGGGCTGATTATATTCAGGAATTGGGTTTGAACAGGATTAGGATGGCTTCCGTTCAGTTTCTTAATGGGATGGACTATTTCAGCCAGGTGTGATCACGGCCGGGGTCTTACCGATCTGGATCATGGGGAGGAGAGCGCCAGATCAATGCTGTCTGCACTGATGGTACTAATCCAGATTGATCTTCACAGCCATCTCACCCTCCAACAAATGGGAGTGACGGATCCTCGCCTTGGGGTGGGGGAGGGGTGATTTTTGGTGCTTCCTATGGCGCACTACTGACCTACGGCTCCCCATACTTCCAGATCGCAGAGACATGGCACCTTCACGCCACCTTGATCTAGATTACAGCCCTTAAGCCAGACTGTAGACTTGATATACCAGCTCTAAAACAGATCCGGATCAAAGGCCCGTTGATTCAGCTATGCCTCCATCTCGGGCAGATAAAGCCAGCTTAATGGAGGGCGAGGCCTGCTTGGTCCAGATTAATGCATGGATCTGGAGGCCCTTCGATCCAGATCAAGACCTTAGCACAGAAGGTAGGGATGTGCATGAATATTCATAACATTTATTATTCGTACAAATTTGTACACAAATCAAATTTTACGACATCCATACAATAACATTTGTACGAATATGAATGTTTTGGAACACCCGTATGAATAGTTCAGGCATTTGTTAAACTGGGGATATGCACCAGATATGTATAAAAATGGATACGTACCCAATACGAACAGATACGTATCCAATATAAATGGATACATATCCCATATGAATGGATAGGTATCTAATACAAACGGATACGTATCCAATACGAACAGATACATATCCAATACAAATGGATACGTATCCAGTATGAATGGATACGTATCCAATACGAATGGATACGTATCTAGTACAAAGGGATACATATCCAATATGAATGGATATGTATCCAATGCAAACAGATACGTATCCAATACGAATGGATACGTATCTGTTTGTATCGGATATTCGTACGAATACATTTGTATCAATTAGCATCCTACCCCATTCAAAGGGGATCTATTTGAACAAATATGAATTTTCTAGCATTTGATTCCCTATGAACCGAATGCCAAATCACCCATTTGTCCACGCATTGCGTTCTTAAAAGGAAGCGCGACAAAACTGAAAAGCACAAGTTCTGCGCCATCTCCAGCCAACTGCTTGGTTCCTCAGGGCTACAGACATCCTGTTCTTTCAGGAAGGAGAAGATACCCATAGTTCTATTCTGTTCTTTTTCGATGGCTTATCAGATCCTCCAATTTCTATTTCGGGCTTTACATTTTGTTTGTAATGTACATTGGAATTTGCATATGCTTAGGTTTGCACAAAGTTCAGACACGCCTCTTTCCCTCCTGCTGCTGATGGAGAAGGGAGCCAGGAAAGGAGGTATTTTTTAGCTAAGTGTCTCCTCAAGATGCATGAAAAATCACTGTGATGGATCCACAAATGTTTTAAACATTCAAAATCCCATCAAATCCGATTGAATGATTCGAAATATTCAAAAGGACAGAAAACATATATATTACATACGTATCTGTATGCATTTGCGCAAATAGTACGGGACGCAACGCCACCTACAACACAGGGCATCTGTTTTGGGGATAAGGACAGAAGGTTTGTCAGCCACCTTGAGTCCCTTTAAAGGGTGAGCAAAGCAGGGTATAAAAGCCAACTCTTCTTCTTCCTCCACAAAGGTAGCTGGGCAACCTTGGGCTAGTCACAATTCTCTTTCTGAGTCTCCACCTATGTCACAAGGTGTCTGTGGTGGGGAGAAGAACAGAAGGTTTGTCAGCTGCTTTGGGTACCTTTAAGGACGAAAGAAACAGGGCAGTAAAGGCAACTCTTCTCCTTCACCTTCTTCCCCATCCATGAAATCAGCTGGGTGCCCTTGGGCTAGTCACAGCTCTCGTTCTGAGCTCTCACAGGGTGTGTGTTGTGGGGAGAAGAACAGAAGATGTGTCAGCCGCTTTGAGCCCCCTTAAACGGGTGAGAAAAGCAGGGTAGAAAAGCCAACTCTTCTTCTTCTAACAAAATGCCTTTCCAGAAACCAGACTTTGCAGAGAGACCCTTCCAGGCCAGCGTCTTGGCCTCCCAATCCAGCGCCACGTGTTTCGCCCCGTCCGCTAAAGAGCAGGCAAAGGGCTGGCTGCAAAGGGTTACATGTCCTGCCACTCAAGTGGAGTTTATACCCGGGGCTTTTCTGCTCCCTTGCGTGAGGGAAAGCAGCAAGCCGCCGCTAATCCAACGTAAATACCCTAGGAGTCAGTCTGGAGTGTGGCATCAGAATCATTTACAAAAACCTGAAATCCGAAGAGGGCTTTTTGAAAAAATAAACCCATAACCTGCTAAATCCCTGCCAGGGAAAATATTCAAAGGCTGCATGAGAGCAGAGCCACAGAGCTGTCTGGGTGCCAGAGAGACCGGCCCTCTTAGCAGACACAGAAAGGGAGGCGAAGGAGGGGTACTCTTATCTGGGAGTACCAGGTTTGATTCTGCACTCCTCCATGAAGCCATCTGGGTGACCTTGGGCTGGTCACAGCTCTCTTCTGCGTTCTCACAGCCCCACCTACCTCACAGGGTGTTCTGTTGTGGGGAGAAGAACAGAAGGTTTGTCAGCCTCTTTGAGTCCCCTTAAATGGGTGAGAAAAGCAGGGTAGAAAAGCCAACACTACTACTTCTTATTCTTCTTCATGAAGCTGATGGGTAGGTGAGTTAGGAGAGAGGGTCACTGTTTATGGAATTGACCACCGGAGGAGGTGGTGACCACAAACAGTCCGAATGGCTTTAAGAGAGGATTAGATCAATTCAGGCAGGACAGGTGTATCGATGGCTACTAGAAGGGATGCCCAGGTATTTCCTCCAGGTTGGAGAGACAGGCAGGATGCCTCTAAAGGCCACGTGCTGGGCATCGGGTGTTGCCCTCGTCTTCTGACTGAGATGCCCAGAAGCAACCGCTGAGCCCCTGGGCTAGACAAGCTTATGGACTAGACAGGATGTGACCAAATCCAGTAGTGCTCCGCTTCGGTTCTTAAGACCTTCTTCCCCTTGTGTCACTTGGCATATCTAGCAGAGATGACTTAGTTTACTTTTCTGCCTGCGTCTCACAACCTTCTGAAAAATGTTATTTTTACCTTCATTTCATCTCCACTTAGAGGCAGTGACTGCTCAGAATGGATCCGTACAGAACAGAACGGGTTGCATATGAGATAATTACGGGATGCATACAGATGCGTACATGCAGATACGAACGTTGTCGACCAAGTTTACCAAATTCGAATCAAATCTTATTAAATTCAAACTCAAAAGGTTCGAATCAAATTGGATTCTCGGGTATTTGATTCAATTCCAATAGAACGTCCCAAAAGCATCTGTGCGCATCGTTATTTCGCGCATGCTTTGAGCATCACCCATGCCAAGCCAGCTTCATAAAACACTCATTACCCTCTTTGCCAGTTGGCTGATGCTGTGCCAGAGCATCTGGGCAGCTCCCACCATAGAGGCGCAAACTCAGAGGCTTCTGGGTAAAACCGTGTGACTACATACACAGATTTATTTATGTATCTTATTAAAACATAAGACGATAAAGCCAAGAGATTCTTGCTATGATTGCTAGTTCTGACTTGAAGTTTTTCCATTTCTTGACCTCCTTTGTATCAAAAAGAGGGGGGGGGGAATTGCCCAGCCAGCAGGAAATGTTTTTAAGACACTTCAGGAAGAACCAAACATTGCAAAGTCAATAAACATTTTCATGCGCCATGCGCTAAGTTTGTTCAATCTGACCTGTGGTGGCAAAGTTCTCATCCTGTGCATTTCTCAGGAATAGGGATTCTCAAGAATGTTCTAAACATTCAAAATCCATTTTTTGCATTCGAATCTGACTCCAACCGGATATTCAAAGACGCAATTCGAATCAAAATGCGAAAATCTGGATTTTTGAAAATCAGATTCAAATGGAATGCTACAAATGTCAGGAACATTTGTATCTGATTTTTGAATCCGTACGCATCCCGTTTTTTGCGTGTTTGCGTTTCGTTTGCATCCTGTTTCCATCCTGCACTATAAGAAGAATGAGGAGGAGGAAGCGGCTGACAAAGCTTCTGTTCTCCTCCCCACAACAGAACATCCTGTGAGGTAGGTGGGGCTGTGAGAGCTCAGAAGAGAGCTATGACTAGCCCAAGCTCACCCAGCTGGCTTCATGGAGGAAGAAGAGTTGGCTTTTCTACCCCACTTTTCTCACCCATTTAAGGGAACTCAAAGCGGCTGCCAAAGTTTCTGTTCTTCTCCCGACAACAGAACACCATGTGAGGTAGGTGAGGCTGTGAGAGCTCAGAAGAGAGCTGTGACTAGTCCAAGGTCACCCAGACGGCTTCATGGGAGATGGTGGAATCAAACCCAGTATTCCCAGATAAGAGTCCAGCTCCCTAACCACTAGACCAAACTGGCTCATAAGAGCAAATAGACTTGATGTTCGGATGCGATATATGGAGATGAATTCAGCTGAATCATTCGACAATCTGTGTCAGATTTCTGAAAATCCGTATTCGAATCTGAATGTTGGATTTTCAAATCGGATTTTCAAATATTTCTGGGCATCCCTACTTCAGTCTGGGGTTTCCATGATGCCCGGGATCAGAAGCTTAAGTGCTCACAGCCAAGCCTGGATAATTTCAATCACATATGTTCCTTTCGGTCACAGCAATTAAACTTTCTTGGAAGGGAAAACGTTCAAACGGCGGCTGCCAGGGTCCCTAACCATAAAGACATCCTAGCAAAAATCTTAGGAATATTAACAGAAGCCGAGGGGTTATAAAGACGGGAGGGTGAAGGTTAAAAACGACCCTTCTCCTGCAATAAATTTCTGCAAAGAGAATTTGCCCTTTGCAAATTGGCTTTACCTGTGCCCCCGGCTCATGACCAGCTTAAGCAACTTTGCAATGAATTGAAATATATTTCGTGCAAATGTATCCCTCTCTTCTCTTCTGGGGAAGTTCCAAGAGGTTTACAGGAAACGCCGCCGCAGTTTCCAATCAGGGACAGATCGGGCGGGCCGGAGAAACGACGCACACGCAAATTGCTTTCCAAGATCGGCTTTTAAAACGCGCACGCACAGAGGCCCGTTAAAGTTGCTTGTCCTCGAAATGGTCCAAGAGTATTTACGGTTATGGTCCTATTTCAGTTTTGAAAAGGTCGACAACTGCTTGAAGGTGTTGCTATGAGCACGAAAGTCATCGAGTGTGAAACCGTGGCCTGTACGTGGTTCTCCATCTGGGATGGACTTGGAAACACCTTTCTACCTGGGGTGTTTTCGCACTTCCCTGCCTGCCTGCTGGACGGGAAAGGAGCATAATTAGGCAACGACTGCGCCCCAAGTCTGGCGCGATCGGTCACTCCCAGGGCCAGTCCTCTTCTGGGTGCCTTGATGACACTGATGCTCTGCACACGAGAGATTTGCACAAATGCTTCTTTGACATTCTATCCGAATCGCATTGAATACCTGAAAATCCAATTCAGTTCAAGTCTTTTAAATTCGAATTTGACAAGATTCGATCCGAATTTACCAAATTCGGATCTGAATTTTTGATTCGAATGTGCACACACGAATGTTGTCGACGTAGGCATCTTCCCCAGATCCGTACACATCCGTACGTGTCCGTATGCATCCCGTAGTTATCCCGTATGCAACCCGTTTTTGTTCCGTATGGATTCCCGGATGCGGGAAAGAAGCGGATCTTCAAGTACGCATGGTGTACGAACCTGGACACATACGAATGTCTGGATAATTCAAACCAATAGATATAAAATTTGAAATTCAAATAGAATGTTTACATTCGAATTTCAGGACATACTGTTCGAGTTCAAATGTCAAAATTCAGCCACATTCGATGGGATTTTGAATGCCTATGAATATTCATGCTCATCCCTACTGTGCATGTGTCTATGGTCATCTGAGGCGCCAGTGTGCTTGCGTGCCACCTCAAACAACCCTGGAGCTCTGGAAGAAGAGTCAATGCTCAGACACTTCAGCTAAGTTTTGGAAAACATTGGTTAATGTGTGAAGCATGATTTCTGCTCCACATCTAATCAACCATTAGTGAACTTCTGGTGAGGTTCGGCACACTTGGAGACTATAAAAGCCTACTCCACGTGCAGACGCTGTTCACCAGAGGTTCACCAATTATGCACGAGAGGCCATAGTGTGAATAGGCCTCTGGCCAAAACTGCGCAGGGGTCAATCCAGCTCATATCACAAAGCCAAACTGCCTTTTTGGCTTGCTTTTTGTCTGTGCTTCTTGAATCAGGATGCAAACCGGATTCTTGCAGGTTATCTTTCAACCCTTGCATTTACAAGGCGGAGAAGGGGCTGGAAAGTAGACTTATAAATATATATATATATATATTTCAGGGCTAGGTGTGCAAGTAATATTTTCCACAGTGAAAACACAGCATGCAAAAAAGTGCATTGCACTCAGGAAAATTAGCTGCAAAAAAGATGCATATTAAACAAGAACAAAAAAAAAGGTACAAATGCAATAAGATAATAGGAGTTCAGTTTCAAAAAAAGGGGAGGGCTTCTTTCTTCTTTTAATCCCAAACAGATGTGGAAACAGAGTAAGCTGAAAAATGGAGAGAGGTCTAAGAACAACAACAACAAGAAAAAAAATGCACCCCAAAATTGAAACAGGGAGATTCCTCCATCCCTAGCTCTAGGAAATCTTGGCTTGCTGAATTTTATCTCAACGCCTCGACCACACGGCAACTTCCGGAGCAGCTGGAGAGCAGGAAGGTAACTTAGGGTGGGGGATAGAAATTTGTGGAGTACCCATGTCTTCTCGTTGGCTGATGATCCTGCCCAAAATATCCTCCCTCGAGGTAGTTACTTCACTCTGCCTCAAGGCAGGCTCGGTTCCGAGTTAAGGTGAGGTGAGACTTTTGGGGTAGAGGGGGGTGTTTCCCTTCTTCCCAGTGGCATTAACACACCGGGAACCCAGGAGGTGGAACAGGAAAGCGCTTTGTATAGCAAGTCAGGGCATCAGAGTCGACATTGTCTCTGCTGTATTTCTGAGGATTTTGTCTTCTTCTTCCATTCCAGCCCTTCATGGAGACGTCAGCATTTGGGATATTCCGAACAACCAACTGGCGCTCAGCTTGGGCACAGAGCTTGCCCTACCCACAGCGCCTTGCAGTTGGCCGCGTCAACTGGATTAGAGGCGGACATTCCCTGCGGACGTGTGTCTTTAACCCTTGACCCATGGTGAGCTGGGTGTCGGGTCTCAGAACCAGGACCGGCTGACCGGAAGATGGTCAATGGGTGGCTTGGGGAGGGAAAGAGCTTGGGAGTGATCTGGTTAGCAATGGCCAAGATTTTCTCTAACGTTTGCGGTGCCCCCCAAGTAGAAGAGAAGGAAACACGGCTCGGCTCGGCTTAGTTGGAGGATGTTAGCAGCAGAATGGGGTGCAGTTCTCTCGGTGGAAGGATCTCGGATGCATTTCCTCCAGATGCCAGCTTGGGTTGGGGGTTATCGAGGCTTAGATGCCAAGAAGCATGCCCATGAAATCAGACCCGTTCTGTATAGTGATGGGCGCACTTGCGCTGTTGTCCACGAAAATCGAAGTATATTGTCCAGCCTGCGAAACAGATGGCAAGAAAAAAGAACACCGAAAAATTTATATATATATACGAATGTTGTTGACATTTGTATCTTGAAATATGAATCGAAAATTCGTACAAATAGATTCAAATGTATTCAGGTTAGAAAGAAATAAAAATAATAATCATTACATTATTCGTGGTGTTTGGCTTTGAAGTTATTTATGCAGTTTTGGTCTGTTCTATATTTCACCTTTTGGTGTTTAGGCTGTTTTCATTAATGTTTCATATTGAGAGGACCTGAGAACAGGAGAACTCAGATGATACTGTTGCGCCGCCAAGCCTTGAACTCCAACCAGTCAGACCAACAACAAAGGATGACGGAAGCTGGAGTCAGCAACATTGAGGAGCCATTCTATGATCAGGCGCCAATTAAACCTGGTTGCAATACGGCTACCTGAAAAGTGGGTCCTGCTACATTAGGTACACAGGCAATCACCTGCTTTGTCCTGGCCTCTACATTATGCTCACCTGTAGCTGAAGGAGCCCATGGACATAAACAGTGAAAATCTTGCTGTTGCTTTCCAATCCAGCAATGACTTCCAGCGACCTGAAAGGGGAGGAAAGACAGGAAAGAGGAAAAAATCAGCAGGAGCCAGCTTGGTGAGCCAGTTTAGTTTTGTGGTTAGAGTGTTGGGCCCTTGTCTGGTTGTCACCCTTATCTGGTGGAGACCCCTCCGTGAAGCCAGATGGGTGAGCTTGGGCTAGCCATAGCTCTTCATCTGAGCTCTCACAGCCCCAACCACCTCACAGGGTGTCGGTTGTGGGGAGAAGAACAGAAGGTTTGTCAGCAGCTTTGAGTCCCCTTCTACTCTTCCTTGTCGAACTATGACATAATTGGGACATCCTGGATTCAATTCCTGCATATTTGCTATTGTTTCATTGCTGAAAATAGGATTTATCTAACGTATCATTTTGTCACACACTTTTTCCATCCAGCACATGGGGGGGGGGAGGGGGAGGAGGAGGAAGAGGAAGAGGAGGAGGAGGAGAAGAAGAAGAAGAAGAAGAAGAAGAAGAAGAAGAAGAGATGGCTCTTCTACCCCTCTTTTCTCACCCATTTAAGGGGACTCAAAGCGGCTGACAAAGCTTCTGTTCTTCTTCCCACAAAAGGACACCCTGTGAGGCAGGTGGGGCTGTGAGAGCTCGGAAGAGAGCTGTGACTAGCCCAAGGTCACCCAGCTGGCTTCATGGGGGAGGGTGGAATGGAACCCGGTATTCCCAGTTAAGAGTCGGGCTCCTTAACCACTAAACCAAACTGGGAAGCCAAGTGCAGGGATGTGCAAAGGCCCCAAAATGGCCCCTGCGGCCCCACCCAGCTACTCACGTGTAACGATGGCAAAGGGACTCGATGCAGATGAGGACCCGGATGTTGTCTCTCGCCCGGAGCTGCATCTTGCTTTTCAGCTCACTGTGGTCTTAAAGAGGGAAGAAAACGGAGCAGAGAGGTGACTCCGATGCGGCAAAGGCTGGGGAAATGTCAGAAACGGCGGCGCCACACGTCGAAAGGGAAAGGACGCATGCAATTTTCAGATTCGATTCGAATCAAACCTTCGAATGTTTGGATTCGAACAAAACAGAGAAAATTTGAATGCATTTGCATCTATTCATACGCGTCCCGTTCTTATCGCGTACGTATCCATGGAAATGCGTACAGATGCGAATAAGACGCGTACAGATACGTATGTGATGCGTACGCATCCGTACGCAAACGAATGTCCGAATAATTCATGTTAATGATTCAAAACATTTGAATGCATTGAAAAAAATGAATGTATAGATACTCTGTTTGGGTTCGAATGTCCAAACTTGAACAAATTTGATCGAGTTTTGAATGTTTTGATTATTCTTGCGCAGATAGTAAGAACTATCACTTCGAGGGAAGGGGTGGAGCTTAGGAAGGCACCCTCATCCTAGAAGAAGGAGCACCCCAAAATGAATTGCAGGCAGAAGGGGAGCAAGCTGGTTGCAGAGCGGTGTCCAAGGTGCTGAAAATCACCCCTGTGCTGCTCATCGGCTGGACCTCCTTGCCAGGATGAACCCGGCGTCTCAAACACGGGTGCAAATAATTTGCGATTATTCGCTTTTTAGCAGCCTCTGCTCATCGCCGGTGACTAAGAAAGCGGCTCCGTCTTCCCCAAGCATCAGAAGACCGGGCTCTGAAGATCCACACAGCATGGACGCCGGATAGCTTAAATCTAGCTGCAATCCTGGCGCATGCGTTAGGGGTGAGCGCAAATGCAGTTTCCAGATTGGATTCATCAGATCTGAACATGCGCATGTATCCTAGTAATGAAAAAACGAATGTGGAGGCAAGAGGGTCTCCATACCCATGCGTCCCCTGAGCCATGCTTAGTAGCGCATGCGCACGCAGCAACTCACCAATGTGGACGTTGGCCGAGAACTGATAAATGCCCGATATGGAAGCTGTGTATCTCCCGGTGGTGAGGCTCAAGCCGGTTCCTCGAACAAAGGCTCCTTTAGACAGAGGCTGGAAAGAAAAACCGTCATTGTCAGGAAAACGAGGCCCCCACGAGCCGTCCCATTAGCGTCTTGAACTCCAGTTTTGGTTCCGTAGTTACAGTATGGGACTCTTGTGTGGCCATCTCCCAGTGTGATTCCACACCCCTCCACGAAGCCAGCTGGGTGGCCTTGGGCTAGCCACAGTTTCCTTCTGAGCTCTCACAGCCCTGCCTGTCTCACAGGATATTCTCTATTGTGTGGGGAGAAGAACAGAAGGTTTGTCAGCCACTTTGAGTCCCCTTAAAAGGGCAAGAAAAGTGAGATATAAGAGCCAACCCTTCTTCTTTCACAAAGCCAGCTGACTGACCTTGGGCTGGCCACGGCTCTCTTTCTGAGCAGTCACATAGTGTCTGTTGTGGGGAGAAGACTAGAAGGTTTGTCCGCAGCTTTGAGTCCCCTTAAAAGGTGAGAAAAACAGGGTACAAGAATTGGCTCCTCTTAGCAGAACCATTTTGGATTCAACTTCCCATCAGCCCCAGCTTACACGGCCATTTTAGCCGCCCCACCCGGCAGTGCATGAAAGCTCAGCTGCTGGATGCAGTTTAAAGAGATCAAGGCCAGCCCTGGATGGCTGTTCATTCCTCTCCCTTGCGCCCTCAATAACCGGTCCTCGCCGATAATCGTGAATGGCGATTAGTGGCATTACCTCTTGAGCCTGGAAGAGTCAGGGGCTAAGCGGGAAGGGGTTGCATCGCTCCGGGCTGGCACGGGGAGCGTTCCTGGAAGAGGACTGAGCATCTGTTCCACATTGGGCTGGTGACTCCTTCGGTCCCTGACGCCTCCACTTAGAAAGGGATTAGGGTATTTGCTTTCCCCTGCGGCAGGACATGCGGCCCCAGCCCAAGGAGTTCAAATTAGGAGAAAAAGGGATTTGTGTTAAACTTCGGAAAGGACTCCCAGATGTTTCGACAGCGCAGCCAGGCCAGGCATGGGGAGGAATTGGGATTTTTCTCTTTTTCATTTCATTTAATGCTGTATGTAAATAGAAGCAGAGGTTCAAGGGACGTTTTGCTGATCATGTGTTATTCACCCACGGCAATTGGTAAGAAAAAGAAGGAGGAGGAGGAGGAGGAGAGTTGGCTTTTCTACCGCACTTTTCCCACCCATTTAAGGGGACTCAAAGTGGCTGACAAACCTTCTGTTCTTCTCCCCACACCCGGTGAGTTAGGTGGGGCTGTGAGACCTCAGAAGAGAGCTGTGACTAGCCTAAGCACACCCAGCTGGCTTCGTGGAGGAGTAAGAAGAGTTGGTTTTTCTCACCCATTTAAGGGAACTCAAAGCGGCTGACAAACCTTCTGTTCTTCTCCCCACAACAGTCACCCTGTGAGGCAGGTGTGGCTGTGAGAGCTCAAAAGGGAGCTGTGCCTAGCCCAAGGCCACCCAGCTGGCTTCATGGAGGAGGGTGGAATCGAACCGGGAGACTCCTAGAGAAGAGTCCAGCGCTGTAACCACAAGACCATTCCGGAAAGACCTTGTCTACCAGGAGGGATAACACTGAGTTTGACTGGGCTTGTTTCTGCCAGGAATTTTTGGTCAAATATTTCACCATTAAATTATACATTCTAGAGGTACCCAAAGTGTGTAGCCTTCGAAAGGAGGGAAAAACACACAGTTGCAAGATTTTCTTGCTCATCTTGGATCAAACATTTCCATTGATTCTGAATTGAATTTAAAACTTTGGATCTATTCATTCTAATTATCCGGACATTCCAATGTGTACGCTTCGTACTTGAAGATCCGCATCTTTCCCGCTTTTGTATGGATCCATACGGGACAAAAACAGGTTGCATACGAGATAACTATGGGATGTATACAGACGTGTATGGACGCCTATGGGTGTGGGGCAGCTGCATACACACACATACAAACGTTGCTGACACTCATATGCGCAGATTCGAATCAAAAATTCAAACGAACAGATTTGGATTTGGTAAATTCGAATTGAACCTTCTTGAATTTGAATTTAAAAGATTTGAACCAAACTGAATTTCTGGGTATTCGATTCAGTTCGAATAGAAAGTTAAAAAAAAAAAACACCATTCATGGACATCTCTATAGCCAACAACCTCAACAAAGCCAAGCTCACAACTAGTGCATGAATGCAATTTTTGGGATCCAATTCAATCCAAATCGAATATCCAAATGATTCAAATCAACGAATAATCCGTACAAATGATTCAAAAGGTACAAAAATTTGTTTGAATGTTAAATTCAAATGTATAAACACTTGGTGCAAACTTGAATGTCTGGATTCGACCAGATTCGATCCAGTTTTGAATGTTTCGAATATCCGTGCACATCTTCACTGACAACAGGAAAGAATTCATTACATTAAAGCCAAGCAGAGTTCAAGGCCTACACTGGACCTTTCTCCAGCTGGGTGACCTTGGGCTAGTCACAGCTCTCTTCTGAGCTCTCACAGCTCCACCTATCTCACAGGGAAGTCTGTTGCGGGGAGAAGAACAGAAGGTTTGTCAGCCGCTTTGAGTCCCCTTAAATGGGTGAGAAATTGGGGTAGAAAAGCCTACTCTTCTTCTTCTTAAGCAAAAAAGGCTTAGGACATCCTTGTCCACCTGTCTGCCACCTGAATTGCTTTCTTCTGTTGGCTTTTGCCAGGGAGTCCTTCCTCATTTATCTTCGCCGTCAGGTCAACGTTTCAGATGGCAAACCACGGCAGCCTCCAACCCAGGGCTTAGCATCTCCCACGCACGGGAGATGTCTCATCGGCAAGATTATCGGACTTAGGTTAACATAAACCCAGCGCGGCGTGTTTACTGTTATCTTTGGCTCGCCCACTGGAGGTTTGGCTCAAGGGCAGGAGAAAGGGGAAAATAGCTGCAACAGGCCAAGAAAACGTCCCATTAATTAGAGGTCCTGCTGCTGCCGCTGCTGCTGCTACGGTTACATGGGGATCTGGGTGGCCAGACTGGACCAATTTTTGGGCATGGGAGTCCATGACAAGGATGAGACCAGCAAAGCTAACAATGCACTAGGGATACGCACAAATTATTCAAGTTATTCGGAATTACGACGAATTCCATGATTCGTGGAGGGATCGAATAGGGCCCTATCGGTCCACAAATTGGATAACCCAGTATCCGTAGATCAAAGCTGTGAGCACTGGTCTGTGAGCCAGTTTGGTCTAGTGGTTAGGGAGCCGGACTCTTATCTGGGAATACTGGGTTCGATTCCAGATTTGGCTACAGCCCAAGACTATAACCAATAGAAGAAAAAGAAGAGTTGATTTTGCTACCCCTCTTTTCTCACCCATTCAAGGGGACTCAAAGCGGCTGACAAACCTTCTATTCTTCTCCCCACAACAGACACCCTGTGAGGTAGGTGGGGCTGTGAGAGCTCAGAAGAGAGCTGTGACTAGCCCAAGGTCACCCAGCCGGCTTCATGGGGGAGGACAGAATCGAACCCAGTATTCCCAGTTAAGAGTCCAGCTCCCTAAGCACTAGACCAAACTGGCTCACTAGTTCTCCACTGTCGCTTTGTGGCTTCCGGATCCGGAGAGTCTCTCCCCACCTTGCCTGTCCTGCCCTGTCCTTGGCTTCCCTTCCCAATGAATCCCTAGTTTAGGGCGTCTGCCAGCCTCGCTTGCCCATTTCATTAAAAGCAATTATTCTAAAATTGGAGGCGGAGGCTCCGTTCCCCCCAAACCGCCGACTTGAAGTGGAAAGGCAATTTTCCGGCTCCAGCAAAATTACGGCTTGATAAAACATTCCTGGGTCTGACATGTCTCCCTTTCTCCCTGCAATGTCTGCAGCGACTTTTCTCTCTCCAAGAAAGGAGGGTCCCTCCAGCACTGAGTTGTGCCAAGCTGCTGTCAAGGTTAGCACACGTGAGAACGGAGGCACCGGGGCAAGGCCTAACCAGTTTGGATTAGTGGTTAGGGAGCTGGGCTCTTATCTGGGAATACTGGGTTCGATTCTGCCCTCCCCTATAAAGCCGGCTGGGAGACCTTGGGCTAGTCACAGCTCTCTCTCTGAGCTCTCACAGCCTCACCTGCCTCACAGTGTGCCCTGCTGTAGGGAGAAGAATAGAAGCTTTGTCAGCCACTTTGAGTCCTCTTAAAGGGGTGAGCAAAGGGGGGTAGAAAAGCCAACTTTTCTTCTTCTTCTTCATCATCATCATCCTGTGTAACGTTCACTAGATAGTCTTGGAAAGCCTGATTCAGTAAGCTGTGATCATCATAGAGATCTGGCTTAAGGATCTGCTGTGGAACCTCCATCAGAGGTTAAAGAACTAGGGATGCGCAGCAACGCCTTTTCAGTGTTAGCCCCCGGATTATGGAATAGCCTCCTTCAATGTATGTACTTAGACATCTGGTGAAGACACACCTCTTTATCTACATCTTTTACCAAATTCAGTTGTATATCTTTCCCTCTTGGGTAGAAGAAGAGTTGGCTTTTCTACCCCACTTTTCTCACCCATTTAAGGGGACTCAAAGCGTCTGACAAACCTTCTATTCTTCTTCCCACAACAGAACACCCTGTGAGGTAGGTGGGGCTGAGAGAGCTCAGAAGAGAGCTGTGACTAGCCCAAGGCCACCCAGCTGGCTTCATGGGGGAGGGCAGAATCAAACCCAGCATTCCCAGGTAAGAGTCCAGCTCCCTAACCAACTAGACCAAACTGGCTCACAAGAATCTTAAATTTACATTTTGATGTTAATGTGTTTTAGCTTTGTTCCTGCCTTCCCATGCGTTGGCTTCAAATTGTGGAGACCTGCCCTGTGACCTTGGGGGTGTGTGTGTGGGAAATAAATGTGAATACTGCAAATAAAAAGACGCACCACCATGTGCTCTTTGTAAGAAATAAATTCTATAAATGCTCAACAAAGCATCAAAATCTGACATTCATCCAATGAATACTTTTCAGAAAGGGAATGAACTGGGAGTTCATTATTTAAGAACTCCCAACAGCTATTACAGTCCAGAAATGTCTTCTTGTTATGATGCTGGTTAAGTGTTTTTAGGCTACAATTTATCTCTGCTCTGCATCTAAGCGACTCTATATTAGGCATGCGCATGAATATTCAAATGCATTCAAAATTGGATCGAATCGGCCAGAATGTTCTTAAATTCGAATTTAAAGTTTTGATCTGAATTTCGAATTTTGGATCTATTTGTTTGAATTATTCCGACATTCACATGTGTGTGGGTTTGTGCGCGATGCGTACTTGAAGATCCGCAACTTTCCCTCATCCATACACCTCAAGGGGGAGAATATTCCATAGCCTAGGGGCCATCACTGAAAAGGCCCTCTCCTGGGGGCCCAGAGACCCCCGGGTATAGGGCGGGATAGAAATGCAAATAAAATAAATAAACAAACGTTGAGCAAATGAAAAACAATACGAAATTGGAGTAAATTTTGCATTGTGCTGGAAGAATAAGAAGGAAAAGGACTTCATGCAGAAATGTTTGCAGATGCATGTAAAAAAAGAAGGTTTTGGACCAAAGGCACACTGAGTTCCTGCTCTCTTTTGCTGCTGTCTCTTCAGCCTGTCAACACCTGCAGTGGTACCCTGGACATACTGATGCCTTAACGTGCCAAATCAGGTTGACAGGTTGGTAAAAAGGGGGTGGCAGGAAGGTACCCACTGGCATGGGCAGCACGGGGAATCTGCCAAAGGTAATCTAGAAGGAACTGACTCCTTCCATTAACGCTCCCAGACTCTGCACTTGGTGGCCATTAAGATGTCTTCAGTGTCTTTCACACCAATTATTGTGGCACCACTGGGCCTAACACACACAGAGACACCCAGCTCTGCCCTGGCCTTCACGCGGAGGATGGCTGTGCCCAGACAAAATGCAGCCCCCACCCACTCAGGCTGTGCCCCCCAACACCACACAAGGACAACCTTTCACCCAGGGCTGGTTTTAGAGCCAAGCATCTCTGGGCAGATGCCAGGGTCACGCTTGAAGCCTTCATTAGAAAGAAAGAAAGAAAGAAAGAAAGAAAGAAAGAAAGAAAGAAAGAAAGAAAGAAAGAAAGAAAGAAAGAAAGAAAGAAAGAAAGAAAGAAAGAAGAGAGAGAGAGAGAGGAAGGAATGAAGGAAGAGAGAAAGAGAGAAACAGGGAGAAACAGAGTGGAAGGAAGGAAGAGAGAAACGGGGAGAGAGGAAGGAAGGAAAGAAGGAAGGAAGGAAATCTTGTCCAGCACAGTTTACAAGGACTGAACGTGCACACAAATCTGCACATAACTTCCAGGTACTCTTCTGAAAATGTTCACCTACCTCCTTTCTTTTTCAGGCATGTTTAAGCTCAGGGCTGGTTAATGTGTCCATAATCCACTATGGTCAGTGTGTGCAGACGTGTGCGGAGGGTGTCAGTTTGCACCTGAACGCACATGGAAATGTAGCTTCACTGTGAGCAGCCTTCTACGCTTAGTCCTACTTATTCAACAATTAAGGCCGGCAGAAGAGTGGCCCCTCCCAGAGGTTAGTGGCACATGACAGGGCCTTCTCAGTGGTAGCCCCCCAGCCATTTGAATAGGTTCCCCAATGAGATAAACAGGGAGTCAAGATTATACAGCCTTCCGGGTGTCAATTATCTGTAACCACATTTTGAAATGATATTTTAACGTTGGCTGGAGACCTCCAGGGGAACGCCAGGATAGAAATATAACTAAATAAATAGTCTTGCTTGTTCTGGCTCTAGTTATGGCTTCCTTTAAGCACCCCTGACCTGCCACATCAGCGCGGTGTGCACAGATATTCAAAACATCTGAAATCCGTGCACATCTTATCTGCATCCATACACATTTGTACAGATGCGTACGGAACAAAAATGGGATAGAAACGGGATGCGTACGGAGGTGTACAGACACGTTTGGTGTCTGCATCTTCAAATACGAACTGAAAATTCGTGCAAATGGCTTCGAACACGCTCGATCTGAATCCAATGGGAATACATTCGAATTTCAAACACCTGAACCGATTCAAAACCTTTGGATATTCGATTCGAATCAAACCGGATCCCGGAAACTGGATCTGTGCGCATCGCTGACCGCCACACAGGAGGCTGACCGGCTTTGCTCACCATCTGGAAATTCTGGAGCTCCACCAAAGTTTTCTTCTCCACGACAATTTGCCCCTTGAGTTTGCAGTGGAACGCCTCCTCCACCCGCTTGTAGTGAGAGACCTCTTCCAGGGACAGAAGGTGGGGCGGCGTCTCACTAGGATGCATGGGGACATCAGGCGTCGCACGCCGCTCGGTGGCCTCTGGAAGGAAAGAAGAGTGGGAGCCATTGGAGTTTCTCTGCTAGCTTTTGTGGTTCGGGAGATCACACACACACACACTGGCAGAAGGCCGGCAGCATGGTCTTATTCTACCCCGCTTTTCTCACCCATTTAAGGGGACTCAACGCGGCTGACAAAGCTTCTGTTCTTCTCCCCTGAACAGAACACCCTGTGAGTGGGGCTGTGAGAGCCCAGCAGAGAGCTGTGACTTAGCCCAAGGTCGCCCAGCTGACTTCGTGGAGGACTGCAGCCCTGAACCGGGAGACCTCCAGATGAAAGTCCAGGACTCTAACCGTGAGGGAAGCTCTTTCACCAAGCGTGAATTTGGAAGCAGCAAGCGGGCGCTATATGGCACGGCAAGAAAGAGAGGCTATTCCAAGAGTTTTAACATTTTACCTTTTAACATCTCCTTAAATTCCTGCAATAAGACTTCTTGGGTGACTTCGGCCCCTGGTGCACCTGGGGGCCCGGGAGGTCCTGGGGGCCCAGGAGGACCCACAAGCCCACGCTATAAGAAAGAAAGAAAAAGATCTTCACAGACGCATCTGGCAAAAGTGAAGTACACTACCGCCATCATCAGTGGCAAATGGATACGGCTGCTTTCGACATGGAACACGTTGTGGGAATACCCTATTTTCTAGAAGAAGAAGAGCTGGCTTTTCTACCCCACTTTTCTCACCTTTAAGAGGACTCAAAGCGGCTGACGAACTTTCTGTTCTCCCCACAACAGACACCCTGTGAAGTAGGTGGGGCAGTGGGAGCTCAGAAAGAGAGCTGGGACTAGCCCAAGGTCACCCAGCTGGTTTCATGGAGGAAGAAGAGTTGGCTTTCCTACCCGGCTTTTCTCACCCATCTAAGGGGACTCAAAGTGGCTGACAAACCTTCCGTTCTTCTCCCCACACCCAATGAGGTAGGTGGGGCTGTGAGACCTCAGAAGAGAGCTGTGACTAGCCCAAGGTCACCCAGATGGCTTCATGGGGGAGGGCGGAATCGAACCCAGTATTCCCAGATAAGAGTCTGGACCCAGCAGAGGAAAACTCCAGCCTCAGAGGACCTTTCACCACGGAGCAGAAAAGGGGCTTGTTCCTTTGCGGATTCATGTTCTCCAGCAAAAATGGATCCTGCTATTAAAAGGTTGTATATCCTGGTAATTTTGGGATACCCCACCCCAAAATCTATATTCCCCCCCCCCCACAATACCCAAACATCTCAGTGCGGTAGAGACGTGTACAAATGTGTGTGTTTTATATTCTATTTGAATCAATCGAATAACTGAAAACTTAATTCGATTAGAATCTTTTAAATTTGAATTTAACAAGACTCGATTCAAATTCACCAAATTCAAATCTATTTGCTGAAATTTCTGATTCGAATCTGCAGATAGGAATGTCGACAACATTCGTATGCGCGCGTACACACCTTCCCCACATCCGTACACATCTGTATGCATCCTGTAGCTATCCCGTATGAAACCTGTTTTCATCCCATACGGATCCGTACGGATGCGGGTAAGATGCGGACCTCAGGGCGGGTAACGACATTCGAATTCGACACCTACTAATTTCTTATCTTTTCCTTTGCATTTCTTTTTGGAGCTGCTCCCGTCATCGGGACGGTGCACAAAGGAGATCCACGTCCGACGGGGGTCGGTGATCCGGGGATCTGGAGATTCCAGCACCTAAAGAATGAAGGAAACATATAAAAGGGGTCATGACTCTATTAGCTAAACCTAGTTTGCTAGTGCTGAAGAAGCTGATGCTCAGCCTCAGGAGTATAAGGCAGGCAACCTAGAAAGCAGGGCGTTGCTGGTTCGATCCCCAGCATCCCATCAGAACTAGGCATGGCAAACCACTTCTGTATCTCTGCCAATAAAACTGCTCTGAATGCCTTTAAATGGGTGAGAAAAGTGGGGTAGGAAAGCCAGCTCTTCTTCTTCCTCACGTTGGTTGAGGTTTTGCCACTAAATATGGGAAGAAAATACCGAAGAAATTAGAATACTTTTTATTCACAGCTGGATGAGATGCATTTCTGGAGCCCTTTCAGGCATCATCTCCAGGACCAACTCCTATATCTGCTCGGCTATATCCATGGGGGGACTTGGGGGGCACCTGTATCTTCAGGAAGTGCCATGATCCAGAGGGAGCGCGCCAAGCTCGCACACAGAATCCCTGAGACGAAACCACTGGCAACTTGCTAGAAAGGGGTCATGGCAAACCACTCCTATGGCACGGCCAATAAAACTGCAGCTTTATCCTCACCTTGCTTACCCACGCTGTCGTCAGTGCCTCGTCTCCCCACAAAGTGAAATATTTGGCCAAATTACCGCAGGAATTTGGTTTTTATTTTATTTTTGCTTCCTCCGCTTGCCAAATTTCTATCATCGGCAGCGAAGAAGAGACAAGCCCTCGAGTCGTCGGCTCCTCCAATGAATGAAACGTCAAGCTCCAAAGCTTTAATGAATCACCTCCTGGAATTTGGGCTTATTAATGGAAGTTTGATGGGGGGGGGGGGGGAGAGAGAGAGAGAGAGAGAGAATAGCCTGGAAAGAATGTATCAAAATTTGGGCTGAAGAATGTATATTGGCACACCCTGGAATTCTTCTAATGGGGGGGCCGTGGGATGGAATCCCTCTTGGATTAGGGTGCCGGTAGAGAGGAAACCAGAGAAGTGCAAACCACAGCTTAGCAAACATAAGCGCCCCCTAAGGGTTCACCTATTCTATCCAAAATAGAATTATTGTTTTTTTGTGTAGCATCGGATGATAGCTGGCCCCTGGTTGACCGCGTGGGCACCTCCGTGCAGTTTTCTTGGCCAGTCGTGCAGAAGTGGTTTGCTATTCCCTAATTCCAGAGAAAGGTTGGGGATTGAACAAGGGGCCCCACCGCTTTCCAGAACTATGAACACTCCTAGGCTCCATGGGCACATCCGTGCAGTTTTCTTGGCCAGACGTACAGAAGTGGTTTGCTACTGCCTACTTCCAGAGACAGATTCCCCACATCTGTATGCATCCTGTAGTTATCCCACATGCAACCCATTTTTGTCCTGTATGGATCCATATAAACGCACACAGATTCGGCTCTTCAAGTATGCATCACGTATGAACCCGTACGCATACGAATGTCCGGATAATTGGAACAAATAGATCCGGGATTCAAAATTCAATTCAAATGTTTACGTTCGAATTTCGGGATATTCGATTCAAATTTGAATGCCGAAATTTGGCACATCCGATCGGATTCCGAATGCCTGCCAATAGTTGTGCAAATCCGGAGCAGCGACACCGTCTTCTCTTCCCCAGCACTGAGGCCGGGAAGGCAGAGAGCAAGTTCAGAGGACACTTTTGCAACCGTCTTGCGCCGGCCACAGGAAAAGCCACAAGGCCAAAGGTTTGTTCATAGTTACAAATCCCTTCATAACAGGCCTTCAGGTTGGCCGTTCTCCCCAAAAGGCAGCCTGACTGACAGTTTTAATGCATGCTCTGTGCTCATGGTGTTATTATTTAATTATGATGGCATGTGTGAGCAATCCAAGTCTAAGAACGTACGCCGCCACACGGTCCGTCTTGGCAGGCGCTGACACTGGCGGCGGCGGAGAGAGGTTTACAGTCAGCTCAGGCGGTGCCAAAAGGCCGTTTTGCAGGCCGCTTTGAGTCTCCCTAAATGGCTGAGGGAAGCGGGGTATAAAAGCCAACTCCTCTTCCTCCTCCATGAAGCCAGCTGGGTGACCTTCGGCTAGTGGCAGCTCTCTTCGGAGCTCTCACAGGTCCCCACGTGAGGGGAGAAGAACAGAAGGTTTGTCAGCCGCTTTGAGTCTCCTTAAATGGGTGAGAAAAGCGGGATGGAAAAGCCAACTCTTCTTCTTCTTCGCTGGTGAAGATCCTGAAAGAATGACACTTCCCCATTTTTCAGATGCTGAACAGAAACAAAACGTCTACCCCGCTTTTCTCACCCATTTAAGGGGACTCAAAGAGGCTGACAAACCTTCTGTTCTTCTCCCCACGACAGACACCTTGTGAGGTAGGTGGGGCTGTGAGAGCTCGGAAGAGAGCTGTGAATGATTCAAAACATTTGAATGTTAAAAACGAATGTATAGACATTTGATTCAAATTTGAAGGTCCGAATTTGATAAAATTTCGAACGTTTCGAATATTCTTGCCCATCCCTCTCTCCTGTAAGGGCAGATACACCTGCCCAGATGTTGACTAATTGTAAGCTATGGGCCGACATGTGCATCAGCCACTGGTAAGCCACAAACCCATGGCCACAAACCCAAGTCCTTTCCATAGTCCAGCCGTCTTGGCTTCCACCCACTAGACCACACAGCCTCTTCCGGGAACCAGCCAGTAGAAAAAGTCAAATTGCTACGCCAGAAACTGGAAACGAATCAGCAAAATGGCATCCTTTTTGCCTCCCATCACCGAACCCTTATTATCGCATTAGGAAGATGCAATTGTCTTTAGCTCTTGTCTAGGAACGGAGGCTTTCCCCCAGAAGACAGTAATTAGCTCTAATTAACCACGATGGGGTAATTACCTCCCGATAAACCCCTGCTCAGACACCCAGAGATTAAAAGAATGACACTTCCCCATTTTGCAGATCTTGAATAGAAGCAAAACGTCTACAAGGGGTATTAAGAGTTGGGTCTGTGGAGTCACACCCCTCGCCAATGTGGATTACCGGATTCGGGGCTCGCCCGCCCGCCCGCCCGCCTGACCCCCCCCCCCAGCGCCTGGAGAAAGACAAGCCTGAAATTGTTTTCTGTGCCACACGGCTCCTGCGCATGATGGCACCACCGTCAGGCTGTGGCTTCGACTGCAACTCTCTCAGTGGAATGGAAAGCCAGAAGGAGGGGAGCATGGAACAGCACCCCATCGCGCATGCTAAGGGTTCCATTTCAAGGCCTGGCGTTCGGTCGAACGTTGGATACGGATTTCAAGATCCAAATGTCGACAACACTCGTATGTGTTATACCTATCTGTGCGCATTTTGTACGCATCCCATTTTCGTCCTGTATTATAAGCGCAAATGCGTACAGATACATATGATATTTGTGCAGTTACGTACGTACATTGGAATCATTCCAATGTACATTTCAGAACATTCAAAATTTGTTGAAATGTCTAAATTCGAATCTGGAAAGATTCTACTAGAATTCAATAGAATTAAACCAGATTTCCAATGCCCAGAATATTTGTGCACATTGCTGCGCATGAGTGGGAGGGACAAAGTTACCAGCTGTGCATGAATATTCATAGCATTCGAAATTCAGCCAAATTTGGACATCCGAATTTGGATAGCATGACTCCACACGTTCGCATGAAGCTTCGCATGCAACAGTTGTGGGATTCGTATGGGATTCCCATGGGTTTGAACTTTCGTATTGAATCTGAATCCCACTACATTTGAAGGGGACCTATCCATTTAGGGATGTATTTTTGGCATTCGGATTCGAGTCCCACGTCCAAACCTTCAATTCGATTCGAAGGATTAGAATCCGAACACAACAAAATCCAATTCGAATAGAATACATTCAAAAGTATTTGTTCGAATGTTAGATTCGAATCTGAAGATACGAATCTCGACAACATTCGTAGGTGTTATACGTACCTGTACGCACTTTGTCCGCGACCCGTTTTATCACGTATGCATCCCGTTTTCGTCCTGTGCTCTAAGCGCAAATGCGTACAGATACGTATGCAGTACTAGAAACGCGAACAAATATTCGTAGGCATTCGAAATTGGATCCAATTCCTGGTCACTTTGCCAATACGTTCTCTCGCTCTCAAAGTGGACTGAAGCTGGATTAAACCTTCCGTGTGACCACCACTCCGGCTCCCCTCTGAGGCCGCCCGGTGAGCTTCCGTGGCTACAGGAGCATTCGAACCCAGGATCAGAGGTAGGGGCGATTCTGTGCCTCTGGGGTTTGGGTGAGGATCGGAAATGGGCGTGCCCCACCCTGGCTCGGCTCACGGGAGCAGGTAGCAGCCCAGTGAGTTGAGACCCGCCATCACCCACTGATTGATCCGGTGAGTAAGGGCTGGGGTGGAGAACCAATATTCCCATCAATATGTAGAGCTGAGTGATGGATGCTCAATCTTTTTCACACCTTCCTGTGAGCTGCCTCAGTTGCCCTTTCCTCCAGCTGCGTAATAACATCAAGGGGTGTGAATGGGCCCTTCGCCTCCGGCAGGGGAACAGGTGGGATGCAGACAGGTGGGGCTCTTGCACCACCACCACCACCCCAGTTTGGTCTATTGGGTGGGGCTCCACTCACTGAGCGAGAGAACCCATCAGCAAAGCGACCAGGGATTTCCTTCCCACATTCTCTATCCCAAAGGTGGATTTTCTGAGTTATTTAACACTGAAAGAGAACAGCTCGTCACTTTGCTGATGTGTTCTCTCGCTCTGAAAGCAGACTGAAGCTGGATTAAACCTTAAGTGTGACCACAGCCGGTGTGAGGACAGAAGGGAGCAAAGAAGAATGGCTAACCACCCTGGGTTCAAACACCACGGATGGATGGATGGATGGATGGATGGATGGATGGATGGATGGATGAGGTAGATGAGTGGGTGGATGCGTGTGTTGGTGGGTGCGTGGGTGGGTGGGTGGATAGGAGGATGGATAGGTGGATAGATAGAGAGACAACCAAGACACCCATATTCCCAGATAAGAGTCCGGCTCCCTAACCACTAGACCAAGAGGGTTGCAGGTTCAATACCTGGCCTTTCTCTGGAAGTAGCAATTGCAAATGTGTACCTATGGCAAGAAAGCTGCCACAGAGAGGCCCATGTGTTCAACTAGGAGCTGAGCTCAAATCCATGTGTAAAACACCTGCATTCCCTTTCCTCGTATGGCAGTTCAACCTGACTTTTAAAAAATCCAGTGACAGGTTGGGAGGAATAAAGGACCATTTTCAGTGCTCTGTAACTGCCTGGAAAGCAAAGAGTTGCCAGCTCAACACCCAGTTTCTCCCCAACAGAAGGGAATGGAAAACCACTTCTGTATCTCTGCCAAGAAAACTGCAGAGGTGCCCATGGGGTCTGGGAGTGCCAGTAGCTCAGCGGTAGAGCAAACTACCCAGAAAGTACAAGGTTGCCGATTCAATCCCCAGCTTCTACCCAGGAGTAGGGAATGGCAAACCGCTTCTGTATCTCTGCCAAGAAAACTGCGCTCATGCCCACACAGAGTCAGCTTGGAGTCCGTCAGATCTCAGTGGCGCCCAAGAATAACAAAACCAGTGCACAAGCCTTGCAGTTTTACAGGGAGGCACGGGCACCACTTGAATGCGAGTGAAAATCCAAGCAAGTGAGACGGCACAGATTTACAGCGCGCAGGACAGAGCGAATCGAGACGATTTTCTCTCTCGTCCTGGGCAAAGCAACTCTAACCCTGCCTCACCTGTGAAACCGAACCCTCAAAAAGCCCTGTTGTTTATTTATTCATTTATTTAGACTTCTCTCTTGCCCCGTACCCAAAGGTCACGGGGAAGGGGACCCTTGGAGGACGCAGAGGGCGCAAGAGGCGAGCCTGTCTATTTGGAAACCTTACCTTGGAGGGGCCGCTTAATTCTTCACTGTTGGAAAGAGTGGTGTTGAAGGGCTCCGTGTACTGGTAAGGCTCCTTCGCTTTCTTCCGGTCCTTCTTCGCCACTGCCGTCTGGAAATGGAACAACTCTTGGAGGAGCAAGATGCCCAAAAGACACCAGCACCAACCACTTCTCTTGGCTTTGGTGGACATCTTTTGAAGCAATCTGGGGGGGAAAGCAGCCTTCTCCTTCCTTCCTTCCTTCCTTCCTTCCTTCCTTCCTTCCTTCCTTCCTTCCTTCCTTCGTAAAGCGGCGGATCAAGACGGACAGGCCAAACGCGAAGTTATTCCGTGGGTAGGGCTGCTTGCCGAAACGAAAATCCAAAACCTAACTGGTTGGCGGATACCAGCAGCCATCCGTACCACATCTGTCCCACATCTGCCGCCAAAGTGTCTTCAGACGGTAAGAGACGCACACTCTGGAAATCCCACAGTCGTGGAAATGGGCCACAGAGTCAGTTCTGAAACATCACATAGACCATGAGGCATGGGGCAGATGGTTCTGGATCTTAGCCATTTATGGAGGACCAAGATTTCCACCGCTTTCCCGGGCAGGTGTCCACATCAAGCTCTCCACCAGATGTCCTCTCCTGCCAAAGGTGGAACAAGCCCCCAGCGTCTTGCTCGATCAAGGCAGCCGGGTTCCGTTACCTCATTCCTCCGGCGCATGGGAATTTCTCCGGAGCATCAGTCGGAAGAAACAACGTAGACAACTCGGTTGCTCCAAGTTCTCACCACAAGTGTCCAGGTGGTTCCCTTCTCTGACAGCTGTCTTGGTTCCTGGTCTTGGTTTCTCCTCCTCTTCCTTTCTCTCCGGCTCCAAAGCAACCGGGGAGAACAAAACCAGGGGTTTTCGCTCCTTGGATTCCAGCACATAAATACTAATTTTGTGGGAGAGTTTCCCATGAAGTTGGTCGGGGAGGGGGAGGCAGAATGGGAGGAGAGATTTTGGGGGACGGAAGGAGGGAGGGATCACAGACGGAGGAGCTGTGAAGGTTGGTCCTTTGGATTCCTGCTACGGGGAGAAGGGCGGGTAGAGGGAATCTTTCCTGTGCCAAAGAGATTTAAACCGGAGCTCTCTCCACCGCCCTCCAAGTACTGGGACAGCGGCCGCTCTGGAGCAGAGAGGTCTAAGGATATACAAGTGGGGGACCATTGGGGGGTCCCAGGATATATTTCAAGTAATTCAACAGCCCACCCAGGAAAACCCTGCTTGGAGGTGGAGGGCGGCTGGAGATGTTTGCCCCTGAAGATAAGCCAGTTTGGTCTAGGGGTTAGGGAGCCAGACTCTTATCTGGGAATACCGGGTTTGGTTCTGCACTCCTCCACAAAGGCAGCTGGCTGACCTTGGGCTAGTCACAGCTCTCTTCTGAGCTCTCACAGCCCCACCTACCTCACAGGGTGTCTGTTGTGGGGAGAAGAACAGAAGCTTTGTCTGCCGCTTTGAGTCCCCTTGAAAGGGCGAGAAAAGTGGCGTATAAAAATTGACTCTTCCTCTTCATCATCATCTTCTTCTTCCATGAAGCCAGCTGGGTGACCTTGGGCTAGTCACAGCTCTATCCGGAGTTCTCACAGCCCCACCTACCTCATATGGTATCTGTTGTGGGGAGAAGAACAGAAGGTTTATCAGCCACTTTGAGTCCCATTAAGTGGGTGAGAATAGTGGGGTAGAAAAGCCAACTCTTCTTCTTCTCTACCCTGCTTTTCTCACCCATTTAAGGGGACTCAAAGCGGCTGACAAACCTTCTGTTCTTCTCCCCACAGCAGAACAACCTGTGAGACAGGTGGGGCTGTGAGAGCTCAAAAGAGAGCTGTGACTAGCCCAACGTCACCTAGGTGGCTTCATGGGGGAGAGCAGAATCAAACCAGTATTCCCATATAAGAGACCAGCTCCCTAACCACTAAACCAAACTGGTTCACAACTCTTCTTCTTCTTGTCTTAAAATTAGAGACATGAGGATAGGACAAACTTTTCCTGCATTGGCATCATGAAAGATGAACATTCTGGAGAGAAACCCTTTGGCTTTAGGAAGAACTGGCCAGAGTTCCCATAGTCCAAGCAGTATAGAACTGATTTTGACTAAATCTGGATTAAAACTTTGGTGTGAATGCAGCTCCCACAGCTATCAGCCCCTCCCGAATGAGAGACGCCATCAGCAAAATCCCCAGCCATGTTCTTTCCACGTTTTCTAACCCAAAGGTGCATCTCTTGAGTTGGATAACGCAGAAGGGAAACACCCTCTCCCTTTGCTGATGTGTCCTGAAAAGAGGACTGAAACTGGGTTGAAACTTAGGTGCGTACGCAGCCGGAGGGCCACGGGCCTAATGACAATTGGCTTTTACAACTTCACCGAGGACTAGTGAACAGTGGAGACTTCCTTACCCTGATTACCTGGAGAGGAAAGACGGTGTAGTAATCCCATGAAATCCAGAGGCAGAAATTACCTGTTAGATTCGAATCTGAAGATACGAATCTCGACAACATTCGTAGGTGTTGTCGTATGCATTTCAGTCCCACTGCTAGACTTAGTTAGGACATCATAAATCCCCAAATGTGGCGTCCTATTGCTCTCTGCCCCACAACGTCTCCATAGCAGACCGCTGCCTGCGCAAACCTGCAGCTAGAAAGTTTGCAAAAAAACACACACACCAAAAACCCATTACAACCCAAACCGGCAAAGACCAAACGTTTCTGTAATTTACTTCGACTGGAGGTGTCAGGTCTACCTGGCAGGAATCTTATTTATATTTTGGTGCCGAACGCAGGAAGGTTCAGCTCTAGACATGCTTACGAGGAGGCCGGGCTCCGGCTGAGAGATACGGAGGGGCAGAGAAGCCGGGAGGAGCAGAGCTCCTTTCCACGGTCTGAAGAACCGTCTGGCGTGTTTAGCTCTGCCATGACAGATGGCCGTATTAATGTGTCATCAAGTACACTTACAGATTCGTGGCCGTCTACAGCGAACCTGAATAGGAGCGTAAGGAGAAGGAGACGCCAGGGAAAGTTAAATATTATTAACAAAGAGTCCCTGCTACATAGTTTTCGAGGAATGCAAGATAGTTATTTTGGAGTTGGGGAGGGGGGTAGAGGAGAGATGAGGTGGGTGGGAACATCGCTTTAACTATTTAAACACTCCCAAAAAGGCCTGCTCTAACGATGTGCACGGATGCAATTTTTGGGATTCTATTCTATTCGAATATCCGAAGATCTGAATCGATTTGAATGTCCGAAATTCGACTGGATTCACATTCAATCCGAACCAAATACATTCAGATCTACATTCATGCCTAGAGCTGAATCCTTCTGTATGAATTTTCAGTCTGTTTTTGAAGATACGAACGTCTACAACACTCAAATGCGTCCGTATGCAACCGTAAGCGTTCCGTTTTCATCCCCTACGTATCCACAGAAACTCAGACGGATGCGAATAAGATGACTACCGTCCGTAATGCATACACGTCCATACACATATGGGTGTCCGAATAATTAGTACGAAAGATTCCAAAATTCGTTTGAACGCTGAATTTGAATTTAGAGACATTCGATTCGAGTGTCCAAATCTGATCAAAATTAATCAAATTTTGAACGTCTAGAATATTCATGCGCAACTCCGGCATGTCTAGAATATTCATGCACAACTCTAAGGAAGAGAGCAAACCTATTTGATTAAATTTTGCAAGACAGCTGTTCAACAGCTGGATAGATTCAGCCCATCCGCCACTTTTTTGTCCACAGGATCCGTTTCAGGGCGCCCAGTGGGGATTCCACGGCTGAGCAGAGATTCGAATAGGGATACGCCAAATATTCATGGTATTCATAGACTGACATTCGTACTCGTACAACCATTTTGGAACAGCCATACAAAGGCTTCGGATCGAAAATTGGAACGAATAGATTCAAATTTGCAAATTTGCTTAATTCGATTTGGATTTGGTTAAATTCGAATTTTAAAGATTCAAGTCGAATTGAATTTTTGGATATTCTTTTCAAATCTAATCACATCCCAAAAACTGCATTCAGAGCTGGTTAAATGTTGTTGTTTTTCACGTTGCCCTTCGACCGATATATTTATAAACATTCCTTTGGGTTTAAGATTACGTCCATTGCTTGGCATGGCAATATTGGTGTCTGTAGGATCTTCACAATGCTGCTGCTAGACAGCAATTTCAGAATAATATTAACTGTAGCCAAACACCTAGCTGAACCAATTAAAGCTAGGAGAGGCCAAGAACATTTTGCATTTCTTCCCATGTCCTGTTTTCCTAATTGTTGCTGTCTTCTTGCATTATCATGGGATCATGGGAACCAGCAGGCATTTCTGGCTTGCTTTGACTGCAGAAGTCGGCGGCTTTGGTTGAACTCGCAAACCTTGCTGGGACCTTCATCTCTTATCATGTATTCAAGGCCACGGGCAGCCCTAGAATTAATTGGCTCTTCCTTCGAAAGCAGATGTCCCTTTTCAAATGCAGGGCTGAGAGAATGGAATAAATTACCTATTTCAGATAGAAAGGGAGAAATTCAGGGTGGCTGAATGGAAGAAGAAGGAGGAGAAAGAAAGAAAGAAAGAAAGAAAGAAAGAAAGAAAGAAGTTGGGTTTTCTACCATTCATTTCTCTCCCATTTAAGGAGACCCAAAGTGCCTGACAAACCTTCTGTTCTTCTCCCCACAACTGAACATCCTGCGAGATGGGTGTGGCTGTGAGAGCTCGGAAGAGAGCTGTGACTAGCCCAAGGTCATCCAGCTGGCTTCGTGGAGGAAGAAGAGTTGGCTTTTCTACCCCACTTTTCTAACCCAGTTAAAGAGACACTAAGCAGCTGACCTAGCTTCTTATTCTTTTCCCCACAACAGAACACCCTGTGAAGCAGGTGGGGCTGTGAAAGCACAGGAGGAGAGCCGTGACTAGCCCAAGGTCACCCAGCTGGCTTCATGGGGGAGGGCAGAATCGAACCCAGTATTCCCAGATAAGAGACCGGCTCCCCAACCACTAGAGCATCTCTCTCTCTCCTGTTTCCTCCTTCTCAGGCGCTGGTTTGAAATTGGAAAGAAATTGGACCTGCCTCGCTCCTGTTGGGGTGGAACAGATGGGAGTCCAAATCGTACCTGTGTTTTCAACCTTAAGTCCCAGTAGGAGGCCAGATGAAGCAACAGAAACTATAACCCTGAAATGAAACTGCAGATCAACACGCGCCAAACAGCTGGAGGCAGGACCATAACATCAGGCATTGAGCGGCACCATGGCGCCACCTTCTGGGTGAGCCCTTGAAGAACGAGCATCTCTGCTTTGAGAGGCGAAAGGATTTTGGGTGGTTAGGAATTGGGTTGGGGGATTCCCTAGGAAACGCCAAACTAGCCAAACATGGAAGCCTCAGGTATAAACCAAATAAGAATAAAGTTTCATCAAAGGACAAGCTCTCTGTGCTTGAAAGCTCTGCAGGGTAGAAGAAGAAGAACAAGAAGATCTGGCTTTTCTACCCCGCTTTTCTCACCCATTTAAGGGGACTCAAAGCGGCTGACAAACCTTCCGTTCTTCCCCCCACAAAAGACACCCTGTGAGGTGGGTGGGGCTGTGAGAGCTCAGGAGACAGCTGTGACTAGCCCAGAGTCACTCTGCTGGCTTCGTTGGGGAGAGCGGAATCAAACCCAGTATTCCCAGTTAAGTGTCTGCCACTAGGCCAAACTGGGAAGGGGAGGGTGGTGGCAGAAAAAGGGGGTGAGGTTAACCCAGTGGACGTACTGGTCTTGGCCACCTCCCCACCAGCACCCCAATTCCTCCTGCCAACGATAAGAAATTCAGATAAACCTTCGTCCCTTCCGTTTTCCCTCTTGCGCCTTGCCCAGATGTGACTGGAGCAGCTACTTTCCCGCCTCGCCAGTTCAATGAATGCCTGAACTGTTCATACGAACGTCCAGAGATATTCGTTTTTGTATGAATGTCAATGTGCCCAAATCTTCTTTCTCCATGAAACCAGCAAAGCTCTCTTCTGAGCTCTCACACCCCCATCTATAACCCTGAAATGATACTGCGGATCAACACGCGCGCCAAACAGTCTGTCCGGTGGGGGGAGAAGAACAGACGGTTTGTCAGCCACTTTGAGTCCCCTTAAAAGGGTGAGAAAAGCAGGGTAGAAAAGCCAGCTCTTCTTCTTCATGAACCCAGCTGGGTGACCTTGGCCTAGTCACAGCTCTCTTCTGAGCTCTCACAGCCTCGCCTACCTCACAGGGTGTCTATAGTGGGGAGAAGAATAGAAGGTTTGTCAGCCACTTTGAGTCCCCTTAAGTTGGCAAGAAATGCGGGACAGAAAAAGCCAACTCTTCTTCTTCTTGCCACATACAGACCCCAAAAGAGAAACAACAGATCCTCCACCCCTTGGCACAGACCCATCAAATTGAGCAATCCGTTTCTTGCCTCCTTCCCCATAGCTGTTTTTACTAGGTGCTTCCAAAACATCCATAAACCTAATTGCAACATTTTGGCCAGGGTGCGAGATCTTTCGAGAGGAACGACCCTGCGCGTCTCTCCAAAGTATTTCCAGCCTGGTGTTACAGTTAAAAGACCTGGAACAAACACATAAACACCCAGGCCTTGTTCTTTTCCCGCAGACCCATCCATCCTGCCTAAATAAATATTTACTCCACCTGAAACGGAGCCCAAGACCGATGGGGCAGATTCCAGATGAAAGAGGCATTCTTCTGCAACTGTCCAAGGGGATATTATCCCCCTGCAACGCCCCACCCTTTTAAAAAGGGGAAGAGAATTCCAGCTACAAGGGAAGATTTCGATCTGGCGTGCAAACACACGCCGGTAAATGCTATGCCCTCTTTTTGCGGAAAAAGCCGTAAAAATCCACGGGCTCGAAATGTCAGCATTCCACTGGCATCCCGCCTTGCCAGATCCATTTTCTGGAGCTGGGAGGAGGCCTCGCCGTTGCCATCGCCGCTGGTGCCAATGCCTCCAAGGCTGGGATGTGCACAAATATTCAAAAACTCAATTCGAATCGGAAGAATATTGGCGTTTGAATTCGAATCAGATTTTCGAAAACCCAAATTTCCACATCTGGATGAACTTCGGATTTTCAAAAATCCGATATGGGTTTTCGAATAATTCAAATGAACAAATTCGCATGTCATATACAGATCTGCGCGAAAATTATACAAATTTGCACTTAGAATGCGAGATGAGACCGGAATGAAAATGGGACAAAAACGGGATGCATACGGTATTGCGCAAATTCGCAAAATGGATACGAATGTTGTCAACATTCGCATTTCCGAATTCGGATCAGATTTTCCAGTGTGTGGATGGGGAGGATCTGGATTCGAATCGGATTTTCATAAATAGGGTTTTTTTAAATTCGAATAGAATACTCGGATATTCGATTCTACTTGAATTCGAATGCAAAAAAATACATTTGTGCATACTCCTACTCCGAGGCTTTCCCTGACACCCTAGCTTTCTGCTTACAAGGGCGCAAGGCAGCTCCTTTCCCCGCACTCAGACTTGGGCTTTTCCAGTCACAATGAACCGCCATTAATCAGAGCAGACAATGGATAACTAGACTTGCATCTCAGTTATAATAAGCATCATTAGAGGTTTGGCTTCCAGCTCACCAGAGTTGCAAAGGGAAATCTCTCCTTCGCCTCGGAAACGATTTCCAGAAAGCCACCTCGCCCAGAAGATGGCAATACTCCATCCCTGTCCAACTTTGGCAGTATTTACTGCTATATGGTACCCACTGAACCAGAGCCAATCCGGGACAATGCTACGGGCAAGCTGATCAAGGAAGCAGACGCGGTTTGCCATGACCTCTGCTCAAAGGGGTGCCAGAGGCGGAGCCCATAAAACCATTTACCCACAGACTAGATCTTCTGCCAGGGATTTGTCTGTACATTCATTATACATCCTCTTACATAAATGCTTGCATAAGGAATGCCTTCTTGGGGCCAGCCCTGCTGGAAAAGAGCACCATCAAGCCCACAGAGTTATTTACTCTTAGGTTAAGAGACACAGGGCCACGGCTGGATGACCTTTTTGCACATCCCTTAATCATTCAAAGGTTTAAATTCAAATTTATGGACATTCGATTCAACTTCGAATGTCCAAACTCAGATGAAAATTCGATCGAATTTTTAATACCTTCAAATATTCATGAACATCCCTACTCACAACTGGAATTTTTAAAAGAAAATTCCAGAAGCTTTTTATTTATGGAGGGTCCTTTCCCATCCTGCAGTCACCATGGAAGCCACTGATTTAAGACCTGGATATCTCTAACCCACTCCGGGTCTCAGCAGATAAACAGAAAAAGACCGAACACACCCTTAATGGAGAGAACAGAACCGTTTGTAGAAACCGAGAGCGAATTACAAACACACAAAGGCTTTGTTGAAGAACAATTATAAATAAAAGTCACTCAAAAGAGAGAAAGGGGCCCAGGAGGACAGAAATGTTCAAAAGTGTTTTATAAATACAGATCTTAAACCATTCTCTAGCCACCCTTCTCCTCTCCCCACTAGGAGGTCTCACTTCAAAGATGTTTCCACCGCATGGATCCACAAAGCCATAGGCCCCTGCAGACAAAATTGGTCAAAAGCACATATAGACTCATTCAGCTAAGCTACGTGGCTCATGGGTTTATTTCACGCCGCCTCCTTTGCTTCTTTGTCCATTTGCAAATGCCTCCAAACTGTCCCGATCCGGTAGAAAATGCAAAACAGGGAACCAAACCTAGCTGTCTAAAAATGAAAAAAAAAAAATTAAAGGAAGAGGAGGAAGAGGAAAGACAGAGTGAGGAATTTCATCCTTAAATTCAAAAGGAACTCTGTTTGTTTGCAGAGGCATTAGGGTGAAGGTTTATAGAAGCCCAACACAAGGATTTTAAAAGCTCAGGTCTCTTCTGACCTCGTCTGTCCCCTTCTGAATTCGTCTGTAACCAAAGAGCCAAAGACTTTAAGAAAGTCACAGGCTTGTTACACAAAGGCACTAATGTTCACCTTGGGGCTGAGGCAAAGAATTTTGGAGCTGGCAGGGGACCAAAAAAGCAAATCCACTTTATGCAGCTTATGGCCTTGGCTTCTCTTCCACTTCTCCATCTTCGGCCACCAACAGAGGAACGCAGTGGACGCCGGGCTCTGTCAGCCTTGAAGGATCAAAAGCCCAATGTTCTCCCAACCTCTAGGTGGGCACCAAGGCAACGGACCCATCGTCTGACCAAAGGTGTTCAGACACTGCGTTCAGACACGCTGCCAGGGTTTGCCTTTTGGATTGCTCCGCTTGAACTTCCAATGGCCCAAACTCCATCCAGATCTGCTATCCTAAGCTGGTGTGTTACCTGGGGCAAAGAGAACAGGGCTTAATTCGGGTTTCCCCTGATGACCACAGGGGACGGTTTACTGCTCAGTTCCTAAAAACTGAGTGATGATGATGGAGAGGTGGGGCCTCTCTCCCGAACCCCAGTTCAGAGGGCAAACATGGCACCACAGCTACCAAAACACCAAGGGGCCCCCTTCCATGATCGTTGTTTTGCGGTCCATGTTCAGTGTTCATACAATAGTCCAGCGTCAAGGGGAGTCATAAAATATTCCTTCTGCAGTCACCTGCTGGCTTCCCTCTTCCTGGGAGGAGACAAAAAAAAAGGGAAGGGAAAACAAGAGCAACACCTACTGGCAAACCTGAAAGCCAACAGGGCTGCGACTTGCACAGCGGGGCTGGTGGGACAGCTGGGGGGGAACCAGCTTTAAAATCCATGAAAACATCGCCGAAAGCCCAAGAGCAGCTAAGCCTCTCAGTCATCCGCACGGCTTCAAACATCACAGTACGAACTCCTGCCCTGTTACAGGGGCCCCTCTTCTTCTCTGCAGCCAAACATCCAGGGCCTAGCGCACGGGCGGACCAAATCCAATGGGCAATCATCTCCCTTGACGTCTTGGTTTCTTTCAATTCCGTTTGTTTTAAAGGAGCTTTGAAGAGGGAAATCCACCCACCAAGGGTGGCAACGCGCAGCAGGCCTTTGTCAAGGATGAAAACAAAATAAAAAGTTGTACACTCAGGATTCTGAGGGAGGAGTGTGGGGGGGAACACCAAGAGATCCCCTTCCCCGTTCAGGGCACGGTTTGCAAACAGGAAGTGGAAAGGGGGGGGGCAGGGGCGGGCAGGACAACCGGGGGACGGGCAGGTTCAGCACTTCCATGTCCCTAAAGATTCCATCATCACCTCTCCCTCTGGATGCCTCCAAGGACATACTTCAAACCTTGGAGAACTCCCAAACCCGTTCAGTTCTAATTAAGGAAAAAACAACAACAGAACACAAAAAATGCCACTTTTGTGCCAGAAACCTTTAGGTTTTGGCCGGTTTTCTTCTTTTAAAAATAGAAATATTCTCACCGCCGCCACCCAACCGGGACGAAACTAATTCATGTTCCTTCCATCTCCGTTGCATCTGTTTTAAATTCCAAAGGGCTGTTTCTCTCTCCTTCTTTCCCCTTCTTCTAAGCTAAACCCATGAGCCAAACCAGTAAGTTTGTTTTTTACCTGTACATTACGGCATTTTTTCTCCCAAGGTTTGGGAGTCTGATACCCACTGAGTCCCGTACACAATTTTTTTTTTGTTTTTTTCTGCCACTACTGCTAATTTTGGTCTTAGAACCGGATGTCGAAAGGGCGCGTCACTCTTGCGCTATGCTTCTCAGGACGTATTTCACCGTGTAGGCAAAGGCCGCAAAACCAACTATAACAAACAAGTTCGCCAAAGCTCCGCCCAGGAGTCCATGGTTTCGATTGGCTCGCTGGACGCCCGGGTGGTTGTTGGCGGCAGCCAAGGGTACGTGCCCGTTGAGGAGCGGCAGCCCGTTCTGGCCATGGTGGGCTTCTCCGTCAGGAACGACATCAGGGAGGGGAAGAGTCGGGGGCCGGCTGTGGAAGTCTTCTCGCGCCTTTTGCTTCTGCTTGATTTCCTAGGACGTATGAAAAAGGGGAGCCATGGATGAGAAGGAACAACAAACTGACCCTCACCCCCTGCAAGTGTCACAAAAGAAAAGCACCCAGAACCGGAAGAGTTTTGGCCTCCGTAGAGTGTTGGAATAGGCGCGTGGGGCCACTGGGACCCATCCCAAAATGTAGGGGGCAGGTGGGAGGCAGCCAGTGGCGTCGTATGCCTATTCCACCACTCGCTGGTGGCTGAAATAGGCCTTCCAAAGGCCAGAAAGCTACTTCTGGTTCTGGGGTTGCACGAACTGGAAGGCCTGTTTGTGATTATCCACGGTTTCAGGTAACCACGGTAGGAGCCGGAATGTATCCCCCGTGGATATGGGGGTCCGACTGTATATAGAATCATGCAGGGTACAGAAAAGGTGGAGAGAGAAAAGCTGGTTGACCCTGGGCTAGTCATGGCTCTCTGTTGAGCTCTCACAGCCCTACCACCCTCACAGGATGTCTGTTGTGGAGAGAAGAACAGAAGGTTTGTCAGCTGCTCTGAGTCCCCTTAAATGGGCGAGAAAAGTGGGATAGAAAAGCCAACTCTTCTTCTTCTTCTGCCGAACATCTGTGGTCTTAAAGACTGCTCTTAAGGCTAATTTCCACATGATCAACCTTACCTCCACTACATCTGGGAACAATTCACAGAAGATTTTGTCTTTGACATTGAACGCTAAACTCTGTGAAGCAAGCTGCCTTTTCTGTCGAGAGAGAGAGACAGAGAGAAAGACAAAGATTAGGAAGAGATCACAACGAGCATTTTAGTAAGCACACAACAAGAAGCACCAGTGAAACAGACTTCCGGCCTGGGGGGCTACTTACTGTAAATTCAGATGTTTCTATACTTCCCAAAGTAGGGCCTTTTTCAACCATAAAACTAAGGAGGCCTGTTAGGATGGTCGAGACAGACCACGCGGGATTCCATGTGTCAGGGTGGAAGTCGGTAATTGAAAGACATAACCTGAAAGAACCACACACATACACAGGTCGGCACTACTTATTTGTGTCTGGGTGACAACTGTAAGTGGGTTTTTCCACTAGAACTAAGTACCATTAAGGACCCATTAGGCTCAGAGCAGGAAGACCCCATTTCCACTGCAGACCCCATGACAGCCACATTGGTTCCCACCTGTACTAGGGAAATCCGGATTAAATGAGTCCTTCAGGACCTATAATCCTGTAGATTTCCTGTATATCCCATTAAAGGGGTCTACAATCCGGACTTCGGCCATGAAATCCGGATTATGCGGTGCAAGTTTGCACCGCAATGAGGCAATGGGGTCTAGGAGCAGGTCATAAGAGAGCTGTGACCCACCCATGTTCACCCAGCTGGCTTCATGGAGGAAGAAAAGTTGGTTTTCATACCCCACATTTCTCACCCATTTAAGGGGACTCAAAGATGCTGACAAACCTTCTGTTCTTCTCCCCACCACAGATACCCTGTGAGTTAGGTGGGGCTGTGAGAGCTCCTAAGAGAGCTGTGGCTAGCCCAAGGTCACCCAGCTGGCTTTGTGGAGGACTGAGGAATCAAACCTGGTATTCCCAGATAAGAGCCTTGGCTCTCTAACCACTAGACCAAACTGGAGACAGGGAAAAGTCCCCTGGCCAGGCAGCTAAACCTTTGTTAATACCCACTGTAATGACGTGTTAAGAACACGGTGTCAGACACCACGGAGATCAGGATTACAGACATCTCAACGTTCCAGGTACTGCTAGAATCCCACAATTTGCCTGTCACATTAGGTGTTTTTCCACTGTCACTAAAAGTACCCATTAGGTACCCATTAATGGATGCAAAATGGCATTTTTGTACCCATTAATGGGTACTTAATGGGTACTTCTAGTGACAGTGGAAAAACACCCATTGACTTCAGTTCTTGCTGGTGACCAGAAGTTAGGATTCTCCACCTACGACACTCAGTTACGCCTCAAGGCCAAAATGGTCCCATTCTCTACTCAAAAGTACTTACTGGCTGCACAGTTCCAAAAAGTATGAACCAAAATGACTTACCTCGTGTTGCATTTAAATCTTCCATTTGGTGTGATCATATAAATACTGGGGGGCTTAAAAGGGAATTCTCTGGGGAAGATTAGTTTTCCGTGGTAATAGCCACCTAAAATGTCAAAGGGGAAATATTCACAGTGACTCACTTTGCATTCAGTTTATTAAATACAGTTAGACCCCCCATCCCTGTATCCACTGATACGGGGGTGGGGGTTAACCACAGTTTTAGTTAACCACAGTTACTGGATCAGCCCTTCCACCCACCACCCCCACCACCCATGGCTGCCATAAAGGAAAAGCACCCAGAACCAGAAGGCCTATTTTGGCCCCCAAGGGGCCTGTTTTGGCATCCATAGAACATTGGAATGGGCATGTAACCCCACCGAAGCCATCCCAAAATGTAAGGGGGCCCATGGGAGGCAGGTGGGAGGTGTCCAGAGGTGACACACACCTATTTCAATGCTCTCCAGAGGCCAAAATAGGCCTTCTGGAGGCCAGAAAAGCACTTCCGGTTCTGGGGTCACACAATCCCAGAACCAGAAGGCCTGTTTGCAATTATCCACGGTTTCAGGTATCCACAACAGGAGCCAGAACGTATCCCCAGCGGATACGGGGGTCTGATTGTACTGAGAAACCGGAAGCTCAAATGCCTAAATGGTTTAGGAGACAAGGCACCGGGGGTCCGATCTTTCCCTTGTGCTGAGAATTTGTAAAAAGAAAAAGAAAACTTTTGCCGAATTCTCACACAAATAGGATTTACGGTGTTGGGGCAATTTAGATATCAAGCAGCAAAACATGGCAATTTGAATCCTGCCCCTAAACTTGGTGCTTGCATTTGAACTAGCCGTTGCAAAAAAGGTGGCAGCAGTCAGACACATACCTGGACACAGGTGAGTCTCTGAGGCGCATGGGTCTTATTCTGTTCCAATGTAGGGATGTACAGGAATGTGTTTTTTTTTCATTTGAATTCAAATCAAATTGAATATCCAAACACTTACATTATATTTGAATCTGAAGATATGAATGTCGACAACATTTGAATGTGTTATACATATCTGTATGCATCTTGTACGCATCCCGTTTTATCCCGTATGCATCCTGTTTTCATTCCGTACTTTCTGCGCAAATGCGTACAGATACATGTAAGATTCACACAGTTGTGTATGCAATACATGGGCAACTGTACTTTCAAATGTTTCGAATCATTCAAACGAATGTTTTGCAACACTGGAAATTTGTTCAAATGTCTACATTCGAACGTGAAGACATTCTATTCGAATTTGATCGAATTTCGGATGTTTACAACATTTGTGTATATCCCTAGTTGGGAGCTGAAGTTGGACACCACCACCTCCACAAAGCCACCCAGCAAAGAGCAACCTTAGAGAAATGCTTCTTTATTTTGTGGCGGGGTTTACGTATCTGACGTATAAACTAGGCTTACCTTCATACGGAGTCATTTCAGGTCCCCGTACAACGTAGTGCCTGAAGGAAACAGACCAAGTTTGTATTACACTTGGAAAAAATGTCCAAGAAGGTAAAGACATTCAGGTGCAACCCAGAGATGGCGAGATGGGAGGGAAAACCAATGGGAAGATTAATTCTGCACCCACACAGACAACACATATTCTGACAACTGTTAACCAACACCGCTACCCAGAAAAAAATACTCTCACAGATCCACCCACCTCAGGAGACCTCCAGAAAAGAGTGCACCCACTCTAACCACAAATCTAAAATGGCAACAGTATACCAGGGTATAAAACATCTGGCAACTCCTCCTGTTACCCATATCCAAAAAAGGCGCGCCCCCTCTGCTGAAAAAGAATGGGAATCCAAACATCCCCTGTGGTCCCCCCTGTCCTTCTTCCCTGGGGGTCCCCCAAACTTACCACTCAAGGATATTTGAGGGCAGAGGTTCGGCACATATATAAGGCACTGGATCCTTCTTAATCCGAAGGTAGTCTTGCTTTAGTCTCTGGGTCGCTGTGGTGGGTGCGCGCTTGTGGCCAGCGGTGCTCATCTGGGAAGAGAGAACACGTTTCGCTCGCATGAGACAAACCATCTGCGCAGCAGGCTCAAGAAAAAATCCAACTGGTGCAGCCAAATATGAGCTAGGTTGGAAATATTTGCCAGTAAAGCTGTTCAGCCCGAGGGATCTGCATGAATAGGGGTTTGGCATTCGATCTGTATCGAATCAAATGTTTGAAAATCCCGATTCATTTGAATAGATCCCGATCGAACGTATTTGTACGAATTTGTATGAATATCCAATATGAATGTATAGGTATCCCGTAACGTATCTGCGTCAAATCTGCCCTGAATCCACTTTGAATCCACTCTCAATCCATGTCAAATGAATGTCATAAATATTCGTACACATCCTTAATAGAAATATATTGTGAGAGTCCAAAAATCCTTTAAAAATTTTAAATTGTTTCATACCTGGTCAAGTTAAGAACCTCATTTTAATTTCTATGTAATATTAATATCATTACGAGTGTCCCTGTTCCCTCCCACACCATTTTCCTTTTGTTTCTTGTCTCTTTAGATTGTAAGCCTGAGGGCAGGGACCTGTCTAAGATTAATATAATATTGTAACCCGCCCTGAGACTTCCGGGTATAGGGAGAGATAGAAATACAAATAAATATAAATAATAAAAAATTGAATGGCCAGGGTAGTGGTAGTCAAGAAAAACAAAACCATATTAGCACTTAAATGCCTGGGATGTCTTTATGTGACACAATCAAAATCCTTTTCAGCTTCAATGCGCTGGACAGAAAAAGGCCAAAGAAGAAGAGCTGGCTTTTCTACCCCGCTTTTCTCACCCATTTAAGGGGACTCAAAGCAGCTGACAAAGCCTTTCCATTCTCCTCCCCACAACAGACACCCTGTGAGGTAGGTGGGGCTGTGAGAGCTCAGAAGAGAGCTCTGACTAGCCCAAGGTCACCCAGCTGGCTTCATGGGGGAGGGCAGAATTGAACCCGGTATTCCCAGATAAGAGTCCAGCTCCCTAACCACTAGACCAAACTGGCTCCAGGTTCAACTTCAAAGGACTAAGCATTTTGCAAGAAACAAAAGACTATATCGTTCCAAGCCAGAGCTATACATATTACAATAATCCAAAACACAGGGCAGCTGCTACATGTGCAAACTGACCTTCCTCTGAGGATTTTCACCCTTCTTGTGTTTTCAAAGGCAGCCTCCCGAAAGCTGTTCCCCGGCAGAGGAAATGTGAGGCTGTGAGGGTCTTTCCTGCTCCCACCAGACTAATCCTGTCCGGACAGAGATGCTGTCGGGTCGGCCCCCATTCAACGCAGCTACCAGAAAGAATTCCTATCAATGATGGCTCGGCCGGGGTCAAAGAGAGACCGCACGCAGGCATTTGTTGAGGGTCAGGCAGCTAATCTAAGCTCCCTTTCAGAATGGCCCGTTCTAGAGCCAAAACACTCAGGGTTGATCTAGCAGCTCAACGAACACAGAAAACAAGTGATAAACCGGCCTGGCTTACGACAAGCAGTTCAAGGGCAAAAAAAGTGTCTGTCAGAGGAGTGTGTCAGACCATAAACTGACCTATTTTGCTACAATCCAACTGTAGGAAAATCTGAACACTGGCAATACTCCAAAGACTCCATGTTCTTCCTGTGAAGTAACAAACTCCTGGTTATCCCCAAACCTGCCTACCTAACAGACCCTGAACCCTCTCACAATGCATTCTTTCTCTGACAATTTTCTTCATGAGACAGAAGAGACCTGAATTTTGGGGTGGATTCACTCCCAGAGAGATGCCTCCAAGAGAAACGGATGGCACCTTCCACACTCTGTTGCCCTCCAGCGCTCGCTTCACGCAACTGAACCACTGCAAGTGGGTTAGAAAAGACAACTCTTCTTCCTCCATGAAGCCAGCTGGGTGACCTCGGGCTAGTCACAGCTCTCTTCCTGAGCTCTCACAGCCCCACCTATCTCATTGGGTGTCTCTTGTGGGGAGAATAGAAGATTTGTCAGCCACTTTGGAGTTTAGAAAAGTCTGGAGGTTAGGGGATTTCTGCTGAGCAGGCCAGAATGTATACAGATGTAACCAATCTTAATAGGCACAGCCTATTTATTTACTTTTCTGTTCCACCTAACATACTAAGATCTCAAGAGCAAGCTACAATAAAACCAATCAATAAATTTAAAAAAAACACTTAAGAGCAACATATATGTTTCTCTTCCCTTTCTCCTCCTTTGGGCTTGCTACAAAATATAAGCAGTGCACTGAACAAGAAGAAGGCTACATATATTTTTAATCTATTGGTAAAACTTTTTCAAATGGTGATACAAATTTGCAAGAAGGAAGCAGGAAACAAGCTTCGTTCAAAGACTGATGTCCTATCTCTCTCAGATACTGTGAAAATTCAAAGGGAAAAATTTCATTTATTTGGGGAGCGGGGCTTTTCTGTTAGTCTGCCTACTTCTTGACTGTAATAAGGACCAATGAATTCGCAGTGACTGACCATGGGCACAGCTAAATAACACCTTCTACCCTCTGACAAAGCTGGGATCATTTGGCTTGCAAGCTCCAAATGCATAGGGACGACACTTCCACATACCCAACGAGAGGACATGGCAGCAAAGGCCTCATCTTTCATGAGTCACTAGCCTAAAGCGTCCAGCTGGATGCTTTTTGACAACAGGATGGATCCTTAGTCTGACCTGTCAAGGAAGTGATTACAGTCTTAGAAAGGATTAGAAACATTCCCATGAAATAGCTCTCCTACTAGTACTAGCAAGCCGCCACAATGGCAAAGCTTGGAAGAGGGAACCAGCCCTGGGAAAAGGGAACAAATGTGACCTTTAACCTTGTGCCATCCCTGTGAGCCAGTTTGGTCTAGTGGTTAGAGAGCCAGACTCTTATCTGGGAATACTAGGTTTGATTCCACACTCCTTCACGAAGCCATCTGGATGACCTTAGGCTGGTCACAGGTCTGTTCTGAGCTCTCACAGCCCCACCCACCTCACAGTTGTTCTGTTGTGGGGAGAAGAATAGAAAGCTTTGTGAGCCGCTTTGAGTCCCCTTAAATGGGTGAGAAAAGCAGGGTAGAAAAACCAACTCTTCTTCTTCTAGAAGAATTTTGCATTTAACAATGTAGAACTACCAAGGAAACCCACCTGGCATTGAATCCTGGAAGGATCTGCCAGGAAAGGCCCTTGATGACTTAGGCAAACCTATGGAGGAGCATCTTGTTTGGGAGTACATATATCATCCTCCTCAACAAAAGCACCATACTTCCTAGTATCAGGATGGAGAGAATTAACCCATCCATCTCCTGCTTCTGGACTTCCTAGAGAGTCGTCTGGCAGCCCTCCCCCCCACAATTTGGCTGTTGTGCCAAATGGGTTACAGGGCCAATCTAACAGGACCCCTCTTTTGAAGTGGAAGAGAATTTTGGCCTGTGGGATTCCCATCTAACAGGAGCCATGGTCATGCAAGTTACTCTCAATGCCAAATGAACACGACACAGTTATTTCCAGCAGGACTCAGGAAGAACTCAGAGCCACAAGCAGTGGCAAGAGTCAAAGATGCTGGCAGACTTTAAAACTCCCTCACCAACGGCAAAAGGAATTCCATCAATAGGTACAAGCCATGGGCAGGTGCACCTGCCCTTGCAAGAGGTGTTTACAGCATAGAAATACCCCTGGCCTGCCCAAAAGTTGTCTAATTGCTGACTAGGTGTGGAGCACGAAAGCATTACAATGAGAATAAAACAGATTAAATAATAAAACATAATTAAAAAACATAACCCCCTTCCTTCCACACCCACCCTCCCTCCCTAACCATTTAAACAGTAAAAACCTGGGTAAAAAGATACATTTTCATATGGTACCGAGAAGTATACAATGTAGAAACGTGGTGAATCTCAAGAGGGAGGGAGGCTTTACCAGAATCTCAGTGCCCAGGCAAGTCAATATGGGAGACGGTGCTCCTTCAGATACTCATGGCCCAGAGTTTAGGGGCCACCACACAAAAGGCCCTCATGCATGTGCCCATGCCTCCTACCTCTGCAAGGGAAGGGACCACAAGACGACCCTCTCCTTGAGATCTCAGTGCCTGGGTAGGTCTGTACGGGAGAAGGCACTCCTTCAGATACTCGTGGCCCAGAGTCTAGGGGCCACCACAGAAAAGACCCTCCTCTCTGCAAGGGAAAGGACCACAAGAGGGCCCCCTCCTTGAGATCTCGGCGCACGGGAAGGTCTATATAGGAAGCCCCACGTCGAGCGCACTGCAGTAGTCTAATCTCAACCTTGTGGCGGGCAGTTCCAAAGACTAACAGGAGTGATTTCTCTTCCCACCCCCAAACACACACACACAAAAAAATGCTTCCTACACCCCCAGTACTCCTCCTCCATGGGCGCCCCTATCTCTCTCTCCCCCGCTCAGGCCCACCAGCAGCCATAGAGAACAACGGGCTGCTTTCCCCCTTCCGCCCCCCACTCACCTCTCCCTGTTGGGCCTGCGCGGCCTCGGGGCAGGTAGGGGAAGGGGGAGGGCAGCGGGCCCCGCCGCCGCCGGGTTCAGCCTCGCCTCAGCCTGGAAGCGTCGGCGGCTCCTCCGGACCGGCCTCCCTGCCTCCCGCCGCCTCCGCTGTGACCCTCCAAGATGGCTGCCCAAGGCAGGCCCCGGGCCCAAGCACACACAGGCGGACCGGCTTCCCGTTCTCCCCCTTCCCACGAACTTCCGTCTCCCCTTCCCTTCCACTTCCGGCGCGAGGGAGAGACGCACGCTGCCAGGGGGACGCCGCTCTAGGAAAAGCGGAGGGCTAGCGAGTTCTTCTCTCCGTAGCGCTCGGCCGACGCAGAAGCGAAGGAGAAGAAGCTCCCGCCGAACTGCGCCTGCGTAAGAGGGCTCGGGCCTCTTCGGAAACACTCGGCTCTGGGGACCAGCGACGCCGCCCGAGCTGTTGCCATAGTTACCGAAAGGATGCTAGGAGCGCATCAGAGATGTTCCACACTGTTTTCCACCCCAGCAGGCCACGTTCTCCTGAGAAATAAAACACAAATAAACGCCGAATTTTGATGTTGTGGTGTACTGATTGGTTGGTTAGTTGGTTGGTTGACTGGTTTCCTTAATCCGGATTTCAAGCGGTTTAAGTGCAGAAAGACCCTCAGTAATTGGCAATCCTGCCACAATTCAATGGATAGTGCAAGGACTTTGAAGCAAGCCAAAATATTCCTCTGAAAAATGATGGGACCAGCGCTGGTTAAACAAAAAATGGGACATGGATCATCTCCCAAACTTGTTCAGCTGCCCATGGTGCTCATGCCACATTCCTCTCCTTAGTCTGTGGTTTATTAAATCATTAGGGAGGCTTCGAAGAGGTGAAAACTTCCGGCTGGCAAGCTGTGAAGCTAAATGCTGCAAGAATAAGGATTTATAAAAAGTTTGGACAAAATGTGTAATGAAGGTGGTTTTCCTTGGCAGGTGGAGAGAGGCAGAAGATTGGCCACGTTTGTCTTCCATTTCCTACTTTACGCAGTAGTCACTTTATGTGCCAGTTTGGTCTTGTGGTTGGAGCCTTGGACTCTTATCTGGAGGTCTCCCAGTTCAATTCCACACACCTGCACGAAGTCAGCTGGGTGGCCTTGGGCTAGTCACAGCTCCCTTTCCTTTCTGAGCTCGCACAGGGTGTCAGTGGCGGGGAGAACAGAAGGCTTGTCGGCCGCTTTGAGTCCCTTTAAATGTGAGAAAAGTATGGTATAAATGCCAACTCTTCCTCTTCTTATCTAATAGTCTCCCGGTTCAATTCCACACTCCTCCATCAAGCCCACTGGGTGGCCTTGGGCTAGTCACAGCTTTCTTTCTGAACTCTCACAGCCTCACCTATATCACAGGGTGTCTGCTGTGGGGAGGTTTGCCAGCCACTTTGAGTCCCCTTATGGGTGAGAAAAGTGGGGTATAAAAGCCAACTCTTTTTTCCCTTTGTTTTCTCCTTCCTTCCTTCCTTCCTTCCTAGATCACTCTTTTCTTCTAACAATCCTGAAAAAAAATCCTGTATTCATTCAATGGCATCCATTAGCCTTTCCATCTTCCATTTAAGCCACATCACCTGTCTCTCCACAGTCCTGTTCATCTGTTTGCATATCCAATGCTGCTTTGCTAGTTTCACTAATCGCCTCCCTGGCATTATAACCTTCAGCACTAATGACAGCATGTTATTAAGCAAACCTGTCTCACACACAGAAAAGTTTCAACACCTTGGCCGACTTGTTCTCTCCCGGATGCAAATGGACGGCAGGCAGCTGAGGCACCAAGCTTCATTCCCGCGAAAGGATGCCGCTCTGGTCCTTGCTTGTTTAAGGATGGATATGCCTCGTTGAGGTAGAGAAGAAGCTGGAATTCCTTAATCTTCATCAACAGGGATTTATTTGGGGTGTGTGAAGGGTCCATCCAGCTTCTCAGGAGGGAATCTCAAGCAATGGTAAGCAAGTCTTTCGTCAGGTTCAAGGCAAGATACGAGTCAAGGTCAAACTGGTATGGGCTGTACCCAAACTATATGTTGAGCAACTGAGTAGTAAGCCTAATAAAGCCTAGATAGCTTTAAGAGAGGGATAGAAAAATTCATGGAGGACAGGTGTATTGATGGTGACTAGAATGGATGCCTATGCTCTGCTTCCAGGCTGAAGAGACAGGCAGGTTGCCCCTTGTGGTCATCTGCAGGGAGTTGGGAGCAGGTGAAGGTTTCAGCCTCATCTACTGTTTCTAGTGAACTGCTGTATGTGACAGGATGCTGGACTAGAAGGGCTGTGGCCTGATCCAGCAGGGCTCCTCTTACGTTCCTATGTTTACTGTGTGAGATGGGATGCTGGACTAGATGCGCTATGGCCTGATCCAGCAGGGCTCCTCTCAGGTTCTTATCAAGAATGGATGCCTGGGCAATGCCTCCAGGTTGGAGAGACTGGCAGGATGCCTCTAGAGGCCATTTGCATGGAGTTGAGAGCAGGTGAAAGTTTTGCCTTTGGGCGTTTTTCCACTAAGGCTAGGAGCCCATTTAAGACCCCTTTAGGGACCGGATTGGTACCTAATTGGGGGCAGGGGCCACCTGTAGACTGTAACAGCCTCTTCAAGGTGCAGATGTTGTTCCCCAGAAGTCCCCTAATCATGCACTGTGGGGCAGATGTGACCTAAGTCTCCACTCCTTGCATGCTGTAGATGGGACTATCTGAAGGGTCCAGCGTTTGCGAAGCTGGCATAGATGGGGGGACGGGGACATCCAATTGAGATAAAGCCAATCAAACTGAGAACAATTTCTCAGCCTAAATCCCATGATCTCTCTGCAGCATTCCTGATAGGAATCTTATGGTACTGTATTTACTGTTAATGCAAAGTTGGTCTGAGCTTGCCAAATAGCTCTCAGTGCCTGTCCTTTGGCTGCCCCTTGGGAATATTGACTGTATCAGTCGAGCCAAACCTAAAGAGATTATCTCTCTTGGCTCGGTCTGTTCTTATGCAGATGTACACACCTTGCTTGGAAGACAGCAGACTCTTTTGCAATCAGTTTGCTGATCTTTCTGAACTGAGGTTGGGCTATTTCAAAATCGATCCTGATAACTTTACAGATGGAACCCGGGCAATTTTTGCATTTTGGGGACATGCACGAATATTCGTAGGCATTCGAAATTCGATCAAATGTGCCAAATTTCAACATTCGAATTGAAATAGAATGTCCATAAATTCGAATTTAAACATTCAAATCGAATTTTGAATTTCGGGATTATTCGTTCAAAATATTCAAACTTTCGTACTTGAAGATCCGTACCTTTCCTGCATCCATGCGCGTTTGAACGGATCCGTATGGGACAAAAACAGGTTGCATACGGGATAACTACAGGATGCAAGCTCACGTGTACGAATGCACACGGACCTATACGGAATTCGGGGAGATGCGTACGGGCATCTACAGGTCTTGTCGACACTCGTAAGTGCAAATTCGAATGAAAAATTTGAACAAATAGATTAGATTTTGCTTAATTCAAATTGAATTTTGTTAAATTTGAATTTAAAAAATTCAGATCGCATTGAATTTTTTATTATTTGAATAGACTCAAATAGGAGGTCGTACATTCCTATTTGGCCATATTCTAGAATATTTCATGGGATAGCACTGTTGGCCACAAGCTAATGCAGACCATGGCAGGCCTCACTAGCATGTGGATAACACATGCCTATTCTGGGATATATTCCAAATTAAGGCTAAATGCAGAAAGCACACACACCTGCCGGCCTAACACAGAGATTAAGGCTTTCTTCTCTTTTTCCTTATATTTCCAAATACATACCAATGAGTATGCCGGTTACAAAGTCTGGCCCTGTGGTCTAAGACTTCTGTACAGTTGCACAGCACTCTCAGCCCTCAGGATTCTGGGAAATGCATGGCCACTCCATCAGTTCAGTTACTGACCACGGCCAACGGCTCGAAATGGTGCATACCTAGGGATGTGTAAGAATGTTCTAAACATTTGAATTTGAATAGAATGTCTACATATTTGAATTTAAACATTCAAATGAATTTCAAAGGTTCCGAAATATTCATTTAAATTACTCGAAACATTCGAATGGGCAGACACCAATGGGCAGATATGAATGTGCAGATACATATGCGCAGATACAAATGTATAGATACAAATGTACACATATGTATCTGTACGCATCTCATACGTATCTATACTGCATTTGCTTATAAATGCACACAGATACGTATGACACATAGGAATGTTGTCAACATTTGTATCTTCAGATTTGAATCTAACGTTCAAACAAATAGATTCAAATGTATTCAGTTCGAAAATCGAATTCAAATGCAAAACAAAACGTTCATGCCCATCCCTAGTTTGGACGGGTATAGGTTCTCCACCAGTGTTTTCTTTAAGGCAATACAGGTGGGTAAGAATTACATCTGTCCGCTGCTCTGAGTCTCCTTAAAGGTGAGGAAAGTGGGGTACAAAAACCACCTCTTCCTCTTCTACTACTACTACTACTAACTGGCTGACAATCCCAGCCCCATCTACAATCCATGTGCAGCCATGTGAGGGCGAGCATGCGAAAGGAGGAGGGCCTTTTTTCCTGCTTGTTTCTGAGAAGAAGGAGCATTATGCGCATCCTGTCTTGAGGCCAGGAATATGTTTGGTGGGAAGAAGGAAGGGACAGGGAGAACGAACAGAGAACAGGAACTGTTCAGACAGCACATACCAGCACCAGCATTTTCTGTACTGTATTTGCTTTTCGTGTGCTTCCTTTGACCTTTCTAGGAAGCCTTGGTGCTCCCTTTGTGGATTGTTTTCTTCCAAACGCAGAAAGACTGCAACAATGGGTAGGCGTTTTTCATGAGCGCCCTTGGATAAATGTGGCTGATGGTGGACCCGACCCCTGAAGATTTAATTGTTGCAAAGAAGAAGGAATTGCACCATCTTGAATTGCACAAACGAGAGAACGGAAGGGCTCTGACACCTTTAATAATTGCATAAAAGGGCACTGCAGAACCTACGAACCTTTAACAGTTGCACACAGGCACTTCTTATTGGTGCAACCATCACCTTGCTTTCTGTCTAGCTACCTGGCTGTGTGGCTGTGGTCACACTTAAGGTTTAATCCAGCTTCAATCCCCCTTCAGAGAACACATCAGCAAAGTGACAAGTAGGGAGGGGCATGAATATTCGTAGGCATTCGAAAGCCGATCGAATGTGCCAAATGTCAACATTCAAACTCGAACTGAATGTCCCAAAGTTTCAATGTAAATATTCCAATCGAATTTCTAACTTCGGATCTGTTTGTTCGAATTATCTGGTCATTCGTATGTGTACAGGTTCATACATGTTCCGCACTTGAAGGTCCACATCTTGTACGCATTTGTACGGGATGAAATCAAATGTTTTGACATTTGATTAGACTCAAATTCGAATGCAAAAAAAAATAAAAAAATTTGGTTGTAACAATAACAACAACAAATGAACTCTTTGTGAACCTGTTGGAGTTTGATGTAGAACCACGTCAGCATGCGTGACCTAGTTGTAGATCATACTGAACATTCAATTTTGAGTTCGTGCAGATCTATACTGCAGGAAGTAAATGTAGGTGTTCCCCAATCTAGGCATTTCCTTGCTTCCGTGTGACTGGTAATGGTGTGCTAAGATACCTACATACCAGCTTCCATGTCAAGAGTGCAAGACTGTTTTTCATGATCTGAAACAGCATTTAATTTACATCATCCACTGTTCCAAAACTAGCATAGGAAGTGCCAATAGGGATGTGTATGGATATTTGTAACATGCAATAATCAGATGAATTCAGGCGAATTCGAACTTTTGTGTACGAATGGAAAGTTACGCCATTTGTATATTGACATGGGAAAGCCAATGCACCCGTCACATTTGCATGGACAATTATTCAGACATTCATACGTGTATGGATATGTACACAATACATATGTATCCGTACGCATCTTATTTGTATCCTTGCACATTTGTACAGATATGTACAGGATGAAAACAGGATGCATATCGGATAAAAATGGGATGTCTACGGATGCATACGCACACATTCAAATGTTGTCGACGTTTGTATCTTCCAATACGAGTTCAATATTCATATGAATAGATTCAAATGTATTTGGTTCAATTTGAACGTGGATACGTTCGCGGTTTAAACATTCAGATCTTTACTCCTCGCCGTAGGTGATGTTCAGCTAATGCTTGCGTCTCTCACCGGGCACATTTCACTTGTTCTTGTGCGTAGGGTGTGTTCAAAGGTCAGATCTCCAACGGTTCTTACAGCAGTCAAAGTTACGAAGTTCTCCATAATTCTCGGCAGGCTTTTTTATGGGGCAACAAAGTGAAACTTGAGAAAGCCCATGTGAGCCTGGCAATTTTCCCCCCCGACCTCTGCAACAAATCCGGAGAAGCAACCATGTCAGTTTTTCTGGTTCGGAAATGCTATCAACCGGTCTCCGGGCAAAGGTGGACAACGAAAGCACATGGGATTGATTTCTGATGTTTACAGCGTTTACGCGCAAAGGTTTGAGACATCCAGGACTTACCGCGTCCTGCACAAACACAGCCTATAACTTAAGGCTAAACAGTAAAGGCGTGAAACTGAAAGGCCTGCATTCCACTGTCCGGTTGACCTCCTGCCCCCATAGGTATCTTGGAGAGATTCCTCCATAGGTATCTCTCCAAGTATTTGCCTATATAAAAAGGCAAAGACGCCCACAAAGCTCAGCTCAACTTCTGGAGAAGACGTGGGCAAGCAAGGGAGCGCTGGTTGCTCTTGCCTTCCCCATGAAAATCACATACCTGTACTTAGGTGTACCCCATTCCCCAAGTAAAGGTGCATCTGAAGGTGCTTGAGTTCCAGCACTTCATCACTGCTGATGTCTCCTTTGGTGCATATGCTCAGTAGAAGCCAGTACTAATCTAATGCAGTTAAATACATAGCATTATTATTATCATTACTACTACTACTATATTATTATTATTGAATTGAATGTTACAAAATAGGTATGCTAACATTTGAACGAATATGAACTATTCGTATGAATAGTTCAGACATTTGTTCGCAGCAGATACTTATAGAATGTTTGTATGCCTACATACGAATAGATTCGTATCAAATAGAATTTTAACACATTCAAATGCAATCATTTCATATGAATATGGATTTTTAAAATCAAATGCCAAAAAATTTATATGCATCCCTAATCCATGCATATCCAATACATATCTATATGTATCTGATACATATCCTGTAACATATCTGCCCTGAAAGAATCAAATCCGCCCTGAATCCACTTTGAATCTGCTCTCAAACCATGCCGAATTCACTTTGGAACTGCTGCAGACATGACTGGCGCAGCCACTTTCCCACCTCCCGGGTTCTGTAGCTTCATATGAATGTTCCAAAACATTTGTATTCATAGGAACGTCAATGTGTGAATGTTGTAAATCCAGATCAAATGGGTACTTTCTGGCCTTTAATCCAGATTTTCTGTAGACCACATTAATGGGGTCTACAATGGGGTCTTCAGGCAGAAAATCCGGATTAAAGGCAGCCTGTTTCCACACTTGTGTGGCAATGGGGTCTAGAGGAGGCTAGGGGGAGGGGGCACCCATGGGGGGGAGCCCCAAAACCTAAGCTTCGAAGTCATTTCAAAATCACTTCGAAGTCTGTGCAAAATAGCTCCGGAGCATCTTTGAAGTCTGTGCTGATCTTTAGAGTGAACTCCGAAGTCACTCCGAAGATCAACACAGACTTCAATGCAGCTGTTTTGCACAGACTTCGAAGTGACTTCGAAGCCGCTTCGGAGATTGCACCCCCTGTCCCCCCAAACACCTGGGGTAACAGGCAGACCCCTCATGGGTAGATCCGGATTTCCAAATGGGTGCTCCGGTGTTTCCACGGCAGGGAAGCTAGCACCCATTGCTATTGGGTGCTAGACCACCCATGGAAACACATTGGGTACTTCCCTTAATCCGGATCTACTAGATCTGAATTAAGGAATGTACCCATTCCTTAGATTCAGATTAAAGGAGTACAGTGGAAACACACCCATATTCTCTAAGGTCTCCTCTTGGCTCGTTCCAAACACGTCCAAAAGATGTGCAAGTGTGAACCTGTACCCTGTCCCTGACAGCTTTTCTCCTCTTTAAATGGATCGTAATATTCGCCCAGTGAAGAGAACTGTTGACTCAGAAATAAAAAGGACTATTTAGTCTCTCATTCTTAGCAAAGGCAGGGCGACGCAAATACATTAGGGACTTGCAAAATGTTTCGGAGAAAGGGAAGAGATTCAGTTCTTGTACACAGATGAGTCAGCTCTCTCGTGCAGAGAAAAAAAGAACACACATTTTTACAAGTGTTCTTTTTTTAAAAAAAAAAAAGGTGTACATTTTTTTGCTTGTTGTACCCAGGAAAAGAATAATATCAACAAGACCTGTTCCCTACATAAAAGTGCAAAAGAGTTTTGCTACCATCTGCCAGAGTGGTGTGGCAAACAGAATTTCAACAAAACTCTTGGGAGTAGAATTTCCAGGCCCTTACTGCACTGACTTGTTAATCAAGGGGCGATTTTGCACAGAAGAAGAGTTGCCTTTTTCACCCCATTTTCCACATCCATTTAAGGGGACTCAAAGCGGCTGACAAAGCTTCTGTTCTTCTCCCCACAACAGACACCCCGTGAGGCAGGTGGGGCTGTGAGAGCGCAGAACAGAGCTGTGACTAGCCCAAGGTCACCCAGACGGTTTTGTGGAGGAAGAAGAATTGGCTTTTCTGCCTCACTTTTCTCACCCATTTAAGGGGACTCAAAGCGGCTGACAAACCTTCTGTTCTTCTCCCCACAACAGACATCTGTCAGATTCAAATTGAATATTCAAACTTTTGAATATTCGTGCCCATCCCTAGCTAGTACAGATCAACCGAGCTAAGCGCAGAAAGGAACTCAGAAGAGACTTCCCAGACCCTCGACTTTTAACTGGATGGAATTAGTCTTTCTCTGAAATTGGTTCTTGCGATATCTTGAGACGGAGCTCCAGGTTTGCTCACTGGAAGGTCATTTGGGGCCACAGAAAGATGGCGGCCTATAGTGCAGGCGGAAGAGCAAGCGGAGGGAAAAGAAGTTAAATAGAGTGAGTAGGTGTGAGACAAATGACAAGATGGCACTAGAAACCTTGCATGGCAGGATGGATTGGTACTGAGACGCCATGGGGGAGGAATAGGTCTTCAATCTTTGGCATGGGTGGCACCAAGAACTTGGCAGGCAAGCAGGAACCTGGATGAGCGAAAAAGACAGAGAAGATTCTCTGGAAATTGCCTCAGAAGAAGAAGAAGAAGAGTTGGCTTTTCCACCCCCCCTTTTCTCACTCATTTAAGGGGGCTCAAAGTGGCTGACAAACCTTCTTTTATCCCATGTGAGATAGGTAGTGCTGTGAGAGCTCAGAAGAGAACTGTCACTAGCCCAAGGCCATCCAGCTGGCTTCGTAGAGAAGCAAGCAGAAGAGATGGATTTTCTACCTCGCTTTTCTCACCAATTTATGGGGACTCAAGATGGCTGACAAACCTTCTGTTCTTCTCCCCACTACAGAACACCCTGTGAGGTAGGTGGGGCTGTGAGAGCTCAGAAGAGAGCTGTGACTAGCCCAAGGTCTGTCAGCTGGCTTCATGGAGGAAACCGGAATCAAACCCAGAATTCCAAGATAAGAGTCTGGCTCCTTAACCACTAGACCAAACTGGCTTAGGAAATTCTTGTAGGAAATCAAGACAATTCTTATTTCAAAGGAACTGAAAATTAATAAATGAATCTCAAGGTGTCAAAGAACTGATGAAAGATAAGTCCTAAATTAAGAATAGAATCTACTTGGATTTGAATGTCAAAAATACGCTTGCACGGTTGTTCACAGAATCCTGGGGGGCTCCAGTACTTTCCCTGGTAGCATGGGGTGCTTAGCTCCAAGAAGAGCCGTATGCAGACCACAGGGAGTCCTGGAGCGCTAAAACACTTGCACTAACACAGCACTAGTTAAGCCCTATAAGGTCCTTCTGCACCTCTCCCACGTGGAGGAGGTCCTGAAGGACCCCATGGTGCATCATGCGATGTGCCATGCACCTATGTGACATCTCACGTGTGATGACGCGCCCATGCGGTGTGGTTGCCTGGTTACGGTGCTGGCACCCAGCCATTTGGCAGCCGTTCAGGTTTCAGGTAAGTTTTGGGGAGGGATTAGGGAGGAACCAAATGCACTAACCATCTGTAAGTGCACATGGCTTAGCGCACTCAAGGCTTCCCATGGCCAGGAAGCCAAGAGCAAAAAGGGCCCTGATCATCATGGCCACATCTGACCTTGCACCAGACGCCAGTTTAGACTTTGCCATGGGAATTCTGGTCGGCCATTTGCACTGCAAGCACTGCAGGTAGAGGGCTTATCCAGCACACGAAGTGTGGATGGCCGCCACTACACTTCAACCTGATCATTATCATTATTGACATAACACAACAGTAACACACAGCACACAAGATATTTATGTTGGTTATGGTCATTGTTATCACCAGTTGGGCCCTTCCCAAGCGCCTAGGACTGAGTGATGTATCGGCCAATGTTACAAGCAGATTCCAGCAAAGTGGCTTTCTGTAGCTGGCAGGTGGATATTTTGTGGATGCCAATGCTTTCCCAGTGCCCACTAGGATCTTTGGGCATGGCCCCCAGTGTGCCCAGAACCACTGGGGCCACCTTTGCTGGTTTATATCAGAGTCGGTGCAGTTCTATTTTCAGGTCTTTGTATCTGGTGAGTTTTTCTGTTTTCCATCAATCCTGCTGTCACCTGGAATAGCAATGTCAACCATAAACACTTTGCCTTTCTCCACCATTGTGATGTCTGGCGTGTTGTGTTCCAGTGTTCGATCAGTCTGAAGTCGGAAGTCCCACTTCTTCTGGTTTATGGTCCCTCCAGTTCTTTGCCGCTGGCCAATGGTAGTTCTGGCATAAGTTCGTTGTGCCTCTGTTTATAGTCCATCTGTGCAATCTTTTTGCCGCAGTTTAGAACGTCGCTGACCGAATAATAATATTATTGTTTTATTTTATTTTATATTTTAAAGCGGTCCATCACCTTCTGGGCTTTTACAGGGCTGTCATAAAAGCTTCCTTTTTAACTCTCATTCAAAACACTGATTGTTTACTGTCCTCCTCCAAAGAAAAAGCACAGTTAGTTTTAGTGCTGCTTAAGGGGAAAGGTGCAAAAAGGTTGACCTGGGGGTTGCCGTAGGGCTGAAAAGCAACTGCGTTAACAAAAGGAAGAGATTGTGAAAGGCAGGAGGAGGAGGACGCAGGTTGCCGCAGGGCCCCCCGTGTGGATCCATCCATCTACCTGACGTCGCCGCTTGTGAAACCGCTTCTAGAGGAACGAGGGCAAAGCATTGTGGGGGAAAGCCTGGCACAATAGAGAGTGCAACCGTTTGCCCGTGTGAGGTCAAGAAACCAACGCCGACATCACCAGGCGGTTTCCTGTGTCGCAGGGAAAATCCAGGCTGCTGATGTGATATCTGCCGAGGCAGAACCCATGAGGTCACGGTCTACGGCATATGACACATGCGCAGCTGACCTGGGAGAAAATGGCTCCTGGCCTCAGGCGATGCGATTTCCTCCTTTTGATGTTCCCAGTGATGTCAGGCATTGTTTGTGTCGCCACAAATATGCAGAAAGCACCAGCAAAGCAAAGCAATGGCATTTGATCAGAGCAGGTTGATTCGACCTGCGGGAGATGCAAAGCTTTATTGGCGAGGCATGCTCCAGTTCTAGAAGAGGTGGTTGCAGTAGGGGTGTGCATGGCTATTCATAGGCATTCAGAATGCAATCAAATGTGCTGAATTCCGACCTTCGAACTCAAATAGAATGTCCCAAAATTCAAATGTAAACATTCAAATCGAATTTTGAATTTTGGATCTATTCGTTTGAATTATCCGGACATTCATATGTGTACGGGATAGTGTACTTGAGGATCCCATATGCATTTGTACGGATCCGTACGGGACTAAGACGGGTTGCATACGGGATAACTACGGGATGCATACAGATGTGTACAGATGCACATGGATGTGTATGGATGTGGGGAAGATGCATACATGCACATACAAATGTTGTTGACATTCGTATGTGCGTATCTGAGTAAAAAATTCCAACAAATAGATTCAAATGTGCTTAATTCGAATCCAATCTTGTTAAATTCAGATTTAAAAGATTTGAATCGAATTGGATTTTTGGGTAACTGATTCTATTCAAATAGAATCTCACAAAAACATCCATGCACATTTCTAGCTGAAGCAGAGAGAAAAATACCCAAACTTCAATCTGGACTCTTGCTGGACCGAAGCTGGATTAAGCCTTAGGTGCGACCACAGCCAAGGTTTAATGCAGCTTCAGTCCACTTTCAGAGCAAGAGAATACGTTAGCAAAGTGAAAAGCTGTTTCCTTTCAGTGTTAAATAACTCAGAAAATTCACTTTTGGTACGGATAATGTGGAAAGAAAATTGCTGGTCACTTTGCTGATGTGTTCTCTCGCTCTGAAAGTGGAATGAAGCTGGATTAAACCTCAGATGTGACTATGACTATAGTTGAACTCTAGATTAGGTTCCTTTGAAATACTCCTGGTGGTGATATTGGCCAAGAGCACCACACCACCTTCAGAAAGCAGACTCAAGAGGCACAAGTCATATGCATTGCATTTGATGACGACAGAAGAGTCAACTTCTGCAGAAATGGAGACATGCATGGTATAATCCAAATTCTTTCCCCTGAAAACCACACCTCCAGTGTTGCCTCGTATGAGCTGCTGTTTGGGTGGGTGAATCCCCAGATCTAGTAAACTGGATATGCCGTGCCAGTTCATACATGCTCAGAGGCAAGGGAATCTTTACACTGTGGTCTTGATGCAATCTGGGAAATAGTCATTTAATTGGTTTTGGGAAGCAGGAGAGCAGAGAAGAGCAAAACAATGAATAAATACATAAGATCATGAGGAGCCCTACTGGATCAGGCCATAGCCCATCTAGTCCATAGGAACCTAAGAGGAGCCCTACTGGATCAGGCCACAGCCCATCTAGTCCATAGGAACCTAAGAGGAGCCCTGCTGGATCAGGCCACAGCCCATCTAGTCCATAAGAACCTAAGAATAGCCCTGCTGGATCAGGCCACAGCCCATCTAGTCCATAAGAACCTAAGAAGAGACCTGCTGGATCAGGCCACAGCCAATCTAGTCCATAGGAACCTAAGAGGAGCCCTACTGGATCAGGACACAGCCCATCTAGTCCATAGGAACCTAAGAGGAACCCTGCTGGATCAGGCCACAGCCCATCTAGTCCATAAGAACCTAAGAAGAGACCTGCTGGATCAGGCCACAGTCAATCTAGTCCATAGGAACCTAAGAGGAGCCCTGCTGGATCAGGCCACTGCCCATCTAGTCCATAAGAACCCAAGAGGAGCCCTATGGATCAGGCCAGAGCCCATCTAGTCCAGCATCCTGTCTCACACATTGGTCCACCAATCGCCCATGTGCATCTCAAGCAGAGCAAGGGCAAAACTTCTCCTGCTCTCCAATCCCAGCAAATGGCCTTAGAGGCATCCTGTTCATTGCCCAAGCCTGAAAGATGGACTTAGGCATCCATTCTAGTAGCCATTGAAACGTCTGTCATCCATGAATCTGTCTGCTCATGGATGAACAGATTCAAATTTGGTAAGTTTGATTCGAATCTTGTTAAATTTGAATTTAAAAGATTCAAATTGAACTGGGTTTGTAAGGACGTCAAGGAACAGAGGTGAATGGGAAGACAATTCCACAAGTAAGGAGCAATGAAACCAGCTTAAATATGCATAGATTAGGGAACAGGGACATAAAAGATGCTAAAACCATCACATTTGCAAGTTATCAGCCTCTGGTCTTGGTATGTGAGAAACGTTGATTAGCCTACTGAACCAGCAATGAGAAAATCTCTTTTGTTCTTGGGTGAGGAAGCATTCCCTAAGGGGCATCCTTTGGGCTGAATAAAGTCTATAGGTTTTGTGAGTAAGTCTGGCATCTGCATTCCCATGGGAAAACCCGTGAGATGTCATTTTTAGACGCACAAAATGGAGTTTTCTCCAAATAACTGTTTCACTCCTGGTAATTCTATTAGAGCTTTTGTGGGATCCAGAATTCTTTCTCCATGGTCCTACAATTGCACTGTGTGCATTTTATTGGTCTCATTCTGTGCAAACTGAAAGCCTCTCCTTCCTTCCTTCCTTCCTTCCTTCCTTCCTTCCCTCCCTCCCTTCCTTGCCTTCCTTCCCTCCCTCCTTCCCTTCCTTCCTTCCTTCCTTCCCTCCTTCCCTTCCTTCCTTTCTTCCCTCCCTCCCTCCCTCCTTCCTTTCTTCCTTTCCTTCCTTCTCTCCTTCCCTCCTTCCTTCCTTCCTTTCCTTCCTTCCTTCCCTCTCTCCTTCCTTCCTTCCCTTCCTTCTTTCCTTCCCTCCTTCCCTCCCTCCTTCCTTCCCTTCCTTCCTTTCCTTCCCTCCTTCCCTCCCTCCTTCCTTCCTTCCCTTCCTTCCTTTCCTTCCTTCCCTCCTTCCCTCCCTCCTTCCTTCCTTCCCTTCCTTCATTTCCTTCCTTCCTTCCCTCCTTCCCTTCCTTCCTTTCTTCCCTCCCTCCTTCCTTTCTTCCTTTCCTTCCTTCCTTCCCTCCCTCCTTCCTTTCCTTCCCTTCCTTCCCTCCTTCCCTCCTTCCCTCCTTCCTTCCTTCCTTTCCTTCCTTCCTTCCCTCTCTCCTTCCTTCCTTCCTTCCCTTCCTTCCTTCCTTTCCTTCCCTTCCTTCCTTCCTTCCCTCCCTCCCTCCTTCCTTCCTTTCCTTCCTTCCTTTCCTTCCTTCCTTCCCTCCTTCGCTTCCTTCCCTCCTTCCCTCCCTCCTTCCCTTCCTTCCTTTCCTTCCTTCCCTCCCTCCCTCCTTCCTTCCTTCCCTTCCTTCCTTCCTTTCCTTCCTTCCTTCCTTCCCTCCTTCCCTCCCTCCTTCCTTCCTTCCCTTCCTTCCCTTCCTTCCTTTCCTTCCTTCCTTCCCTCCTTCCCTCCCTCCTTCCTTTCTTCCTTTCCTTCCTTCCTTCCTTCTCTCCTTCCCTCCTTCCTTCCTTCCTTTCCTTCCTTCCTTCCTTCCCTCTCTCCTTCCTTCCTTCCCTTCCTTCTTTCCTTCCCTCCTTCCCTCCCTCCTTCCTTCCCTTCCTTCCTTTCCTTCCTTCCTTCCTTCCCTCCCTCCTTCCTTCCTTCCTTCCTTCCCTTCCTTCCTTTCCTTCCTTCCCTCCTTCCCTCCCTCCTTCCTTCCTTCCCTTCCTTCCTTCCCTTCCTTCCTTCCTTCCCTCCTTCCCTTCCTTCCCTCCTTCCCTCCCTCCCTCCTTCCTTCCTTCCCTTCCTTCCTTCCCTTCCTTCCTTCCCTCCTTCCCTTCCTTCCTTCCTTTCTTCCCTCCCTCCTTCCTTTCTTCCTTTCCTTCCCTTCCTTCCCTCCTTCCCTCCTTCCTTCCTTCCTTTCCTTCCTTCCTTCCCTCTCTCCTTCCTTCCCTCCTTCCCTCCTTCCCTCCTTTCCTTCCTTCCTTTCCTTCCTTCCTTCCCTCCTTCGCTTCCTTCCTTCCTTCCCTCCCTCCTTCCCTTCCTTCCTTTCCTTCCTTCCCTCCCTCCCTCCTTCCTTCCCTTCCTTCCTTCCTTTCCTTCCTTCCTTCCCTCCTTCCCTCCCTCCTTCCTTCCCTTCCTTCCTTTCATTCCTTTCCTTCCTTTCCTTCCTTTCCTTCCTTTCCTTCCTTTCCTTCCTTTCCTTCCTTCCCTCCTTCCCTCCTTCCCTTCCTTCCTTCCCTCCCTCCCTCCTTCCTTTCTTCCTTTCCTTCCTTCCTTCCCTCCCTCCTTCCTTTCCTTCCTTCCCTCCTTCCCTTCTTCCTTCCTTCCTTTCCTTCCTTCCTTCCTTCCTTCCCTCTCTCCTTCCTTCCCTTCCTTCTTTCCTTCCCTCCCTCCTTTCCTTCCTTCCTGACTAAATTGATTTTAATGCCATTCCATAAAACTACACACCTTTTATGCTTTCATTTAGATATATTGTATATTCTTAGATATGCGTACTTAAAATATTTTTAATGTACTTTTGGTTAGAAACTGGGTGAAAAATGTTTGGTTATTGGGCAGCTATCGCTAGTAAGTAAGTGAGTAAGTAAATAAATATTTAAGTTAAGTAAGTAAATAGAGATTATTCTCGTTAAGCCAAAATGTTACCAAAGTGTTCCCGTTCAGTGTTCTAGCCTGCCTACAATCCATGCTCCAAGATGGTTTTCTTTTTTACTCAATTTTCTTCCTTTACTCAATCACATTTGGTGTCCAGTGAGCAGTGTCTGAACCTCTTTGAATTCTGGCTGTGTTCACACCTAAGTTTTTAATCTGGTTTCAGTACATTTTCAGAGTGAGATAACATGTCAGCAAAGTGAAGAGCTGCTTTGGCATTAGGAATGTGCATGAATATTCATGGGCAATCGAAATCTGATCGAATGTGCCGAATTTTGACATTCGAACTCAGATAGAATGTCCCGAAATTTGACTGTAAACATTCTAATTGAATTTTGAACTTTGAATCTATTCGTTCAAAGACACTGTGATTCAGGATCAGTCGCTAGAGTGTTAGGCTAAGATTTGGGATTCCCTGGATTCCAAAGCACTTATTCACAGGAGCTCCCAGGGTAAGCTTGGGCCAGTTACTTTGAAACTAATCTACCTTTCAGGGTTGTTGTGAAGATAAAGCTGGTGTTTTTTTGCCCAGAGCCACCTGGGAAAAGAATATATGGGCTATAAGTGAAGTTAATACACTTCCACTGGCATCACATATAGTGGTTAGGTAGGGAGCTGGACTCTTATCTGGGAACACTGGGTTCGATTCCGCCCTCCCCCATGAAGGAAGCTGGGTGACCTTGGGCTAGTCACAGCTCTCTTTGAGCTCTCACAGCCCCACCTACCTCACAGGGTGCTCTGTTGTGGGGAGAAGGATAGAAGGTTCGTCAGCCACTTTGAGTCCCCTTGAAAGAGAAGAACAGAAGGTTTGTCAACTGCTTTGAGTCCCCTTAAATGGGTGAGAAAAGCAGGGTAGAAAAGCCAACTCTTCTTCTTCTAGGAAAAAATAATGGGATTATAAGATTTCCTGAGATGTATTACCTCCACACCCAAGCTCTAATCCACTTTCGGTCCACTTTCAGAGTGAGAAAACAGATCAGCAAAGTGACAAGGTGATATCTTTCAGCATTATGTAACTAAAAAACAAGTTACCTTTGGGTTAGTCAAAGTAGAAAGAAAATGACTGTCTACTTCGCTGATGTGTTGTCTCACTCTGAAAGTGGACTGAAGCTGGATTAAAAGTTAGATGTGTGAACACAACCCAAGAGACAGTGGGATTTCGGGAAAAACACAGGGAAGTGTTTCCTTTCCTGCTTTCCCCCCATTTCGTTGATGCAACATCTCATGGATGAAATTCCAGCCACTTCCAACAGTATCTCTGAATTGGGTGAAATTTCCAGTTTTGTCCAACTGGCTTTTCAAGTCTGCTTTCCCCAGGGAAAAGAAAGAAAGAGAGAAAGAAAAAGAGAGAGAAAGAAAGAAAGAGGGTGGGAGGGAGGAAGGAAGGAAGGAAAGAAAGAATGGAGAGTTGGCTTTTGTACCCCGCTTTTCTCACCCATTTAAGGGGACTCACAGCGGCTGACAAACCTTCTATTCTTCTCCCCACAACAGAAGACCCTGTGAAGTAGGTGGGGCTGTGACTCACCCAAGGTCACCCAGGTGGCTTTGTGGAGGAGGATGGAATCAAACCTGGTATTCCCAGAGAGTCCAGCTCCCTAACCATTAGACCAAACTGGCTAGTGTTCATGAGAGCGAGAGAGAGATGGAAGGAAGGAAGGGAGAAAAGGAGAAAGGAAGAAGGAAAGAGAGGAAGAAGGAAAGAAGGAAGAAATGAAGGAAGAAGGGAGAGAGAGAGAGAGAAAGAGAGAGATGAAGGGAGGGAAGGAGGGAAGGAGGGAAGGAGGGAAGGAAGGAGGGAGGGGGAGAGAGAGAGAGAAAGAAAGAAAAGAAAGAAAGAAAAAGAAAGAAAGATCCAGCCCCTTGGAGCGGTGACTCAGTCCGTTGATCTGCATAATGAAGTGTCATCATAATGAAGCTGGACGGTTCCCAAGGAGCCTTATCTGAGGTTATAAAGGGAAGCGATCCTGGTGCTGCTAGATCACACTTGGTCTGCTCTCTTGGATGAACCCAGAAGACGCGCTCTGCCCGCTCCGCCACTGTGCAGCCAGCAGAAGGAGAAACACAGGTAGCGCGCCGGAGATTTCTTTCCCCGTCTTCTCGTGACTGTCAGTGCGTGCATGCAGCATGATTCCCTCATGGTGACTCTTGGGCACGGAGCAGGTTTCTCACCCCTGCATTTTAGGGCTAGAACAACACAGTCCAGTAATTGCCAGCTTGCAGAACGGCAGTGATCACATCTGTGAGCAAGTGTGTTTGTAAGGAGTGTGGACGCCCATGTGTTGTGTCGCGGATCTTTTGAGCCAGTTTGGTCTAGTGGTCGTGGAGCCGGACTCTTATCTGGGAATACCGGGTTTGATTCCACACTCCAAAGCCTGCTGGTTGACCTTGGGCTAGTCACAGCTCTCTTCTGAGCTCTCACAGCCCCACCTACCTCAAAGGGTGCCCTTGGTGGGGAGAAGAACAGAAGGCTTGCCAGCCGCTTTGAGTCCCCTTAAATGGGTGAGAAAAGCCAACTCTCCTTCTTCTCCTCCTCCTTCTCCTTCTCCTTCTCCTTCTCCCCCTTCTCCTTCTCCTTCTTCTTGAACCATGGAGTGTGGTCTGAGATGAGTTCTCAACAGAGAAGCAAAGTGTGGATTGCTGGTAGACCTTACATCCATTCCTGCATTCTCCATCTTATTGGAAATAAACAAAGAAACATGAGGATGCAACTCAGGCCACAGATAGAGAAGATCTGTGCCATGAGGGGTCTTGATGGGACCCAGAATCCAAAACCTTGGGAGGATATGGGAAATGTGATCCATCTAGACAGATGGCCACGTTTTCTAGGCAAAGTTAAGGAGACACCGAGGAAAACAGGGGACCACGTGGTTGGATCCTGACATCTCTTAGGTAAAGCACAAACATGGTGCCATGAATGCTTCTTTATAGGCACCATAAATCACCAGGGGTGACGTACTTTGAAGGACATAACCCCCCCTCAGATGGTTTCTGGCTTGTCTGGAAGATATCTGTCTGATGTGCACTCAGGATGCGGGTCTCAGATATATTGTTGGCTTTACTGGTATCCAGAAGGACCACCATGAGTGATTCTCCAAGAGCTCAGATGCGGAAGGGTTCATTTTTCATATTTCCAGAGATATTCAGGACCAGCCATCTAAACTTCAACAGGCAGAGCATCACTGAGTTATGCCTTTTCCCCAAAATGTTTTGAACCAATGGATGCATTGGTTTCCATGTTTCATGGATACCCTTAGATTGGTCTGGCGAAGCCCAGCCCTTCTGGTCTAGTGGTTAAGGAGCCGGCCTCTTATCTGGGAATACTGGGTTTGATTCCGCCCTCCTCCATGAAGCCAGCTGGGTGGCCTTGGGCTAGCCACAGCTCTCTTCTGAGCTCTCACAGCTCCACGCACCTCACAGGGTGTCTGTTGTGGGGAGAAGAAAAGAAGGTTTGTCAGCCGCTTTGAGTCCCTTTAAATGCGTGAGAAAAGTGGGGTAGAAAAGCCAACTCTTCTTCTCATGTTCTTATGTCCTTCTTAAAAGAGTAAAGCTGTGTACTTGGCTGATAAATAATCAATTCATTAACATGGATGAAAGCAGACTGTTTGTCCCAGGAAGAGATTTCCTGAGTGGACATTTGCCCAACACAGAATGAGGCAGAGAAGTTTATTATGTTATGTGTAAAAAGGAGGACGCTTGTAATTCTGAGCTGCTGAGATTCTGGAATGAACAAGCAAATGAATGTTCTCCCCTCCATAGACAGCAACATTTCTACAAACTGACAACCTTCAGATCTGCAAAATCTCTCCTGTGTACTTTTTTGGGGGGGTTGGGGAGAGGGCGCCCCCTGCTTTTTGTCTTAAACAAATAAGAAATCGCCCTCTCCAAAGCCCCTAGCAGAGCAAAGAAAAACTGAAGACGCTGCTTTGCATGGGGGCAGAGTGTCTGTTGGCAGAGCTTTTGCCCAGCGCATTTATGAAACTTGGTTTTTATGTGGTGTTCCATGTGGTTTTCCTGTGGCCGAGTTTTATACTGGGACCGCACCCTGACATCATAAAAAATCCCAAAGCAGGTTTAGAGCAAGCTGCTTGAAAAGCCGGCGGTCGCCGAGTCGATCCTCAGCCTTCCCCTGGAGGGAGGGAATGGCAAAGCACTCTCCTGTCCCTGCCAAGAAAGCTGCATGCGGGGGGTCCTTGGAGGTGGCTATGGTTCAATGATACCCAAGGACAAACGCAGAACACAAAAAGTAAGAGTTTACATTGCAGTAGAAGATCCAGTAAGTGGGGCCAAAATTAGAATAAAATAATAATAATACATAAACAAATCTCAGAGTATGCTGAATATGCTAAAATGTTCTCCCCAGAAATGCCCACAGAATAACAGCCACAGTCTTAAGTTCTCTGGAATTTGTAAAATATATATATATATATATATATATTTCCCCACTTGCACATGTAACAAGACGTTTGTCTGTTATTTGGATCCATGAAGTACCTCATGAGGACTAGCAGCTTTGCATGGGGTTTGCATGGGATCACAACCTGCCACATTCGGAGGGGAGCCTATTCCAACGAATATGAATTTTCTGGCATTCAGTTTGATACGGACTGAATGCAAAAAAATGCATGCACACCTCTAAGCGCAACATAATCGTATTTTTTTCCAGCTGCCCACATAAATAGACATCTGTGTTTTTCATCTGGCTTTCTGCTCCTCTCACCCTAATGCGCTGCTTTCTATTACAGTCCATCAGAGTCTAATGAATGCTTGCAAATTCAGTATCTTATTACTTATTTTGGCGAAGCCCAGCCCTTCTGGTCTAGTGGTTAAGGAGCCGGCCTCTTATCTGGGAATACTGGGTTCGATTCCGCCCTCCTCGATGAAGCCAGCTGGGTGACCTTGGGCTAGTCACAGCTCTCTTCTGAGCTCTCACAGCCCCACCCACCTCACAGGGTGTTCTGTTGTGGGGAGAAGGTTTGTCAGCCACTTTGAGTCCCCTTAAAAGGGTGAGAAGAGCGGGGTAGAAAAGCCAACCCTTCCTCTTCTTCCTCTGTTTTAAGAATCTTCAAGAAATCAGTGTGAATTCACTTGCACATTCTGGCCACAAGATGCACACAATTGTCCTCACATAGTTATCAGGTGCATGAATATTTATAGGCAATTGAAATCCGGTCTAATGTGCTGAATTTTGACATTCAAACTCGAAACTGAATGTCCCGAAATTTGAATGTAAACACTGGAATCGTATTTCACATCCATTCGCTTGAATTATCCGGACCTTCGTATATGTGCATGTTCGTACACAATGCACGCTTGAAGATCCGTATCTTTCCCACATCCATACGCATTTTTGCACAGATCCATACGGGACGAAAGTGGTCTGCATACAGCATAACTACGGGATGCATACAGATGTGTACCGATGTGGGAAAGATGCGTCCGCGCACGGACAAATATTGTCGACGTTCATATGTGAAGATTCGGTTCGAAAATTCTAATGAATAGTTTCAAAATGTGAGCAATTCGAATCGAATCTTGTTAAATTTGGATTTAGAAGATTCGAATTGGATTGGATTTTCAGGTATTCGATTCGATCTGAATAGAATGTCAAAAAAAAAATTTGTGCCCATCTCTGTGACTCTAAGGAAAAGTTAGCAAGAGAGAAGAGAACCTGTAGAAAGGAGGCAATGCGGTGTAGTGGTTAGATTTCCATACCATGACCTGGGAGACCCAGGTAAACAACCTACCTAACCCCATAAAGGAAAGCCAGTATCCTGGTTTGTCCCCCCAACTGGACAGCCACATTTCCTTATGATACTCCTGCCAGCTCCACCTGGAGCTGCCCTTGGAAGCAAGCCTTCATATCCATGCGCGCACACCCTTTAACGCATGGTGATTCACAGGAGCGCATTCTCAGCCAAGCTCCTGCAGCCAACAGAAATGCTTGATCGTCAGCCAGATGTTTGTCTCTGTAGGAGACAGGAGGAGAGGATGTCCGCTCCAAGACTGTGCTGGTGAGATGAAGTCCTAATTCCTCCTACGACATTCTTTCCCCAAGATAAGGACAATCAATAAACAAATGAGTTGGACTCCAGCCTCCAGGATGGCCATGGTGGGCTCCAGGATCTCAGAGCCTCGGCCATTTCAGATTCTAGTGCCCACTAAGTTCAAACCAACCTTTCTGAATCCTCAGCCACAAGGCAGCCTTTTGGAGCTCCATGAACTCCAACCAGGAATAATATTTTTTGATCCCAGTGTCCATCAAAACCAGATGTTCCCATGGACAATCCAATAGTCCAGAACATCGTGAGGATGCCAGATCATTTGAAGGTGGTCTGGTTGGTCTACAGATCTTGTTGAACTCTGATTCTAAGACAGGCAGGCAGGATGCCTCTAAAAGGGCATTGCTTGAGATGCCCAGAAGCAACTGGTGGGCCATTGTGTGAGACAGGATGCTGGACTAGACGGGCTGTGGCCTGATCCAGCAGGACTCCTCTTAGGTTCTTATGCACTAGGTGGGCTGTGGCCTGATCCAGCAGGGCTCCTCTTAGGTTCTTATGCACTAGGTGGGCTGTGGCCTGATCCAGCAGGGCTCCTCTTAGGTTCTTATGGACTAGATGGGCTGTGGCCTGGTCCAGCAGGACTCCTCTTAGGTTCTTATGGACTAGATGAGCTGTGGCCTGATCCAGCAGGGCTCCTCTTAGGTTCTTATGGATGAGATGGGTTGTTGCATGATCCAGCAGGGGTCCTCTTAGGTTGTTATGGACTAAATAGTCTGTGGCCTGATCCAGCAAGGCTCCTCTTAGGTTCTTATGGACTAGATGGGCTGTAGCCTGATCCAGCAGGGCTCCTCTAAGGTTGTTAGGTTCTTATGATGCAGGATATGAAGTTGTAAAGCAGGGACCTGTACAATCCTATGTACACAACGGAAACATACACCTCCACGTGAACTGAAGCACTCTTTTCCTATTACATCATGTACTGCAAAGGGAGACTTAGATACTGAAAGCAAACTTCATTCCTGATTCACAGTGATTTTGGCCACATGGCATTCCAAGTTTTATGGTGATTCAACAACCGTCCGTGCCGTCATGACCGAAGACATGATTACATATAGTGAACTTTACGCATCGATTAATGTAACAGAACGTGGGCACAGCATTCAGGATTTTGCCCGATGAGGACATCTGTGAGATTCCAAGGCTTGCATCACTCAGCCCTCTCTGTACATTCATGCTTGGGCTTGCAGATGGTGAACTGAGTGCTGAACAGACAAAACCAGGGGCAGGAATCTTTAGATGCCTTTGGCAAGAAGGAGCTCAAATCCAAGAAAAACAAGCCATGGAGAAAAGGGCTTGGTAGACAGGTGGAAAGGGAATTTGCAAACTAACATCAGGAGATTTTATAAGGAAGGAGATTGGTGTGTTTGCAACTCTGCAATACTTTGGGGCTGGTGTACGTAAATGTATTTTTTGCATTAGAATTCAAGCCTAATCAAATTTTCAAATTCTACGTGTTTCAAATTTTAAAAATCTGGATTTCCAAAAATCCGATTCGGATCCGGATGATTCGAATCCGCACATGCAAAAGTTCGATCCGCATTCAAAAATACGAATGTCGATAACATTCCTATCTGTTTTTTGAATTTGCGCGCATCCCGCATGCAACCTGTTTTCATCCTGTACGCACCGTGTTGTCATCCCGGATTATAAGTGCAAATCCGCATAACCTTTGCGCATATGCGCATATGATAAATACAGATCTGTCCATTCGAATTATTCAAATATCCATATTGGATTTTTGAAAATCTGACATTCATCCAAATGCCTAATTTCGAATGTTTTTAAATCTGATTCAAATTCAAATATCAATATTCGTTGGATTCGGATTGGATTTTTGAACTTTCAAATATTTGTGCACATTCCTAACTTTGGGGCCCCCGAAGCAGGAACGATTAAGATGTCTGCAACCCTTGGACTCGTGATATTTTCTAGGCAGTATGGAAGAGATTTCCCATTGCCTCCTTTGGGGAATTGAACCTGGGAACCTCTGATTGCAAAGCAAAGGCTCCCTGGTTTGCCTTCACCTTCTTTTGGAGAGACAGCGCACCTAGGTTTCAATCCAGCTTCAGCCCATCTTTGGAGTGAGAGAGTAGCTGTGGACACATATAAGGTTTAACCCAGCTTCAGTCCACCTTCAGAGCAAGAGAACCCATCAGCAAAGTGACCAATAATTTCCTTTCCACATTATCTATCCCAAAGGTGGATTTTCTGAGTTATTTAACACCGAAAAGAAATAGCTTTTCACACTGCTGATGTATTCTCTCACTCTGAAAATGGACTGAAGCTGGATTAAACCTTGGCTGTGGTCACACCTAAAGCTAATCCATCTTCAGTCCACCTTCAGAGTGAGGGAACACATCAACAAAGTAACCAGTAATTTTCTTTCCACATTATCAATCCCAAAGGGGAATTTTCTGAGTTATTTAACACCGAAAGGAAATAGCTTTTCACCTTGCTGATGTATTGTCTCACTCTGAAAGTGGACTGAAGCTGGATCAAAAGTTAAGTGTGACCACAGCTGATGAGTTAAAGACACAGGATTTTTAAAAGTTTGATTTTCCTGTTTTCCTTGGGAGCCTGGGATAGCAGCTGTTGGAACTCTGAAACCTGGGTTAGGGTTACGGTTTTGCAATTATAATATTCTATGGAAATGTTGCCGTTCCCCAGAACTTCAGGACAACCAACCAACTTCCCTCCCTGCCTTGGTTAATATGGCAATTATAGTCTTCCCACGAAAACGTCTCTTCTATCTCTGTTCAATCCTTTGTGCTGTTGTGCAAGGGCGAAACCAGCAGACGGCGTTGTCTCACAGTGACTCAAAATCCCTTAAAATCACTGTTCCAGCGAACAGGACAATCACTGATGCTTTCTTTACATTTCTCCAATGAAATCTGCACTGCCCTGCTAGAGAACATGGGTTTGCAAATCAGTACAGAAGGAGGTGCAAGTGTATAAAAACATGCGCTTTGCTGGAGTCCGCGAGCGTTAAGGAAAAACTGCGTGCAAGACGTGAATGCACATGCAACCAAACTTTTCTTTAAAACAACTCTTTTTGTTTTGTTTTAAGAAATACCAACCTGCCCGCACCTTAAGATCTGGAGGGGAGGAATAGGATACGGATAGGATGCATACGGATACGTACAAATAATGTCCAAATAATTAGTACTAATGATTTGAAACTAGCCCAGGATCACCCAGCTGGCTTCATGGGGGAGTGTGGAATCGAACCCGGTATTCCCAGATAAGAGTCTACGGACCTGGGTAACATGCATATGGGCACATACGAATGTTGTCGACAGTCGTAAGTGGAAATTCAAATAAAAAATTTGAATAGATTCAAATTTGCTTAATTCGAATTGAACCTTGTTAAGTTCAAATTTTAAACATTTAGATTGAATTGAATTTTGGGGTGTTCAATTCAAATCAAATCCCAGAAATTGCTTTCGCGCACACCCTTGCAATAAGCCGAGCATAAAGATGCTCCAAGGTCCTTCAGCAGAGGGTCAATGTCACAGAAGGAACTGGCGTGAACAAAACCACTAAGCCTTGCAATGGTCACCAAGCTCAGTTAGTGCCTCCAGATCTTACCATGCAAGAGGCAGGGTGCTGCAGACCTGGAAGTGACCGATCCTCCAGGAAGCGTGAATCACAGCATTGCTTCCTGGGTGGCCTCATCTGGGGACCACAGACATGGCCAAGGAGGTTTCAAGGGAAGCATCACAAGCAAGGAGGAATGTATCGCAGTCATCTGGAAAGCGTCCTGATGCTGATCAGTCACTCCAGCTGAGCACTGCCAGACCTCAAGGTTTTGCTCACAACGCGAGGGGGAAACCAGGTTCAGATTTCCACACCTTAGCTTTGAAATGCCACACTGAGTGACGCTGGGGCATCACTGCCTGTAAAGCTAACCAGCCACTGAAAGCTAGAACTCACCCTAACTAATCACTCAAAGCTAAGCCTAACCAACTCATTAGAACTCAGCCTAACTAATCACTCTAAGACTAATCAACTCATTAGAACTTAATCTAACTAATCACTCAAAGCTAAGCCTAACCATTAGAACTCAGCCTAACTAATCACTCAAAGCTAAGCCTAACCAACTCATTAGACTCCATGGAGAGAAGATAGAAAATCTGTTGGAGAGGCGGCCATAGATAGCTTGAACTCCATAGCTGCTTACTATGGGAGAGGGGTTGGTTATCCCGCTACCTTCTCCTTCAGGTTCTATGTCTGAATTCATAATTTCACGTCTCTCTCCAGGCTCAGAGGATGGCGGAAGATTCATCCAAAGAACAGGTGGAACCCAAAGAAGAAGACCGTGCCCTGATCGAGTTCTACAGCTCTTTCAAGGACCTCTTTGAGTTCTTCTGCCTAAATACCACCATCCATGGTACCATCCGGCTGGTGTGCTCCAGCCGCAACAAGATGAAGACGGCTTTCTGGACCCTGCTCTTCCTCGCCAGCTTCGCCATGTTGTATTGGCAGTTCGCCCTCCTCTTCAATCAGTACTGGGCCTATCCGGTGGTCATGACGCTGTCCGTCCACTCGGAACCCAAAATGTTTCCAGCTATCACCCTCTGCAACCTGAACCCCCACAGGTAGGTAATAGCACAGGGCTTGCTTACAGGCTTCGGGAGGAGATAGAGGCTCTCAAAATTTGTCTGGATGTTTACATTCAAATTTATAGACATTCTATTCAAATTCAAACAAATTCAATCTGATTTTGAATGTTTTGAATATCCCTGCACATCTCTAGGTGGCTTATGTGGTTAAAACACTTTCCAAAAGTAAACAAACAAACAAATAAACCATAGGAATTGAACTACATAATTCAAAGTCTCAGAGGAGCTGCCCAGGGGTGAAGTTTTCAGCTGTCTTATAAAACTACCTCATCTAAGTTTTGGTAGAAGCTCATTCCACAAGATGGGTGCTCCTGCCATTTTTTGGGTGGGAGCATTAATAGGTCCTTAATGGGTACTCTAGCGCTCTAGAAATAAACTAATAATAATAATAGTAAGAAGAACCCATTAAGGACCCTTAATAGGTCCTTTAGTGCTAAGTGGAAAAACTCCCTAGGACACGGATCCCTGCAGGTGAAGTTTCCATTTTGGGCTTTTGTCCTATCAGATTAGGGACATCCATGAATATTCTAAACATCCGAAATTTCATCAAATTCGATTGAATGTGGACATTCGAACTCAAATCAGATGTTTACACGTCCAAACGAATTTCGAATCTTCTAAAACACTTGAAGTCTGAAACTTTCAAATGTGTCAGATACGGATGCATTGCATTACGTACGCATCTTACACGTACCTGTACGCATTTGCGCAGATACTACAGGACAAAAACAGGATGCGTACGAAGTGCGTGCAGATGCGTATGACACATATGAATGCTGTCAACATTCATATCTTCACATTCGAATCCAACGTTCAAACGAAAAGTTCTGAGTCTATTTGATTCTGATCGGATTTGGTTAGAATCAGATTCTAAAGATTCGAATCGAACCTTCAGATATTCCATTCGAATCAGATCGAATGCAAAAACCCACATTTGTCTGCATCGCTATCCTAGATGTCTTTGAACACAGCATAGCATCTATGAATGCCCATCACCCTTTGACTTGTCTTGCCTTTGCCCAGGGTCAAAGAAGTCAGCAAAAACATAGCCCAGCTGAACGCCCTGGCGAGAGACACAATACATTCTGTATATGGCTTCAACATTTCAAATATACCGGAAGACAATGCGATGTTCACCTTGGATGATGACCAAGGTGGAAAAGCCAGTGAGGTGAACAGTTCCAGCTTCAAACTAGACCGCACTTTCGTTCTGGCCAAGTGGAAGGGGAAAGTGGGCTTCCGGCTGGTAAGTTCAGCAGAGATCCCAATGGCTGCATTCAGTGGCCTTCACTGCTTGACCATTTGCATCCAACCTTGAGAATCTTCTCTGTTTGAGTAGGACCATCTGTGTGTTTGATGGAGGAATCCAAAAGGGTGGATGCCAAGCTGAGGACCAAGCCATTTCACGCTGCAATGTAGGCTTTGGGGTTGTTATGTCACATATAATAGTTCTTCTGCAAAGAGCTTACAATATCCAGATGATCTGACTTCCCTAGCCTTTGACTGTTCCAGGAGTCAGAACCCCTGAGATGGATATGGTAGCTCTGGGTGCGTCCATACTGGGTAATACGGCGCATTCTGGTGCACAGTTGGTGCCTAATACTGATCGTGGGAGCGCATTATGCTGTCGCGAGGGAAATGCAAGAATGTTTCTTCTGGCATTCGATTCAAAACAAACCAAATGTTCAAAAATCCATATTTGTGCAGAGATCACCTTCCAATGTGGCAAAATTCTATTCGATACAAATCTGTTCATACATATTCATATGAACATCTGATACGTATCAGATATGAACAAACACATATCTGATACAAACAGATACGTATCAGATACAAATAGATACGTATCTGATATGAACAAATATGTTTCAGGTACAAACAGATACTTATTGGATACGAACAGATACATATCTGATACGAATACGTTTCGGATACGAACAGATACGTATCTGATACAAATAGATACTTAACTAATATGAACAGATACGTATCTGATACAAACAGATACCTATACAAATGTATAGATACATAACGGATACCAACAGAGACGTATCTGATATGAACAAATATGTTTCAGGTACAAACAGATACTTATTGGATACGAACAGATACATATCTGATACGAATACGTTTCGGATACGAACAGATACATATCTGATACGAATAGATACTTAACTAATATGAACAGATACGTATCTGATACAAACAGATACCTATACAAATGTATAGATACATAACGGATACCAACAGAGACGTATCTGATATGAACAAATATGTTTCAGGTACAAACAGATACTTATTGGATACGAACAGATACATATCAGATACAAATACGTTTCGGATACGAACAGATACGTATCTGATACGAATAGATACTTAACTAATATGAACAGATACGTATCTGATACAAACAGATACCTATACAAATGTATAGATACATAATGGATACCAACAGATACATATCTGATACGAATAAATACCTATCTGATGTGAACAGATATGTATCTGATACGGATATGTTACGTGATACGTAATGGATATGTTAGAGGATAAGTATCGGCTATGTTACAGGATACATATGGATACATATGTGTTCGTATCAGATATTCGTACGAATTTGTATAAGTACATTCATATCAAGGAGAATCCTACAACTTTCGAAAGAGATCTATTCAAGGAAATATGAATTTTCTTACATTCAATTTGCTACCAGGTGAATGCAAAAAAACCCCATTCATGTACAGGTACATCCTTACCTGAAACGGAAGGCGTTGCTCAAGTGTGGCTTTCGAGCTGGACTATTGCCACCTTCCTCAAACCATCTCTGTTTGCATTTTCCCCTTCGTGCCACAGTGCAACGCGACGGGACAAGAATGCTACTACAAGGTGTACTCCAATGGAGTGGATGCTGTCCACGAGTGGTACCGGTTCCACTATATGAACATCATGTCACAGGTTCCGCCCATCATCGATGTTACCCACAAAGAGGACCACATCAAAGATTTGGTCTACGCTTGTCAATATGGCGGGCAACCATGTCGAGAAAGGTAACTTGTCTCATCTGCTCGGTCTTCCAGGGTACCTAATAGCAAATGGGGGCATTTGGGTGGGTCACTGGTGGTACCATGAGGTTCAGTCCCCAAGGAGAGTTGGCTTTTCTACCCTGCTTTTGTCACCCATTTAAGGGGACTCAAAGCAGCTGACAAACCTTCTGTTCTTCTCCCCACAACAGAACACCCTGTGAGGTAGGCAGGGCTGGGAGAGCTCAGAAGAAAGCTGTGACTCGCCCAAGGCCACCCAGCTGGCTTCATGGGGGAGGGTGGAATCTCAAACCCAGTATTCCCAGATAAGAGTCCAGCTCCCTAACCAGCTCCCAGTTCATTGAGGATTAGTTAGAATCAAATCAAAGTAGACTGCGGGGAAGAGGGGTCCGTGAACGCAAATGGTGAGAACAGAACCACTTTAAAAGGGCTTTATAAAAGGAAAAAAAAGATTCCTTTACAGGTTTGGTTTGAAGCTGTTTGAAAAGGCGCAAGTCAAATCCAGCCAAATCACTTACGTTTTGGTTCGATTCGAACCGGATGGTGATCTTCGAGTTGTGCCCATCTCTGACAGTAAACCATTCCTGTGGTCTTTACCAAAGGAACCGTATGGATGTTTGCATGGAAGTAACCAACCCTAGGTCACAAGAGCGGCCGATGTTCCTTTCCTTTATGATTCTGTTTACCATGTCCTTTGTTCACGGTGACCTACGGATGCACCCACATCTATATAAATCCAAAACTTCTCCTGAAACAGATGTCAGGGAGTTGCTGCTCTGGGGATAATTTCAGGTTGTAGAAGGGGAAATTCCCTGGGGTTGGTCCGATTCCAGCTGTTTCCAATGTCCTTTGAGGTTAAGGGCAGGTTGGCGCTATCCCTGGTGACACCCAACCTTCACCGATTGCTGTGCATTCGCCATGGAACAATCTGATACAGCCACACAATTGTATCCACGCCTGGGTAAATAACCTCTGTCCTGATACATGCCCAGGAATATTGTCTTAGGAGCATTCTAGGTGCCTTGCAAAAACCCAAAAAACTCCTAGGAGTATGGCATCATACAGAGGAACAGAGATGTACTTAAAAAAAAATTTGTATTAGTTCAAATAGACCCCTTGTGGTTAGGGAGCTGGACTCTTTATCTGGGAATACCAGGTTCGATTCTGCCATCCCTCATGAAGCCAGCTGGGTGACCTTGGGCTAGTCACGGCTCTCTTCTGAGCTCTCACAGCCCCACCTACCTCACAGGGTGTCTGATGTGGGGAGAAGAACAGAAGCTTTGTCAGCAGCTTTGCGTCCCCTTAAATGAGAAAAGTGGGGAAGAAAAAGCCAACTCTTCCTCAAATGTGTATCCAAACGCATCCGTACGGATATGTATGGATACGTGAGGGATAAAATGGGATGCATACAGGATAAAAACAGGATGCATACAAATATGTATGAGATTTGTATCATTGGATACGTATCAAATGTCCAGACATTCATATTTTAGTATGCGTACAAATATGAATATTTTGAGTTATTCGTATGGATAATTTGGACAACCATACGTGTATGGATACGTAGGCATCACTTATGTATCCATACGCATCCATATGAATGTATTCATGTTGGTTTGAATGTCCAGATATTTATTTTTCTTTATCGGATTTTCAAATATGTGATTCTAATCGATTTGAACATTGAGCATTGCCTTCTTGCACGCTCTTACCCGGAACTTCTCCCGCAAGAAGGGAGGCACAAGGTTCAGCGCATGGCTATGCTTCCTGCAGTGTGCCAAGCTGGACTCCAGCCTTATCTCTTCCCTGTACAGGACATTGTGTGACTATACTGATTGTTTTCTCGGTACAGATCCTAGGCGGTGGACGGACGGCTTTGCCGCCGCCGCCACCACCACCCGTGTTCTGTTCTTATGCATTCATAGGCAAAGGTGCAAACCGCAGGAACCCATCAAAATGTGTATCTGGCAATAAAACAGCTGGGCAAACATTTGCTTAGGTGTTATCTGGACGGACCCTTCGCAAGTGGCAAAATCTTAGAAGTTCGCCAGGCGTGGCAGGCGAGTCTGTTCCCTTGATCGGCCTTTGTTTGGCCAAAAGAGGATGCCGCCCATAAATGCACAGCCGGGTTTAGAACTCGCGCGTTCCAAATTTTTTAGACATTCCCGTGTGATTTCCATGAGGTTTCGCCTTCTTAACGTTTTTGGCCTGAGGAACAGAGGGGGAGAAACAACCGACCAGTAACAATAATCCAGGAATGATGAAGTGAAGCGAAAAAGATCGCATCCTTCCGCTAGGAAAGGAGAAACGGGAGTTAGGAGATTTCACACACAGGGGACTTTCCCCATCCTTTTGCAATGGGAAGTAGGTATCTACTTACCTGGGGCCTGTTTCACCTGCCTTTAAAGGTTATCCTGGGATTATGGAAGTGAAAAGACTGACCTACGAGCAAAAGGTTGGGTACCAGTGCCTGAAGATTCTCATCAGGGTCATTTTGCCCATGGAATTTTACTCCATTTTTTCCTTTTCTGTTGTGTCTTATGTGTTTAGTTCGGGTTTCTTTTAAAAAATTCCTTCAAGAAGACCTTAAAACAAGGGAGGGAGAATTAAGGCCTGTGGTCACACCTAAGGTTTAATCCGGCTTCAGGCCACTTTCAGAGCGAGAGAACCCATCAGGCAAAGTGACCAGTAATTTCCTTTCTAGGTTAACTGTCCCAAAGGTGAATTTTCTAAGTTATTTAACACTGAAAAAAAGCAGCTTGTCCCTTTGCTGATGTGTTCTCTCACTCTGAAAGTGGACTGAAGCTGGATTAAGCCTTAAGTGTGACCACAGCCTAGATGTCTGTCACTGAGGCAGTTTGGTCTAGTGGCTAGGGAGTCGGACTCTTATCTGGGAAGACCCGGTTTGACTCCACACTCCTCCATGGGCAACCTTCGGTGAGTCATAGCTCTCCTCTGAGCTCTCACAGCCTCACCTAGCTCACAGGGTGTCTGTTGTGGGAAGAAGAACAGAAGGTTTGTCAGTCGCTTTGAGTCCCCTTAAATAGGTAAGAAAAGTGGGATATAAAAGCCAACTCTTCTTCTTCCTCCATGAAACCAGCTCGGTGACCTTGGGCTAGTCACAGCTCTCTTCTGAGCTCTCACAGCCCTGCCCACCTTACAGGGTGTCTGTGGTGAGGAGAAGATCAGTTGAAGAACAGGGAATGAACCCGAGTAAACGGGAGGCAGACAATGAAACCCCCTTGCCCCAGAGGACAAATGACTCAGAGCAATTCCGTCCCGTTGGCAAACAGTTTGGAAACAACCTCCAAGGGCCTGTTTGCACCGAGCCACGTTCGTTGTGTTTACTCTAACTGCCCTAAATGTCCCTCATTTGGAAGCAGCTGGAAAAAGGACCTGCCTCTTGTGGCTACTGTAGAGACCTGTTGTGCACTGGGAAGGTGTATTGAGGGTGTTGCTGGAGAAGCCTTGCTGGGGAAAACCACAATGTGCTGAGCAGCTCCCTTTGCCCTGCCCACTGGCCGCTCAGAGGCATCACGCTGGCAAACATGAGGCTCAGGATATTCCAGAATATTAGCCTTGGGTTGCACCCAGATAATCTTTCCTAACATTCTGGATGTCTTGCCCAACTGTCCTCAACAAACATTTTGGACTCCATCTAGGGAAGTGTACGAATGCATCTTTTGAGCTGGTTCGGTTCAGTGGGAATACCGGGTTCGATTCCTCACCCCTCCATGAAGCCAGCTGGGTGGCCTTGGGCTAGTTAGAGCGCTCTTCTGAGTGCCCACAGCCCCACCTGCCTCACAGAGTGTCTGCGGTGGGGAGCAGAACAGAAGGTCTGTCAGCCGCTTTGAGTCCCCTTAAATGGGTGAGAAAAGCGGGGTGGAAAAGCTAACTCTTCTTCCTCCTCCATGAAGCCAGCTGGGTGGCCTTGGGCTAGTCACAGCTCTCTTCTGAGCTCCCACAGCCCCACCTGCCTCACAGGGTCTCTGTGGTGGGGAGAATAGAAGGTCTGTCAGCCGCTTTGAGTCCACATAAACGGGTGAGAAAAGTGGGTTATAAAAAACAACAATTCTTCTTCTACCTGGCTGTGTGATGATGATGATGATGATGAAGATGATCATATAATTCTCCCCTTTTGACTACAGAGATATGAAGCACTTTCACCACCCTGTTTATGGAAGCTGCTACACTTATAACAAAAATGGAACAAGTGACTTTTGGAAAGCATTCAAGCCAGGAATTCGCTATGGTACGTCAGGATTTGTTTGGGTAAATCTCTTCCTTTTATAGCCAGAGTTCTGCAGTCCATAGAGGGATCTACCATTATTTAAAACGAGAGAGAGAGAGAGAAGCTCTGCTTTTATGCTGCCCATCCAGAAAACTGTGAATATTTTTTTTAGGAAAAATTTTTGTGGCAAGAGATCTGGCTTCAAACCAGCATGTAAAGAAGAAGAAGAGTTGGCTTTTCTACCCTGCTTTTCTCACCCATATAAGGGGACTCAAAGCGGCTGACAAACCTTCTGTTCTTCTCCCCACAACAGACACCCTGTGAGGTAGGTGGGGCTGTGAGAGCTCAGAAGAGAGCTGTGACTAGCCCAAGGCCACCCCACTGGCTTTATGGGGGAGTGTGGAATCAAAGCCTGTATTCCCAGATAAGACTCTGGCTCCCCAACCACTAGACCAAACTGGCTTTCTAATCCTGTCTGGACCATGGCATGGGGGAAGGAGGTTGGCTTGACCTCTTCTATCTGTGATATTCGGATTAAAATCACCCCTGGAGCTACAATTTGTCCTGCAGAAAGACAAGAATCCAGATATCATGGGCTCTGTGCACGTTCCTGGTTACACATCCCGAGCTATGAGGGACCCATCTAGATTTCTTTTCTAGGAGCCCTTTGCACCCTAGCTATGCCCTGGAGGCAGATTCACCAAATTCTTCTCCTTTTCTGCAGTGGGACCAGCCTTGGTTAGGAGACACGATGCCTGAAAAGGCCAGCTGCTGGCAGACTGTAGTCAGGTTCCTATCATGGGCTTCCAGTTTGGTCTTGTGGTTGGAGTGTTGGATTCTGATCTGCTAGCCTCCCAGGTGAATTTCACAGTCTTCCACGAAGTCAGCCGGGTGACCTTGGGCTAGTCACAGCCCTCTTTCTGAGCTCTCTCAGCCCCAGCTCTCTCAGAGAGCTCAGAAAGAGGGCTGTGACTAGCCCAAGGTCACCCAGTTGGCTTCATGGAGGACTGTGAAATCCAGCTGGGAGACTAGCGGTGTTTTTAAGTACTTAATGGGTACTTCTAGTGACAGTGGAAAAACACCCGAGGTGTCTGTGGTGGGGAGAACAGAACATTCATCAGCCACTTTGAATCCCCTTGAATAGATGAGAACAGAAGGTTTGCCAGCCACTTTGAATGAGAAAAGTGGGGTATAAAAGCTAACTCTTCTTCTCCTTCTTCTTCTTCCCTATCCAACTGGTTGGCAAGCATAAGAACAGACTTCTGGGATATATGGCCCGCTGGTCTGATCCATCAAGTAATTTCTGAGGTTTTTGCCCCACTCTAGGGCTGTGTTCCCATATGGGCTAAAATCCAGATTGGATTCGAACTTGGGATCCAGGGTTCCCATTATTTTGGCCAGTAATCCGAATCCAAGAAGCCCCATTCCCATTACACTTTGTTTTCCCCAGATTTTCTGAGCACCCGCCTGCAGAAATCCAGGGTGGGGGGGGACCGGGGGGGGGGGACCTGTTGAAAAAATACTTTTCATGCTGTTTCGAAATAAAGCCTTCCGAGAGGGGTGTTTTCACTCACAGGAAAGGTGGGGGGCTTTTTTCTGTTTTGAACGTTAAACCAAGAAGAAAGAGGAAAGAGGCCCGGGCTCAGCGAGTAGAGGGGGGCCCTGCTGCCGCTGCCGCCGCCAGCCTAACTGAGTAGAGGGGGTGGTGGCAGCGGTTGCTTGGCCAAGTAGAAGGGGGCCAGCAGCACCGGCAGTGCTGGCCGCTATCCTCTCCTTTACCGGCATGCTGCGCCATTTTAAAAATAGCTCATGTGGTTCTGTGCACTCGCGGCTCCAGTTCGGAACAGCCCTATGTGCGCTCAAACCTGCACCAGAACCCGGAGCAGAATAATCCGGGAGCGCAGTAGGTGGGAACGCGCCCTAGTATAACTTTAAGGAATTATTCTAATCAGAATGAGCCAAGAGGAAAACATTAATCCCCGTGCACTATCTCATATCTAACTTGACCTTAATGTCTTAGCATTAAAAAGGGAGAAAGATAAATGGACACTTAAAAAAAAAAAAACACATCTCCATGAATGGAAAGAGAAGATTTGGGGAATTATGTAAGATACAAAGGTTGTAATGTTTAAAGTATAGTAAAGGTCTGGTACCAATTGTTGACTTCTTTTAAAACAGTGCAAAATGTGTTATAATTTTCCCTTGGTGCTGAAGACACAATATTGTATTTCTATTAAATGGTAGACAAAGCAAATTATGGTAATTGCAAAAAAACATAATAAAGTAATAAAGCACACTGCCCAGTGCAAAGGAACCATAAAACAATAAAAAACTGACTTAAAAAGGAACAAAGAACAATAACTCTGGAGTCTGCAATCCAAAGCAGTACAGAAATAAAAAGGTTTCCCCTTAGCTGTTATTTGAAGAGCGAAGGAGAAAAACCCACTGTGTCTTTCCACAAGGGATGCGCGCAAATATTTGTAGGCGTTTGACATTCGATCAAATGTGCCAAACTTTGACATTCTGTCCCAAAATTCAAATTTAAACATTCAATTTGAATTTCGGGTCTATCTGTTTGAATTATCCGGACATTCCTATGTGTACGGGTTCGTACACGATGCATACGTGAAGATCCACACCTTTCCCACATCCGTACGCATTTGTACAGAGACGTACGAGACGAAAACGGGATAAGTACGGGATGCATATGTACGTGTACGGCCGAGATTTCAAAATGTGTCCGTTTCTCTCCGGCCAGGCCTTTCTTTGATCCTCAAAGTGCAGCAAAAGGATCACATCCCTTTGCTGTCTACGGAAGCGGGCGTGAGAGTGATGATCCACAACCACAACCAGACACCCTTCTTGGAGCATGAAGGGTTCGACATCAGGCCGGGAATCGAAACGACCATTGGGATCAAACAGGTGCGCTTACGGCACTCCCGGGTCGCGTCTGCTCTAGCTGCCCCGCGTGCAGAATCAGTGGGTCTGGAACAGCCAGGTGTGGGCAGGATCCTTGGAGCTCAAGCGGTCTTTGCAGCCAAGCTCCCATGCCTCTGAGGACTAGGAACAAACATTTCTAGCCTTGGGCCTCTGAGGGATGCATTGCAATGGTACACAAATGTGTACCACTGAAAAACATCCCCCTGTAGTCCCCAAACCAGGACACATGCCTTCTGCCTGCCTGCCTTGTTTGGGAGCAGAGCCACTGGTCCACAGAGGATGATTGACACTACAGCACATAGTGCATGGTTAGGGAACCTCTGGGGAAGCGCATCCACACCTTACAGCCTCCAGGCACCCTCTGCCTTCCCAGAAATTCCCTAATCATGCACTAGGTGTGGAGCATGAAATCTTTGCTCCACACCTTTACTAACCTTACTCACCAGAAGCAACCAATGGTGGGTGACGGACAGTTGTGGGAACGCAGGGAGGCTGCTGGTTTTAAGCGAAGCGACACCATTTCCTTGCCAGAGATTATTTGCCTTTTCTGCCTAGGTTCTGACCCCTTTTGGCCAGCCACTGATGTATTATTTCCCCCCTCCCTCTTTCTCCTCCACAAACACAGGACGAGGTGAATCGCCTCGGTGGGAATTACGGGGAATGTATAGATAACGGAGAGAAGGTTAACATCAAGCTCATCTATAATACGACGTACACGCTACAGGTACGACTGAAACCCGGGCAGCTATTCGCGTTCGTCTGCTCATTCAGATCTTTTTGCATTCAGCCTACAGATGTGCACAGATATTCATAATATTATTTGTATGAATTAATCCAGATTCGTACATTGGGACGCGATCGAATGTTAGGACATTAACATTCGTGCAGATATGAATATTTTGGACGTCCGTAGGAATAGTTCAGACATTTGTATATTTGTATGAATGTATCTGAATGTACGCGGATTATTTATGTACGGTTTACCTGTCATGCTTTCCAAAACGGAAGGACGTCGTTCGCTCACCTCGTTTCCCTCTTCTGACTTCCTCCCAGGCCTGTCTGCACTCCTGTTTTCAGCAGCAGATGATTGAAAAGTGTGGCTGTGGATATTATTACTACCCACTACCTTCCGGAGCAGAATACTGCAACTATAACAAGCATCCTGCCTGGGGTAAGGGGAGAACAGATGTTGACGGGCTGCACTTTGGGGACAGGGCCAAAGTGTGCGCATGAATATTCTGATGTATTTGAAATTTGATCGAATCTGACTGAATTTCAACATTCAAATTCGAATTGATTGTCCACAAATTTGAATTTAAAGATCCAAACGAATTTCAAATGTCGGATCTTATTCGTTTGACTTATCCGGACATTCACATGTGCAGGGGTTCATGCGTAATGTGTACTTGAAGATTCGCATCTTTCCTGCATCCGTACGCATTTGTATGGATCCGTACGGGATGAAAACGGGTCGATAGGGGATAACTACGGGATGCAGACAGATGTGTACAGATGCGTACAGAATGCGGAACAATGCGTACGGGCACTTAGGAATATTGTCGACATTTGTTATGTGCAAATTCTAATCAAAAATTCAAAGAAATAGATTTGAATTTGGATAATTCTAATCAAATTTGGTTAAGTTCAAATCTCAATTATTCAAATTGAATTTTTGGATATTTGACTTGAATTGAATCGAATCCTGAAGGCAGCTCAAGGAAGGCAATGGATGTTGGCAACATGGTCTGAGGTCAACCAGAGCCTTTTCCCACTAGGGTTCAGGACCCCTCTAAGACCCCCATTAGGAACCCAACTAGTAACTGATTGGTACCAATCGGGAAGGCCTGTCCCCACCTGGACCTCATGGAAGGCCCCATCTGCAAGGCCCTGTCCCCACGAGGGCAGGGGAACTCTGGGGTGTTTTTCCACTAGCACTAGAATACCCATTAAGGACCCTTAATAGGTACTTAATGGGTACTTCTAGTGCTAGTGGAAAAACACCCCTGGATTTAATGGGTCCTTCAGGCCCTTAAATCTGGATTTCCTCTGGACCTGATTAAAGATGTCCACAATGGGGTCTTCAGGCATCTTCAAGATCTGGATCTTCAGGAGGACCCCATCTCAAAGATCTAGATGTTGAAGATCTGGATCTTTGACTGTGAATGAAAAAAGGGGGGCAGTTTCAGCCACTGCATCCTACTGACCATGTTCCTCCTTCTTTCCTCAAGGCCACTGCTTCTATCTGCTGTACAATCAACTTGCAAACCACCAGCTGAGCTGCTTCAATGAGTGTCCCAAACCCTGCAAGTAAGTAGAGAAAACCTCTGAATGAGAGTTCTGTAAACTAGGGATGCACACGGATATTTGTAGCATTCGTTATTCATACGAATTCCAACAAATGCAGACATTCGTACGCAAACTGAATATCACGACATTGCTATTCGAATTCCAAGAAACCCATTTAGCAGAAGAGCAGTTTGGATTGCCCTACGAGGATATCGGGTGCAGGGCTGGGTTATACCTGCATGCTCCATCCACACCTGGGCGGAAGAGGTTAGCATGGAGCAGGAGATCGGCAGCATAGGTATTGTTGCACGGTGCATCACCCGATCACTGTGGCAACAGCCCCGCGCATGCATGTTGATACCACTGCCGTGACAATACAGTCACCTCTTTAATGGAGGCGATTCACACTTAGCTGGCACCTATTTAAGCAACAGCCAACTTTCCAATGGACCTCCTAATTTCCAGGGGTGATCAACTGGTTAGTGGCTGAAAATTCAGGAGATGTTTGTCAGGGTCGGAACCAGGTAGAATGTTCTTATGTTCTTACAATTTGTTTTGTGTTTTCGGCAGGGAAAGTTGGTATAAACTTTCAGCACGGTATTCCAACTGGCCTTCGAGGAAGTCCGAGGTAAGTGCCGTCCATGCAATGTTTGCAGCATGAACTCTATGCATGTAATTCCCATTGGTAGTATAAGGGTGCACATGAATATTCAGAGGTATTCAAAATTCAAATGCGTCCAAATTTTGACATTCAAATCCCTATCAAATGTCCATAAATACAAATTTTAAAATCCAAAAGATTTTCAAATTTTGGGTCTATTCATTCAAATTATCCAGACATTCATATGTGTACGGGTTTGTACGTGATGCATACTTGCACGTACACATCTTTCCCGCATTTGTACAGGTCCGTACCGGACAAAAATGGGTTGGATATGGGATAACTACGGGATGTATACGGACGTGTACAGATGCGTACGGGATGCGTAACAATGCGTACAGGCATATATGACTGTAAGTGGGAATTTGAATCAAAAATTCGAACGAATAGATTCAAATTTGCTTAATTCGAGTTGAATTTGGTTAAATTCAAATTTTAGAAGATTTGAATTGAGGTGAATTTTTGGATATTCGATTCTTATCGAATTGAATTCAGAAAATTGCATTTGTGCACACCCTTAATTGGTCACAATCAGTTTGGTCTAGTGCTCAAGGAGCCGGACTCTTATCTGGGAATACAGGGTTCGATTCCGCCCTCCCCCATGAAGCCAGTTGGGTGACCTTGGGCTAGTCACAGCTCTCTTCTGAGCTCTCACAGCCCCACCTACCTCACAGGGTGTCTGTTGTGGGGGAAGAACAGAAGGTTTGTCAGCTGCTTTGAGTCCCCTTAAATGGGTGAGAAAAGCTGGGTAGAAAAGCCAGATCTTCTTTTTCTTCTTCTTAGTTAACTCAAACTATCTTAATCCTTCCACCTCCACTTCTCTCACGCTTTGCTCACCTTCATCTTTCCCCAACCTGCATGCCTTTCTTTTTTTCCACCCTAGCAATTTGGGACATATTGATTCACTAAGATCCTCTGCTAAGGCACTGTATGAAATCTGCTCATCTCAGCTTTGGACAACAAAGCAACCTACCTTTGTTTCTCCCCCCCTCCCTCTGCTCTCCAGTTCAGTATCCCTGAAACCATTTTTTCTATTGCGCCCTTGCGACCTCTGGTTGTGCCTTATAAAAAGGTTCCTTCCAATCTAGGCTTCAGTTCCTGTTTCTTTATTTTAGGCTTGGATTCACAAGGCTCTCTATGTACAGAACAGCTATAACACGAGCAGCCAAAGGTCAGTTGCAAGTTTTGATGGACGCTGGTGAGCGAGTTGGTGTCCAACCTTTCATTTTGGCTTTAAAATCAAAACCACGAGGGAGGTTTTTCAGAACCAAGGCTGGGCAAAAATCCCTTCAATCCATGTGCTGATGGGAAAACCAGGGGACAAGATTTATCTGTAAATATCCAGCAGGAGATTGAGTTGTGAGAATTTTTGGCTGGCTGGCGGGATGGCTGGCGGGATGGCTGGCTGGCTGGCTGGCGGGATGGCGGGCGGGCGGGATGGCGGGATGGATGGAATTGAAGAAGAGTTGGCTTTTCCACTCTACTTTCCTTGGATGGATGGACGGATAGATTAGGAGTGTGCGTGAATGCAGTTTTTGGGATTTGATTCAATCCAGTTCAAATATCCAAAGATTTAAAATTCGACTCTACTTGTATGAATTTTTGATTTGTATTTGAAGACACAAATGTCGACAACACTTGAATGTGTCTGTACACATTCCCATTTTTATCCTGTATGCATGCTGTATTCATCCTGTACGTATACATACAAATGCGTACGGATACAAATAAGATGCGTACAGATACGTATATAATGTGTATGTATCCATACACATACAGATGTCTGAATAATTTGTATGAATGATTCCAAAGATTCAAAAATTCCTTCAAATGTTAAATTTGAATGTATGGACATTTGATTCAATTTTGAATGTATGAATATGTACAGGGACTTTCACTCCTTCCTCTGCAAATCCACACAAGTGTCCTTAAGCCTAACACTGTCCAAACTTAACTCAACCAACCCTTTGTGAAAAACACAGTGGAAGAGAATTTAAGCTTCATTATTTCCTCTTTTGTTTTTCAGGAAAGATATTGCCAAGGTGAATATTTTCTATGAGCAACTTGATTATAATTCTTGGGATGAATCTCCAGAATATACAGTAAGTTGCCTTTGTTTCTGTGTTTTTTCCTTCACCAAGAGCTAGAGATATGCACAAATGATTTTTGTTTGTTTGTTTGTTTGTTTAATTCAATTTGCATCGAATCAAAGGCAAGAAAATTTGTATTCTTTTAACAGATCCCCTTTGAATGTGGCAAGATTCGTATTAGATACAAATATTCAACCCCATATGAATCCTATATGAAATGGACACTTCTAGAGTAGCTCTTTCAGAAATGTGTCTTTCCTAACCTCCAAAGCCAGAGCTTATTAGAGGTGTGCATGATTATTTGAAGGTGTTCGAAATTCAATCGAATCTGCCCAAATGTTGACATTCAAATTCAAATCAATATCCATAAATTCGGATTTAAAGATTTGAATGAATTTCAAATTTTGGATCTATTCTTTCAAATTATCCAGACATTCGCATGTGTACAGGTTCGTATACGATGCGTACTTGCAGATCCGCAACTTTCCCGCATCCGTATGCATTTGTATGGATCCGTACGCGATGAAAATGAGTTGCATATGGGATTATCTACGGTATGCATACGAGGGTGTCGTCATTCATAAGTGCAAATTCGAATAAATTTGAGCAAACAGATTCAAACTTGCTTAATTCCAATCGAATTTGGTTAGATTCGAATTTTAAAGATTCAAATCGAATTGAATTGCTGGATATTCTATTTGAATCAAATTGAATCCCGAAAATTGCATTTGTGCAAACCCCTAGAGCTTATCCATCTATCTTCCTGCCCATCTTGTCTGTCTGTCTATCCATCTATTCCTCTCTGATCCTGCGTTCTGAATTTCAAGTGTCAGAATTTATGGGCTGCATATGGCAATGCAGGTCCTACAGCAAGAAAAATACACTATGCAGCAATTATGAATAAGATACAAGCCAGAGTAGGATCTAACCATTTTTTGGACCTATGTTCCCCCTCCCAACCTTCAGGAGTCCCTTGTGATGTCCAACATGGGAAGCCAGTGGAGTCTCTGGTTTGGATCATCCGTCTTGTCTGTGGTTGAGATCTTTGAATTCCTTGTGGATGCCGCCATCTTATCCATCATCTTCTTCTACCGGAGGCTGACGGCCAAAAGGACACACAAAATGCCTCAGTCTCCCAGCATTCCAAGCGTGAACTTGACTTTGGAGAAATACCAATCCGTGGAGGAAGGCCTGTCCACCATCCAAGACTCAGCCAGGGGTTGCGCCAATCAAAATGGCGACCTTCCCCCTTACTCAAAGTACAGCAGCTACCAAGTTCCAGAGCTGTACTCTAGAGTAGTCCTCAACGGATTTAAACACCGGAAAGAACAATGCATAGATATGGGTCCCAACAGCTAACGGCATCTGAAATGATGGAGTAGACCAACATTTTAGGAACAACATGGATTGCCATTGTAACCTCACAGTGCAGGTCACATGAGACAGTTGCTTTCAGGACCGTGGCCAGTATGGGAAGCTGTGACCTTTGACTCCAGAAGGAGATGGCCCTGACCCTCGTGGCGAATAAAATGGCGCCAACTGCTGCACACGGTGGAACTTTCCATGGTACAAACCAAGCTGTGGTGACCAGATTTCCAGCCACTTTTGCTTGTAGGACCAGCGTCCATTGGTTCTTCATTTGCACCGGTCTCCAAGTTCTCTTGAAGACCCTTTGACTGTGTTGTTGTTGTTGTTTGGGGGGTTTTTTTGGGGGGGGAGTTTGCATATGTTATTTAACTTTCAAGCATGCCTGACCTGTAGCCTCTTTGGATGGCTCACACCCTAGATTTCCTTTAAAAACTTTGCTTTTGGTGAAGGGAAACAGGGAAGGATGGAACACATTTGGCTGGTCTCCAGTTCCCAATAAAAAATAGCAGCAACTGTCGCTTCCAGTTGAAGTCCTCTTGAGGAAACCAGTTTGAGCTGGACATCCCTCGACAAAGAGGCTGGATCGTGAACATTTCACTGTTGTCCCCTAGTTAAATGTTAAACACATTAAAAAATGTCCTTAGCAGACATTTATGAGAGTATGTTCTGTTCCGGCTGGCTGAAAGGTAATTTCCAAAGGATGCCATAATCTTGACTAGTCATGGCAATGCCCAAGACACCTCTGTTGGGCGAGAGCCAATGTGTTCCTCATTTGAGCTTGCCCGTAAAACTAGTAGGAAGAACCAGGTTTTTAATGGTGTTTGTGTTCTTCTTTTAAAAAATATTAAATTTGGGATTGTTGACAGAGTTCTTCAAGGGTAGGTGGAACAAGCAGGAACTGGTAGGCAGAATTGGTGGCTGTGTTCATGGGTCAGTCCTAGAAAACTACCAGTGGTTGTGAGTTGAAATATATAAAATTTTAACTGACATAAAATAGCCATGCTCACAATATTCACTTCTGTAATTCTAGAAGAAGAAGAGTTGGCTTTTCTACCTCGCTTTTCTCACCCATTTAAGGGGACTCAAAGCGGCTGACAGATCTTCTGTTCTTCTCCCCACAACAGACACCCAAGGAGGAGGTGGGGCTGTGAGAGCTCAGAAGAGGGCTGTAGCTAGCTCAAGGTCACCCAACTGGCTTTGCGGAGGAAAAAGAAGAGTTGGCTTTTCTACCCTGCTTTTCTCTCCCATTTAAGGGGACTCAAAGCAGCTGAGAAACCTTCTGTTCTTCTCCCCACAGCAGATGCCCTGTGAGGTAGGCTGGGTTGTCCAAGGCCACCCAGCTGGCTTTATGGAGGAGTGTGGAATCCAACCCCGTGAGATATGAGTCCGGCACACTAACCATGAGACCAAAGTGGCTAGTTTTGTTGAAAACCTTTTGAAAACTGACCCCATGGAAGAGAACAGACGATGCACACATTAGCCAACCCTGAACTGAATTAGGAATGTAAAAAGAATGCAAATTCCAGAATGCAAGCTCTTGAGATGCTGGTAGCCTTGTGGGCCTAAGGGGCATTCCGGAAGTTACGAAAATGACAACTTCTTCTGTCCCTTGTTTTATGACCCGCATTTCTTTGAAGACAGAGCGCTTCTGAACACAGGCTTAACTATTTCTTGTCTATTAACCTTGGCTTGTCTGGACACCATTAAAAAAAAGTCCATCTGAAGCTGACAATTTCATCCCTTCTTGCGCAAAGGAAAATAAAACATTTGCCTTAACAATAACTGTTTTGTTCCAATGTACACAATGGGTATGATGTTGAATCCACCTTCCTGCTGAACTGTGCAATCATTCGATATCAATGCACTGGCACATGAACATTGACGGTAATTTATTTGGGGTGTGGAAAAGCCTTGAAACTGACCTGTTCTTGCTGATGTAACATTATTATTTAATTATTTTGTGTTTTGCTGTTCCTCTCCGTGTGACCTGCTTCCAAAAGCACAAAAATAAGATATGAAAGCAGTAAGCGGAGAGAATATTGCAGCTGGTCATATTTCTTTTGTAATCCTTCACTACTAAAATATTGTGGATATATTTTCCTTCTGACTGGTGCCTTTTTTTTCTTTTGGAGTTTGAAACTTCTTGGGTGAAGCTGGATTTTCTCCATACAAGGGGCTCAGATATTGTTTCTCCATCATTGGTGGGGATAATTACTTTGTATTTCAGCGAGGTATCACATAGTCAGTGGCTCCAGGAGACATTAGGAAAACCAAGGCAATAATCATAGGTAGTAAAAGAAGTGGATAGTTTCAGCAGGGGGAAAATGAGGATAAGAACATGACAACCTGCTGGATCAGGCCACAGCCCATCCAGCCCATGAGAACCTAAGAGGAGCCCTGCTGGATCAGGCCACAGCCCATCTAGTCCATGAGAACCTAAGAGGAGCCCTACTGGATCAGGCCACAGCCCATCTAGCCCATAAGAACCTAAGAGGAGCCCTGCTGAATCAGGCCACAGCCCATCTAGTCCATGAGAACCTCAGAGGAGCCCTGCTGAATCAGGCCACAGCCCATCTAGCCCATGAGAACCTAAGAGGAGCCCTGCTGAATCAGGCCACAGCCCATCTAGTCCATGAGAACCTCAGAGGAGCCCTACTGGATCAGGCCACAGCCCATCTAGCCCATAAGAACCTCAGAGGAGCCCTGCTGAATCAGGCCACTGCCCATCTAGCCCATGAGAACCTAAGAGGAGCCCTGCTGGATCAGGCCACAGCCCATCTGGTCCATGAGAACCTCAGAGGAGCCCTGCTGGTTCAGGCCACAGCCCATCTAGCCCATGAGAACCTAAGTGGAGCCCTGCTGGTTCAGGCCACAGCCCATCTAGCCCACCATCCTGTCCCACACAAGGGTCCACCAATTGCTTATGGGCATCTCAAGGAGAAGACCACCTGCTCTCGAATCCCTGCAAATGGCCTTGAGGGGCATTCGTATGCGTACAGGTTCATACATGATGCGTACTTGAAGATCCGCATCTTTCCCACATCTGTACACACTTGTACAGGTCTATACGGGATGAAAACAGGTTGCATACAAAATAACTACGGGATGCATATCATTCTGGTTGCCCTTTTCTGCACCTTTTCCGCTTTCACAATATCGTTTCTGAGGTGTGGTGAGCAGAATTGCACACAATAATATACATGCCTGAATCCTGCGGCAGTTCTGTCAGCATTCCTACATATGATTGCATTAGCCAAACCTCTCTAATCCCATTATTTCTAAAGCATATATTTCATTTTTTTAAAGCCTTGTGGTATAGATTGTGGCAAGTAACTGACAACCACTTAATAAAGCCTGCCATTGGCCGCCTCCGTAAGCTAGGGCTTGTCCTAATTCAAGATGCCAACCTTTTACAAGTGTCATAGAAGGCTAAGGAAAGCTTATCCAGCAAGCATCATACAGGAGGGAAATAGTTTTGGGATTTTCCTATATTGACTCACTGATCCATCCACTGGTGTGGTGTGATTATTGCAAAGACAATTGTCACACCTGCGCATGACTCATGGCTGGGCCTAAATCAGTGCCACAACTCCCATCTCCTTTGGGTTTGTTTCCAACAAAGCGATGGATGCACCTACACGCAGCAGTTCATGAATATTCGACATTCTATTCTATTCAAATCAAATATCCAAATTCGTACAAATAGAGAAAAACAGATGTATTTAAATCTGAACCCATTCAAATACTTTTGTATCTATTCCTACGAATATTCAGTGTTTATTTGATGACACGTTTATGTTGACAATGCGTATGGACATGTATGTAATGCGTGCATATCTGTGCACATCAGAATGTCCGAAAGGTTTGTGTGAATGTTTCAAAATATTCATATCCATTCAAATATTTAAAAATCAATGTCTGGACATTCAATTCAAATTCAGATGTCCAAATCTTCAAATATAAGGTGGGATAGAAATACAAATAAATAAATACCTGGCTTTGGAGTGTCCAAAGGCCACGAGGTCATGGGAAGAGGGACTCTAAGAGCATTCACTTTGACCTCACTCTATCCAAGATGTACAGCCAAAAGGGAAGTTCTAGAGGAGGCTCATTACTAAAATATCTTCTGTGTAGGCAAGAAGTCCCAAGTTCAGTTCCCACCATCTTCCTGAATGAGGCAACATCAACACCACTTCTGTGTCACTGCCATGAGAAGCAGACGGATGTTTCTCTGGCGTTACCAGGGGCCCAAGTTCAGCTTAAGGCTTCATATGTCATGACCTTGCCTAACTGGGCTTCTTGATAGGCTTGCTGAGTGGGGGAAGATGGTTGGATCATCATCTTCATGGTACTTGTTAAATCTTCAGTCACCCCTACTGAAAATAGAAACATTATCTAGAACTAGAGTTAGCTGTGTTCGATTTCCTCTGGTGGGAGTGCGCCATGAGCAACACTTCCTGTTGATTTTAATGTGCAATGCTGCACTTACTTACCTACTAGGGATGTGTATGAATGCAATTTTTGGATCCCATTAGAACTGAATATTCAAATGTTCAAATTCAAACAAATAGGGGGGAAACGAATGTATTCAAATTTGAATCCCATTCAGATACATTTGTATCTATTTGCATGAATATTTGGGTGTTTTTCCACTGTCACTAGAAGTACCTATTAAGTACCCATTAATGGGAACAAAAATGCCATTCCATACCCATTAATGGGTATTCAATGGGTAGTTTTAGTGACAGTAGAAAAACACCCTTTGATTCATATTTAAAGACAGGAATGTCAACAACATTTGTATGTGTCCACACGCATCTGTAAGCACCTGTACGTATTTGTATACATCCCATTTTTGGCCCGTATGTATTCGTATGCATCTCATTCATATCTGTACGCATTTCTGTGGATATGTATGTAATGCGTACGTATCCGTACATACACGAATGTCCTAATAATTTGAATGAATGATTCAAAATTTGTTTGAATGTTAAAAAACGAATATATAGATATTCTCTTTGAATTTGGATTCAGTCAAATTTTCAGTGTTTCAAATATCCTGGTACAACCCTACTACACACATAGTACGTAAGACCCAATATGACTCACAGTGCTTACTCTCTGGGTTAAAACTTCCTTAATCTAGATCAACGCCATTAATTATCAATGCGAATACAAGCCTGAGCCCATTTCTGTAAAGATCTGACTTCAATTAGGCCATAACAGGAGGTATGTCCTTGTCCTTCACGATGTTTTTCAGTGAATCTTGCACCATAATTCATTACATAATGATGGGATTTACCATCCTTGTTCAAGAGCCCAAGTCAGATGTCAATACAGAGGACATTCTCAGCGTTGCAGAACCATTAGTGATGCCTTGATGGGCTGGTTGGTGCAAAGTTCTGTTGCCGGAAACGGTGGCAGAGCTGAACCTTTTGCAACTCAAAAGGAACGATTCCATGCTAGGGCTGTTCGTGAATATTTGTAATATTCATTATTTGTGCAAATTCATACAAATCTGGACATTCGTACATGATTTAAATGTTACGACATTCATATATTTGTATGAATAATTCATAAATTCGTAATATTACAGGATACGTATCTGATACATACACATTTGTGTCGGATACGTATCAGATACATATTTGGTAGTGTCACGTACATATTTGGTCGTAATGGATACACATTCATTCGTATTGGATACGCATTAATTCATATCAGATATCCATATGAATTTGTACAAATACAGTGCCTGACAAAAGTTCTGTCGCTTATCCATGTTGTTGAAACCAAAGCCTATAACCTGACTTAAAATTCATCCATTGGTTTTAGAAATGACTCATATGAAAGCTGAAACCCTCCCAAATGAGGTTTTTAAAAAGAAAATAAATTTGCTTCACTGCTGAAATACTGATCATTTAATGAACACAGAAAGGTCAGATTTTGGTGAGACAAAAGTTTTGTCGCCCACAAAAAGTAATGTGAAAATCAAACAAATAATTCACTTCAAATACAAAGATACGTTTCATAACATTGGTGAATGAAGTTGTTGTGCTATTAGAGCCATATTTAATATTTTGTGTGACTTCAATGAGCTTTGAAGGACTGCATCCATGCGTTTCAGTAATGATTCATACAATTTATTGATGAAGTCATCAGGAATAGTAAAGAATGCAGTTTTACATGCCTCCCAGAGTTCATCAAGATTCTTTGATTTTGTGTTCCAAGCTTCCTCTTTCATCCTACCCCAAACATGCTCAACGATGTTCATATCTGGTGACTGGGCTGGCCAGTCCTGCAGCACCTTGATCTCCTTTGCCTTGAGGAACTGTGATGTAGAGATGATGTATGAGATGGAACACCATCCTGCTGCAAAATTTGACCCCTTTTATGATTGGGAATGTAAGAGGTAGCTAATACTTCTTGATATTTTAGGCTATTGATATTGCCTTCCACCTTGCAAATGTTTTGCACACCCCTATACTGAATGTAACCCCAGATCATGATCTTTCCACCATCAAACTTAACTGTTTTCTGGCTGTATCTTGGATCCATACGGGCTCCAGTAGGTCTCCTGCAGTATTTGTGGCAGCTGTGGTATAATTCAAGTGAAGATTCATCTGAGAAATCCACCTTCTGCCACTTTTCCAGCATCCATCCGTTTAGTAGGCTGTGGGCCTTGGCAAATGCCACACGGTTTTTTAATTGCCTTTTGTTTAGTGCTGGCTCCTGGGCACTGATTCGACCATGGAGGCCATCTTGAGACAGAATCCTACAAACTGTTCTAGTTGACACAGGGACTTGAGGTGACCAGGCCTGTTGGAGCTCTGCTGCAGTGGAAGAAGGGCTGGCTTTTGGTTTTTGAACCAACAAACATTCCTCCTGAGCAGTTGTCTTGCAGGGTCTGCTGGACCTGGGCTTGTCAAAAACATCTCCAGTCTCTTCAAATCATTTTTAATTCTTTGTACTTGATGCTGAGACACATTAAAGGTGCCAGCCACTTCTGCAGTGGATCTGGTCTTCAGCCTCTTGATAATCAAGGCTTTGGTCGCAGGGTGGATTTTTGGCATGTTGTCAGAGGTCAAGTTGGAGGTCAAGTGAAGGTCTGGGGTGCTGGAGTTCTTTTTATACACACCCACTAATTATCCAATCAGTTAGTGAGCACAGGTGAGGCTGTAAACTAGGATTAGGTGCATTATATGACAAGGCGACAAAACTTTTGTCTAGCCAAAATCAGACCTTTCTGTGTTCATTAAATGATCTATATTGCAGCAGTGAAGCAAATTTATTTTCTTTTTAAAAACCTAATTTGGGAGGGTTTCAGCTTTCATATGAGTCATTTCTAAAACCAATGGATGAATTTTAAGTCAGGTTATAAGCTTTGGTTTCAGCAACATGGATAAGCGACAGAACTTTTGTCAGGCACTGTACATCCGTATCGAATAGAATCCTACTTTATGGAATGTCTTTTTTAAAGAAAAAAAATATTTTTTCATAACACCAAAACAACAACAACAAAATACAACAAAAGTGATTTTACAAATACCCATACATCTCTCTACCTGTTGACAACTTCTTTTAAAACTTTAGATGGACCAAAGAAATAGTTTTGTTATTTCCTTCCTCAAGAATTCTGGTGCTTGGGATCTTGTTCAATGATGCAATAAATCTTTCCAATTGTCCTCCACCCTGGAATGCAGTTTCAAACTTTGGTTTTTAAATCTTATTTCCCTTATTTTTTTTCAAAATATTGTTCCAGTAAATATTTAAACTGTTTATCTAATGACTGTTTTGTACTATCCTTCTTTCCCAATAAAATTGTAGGTTGTGCAGCATCTATCATTTGGTCAAATAAATACTGTTTATCTATTCCTGATCTCCCTGTTAACACATTAAACAATCCTATTTCAGGTGTTAATTCCACATTTATATTTAACATATTAATTTAACCCTGCATAAATTAATATTTGATCCTCCAAAAAATTTTGATACTAAAAATTTGGCCCTTTGTTTTCTAATATTTGAACAAATATGAATATTTTGGGTGTTTTTCCACTGTCAGAAAGTACCCATTTTTGCACCCATTAAGGACTCATTTGGGTGTGAGCCAGATGACCCCATTTCCACCACGGCACCCATTTGGGACCTGATTCTTTCGACTGCCGCTGGGGAAATCTGGATCAAGTGGGTACTTTCTGGCCTTTAATCCGGATTTTCTGTAGACCCCTAATGGGGTCTACAATGGGGTCTTCAGGCCATTGACTTAATTCCATCTGGGCCATAAGGAAAGAAGGAAACAGGAAAGTCTGGATACAGAAAAAGAAAGATAGCAGAGAAAATGCAATGGAGGAGGCGAGAGAGAAGTGGCCCATCCATTTCCCACTTTATTTTTTTAAGGATGTGAGCTGAAGTTTAATGAAAGGGTGGGAAACGTTGCTGGGAACATTGTGGACCAACCAAAACATCCCTCCCAGAAATAGCCTTGGGAAATGTTGCAGTTTGCAACCAAGGAGGGGTTGTTTTTGCTTCTTTGCACATGCACAGAAATTGCACAAAGAGAGAGAGAGAGAAAGCATGCTTCCAACCCATACCCTGACCTTTCGATATCAGCCGTCTTTCATTGGCACCTGCCAGGGGAGCAAATCTCTTGGAAAACCATGATCGCCGCTTATTCCACACTAGTAACTTCAAAATCAATCAATTAAATAATTTCCAGCTCGGGAGAAGCCTCCTATTTTTGTATCCAGCGATATTAAGCCCCAGAATAACTGAGTGAGGAGTCTGAGATAGGGGTGCATAGAAATGCAATTTTTGGGATTCCGTCCAAATCGAATCCCTGAAAGTTCAATTCGATTCGTATCTTTAAAATTTGAATTTAAGCAATTTCGATTTGAGTTAAACGTCCAGATATTCTTTTAGTTCTTGAATACGAATATTTTGAATTATTCTTACAAATAATTCCGACACTCGTATGTGTACCGATACGAAAGCATTGCATACATATCTGTTTGCATTTTATTCGTATCTGTGCGCATCCGTGTGGGATGAAAAAGGGATCCATACAGGATAGAAACAGGATGTGTACAGATGTCTACAAATGCGTGTGAGATTCGTATCATCAAATATATATCAAATATCTGTACGAATAGTATAAATGTATTTGAACCAGTTCAAATTTCAATGCATTCAATTTTTCCTCTATTGTACAAATTCAGATATTCGAACCTTTGAGTTAAATCAAATCGTATGCCAAAAAAAAAAAATCCCAAATTGGACCCTCAAACCTAATGGCACATCTGTCCCCAAGATCTTTCTTTCCCTCCTCCCCTCTCCTGACCTCCGAGCCAGACAGGACTATGATCTCACCTGATAAATAAACAAATTTCTCCTCCTTTTCCAGCCATCCTTGTCCTCACCAGTGAACTGAAATAGAAAAGGATGCAACCCTATCATCATCTAATCCTTTTCCTTCCACTTTTTTTCTGCCAAAAGAAAAACTGTAATTAACTTGTCTATTCGTTCAGCCTGCTGTTCAGGTGCTGGGGGGGGGGGCAGTTTCAACAGCACCCCCTTTTTATGGATACTTTGGGAGCATTGTTGGACAGCCAGGTAGCCTTTCAATTCACTCAGTGGCCTTTCGGTTCACCTGTGAATGTCAAAATCTGTCCAAATTTGTACAAATTTTGAATGTGCTGCATATTCATGAACATCGATGTCTCTCATCTTTGCTTCTTCAGGAGAATTTCCTGTGGGAGCAAAGGTGCAAAATTGCACAGGGATTTGTTGTTGGCCTTTGATGTCATCAAACCATGGCTGTCTAAGGGTGTTTTTCCACCGCGCTCCTTTAATCCGGATCTAAGAAGATCCGGATCTAAGGAATGGGTACTTCCCTTAATCGGAATCTAGTCGGATCGAATTTCAAATTTGGGGACTATTTGGACATTCATATGTGTACAGGTTAGTACACAATGCGTACTTTAAGATCCGCACCTCTCCTGCTTCCGTACGGGATAATTATGGGATGCATACACGTGTGTATGGGCGCGTACTGACATGTATGGATGTCGGGAAGATGCATACAGGCATCTACACATCTTGCCAACCTCCGTAAGTGCAAATTTGAATAAAAAATTTGAACGAATGGATTCCAATTTGCTTAATCCAAATCGAATTTTGTTAAATTTGAACTTAAATAATTTGAATCAAATTGAATGTTTGATTCTGCCCCCTAAACTAACATGCACCACTGTTCAAAAGCAACACGAAAACTTGACCTGTGAAGCTCAGATGGGTCCAAATGCTATAAACACGCACCAGCCCATTATCGTACCTGGTAAATACATCCCAATGTTTGCAGTCCCTCATTTTAGATAAATGGCGGTTCTAAGCTTTGTTTTCCTTGGGTTGGAAGTAATTATTATGAATCAGGGTTTGGAAGCGAGGAGGGGGGTTTGTTCTACAGGAACACATGGTTTAGTCTTACTATATAAGCTCATGGGGGTTCACAAGAGATTGCAGAAAGCTGTTTCCCTCTCAAACATCAGACAAGACCCCCTAGGGGTGCATTCCAACTCAACTGCACCAATGGGAAACATGATGATCTTCCTACTGCTTCTCACCTGGGGTAAGTGCATCTTTCAGCTATATAGATTCATAGAATCTCGTGGTTAGGGAGCTGGACTCTTATCTGGGAATACTGGGTTTGATTCCGCCCTCCCCCATGAAGCCAGCTGGGGGACCTTGGGCTAGTCACAGCTCTCTTCTGAGCTCTCACAGCGTGTTCTGTTGTGGGGAGAAGAACGGAAGGTTTGTCAGCCGCTTTGAGTCCCCTTAAATTGGCGAGAAAACCAGGGTAGAAAAGCCAACTCCTCTTCTTCCTCCATGAAGCCAGCCAGGTGACTTTGGGCCAGTCACAGCTCTCTTTCTGAGCTCTCACAGCCCCGCCCACCTCAGAAGGTGTTCTGTTGTGGGGAGAAGAACAGAAAGCTTTGTCAGCTGCTTTGAGTCCCCTTAATGGGGTGAGAAAAGTGGGGTGGAAAAGCCAACTCTTCTTCTTCTTCTTTGAATGTGGTAGGATTCATATTCAATATGAACGCTCAGTCTCATTACAAATCTCATACAAATGTATCAGGACATTCAACTTGAATCCAAATGTCAGTCTTTGAATGTGCCAACATTCAGTTCAAGTTCAAATGTCCCAATTCAGCCAAGTTTTGACTAATTTGAAATGTTCTGAATATTCTTTCCACCTGTCCCCACCACAACTCCTTCCTCCTTCTTACTACAGGAGTTACTGATGTGGCTGGCGTCTCCTCCCAGTTCAACGACATGATCCAGCTCAGCACCATCACCTACAGCCTGGCAAACTTCACCAATTACGGGTGCCACTGTGGACCAGGCACGCAAGGCTTTCCAGTGGACGCCATAGACAGGTGAGGCATACCTGATCCAAAGCACAGGCAGTTACCTGACCGTGACTGTCAAATTCAAAGGGAAGGATGGACTGATTCTTGGAGGCAGAAGAGTTTTTCAATGCCTAGAATATTTTAGGGTGGTAAAAGGCCTGGAAAGAAGGAGGGACGTCCATAGTGGACGCTGTGCAATGTGGCTGCGGAGTGACAGGAAAAATGACCCATGGGATGTAGGGTGTCCTGCGCATGAACTAGGGGTGTGCATGGATGCATTTTTGACAAACAAAATGTCTGAAAATCTGTATTCGTACAAATAGATCGCATTAAAATGTGGTAAAATTCTATTTGATACAAATCTATTTGTACGTACTTGTATGAATATTTGATACACATAGGATACGAATGAATACGTTTCCGATACGTATCTGATACGAACAAATACGTATCTAATACGAATGAATACATATCTGATACAAATTAATATGTATCCAATATGAAGAAATAGGTATCTGATACGAATGAATACATATCTGATACAAATTAATATGTATCCAATATGAAGAAATAGGTATCTGATACGAATGAATACGTATCTGATACAAATTAATATGTATCCAATATGAAGAAATAGGTATCTGATACGAATGAATACATATCTGATACAAATTAATATGTATCCAATATGAAGAAATAGGTATCTGATACGAATGAATACGTATCTGATACAAATTAATATGTATCCAATATGAAGAAATAGGTATCTGATACGAATGAATACATATCTGATACAAATTAATATGTATCCAATATGAAGAAATAGGTATCTGATACGAATGAATACATATCTGATATGAATGAACACGTATCTGTTACGAATGAATATCTATCCGATATGAACAAATACGTATCTGATACGAATGAACACATATCTGATTTGTATCTGTAACATTTCCATGCTCTGAAAATGTCAAATCCGACCTGAATCCACTTTTAATATGCTGTCAATCCATGTTGAATGTAACCTGGATCCACTGCGGATATGACTGGCACTCTGTTTTTCCACACCCCCAATCCAACGCGTGTCCAAACTATTTGTACGAATGTCTGGAAACATTCATATTTGTATGAATGTTGGGGTGTTTTTCCACTGTCACTAGAAGTACCCATTAAGTACCCATTAATGGGTACAAAAATGCCATTACGTACCCATTAATGGGTACTTAATGGGTACTTTTAGTGACAGTGGAAAAACACCCTTAGTATACAAATATCGTAAACATTCAATTCATGTACAAATGTCTGAATTTGTCCGAATGACAAATAACTAATCATCCCTAGTATGAACTCGTATTTTTCTCTTTCTTGCTAAAATATGCAAGAAAGAGAAAAATAAGAAGGCACAATAGATGTATTTTCAATTTTTCCAGATATCAGAGCAGTGATCTCAGGCCCAAATGACTCCTATTCCACTTTTTCCTGTTCTTTCCTTCCACACATAGATGTTGCCACAGCCATGACTGTTGTTACAACAAAGCAGAGATGTTTGGATGCAGCCCCAGCACCCACAAGTACCAATATTACACCCAGCGAGATAAAATTAAATGCGGTGAGTAGGGAAGATGTTAAGCCAGTGGGCTAGTTTGAAAGGGAGGATACTGAGCATTTGTCTCACATATTGGCCCCAGTGATCCACGCGCTGGGAACCTCCAGATTAGACTACTGGATTGTGCTCCTACGTGGGGCCACCCTTGAAAATGGTTCAGAAGCTGGAATTGGTGCAGAACGCAGCAGCTTGACTGCTGATGGGAGTCCCTGGCCAGACTCATATCACATCACTCTTAAAGAATCTGCACTGGTTACCTATTTGTTACCAAGCCCAATTCAAGGTGTTAACACTAACATCCATCCACCCACCCACCCACCCACCCACCCACCCATCCATCCATCCATCCATCCATCCATCCATCCATCCACCCACCCACCCATCCAATAATAAGGTCATACTGGCTAAGGCTGAGGAGAACCAGGCTCAAAAATGGCTATATCAGTTGGGGCTGGTAAGAATGAAGTCTCAAATGGCTCAGGTGGCTAAAAGGTGAAGGGACAGGTCTCCAAAACTACTGTGGAAGGTGAGGTAGATCTAGGTTGGAATCCAAAATGGCCATAGGTCACCTAGTTACAAAAGACCGGCATAACCCTGACCTTTGCAACTCCGACCTGCGCATGGCGCATCCATTTGCAGGAATTGCCACTAAAATGACCTTCTCTTGCTTCTCCCTTCAGTCAAGACAAGAGACCGCTGTGAAAAGCTTGTATGCGAGTGTGACCAAAAAGCCGCCAAATGCTTCCGGAAGCATCTCTTCTCCTACAACCCACAGTTCAAGAACCATCCAGCGGCCAACTGTCAAGCCCAAAGGCCATTTTGTTGACAGCTGTGTTTTTACAAGGGCAAAGGGATTGATGTTTCCACCTCCGTGAGATCTCTTGGCCACCAAGGGGATGGAATCCAGGGAGACCCCATTTTCACACAAGTATGGACCTCTGGCCTCCAGTTGAACTACAACTCCCATCATTCCTGGCCACTGGTCATGCAAGCTGGGAGATGTAGTTCAGGAGTTTCTACTTTATCATCCTTGCTTACCTTATATAACTATAAACAGGTTTCAGTATTTAACATTTTGCTTGCATTAGATTATCTTAGATTCACAGTATTTTAAATTTCCAGTCAAACGGGACACAGACGCATGGCTTTTCTGGGCTGGAAACTTCTGATGCAATCTGAAGAAGAAGGAGTTGTGAATTTGATTTGAATCTGATTTATTCAACCACAGGTTTTAAGTGTCTCAGATATTTTCCTTAGGTTTTAGTCACTGCTCCAATTAGAATGGAAGAGTTTCCATTGGCCGTGCAAGGGGAGAAAATAGGGGTAATCTAGTTTTGCTGTCTATAACATTTAATTTTCAGCTTTTTCAATTTGTAATTTCTATTCAAATATTGAGAAAAAGAAAAATGAATGGGGAAAAAAACCCCCAAACTGCTCTGGTTTTCCCCTTGCCACGTAAATATATGTGTGCTTTCCTTTTTTGTCTTCTGATCATTGGTGTAATACCTTCTCTCCCTGCTTGAATCTCCTTTTTTCACCATGATTTATGTCCCAAAATTTGTACATTATTTGTACAAATTCATATGAATTGGGACATTTGTACACGAACTGAATGTTAGATATTCATGGATTGACATTCGTACAAATACAAATGTTTCCGGATATTTATACAAATAGTTCAGACACTCAACTGGGGTGGTGGGAAAGCAGCTGCGTCCGTCACATCTGCAACACATCTGGTGTGCATTCAACATGGATTGAGAGTGCATTAAAAGTGGATTCAGGTTGGATTTGACACTTTTGGAGCGGATTTGTTATCGGATACATATCTCGGATACGTATCGGATACATATCCGTTGGTATCTGATCCGTATTTCTTGTATCCAATATGTATTCATTCATATCCAATGCGTATTCGTTGGTATACATCCATGCATATCCTTAATGCTGACCATTTTACTCACCTGGCAATACATAAAATTATTGTTCCTAAGGAAGATAGTTTTGAAAATCTGTGTGCAATCTTGAGGAGGCAGATATTGTTTAGCTTGCCTTCATCCATGTGAACAGCTGAATTCCTAACCAAGGAAGGTTAATAGAAGGAAATATACAATGTAGAAAACAGGGTAGTGTAGCGGTTAGGGTGCTGATTAGGGGTGGCTTTGCTAGAGCAACTCTGGATCTATTTAGCGCAGATAGGCTAATCCAGATCTATTTGATCTGTAGGTGCAAAAACAGCCCTAATCTCCTAGTACAAAAAGACCCTGAATGTCATTTTCTTACCTGGGGCAAGTCCATGCTTCCTTTTCTGTCCAGGGATTGGGAAAAGTGCATTTGTGAGCCCTCCCTCCCCATCTTCAGACTCACCTTGGTTGTAGATGCGTATCCAGATACTGCCATCTTCGGTCTGGATGCCAGCACCAGCGCGCATGTGACAACAGGGTCACGCCACACATGCGCGCCCATGTTGCAGGTGTGTGGCACATCATGTCGCCGTACAGAACCCCGAAGGGGTGTGAATGCAGTGTCCAGGGCTTTACTAGTAGGGGTGTGCATGAATATTCAATATTCATAGGAATTTGGACGAATTTGGATACTCATATGTGAATTGAATATTACAACGTCCGCACATTAGCCTCCGTGCTCGTTCCAATGCTTTGGAACATTCGTGAAGTGGGGAGGTGGGAAAGTGGCTGCGCCAGTCACACCTGCATGGATCCAGAGCGGATTGAGAGCGGATTCAATGTGCATTCATATGTTACGGATACATATTGGACACGTATCGGACTGTGTTCATATCAGATATTTGTACGGATTTATATGAATACACTTGTATTAAATAGAATCCTACCACATTCAAAGGGGATCTATTTTCTCACATTCAATTCGATGCAAATTGATTGCAAAAATACTCAATTCATACACATTCCTACTCACTGGCTCTGGTGCTGGAGAAGGTAAGTGCATGTGCAGAGTGCTAAATCATGCCCCACACATTAGTTGCCTTCCAGAACACCCCTGCACAGAAGGAATCATTTCTAGGTTGGAAATGGCTCCTTCGAGTGCAGATGCTCTGTCTGGGAGTGCATTGGAAGGTGACTGCGGGGCCACGTGACGAAAGGCCCTGCCCTGATCCAACGAATTCCTGACCAGAAAAATGGCCAAGAAACATTAAGAGAGAAAGGGGGAAATCTTGTTCATCTTTATTCATAAACTTATAAGTGAATTTTTCTCCACGAGATATCCCCCACCCCCAGCCCTGACCCACACAACCACTGCTCTCTCACCAAAACAGTTAAAAAATACACTTGCTTAAAGATATATTATATTTCCAGCATATAAACAAAGATCTCTACACAATAAGCAGTTTAAGCAGGGCCTGTACCCGTACAGGTGCTTTGATATCTTAATCCTGTGACTATAAAATAATAATTATAATAATATAAGGTCTATTACAAATCATAATAATTATAATAATTATAACCAAGCCGCACTCAAAATAATCGTTATATGGGTTTTAAAAATGAGAAACGAATGAAAGATGGAGGACCAAAATGGGGGAAGTCATTAAATACATTGTAGTGGCAAGGAGTAGCACGTCAGGAGTGGGTTTGGCCATAGAAGGACAGAGTATCAATGGCTGTGGCGCATTTAGACGCATGAAACCGCGCCCTGATCCACAGGGGTTGAAGGGAGGTCAAACGCACCACACCAAAGGGCTCCTCCGTCCCTCCCATCTCTGGTTCGATGTACACACCATTTCTTGTTTCTCACCTGGATTCTGAGTGAGGTTATGGATGGATTCCGCTGTTGGGACTAGTCAATGTTTTCAGAAGAGTTTATTTCCATCTCCGTGGGAAAAAAAAAGGTACCACTTAGCCCGTGTCCCCAGGCGATGTCATAATTAGGAGAGGGATTTGAGTCACAGGTCAGGAACTCTATGATGCCTGACAGGGCATGTCACATTGATGTACCCAACCCATGCGCACGCCTGAAAAACATGAGGCAATTCGGCCCTTTTCTCAACATTTCTAGGGGCAAAGGGACGTTGCTCTGAAGGACATCTGATAGCAGAATGTGGCAAACAAGACACCGAACGCAGGAAACATGATACACTTCCCAGAAGGGTTTTTGCGATAAGGGATGTTCCTCAAGAATCGCCTGTTTGTCGGTTCCCACATGATTTGAAAATCTTGTTCTTTGAGGCATCTTCTGAGAAGCTAAGCCTGACAAAATCAGAGGCATGGCTGCATTTTAAAAAGGAGGAAAAACCCAGCCACCTTATATTTTTTTAAGGTGAAGACGGTGGTGATGTTCAGAGAGAAAGCTTTTGCTGTTCCTTCACATCCTTCTCCGTCATTCTGATCCATTGGTCTTGCAGGCCACTGGGGCAGATTGAGGACCTTAATTCCAACATCTTAAAGATGACCGATCGGACTGGAAGAGATCAACGGTTCTGTTGCTATTTTCTAGGGACGTGCAAGAATGTTTGAAACGTTCAAAATTTGATTACATTCGGACATTTGAATTTGAATCGAATGTCTATACATTCATTTTTTAACATTCAAATGGATTCAGATGTTTTGAATCATTTAAATGAATTATTTGGACATTCATATGTGTTACATACATATCAGTACACATCTTATTCATATCTGTATGCATCTGTATGGATACATACATACAGGACAAAAACAGGACGCATACTGGATGAAAATGGGATGCGTATTGATGCATACACATATAGACACATAGAAATGTTATAGACATTCGTACCTTCAAACACAAATTGAATATTCACACAAATAGATACGAATGTATTCGAACCAGTTTGAATTTGAAAAAAATTCATTTTTTTTCTCTATTCGTTTGAATTCAAACGTACGAATATTCAATTCAAATCCAAAAATCGCATTGGTGCGCAACCCTACTATTTTCTCCTATGTCATATGGACTAGTGAGTTGGGAAAACATATTGCACAAGTTCTTGTATCCTACTCAAAAACAGAGATGGGCGAAAAGTGTTTTTCACCTTTGCAATTTGTATGAATTGGGGGACTTCAAGTGTTTGCATTTAGATTGAATGTTCCCTGTATTGAAAAGCGGACATTCGCATGTGAAGCAAAAGCTTTTCTGCGCTCATTCAAAGCTTTGTTACCTTCGCAGAGGTGGATTTGTGGATTCTTAGCCAATTCGTAGCAGATTAGGAGCAGATTCTGAGGTGCAGTGGTGGCATTTGAAGAACATCTGAAGCCTATCTGAAGCCTAGCGACTCCATTTGCACAAATGTGAATTTCCATTCTATTCGCTTCCATGCAAAGTGAATGGGGGGGCGGGGAGGCGAGAATTTGACCCTAGCGATCAACGCAAAGTCGGACAGGGTAGAATTGCAACTTTATGAATCATCTTCATCAAAAAAATGACCAGTTCCAGCTTGGCTTTTAGCAAGAGCTATCTGCAAGAATGGTTGAAGTGCAGGCTACGGCGGTTGAGTTTTTCTGGATTGTTAGACGCCATGTGAGAAAACTCCCGGAAGATGTCAAGATAGGTGGCATCTCCTGTGGGTGAAAGAGAGACATGGGTGCTCAACTGGCTGCCCTTTCTTTTAAAGAAAAAGGGGGTTGGGGAAACACCTGCATCATCTTGGAAAGACAGGGGTGGATGTTTCTAAAGGTCTTCTGGTCCATCAGTTCCCAAAACTGAGGCCTTCACGTTTTATTGGAATAAGAAAATTGAAAAATGCAGGCCTCAACACTATAAGACATCAAGATTCAGACAAGTTGGGTTCACAGTGACCTTTTACAAAAGATACAAAGATAGTCTTACCTCTCACTGTATGGAGTTATTTTAATTATATTCTTAATTCAGGTAATATCTCAGATTCCAGGAGTAAAGCTCAAATTGTGTTTTTTTCCTAAAAATGGCAAACTTTCAATACTATACCTACCACCGTCAGCAAAATGATCCCGTGTAAATGGGATCCACATACACACCTTACATAAAGGAAAGCACTTACATGTGCAGGTTAGTGAGAGTGGCATGCAAAAATGCATCAGACATGTGGAAACCGTTTGGCGAAGTGCGTAGAGCGGGTAAAGGAGTGAATCAGAAGAACTTAGAGGGGAGACTGTGGGAAAACTTGGATTAGGCTGAACAGCGAATTGGAAAGTTGTTGGGTTTTTGGGTTTTTTTTGAAAAAAGTAAGGATGAAGAGCTGATAGATTTGCCCATTTGTTATCCAAATGAAATCAATTCTCTCCTGATATTCTTAGCCTGGAGTTTAATTTTGTCCTGAAAAGCACAGAGAAAGTGCCGCTTCTCAGCCTGCCCTGCCTCTCAGGTTGTGATGAAATAAAATGGAAGAAAGGAGAATAATGTCCGTGAGCTTTGGGAAGAGAGGCGGAACGTGAAAAATGCTTATTCCACATCCGTTTCCAAAGCACGAGGGTCCTCAAAAGGTATTTCACACAATGATGCATTGAAGGTCTTTTGCAGGGTTGTGGTGGCGTTAAAAGGAGGGTGGGGCTTAATGCCTTTCCCGAATTTCCACGCAAGACAAAGCTACAGTTCTAAGAGCCATCTTGACGAAGCAGCCGTGTTCCAATTTCAGCACAAGCCTTGGTTATAAGCTAGTTTAAAAAAAAAAAAACAGAACCATGATCTTGGTGGGTCATTCCAGCTAATTATTTTAACTTTCTGCTCTGTACAGAGAATCTGGAGTGGGTGCATTTCATAGGATCAGGAGTTGGAAGCAACCTAGAAGGTCACTAAGTCCAACCTCTTCCCCAGTGAAGGAAAACACTAGACCATCTTGGACAGATGGCCATCCAGCCTCTGTTTGAAGACCTCTTCAAGGGGTAATTTGTTCCACTTATTGACAGCATGAAGAAGAGTTGGCTTTTATACCCCGCTTTTCTCACCCATCTATAGGGACTCAAAGCTGCTGACAAACCTTCTGTTTTTTTCCCCACCACCACAGATACTCTGTGAGGTAGGTGGGGTTGCGAGAGCTCAGAAGAGAGCTGTGGCTAGCCCAAGGTCATCCAGCTGGCTTCATGGAGGAGTGTGGAATGAAACCCGGTCTTCCCAGATAAGAGTCTCACTCCCTAACCACTAGACCAAACTGGACACCTACTCATATCAGCCACATTCAACTTAGTGGTCAAGGATGACTGAACATAAGAACATAAGAGAAGCCCTGCTGGATCAGGCCACAAGCCACAGGCCATCTAGTCCAGCATCCCGTCGCACACGGTGGCCCACCAAATGCTCATGGGCATCTCAAGCAGAGACAAGGACAAACCTTCTCCTGCTTTCGAATCCCAGTAAATGGCCTTGGAGGCCTCCTGCTTGTCCCCCAAGCCTGGAAGATGTACCTAGGCATTCATTCTAGTAGCCATTGATACATCTGTCATCCATAAATTTGTCTAACCCTTCCTAGGCTGGTAGCTGTTCCCACCTCTTCAGGTAGCAAATTCCATAAACCGATGACCCTCTGGGTGAAGGAATCTCCCCAAATCGGCAGGGCATTTAAATCTGCCATGCATAAACTACTTCTGGAAAGGACAAGACGCCACATCCAAGGGCAACTTATGCTCAACTCTCCTTAAAGAGCAGCGGCAATTTGCTGTACAAATCTAGAACCCAGCAGTGGTGTTATTCAGTCCCGAAGTTTGTAGAGTTAATAAAGAAAACAGGAGGCAAAGACAACACAAATAATGAGGACTGAAGCAAGAGGTAAAAGACTTTACTCTAGATTTTATTATCAGTGTTTCAAGAGACAATAGAAGAAAGGAGAAAAGAGGGTGGGTGGGAAGATGCCACAGAAGTTCTGTGGGGTGGCCTGTGGGCTTACGTGTTGTGAGGTTTTCTTCCATCGGTTAAAATCATACAAGGATAAATAGCATACAGAGTGTTCAATTCCATAGGTATATTCAGCACAAGTTAAGTAGGCAAAAGTGAGGAGCAGAGGAAGGAAGAAACAAACAAGAGGAAGAGAGGGGGTCATTTAAAAAAAGGAAAGGAGAAGAAATTTCAACCAGGGTTACAAAGATTGTACTGAGAATATATCAAAGTGACAGAGGAGTGGTTAATATGCAGGAACTTATTTACAGCACGTCTCCAGTCTCCAAGGCAGGGAACCCCCTTTGTTCCCCCCTGTACCCACCAATTCTGGAGCATAACCATGGGGTGGGATCCCTTTCAGATTGCAGGCGGTGGGAAGATTCCTCTCCGTGCATTTGGAACGGGTTCCACACCGCCTCCTAACCTGATGGGGGAACAGTAGCAGGCTGGACGCCGCCTCTCTCCTCGGTTTGAGAACCCTCTGGACACAAGGAAAAGAGAAGGGTTTTTTTAAAAAATCCCAAATTCCAGTTTCAGAAGCAACCAAGCAACCTACTTTTTTTCTAAAGGCAGAGTTCAAGGCCACCGCAACAGAATCCCAGTGCATTTTCTTCGGCACTGCTGTTTAAAAAGGAAGGAGTAGTGGGGAAAGCCAGGTCCCAGGGAACTAGCTATCAATGACTGAGGGTGTTTCCGCACTGGCCGCCGAGAAACGGATTTAAAGAAAATCCATTTCCTGGTGATCCGTCCTCCTGGGGATCTGTCCGAAACAGGGACAGAGCCGAAGAGGCCTCCCCCATCTGCACATGCACAGGGAGGCCAGATCCTGATGGCTGGAACCTTTGGGTGCTGTGTGGAGGCCGCAGCACCCATTCCCCAAGGCAATCGGCCTCCTGTGCTGCCGACGTCACCCCCGGAGCCGTGGGACTGGATCATTCAGCTGGCAGTCACCGCGTGTTTCTGCCAGCACGCGGTGCCCGAGGGAGGGGCTCCGGAGGCAGACCGGCCTGCTTCTGTCCTTCCGAAGATGGCAGCCACTGGCACATCCAGCCCCTCGCCTCTCCGTGTGCAGAAGTGTCCTGCTTCCAAATGGATCGAGGCGAAGGGCTGGATGGAAGACCTAATTTTCCAGGTCTTCCCGGAGGCTGGATCTTTCGGTGGCGAGACCCCATTAAGAACAGGTCTCCCGCACCGGTGTGCAGAAGTGGCCGCCTCGAATGGCCCTGGATCTGGCCTCCAGTGTGGAAGGTAAGTTTTCTATGTGTCCTGTATGTGTTTTCTTAGTGGCAATGCGGAAACATCCTGAGTCTGGCTGCACACTCTACTGCGGTTACTACACCTAATGGCTCTGTGACGGAAGCTTTTTCTGCATGGAGCCCTAATCCGGAATTAAGGACTCTAATGCTGATCTGGGCCTCACAGTGTGGATCTGTGAGGCTATGCTTTCCCAAAGTGTGACCTTACCAGGATTTACAGATTTCCCAATCAGACACCAGTACTCTATAGAAGCAGCATGACGTGTGTTGTTGCTCTTTCAATTATTTGCATTTCATCGATCTCGCACATGCATACATGCACGTGTAAAGCTTTACAGTTAGCCTCACACACACACACACACACACACACCCTCCGTGCATGCAGATGGGCCCACCCACTATGGATGTGCAAGAATGATTTTTCGACATTCCATTTGAGTCAATTTGAATCATCAAAAATTTGATCCAAATTATTTAAATTCAAATTTAACAAAATTTGATTCGAATTTGCACTTATGCGCAGATGCCTGTATTTGGCACATTCGATCGAATTTTGATTGCCTACGAATATTCGTGAACATCCCTACCACCCACTACCACTCCAACACACGCGTTCTTCTTAGGAATCCAGCAAGCCTGCAATTCGAATTAAGAGATCCAGGCTCCCTCCCAGCAGAAAACTCATCCACCGCTTGTCCAACCCTCAAATAACCTGCATCAGATGTCCACAGGTGTGTGTCCATGAGGCCTTACTTGCTTCCACTGGATCGTATGGCCACCTTCACTGTGACTTTATTTCATTTACTTATTTTAATTCATTCTCCACCCTGAACCGCAGTCTTAGGGTGTGTTTTTGTGCAGAAAAAAAAAACGTGCAACAAGAAAAAGTTTTGCATGGGCTTCCTGCTTTAAGAGATGCAACTTTGCCTTTGGGGAAAAGAAACAGCACCTTAATTCTAGTCCTGGAACCCAAAGCATCATTGGGAGACGTCAGCAGTTCACGGTGGGGCTTTGATGAGTGTAGCCTGAATTTTCTCCTGCCTCCCATCAAAACCAACACTCGCCATGTTTGACGGTCCACCAATGCGAAATAAATCACTGCACACCCCTCACATTGCACAACCCAGAACTGCTGGCAAACGTGGCTGCTCCTAGCTGATCCGTCTCAACTTGATATCCCACTAACGGTCAACTCGGACGGTACACATCAGTAGCTAAACATACCACATGGACAAGCAATGCATGATTGCCATATGGTGGAACACTCTGGTTCAGGATGCGCACAAACGTGTGGGTTCTTTGCATTCAAATTCGAGTCGATTTGAACGTCAAAAGATTCTATTCGATTCGAATGTTTAAAATCCGAACAAAACAAAACCCGATTCGAATCCGATACATTGGAATCTATTCACTCCGTTAGAAACAATTCTGAAGATATGAATGTCGCCAACATTCCTATGTGTTATACGTATCTGTATGCATTTCGTAGGCATCCCATTTTCATCCCATTATTATAAGTGCAAATGCATACAGATATGCAAGATATTCGGACTGATACATATGTGTACACACGATTCGAAGGATTCGAAAGAATGTTTTTGAACATTCAAAATTCATTCGAATGTTTAAACTAGAATGTGAAGACACTCTATTCGAATTCGAATGTCCATATTCAATCGAATGTCGAATATTTAGAACATCTGTATACATCCCTACTCTGATTTTCCGGCCGAATTAACCTTGTGTGAAGACAGGCTGCTTCCTCCACAATGGCAAACTGATTTTTTTTTAAAAAAAAATCACGCCTAATCTTTCTCAAATCAAGACAGATGGAAGAAGCCACCCCAGGGACACTTCAACGTAAGTTTTCCATGTAGAATTGTAGCACACACACACAGTGTATGAATAGCAAAAGGAAAGGGGTGAGGGAAGCCAATTTCCAGGGCGTGGATCTTGGCTGCAAAGAAACTTATAATTATGGACAACAGTTTCTCAGATCTCACCATTCCAGGAACGAAAGCAACCAATTCAAACCATTCCAGGATTCTTATCAAACACTTGTTTCATTCTAAGAAAAATGTTAAGAGGCTGGATCCAGAAGCCAAAAGTTGGACAAATGACGGGGGAAAACAGAAGAAGAAGAGGAAGAAGGGTTGACTTTTCTACTCCACTTTTCTCGCCCATTTCCGGGGACTTGAACCTTCTATTCTTCTCCCCACAACAGGGCACCCTGTGAGGTAGGTGGGGCTGTGGGAGCTCAGCTGTGACTAGCCCAAGGTCACCCAGTTGGCTTCGTGGGGGAGTGCGGAACCATACCTGGTATTCCCAGATAAGAGTCCAGCTCCCTAACCACTAGACCAAACTGGCTCACAGGGATGGGGAAGGCAGAGAGAAGTACAGGAAAGAAAGAAATTGGGAAAAAGAGGGAATGCCGCAAACTCACTGGATTTTCTTTTTTTAAAAAATACACTCCTTAAGCAACTGTACAAAAGAAGAATCCCAACGTTAAAATACAGCCAAATAGTACTGAAGAAAAATTATAATTGCACTAGCCCTCTGGGCATTCTCAAGAATAAATTAAATACTTAACAACATCACCCAGTTTTTTAAAAAATAAAAGACAGCACATCATTTATAACAAAGGTTGGAGGAGGGTTAAAATAATAATAATAATAATAATTACAATAATAAAAATGAGGACCCAGCACTATTAAATAGGGAAAGTGCACATAGCTGACTTTATACATTAAATCTAAAGAAGTTACCAACACATCTTCAAAGAGATCAACCTGTCTTATCAGACCTAACAGAGGTTTCTCCATGCGCCAAACATCATGGCTAGCACAGCCTTCGCCTCTGATCGCAACAGGACTCTGACTTCTGCCTGGGGCATTTCTGCAGGCTTTCCACATTCCCAAATAATAATTTTTAAAACAAAACAAAACAAAAATAGTCCCAGTATCCTCTGCCCTGAATCCCAGACGTGGGGAAAGGAAGGAATTGTTGGAGAAGTCTTTCTATCTGGCCTGGAGATGCAACCATTTGGAAGGCGCGGTGATGCATCGAGCTTGCGCACCATGAAGACACAAAAGTGAGAGGATATGTGTAGTGAAGGTTTACAGGGGACTGTGTGTGATGCCTTTCTAAATCCTCTCTGGAAAAATTATGAGAGATGTAATTTTCCATGAGATGTGGAGGCCACGGGTTCTGAAGGGATTGGTAAGTGAGACAGCTTCAGCTCTGAAGGCCCCAAGATTCCGGGAGACTGGATCTGGGATGAACAGAGGCTGGATGGAGAAGGTGGGTTCCACTTGTGCGTGCCTTCTTAATGAAAGAGGAGGGGAAGCAATTGGGGATGTAGAAATGTGCACGCACGGACCTGTAATTTTTGGCATCACCGCTTTGGAGGAACTTTGCACAACGGTGCACGCTGACTTGCCCCCCAAAACACAAGTGATGATGCTGAGGGACCTCGTCACAACGTTTCATGGAAGCACGACAGCACGGGAAAGTCCTGAAAAGCACTTGACTTTGGGCCTTTTCCCACTAGGGCTTAGAACCCTTCTAAGACCTCATTAGGAACCCGATTAGTGCCTAAATGGTATCAATCCAGAAGGCCCTGTCCTCACCTGGACCCATTGACGGCCCCATCTGCAAGGCCCTGTCTCCATGAGGGCAGAGGGAATCTAGATTCAATGGGTCTTTCAGGTCCTCTATTCAGGTCCACGTGAAATCCAGATTTAAGGACCTGAAGGACCCATGAAATCCAGATTTGCCCTCCCCTCGTGGAGACAGGGTCTTATAGATTGGGCCTTCAATGGGGTACCAACTGGGTTCCTAATGGGTTCTTAAAAGGGTTCTTACGTCTAGTGGGAAAAGGCCCCATGTAGACCTGATTAAAGGTGTCCACAATGGGGTTTTCAGACATCTTCAAGATCCAGATCTCCAGGAGGACCCCATCTCAAAGATCTGGATCTTGGAGATCCGGATCTTTGACTGTGCATGGAAAGGGGGTTTGAAACTATTAAAACAAGGATGTCCAGAGCTTTCCTCCTTTTACTTTCTGTCTCCCCAAGCAAACAGGGAATCCAACTGCTTTCGATCATTTAAAAAATGTAGCCACAATGTTTCCTGGAAGGTGGAAACAGAAGTCCCACCATGGAGGGAGAATGGTGGTGGGGGTGTTGTAAGGAGGGAAGGAACCAGATCCCGTTCCAGCATAGGCTAATTTAGCATCCTGATCTGAAGGACCAGATCAAAGTGTTAACGGATTCCTATGTCTACTGATTTCCCAGAAAACAAGATCAGATTGCCAATAAGGAAGAAGAAGAGAGAATGCCACCTAACGGGAATGGAATGGACAGCAACGGCTTTTAAAGCAAAACACCCTTACTGTAGGTCTTATTCAGAAGATACTCAAAGGTTATTCAGAGGTAAGTGTGTGAAGCCGGGCACACGACCTCTGAGTCAACCTAAGCTCAGCCTGTGCAGGAAAAGGTGGAGAGAAAATGCTAGTTGGGCTTCTATGGAGAGCCGCTTCGGCTGCCAGGGTGGCATCATGGATGAGGAGAAATATATGGGTTGCATAAGGGAGGCTGACACAGATCTGGGTGAAAGCTGAAACAGGAATGTGGTGAAGACATTTGGGGCACGGGGGAAAAGAAGAAGAGTTGGCTTTTCTACCCCACTTTTCCCACCCATTTAAGGGGACTCAAAGTGGCTGACAAAGCTTCTGTTCTTCTCCCCACAACAGAACACTCCATGAGGCAAGTGGGGCTGTGAGAGCTCAGAAGAGAGCTGTGACTAGCCCAAGGTCACCCAGCTGGCTTCATGGGAGAGGGCAGAATCGAACCCGGTATTCCCAGATAAGAGTTCAGCTCCCTAACCACTAGGCCAGGACAGGAAGGCTCATCCCAAAGAGATCCCCCTTCCAACCAACCACCCCCACTCCCAAAATCTGACTCCTTTTCTCCTGTTTCAAGCCCCAAAAGGAAGTCCGTGTATACCAAAAAACCGTGAGAGCTGCGTAGCAGCCTTGATGGAGGTATGGCCGCCATCAGGGTGATGGGAAATGGAGGCAGAAGAATGTCTCTGTGTGTGTGTGTGTGTGTGTGTGTGTGTGTGTGTGTGTGTTCCATGCTTCTTTGTACGTGCACCGTCTGAAAGATGCCATGAGCAACCGTGAGATACCAGGTGGGAAAGGGCGGTATTTGTTCTGGCTGAAATCTGCTGCTCAAACCTGCCTGCCCACGCTTTCTCATTCTCCCCCCACCTTGAACAAGAAGAAACGGTCCTTGAATACCTTCCATTAAACTGGGGACCCAATCCACCCCCTCCCCTGCCCTCCCCACTCCAAGGCATTGCCTGTACGAGCTGCCAGTTTTATATTTTACACACCATTGTCACAAGAAATGACCTACTTCTAAGCGCAAAGGAAAACCTCAGCCCGTCTCCAGACAAAGGCCACGGAATCCTAGAGTTACTTAGAATGGTAGCCTTGCTCCAGCTAAAAGCGTAATAAATAAGCCCCTCAAACCCACCCCCAAAGACTCTCCTGCCTCATAATCCAGGAAAGCTGGGCACACTCTATATTCATGCATGGGCGAGGAGGAAACCACAGTCTTTTTCTTTTTTTAAGGGCACGCATGCAAAAAAAAGTGAACCCTTTTTTCTCTGAAAGCGTTAAGAAGGAAATCAATTGTGATTTAGGAATATAAATCTCCAACCCACCCTCTGTGTGCTCCAGTTTGTTTGTTTTTTAAACGCCTCGAACGTCGCCTACACAGGAGTGACTATACAATTCTCCCTGGGTGTGCATGTTTTTTTTTCTTCTTAAAAAAAGAAAAAAGAAAAAACAACAAAAACCCATCGCCGGCGATGAGCGACTCCTCCCACGCCCCACCACTGCGGTAAGTCTGTGGGTGAAGACCGATGTAATAGCTGAAGGCTGAAGACAGATGTAATATAGTTGAAGGCTGAAGACAGATGTATTATAGTTGAAGGCTGAAGACTGATGTAACACATCAGGAGAAATCAGGGTGAAATTGGATGCTGACAACATGGGCTCAATCTACTCCCAAGCTCACCTGGTGCAAATCCCATTTGAGTGGAGTCCACTCTTGGTTTTCCATTTCCCACAACCTTCAGGAAGATGACCCAGTTTATGTTTTTTTAAAAACACACACACACAACAACAAAAATTGGGTGGTGTCTCTCTATGCATCAGCAACATATTCCTGCAAAGAGAGAGCTACCAAAAGAAATAAACGTTTAAGTCCTTCTCTGCAGGCCACCGACGTGTTGCTACTTTGACAACAGTGGACCACGTCTGCCAGAATTTGCACAAGTATTTGGTGGGCTGAGTTTCTTCTGAATTTAGTTTTGCTTCTTGCTCACTTCACAGTGCGGCTCCTTCCCATAATTGCGGCATCATGGCGCATGATGCACACACATCAACCGATATGATGTGCAAACCCTTCCTGCCTCAGTAGTGCTCATTTATTTATTTATTTATTTTGTTTATTTACTTAACACGTTGCGGGATATTCCCTTTCCCTGCTCTCCAGAGCATGACCCCCAAAGAAAGGGAGAAAGACGATGCGCTGCCAAAGAATGCCCCTTCGCTCCACTGGTAACACATCTGTTTTCACCCTGCAAGGACTACACCCTCATCTTGGAAGCGGCTGAGTTTATGGCTTTGATCAGCTATGCCTACCTCTCGTAATTTTACACACACTCCCGTGAAAGGGATGGAAAAACCAGAGGAAGGATTTCGCTGGTAGTAACCTGAGAGCACGTTATGATGAGCAGCCATGCCTTCCAATCCAAGAACCTCAGCGGACGCTTAGAGACACAGCAAAAAGATCGACCGGTAGTTGCCACTAAACCCATCAATATCCAGTCCGTATTATCGTGGGCTGGGAAGTTGCATTTGACCTCAAACCACCTGCTTCCGGTGTCCGTCCCCCCACCCCACCCCCCAGTTTTCCGGCTTTGCAACGACCAGCAACCCGTGAGAAGTTGACGCCTGCTGTTACTGGAGAAAATGAGAGCGAAAGAGAGAAAGCGTGGTGGGTCTGGTCTGGCTTATTCACAAGGACTCCTTTCGTCGCCGGTCCTTAATCTGACCCTTTTCCGGCGATGTGGGTTTTCTTTTTTAAAAAAGAAAAGAAGAAGAGTTGGCATTTCTACCCCGCTTTTCTCACCCGTCTAAGGGGACTCAAAGCGGCTGACAAACCTTCTGTTCTTCTCTTTCGAGGGGACTCAACGTGGCTGACAAACCTTCTATCCTTCTCCCCACCACAGAACACCTTGTGAGGTCAGTGGGGCTGTGAGAGCTCAGAAGAGAGCTGTGACAAGCCCAAGGTCACCCAGCTGGCCTCATGGAGGAGTGTGGAATCGAACCCGGTATTCCCAGATAAAGAGTCCGGCTCCCTAACCGTTAGACCCAAAGAAGCAAATGCCTAATCATGGCCCCCCAAGAAACCTGTGCTGGGAAGTGGAAGACGCCTGCCTCGAGGCAGCACCAGATATGAGGACTTCACACATATTTCTATTAAGGGCCTTTTCCATCCACCCCTCTGTTTCTCTGTTTCTCTCTCAGCCCCTTCTTCCTTCCATGCAGCGTTCAGGTCTTCCCATTCACAGCTTCCAGAACTGACACCTCCCAGTTAGAAAACATGCCTACGGTCTGCTTCCTTCTTCCCTCCCCTGGGCTCAGTCCTCGTCTTTACATTTTTTTTCCGACCCAAAAGAGGAGGAAGAGACGGTCGCGGAAGGCGTCACTAACACTCGTCTATATTAAGGCTGATGAATTCCTGTATACACTTTCTGTACTGGAGTTCTGTGGGGCTGTTGTTAGGATATTGACCTGGGTGACCAAACGGGCCCTCGGCTTCCCGCATCTCTTCGTTCATCCGAGCCAAGCGCAGCCTGGAGGGAAGGAAAACAAGGAAATGTTGGTTAGGTTCGGGTTTCCTCCGGGAAGGATGGCAAAAAAAAACCGCAATGAGGAGATGGTTGGCCTGGGCTGCATGTCTCATCAGTATAGCAAATTTGCCCTCCCAGAAGCATGAGACCCGAGAAGGAGAAGGGAGAAGGAGAAGAGTTGGATTTCTACCCCACTTTTCTCACCCAATTAAGGGGACTCAAAGCAGCTGACAAACCTTCTGTTCTTCTTCCCACAATAGTCACCCTGTGAGGCAAGTGGAGCTGAGAGACCTCAGAAGGGAGCTGAGACCAGCCCAAGGTCGCCCAGCTGGCTTCATGTGGGAGGGCAGAATCAAACCTGGTACAAAATTTGGGGGTGCTTAGCCTCTGCACTGATGCTTGAATTTTGAACTTCAGATCTATTCGTTCAAATTATCCGGACATTCGTATGTGTACAGGTTCATACAAGATGCCTACTTGAAGATCCGCATCTGTTCCGCATCCGTACACATTGGTACGGAGCCATACGGGACGAAAACGGGTTGCATACGCGATAACTGGAGGACTCATACGGACGTGTATGGATGCGTACAGATGTCGGGAAGATGCGTACGTGTTGTCGACATTCGTATGTGCAGATTCGAACCAAAAATTCGAACGATAGACTCGAATTTGGCAAATACAAATCGAATCTTGTCAAATTCGAATTTGAGAGATTCAAATCAAATGGGATTTTGGGGGAATCCGATGCGAACAAAATGTCAAAAAAACATTTCAATCAAGAGCACCATGCTCACATCCACACTCCCAGGGAAACCTCAGGGTTTATCCTGTGTCAGAGGTGCCTGCTCCCCTCTTTTTGTAAATCTTAAAATGTTTGCCTGAACTGTTTTGCTTGACCCTCCTGCCATAGAAAGCCATAGAAAAGTTGGAGAAAGGAGCCTCAAATAATTTCCAGCAGCGTGCCCAGCTGAAGGTGAGGGAAATCCACTTACAAGGTGACAATGTCTGCGTTAGCTGCCTGGACCGCGATATTGAGCGGATCCTGACCGTCTTCGTCCACTGCGTGCTGGTTGGCTCCTCGCTTTAGGAATAAACAGACCTGCCTGCCAAGCGGAAGAAGAGGAAAGAAAAAGAGGAGGAGGAGGAGGTAGAAAAGAGAGAAAGAAAAAATGTCAGAGGAAAAACTGGGGAAAAAGACAGCCTCGCGGGCAATCTAGCAATGCAGGACTTTCAAGTCTGTTTTAATCATCTTACCGGAGCTCTCCACGTGCGCATGACAGCCCCTATACCCACCTGTCAGCTGCTCAGCTGACTGCAGGGCAGCTGTCAGGCGATCGTTTGGGGTAAAGGAAGCCCTTACCTGGGCAATCAAGCACTCAGGCAAGGGTGGTGGTGGAGAAAACCGCGGCATCCCAATGCAGGGATTTACTGCAGTTTTCACGGGGACAGGCAGGTTTGCCTTGAACCCGCCCTGTCCTCCATTGCCATGGGAATTCCTTAATGCGAATTAAGATTTGCATTAAGGCTGCCCCGAATCCACCGTGAGGCAGCGGCAGCCCCGTGGGGACACAGCCTAAGATTAAAATCTCTATGCTGTCCTAACTACGGAAGTCTCCACGTTGCCTTTAGGATCTGCCCCCTGCCCCCGGTGACTTACCCAGTGTGGCCCAAATATGTGGCATGATGCAGAGGAGCCCGTCCTCGGATATCTCTTTGGTTCACGTCTGCCCCATTCTGGAGCAAAAATTCACAGGCTATCAAAGAGCCCTGTTGGAGACGAGAAAGGGAGACAGAGGGGTTAGGCTGAGATTTGGGAAGCATTTGAAGGTTTAACTGGTTTGGTACTTATTTCTTCTAATAAAATAACCCTGGAACTGCAGCATGGTAGATTTATTTACTAATCAATTGTTTGTATTTCCATCCCGCCCTATACTTGAAGGTCTCAGGGTGGGTAACAACATTTAAAATCAGACGTATATTAGAACAACAGTATACATTAAAACAGTAACAGTGTCTGTTAAGTGGGAAGAGGCAATATATTCCCATTTAAACAAAGGCCGGGGTAGCAAACTGTGGCAGAAAAAGCAGGAGGGGAAGGGGAGGGGCGATTCCCCACCCTTGGCCACGTCATCACAGGATCAATCCCAATCAGGAGAGAGGGGTGGGCACCCCAGCTGGCAAATGGCGGGGAGGGAAAGATTCGCTTTCCACGTCCACAATGTAACAAAACAACAGGTTTAACACAGTCAAGGTAGCTCATGACGCTCCTCTGTCGTACCCCCATTACAGCTTGGATCAACGGAGTCTTGTTCTCATCCTCGTCGTTCACCCAGTTGACGTCCGCACCGTGCGCCAGGGCTTCCGCCATCACGGGCAAATTCCTGGCCCGCGAGGCCTTGTAAACGAGTAAGCCTGGGTGCAGCTCCCGGAGGTCTTCGAGGTCGGAGGCCTCTTGTTCGATTTCAGCTTCCCCACTGGACTCTTCTGAAACTTCACACTCTGCAGGGAGAGTCGGAGCAAGGAGAGGAATTTGATGGATATTGAGATTTGGCAGTTAGACACTAACTAGAGACAAACTAGGGACACTAGATAGTAAGAAATGCAAGAAAATTTGCATTCATTCGAATTGGTCCCCTATGAATGTTCAGTCCCAATACAGTCGGACCCCCTTATCCACTGATCCAGTAACCACGGTTTCAGTTAACCACGATTACTGGATCAGCCCCACCCGACCCCTTGCGGACGCAATAAAAACAAAGCACCTGGAAGGCCTATTTCTCACCTCCGTAGAGCATTGGAATAGGCACGTGATGCCACCGGCGCCCGTACCAAAATGTAAGCGGGCATGTGGGAGGTGTCTGGTGGTGTCGCACGCCTATTCCAACACTCTCCAGAGGCCAGAAAAACAATTCTGGTTCTGGGGTTGCACGACCCCAGAACTGGAAGGCCTGTTCATGATTATTCATGGTTTCAGGAGCTGGAAAGTATCCCCAGTGGGTACCGGGGTCCAACCGTACACACAAATGCATAAGAATCCCATGCAAATCCCATACACAGTTTCAGGGGCCAACTCCTTCTTCTTCTCCCTCACTGACCCCTACCCCACCCCAGGAAATCTAGCTATGTTTGCACTGCCCCACAGTACTGACCTTCCTCTGTGACACTGTCCACCACTGATCCAAAGACCAGGACGTCGGTGCTGCCGTCGGTGCTGCCCCCAAGACCACTGTCGCTGCTCAGACCTGCAGGGCCAACGAGAGGCAAGCCAAGGGCATTTGAATATGGTGATACTCCCACCAAACTCCTCCCTCCTTTGGTTGTCTGGATTGGCTAAGATTGGAAACACAATGCCGCCACCAGCTGGACATACAAAGCACTGGTTTCTGACAGAACACACATGGGCTTAGACTGCTGTGTGAAATAAAGAGAGCAGAAAGGTGCAATAAAGGAGGAAGTGAGGAGAAGGTGTGGTCATGCTCGCTGAAGGCTTGGCTTTGATTCTGGGGAAGCAGGAGGGGAGAGGGAGCTGAGATTCCGCACCCTTGGCCACGTCATCACGGGATCAAACCCAATCGGGAGTGAGGGGTGGGCACCCCGGCTGGCAAAGTTTATCAGTGTCAGCCGAAAATGTTTGCGATCACAAAATGTCTGAGATCACAAAAATCAAGGCTGGTTGTATTTTACCGGTTCTACATTGTAAAAGCAGTCTTGCAAAACAACAGTGAAATACATGCACATACACACGCAAAACACACTCCATCTTATACAAGAGAAACCATATTCTGCTTCTCTGGAGACCCAGCCAGTTAGCAAGATCGATGTATGGAGTAAAGATACTACTGGGATTACTCCAGAGTCTATTTTAGCTGAAAGACAAGAAAGGTCCCGCAGAAAGACGGTGGAGCCAGTTATTCCCTGAGGATCCACCTCCCCAAAGATACTCTGCTCTTGAACATGGAGGATCCACCGAACCACACCTCGCTCAAGTCTCTCTTAAGGTATGGTGAAATTTCCCCCTTACCTCCATCCAGGAGGAATGGTGAGACGCTTCCCGTGGGATCGTTGCCAGAGTCATTCCATGGGCTGGCTGCAAGGGGGTGCTGCACAGAGAGGTGGGTGCCACCTAACGGGAAGGTGGACGGAAGGTGAGGAAAGTTAATTGTTAAAGGCACAGGTGGGTGCTGGGTTTTTTTAAAAAAAAAATCAATAGTGTAAACTAGGGATATGCACTTTTTTTTTTACTTTCTATTCGAATCAGATCAAATCCCTGAAAATCCTATTTGATTCAAATCTCTTAAATTTGAATTTGATCAAATTTTGAATGTTTAGAACGTTCATTCAGATCCAGCCCACGCGGCAAGACTGCAAATCACCAGGTGCACTTACTCCGTTGCCCGGCTCCAGCACCTGTGTCGAAGTACGAGAATAGGGAATCCAGTTCGTCAGGGCAGAAAAGGGAGTCGCGCCGAAATTTCCGCTCAAGGGTGGCAGCTGTTGGTAGAGAACAAGGAAAGGGTTTTCAATAAACGTGGCTTTTCTTAACAACGGCTCTTGCAAACACACAAATTCGAGGAGGATTAGGATCGCAAGATGTCGAATAAAATCCTCAGCATAGTGAGCACTTTAGCGTTCCTGCGCATTTCTAATTCTCTAATTCATTTTTCTTTCTCTAGCACACAGGATGTGGAAGGAAAGTTAACGGAAATGACAAAGTGAGCTCCCCACCTGATGGGTGCGCAGCTGGCGACGCATTTGCCCCTTCCTGCCGGTACTTCCTCCGGGCCGTGGGCGCTTTCGTGGAGCTATTACGCCTCTGGCACTTTTTCACGCTCCAGCGCCGGGGTTTCCTCTCGTTTTCGGTCAGGATCTCCGCGGCTGGAAGCTTCTTCAAGAACTTCTTCTCCACATATTTGACTTTGATCCAAGCCTCCTTGTCTTGCCTGAGAGGGAATTCAGGTGTAAGACCATTTTGAGCGCTGGATGTTCCCAAAGTTTTAAAAGAATCTGCAGTTTCTAAGGACTAAAGGTCCCGAAACGCGGATGATCTATATTCGGATCAAAAGAGGTCTCGCAGCTGGATTTAGAAATACTCCACACTATTTAGCAAATGGGAACGCAAGAGGTTTTTGGGGGAGGGGACCATGCTTTAGGAGCGTTCTCCTCAGTGTCCCCTGATCCAATGAACAATGATTGCTGTGATTTCTTCTTCCCTGGTCGCCTCTTTGCTTGGCTCTCCACCATTATGTGCTAGGGGAATCGGGCTGGCTGAAGGGGGTGAGAGGACGGCAGGTGAAGAATTAACAGAGCCTGCAGTACTTTGTAACAAGAGATCAGCCTAACAATGTAACAAGGCATCATACATTGCTGATGCTCTCTGCCACTCAGACTTTTGCCTCCCTCCCTGCCATTTTGGACTGATCAGCTGTTACAATCCAGCGCAAAGCCTTATTGTTGGCTCTTGTATAAAAGCCTGCCTGCTCCCTCCCTCCTTCCTTCCAGGATGTCTCAACACTAGGGATGTGCACAAATGTTTGGGGGGGGGGGAGTTGACATCCTATTGGATTACAATACTTGAAAATTTGATTCAATTTGAATCTGTTAAATTTGAATTTAACAAGATTCGATTCAATTTTTCATTTGAATCTTTTCTCTATTGCACAACACTAGAACCAGGGAGCATCTATGAAGCTGATGGGTAGGAGAGTCGGATCAGACAAGGGGAAGGATTTCTTCACCTAAAAAGGTCATCGGTCTATGGAATTTGCTGCCAGAAGAGGTAGTGACAGCTACCAGCCTAAATGGCTTTAAGGAAGGGTTGGACAAATTTATGGATGACTTATGTATCAATGGCTACTAGAATGGATGCCTAGGTACATCTTTCAGGCTAGGGGAAAAAACAGGATGCTTCTAAGGCCATTTGCTGGGATTTGAGAGCAGGAGAAGGTTTGCCCTTGTCCCTGTTTAAGATGCCCATGGGCAATTGGTGGGCCACTGTGTGAAACAGGAAGCTGGACTAGATGGGCTGTGGCTTGATCCAGCAGGGCTCCTCTGAGGTTCTTATGGACTAGATGGTTTGGGGCCTGATCCAGCAGGGCTCCTCTTAGGTTCTTAGGGACTAGATGGGCTGTGGCCTAATCCAGCAGGACTCCTCTTAGGTTCTTATGTGGACTAGATGGGCTGTGGCCTGATCCAGCAGGGCTCCTCTTAGGTTCTTAGGTTCTAAGGCGTAAGAAGTGTGGCTGTACGTGACTAGGAGAAGGAAGGAAGCCTGGTATTTCTTGCTTCCGCTCCGCCCTCACCCAAGGTTTTGTGTAATTTTATGATGTATCATTTTGCATTGTATGTAATTTTATAATCTATTACGTATTATAAAGTATAATGTATTATTTTATATTGCATTCTTTTTCTGTTTTGTTGTCAACTGCCTTGAGCAATTGGTTTGGAAAGGCAGTATACAAATGGAAATGGAAAAAAGAACACCAACAACCCAGGGGTATCCTTCTGTATCACAAAACACAATACAGTCAGCTGAGACATGCCTTGAGCTACTAGCCGTGGGTTTCTTGAGCCCCAGCTCTTCACACTGCGCCTCATAGATCTGATTCATGGTGCTGTTTCCTAATTCACACATTAGCTGGCGTAAAGAGAATAAAAAGACAAACTATTATCAAGGTAGGGAAAGCAACTCATCCACATAATCCGTGGTTCATGTCTGAAATGCAGTCGCCCCCTGTGCTAAGCCAATACCTTGGATGCCACAAACCACTTTGTAGTTAAAATCCATATTATACAATTAATGCCACCTATACGAAACCATGGTTAGGGGAACCTAGGCTAATAATATAAGTCAACAGAACCACAGAGAAGAGACCTGAAGCCTTTTCATATTTTATCCTAACAGCTGAAGTGCTCTAAGGAAGGTACAGCCGGGGGACAGCTTGACCATTTGCTTTGGCCAGTAAAGGACACGGCCCCAATGTGTCCCTTACCGGCCAAGGTGCAAATGGTCAATCCGTCCCCTGCCTATACCAGCTTGTTTAGCTATCCATCTCACCAGGAACATTCTCGTAAACATCAGGTGATGTGTTATTTCTGAAACCTAGACACAACTAAGTTTCTGTTTTCCTGTGGGAACAGCATGGTTATCTCAGCTGGGCCTCCGCTTTACTGAGAAGAACAATCCTATTCCGGATAAACCAAATATGTACATGTGGGGGCCGAGCTTAGTGACTTCATGCAATCTCACAAGTGCTCATATTGCCTTAACAATACTGTAATGCATGCTGCTGGAATTGTATACCGTGTATTTGCTTTCATATATCCACTCATGCAACCAGCAATGCATTTAACTAATACCTATACTGCAATCATGAAGACAATAAAGGCCTTCCTTTTTGGAAAGAATCTGCGATTATCTGCTGTGATTCTCTGCAAATCAACAGAAGTTCCCTAATCATGCACTACCAACCCAAGTGTGAAAAGGCCTCAGATCATTAGAATTGATCACTGATTATTTTGACCACAACACCAGTCTGAGACAATGATCTAAGGGCAACACAAAGCCCTCAGCATTCCTAGCCCCTCCTTTTTCAAACTGCATTTGGATTCCCTCGTCTGGCCTACGTGAATATGAAAGATTTTGGTCTTTTACCTTCAGTAACTCCGGCTCCCATGAATCCAGAGTGAGTGACCGTACTTTGGAGCAATGGACTCCCAAACTCCTATAGGGAAAGATTTCACAAACAGAGAGAAAAGTGACTACAAAGTCCATCCAACATCTGGGTATGCGTAGAACAGACACAGGGGGAAACATTCATCTTCACTGACGGGCTAAGCATACAAAGTGCTGATGCCTGTTGCAATGTAGACAGAAGGCCATTCCACAGTCCAGGGGCCATCACAAAGAAGGCCCTATCATGACTCCGTGAACAACCAAATTCTTAAAGCCCGGAGACGCTTTTTTAGACATTTGGGGTTAATAAGTTACAACTTAAAATTGGGCTTGGCAACAAACTGGCAACAGGTTCAATTGCTTTAAGACCAGTGTGATATGTACCCAGACAGCAACTTCTAGTTGCAACTTCTGAACTGTCTTCAAGGGCAGCCTCATGTGTCTTCTGAGTTACCTGTGAATCCCTGAACATTCAATGCATAGTAAGATGCCCAAGTTGATGCTGGCCCATCGAGGGTCCGCTTGTCCACAGTCACAGCACTGGTCATTTCCTGGAATGCTCTGCACCCTCTGCAAAATGGTCTCGCCTTTGGCACTGCGGTCCCGCGAGTCTGTGGCTGAGTCAATGCTGCTAGTGGAAGGGGAAGCTGTTCGGTCTAGCCTCTAGGGAGAGAGAAACAGAGGTTGGTAAGACACTGAATCCAAAAGATGGGGAAGAGGTTCAGCTGGCAGTCTTTGATGTAGGGAAAACAGGGCAGACGGGAGGAAAGCCTTGTTTGCTCCAATCAGGGACGTGCATGAAGTTTTACTTGTATCAGGCGCATCTGTTCATATCAGATATGTATCAAATGTTCGTACACATACATACGAATAGATTCATATTGAAAAGAATCTTACCACATTCAAATGCAATCTATTTGTATGAATACAGATCTTCGCACATTCAGTTCATTTCAAATCAAACGCCCCCCCAAAATTGTGCACATTCCTATGACAGACCTGGTTCAAATACCTTTTTGTTTCTGCAGACCCCCAGCATCTTCAAAATGCAACCAACCCCTTCATTTTTTATGTCCCCCAAGTTCTGCCCATAGACCATCCCTTCCCCACCCCTAGACCGCCCTTGGTCTTAACGCTTCTTCAAGGCTTTGCAGAACCCCTGTGAGGCCTTCACGGATCCCTGGGCGTCCGTGGGCCTCAGGTTAAAAACCCAGGGGTTCTCCCGACCCCTGGACTCACTTCAATGTAGCAGCTGTCCGGACTTTCTCGATAGGCAGAGGCAATGCTGGCTTGCACGGCCTGTATCCACGCCTGGCGCAGCTTCTCAGAATCGGCTTGCAGCATACAGCTCCTGGAAAAGAAAGAGCAACCGAGGAAAGGGACGCATTATTCCACAGAGGATCACAGTGGGACCTACTAGCATGACAGCACCCTTGAAACTTCCTCTTGGCCCCTGAAGGGTTGTCCAGTTCCAGGAGAACTTTAGGAAATTCTTAAAACACTTTCCTATCAAGATGCTTCAGGTAAGTTCTGGTCAACGTTGGTTCAGGTGTTCCACACCTAATCAATCATTAGGGAACTTCTGGTGAGTCAGGGCATGCTTGGAGGCTGTAGTGACCTCCTCAAAGTGCAAATGCTCTTCACCAGAAGTTCACTCATGGTGCACTACCGGCCTTAATCCGAACAGGCCACTTGACTCTTGACGGCCAGCTCATACTCTTCAGACAATCTTCAAATGTTCTGACTCCAGTTCCCATCTGTCCCAAGTTGGAATGTGTCAAACTAGCATTCAGCTGAGCAGAGAAAGGGGTGGCTCCACAAAGCACGGAGCTCACCCACTTGTTGTCTGTATGTTTGGAGGCATCATAGGGCCTTTGGAGCTACCAACAAGACCCAGATCTTCACATGAGAGTGTGGAGAAGCGCCTAACCTCCCATGACCTCAAACCCCCATTCTGGATGGTGCTGAGGAGAGCTGTAGTCCAAAATGTCCCCTCTGGCTGGGGCTGGAGGAAGCTATGGTGCAAAGCAAGTAGAAGGCATCACCATGGAAAGTGGTGATAAGCCCTGTTCCTGCAAGAAGAGGCAGTCTATCCAACTTACTTGGTTGGGGAAACGACTTCGAAGCAAAACCGCCTCTCTATGTCTTCACAGGGCTTGACCGTGCATAGCCTGAGGTCTTCGACCACCACAGTTAGGACGTCCTGAATGCAGGAGAAAATGACCATCAGCCCAAAAGGCACCCAGTAACATATTAATAGAGGCTGCAACAGAGGACAACAGCACCATAGGTCGAAATGTTCTTCTGTCATTAGATGTGACATCGCTGCACACCTGCTAGGCTGCTAGGTCCCCCCGGCACATGCGCACAGATGTGCAGTTTCAGCCACAGAAGGGGATTGACGGAGCACAAGGCAGGATAGAGGTGAATTACCGCCTCCTTTTGGATGTGACTCTCCGCTTGGGAGTTGCTATTATGGGTGAGCCTAACAGAGCACCCAATAGGCTGCACATATTCCCTGTTTTTGCACCACCCATCAAAGATCCGGATCTATAAGATCCAGATCTTTGAGATGGGGTCCTCCCTGGGATCCGGTCCTGAAAGATCTAGATCTAGGAGAGGACTCCATACATCTGCATGGGCCTGCTAGCACCTGATTGCAAAGGGGAACACCATGCGGACATTGTAGTACCCATTTCGTCAGAATTGGAAGGGCCACCGGTGGCATGGTGCAATCGGCCAGAGCCACCATCAATCATGGGGTACTCCCGCCACTAATTCACTACTGTTACCAGAATCAAGGGGTTTTGACCTTTAGTTTCTTCTGGTAGACGAGTTGGCTGTTCTGGATGGAGAACCATCTCCTGAGAAGAGGAGGAGAAGAAAGAGACACGGATAACGGGAAGCAAACATTCATCTAGCCACAATCTTGAGAGTGAGCATGTGCAATAATATTCAAAATATTTGTTATTCAATTGAATTCAGACACTGGAATTCGAATAGAATGTCCAGATATTTGTTTTTTTAATATTCAAACAGATACGAATACTTTGAATTGTTTCTTTGCACCCAGGCTTCTGCCTTTTAAATAGCTTCCTCAGGGTGCTCCTCCTGTTAGGGAGGGAGGTGTGGGGGAGGGCGGGAGGGAGAGGGTTATATATATTTTTAAATTATGTTTTAATATTTGGTATGTTCTGTTCTTATTGTAACCTGCCTTGGGACTGTTTGGTGAAGGGCAGGATATAAATTTCTTGAGTGAGTGAGTGAAGGAGAAGGAGAAGGAGAGTTGGCTTTTCTACCCTGCTTTTCTCACCCATATAAGGGGACTCAAAGCGGCTGACAAACCTTCTGTTCTTCTCTCCACAACAGACACCCTGTGAGGTAGGTGGGGCCGTGTGAGAGCTCAGAAGAGAGCTGTGACTAGCCCAAGGCCACCCAGCTGGCGTCATGGGGGAGGACGGAATCGAACCCAGTATTCCCAGATAAGAGTCCAGCTCACTCACCACTAGACCAAACAGGTGGTTGGGTGGGTGGATGAGGAACTCCTTCCTGGGAAAGGTAAATATCAGAACTGTGAAATAGCATTGGGACTGCCTGAAGGTCACCCAAGAAGCTCCTGGAATGCCTAATGACGTATCAAAATATGGAGTTTGGGCCCATACTGTCAGCAGGAGCTGAACACAACTCAACAGCGCATGTGTTATCGTTCTAATTCTTCTCTTTTGAAAAACATCAACAGCGCCTTACCGGTTCCATGTCTTGAACGCGTTGCTTGCTCTCTTGAAGAGGTATCCTTCCATCACTACTCCATTGGGAGCGTCGACGTTGAATTCCACTTTGGAGTCATCGTAGGAAAAGTCCTAAAAGGTCCAGAGATCAGCAAAAATGTGCTGTTAGATGCATGAAGAGTTGGTGTTTCGAAGCCTTTTACAGGGAGCTGAGAGCAGGTGAAGGTTTCCTCCTCTGTGTTCTGCTTGAGGAGGCTCAGAAACAAATTGTGGGCCACTGTGTGAGACAGGATGCTGGATAAGGTGAGTTGGGGCTTACAGCAACAAGGCTCCTCTTATGTTCTTCTACAGAAATCTGAGAAGGGCAGGTGTATCAATGGCCACTAGAATGGATGCCCAGGTATCACTTCCCAATTTAAAGAAGACATTGACAAACTAGAGCAAGTCCAAAGGAGGGCTACCGGAATGGTTAGCGGTCTGGAAACCATGTCCTAAGGGGAATGGTTGAAGGATCTAGGAATGTTTAGTCTACATAAGAGAAGACTGAGAGGAGACATGATTGTGGTCTTCAAGTACCTGAAGGGCTGTCACAGTGCAGAGGGATCGTCCCTATTCTCACTCACACAAGATGGGAGGACTAGAAACAATGGGATGAAATTTCAAGGGAGTCAATGCAGATTAGATATTAGGAAAAACTTCCTGACACTGTGAAAGATCAGTCAGTGGAACAAATGCCACAGGAGTGAATAAGTTCTCCTTCACTGGAGGTCTTCAAGCAGAGGCTGGACAGACATCTGTTTGGATGGTTTAGGAAATTCTGCATTGACCAGGGGGTTGGACTGGATGACCCTAGAGGTCCCTACCAACTCTGTGATTCTATAGTTACAGAGACAGGCAGGATACCTCTAAAGGCCATTTGCAGGGAGCGGAGAGCAGTTGAAGGGTTTTGCCTTTGACTTTTGCTTGAAAATGCCCACAGGCAATGGTGGGCCACTGTGTAACAGCTGTGACTAGCCCAAGGTCACCCAGCACGCTTCATGGGGGAGTGCGGAATCAAACCCGGTATTCCCAGATAAGAGTCCGGCTCCCTAAACACTAGACCAAACTGGCTCACACCAACAACCTCACCTCTACAGCAGGCTGAAGGAACGGAGCTACACTGGTTTAAATTTGCAATGCTGATATCGCCTCCATCTTGGAAGATGGAGATGGAGACAGAAATTTTGATTTTTTATATATATCATGTCAACTATTCTTGCACAATCAGTTATATTGTTGGCCATGGGATCACCCTGCCTGTTGGAGACTCTACACACCCATTTTGGCACTTAATTTGAGGGGGATAAATGGCTCAGCACCCCAGCGGTGGTCCATTTTAAGGCAACGGCAGCCATTAGTGTGAGTATCTTTTGCCCATACAGGCCGCGGTGAAGGTTGGTTGCTAAGCAACATCTTCTTCACTCTCATTAAGATGAGTTATTTCCACGCTGAAGTGATGCCGGCTCTACGGGAAGGTTCCATAATAGGGGGAAGAAGGTAGACAGACGGCGCAGAGCCGCGCTGGGTCAGAATGAGTCACTGCTGAGGAAAGACAGGCTGACACACAATTAGAGCCAGAAATACCGAAGGGTTTTCAATCAAAAGAAAACCGTCCTGACATCACACAAGGGAGAGAAAGAAAGAGCGACTACCTTGGTGTGATGCCTAGCATTTAACCCCCAGCGTTCACAATCTGGGATTATACAACCCGCCTCCAACATCCAGGGATCTCAGAAATGCATTGCCAAACTCCTGAGCATTCTGAATCTCCCAAACTAGGGATGGGCATGGATATTTGCAACATTCGTTATTAGTACACAAATAAAATTTTACGATATCCGTATAGATATCTGCAAGAATGCTTTTTTTTTTTTACATTCTATTCGAATCAAATCGAATACCCAAAAATCCAATTTGAATCTTTTAAGTTCGAGTTTAACAAGATTCGATTCGGATTTACAAAATTTGAATCTATTCGTTTGAATTTTTTATTCGAATCTGCAAATAGAAATGTCAACAACATTTGTATGTGCATGTAAGCATCTTTCCCACAACTGTACGCGTCTGTATACATCCTCTGAGGTGTCTATGGCTCCAATTACTCTGCATCAGAGGAGCCCATTGTGAGCCAGTTTGGTCTAGTGGTTAAGGAGCCGGACTCTTATCTGGGCATGCTGGGTTTGAGTCCGTACTCCTCCATGAAACCAGCTGCGTGACCTTGGGTGAGTCACAGCTCTCTTTCTGAGCTCCCACAGCCCCGCCTACCTCACAGGATGTTCTGTTGTGGGGAGAAGAACAGAAGGCTTGTCAGCTCTTTTGAGTCCCATTAAATGGGTGAGAAAAGTGAGGTAGAAAAGCCAACTCCTTCTCCTTCTTCAAAAGGACTTCCCCACATTGGTGGATTAAATCCAACCCCTGTCTTTATGGATCAGAGCAAGACATGTGGAATGCCTATGAATCAGGAGTATCTAATGGGTCATAAATTATCTATCCTTGCATCACACCATGGGGGGAAAGTTCTTTAGGCTTCTTTTGTTACCTCCTGAGGCTGATCTCTGTCACTTCCTCCCCCCCTCCAAAATATTGTTTGATAGGAAGTTGACAACCCTTAGTCAAATTGCCAAGGGGTGATCAGGAGAGCTGCCTTTCAGCTTATGATGTCAAACCAAGACATCTAATTGCCATAAGACTATGCAGGCTAAATCCTCACTGACAACTATCAATCACAAAGGATCCAATAGGACAGTCTAAAAATGGCCTTCAATGAAGAATAGAAAGGGCCACCTAAAACGGCTGCAGGAGAATTTTCTCAACAGAATTGGGATGTGCACATATATTCAAAACATTCAAAGTTCAATTGGATTTGATCGGATTTGGACATTCGAATTCAAATCAAATGTCTCTAAATTCCAATGTATTTAATTGTGAATGAATTCCTGAATCTTTCGAATCATTCATACAGATTATTCGGACATTTATATGTGTACGGATACGTACGCATTACATACATGTCCGTATGCATCTTATACGTACAGATACGTACGGGATGAAAATGGGATGAGTAAGGATGCGTATGGACACATTTGAATGTTATTGACATTTGTATCTTCTAATACGAATTGAATATCTGTACGAATAGATTCTAATGTATTTTATTCAAATCAAAGGTGAATACATTTGAATTCTGAACATTCAAATTGATTCAGATCTTCGGATATTCAATCCAAATTGAATCGAATCCCAAAAATTGCATTCGTGCACACCCCTACAACAGAAGGCGGGACCAGATCCCTTTGTTATCCTTTACAATGCTGTGGTTCATATGAAGAGGGTCAAACATGTTTTAAGTATTTGATCTGCCACTGAAAAAGAGAGAAATCGAATCTGGTACAAGTTACTCCCTGTTATATTGCTCACCAGGTTAGAGGGACAAGCAGGATGCCTCTAAGGCAATGCTTCTCAACCTGGGGGTCGGGACCCCTTTGGGGGTCTCCCGCAACCCTTCCCTCCCACCTCCCAGCTGCTCTGCCCCCGTGGTTGGGGGTCTCCACAATACGCGGAACTCCATTAAGGGGTCGCGGCATTAGGAAGGTTGAGAACCGCTGCTCTAAGCCCATTTGCTGGGATTCGTGAGCAGGAGAAGGTTTGCCCTTGTCTCTGCTTGAGGTGCTCGTGGGCAGTTGGTGGGCCCCTGGGTAAGATGGGATGCTGGAATGAATGGACTGTGGCCTGATCCAGCACGGCTCCTCTTAGGTTCTTAGGTTCTTTTCTCCTTCACTTGAGCCATTCCACAAAACATCTGCCCCTGAACTGAGCATCAAATGTGGCAGGCCAGCTCATCAGCTCCGCAAGTGAGACCGTCCATGCATGAAGAGAAAGCATCTGATCACATTCAATAAGGGCTGAAGTTTGAAGGCACAACCTGAAGCGAGGAGCTATCTGTGCACCCCAGGGCAGCAAGAGGTGAAGGAAGGAAGGAAGGAAGGAAGGAAGGAAGGAAGGAAGGAAGGAAGGAAGGAAGGAAGGAAGGAAGGAAGGAAGGAAGGAAGGAAGGAAGGAAGGAAGGAAGGACATCCAATTTCCTTTGCATTTCCCCAAGGAAGATCCAGGTTTGTGTTTACCCATGTACCCTTTGGAGAGGGAATCTTTAGATCCTCAGCAGAACTAACCACCCTAACTTGTACCACATCACAACCAACTGTGGACTCAACCACAGGCCCTTATAAAAAGGCTTCAGACTTGGCAGTATGCAGGCAATTTTATTATTATTATTACTATAGCTCCCATCTGACTCAGCCCTGGGACTGGGGGTTTTGTAGTCCAAAATGGCTGCATTGTCTGGGGTTAACTGGAGTCTGAAACACCCCAAAACCACTGCTAAGACACCATTGTCCCAGCTCAGCGAAGAGAACAGGCTTGGAGCTGTCCGTGGTTCTGATCACCTCTTGCTGGAATTTGCCGTGATGACGCAAAGGGACTCAACTTTCACAGCCACTGGGATTTGGATCTGACCTACTTAACCTAAATCTACTCGACTCAGCTTGATACTTTGTGATCCTGATCAATGGAGACGAGGCGGCAGGTGCTAGGAAGGACACCCCTGCTGAAATTTGGACAATCAGTTTGTACTAGTAACAGAAGACCTGTGGCTTTCCTGATTTTAAGTCTGCCAAGGGGTCCACCTCAGCACCAGGGGACTGCATGGGCAAATCCACACAATATTTCTTGCAGCACAAGAGAAGAGACCCACCACTGCTATCTCTTGGGATATTTTCTGAGCTCTCAACATAATCTACAGCCCTGGGTTTTCACAGGTGATCTTTCACAGGTGATCTTAACCAGGTGCAACCCTGTCAGCTTTTGAGAACAGGCAAGATCATAAAAACCTCAGAGGAGCCCTGCTGGATCAGCCCACAGCCCATCTAGTCCATAAGAGCCTAAGAGGAGCCCTGCTGGATCAGACCACAGCCCATCTAGTCCGTAAGAACCTAAGAGGAGCCCTGCTGGATCAGGCCACAGCCCATCTAGTCCATAAGAACCTAAGAGGAGCCCTACTGGATCAGACCACAGTCCATCTAGTCCATAAGAACCTAAGAGGAGCCCTGCTGGATCAGACCACAGCCCATCTAGTCCGTAAGAACCTAAGAGGAGCCCTGCTGGATAAGACCACAGCTCATCTTGTCCACAAGGGCCTAAGAGGAGCCCTGCTGAACCAGCCCACAGCCCATCTAGTCCATAAGAGCCTAAGAGGAGCCCTGCTGGATCAGATGTATCAATGGCTACTAGAATGGATGCCTAGGTACTGCTGAGTAACCACAATGCTTTTCCTTCTTTCTTTCCTTCCTCCCTCCCTCCCTCCCTTCCTCCAAACTCCCAAGACAAAAACAATTGAGTGCTTTAGATGAGGAGAAAGAGTTTCCTATTCTAAGTAAGACCAACGTGATGCCCTTGTTCTTGCAACGAATTAAAACCTGACATTTGCAAACTTTTTCTGTGCAGCCCTGCAAACAGACCCACTGAAGACGATCCGACTGGCACACAGCCGCTTTTCTCCAAACAAGGGCACACGTTTCAGGAACACGCGGGCTGTTCCACCGCACGGTTCTCAGATCCGCCAGGAATGACATAATGCATTGTCCCTTTGTTTCTGCCTTTGAGTAACGTTCAATCACACACGCCCACACATTACTCCCCGGGTTTTACTCGAGATTGAATCCAGCCAAATGCTCCTGAAATCCAGGAGAGAGAGAGATAGTGTGTGTGTGTGTAAGACTCATCTTTCAAAACACAACCACCCTCCAACTGTTTTACCACCTTTCGACACAACAGTTAAACCTCACACTTGATACAACGTGTGTTTGGTTTGAAAATAACCCATCTCCACCCCCTCTTGCTTTGAAAAGTGAAGCTCACAGATTCACCAAGGGTGAGAAAGGCAATGTGCAGTGAAAGACCGACACTCCGCTAATTTTTCTACAGGGGAAAAAAAATTCCGTACAAAATGCAACAATTCTCTTTTCCCCATCTCCCCAGATATAATTAGATTCACAGGATGCAATCTAGACTTATCCTGGATCATATCAGCAGGTTATCTCAGAATTATCCATCCATCCATCCATCGTTTATATTTCTATCCCACCCTATACCAGAAGATCTCAGGGCAAGTAACAACATTTAAAATCAAATATATTAACACAATAAAAGCACATATTAAAACAACAGTGTCTGCAAATGGGGAGAACGTGTGCCCGCATTTTTGACATTCTATTCGAATCGAATACCCGAAAATCCAATTCGATTCGAATCTATTAAATTCAAATTTAACAAGATTTAATTCGAATTCACCAATTTTGAACCTATTTGTTCGAATTTTTGATTCGAATCTGCACATATGAATGTCGACAACTTTCGTAGAGGCCTGTACGCCTCTTCCCCGGGTCCACACACATCCGTACGCGTCCATATGCATCCCATAGCTATCCCGTATGCAACCCGTTTTTGTCCCTTACTGACCCGTACAAATCAATACGGATGCGGGAAAGATGCAGATCTTCAAGTACACATCATGGACGAACCCGTACACATACAAATGTCCGGACAATTTGAATGAATACATCCAAAATTTGAAATTTGATTCAAATGTTTACATTCAAATTTTGGGACGTTCGATTTGAGTCTGAATGTCAAAATTCAGCAAATTCAATCGGATTTCGAATGTCTACAAATATTCATACGCATCAATTGCATGTCCCCATTTTATGCCTGCTTTCTCCATTCCATCAAGAACTTGACAGTTACTTCCATAGTATTGCAAAATTTTGTCAAAAGTACCTTCAAGCTCTACTTAATTCTGATTAGTGTAATTGTAGGGCATTAATTAGTTACCCTTATTATGGTAAACCCCATCTCTTACGGCATGTTTTAGTTTATTATAGACTGCAAATTGAAATATTTATCTATCTACTTTCAGCCACCTAGCCACCTGTCTATCTAATATCTGTCTCCCAATCTACCAATTCACTCACTGGCTGATAGAAATAATAAAAGCCCCAAGAAAAGCTCTTTGGCCAACTAACTCGTAACTCCTTTTATCAGATCTCAGTGACGACTGAATGTGGGATAATTTATACAGAATAACCCAAAGGAAAACTTCCCTCCCCTTTTATCATTCCAAATCTAACACAAGTGTGATGGGCACAGAGTGAACAGACGGTTGACAAAGCTGATGGTGAAAAAATACATATGTGTGGTTCACAGTTTGGAAGACTTTGGCAGGTGGAGTTGGCAAGGACCGGCCGTGGAGTAGAGATGTCCACAGATACCGGCAACATTCGATGCATGCCCATAACCATCCTCCCCTCATCCATACGCGTCCATACGCGTCTGTACACGTTCATGTGCATCCCGTAGTTACCCTGTACGCAACCAATTTCCGTCCCGTATGGATCCGTACCCCACTTTTCTCACCCATTTAAGGGGACTCAAAGCGGCTGACAAAGCTTTTCTAGTCTTCTCCCCAGAACAGACACCCTGTGAGGTCGGTGGGGCTGTGAGAGCTCAGAAGAGAGCTGTGACTAGCCCAAGGTCACCCAGCTGGCTTCATGGAGGAAGAAGAAGAGTTGGCTTTTCTACCCCACTTTTCTCACCCATTTAAGGGGACTTAAAGCGGCTGACAGAGCTTTTCTATTCTTCTCCCCAGAACAGACACCCTGTGAGGTGGGTGGGGCTGTGAGAGCTCAGAAGAGAGCTGTGACTAGCCCAAGGTCACCCAGCTGGCTTCATGGGGGAGAGCGGAATCGAACCCGGTATTCCCAGATAAGAGTCCGGCTCCCTAACCACTAGACCAAACTGGCTCACAAACTGGAAAGATGTGGATCTTCAAGTATGAACCCATAAGCATGCAATTGTCTGGATAGATCCGAAATTTTGATGTCGAAATTCGGCACATTCAATCGGATTGTGAATGCCTACGAATATTCATGTACACCCCTAGCACGGGAGGGAAGGGAACCACATTTGCTTGCCAAATGATCCAGCTCAATTTCTTGCACGTCTAGTTAATTTAAAAACAAAACGCAAGGCTTTCCCACTTGCAAAGCTGTGTAACAGCATCATACACTTTTGCCTTCAAAGGGTGCACTTTGCTTTATTAAAGACCCCAAAGAGCAGCCACATTCAGCATGTACGGAAAGAGCGCACTAAAAGCAAAAGTCAGACACACACACACCCCAAAAAAAATCCTTCTGCAGGAAAGCTAGGAGATTCAGACACCATCTGCTCCTTCTGCAGTAAGTAAATATTACTCGTGGACAGCTTTTCTTTGGTACCTTAAACCTTGCGACAAAGGAAAGGAAGGATCTGACCCCGCACGGCGCAGCACTGCACACCGGCTGTGTGTTCTCAAGCCGCCTCCCAGACAAACGGTCCCTTACCAGGAGATACTCCAGCCGGCCAAAAATCTTCATGGTTCCGCTCCTACGATGCTCAGCTGGGTCTGAACCTCTTTCTCCAATCGCACGCCTATGTTGCCGGAAACTGAGAGTAGTCTGCTCTGCACCTTCCCTGCGCCCGCATGTGCGCCCGCACTATGCGCAGAGAGAAAGAGAGGGGGGGCACGCTCTCTCTCACTCCTCCCAGTCCCGTCCTTTCCTGCCACGGAGCCCCGCGCCGTGTTCCGTCAGAGCGAGCTGCCTCGGCAAGGATGCCCATGCCCCCTCGCCCGTGGCCACCTGCCCAATCTCTTCTTATGCATCCTTTCCCCCCCGAGGTCAGCGGCTTCCCTTTCAGAGTCAATCAGCATTCAGAAGGGCTAATTAACATACAGCTGTCACCTCGGGACGGAGGTTGCGGGGAGGGGGGGGCGGTTTGGCCGGGTTTACGAAAAAGGGGGGGGAGAAAGAACACCACACTCGTCTGTGTGACCTCTGACCCCTCCCGAAGGGCTTGGCAGGCTCTGAAAGAAGCCATTTCCTATCACGACTGCTTCACCTCCTCAGCCTGTACGCCGAGCCGTCCATGGGACGCCCCCCGTGGAGGCAGAGAGACCTTGGCCAACCCCGAGCTCAGCCTGCCCCACTTGGAGGGTGATAAAGCAGCGCCATATGGCTGGCTGGTTTACTTATTTATTTTTAAAGCCACCCTACTAAATCAACCTGACGGGCAACACCCTGGCCCACATTTTCTCCCTGGCTGTTCCCACACGTTCCCATGCCAGCCGCCCGGATACTCTGGCTCTGTCCTGAAAGGCGACCAGGTTCCCATTGCGGAACCAGCAGATTCGAACTAGAGTGTCTGCGCTAGGGTATGTGCGCAGATATTTGAAAATTCAAAAATCCAATTAGAATTTGACGAATAGCGGCATTCGAATCGGGTTTTTGAAAATCCGAATTTGAACATCCGATCGAATTTCGGATATCATAGAATCATAGAATGGTAGAGTTGGAGGGGACCTCCTGGGTCATCGAGTCCAACCCCCTGCTCAAGGCAGGATCTCCTAAACCATCTCAGACAGATGGCCGTCCAGTCTCTGCTTGAAGACCTCCATCGAAGGGGAACCAACCACCTCCCGTGGCAGCCTGTTCCACTGGTTGATCACTCTTACTGTTAGAAATTTTTTCCTAACATCTAAACTAAATCTTTTCCCCTGCAGTTTCACCCCATTGTTTCTAGTCCTTCCTTGAGAGAGTGAGAACAGGGCTGATCCCTCTGCCCTGTGACAACCCTTGAGGTATTTGTAGACAGCTATCATGGATTTTTGAATAATTCGACTGAATAGATATGTTTATATCACATCCAAGCATTGTGTTTATTTGCACTTATAACACAGGACGAAAACGGGATGCAAACAGGATGCAAACATGACAAAAACGGGATGCACGCAAATTCCAAAATCAGATACAAAGGATGACATTTGTATTTTTGAACTCAAATCAGATTTTCGAATGTACAGATTCAGAATCCGGATTTTTAAAATTTGAATCGAATTGAATATTCAAATACAAATGTGTCCATACTCATCTGTACGCATCCATACTCATCCCGTTTTTATCCCAAATTCATCCTGTTTTTGTCCCGTACGTATCTGTACAAATGCGTATGGATATGAATAAGATGGGTACGGATACGTAGGTAATGCGTACATATCCGTACACATATGAAAGTCTGAATAAGTTGTACAAATGATTCGAAAGGTTCAAAAAATTCATTCAAATGTTAAATTCAAATGTATAGACATTCGAGTTCAATTCAAATGTCCAAATTCAATCAAATTAAATCGAATTTCAAATGTTGCGAATATTTGTACAGATCCCTAAGCAGCACTAGTAAGAACAGCACAGCCAAAGTGTGAAGAAAAAGTGGTGTGAAGAGGTGAAAGATTCAGAATTTCCACTCCTTAATGTATTATGGCTGCCATGTATTTTTTTTTAAGTGCTTTTAATGTATATTCTGTTTTCAATCCTTTGTTTTAATGGTTGTTACCCGCACAGAGACCTTCGGGTATGGGGTGGGATGGATGGATGGATGGATGGATGGATGGATGGATGGATGGATGGATGGATGGATGGATAGATGGATAGATGGATAGATGGATAGATGGATAGATGGATAGATAGATGGATAGATGGATAGATGGATAGATGGATAGATGGATAGATAGATGGATAGATGGATAGATAGATAGATAGATAGATAGATAGATAGATAGATAGATAGATAGATAGATAGGTGGATGAATAGGTGGATGAATAGGTGGATGAATAGGTGGCTGGATAGATGGATAGATGGAGAGAGAGAGAGAGATGATGGACGGATAGACAGATAGACGATGATGATAGACAGACAGATAGATAGATAGTTGATGGACGGATAGATGGATAGACAATGATGACAGACAGATAGATAGCCATCGATGGATGGATGGATGGATGGATGGATGGATGGATGGATGGATGGATGGATGGATGGATGGATGGATGGATGGATGGATGGATGGATGGATGGATGGATGGATGGGTAGGTAGGTAGAGAGACAGACAGACAGACAGACAGACAGACAGACAGACAGACAGACAGACAGAGATATGATGGACAGATAGACGGATAGACGATGATGATAGACAGACAGATAGCCATCGACAGACAGACAGACAGACAGACAGGTGGATGGATAGATGGAGCAGAGGTGAAGCCCTGAGACTGAACAGATATTTCCCAGCCCTCCTTTCTCTCCCTCCTGGCAGACGAATTGGACTCCTCTCTCGTAGCATCTGCGGCAAGACCAGCTCTCTGGATACCCTCATCAGTGAGATTTCAAATCCTGTTACGCTCAGGGCGACTCACACGCCCTCCGGGAAGCATCACGATCAGGCCACAAAAGCGCTTGGAAGCTTCTCTCTGCTGACTTTGCTCAGGAATGCTGGTTCACACGGCTGCCAGTTTGTCAGACCACCGTCAGCATTAGCTCTCTCTGTCACCGGGCTTGGTGTCCAGCTGCCCCCATCTCATTTTTGGCAAGTACAAGTACAGACTAGGGGTGCGCACGAATGCAATGGTCAGAATTTGGTTTGATTCGAATATTCGAACACAAACAAACAGAGAAAAATGAATGTATTCAAATTCATTCATATGTGTCTGTACGCCTCCTGTTTTTATCCCGTGTGCATCCCGTTTTTGTCCGGTACAAATGTGTACAGATACGAATGAGATGCGTACAGATGCATAAGTAATGCGAACGTATCCGCCCACATACGAATGTCCAAATGATTCATATGGATGATTCAAAAGATGTGAAATTTGTTTGAATGCTAAAAAACGAATTCAATTCGAATTCAATTGTCCAAATTGGAACGAATTTGATCGAATTTTCAATGTTCTGAATATTCTTGCATATCCCTGCGCTGGACATATGGCAAAACCAGTCATAACCACTGGACGGGAAACAGGCCTGGGGAGACAATCCCCCTAAAGCATAAAGGGTTGGTGTCTATGATGTTTGAAACAGGATGAGGCCATTTAAGCTGAACTTCAAAGCATTTAAATACAGCTCTCTCGCCCGCTGAGATCATGGTTAGCGATTCAAGGTGAACGTGGTTTGCTTCTTCCAAAATACCCTTTGTAATCAGTTTAGAGGGGTGAAAAAAATTCCTGGACATTTGTGCACTGTGAGAAGGGTTCCTTCTACAGAATTAACCACATGTTACCCAACATCCCTAGAATTCAGCATCACGGTCAACGCGACACACGAAAACAGGATCAATGAAAGGCCAAGGGACAGAGAATTGAACATATTTCTCAAAACAGGTTTTTAAGTCTATAAACAACCTGGAAACATGCAAAGTAGAACCTACCTGCAAAAGGGTCTGTGAAAGTGTGTCAAGTTGTCGGGAAGCAGGCAAAAAAGGAAGAGAGGAGAAAGAGTTACTGTGGTTCCTTTGCACATCATTAGATACAGTCATTAAATACAATTTCCAATCCAACCACGAAATAACAGCAGCAATGTCACCAAGACTCCCCATGAAGCTTTTTTAGTCCTGTTTTAGTCCCGTTTGGACTATTTTTGGGACTATTTTTGAACATAAGAAACAGGACTTTTAAATTCCCCCCACCCCTGTGCAAACCCTGCCAGAAATAAAGGCAGAAAAAAAAAACGCTGGGAACACAGGCAGTTTTAAAATTACTTTCTATTTCACACCTTTCTCTTTTGAGATGATTCCCAGCAAATGTGCGCTCAAGCAGATCAGCAAAGGATCAACCCCAGTGCAATAAAATGTGCTCCACACCTAATCAACCATTAGTGAACTTTTGGTGAGGCAGGGCATGCTTTGAGGCTGTAGCAGCCTCCTCCACGTGTGGATGCTCTTCACCAGAAGTTCACTAATTCTTCACTAGGGGCCGTAGTGCAAATAGGCCTAAGAAAGTGTCAATAAAACTCATCTTCCTAAAGTACCAATTATCACTCACTCACTATGTCTTCACTACCATGGCTAAAGAGCATTTGAGCTGCATTTCCACCTCCCAAGAAATTGTTCCCCAGGCTCTGAGATCCATCACCCACCACTGGGACCACCTCCCAACAGATGGGCCCTGAGGGAATGCGCAAGCTTTACCCTCAAGCTGAAAAAGATATATAATCTGAATCCTGTGCATTAAAGCGGGTTTTTAACAAAAACACATCGACAGCAGAAATTGATGGCCAACCACCCTCTTTCCCCATCTCTCTAGGGGACACCTCTGCACTCCATTACCATGACGAGCTCCACTTCCATATACATTAAGTATGAAATTGATACTCAGCCGGACAAGGGAGATTCTGGTCTCCTAGCTAGTGATTTCCCATCAAGCAACACACAAGCTAAGCGACAACCCTCCAGGAAAAAGGACGGTGGGGAGAAGAAGGAAAAGGACAGCCAATTTGCCATACCTTTTAATCCGTCCTACCTCCACCCTCCACCCCAATAATCCAATAATTTGATTCACTGGGGCATCTGGCTTCTTATAGCACTTCCAACAGCTTTATTTGTTTGGGAAGGAAGGAAGGGAGAAACACTTAACTTGAGTCACTCCATTCACCCGTCTGCTGGCTGATTTAGGAGAGTGTGCAGACCATCTGGCAGGGGAGACAGGGAGGAGGGAAGACAGCTGGACAGATGTGCCAGACACAGAAAGGGGAGAGGGGGCTCTCCGGTGCTGGCTGGAATTTGCAGGGAACAAGGTTCAGCCTGTGTTCCCAGAGATTAAAAGAGTATCTGTACTACTGTCTAATGTAGGGATGTACAGGAATGTCTTTTTGGCATGTGATCTGAAAGAAATTCGATGTTCAAAAATCCCTATTCATATAAATACAAGGCATTCGAATATAGTAAAATTTTATTCGATATGAATCTATTCATACGCATTCATACAAACATTCAATACATATCAGATATGAATGAATACGTATTCAATACGTATCTGATACAAATAGATACGTATCTGATATGAATACATACATAACTGATACAAATACATACATATCTAACACAAATAGATATGTAACTGATACAAATAGATATGTACTTGCTATGAATAGATATGTATCTAGTATAAATAGATACATAACTGATATGAATAGATACGTATCTAATATGAATAGAGAAGTATCTGATACAAATAGATACATAACTAATACAAATACATATTTGCTATGCATAAATACGTATTTGATACAAACAGGTATGTAACTGTTACAAATAGATATGTATCTGCTATGGATAGATACGTAACGGATACAAATAGATACGTAACTGATATGAATAGATATGTAACTGATACAAATACATATCTGATATAAATACATATCTGATACGAATAAGCACGTATCAGATGCATTTCCCCAGTTTAACAAATGTCTGAACTATTTGTACGAATGTCCAGAAATATTCGTATTTGTTAGAATGTTAGCATACCAATATGGTAACCCTCAATTCGAGTTCGAATGTCCAAATTCAGCCAAATTCGGCCAAATTTCAAATGTTTCAAATATTCATGCACATCCCTAGTCTTACGCCTTTGACCACTGACTACTGGTACTGCTTTTGGGTAAACAAAAAAAAAAAAAACAGGGACAGCTCAATTGAAATTGCAAGGAAAAACCAAACTCTTCAATGACACTTTGTTTCTGCGGACTTTGGCAGAGAAAAAGAAACTACCCGCTAAAAGAAAACCATGTCAGACTTGTGTAAGTTTCTTTGGCCTTCAGGATTCTGCACTGAAATTTTGGACTCCTTATGTAATATTCCAAGGTGATGGCTCACAGAGACTTACCCGCTGCTGAATCAGCGCGTGCTTATGTTCCATTTCTCGTTTTTCTACGGCAGAGTCAATCACCAACTGGTCCAGCTAAAGCAGAGAAAGAGAGAGATTACTATTCTTTTCAATATTCATGTCCACTGAGCATGAACTCAGTTCCTAAAGGAACCACAACTTTTTAGCTGCCTTGCCCTCTGCCTCGCCAGGCCCAGTGGCACTAGACTCGAACATATGTTGGATTTCTTAAGAGTTTTTTTAATCAATATTGTTTTTAATATATATTGTTTATGATCTGTTGTTTTATAACTGGTTACCCGCCCTGAGACCTACAGGTATAGGGCGGCATAGAAATTGGATGGATGGATGGATGGATGGATGGATGGATGGATGGATGGATGGATGGATGGATGGATGGAGAGGTGGGCGGATGGATGGATGGATGGGTCAATATGTATGGAGAGATAAATGGATGGATGTATATTCATAGATGATGGATGGATGGATGGATGGATGGATGGATGGATGGATGGATGGATGGATGGATGGATGGATGGATGACAGCCATTGTTGGCCTACCGGATTTTTGAAAATCCAATTCAAATCCAGATTATCCGGATCCATACTTTCAAAAATCCAATTCGTATCCGAATATACAAATGTTGATAAGATTCGTACCCCTTATACAAATTTGCGCAAATCTGTATTTATCCCTTATGCATCCCGTTTTCATTCTGCATTATTTGTGCAAATAGGTATAATTTTCACACACACTGGTATACGATGGATACGGATCTACTAATTTGAATTGTTAAAAAATCCGTGTCGGATTTTCAAAAATCCTAAATTCATCCGGACGTGTAAATTTGGATTTTTGCAAATTTGGTTCAAATTGAAATGTTGACATTCAATGGATTCGAATCAGATCTTTTAATTTTTGAATATGTGTGCACATCCCTACAGTACACTAAAGGTACAGGAGGAGCACACACATTTACTCTTTTCCCTCCCCTCCTGCAATCTTCTGACCACCTTCTCCAGCACATTTGGTCCTTACCTCGGTAGCCAGTTTCTTCATGTAGGGGTCTAGTTCATGAAGGAGACTGTAACCTTGTTGGAAAAAGGTGTATTGGGCGTGCATGAATGACAACATCTATGGAATCAGAGGAAGAAGAATACAGACATGAAGAGAGAGGCACGTGACCAAACAGAACTTTTTCAGAAGAAAATTCCCTAATGCTCCCTTTGGACCTAATTTTGGAGGAGGAGGAGGAGGAGGAGCCCACTTTTCCAGAGTGGACTCAAAGTGGCTGACAAACCTTCTGTTCTTCTCCCCAATACCCTGTGAGGTAGGTGGGGCTGTGAGAGCTCAGAAGAGAGCTGTAACTAGCCCAAGGCCACCCAGCTGGCTTCATGGAGGAAGAACAGTTGGCTTCACCGATTTAAGGGGTCTCAAAGTGGCTGACAAACCTTCTGTTCTTCTCCCCACAACAGAACACCGTGTGAGGTAGGTGGGGCTGTGAGAGCTCAGAAGGGAGCTGTGACTAGCCCAAGGCCACCCAGCTGGCTTCATGGGGGAGGGCGGAATCAGACCCGGTACTCCTAGATAAGAGTCCGGCTAACTAACCACTAGACCAAACTGGAGGGATGGGTGTGGAATTATGTATCAGCCTGTGAGGCAGATCCCATAATGGGCCTTTTTATTAGATAGACATCAATTTTAGTCACAATGGGCCAATCCGCACCTTTCCCAGGTAACTCCTGGAATAGGTTGGGTGTCCTCATTTTGCGTCGCTGGATCTATTCCAAACTTAACCAGTGCTTCTCCAGTTGCTTGCTAGGTGTGGATTGCTTCCCATTAAAGAGGTGACCACAGAGCCATGGCACTGGTAGTACCAGAACACCAGCAGACCTGCACAGCAACTTTGCCTGTGCCACTGGGTCATGAGCTCCATTTGCACCTCTTTCTTGCAAAAGAGTTGCCAACTGGACATCCTGGGCTGTTTTTATCTCACATGCTTCCTGTTCCCTTTCTTACCGCATCCAGAATTTCAAATTTCTTCTTTGCCTGGAGGACATTGATCTAAAAGAAACAAACAAACATAAAACGTTAAGGCAAGATTTCCTGGACAAGGAAAAGAAAGCTTCACCTGCAACCTGGCTTCGAAATCACTCCAACTGAACGTCTGGTTAGCAGGCAGCTAGCATAGCTCAAAATTCATTTGAATGTTTAAATTCAAATGTGCGGACCATCTATTCGAGTTCGAATCTCCAGCTTCGATTGAACTTTGAACGTTTAGAAGATCTGTGCACATCCCTAGGCAGAGATCTTTACTTTCCATTGGAGATATATCTCAGGAGGAGAAGGAAGCATCAAATTATTTCATTGGGTTATTGCAAAAGCCTGAGGTTGGTCCTTCTATCTGTCATGGGTTGGCACTATTTATCATAATATTCAAAGTTCTCATGGCAGCAAAAGAGACGCAGGCTCAAGGGAGCCACCTAACGGCAGATGAGATAATCCAGGTTTTCTGACAGCCACGTTGTTTTTAATAAATTAAAATTGCTTTTTAGGGTCATGAACTTGGAATTCCATTCAAAGCACCACCAAGAAATCCCCACGCAGGCTCCGTCGTATTATTAATTAAGGTTAAGTGTGCAAGCCCCGCGCCCACAAACGGACACCAGCAATGCTTAGTTCTTTCACCCCACCTGCTTGATATTAAAAACTCTTATTTCCAGCCTACTGGCTGTTTATTTCCTTCAGCCTCAGCTTCCTTGGTTTATGAAGAGAGGGGACTTTGTAACACCTTCTGGGTTAGAATATAGAGAAGCTGGCAAAGTCTCTTCACAGAAACAAAATAAAAGGCTTTGTTCTTTACAATTGAAACAGGTATGGAAACAAATTAAGTGTTCTGGAAAAGAAGACAAGTATTTCAGTTCACAGGCACGCAAATTAGTTCCTTAACTTCACAACCCTTTTCCTTCTACCCCTTCTGGCCTTATCCCTGGCCTAGAAGGTCTGGACCTATGCTGGACAATATCCCCTGAGGGAACTGGACAGGGTCACCCGCCTTCCTCTCAGAACCCCAGGCGGGTTTTACACCACCTCACCTGAGGTAACTCGATGCCCGATTGGTTGAGGGCTCTCCTCCCCCTCCCGTTATGCTAATAAGGGAGGCTTCGCCCCTTCCTTACCTGCTCAGGCTGTCTGATTGAACTTCATTGCTTATTCCGCATTGAATGCGCCCTCACTACAGTTTGTAATTACATCACCCAGCACTGAAATTTAGTGTGGGCATCACACAGGCCTTCCGGTCTTACGTATCCCATACGCTCCCGATACGTATCCTTACGTATCCAATAAGTATCCTGTGACATATCTACTCTGAGAGCGTCAAATCTAACCTGAACCTGCTTTGAATCTGTTCTCAAACCACGTCAAATTAAGAAGTGTTGGCTTTTCTACCCCGCTTTTCTCACCCATTTAAGGAGACTCAAAGCAGCTGACAAACATTCTGTTCTTCTCCCCCCAACAGACACCCTGTGGGGTGTGGGGGGGCTGGGAGAGCTGACTAGCCAAAGGCCACCCAGCTGGCTTCATGGAGGAAGAAGAAGAGTTGGCTTTCCTAACCCACTTTTCTCACCCATTTAAGGGGACTCAAAGCAGCTGACAAACCTTCTGTTCTTCTCCCCACAACAGAACACCTGCGAGGTGGGTGGGGCTGTGAGAGCTCAGAAGAGAGTGTCTTCTTCTATTTTCAATCTGTTGCTTTAATGGTTGTTACCTGCCCAGAAACCTTTAGGTATGGGGTATTATAGAAATGTAAATAATGGATGGATGGATGGATGGATGGATGGATGGATAGATAGATAGATAGATAGATGGATAGATGGATAGATAGATAGATAGATAGGTGATAGGTGATGATAGGTGATAGGTGATAGATAGATAGAATGAATTATGGGTATTTCTAGATGTGACATGGCACCTGAGTTAAGCTAGGCTGTTTTTTATTGCGAATTTCAACACAGCGAGCTCAAAAGTTTTGCAATCACTGCCCTACAAGCTTTTTCCTTGCAAACCCTGATTTCCGTCCCCTATTCAGCAAAGCCGGTCGCTGGGGGCGCTCAGCACTTTCCCCCTCCCTTGCTCCCCCTGAATTTGCTCATTCCAGGCGATCAACAGGATGTGACAGCGTCAGCAGCCCCAGAAAGAGGCAGACGGCTCTGGCAGATGGTCCCCCGTTTAAAAGGTGGCAAGTGAGGCGACTGATAATGGAACAGCTTGGATCAATATTAGCTTTGAATCCATTTGTGGCACAAAAGATTCACGACCGGAGTGGTAAGGGCTTGCCAGCAATTCATGAAGGGGAAGAAACCAGCTCAGAAACACCATGAAGCAGAATGCCATTTTTATCCCATATGCATCCCGTCTTCGTCCCGTTTGTATCCGCGCAAATGCGTAGATACGAATAAGATACATATGTAATGCGAACTTATCCATACAAATACAAATGTCAAAATTATTTGTACAAACGCTTCGAAAGAGTCAAAAATTCACACAAATGTAAAAATCAAATTTAGAGACATTTGATCCGAGTTTGAATGTCCAAATTCAGTCAGATTCGATCCGATTTCAAATGTTTCAAATATCTGAACACATCTGTACCCCACAGAGGAAAAACTCAGGGTCTCTAGCGATCTCCATTTGTTGCTGATTGTTGCAGCACCCCCAGATGTGCCCAATGGAATCTTATCGACATTTGTATATTCGGATACGAATTGGATTTTCAAAAGTACGGATCTGGATAATCTGGATTTGAATTGGATTTTCAAAAATCCAGTAGGCCAACAATGGCTGTCATCCATCCATCCATCCATCCATCCATCCATCCATCCATCCATCCATCCATCCATCCATCCATCCATCCATCCAATCAATATTCGTAACATTCAAATACATATAAATTTGAATGAATTTGGACATTCGTTTTCTGATGTTCAAATGAATATGAATATTTTAAATCATTCATACCAATAATTTGGGCATTTGTATGCACAGGGATATGTGCGCATTACATACGTATCTGTACGCATCTTCTTCGTATGCGAACTCATCCGTACACGGATAACTACAGGATGAAAACAGGATGCGTACAGGATGAAAACAGGATGCGTACAGGATGAAAACAGGATGCGTACGGATGCGTACAAAGGTTGTCGACATTCGTATCATCAAATATGTATCGAATATTAGCACAAAAAATACGACTATATTCAAATCGGTTCAAATTTTAATACATTCGTTTTTTCACTATTCTTACAAATTTGGATATCTGATTTGAATTAAATCGGATCTTGAAAATTGCATTCATGCACACATTTATTCTGGAATATTCAGCGACTGCAAACAGAGGTTCTCCATCTGTCACTCAACAGGAAATAACCCATTAATCACACTGGAAATTTAGGCAGGGATTGGGGACTGCAAAACACAAGCAGAGGACCCGGCTGGGAGCAGGCGAGGTGCCCATGAGTTCAGCTTCTTGCTGTCTATGGAAAGCGTCAGTAGCCATCACAGATGAGACCTAAATCTAATGCGACATCACCATCCAAAATGTTATTAAAAGTCTCACCTGAAGGACGTAGTCAAGAGCTAAGTGCCGGAAGCACTTCCTCGTGATGGTCAAGGTCCCCGTGGCCTCCTCAACCTCGTGGGGTTTGTGCCTTGGAGCCTGGGCATTCTTGACCAATGCGATCTCCATGTCTTCTCGTACCTTGTCGAACTGCTTCTTGGTTTCCTTGAATTTCCGAACATCACTGCAGAGCAAAGGAGAGAGTCTTTCAGGGCAAGCGACACAAGCGCCCGCACAAAATGGCTTGAATCATTCAAACGGATGTTTTGGAAAGTTCTGATCTTCTCCCCACAACAAACACCCTGTGAGGTAGGTGGGGCTGTGAGAGCTCAGAAGAGAGCTGTGACTAGCCCAAGGCCATCCAGCTGGCTTCATGGAGGAAGAAGAGTTGGCCTTTCTACCCCATTTGTCTCATCCGTTTAAGGGGACTCAAAGCAGCGGACAAACCTTCTGTTCTTCTCCCCACAACAAACACCCTGTGAGGTAGGTGGGGCTGTGAGAGCTCAGAAGAGAGCTGTGACTAGCCCAAGGTCACCCAGCTGGCTCCATGGAGGAGGGTTGAATCAAACCCGGTTCATATGAGTCCGTCTCCTCAACCTCTAGACCAAACTGGCACTGTTCTGTGTTGTTTATTAAGCTCAATTTTTAATTGCATTTTTATATTGCTTTTACTATAACCTGCCTTGAGTTATGCGCCAGGTAAGCAATTACTTAAAGCTGTTAAAGGTGCGGATCACCATTTTGTGCTCCAGACATGGCGCATGATTAGGGAACTTGTGGGCAGGCAGGGGGCGCCTGGAGGCTGTAACCCCCTCCTCAAGGGGTGCATGCCCTTGCCCAGAATTTCCCTAACCATGCTCTATGTGCTGTAGTGCGCATGGGCCCCATGTCTCAAAGGATGACTGAAAAGAGGCTGCTGGTGTTTCCCATCTCGCTCACACACGCTTACCTCTGCAGGAAAACAATCATATTCATAATCTTGATGGTATATCATGCACAGTCTATCCCAACCTCTTTCTCCAGTTGGAAAATTAAGTCAGCAGCTCGGGGGATTATATTGTCTGGAGGCACCTGCCCCCCTCCCCTCCCCTCCCCTCCCCTCTGTTTTGCTCTTTCCATATCATGAGCAGCCGGAACTAATTGCTTTAAATGGATATAACTGCAATGCCGTTATACTTACTAATTCATACATCATGCTTTCTCTCCTCTCTAAATATTGCAGAATGTTTTCTTTTGAATTTTAACCATGTTAACTGCAGTATCGGGTCAAAGGTCAGCTGGAAACCATCTGTCCTGCATGCAGGAGGTCCCGGTGTCTCCTCTAAAGATGCCACATCAGACCAGGGGAAGGTCTGACCGCACATGAAACGTCACAGGTTCGAACTCTGGAATCTCAACGATTCTATGGCTCCTCAGAAGAGAGGTGTGACTAGCCCAAGGTCACCCAGCTGACTTCATGGAGGAAGATGAAGAGTTGGTTTTCTAACCCACTTTTCTCACCCATTTAAGGGAACTCAAAGTGGCTGACAAACCTTCTGTTCTTCTCTCCACAACAGACACCCTGTGAGGTGGGTGGGGGCTGTGAGAGCTCAGAAGAGAGCTATGACTAGCCCAAGGTCACCCAGCTGACTTCATGGAGGAGGAGGAGGAAGAGTTGGCTTTTCTATCCTGGAAATCATTTGAGGAACACAAGGCTGACTTGGCTCCATCACCCATCCTCTCAAGAACCCCAAATTAGGCTGACATACATTCCCTTGTATCTTTCTGTTTGCCTCTAAAGCAGTGGTTCTTAAGAATGGTCTTCCAGGTGTTCCTGAACAACATACCACTGGGCCTGGCACAGAATTCTGGGAGTTAAATGCTAGGATTTGAGAGCAGGAGAAGATTTGCCCTCATCTCTGCTTGGGATGCCCATGGGCAATCGGTGGGCCACTGTGTGCAACAGGATGCTGGACTAGAGGGCCTGTGGCCTGATCCAGCAGGGCTCCCCTGAGGTTCTTCTGGACTAGATGGGCTGTGGCCTATCCAGCAGGGCTCTTCTTAGGTTCTTATGGACTAGATGGGCTGTGGCCTGATCCAGCAGGGCTCCTCTTAGGTTCTTATGGACCAGATGGGCTGTGGCCTGATCCAGCAGGGCTCCTCTTATGTCCCTATGTTCTAACTATTTGAGAACCATTGCTCTAAATCTCACTGCAGCTGTCTGGAACTCAACTCTTTCTCCTCACTCCTGCACAAAGACCGCCTTGACTACTTCTGGAGAAAGGGAAATACCACAGGGTTCCTCCAAAAACATTTTACTAGGTGGTCCACTGACGAATTCCACACGCCGCCTGAGCCTGGGTTTGCTCTTTTACGTGGCAGAGGATATGTAAAGAGCAGCAAAGGCTCAAAAGCTGAAATTCACCCCCCCCCCCATCTCCCCTCCTTTCCCAGCACTCTGAGGTCAGAGAACTTAAGCAGATTATAAGTCAGAGGTGGTTGGAGAAACGATTAAGGTGAGAGGCGACCAGGGGAGGGTCAGCGGGCATAGATTTCTCCGTTGCCATCCGTTCTATGAAATCTCCCACAGCTATTGCTGGACTGTTCTTGGCTGTTCCCATAGAAACACGATCGCGCTTCGCTCAAGGTCTGGGCTGTCTTACTGACCTATATTCCACGGCTTCTGATGCCGGCTTTCTACCTGCCCTTTTCTTGTAAAAAAAGAAGAGGAGGAAATCCAATGAGGAAATGCACCGTGTAACACCTGACTTACAAAACTGAGGATGCTGTTGTGAAGAAGAAGAAGAGGAAGAAGAAGAAGAAGAAGAGTTGGCTTTTCTACCCCATTTTCTCACCTATTTATGGGGACTCAAAGCACTGACAAACCTTCTGTTCTTCTCCCCACAACAGAGTACCCTGTGAGGTTGATGGGGCTGGCAAAGCTCAGAAGAGAGCTGTGACTAGCCCAAGGTCACCCAGCTGGCTTCTCTTGCTCTCGAATCCCAGCAAGTGGCCTTACAGGCATCCTGCTTGTCCCTCCAGCCTGAAAGATGTACTCAGGCATCCATTTTAGTAGCCATAAATTTGCCTAACCCTTCCTTAAAGTCATCTTGGCTGGTTGTTGTCACCACCTCTTCTGGTCACAAATTCCACAGACAGACGACCATCTGGGTGAAGAAATACTTCCCCTTGTCTGGTCTCACTCTCCTAACCAGCAGCTGGTTCTAGTGTTGTGTGATAGAGAAAAGAAATGTTCTCTATCCACCTTTTCCATACCATGCATGATTTTATATCCTTCAATCAGGTCCCCTCTTAAACGCTGTCTTTCCAGGCTGAAGAGGCCCAGACGTTGCAGCCTGGTTTCGTAAGGGATTTCGTTCCAGCCCCTTAATCATTCTGGTTGCTCTTTTCTGCACCTTTTCCAGTTCTACAATATCCTTTTTCAGGTCTGGTGACCAGAACTGTACACAATATTCCCAATGTGGCCTCACCATAGATTTATAAAGAGGCAAAATTCAATTCATCATTTCTCAGAAGCCGTACGTCAGCTGACCACGTCATCTTAACACTTCATTATTTGCGCAGTTTCAGTTTGTATTAGGGGCCATAATGATTGTATTTGTTCACACTCCCGCCACATATGACTATAACTCCCTTTGCATTTTCCACACCTCCAACACATCTGGTTTTTAAGTGTCTAACCAGATGTGTTAGCTGGGTGGGTGAGCGCTGCCAGCTGGGCAACACTTTCATTTGGAAATTGTTTTAAGTTAGTTAGGTTCATGGATGATTTCTGCTTGGATAATTCATCTATTCAGTTTTTCAGCATTCAGCCATCTCTTGTACTTACTCTTTTACGAAATTATGCAACTGCTGTCGGACAGACCTCTGGGCTTGGTCAAAAAGGATCTAAGGCAGAGGGAGAGAAGGAAGCAGGAAATTCATCAGAACATGTGAGAATATGTGAACAAGGCTCTGTTATCAAAGAATGTTACAGTTACTATACAGAGCCAGGCTAGAGAGTTCATGAATTTAGAACTCTGCCAGGAACTCACTCACTCACTCACTCTTCCCTTACCAGAACTGTGTGGATAAAACTGTATCAATGCATATAATAGGGGTGTGCATGAATGCAATTTTCAGGATTTGATTCGAATTGAATATCCGAAAATTCAGCAGCCCTTAGGAAAGGCATAAAAATGGTCTATCACATAAGAAGAAGAAGAATTGGCTTTTCTACCCCACTTTTTCTCAACCATTTAAGCCTTGAATTTTAAGGGGACTCAAAGTGGCTGACAAACCTGTTCTTTTCCCCACAACAGAACATTGTGTGAGAGCTCAGAAGAGAGCTGTGGCTAGCCCAAGGTCACCCAGCTGGCTTCATGGGGGAGGGTGGAATCGAACCTGGTATTCCCAGATAAGAGTGCACCTCCAAACACATCACACACAGCTGAGATATGATAAAAAATGATAAAAAGGGGGCATAATAGGAAGGGAAAGCAGCTCAGTGCTTGAAGCCACGGCTCGGTGCTTGAATCATTTTAGCAGAGCTGCGCACCTCTGCTTGACTGCGGGCATACTTCCCCCTGACAGCAGCTTCTCATGATCCTTCTCAGCTGAGTGCAGGTAAACCACGGGCACTTTGCCCATAAAGGCAAAGCAGTGCTTGTGTGCTAAATCAAGCCCTTTACCCACACGTGCCTTGCCGATCAGGCGATCCGGGAAGGGGGGTGTCATGCTTGTAGCCGGAGAGACACCCGGAGAGCCATTTGGCACCCTCATCCCTTCTCTTTCAGCCTAATTTCTTTGAAGAGATCCCCCAAGCAGTTGTGATTGCAACGTGCACAGACCAAACCCAGCCCGCTAATGCTGCGATCGCCAAGCCCCGCCCCCAATAACCCGGGAGCGTCCCCATGCCTCCAGGATAATGCGTGATTGCCTCCTAATTCGCAGCAAGAACAGTTGGAAAGGGGGGGGGGGTTGCCGCGGATTTGTGCAACGCCCAGATTAGAGGCTTTGCTTGGGGACGCTCCGAGGGGAACTCAGGTTCACTGCGGAGTATATTCAGCACGGGGATGAGCCCTTGGACTTTCTATCTGGATGTCTTAATCAGCCCCAATCTCCGCTGCTGCCAATCAGTTACGCATTGAATGGTGCTTTGCAACGCTTCCTCCTCAAACACAAGCCAGGATCTGTGGGTACCTTGTAAAGTTTCACATCTGGATTTTACTAAAAGCAAAACACCTCGTCATGTTTTCTTTTCTCCCACCCCATGCAATGCATAAATAGGGGCGGAGCAGAAAAAGTCAAAAGAGATAAACAAAGGACAGGCCCGACTCGGTGGCTACTTGCCCCATCCTAAGCGGCAAGCGTTTAACAAAACTGTTCTTGGATTCCCCCATTCTTGCCAGTAGAGGGCGCCATCCTCCAGCTTCTATGCGCACCAAATAGAGACACAAACACACCTATGAAGCCTCTACGTAGCTTGTACTCAGCTTCATAGACTGCTATGAAGATCACGTGGCCCTACATAGCATGTGCGTTGAGGGGTGGAGCTGGAGTCGCCCTGCCACGAATGGTGGCCTCCCATAGTCCCTGTATACGTGCAGAAGCATGCTCCGTGATCCGGTCTTCATGGCAGATGACCAGACTGAAGACACCATGAAAGGGGTCTTGCATCAATCAGGAGTTAAGGGCCCGAAGACACCATTAAATCCGGATTTCACCAACGCTCATGCGGACAACACATTCAGGATGGGGTCCTAATGGGGTCTTTAAGGGGGGCGTGTGTGTTCCAGTTGTGTACCTATCGGGTTCCCAATGGGCTCCTTTTTGCCTACGCCAAATAATGGAAATGATGCCAGCCAACAAAGGCTCTCACTTTCTCTCCCAGAAAGGTTCCGCAGACCGGCACCATTTCCGTGGCGTGACGCTGCACCAGGGCATTATGGGAAATTAAACATGGCAGCAAAAGGAGCTCCAAGCAATGACACATCTACTGAATTTGCTCTCTGCTTTCTACATCTGTCCTCGGAAAAGCATGGGAAATGCCAGGTGATCTTAGAAATCGGAGTCAAGCTTTCCAGGTTCCAAACTTTCACTCCGGGGCTGGCTGCAAATCTACAAGAATTCCTGCTGTAGAAACGCTGGCGGGGCCGTATATTTTGATGGTCTGTTGCACGTGAAGAGGACGAGGGATTGTAGGTGAGAAAGTGCAAACACATTATTATTATTCTGGATCCCGTCCTGCTGGCAGGCCTGCTTCCTGACGCTGGGCGGGAGAGCGCAAGGGGAGGCGCCGAGCCAAGGAAAAGTCTCCGAAACAATGCTTTTGGAGATCAACCCTGGCTCCGTAGCTTCGGCGCCGAACTGAGCAGCAGCCAAGATCACATGAAGAAGATTTACAGAGGGATCCTCTGTCTAATTTTTTCAAAACAAATTGAACTGTTTTTTTGAAAGAGCTCAGCCTAGGTTTAAAGAAGGGGGGGGGGGACACAAAGCCTTGTTTCCTAACTCCAGGATCATTTTCTTGGCTTCCAAACCACGCTTGGAAGTGACTGTATGAAATAAAAGTTTCCAGAACGCCTGTCTCCTTTTCCCACCCATCTCTCAGCCCCAAAGAAATCATCAAAATTCCAGGATGTGACTCAACGCTGGTCACTGTGCAAGACGTTCTCCCTCTGGGATCATCCAAGGAAGGGGGTTAATCCACAGATTTATTTGGCTCCGGGTTCAGCCTCATCGGGAGACCCGAGAAATGGCTCCGGGTGCCAACATTCCAGCGAAAACTTGGGAGGAAAGTGAGTTTGGTTCTCCTCTCTGGCCCTTCAGAGCGTCACCGGCGAACGAGAAACGGTCTATTGTTCCAGAATACATTTCTAAATTTTGGGCACGTCGCCGTGCATGAACTGTATACCATAACTTTTAACTTCCTACAGCGCACGCAATCCGTATGCTCCGCCCCATTGGTGCCATAGGAAATAATGCACAGAAGCGAAGCAAAGAGACATAAACTGGGGACGTGGGTGAATATTCGAAACATGTGAAATCCGATCGAATTCGTTCCAATTCAGACATTCGAATTCAAATCAAATTTAAATTTAAACCTTCAAATGAATTTTGAATCTTTCGAACCATTAGTACGAATTATTTAGACATTTCTTTATTATTTATATCCCGCCCTATACCCTTATATTTCTACGTTTACGGAAGCGTACGCATTACATACGTAAATGTGCACATCTTATTCGTATCTCTATGCATTTGTATGGATACGTACGAGATGAAAACAGGATGCGTAGGGGATAAAAATGGGACATTTTTATCTTCAAATATGAAAATGGGACATTTTTATCTTCAAATATGAATCGAAAATTTGTGCGAATAGATCCGAATGTTTTCAAATCAAATCGAACGTGGATACATTCGGATTTTAAACATTCCAATCGATTAGGATCTTTGGATATTCTATTCCCGCGCGCCCCCGACGTAAACCAACGGGAAAATTTACAAGCCTTCTATTTCAGACTTAGGCCACGGTTGCACCTTCTCGTTTAAATCCGCTTCAGGAAGTCACTGGAACCTCAGATGAACCCAAACGTGACTGCACGTGCGCAGAGCATCATGGCTGCCATAGCAATGGTAACAGCGCACACACAGTAGCGCCAGGCGGCATGATCAAGATGGCGGCGCTCCGTCAGCAATCGGACCTGCGCCCAGACCAAGGTAAGTTTCCAGATGCAAAGGGCTTAGGCTGACAAGTTAAAATGGAAGCGGGGTGGAGAACGTGATAGAGATAAAAACGGGACGCGTACGGATGCGTACGGACACATATGAATCTTGTTGACATTTGTAACATCAAATACAAAATGTATTCGAATTGGAACACATGTGTTTTTTCTCTATTCGTTCAAATATAAACATTTTAATCGAATCGAATCTGAAAATGGCACTCGTGCAGACCCCCAGAACATGTGCACCTTGAGCTCCATGGGTGAGCCTTGAAGGTCAGGGTTTCCTCCAGGGAAACTTTCCAAAGCATGGCTTCCTGTTCCTTCCCGATTTGCGCCAGTCAAGCTGCAGGCACAAGCTAGCAGATACAGAAGCGGTGTGCCATTATTTTCTTCTGGGGTGATGCCGGGGTTTGAACCCGTGACCTTCCGCTTTCCGGGCATCTGCTCTGCCAATCAGACCTGGCAACTCCCAGAGCAGCACCTGCAGCTCCATAGCTGCCTCCATTTTGAAGCAGAAAGGAGTCCGATGTGCCGCAGAGAGAGAAACAGGAGAGAGAAACGTCTCGCCTCCATCTCCCAGCTCTGCTGCCCAACACAAAGACGTCTGAGTCAATCTAAAGAGTCCAACCCGCCCGGAGACAGATCTTCACGCATGACAGTGCAAAGTGTACCCTGGGGAGTCAACATTACAGGAGTGAATATAATAGGAAATATATGTCGTTTTTATGGGAGCAGGTGCTTCTATTGCAGCGGCAAAGGGAAGCTTTGGAGGGCATGCCAAGGCGTGCCAAGGCGTGTCTGCATTCGGGAAACTCGGATGCCCCGCTGACTTGCTGTTCTGCTTTCTATTAGAGAATCGCCAGGAAACTGAACCCAGGACCTGTCTGCTTGTCGATCTTGCTGAGCTATACAGTATGATGGTCTTCTCCAGCTTGGTGCCTGGGCAAATATAAGCCCCTGGCACTCAAGGGCATATCCAAAATTGATGTGCACAACTGGCGTTGTTGTTGTTGTTTTGTTTTTTTGTTTTTTGCATTCGAATAGGTTGTGTGCATGAATGCAACTTTCTACATTCAGTTCGTTTCGAACCAAATGTTCAAACGACCGAATAGAGGGAAAACCGGATCTATTAAGATCTGAACTGATTCGAACACACTATTCGAGCAAATACTCGAACCATATTTTATGCTATGAATCTCGTACATATCCACATTACAAATGTCTGAATTATTCAAAATATTTGTATTCATTCGAATATTAGGGAACGAGTATCTGGACATTCGATTTGAATCTGAATGTCCGAATTCGGCCAAATTCGATCAAATAACGAATATTTCAAATATTCTTGCCCATCCCTATATTCAACTCATATTTGAATCAAATGTAAGAAAACTCAAATTCATTTCAATTGATCCCCTTCAGATGTGGTGGGATTCTATTCGAGATAAATGTATCTGTACGCGTTCGTATGAATATCCAATACAAACACATATGTATCCCATGCGTGTCTGATACATAACACGTCCGCTTCAAAAGCGTCAAATCCTCCCTGAATCCACTTTGAATCCGCTCTCAATCCATGTTGAGTGCACTCTGGATCCTGCAGATGTGACTGGAGCAGCAGCTTTTTAACTTCCCCTGATCACAAATGTCGGCGTATGAATGTTGTAACATTAGATTCATTTCCGATGTCCGAATTCCTTGGAATATCTAATGTGACGAATATGTGTTCACATTAGGGATGTGTACGATTTTTTTTTTACCCAAATCGAATACCCAAAAATCCGATTCGATTCAAACCTTTTAAATTTTAAATCTTTAACAAGATTCGATTCATATTAATCAAATTCAAATCTATTTGTTGGAACTTTTTATTTGAATCTGCACATACGAATGTCGACCACATTCCCCACATCCGTCTGCATCTGTACACATCTGTATGCATCCCGTAGTTATCCCGTATGCAAGCCGCGTTCGCCCTGTACGGATCCATACAGATGCCTACGGATGCAGGAAGGATGTGGATCTTCAAATACACATACAAATGTCCGGATAATTTGAACGAATAGATCCAAATTTCAATTCAAATGTTTAACATTCGAATTTCGGGATATTCGATTTGGGTTCGAACGCCGAAATTCACCACATTCGATCAGATTTCGAACGCCCACAAATACTCATGCACTTCCCTAGAGGGCACGCTTCCGGTAGCTTTATTCCCCCTCCCTGGATAATCATGCCTGCGAATTGCGCTTGGGAGCCTTGATATGCGAATTGCAAAGAGAAAAGCGCCGCCTTCCCAGCACCCAAAGCCTTCTGATCCGCTGGAGGAGGCAGCAGAGAAGTGTTAAAGCTGTAGCACTTCAGACAGAGGGGAAGGGCTGGGCGTGTGGCAGCGCATGACCCAGTTTCTTCTCCTATGCTGTCTCTGTCGTCCTTCGTTAGCGATGATGACCACTTTTGGAAGAAATGTTAAGTGCACCCAGATGGAGTCCTTTGGAAGGGAGTCAAGAGAGAAACGGGGAAGAGTCTAGCCCTGATGTTGGAGACTAGGTAGACTTTGGTCAAGCAGAACCAGAGGCCAGTTCACACTTTGGCCTCTGGTCAGCTGCTAGTGAAGCTCTGGCGAAGAGCGTGCACACGTCCACCAGGCAGCTACAGCCTAGAAGCGTATCTGCCCTCACTAGAGGTGCACTAATTCCTGATACGGGGCATTTATGCACGTAGCCTTATTCCGGATTATTCTGGATTATAGGGGCATGCTATCTGCATGTTCACGCAATCTATGGCAGGCGCCAAGTGAGGCCTACCATAGCCTGCATTAGCATGTGGACAACAGACCCCTGTCCCAAGATATATTCTGGAATAAAGCTAAGGGCAAAAAGGGCCTAGGTGAGGAGCACAATTTTGTTCTCACAAAGCTAGGGGGGATTGCAAACACCAGAGAAGAGAGAGAGAGGATTCAAAAAGATTTAGAGAAACTCGAACAATGGGCTGCAACTAATAAAATGGTATTTAACAAAGAAAAATGCAAGGTTCTGCACCTGGGCAAGAAAAATGAAAAAAGCACATATACAATGGGAGGAATTCGGCTGAGCAGCAGCACATGTGAAAAAGACTTGGGTGTCCTGGTAGATCATCAACTGAACATGAGTCAACAGTGCGAGGCAGCTGCAAAAAAGGCAAACGCAATCCTGGGGTGTATTAGGAGAAGCATAGAGTCCAGATCACGTGAAGTTATTATCCCCCTCTACTCTACCTTGGTCAGACCTCATCTGGAGTACTGTGTCCAGTTCTGGTCACCCCAGTTTAAAAAAGACACTGACAAGCTGGAGCAGGTTCAAAGGAGAGCTACCAAGATGGTGAACGGTCTGCAAACCATGTCCTATGAGGAACGGCTTAAGGAACTAGGAATGTTTAGTCTATCAAAAAGAAGACTGAGAGGAGACATGATAGCTGTCTACAAATACCTCAAGGGTTGTCACAAGGCAGAGGGATCAGCCCTGTTCTCACTCTCTCAAGGAAGGACTAGAAACAATGGGGTGAAACTGCAGGGGAAAATATTTAGTTTAGATGTTAGGAAAAAATTTCTAACAGTAAGAGTGATCAACCAGTGGAACAGGCTGCCACGGGAGGTGGTTGGTTCCCCTTCGATGGAGGTCTTCAAGCAGAGACTGGACGGCCATCTGTCTGAGATGGTTTAGGAGATCCTGCCTTGAGCAGGGGGTTGGACTCGATGACCCAGGAGGTCCCCTCCAACTCTACCATTCTATGATTCTAGGATTCTATGCTCCATACCTTTACCGCAGGGTTACCTGCAGCATCCAGTGGCGTGATCATTCACCCATCTTCTGGCTCACTGTATCCAGTGGGTGGGGAGCACGTCATCTGCACAGGTGTGGCTGCGTTGCCGGCGCTGGTCGGTTGCCGGTCGCTGCCACGATCGGGCAGGTCCCTGCAGGCCAGCGCCACAGCGGCAGGCTGGCCGGGGACTGAACCAGGGCATGGTGGGGCAGCCCCCAACACATCACCAGGATTGGTCCCACCCTTCTGCACCGGCCTGCTAGCATGTCACAAAATGTGTGGCCCACTTGGCGGTGGCCAGTCGCAACAGTGAGGACGCGGAACTCCCAGCTTTCGCGGTGGCGGCACAGGCTGGTCAATGGAAGACCATTTTCATTTCCAGCTGGTAAGGAACACTTTGTGGGAAGCATCCGTCCTGGACATTTTATTTCAGTTTGAATGTCGAAATTTGGCACATTCGATCGGATTTCGAATGCCTACGAATATTCCTGCAGATCCCTAGTTCTTGCATAGGCAAGATGATAGATTTCTCTTTTCAGAGATCTCGTAATCGCGGTCCTCCAGATGCTCATGGACTACTACTCCCAGAATTCCGTTCCCAGCATTCCACTCTCACCATGCCATACCAGCTGGCGTGGAATGCCAGGAGTGGCATGCTGGGAGGTGTAGTTCAGGAACACCTGGAGAGCCGTAACAGCAAAGGAGAAAGAAGTTCAGAAACTGATAGAAGATAACCACTAACCATGTGATAGTTGACCATCTCTTGTAGACTGTCCCCAAATTTGTCCAGGCATTCCTAAAGGAAGGAAGAGGGAAAAGAGACACGCCACAGTGAACCAGGAGAAAGAGAAGGGAAAGCATTGCATTTCATTTCATTTACATTTGCAAACATGCCTTTCCTCCAGGGACATCCAGGCAGCAAAAACTGCTCTTCTCATCCCTATTTCATTTCGCCACCACCCTGTGGGGCAGGCTAGCCAGAATGGCCACCGCTGGCCTCAGGTCCTCGGCTAGTTTCCATAAGCAAGTGGAGGTTCGAGCCTGGGAAATCCTACACCGTAGCCCAACATTCCGGCCTCCTAAGTCCTGAGGTCTTTCTATACTTAGGTCATTAAGCTGCCGTGAACCAAGGCTGGTAAATTTCAGGTACAGGTTGACCGATGGCCACTCCGGGGGACCAGAGGTCCCATCACGGCCGCCACCACACTGGCGTGGACAACGCACTCCACGCCCACCACACGCAGCGAACCGAACGCAGAGCAAATGGCTGCGCCGCTGGACGCTCCAGGTAGGTTCTGGTAACGCTCCTTCCCCATTTGACATGGATTGAGAGCGGATTCAGGGCAGATTTGACGCTTTTAGAGGGGATACGTATCAGATATCGTATCAAATAGAATCCTACCACATTCAAGGGGGATCTGCACATCCTTGGCGTAGCAGTGGCAGCAGGTGAGTGGGGGGGGCAGGTGGAGTGGGAAAGGTGGCCTGATGTGGGGGGGGGGGTTCCCTTCACACATGCAAATTTGTTGCATATTCACGCACGAAGCCAAAGCCCTCCACATTCACAAGGTGGATTTGCACAAGGCTGAATATTCTGCTATTCGTTTGGCATCGAAGAGGGAAAATCAGCTATCCCTAGTCTATGCCAAATGGGGGTTTGGAAAGAGCAGCTTTTAGGCAGGGTTTTCAAGGCAGAAATGCTGGCCACTATAAGACTCAAAGGAAGCCTCTTTCTCTCCTTTCCTTCCTTCCTTCCTCCTTCCCTCTTTCATGCACACACACACACACACACACACACACACACACTTGCGCGCCCGTGCTTTGCCTGGCTGAGTATGATAAATAAAAGGGGTGAATTTTGATGCTTTGCAGTTATATCTCCGCAAACCGACTTTGACAGCCAATGCTTCGATGCACAAAAGATATTTCCCGTGCCATTCCCACTTTTCCATAGGCATTCCTATGGGTACCGCCATCCCAGGGGGACCACCTCGGTCGCCAGACGACTGACTCCTTTCTGCAAAGGTTTATCTTCCCTTTCCCAAATAAAGGCTTCTTCGTTGACCTACTTCAGATGCAGCTCAGTTCCTTTCTGGCTTTTCAGAAAACAACGCGATTCCTCAAGGCATCACAGTCCTCGGATATTTTTAGCTTAGCAAGACCTCTCTCTCTCTCTCTCTTTCTTCCTCCCTCTGTTGCACACAAATTACCAGGTCCAAATGTTTTTCATCCTTATTTTTAAACTGAAAAACGTAGTGGAGAAAACGATGGATTCCCGTGCCCAAAATTTCAGGCAGGGTAATTTTGGATTGGGTCTCACTTCCGTGCTGTTCTCTTTCCTATCATTTCTTTCCCCAAACCCATTCGCAATATTATCGAAGTTCATCTATATGGTTTTGCATCGCTAGCCTGTTGCTAATAGTCATCAAAAGCTTCTGTCTGGCTAAAGAAGAAGAAGAAAGAAGAAAGAAGAAAAATTGGCTTTTCTACCCTGCTTTTCTCACCCATTTAAGGGGGGACTCAAAGAGGCTAACAAACTTCTTTTCTCCTCCTCAAGGGGACTCAAAGCGGCTGACAAACCTTCTGTTCTTCTCCCCACAGCAGACACCCTGCAAGGTGGGTGGAGCTGTGAGAGCTCAGAAAGAGCTGTGACTAGCCCAAGGTCACCCAGCTGGCTTCGTGGAGGAGGACAGAATGAAACTTGGTATTCCCAGATAAGAATCCAGCTCCCTAACCACTAGACCAAACCGGCACACTGGCTCTGCCTGTGCCCCTATTTTTCCTTTGCGCAAATGTACCTGCCTATTCGCTCTCCCCCCCCACCCCAACTGTAAGTGCACAACTTGATCTTATTCTGCCTGTGTTACCCAGTTGACAGAAAATAAAATCACTCTGATTTGGTGTTTTATATTGCAATGCCAAACTGGGTTCTGGGGCTGCCTCCACACACAGTAAACCAACAGTGACTCAGAACTGGCTTAGGAGTGGTAGCATCCACATGAAACTCTTCTCACCCTACCTTTAATCCACAATCCAAAGCCTCTTCTGCCCCTTAATGCAGATTAGAGGTGGAATGGGAAGTTTAGCATCCATGTCCTATGACATGCTATGGCCACTTTGGGTTCCCCCTGCATGGGGATGCAGTTTAGAAATCCAGATCGCCTCTCAACCAAGACAGTTGCTTGGATAAACCCGGGAGAGTCCGTCTCAGGCCACAGTTACACCTTAGCGTAAGTGCAAACACTCCCTGCCTTTCCAGCTTCGTTTAGGTCTACTTTGGTCCATTTCTTCCACGCCAGCTTACCGAGATCATTTCATCCTTCTTGCATTGCTGCGACAGGTCCCGCACGCCGCCGACAAACTGCTTGTTGGTGATGATGTAGGCCTTGCCGGCCTCGATCATACTGCTGCATAGCTTCACTAGCTGAGGAGGAAAGAAGGCTGTGAGACGGTGGAGAAGTGGCGTTCAAGACAGAAACCAACACGGGGAGCCTCCCGATACGGCCGACAAACCAGGATTCTCCCAGGACTAGAATCATAGAGTTGGAAGGGACCTTGAGGGTCGTCTAGTCCAACCCCCAAGCTCAATGCAGGATTTCCTAAACCATCCTAATAGAACCATAGAATCATAGAGTTGGAAGGGACCTCTAGGGTCATCTAGTCCAGCCTCCTGCTCAATGCAGGATTTCCTAAACCATCCTAATGAGGCTTAAAGGAACCAACGTGTGGCTGATACTGTTCCCATCCCATCTGCAGTCCACATTATGAGGCAGAGGATGCAACTCTTCTTCCCCTACTCCTCTTCTTCTTGCAGCAATTCTGTGTCTCCAACAACTGTGCAATTGCACAGGGCTTTCCTATCCACAGACTGCATAATTTGTGTATTCATGAGTTCACAACAGCATCTGGTCCTCTCCCGCTTTGTTATTTATTTATTTTTCAGGTGAACAGAGGGGGAGAAAGATGCTGAAACTGTCAGCATTGCTCCTCACCTCCTTTGTTATTTGGAACCTTTCCTAGGGTGTTTTTCCACTGTCACTAGAAGTACCCATTAAGTACCCATGAATGGCATTAAGTACCCATTAACGGGTACTTAATGGGTACTTCTAGTGACAGTGGAAAAACACCCCTAATTTGTGGGGCTTTCCTGGAGCGGAAGAACAAGGCAAAAGTGGGAAAGGAATCAGGGGTCTTTTAAAATGATCGTGCAAATCCCTTCCTTGACTTCCAGGTAGAGCGATTCATTTCTGCACTGCCTTCCAACCCATCCCAAATTTATTCTTCTGGGCACAACCCAGAGGGCAGTAAGCTGTTGAAGACAATATGGGCGGAGGAAAACTGAGATCAGGGAGAGGTGACCCGCGAGGCAGTAGAAACGTGCCCAAATATTCGAAAATTGAAATATCCAATTTGAATCCAACAAATGTCACCATCTGAATTAGAATCGGATTTAATAACATTCGGATTTAGACATTCAAATGGATTTTGTATTTTCCGAAAAATTCGTTCAAATGTTCAAATGATTTGAATGTACAGATTTGTATATATTACATATGGATCTGTGCAAATATTACACGTATTTGAACTTATAATGCAGGAGGAAAACGGGATGCGTACGGAATACGTACAGATACGTATAACAGACACAAATGTTGTCGATATTTGTGTCTTTAAATACGAATCTAACATTCAAACGAATAGACTCAAATGTTTCGGATTCGAATCGGATTTTCGGATATTTGGATTTTAAACTTTTGGATCCAATCGAACATTCGGATATTCGATTCGACTCGAATTCAAATGCAAGATAAATTCATGCTCACCCCTGCGAGGCACAACCAACTGCAAAATCAGGCTCATTTAAAAGGAGAAGGACGAGGGATATGTGTATGGACACGAATGCATTACATACATTTTCATTCACATCTTGGGTATATCCATATGTATTCATCCCAGATACGTACAGGATAAAACGGGATGCATACAGGATAAAGACAGGATGTGTACGGATACATACGGATGTGTGTGGATGTCTATGAATATTCCAATGTATTCTTATTGGTTCGAATGTTGAGATATTGCACTAAAACACTGACTTATTTTACCAAAGGTGTATTTGCAGAATTCTGCTGAATTTATGGGATTAGCTGCATAGCAGATAATACCTCTAACAGCAAAGACCTAGGGAAGAGATGCAAGCCAGAGCTGGTAACTCAATCATATCTGCGTAAAGTTCCTGCCTCTTTGCGTTTTCTTTGTTCTCATCATCTGGCAGAGCAGCACTAGATGCTGGCAAAACCTCCTTGCACGGTTGCATCCCATTCCAAGGAACAGCAATGAACAGATGCAGTTCCTAGCCACATCTGGCATCCAGATGGACCCCAGCGAGCCTCTGCAACGAGGAACGGGAAGCACGTTCTGCAACGTGGCAGTTTCTGCAACACACTCTTGTCCTCGACACACACAGCAAAACCGGTTGTGCGTTATTTGGCATGGAGGCGCACTGAAAGCATCGCTGGGAGGAGGCACTTGGAGACCCCTAAGAAGCTATCACAGATCTGGCAGTTTCCTAGAAGAGGCAAGTGGAGCGAACCCAAAACCTCAGCTAGCGTGAAGAAAAACTGAACTCGGGGAAAACTGAGCCTTAAGAACATCAGAACATAAGAGGAGCCCTGCTGGATGAGGCCACAGCCCATCTAGTCCATGAAAACCTCAGAGGAGCCCTGCTGGATCAGGCCACAGCCCATCTAGTCCATAAGAACCTAAGAGGAGCCCTGCTGGATCAGGCCACAGCCCATCTAGTCCATAGGAACCTAAGAGGAGCCCTGCTGGATCAGGCCACAGCCCATCTAGTCCATGAGAACCTCAGAGGAGCCCTGCTGAATCAGGCCACAGCCCATCTAGTCCATAGGAACCTCAGAGGAGCCCTGCTGGATCAGGCCACAGCCCATCAAGTCCATAAGAACCTCAGAGGAGCCCTGCTGGATCAGGCCACAGCCCATCTAGTCCAGAAGAACCTAAGGGGAGCCCTGCTGGATCAGGCCACAGCCCATCTAGTCCATAAGAACCTAAGAGGAGCCCTGCTGGATCAGCCCACAGCCCATCTTGTCCATGAGAACCTAAGGGGAGCCCTGCTGGATCAGCCCACAGCCCATCTAGTCCATAAGAACCTAAGAGGAGCCCTGCTGGATCAGGCCACGGCCCATCTAGTCCATAAGAACCTAAGAGGAGCCCTGCTGGATCAGGCCACGGCCCATCTAGTCCAGAAGAACCTAAGAGGAGCCCTGCTGGATCAGGCCACAGCCCATCTAGTCCATCAGAATCTAAGAGGAGCCCTGCTGGATCAAGCCACAGTCCATCTAGTCCAGCATCCCTTCTCACTCAGCGGCCCACCAATTGCCCGTGGGCATCTCAAGCAGAGACAAGGGCAAACCTTCTCCTGCTCTCGAAATGCAACAAATGGCCTTAGAGGCCTCCTGCTTATCCCCTCCAGCCTGGAAGATACACTTCAGCATCCATTTCTAGCAGCCCTGCAAGAAGATTTCCCACAATGGACGTATTGGGGAGCAGACCACAGCAAGGATGGCTGATCTACAGTATTCAGCCGAACTAAATCGTGCTCTAAAACATGGATCTCAGCTTGCTGCGGCTTTTGCCACACTGATTACTGTACCAAAGAACATGGATTGCACATGGTGTGGTCCAAGGTCCTACCACCTGCCCCTAACCACCTGCAACAGCGCAAGGGACATCAAGCCCTGGGATGGAACACCTCCACCCTCTGCGTGACACACGGGGTTTTGTCACCTACCTTATCAAGCTTGGCTTCAATTTCCACCACATCTGTTTCCACCTCATCAATGGTCGCCCTGAAAGAGAAATATGGACATATAAGCATTGGCAGAAGACACGGGCAGTTGTCAGGTCCTTGGGTGCTGTTGCCAGAAGCTATCAAGAGTAAGAACCACAGGTGGATAAGGCTTTGGGTTGTACAAGGTTCTTTCACTAGCTGAAGGAGATCTGACTCCAGAGCCTCATGCCCCAGGGACCTCTCACTTAGATTATGGCAAAGACCTGGACCAGAAGCTCAGGCAACAAAGTTAATGACGGAAACCCATGGGAGAAAGCATGTGCTAGACCCTTCAGGAAACACCACACATTTCAGGTCCACAGCTTGGATGGATGGATGGATGGATGGATGGATGGATGGATGGATGGATGGATGGATGGATGGATGGATGGATGGATGGATGGATGGATGGATGGATGGATGGATGGATGGATGGATGGATGGATGGATGGATGGGGGGACATATTTACAAGGGCATCTATTGTCTTTTTTTTTCTAATACAGAAGATTTTGAACAGTGAGAGACCCACAACCTGCCATTTTCTTTTATATAAATACACACACACACTAAAAAAAAATAATCAAATATTGGTTTCCCGTTGGAAACTCTTGTAGGAGTAATCTATATTGTGCCTAAGCTGAAGACTAGCCTCTACCAGGAAACAGAAAAAGAAAAAAAAACCAGAACACTGCTACTGAGATACGTGGATTTTGACACCTTTCAAGTCAGGATTGCTGCAACTTGAGGCAATTTTAAAGTAGACAAATCCATGGAGGACAGGTGTATCAATGGCTACTGGAATGGAAGCCCAGGTACCACCTCCAGACTGGAGAGGCAGGCAAGATGCTTCTAAGTGCCATTTGCTGGGATTGGAGAATACGTGAAGGTTTTGCCCTTGTCTTCTGCTAGGGATGCCCATGGGCAACTGGTGGGCCACTGCGTGAGGCAGGATGCTGGACTAGATGGGCTGTGGCCTGATCCAGCAGGGCTCCTGTTAAGATCTTATGTTCTTAAATTTCTGATAGCACTGAAAGTGACATGCGGCAACTCCATGACAACTGTTACCTGCCGGACTTCCTGAGAAGTCCCAGTTAACACAGCCAGTAAGCAACAAGGGCAGGTGGGCAGCCATGTTCAGGCAGCCATAATAAACTTTTCTGGTGCACCGTGGTTTCCTGTGGAAAAGCCACACGCTGGCAGGCATGAGTTCCCACTCACAATTAGCTTCAAGCGAGGAAAGAGTGGGAGGTATGAAAGAGAGCAGAAGGAGGAAAATCGGAGCTCTGGCCAGCAGCGAGGAGAAAGGAATGTCCAGGTCAAACCTCCACGTCTCTCTGGAAGGATAAAAGCCAGAGGTTCCTTCCAGACCCTTCCTTTGGGAGACCAGCCCAGCTGTTGCTTTCTCTGGCTACAGGAGCAGGCACTGGGAGCACATGGGAAACAGACAGAGCAGGGCAATGAGAGAGCAATTGCCCTTCGAGAAAACAGCATCGGGGTTGTTTGGTCTAGTGGTCAGTGAGCCGGACTCTTATTTGATTCCACCCTCCCCCATGAAGCTAGCTGGGTGACCTTGGGCTAGTCACAGCTCTCTTCTGAGCTCTCACAGCCCCACTTACCTCACAGGGTGTCTGTGGTGGGGAGAAGAACAGAAGGTTTGTCAGCCGCTTTGAGTCCCCTTAAACGGGTGAGGAAAGCGGGGTAGGTTTTTCTCCCCACACTGTGAGGTTGCTGGGGCTGTGAGAGCTCAGAAAGAGAGATATGACTGGCCCAAGGCCACCCGGCTGGCTTTGTGAAGGAGAGAGGAATTGAACCAGGAGACCTCTAGATAAGAGTCTGGCATTCCCAGTACAAGACCAAACTGGCTCAATCTTGAGGTCTACCTATAATCTCAGTGGGGATTTCCTTATCTTTCTTTCCAGAACAATGGAACATATTTTATTATGAACTTCCCAAAGAGGAAGAAGAGCTGGCTTTCCTACCTCACTTTTTTCAACCTTAAGGGGACTCAAAGTGCCTGACAAAGCATCTGTTCTTCTCCCCACAACAGACACCCTATGAGGCTGTGGGGCTGTGAAAGCTCAGAAGAGAGCTGTGACTAGCCCAAGGTCACCCAGCCAACTTTGTGGAGGAGTGTGGAATCAAACCCAGTGTTCCCAGATACGACACCAGCTCCCTAGCCACCAGACCAGACTGGCTCAGCCTGTACATTTGCTAATTATAGTAGCTAAATCCACCACCAGCACGGCATACATACACCCATAGGCTCTACTGCACCCATCTCAACTCCAAAAGGCTGCTGAGAAGCAAACAAAATATCTACTGTACCTTGTACAGGACAGTCGGTTTCCCATCTGAACAGAACTCAGAAGTTTCCAACATTGGGTCTTGCTAATAACCCAAAGCGTTGTGGTTCAAAAACCTGAATGCTTCGCACAAGGAATGGCTTCCAGCCACTATGTGGGGAAGTCATGCTCAGCTGCAGGAGAAGCAATCATCACCCTTGAGTCAGAAAGTGCCGGTAGGTCAATCAGACACCTGGAAACCATGTGCTTCATAGTCAACACCTGCCGTGTCCACATGGCACCTGACCTTTGACCCAAAAGACTGCCAGGTGATTTCAGGTCGTTATCCAACACCTGCCAGGTGGATGGAAGGCAAAATAGCATGATGGGAATTGGAGTCCTGGCTGGGGATCTGGAAGCTGGAACCCAAAATGGTTCTACTGGTTGGACAGAGAAGGGCTGGACCCCAAAATGCCTGTGCTGTACAGGGCTGATAGAAGCCCAAGTCCAAACAGGGCTCTCTTTCTGAGCTCTCACAGCCCCACCCACCTAACATGGTGTATGTTGTGGGGAGAAGAACGGAAGGTTTGTCAGCCACGTTGAGTCCCCTTAAACGAGTGAGAAAAGTGGGGTAGAAAAGCCAACTCTTCTTCTTCAACCCAAATTACCAATCCTAGTCTAGGGAACACCAGTTTTGTAGCATATCAGTTAATAAGTTCCTGCCCCCTTCCTCTGATCACATATAAATCTCCTCCTTGGAAAAACGCTCTTTCTCTACAGCTGGAATGGAATGCCCAAGTCCTCATGACGCATGAGGCAACACTTCTGCACTAAGTAATTATACGTAATCATTCAAATTAGGTCTAATAGCCGGTGCAGTGCCACCTAGGTCAGGTTGGATTTCATGTCCCATGCACCCATGGAAGTTGTGAGTCTATCCGCATCATCTGTTGAAAGCCTCTCCGGACACAACCAATTACTGATGTTATCTTGCACTGGTCCATAGCTGGGTCTTCTTGGTGGTGACTCCTTCCCTTTGGAATGCTCTCTTCTCTGAGGTTCACAAGGAACACTGCTATTACCTCTGTTGGGGCTGTGAGAGCTCAGAAGAGAACTGTGACTAGCCCAAGGTCACCCAGCTGGCTTCATGGAGGAGGGCGGAATATTAACATTCATGTGAATACGAATGCTTCGGAACACTCATACAAGCAGTTCGTAGATGCATTAAACTGGGGATACGTACGCATTGGTATAAGATATGTATCCAATATGTATGTATTTGTATAGGATACTTATGCAGGATACATATGCATTGGCGGCTAACAACCTTTGAAACTGAACATATAAAACTATATCGAAACAATAGTAACAACACAATAACTAAAAACCAACATGATAAAAGCGATACAAAAACAGCTACAAATATCTGTACAAATATTATATGTATTTGCGCCTATAATACAGGATGAAAACGGGATGGATACGGGATAAAACAGGATGCACAGGAAATGCGCACAGGTACGTATCACCGATGCGATTGTTGTCGATATTCGTATCTTTAGATACGAATCTAACATTTCTGTGCTTTTGTATTCACTGCCCTAAAAATACGGCGAGATGACTCATACTGTACTGCAGGCAGTGATCCTGACCACAACCGATCCCCTTCTTTTGCAACTGCTTCCAAAAATAAGAGGCAAGATGGCCCGTAGGAATGCAACAGGCTTCCTCCGCGCAGCCAGGGGCCGGGCCCTGCATATCAAAGGGAATAATAAAAATGTTTCTCTTGGGCAGCGTCTTCCTTGCTATTTCCACTCTCCCAGATTGGAAATGGTGTGGCATATCACGGGCATCTTCGTGCCAGCTCAGGCAGCGACTTTACTGCACTTTTCTGTTTGGTTTGGCTTGGTTTTCGTCTCCACTGCAAGAGCCAGAGAGATGCCCGAAGAGGAAAGGCGGCATCGGGACACACACACGCACCCTCCCACCACCACCTATTCCCAAAATAAGGGTTTAGTATGTGTGGCAACTTTGGCCGCAAACCGTCTGCAGGCATCCTGCAAGTGGCTGAACACACTTCCAGCCATCTGTCCCACTTGGTATCGCTCCACAAGCAACGCAGCCGTTTCGATGCTCCAGCGGTGATGCCATTTCAAGGATGCCAGGGATTTTCAGGAAGGACCCACCGCATGGAGAAGCCATCAGATCAGTTATGGGAACAACCCTGAGAAGCAAATATAAACAGAAGCCAAAACGGAGGCATTTTTGTACTTCGGCCTCTAGTGAACTATTAGTGAACTTCTCGTGAAGAGCATCTGCCTCACCAGAGGTTCACTAATGGTTGATTAGGTGCGGAGCATGAAATCGTGCTCCACACCTTAAATAACGTTGACCAATACCTTGCCTGGAGCCTCCGGACAGCGGCCATCAGTAGCTCTTCCAGTGCTCCGGGGTCAGCTGAGTTGCCATGTAAGGACACTGGCACCTCGGACGACCACAGATGCAACTGCGCATGCGCACAGTGGCAGCATTGCCACGGAGACTTGTGGAGAGCACCACAGCCAAACTGGTGGCACCCAGAGGAGGGCCGGTCCCGGGATCGAATCAGGTAAGTATTCAATCACTGGGGGGAGGGGGGGAGACAGCCGAAATTGACCAGCGCTCCAAGTGCGAGCGCTTGCCAATGCTGGTTAAATGCGTTCCTTTCCTGTCCAGTTCCTTTCCTGTGGAACTGGTGGTGGGGAGGGTGCTCCTGAGCATGGACAGAGTTCCACTAAGCAGCAAAGTCTCTGCAACAACTTACTTTATTATTTCTTTCTCTTTCTCTTTCTCTTTCTCTTTCTCTTTTTCTTCCTTCCTTCCTTCCTTCCTTCCTTCCTTCCTGCCCCACTGTGACTAGCCCAAGGCCACCCAGCTGGCTTCACGGAGGAGTGTGGAATCAAACCAGGTATTCCCAGACAAGAGTCCGTCTCCCTAACCACTAGACCAAACTGGCTCCGTTCACCAGGCCTTGCCTTCTTCTCCCTGCTCACCCCATGGGACCACACGCGATGGGCATGTTCGCTCCGGATAAATTGGCTATGATCTCTGTAATTATGGGCACATTTCCAGGGAGCCAGAAAGGGGCTGGAGCCATGTGCACAATGATTGCTCTTGACAAGAAGCCGCTATGAATTGCAGGGTGGGCCACACACTCTCTGCCCAGCCAACAAACATGGCCAAGGGTAGAAAAGAAAATGTGGAAGGGGATGATGGTGAAGATGATGGTGATGAAGAAGAAGAAGAAGAAGAAGATGATGATGATGATGATGATTTCTATCCCACCCTATACCTGAAGGTCTCAGGGCAGGTAACAACCTTTATAATCCAGCCTATCCAACAAACAATGTAGATTGAAACAATAAAAGCCATTGTTTTATTGTTTATTGGGGAAGCTGAATCACAAACAATAGCCAAGGCGATGGGGGACTTGCCCAGATGGAGGGAGAGGATGAGGAGGAGGAAAGGATGATGAAGAGAAAGAAGGAGAGCATGAAGGAGATAGTGAAATAACTGTGCCAGTATTTATGGGTACTTAATGGGTACTTTTAGTGACAGTGGAAAAACAGCCCTTATCGGATTTTCAAATGTGAATTTGTTCACGCGCTTCCTTATTTTGCACCATTTACTCTGGCCTGGGTTTGATTCTGCACTCCTCCACGAAGCCAGCTGGGTGACCTTGGGCTAGTCACAGCTCTCTTCTGAGCCCCCACAGCCCCACTTATCATACAGTGTGTCCATTGTGGGGAGAAGAACAGAAGATTTGTCAGCCGCTTTGAGTCCCCTTGAACGGGTGAAAAAAGCTGAGGAGAAAAGCCAGCTCTTCTTCTTCCCCTGGACCGCGAAAAATCTTCCTGCGCTGCTTTAATGAGCAGCAAATTTGGAAAGGAAGAGCTAGGCGTGAGATGGTGCCACCCACTTTAGGGCCCAGCCAGCCCTGCCGTGAGCAGAACCCAACACAAGGCGCTTTGGGGGGCTCCTGCAACCTCTCTGCAAACCACAAAGATGGAAATGCTTTGGACCATCAGGGATACCTGCCCCCGGACCCAGGAAAGTGAGTTAAGCGCCAAAGATGGCATTTAGTGGTGCCAAATAGAAAGTTGTCTCAAGTGCCTCGCTCTGCAAAGCCTCCCACACAGCTAGGTCCTCTTTCCCATCACCGCCACCACCTCTTTCGGCAAATGTTTTGCATCTTTCTCCCGCTTCCTGCCAGGGTGAGAAAACGGAACCATGGCAACCGTCTCCATGGGAACAGGATCCCGCAAAAGCCCAGCTAGTTTGCGAAGTTAAGCCTGAGCAGCATCTCTGTTTATGTAAGGTCCATCAGATGTGCGTCTTGAAGCCTGTAATGAGCGGAGGGCCGTCAGTGAACATCAGAGGGGAAGCAGGACACTGCGCGCGGCCCTGAAGCTGCAGCCCCAAATAAAGAAGAGGCACACCTTTAGGAGCACTGCCCCTCTCCCTCCCACAAGGAGGGACCCAGACATTCACACCCAGCTAGCTTTTATTAGCCATGGAGGAGACAGGTAGCTGGTTAAACTCCTGCAAGAACCTTGTGAGCCAGTTTGGTCTACTGGTTCGGGAGCCGGACTCTTATCTGGGAACACCGGGTTCGATTGCGCCCTCCCCTATGAAGTCAACTGGGTGACCTTGGGCTAGTCACAGCTCTCTTCTCACACAGCCCCATCCACTCATAGCGTGTCTGTTGGGGGAGAACGGAAGGTTTGTCAGCCACTTTGAGTCCCCTTAAATGAGTGAGAAAAGCGGGGTAGAAAAGCCAACTCTTCTTTTTCCTCCATGAAGCCAGCTGGGCGACCTTGGGCTAGTCACAGCTCTCTTCTGAGCTCCCACAGCCGCTGCCACCCCACCTCACGTTTCGATTCGGATTGGATTTTGTTGCAATCGGATTCTAAACATTCGAATCTAATTGAATGTTTGGATATTCGGTTCGATCCGAATGCAAAAAAAGAAACATATGTGCACACCCCTAGTTGAGGAGGATTCCGTTTAGCCGCAGCTGTTATCAGCTGCAGGTCCCTGCCTCCTTCTGTGACTTCACATGCTTTGTGTCTCTTGTCCTTAGAATCTCGCTGCTACCTGCTGTGGTTTCCTCCCCTGTCTTCGGATTGGTACCCATTTGCCCTGGGCTGACATGAATGGCTTCTGACAGCAAGGGAGGAAACCTAGCAGGGAAGTACGAAAGGACACCGGGCTCCCAGAGCTTTACTGGACACAGAGAGAAACCATCATCATGAATGACCGTATTTTATATACAGGTTGGTACAGGGCTCTGAATGGCAGCAGAACAGATAGTTCTGGCGCGCTCCAAAACGAGCAATGCTGTTTCTTCGCAAACTTCAGGTTCCCTTTGCAAGGTGGCACAGTGTAAGTGCAGGATACCTCTGTGGCCTTCAGTACGTGGTCAGTAACTGCAAGTCCTGACAGCCCCAGGTAGGAGTTATGGGAGCTAGAGCCTAACAGCTTTCAGGTAGAAGGAAGGCCGTTGTGTTGTAATACCTGCCTTCTGTCATTAGATGTCAGTGCTGTTCTACTGAAGAAGAAGAAGAAGAAGAAGAAGAAGAGTTGTTTTTTCTGCCCCGGTTCTGTCACACATTTAAGGGGACTCAAAGCGGCTGACAAATCTTCTATTCCTCTCCCCACAACAGAACACCCTGTGAGGTAGGTGAGGCTGTGGAAGCTCAGAAGAGAGCTGTGACTGGCCCAATGTCACCCAGCTGGGTGTTGGTACACAAGCTCCGGAACAGCCTCTCCAGAGAGATCTGCCCGGTGACCCCATAATACATTTAAGGCGCCATGTTAAGACTAGGCATTTTAGATGGCATAATTTGGTGGTGCTGTTTAAAATCAGGCCATGACATCTGACCAGCTACGGGGAAGCAAAGAGGTGATGGTGGTGGGTCATACCGTACAAAAGAAGCCACATTTTAGAGGAGAAAATCCCATACATGTCATTAAATGAAGTCTGAAAAATTGTTTCTCTCTTCTGAACCAGCTGAACATCTGGGTAACGTATGGATTTCTGTTCTGGATTTTTGCCTGGTTTGGTGTTTTTTTCCCCTTCACCCTGTATTTCTACAGAATGTTTCCGCTCAGCAATGTACTTGTGAACTTCATTTCTCAGGCACTCCGCCAGGTCTCTTGAACTTTTGCCTGTCTGCTCCCGATTTCCTATTCCAATACTCTCCGAGGGCCACATGTCTTCTCCTTGGGTAGAGTGATGATGGACAGCTTCCAGGACCACCTCAGACTCCACCCATCTTCCCTCTGCTTCCTTTCCTCCACCGCCTAACGCCTTCCAGAGACATCTCCATCTCTGGTGTTTAAGGCTTGGTAAGGCAATGGAACATGAAGAGGTGGTAGCAGCAGCTTAGGAAAGGCTCCAGAGTGTGCAAATTAACACACACACACACACAACGTCTACAACGGGGGTATAATGGAGGATGAAGACTCCAAAAGCATCTAGAAATGCTCAGTCATCACCGATGGAGACAGCATGGATGAAGGTTCTTCACTGTGGGATGGAAAAGATCAGGTGATGATCCTCTCTTCTACGACAACCGGCATCGAGGGCACGCTGCTGAGGCAGGGCACGTCTCTAGGATGAAGGATCATGGCCTCCCAAAGATGGTGCTCTGTGAACTCACCACCAGCTGCCAAAACAGAGGAGCCCCAAGGAGAAGCTACGTGGACTCCCTGAAGCGATCCCTCAGCGTTGGCCATACTGATCACAATCCATGGTCCACTCTGGCCTCAAACTGAGAGGCATGGAGACACACCATCCATAATAACACTGCTGCCTCCTTTGAGGATGCTCGTAGGACCAGTCTCGAGGAGAAAGGACAACGCCGAAAGAACCATGCCATCCCAGTACCACCCAAGGAGACCTCTCCCAGGACCTTCTGCAACCGGACCTGTCTATCCTGTCGGTCTGCTTAGCCACCAACGCGCATGCGGCAAACGTGGGCGGAGCCCTCACTGATGTTCATTCGCAAAGCCAAGCCATGATGAGGACAACCTTTCCGATATATCACATGGGTGAGACGTTGCTCTGGTTCTTCTTCAGTCAAGGAGAAGGTTTCTCTTGATGCCAATGAAACATGGACGCCCAATGGAGGACCTCGTACACCACTTTTTGCCCAGCCCCTCGGTAATCATTGCTTTGAAGACTATTGATAAGTGTTTGCTGCAACCACAACAACTTCCCATACCAGGATCCCAGGTGCAGTGAGCTGTGACCCACGCCCCCTCCAAAACTCCCAGCGTCCTTTTCACCCATCAACAGTATTGTCCAAGTCTGGAAATTGTTCAAAGTTCAATTCAAACTGGATCAAGCTGCTTTGACTTGGTTCTAGATCAAGTCGAACTAGCGCAACCTGGTTCTGGATCAAGCCGAACCAGTGCAACCTGGTTCTGGATCAAACTGAACTGGTGCCAGCTGGTTCTAGATCAAGCCAAACTGGTGCAACCTAGTTCTAGATCAAGCCAAACCAATGTGAACTCATTCTAGATCAAGCCAAACCAGTGCAACCTAGTTCTAGATGAAGCCGAACTGGTGCAACCTGTTTCTAGATCAAGTCAAACCAATGCAACCTGTTTCTAGATCAAGTCGAACCAGTGCAACCTGTTTCTAGATCAAGCTGAACCAGTGCAACCTGGTTCTAGATCAAGCCGAACCAAGACATTTTAATTTGTGTACATTCCTGCCCAGTGCTTGCAAATAGCAGGCCCCGTAGTCTGGGAACTTCCAAAGAGGCCTCCGTAAAACCACATTATAGAAGAGGCGACTTCTCCTCTGCACCATCTTTCTTCCCAAACTCAAAGCCTCATCACTTTCTCTCCCTCCAAGACATTCCAGTTCCATTTGTGACCCAAAGCAGAGAATCACTTCATTGAGGGGCCTCTGAATTATTTTCTTTCGGCGCCTGGGGCGAACCTGGGGATTTTCTTTAGTTCTTGAACACTGGCTGACAAAAAGCAAGGGAAAGTAGACACAACAGACCCACAGTGAACTAATTATGACTTCTAGCTTAAGCCAAGATATACAGAGTCACAACCCCAACCCCTCTCTCTCTCTCTCTTTCTGCAAAAGCTCCCAGCAATTGATCAGACCAATATAAGTAGCCATGCAGGACAGCTAGGAAAGCCGAGGGGAAAGGAAGGTTGCAAGGAAGAATCAAATCCTAGGATTGTTCCACAGCAAGGTTGCATGGAGACATACAGTAATGCTGGCTAGCTCTACCCTGCTTTTCTCCCCCATTTAAGGGGACTCAATGCGGCTGACTAACCTTCTGTTCTTCTCCCCACCACAGACACCTTGTGAGGCGGGGAGGGGGGCTGTGAGAGCTCAGGAGAGTGCTGTGACTAGCTCAAGGTCACCCAGCTGCCTTCGTGGAGGAGAAGGAAGAAGAAGAGGTAGCTTTCATGCCCTACTTTTCTCACCCTTAAGGTGACTCAAAGCAGCTGACAAAAATTCTGTTCTTCTTCCCACCACCTACACCTTGTGAGGCAGGTAGGGCTGTGAGAGTTCAGAAAAAGAGCTGTGACTAGCCCAAGACTACCCAGCTGGCTTCATGGAGGAGGAGGAGGGCCTCCCCTCCAGAACTTAGGCAGCAGGCAGGTTGACATGGGAGAAGGCGTTCCTTTAGATATTTGGGGCCCAAATCATTTAGGACCTTATAAAAAGAAGAAGAGTTGGCTTTTTTACCCCGCTTTTCTCACCCATTTAAAGGGGCTCAGAGCGGCTGACAAACCTCCCGTTCTTCTCCCCACAACAGAACACCCTGTGATGTAGGTGGCGCTGTGAGAGCTCAGAAGAGAGCTGTGACTAGCCCAAGGTCACCCAGCTGGCTTCATGGGGGAGGGTGGAATCGAACCTGGCATTCCCAGGTAAGAGTCCGGCTCCCTGACCACTAGACCAAACTGGCTCACCTTGAACAAGGTTCGGTAGCGAACCGGCAGCCGGTGCAACTCTTTTAAAACTGGCATAAGAAGGGCAATTCTGAGCAGAGACATTTCAAGCTTTGAGGTCTCCAATGACCAACTCTCATCCCTGCGCTGGGAGAAGGGGTTAAAGGGATCCCGTTTCTTTTCCAACTGACCCCCCCCCCTGCATTTCTGCTCCCAGAATGCAGCCTGTATTTCAAGGGTGGCTCAAGATTCCCTACCCAAAATTCCCCTTCCCCCAGGATGCAGCCGATCCAGCATCCAAAGCCTTGAAAGACCCTTGTGCCGCTTTCTAGAAATAATTCGCCCTTTTCGCTTCCCATTGGAGGCTATTTGTAGCTGGCATGCACTCGGTCGGCAACGATTTCTGCCAGCAGAGATTGGCATGGGTGCCGTTTCCTTTCTATTTTCACAACAGGGATGACAGATCCTGGGGGGGGGGGAGGCTGGGGGGGAGGAAGCTTGCCATTGATTCGCACAGCTGCAGTGGCAGCCCCTTTCATCCTGACTTCCTTCCCCATTGCGGCTCCGTTCCACACGCCCAGCCTCATTCATAAACTGAGATGCTGGGTGTGGGGGCACCGTCTGCCAGCCCTGGTGGTGGTGGGGGGGGACAGGGGGTGTGAGGGTCTGCTGGAAGAATTTAACCCCTTCCCATCCAGACCCGCCGGCCCGGCACTGTCCAGCAGGTGCCCTGACTTGGCAGCGATAAGCACCATCCGCACATGGCCCGAAGCTGGACACTTCCCCTTTTGTGTCTCCCAACAACCGGCCACACACACGCCAGACAAAGCGGGCATTCTGCGGCCTGATAGCAGCCGCCCATCCCTACTTCATTAAGCGGGCTGTTTCGAAAATACACTGCTAATGGCTTTGAGTTTATTTATTTATTTTTGAAGGACTGATAAACGATTCTCCCTCTCTCCTTCCCAACAATCTCCTCTGGCCTGTGTTACAGGAACTCAGATGTTCGCTTCCAACAATTACTGCTGTGTTCTTGGCAGAAGGGGGAAAATGTCTCCGGCTGAAGCTCTCTCCAAAGTCTGATATTTCAGCCTCTGGCTCCAGGCAGGGCCTTGTTTGCTTAGACACAAATCCTGCTCCGGTGTTAAATACACTGGTCAACGGCACACCAGACTGTTCGGAAGGCAGAATGGAGAAGAAGGAGGAGGAGGAGGAGATGGAGGAGAAGGAAAGTTGGTTTTTCTACCCCACTTTCTTTGGATCCATAAGGGATTAAAACAGGTTGCACACAGCATAACTACAGGCTGCATATGGACGCGTATGGACGCGTATGGATGTGGGGAAGAGGCGTAATGGCACCTACAAATGTCATCAACATTCGAAAGTGCAAATTCGAATAAAAAATCCAGACGCATAGATTCAAACTTTGCGAATTCAAATCGAATCTTGCTAAGTTCGAATTTAAAAGATTCAAATCGAATTGAACGTTCGAGTATTCTATTCGACTCAAACAGAATGTCAAACAAAAACATTCGTGCGCATCCGTAGGTTATAGACATTCTCAGGTGATGCAGATCTTGTCAAATCCAGATGCTGCTGAACTGCAATCTCCGCCAGCTCAAGACGGTGGAGGCCTATGGCAGAGATGCTGAGAACCACAGTGCAACATCTGGAACGGGCAAGACACAGTAGTAGTCCCCCCCCCAGGTCTTTGGGCCTCCACATGTGGCTAACTAACAGCTTCCATGAGCCCCAGCTGGGCTGGCCAAGGACAAGATGGAAAATATCATTCAGCAACATCTGGAAGGCCATTAATGTATTGTTCTAAACTGTCCTCTCCCCTCTTCACCTGTTTTTGGGTCTCCCTCACACACTTCATCTTCATAAAGAGCTCATGAGGCTGTTTTGCTCTGGCAAAGAATCAGTCAGGCAACTTCTTAACTAGGTGCAGACTCGAAGCAATATCTCTCCACATCTGGATGGTTGCTCGGACTTATAGTGAGCCGCAATGCGGCCATGATGGCTGGAGGTGAGGGATGCTGGACTATGCTTGTCCAAAAGTGTACAGGACGTACGTACTCACAGTATGGCAGAAGACACCTTTCCCCACTCAGCAAAATACTACCTGATGGCTAGAGAGACTGAAAGTTCTCACTCTTCAGTCTGGAAAAATGGAGTTCAAGAGAAGGATATAAAATCATGCACAGTACAGAAAAGGTGGATGGAGAGAATTACTTTTCTCTATCACACAGCACTAGAACCAGGGGGCATCTATGAAGCTGAAGGGCAGGAGAGTCAGATCTGACAAGGGGAAGGATTTCTTTACCCAAAGGGTCATCGGTCTGTGGAATTTGGTGCCAGAAGAGGCGGTAACTGCTACCAGCCTAGATGGCTTTAAGGAAGAATTAGACAAATGTATGGATGACTAACGTATCAATGCTACTAGAATGGATGCCTAAGTACATCTTTCAGGCTGGGAGGACAAGCAGGAGGCCTCTAAGGCCATTTGCAGGAGTTCAAGAGCAGGAGAAGGTTTGCCCTTGTCTCTGCTTGAGATGCCCATGGGCAACTGGTGGGCTTCTGTGTAGGACAGGATGCTGGACGAGATATCCTGATCCAGCAGGGCTCCCCTTGGATTCTTATGGACTAGATGGACTGTGGCCTGATCCAGCAGGGCTCCTCTTAGGTTCTTATCAACTAGATGGGCTGTGGCCTGATCCAGCAGGGCTCCTCTTAGGTTCTTATCAACTAGATGGGCTGTGGCCTGATCCAGCAGGGCTCCTCTTAGGTTCTTATCAACTAGATGGGCTGTGGCCTGATCCAGCAGGGCTCCTCTTAGGTTCTTATGGACTAGATGGGCTGTGGCCTAATCCAGCAGGGCTCCTCTTGGGTTCTTATGGACTAGGTGGGCTGTGGCCTGATCCAGCAGGGCTCCTCTTAAGTTCTCATAGACTAGATGGACTGTGGCCTGATCCAGCAGGGCTCCTCTTAGGTTCTTATGGACTAGATGGGCTGTGGCCTGATCCAGCAGGGCTCCTCTTAGGTTCTTATGGACTAGATGGGCTGTGACCTGATCCAGCAGGGCTCCTCTTGGGTTCTTATGGACTAGGTGGGCTGTGGCCTGATCCAGCAGGGCTCCTCTTAAGTTCTCATAGACTAGATGGACTGTGGCCTGATCCAGCAGGGCTCCTCTTAGGTTCTTATGGACTAGATGGGCTGTGGCCTGATCCAGCAGGGCTCCTCTTAGGTTCTTATGGACTAGATGGGCTGTGGCCTGATCCAGCAGGGCTCCTCTTAGGTTCTTATGGACTAGATGGGCTGTGGCCTGATCCAGCAGGGCTCCTCTTGGGTTCTTATGGACTAGGTGGGCTGTGGCCTGATCCAGCAGGGCTCCTCTTAAGTTCTCATAGACTAGATGGACTGTGGCCTGATCCAGCAGGGCTCCTCTTAGGTTCTTATGGACTAGGTGGGCTGTGGCCTGATCCAGCAGGGCTCCTCTTGGGTTCTTATGGACTAGGTGGGCTGTGGCCTGATCCAGCAGGGCTCCTCTTAAGTTCTCATAGACTAGGTGGGCTGTGGCCTGATCCAGCGGGGCTCCTCTTAGGTTCTTATGTTCTAGAGCTTAGCACGTCCATCACAATATTATCCTATTTCCATCCCCACCAGACTCTTCATTTTTGCTACCCAGGTTTAAATCAACAAGACAATGTGGATTTTCAGCAGAGAGTGGGGGACAGGAAGCTGTTTTTTTCTGCCATTCGGCTGAACCGGGATACAGACCCGGGACGTTTGACATCAAGGGCCGTTTAGCCCATTCCAAGCCCAGATACTAACACAGCTCCCACGCCTGTGAGCCAAAGGTGAGCCGTCCTCCAGCCACGCCACAGGCCGTTTTGTGCGTCCAGATTATATCTCCTGAAAACAATTCGGGCCGTTTCAAGGAAAGAAGGGAAAAGACTGGGAAGAAAAGAGCAAGAAGGACATGTCCTGCCAGCTTTCCTTTTTCATAAATCCAAAAAGCAATGGGATGTTGTCTGCAAAGGCGTCCGCCTTCTGCCAGAAAAAACAACCCTCTTTCGCTCCAAAGCGCTTGAGGTTTTCCTTTCTCCCTCTCGCTCTGTCTCTCCGCCTTTCCCTCTGATTCATAAGCATAAACCACAAATGCAAACACGAGGCTCTATTCTATTAATCCTAACTGAGAGGACTGGTTTCCGCTGCAGGCATGAACTCCTGCCCCTGGAATGTGGAGGAAGAGGAGGCTCAGGGTGGGCTTTCGCACGTTACAGGGGGTCATAAGTAGGGTGTAGATCATGCCCATGTAGATCATAGACGCACTAATGGGGGGGCGGGGGGGTTGCATTCAAATTCGAGGACAATCGAATATCCAAACACTCAATTCAATGTTTAGAACATTCATACTCTTTCCTAATGAGCATGACTATTTAAAATATGCATTACTTATACATATGCATTATTTGTATGTATTCATGTGAACATTCTAAACGTATCTGATATGAACAAATATGTATCTGATACGATTAAATACGTATCCTATATGCATCTGATATGAATACATATCTGATACAAATGGATACACATCCAATATGTATCCAATACATATCCGTAACATATCCACATTCTGAAAACATCAAATCTGACCTGAATCCACTTTTAATTCACTGTCGATCCGTGTCAAATGCAATCTGGATCCACTGCATATGTGACCGGCGCTCCGTTTTCCCACACCCCCAACCTAAGAAACGTCCGAACTATTTGTACAAATGTTTAGAAACATTTGTATTCATTCAGATGTTAACGTTTGAATATTGTAACATTAAATTCAAGTTCGAAGGTCCAAATTCTCATGAAGGAATCACAGGAGTACATGCAGATAGATAGATATAGGGTGTTTTTCCACCGCGCTCCTTTAATCTGGATCTAAGAAGATCCGGATCTAAGGAATGGGTACTTCCCTTAATCCGGATCTAGTAAATCCAGATTAAGGGAAATACCCAATGAGTTTCCATGGGTGGTTTAGCACCCAAGAGCAATGGGTGCTAGCCTGCCTGCCGTGGAAACACTGGAGCACCCATTTGGAAATCCAGATCTACCCATGAGGGCATCTGCTTGTCACCCCAGGTGTTTGGGGGTGACAAGGGGTGCTAGACGATGGGGACTCCTTTTGTTCCATCCTTAGAGCCAAGCCTCTGCTTTATGCATTAATCCGGGAAATCCAACACTCTACAGTTGTTATTCTTAAGTAGCCCAAACAATGCCATCTGTGCCCAAAATCTGGGGAGTGGTAACTCTATCGTTTGCAAAAAACACTTTGTAGAAACAAGCTTCAGGACTACAAATCAGGGGAGCGCACAAATGTAATTTTTGACATTCGATCTGATTTGAATTGAATATTCTAATGTCCAAATTCGTATGAACAGAGGAAAAATGAAAGTATTAAAATTCAAACCGATTTGAATATATCTGTATCTGTTTACACAAATATTCGATACATATATATTGATACAAATAACAAATATTTCGAATATTCGTGCATATCCCTACAACAGATGCCTGATTGACTGTTAAGAGGTTGTGGGAACCGGGGAAAAGGAAGGAACATAATGGAAAGACATGGAAAGCTTTACAGCTGGCCAGATGGCTGACCATTTAAATGGATCTCCTTCTACTGTCACGTTTTATAAATCTTTAAGAGGTGCAGAAGACGCTCTTGAAGATCCCCTAGATATTATGATGTCGAAAAGGAACTCTCTGGAAAAACAACAGCTCTAGGAAACTCCCTCCATGGGTTGGCGAAAAGCCAACGTCCTCTTGACAGATGGGCTCAGAAATCAATGAACCTTCCACACCTTCCCAAGGGGCCACACTACCTTCTGTAATCTAATCAGATTTCTATCTTGGGAAATTTGAGAAATAATCCTTTGAAAGGCATAGAGGCTGGAGAGGGTGGGTCCACCTTGGGGGCACAGAAGATGGAGCCAATTCAATCAATCAATTCAACTCAGCTCAGAAGATGGAGCCAATTCAATTCAGTCAGGAGCCTATCCCAATCCAGTACGTAGGTCAACCCCACTTAACTGGTGCTAGAAAATTTCAACCATCTTCAAACTGCACCGAGATATCCACACTGTTTTCTTGCCAAAGATTTGGAAATTCCTTGATGGACCTTCCCTGGAATCAGTGAACCTCTGTGTTCCAGGCAGTTGCTTTAGAGGGAACCAAGGACTGATTTGGTAACCGCAGTTTCAGTTAACCACGGTTTCAGTTAACCACGGTTACCGGATCAGCCCTTCCCCTGCGGACGCCATAAGGAAAAAGCACCCAGAACCGGAAGGCCTATTTCAGCCTCTGTAGAGCATTGGAATAAGCGTGGGACGCCACCGGAAGCCCTCTCAAAATGTAAGGGGCACGTGGGAGGTGGGCGGGAGGTGTCTGGTGGCATCGCGTGCCTATTCCAACACTCTCCGGAGGCCAAAGTAGGAAAGCACTTCCGGTTCTGGGGTTGCACAACTCCAGAACTGGAAGGCCTGTTCGCGATGATCCACGTTTTAAGGTAACCACATTGGAGCCGGAATGTATCCCCAGCGGATACGGGAATACGACTGTACTATGAGTGCGTAGCCTTAGATGTAGCCATAAACTGAGAAGATCGTCATAGAAAAGGAACCCAACACACTCAGAAAAAGGGAGGGAAACTCCTCCGCTATTTCTGGCAGAAAGTAGACATCTCTGAAATATATAGTTTATAACTAACGCCTGGGTTGGCTTTTATCCTTCTATCCCCTCTCTGACTCCTCGTATCTGTATATTATGCCTTATATTGTTTAGTCTAGAGATTGTCAATAGCGTAACATTTCCTGGGGGGTTCTCTCTGCATCTTAAAACTTCCAAACCTCCTCACCCCTTGCAAGGGACTTAGAAAACAGAGGAAGTGAGATTCATAAGATATCCCTGAAATTCCAAATGTGACCCCAAAGATGGGCTACCCTATTTACAGTCAAAGGTCTCAGGGTTAGCACTGCATTCCCTGTTTCGGGAATGGGTTTGAGAGTGGGTGTTTGATGTTACTGTTTTGCTTTTAACTGTTATTGTTTTAACCTGTCTGATATTTTGACCTGTTGTAAGCCGCTCTGAGTCTTCGGAGAGGAGCGGCATATAAATTGAACAAATAAATAAATAAATAAATAAATAAATAAATAAATAAATAAATAAATAAATAAATAATACTTGGTGAACATCTTCTGAAAGCTATGTCCAAATGAAGAGAAAAGGTGTTTTGAAATACCCATAGCGTTCAGAATAAATATCATACGCTTCTTCTCTTCCTTCTGCACAGTTCCACAGAACATGGATTTTCCCAATCAACCACAGTTTAGTGTTGCATCTGAACTCAGATAAACCATGGAGGATCTCAGCTGTGGTTTGTTGTCATCTATCTTGTGTCAAGCAAAGGTCCAGTATAGGAAGTGCCAACTAAAGAAAAATTAACCAGGAACAAGTGCAATTTTTGGGATTTGATTCAAACCACATACCCAAAAATTCAATTCTATTCGAATCTTTAAAATTCTATTTGAATTAAGCAAATTCAAATCTATGTTTGAATTTTCGGTTCAAATTTGCACTTACAACTGTCGACTACATTTGTAGGTGGGGCTGTGAGAGCTCAGAAGAGAGCTGTGACTAGCCCAAGGTCACCCAGCTGGCTTCATGCAGGAAGGAGAGTTGGCTTTTCCACCCTGCTTTCCTCACCCATTCAAGGGGGCTCAAAACAGCTGACAAACCTTCTGACCTTCTCCCTACAACAGCCACCCTGTGGGCAGGCGGGGCTGTGGGAGAGCTCAGGAATGTGGAATTGAACTGGGAGGCCTGCATTCTAACCACAAGACCAAATATTTGTATGGGCCTGAATGCATCGTTACACCCCATATGCATTCGTATACATCCATATACATCCAGTAGCTATCCCATATGCAACCTGTTTTCATCCAGTACGGATCCGTACAGATGTGTACGGATGCGCGAACGATGCAGATCCTCAAGTACGCATCATGTACAAAATGAATAGATCCAAAATTTGAAATCTGTTTGAATCATTAAATTCAAATTTATGGACATTGGATGTCAAAATTCGGACAACTTTGAACGAATATCTAATGCCTATGAATATTCACACATACCCCTACCAGGTACTAGGGGTCAACTTGAGGGATTAAATGAAGTCTAAATGAAAAGCAAAGGCATCTCCTGTTAATCTCTCTTCTCTGCAGCTTCCATGAAACCAGCGTAGGCATCTGGAGACCACCTTGCCTTAGACACAGCCATCTTGGCCATTACGGACTCCCAAGTTTCCTCAGCCCCATCCAGAGCCATCATTTTGAACCTTCAGCTCCCCTTGACCACTCCAGGCATGGTCAACTTGGTCTCCTCTTGGCTATTTGGATTTCAGCTCTTACCAATGCCATATTTGGAGGACTATGTGTTGCTAGATGCCTGTTTTGGCCCTTATTCAGCTAATAGAAAAAGCCAACGTGACCACGGTAGATGGGACATCTAGATTCCTTCTCTAAATTAAGTCCTCTGTGATCTTCTAAACAACCACAAGATGGGGCATGGTTGGAGAGTGTTCTCTAGAGTATCATGTTAACACCTCTCTCTCTCCTCCTAAGCCTTTCTGAATTAGCCATCAAAAGCTATCAAGAGAAGCCGGCTGGCTTGAAATACAAAGGTCTGGATTATTAAAGCTGATTTTCAGCCAAACCATGGAGAAAAGGCTTCTTTCAATAACTGCCAAGATCTGTCAAGACCAAGAAACCTCGTGCTTCATCTCATCCACTGAATGAATGGCAGAAGCGGACAGAAACATGAAGAGCCAAGGGCCGCAGAAACCTAGAGCAGAGAGACATTGAATTCGATCCAGGTTTTTTGGAGGGAAGAGTCTGGCAACTACAGTATCTCCACATTTCTCCAGCCAAGGAAAGCTTCTTCGCCCCCAACAAGTCCCACCCTGTAAGGTAGGTGGGGCTGTGAGAGCTCAGAAGAGGGCTGCGACTACCCCAAGGCCACCCAGCTGGCTTCATGGAGGAATGCGGAATCAAACCTGGTATTCCCAGATAAGAGTCTGGCTCTCTAACCACTACACCAAGCTGCCTGAGAAGGCCGGGTGTGGTGGCGTCCACCGCCTGTTTTGTTAAGTAATCTGGACTCCAGGAATAACAAATGCTTCTCCATTTGAACCGATCTCCTGCTGCTGTTGGCGTCCGGCTTCTGCAGTTGCTACTGGCAACCGCAGACCCGGCAGCTGGGAAACAGGCATGGACCATTTATAACAATCAGGACAGATCCAGGGCTTCCACTCTGCCCCATTCAATCTCATTCACCTCCCACCTTCAATTAACAGTGAAAGGGGCCTTCTGCTCCAGGGAGAAGCCCAGCCACTTACGACGATTGATCTACAATCCTCGCCATATAGATGAACACACCAGGGCGGCAGGATGAGGGCAGGCCCTTCGGACCGTCCACAAGGTCACCGCAATATGGCAGGATGCGTCCAAGGAGGACTGACCTTGAGCAAGACTGCGTGAAATCCTCCCTCCAACAACTGCAAAGGGTCAAGCATTCTGCAGCAGCCCCAGACATTCATAGATGCCCCCCTGGGGTATTACTGAACTACAATATTTGTGAAAGAAATGGCTTTCTAATGTCACTTGCATTTAAATTCATGTGTTTTGGTTCAAAAAGTGCAGATTTTTCTAAATCCACAATTATAAGTGAATTATGTCTAAGCAACTCAAACAGAGCTTTCTGATTTTACATTGCTTAAATGTGGCTCCACGCCCTGCAGCTTAATGATGCTGCCAACTGGTCTAGTGGTTATGGAGCAGGACTCTTATCTGAGAATACCAGGTTCGATTCCGCCCTCCTCCACAAAGCCAGCTGGGTGACCTTGGGCTAATCACAGCTCTCTTCTGAGCTCTCACAGCCCCACCAACACCACGGGGTTTCTGTTGTGGGGTGAGGAAACAAAGATTTGTCAGCCACGTTGAGTCCCCTTAAAGGTGAGAAAAGTGGGGCATAAAAGCCAACTCTTCTTCTCCTTCCTCCTCCACAAAGCCAGCTGGGTGACCTTGGGCTAGTCACAGCTCTCTTCTGAGCTCTCACAGCCCCACCCAGCTCACAGGGTGTTCTGTTGTGGGGAGAAGATCTGAAGGTTTGTCAGCTGCTTTGAGACCCCTTAAATGGGTGAGGAAAGTGGGATAGAAAAGCCAACTCTTCTTCTTCTTCCATGATCAACTTCATCCTGCTGGAAGCTAGGATGCTCAGCTGTTTTACACACTCCTACCGTGCCACTCCGACAGCTGACTGGCGCATGACTCAGTGAGACTTCTGTACTTGGAGAATTGTGTTGCGGTTTTTCCTCAGCCATGCTCCCTAAATTCAAATTCGTCCAATCACACACAGGGTGGGTGCCTGGGGCCCACACAGTCCCCCGTTCCCACCATCCCACCAAAGGAGGTCAACACCATCTGAGAAGAAACAGAACATTTCGGAAGGCACGCCCAGCTCCACGAGTTCCCTAGCCAAAGCCGGATAATTCAACTGTTTGGATGATTGTGGGGCCAAGCCAAAAAAGCATAAAGGGGGAAGAGAAAAATAAACTGATCAATGCTGCTAGGGGAGGGCATAAGTGAATGGGCAGCTCTATCCCAGCACAGCAATTCAGGCTCCTTCCCAGGCAGGGAGGAACAAGGAAGTCTTTATATATGGGTTGTGCCTTGAGGGTCATCACAACAAAGCGTAGCGCTGGGGGCATCTCTGGGAATCTGCTCAAATGCTTTCGGTCTCCTCTCTGGGTGCAGCTCTTCAGATGCACTACTCAGTGGGCCCTTTCTCCCTTTCCCCCGTCATGGTGTGGTTACCCAGAGAGGGTCAGGGACCCGCAGGAAATAAGGCCCCAGAGGATTCTGGGAGGCTTGATCTTGTGAGAAACTGCCTGCACGTCAGTCGGGTACCTTCTTAACACTGACGCCACGATCACACCCATTGTTCAAGACAACCTCCGGCCCTCTTCTACTGGCCGTGCAGGGATTGTCTTGGGGATGGGCTGTACCTCCTCAAGCCAGCTTCTCCAGAGTCCACTTTTAGAGAGGACTCAAGCCATCTTGGGGAGCCAGTCCGTTTTCACTTCCCCTGTGTGAGCCCGGAACCAGGCTAGAGAAGCAGCAGCAGCAGTGTTGGCTTTTCTACCCCACTTTTCTCATCCATTTAAGGGGACTCAAAGTGGCTGACAAACCTTCTGCTCTTCTCCCCACAACAGTCACCCTGTGAGGTAGATGGGGCTGTGAGAGCTCAGAAGAGAGCTGGGACTAGCCCAAGGTCACCCGGCTGCCCTTCATTTTTTTAAAAATAGAAATCTATTTTGTGCTAGACTGGTAATGCTCTTTTTTGCAAGGAACATGGAGGGATTTAAAAATTAAATGGCCAGAAGAGCACTCTTGGGAGCAGGAAAGAGACAACTTGGAGTAACAGAAACCATACAATTCTACGGACAATGTAGCTTCCATTTTCCTTTCACAACATGCAAGGGAAACAAGGTTTCATTGCTGTGAAAGGGACTGAGAAAACTGAAAGTTCTTCAGCAGCTTTAAGGAAAAGGGCAAACTATATGCTCTCCATGAAGCCAGCTGGGTAGCCTGGGATGAGTCACAGCTCTCTTTCTGAGCTCCCATAGCTCCTTCTGCCACACACGGTGACTGTGGTGGGGAGAAGAATGGAAAACTTGTCAGCCACTTTGAGTCCCCTTAAGGCTGAGAAAAGTGGGGAATAAAAACCAACTCTTCTTCTCCTCATATTTTGTCCCACCTCCTTGACTTCTCTCTGAGGTAATCTTTTCAAAAGTTCTTCAGTCTCTTCAACTTCTCAAAGTTTCCAGAGTTGTACTACGTAGAAATTTTATTGGTTGTTTTGCTCAAGTTTGCCTGTATGTTGTTAAATGTTAAATAAATATAAACATTTATTTTTAAAACATGGCTATGCTAACTGGGGCAAAAGGGAGGACAAGGCAAAATATATTCACATCCTTCCTGAGTTATGTCTTCCTTCAGGGCAGTTTATCCCAGGAAATCTGCCATTTCAGGACTTTTGATGCTCTTAGGATACATTCCCATACAAGTTTAAATGCGGATTCAGTCCGTTTTCAGGACTGGACATTCCCGTTTATTTTTTAATTCCCAGACTTTATGAGGACTATCTTGCTAAAATGCACAGAAAAAATGTACTCAGAAAAATTGTTATGGGTCCCATTTTGGAGCCCAGACTGCTTCCCCCCCCCCTCTGGGGACAGTACTGGACTATCCAGGGTGGAGATCAGCCTTTTAGACTTCGTCCATATGCTTCTGGCCGATGTCCACCATGGATGGGTGGGATTTCACACCTGGGAAAGTCCCCCCCACACACACATCTTTCCCATCCCTGCAATGCTAGCTAGCCAGAGATTTTTTTTAAAAAAAGGCTTGCATCTTTGAACACACTGCAATTACAAGAGATACATTTAGCAATCACAGAGGAGGGAAAACTTTTAAAAAGCAGGAGCCTACATGTAGGAGAGATACATTTGTGGCAAGATTGCAGAATGGAGGGAAAACTTTTAAAAAGCAGGAGCCTCTGTTTACAGAGGGGAGAGAAAGTGAAAGGGAGAGTGATTTCTTTGCTTTGCCTTGTGTCTGTTCATTCTCCATGCTGGGGTTTGTGTGGTTTGAGTGGGAACGATAGTATTTGAATTCAGCCCGTGTTATCCTTAGGCGAACAGGGACAGCCGGATTTCACACTGAATCTGGATTTTAGAAGTCCAAGTTGGATTTAAAAAGTCAAGTGGGAATGTGGCCTTAGACTGGGACAGCAGTTGCAGCCCTCCAACGTACGACAAAACAGAACCCAAATAATTCCCCTCCCGTTGAAGAGGGCAGGAGTTGAACCGGAGACCTTCTGTAGGCATAAAAGCTCCAACACAGGGGAAGGGAGGGCGGAACAGCTTCAGATTTGCTTCACTAAGGAGAAGAAGAGTTCAAGGGAAACTGTCAGCCCACCGATCCCATCCGGAAAACAAGGGAGGAAATTTAGGCCTCCCCTTTGAACTGAACTTCCTCTAGACCGTGCTGGAGGAGCCCATGTCCGCCAAATGTTTCCCCAGTTTATTTTCTTTTGCCAATTTGTTCTTCCCACCCTTCCCTCTCCTCAGTTCCTTTGCACGGTATCACACAAGGCTTCCCTTTCCTGGACAGCCGTAGCATTGCAAAACTCTTTACGGGGAGTTAATCCCACTGCTACTTCTGCACACAGACCATGCCACCAGTCTTCGCGTCCGCGGGCTTCCACAGGAGGCATCCCATGACAAAATATCTAGGCAGATAAGCTAAATCCCAGCCCTGCTGGGAGGAAAAGGAATTGCATGTTCGTAAATTCAAATTTAAAGTATTGAATCTGAATTTTGAATCTTGGATCAATTTGTTCAAATTATTCAGACATTTGCACGTGAATGGGTTCGTACACAATGCGTACTTGAAGATCCGCATCTTTCCCACATCTGTACACATTTGTATACATCCGTACGGGATGAAAACAGGTTGCACACGGGAAAACTACGGGATGCATATGGTTGTGTATGGACCCGGGGAAGACGCATACGGGCATCTAAAAATGTTGTCGACATTTGTAAGTGCAAATTCAAATGAAAAATTCGAATGAATAGATTCCATTTGCTTAATCTGAATCAAGTTTGCTTACTTTTGCCAAGTCACTGAGCTATCAGAGAATCATAGAGTCGGAAGGGACCTCGAGGGTCGTCCAGTCCAACCCCTGCTCAATGCAGGATTTCCTAAACCATCCCAGACAGATGTAGGTCCAGCCTCTGCTTGAAGACCTCCAGTGAAGGAGAACCCACCACCTCCTGTGGCCACCTATTCCACTGACTGGTCACCCTCACTCTCAGGAAGATTTTCCCAATATCTAATCTGTATCGACTCCCTTGAAGTTTCATCCCGTTGTTTCTAGTCCTCCCATCTTGTGCAAGTGAGAACAGGGACAATCCCTCTGCACTGTGACGGCCCTTCAGATCCTTGAAGACCGCAATCATGTCTCCTCTCAGTCTTCTCTTCTGCAGGCTAAACATTCCTAGATCCTTCAACCATTCCTCATAGGACATGCTTTCCAAACCACTCTCCATTTTGGTAGCGCTCCTTTGGACTTGCTCTAGTTTGCCAATGTCTTTTTTAAATTGGGCTGCCCAGAACTGGACACAGGTCTGACCAAGGCAAGTGAAGAGGAATGATCATCTCCCGTGATCTAGCTAACACTAGATGGATACCAGGTCTCCAAGTCAACAAGGGTCTTCTTTCTTTCCTGCAAACGTACTACCACAATGGTCCATTTCACATGTCCTGAGGGATGTTCTAGTTGGCATCTGATAAGTTAAAGAAATGTCCAAATGAAAAGGCACGGATTGCCCTTCCTGCCAACTTTAGGAGTTCAACCAAGAGAACAAGGCCGGCGCTGTCCACTGAGAAAACCCAACAGGGAGGAGAAAAGCCCTTTTTAGGGAAAGAGCACCACCATACAATTCACATGAGAATACCCCCCCAAAAAAAATACTGGTCTACCCCCCGCTAGACCAAACTGGCTCACAGAGGAAATGAGGAAGAAAGAATTCAGAATTCTGCATCTGATGTATAATAACCATTGTCAGAGTCAAGCTCCCAGATCCTCAGTAATATAGTAAATAATATGAATTAGGATTCTAGGTACATTGGAACCAGTTTGGTTTAGTGGTTAGGGAGCCGGAGTCTTATCTGGGAATACCGGGTTCGATTCCGGCCTCCTCCACAAGCCAGCTGGGAGACCTTGGGCTAGTCACAGCTCTCTTCTAAGCTCTCACAGCCCCACTGACTTCACTGGGTGTCTCTTGTGGGAAGAAGAATAGAAAGTTTGTCAGTGTCTTTGAGTCCCCTCAAGGGTGAGAAAAGTGGAGTATAAAAGCCAACTCTTCTTCCTACATGAAGCCAGCTGGGTGGCCTTGGGCTAGTCCCTGCTCCGTTTCTGAGCTCTCACTGCCCCACTGACCTCACAGGGCGTCTCTTGTGGGGAGAACAGAATGTTTGTCAGCAGCTTTGAATCCCCTTAAGGGTGAGAAATGCAAGGTATAAAAACCAGATCTTCCCATATTCTGCAAGGACCGGATCCAGTCTGCTTCTAATGTTTTCCTGTGTGATATAAGCAAATTCTCAGTATCAATCACCACATTTTTTTGCTTTAAGCATTTCTATATTTTGATACTTTGTGACCCAGTTACACACAGGATGAGAAAAGCAGCTTAGAAATACAAATAATAACACAGAAAGTTGCAAAACTATAATATTTGTACACCTACAGTGAGAGGGAGCTAAATGTTTCAAGAAAAGCACAAAACACCCTGCCAGTTTTTAAAACAGACGAGGGTAAGTCCTCCATAAAAAGCAACTCAAGAATCAAAGGGATCTCGGCCATCCAAAGCATTAGTTCAGCCGTGAGACTCATCACCACAAGATGTGATCATGTCTGTTCACTGAACTGGCTTTAAAAGGGCCTGGCAGAAAATCTTGGATTTTATCAACTTACAAAAGCTGCTGCTGATGAACATTAATTTCAGATTAAAAATAGAGAAAAGCCATTAGTAATTAGGTGAATAAACACTGCATCACAATCAAAGTGCTTAAAGGAACTCTTTCATCCTAGGGTGAGGAATTCTAGCCACATTTTACCCTAGAAGACACTGTTTAGTACAGTGCTTTAAGCCACCAAATGGCATTCCTGGACTTTTGTACCCCACTTGTCTCACCCATTGAAGGGGACTCAAAGCTGCTGGCAAACCTTCTGTTCTTCTCCCCACAACACCCAGTGAGGTAGGTGGGGCTGTGAGAGCTCAGAAAGAGACCAGTGACTAGCCCAAGGTCACCCAGCTCGCTTCATGCAGGAAGAAGAGTTGGCTTTTCCACCCTGCTTTTCTCACCCATTCAAGGGGGCTCAAAACAGCTGACAAATCTTCTGATCCTCTCCCCAAAACAGCCACCCTGTGAGGCAGGCGGGGATATGAGAGCTCAGAAGAGAGCTGTGACTAGCCCAAGGCCACCCAGCTGGCTTCATGCAGGAGTGTGGCATCGAACTGGGGGACCTGCATTCTAACCACAAGACCAAACTGTCCACCCTGCAAAATCTCACAGCCCTACCTGCCTCACAGGGTGTCTGTAGTGGGGAGAAGAACAGGTTTGTCAGCCCCCTTGAGTCCCTTTAAATGGGTGAGAAAAATGGGGTGGAAAAGCCAACTCCTCCTCCTCCTGCTCCATGAAGTCAGCTAGGTGACCCTGGGCGAGTCACAGCTCTCTTTCTGAGCTCTCAGCCCCACCTGCCTCACAGGGTTTCTGTGGTGGGGAGAAGAACAGAAGGTTTGTCAGCCACCTTGAGTCCCCTTAATGGTGAGAAAAGTGGGTGTAAAAACCAGATCTTCTTCTTCATCATCACCTTCTTCTTCCCAGCTATTGCAAGGGGGGCAGATCCAGTCTGCTGGGGGTGAAGGTGGGAGATTATCTTCCATGCCAAAATTACATAAATCTGTTTAGACTGGGCTAACCCTCCGCTTATTCAGGAGCTGAGCGATCATTTCCTCCCGGGCCTCACCGGCCCTGAATCATGACCTCACAGCTTAATCCTTTGTCATAAATATCCCAGTCCGGCCTCTTCGCTTTGTGCGCGTCCTTCGCTTTCTACAGACAGGCTATTAAAACATACCCACAGTGCAGAGCCCGGCAGGCCGGAAGGGCTGGAGAGAATGAAAGGGCCCACAGAGGACACGGGAAAGCTGTGCTTGAATTGCCTCAACACGCGGTTAAGGAAGAGAAATGTGTCCTTTTCGCACTTCCTTTCCCATCCTCTGGTGAGAAAGGAGTGCAATTAACCAGCACCAATTTGCGCTTGCATTTGGAGCGCTAGACAACTTTGACTGTTCCCTCCCCGCCTTATTCGATCCAGGGCCCGGTCCTCTGCTGGGCGCCACTGTTTTGGCCACCGTTTTGGCTGCGGCGCCTTCCGCGACTGTGCGTCAGCGCCACCGTCTGTACACATGGGCGGGTGGGTAGGTGGAGAGATGGAGATCAGTTTGGCTACAACTGACCGGCAGCCTTTGGATCCCTTCCTCAACAGTGATCTAGGCAGCCATTAAGTTCTTCCTCTTCCCTCCCAGTCCCTTCTTCCTTGTGTGTCGTGTCCTTTTAGAACATAAGCCAGAGGGCAGGGACTTTTCAAGCACTGTATGTTGTAAGCCACCTTCAAAGTCCTCTGACTTTAAGGCCGAGTAAAAAACAGTAAGCAAGCAAACTCTGCCCAACATAGACAAGGTTGCCAGAAAATTGGACACACTTGATTTCTAGATGCAGGGATGTATTTGCATAAGCCTATATTTATTTATTTTTACGTGTTGCCGAAAGAGATGTCATATCGTAGGAGCTCTCCTTGCTATCTGACGTGATGCAGTTCCAACGTAGCTTTGGCCATGTTCCCATAGTAAAACGAAATGTGAGACTCTCACTTTCAACCTTAACAGATCCCTGGTGGTTCCCCAACTCTGTTCCACGGGGGTAGACAGACACCAGGCGGCCCTGCGTGTTTGTGACGGGACAAGGAATCTGCAAAACAATGGCCAATGAGCATGCGTCTCTATAACAGCCCAGTGACCGACTATGTCCGCATACCAATTCAATGAAAACACCGAGTGGAACTTGAATGAAAAGGGGGGAACACGCCCCAAACAGGTCTTTCAAGGTAATTAGGCCTGTTTACCTGAGCTCAGACTTGTACAAGCCTCTGCAAGGTGTACAACAGGAAGGACAATGCGGAAAAAGCACATTGATGGGTGGATTGTGCCGTTTTATGCTGGCCTTTCTTCTTACGAACCGAAAATGACAGTACACGCCACATTTACTCCCGCTGCTTAAATTTTCGTCTGTTTATTTACACATGATACACATATCCAATCCTTACGCTTTGGGTTGCTCTTCTGATCTAGGCCCTTCCTGCACTTATCGCTGTTAATCTGTATTAGCTAGGTCTGGATCAATATTAGACAGAAACAAGTGCACTGAGTGGGCTTTAAGAAGAAGAAGAGGGGGCTGTGAGGGCTCAGAAGAAAGCTGTGACTTGCCCAGGGTCATCCAGCTGGCTTCATGGAGGAAAAAGAAGAATTGGCTTTTCTATCCCGCTTTTCTCGCCCATTTAAGGGGACTCAAAGCGGCTCACAAAGCTTTCTATTCTTCTCCCCACAACAGACACCCTGTGAGGTGGGTGGGCCTGTGAGAGCTCAGAAGAGAGCTGTGACTAGCCCAAGGTCACCCAGCTGGCTTCATGGAGGAAGGCGGAATCGAACCCGGTATTCCCAGATAAGAGTCTGGCTCCCTAACCACTAAACCAAACTGGCTCTCATGTGTGCGAAAGAGTGCTAGCATGGATGTAGACCACATTTATCTGGTCTACCACTAACCCAGGGCCATTTCTGCACTCTTCGGAGGCAATCCAGATCTTTGGGATCTGGTCTTTGGGGAATCCAGAACCCATGGCGGGGCATTTATTTATTTACACCCAATAGCAATGGGTACTATACGGGGATCCCGTGTGGACGTCATAGCACCCATCCCGAGGTTCCGATCAGGCCAGAACAGGAAGATCTGCCAGTGGCAAGGTGTGATTGGCCCACATACCTGCCAATCAGGTGTCACTTCCTGTTGCAGTGGGCATGGCTGCCTGCATAGCCACTACAAAGCTTGTGCTCAGCTCCATAGACCACACTACAAAGGGCATGTGATACGTGTGGAATCACAGCCTCTGATCTGGTCTTCACGGTGGAAGACGGCATTGAAGACACCATTAACGGGGTCTGGTGTTAATCCAGATTTAAGGGTGCAAAGACCCCATTAAATCTGGAATGTGTTCCGAATGGGGTCCTCATGGGGTCGTCAGTGCGGAGGGTACATAGAGGAACCATACCAAATGCGTTCCTATCGCGTTCCTAATGGAGTCTTCAGGGCCCGTGTGGAAACAGCCCAGATGAGTGAACCCTTGGCACAGTTCTGAACTGGATCTACTCTGCTCCTGTCCTGATGATGAGTTCTTAGCAGCCCCTTGATCCGGATTAACGAGTAACTACAGGAAGGTCCCTTCTTCCCTGCATCAAAAGTCGTCAACATAGAGCATCACTTAGCACCACCAGGTAGAGGCTCAGTAGGAACTGGGTGCGGCTTTCTCACAACAGGACAATAATTGCCGCGCATGAAACACTTTGCACAGACAAGACCTGCCGCTTCTGAACGTTGATTGGTTCCTCTCCACCTGAAGGGAATGACTCAGAAAGGTCGAAAGGAGCCGCACCGGCAACTGAGCCTCTTCCTTAGGAAACCACACTATAGGCTTCACTGTGGCCAAAGCATCTCTGGATCGGCGCCCGCCTTGTAGTGCTAACCTCAGCCAGGCTGTTTTGACAACACGGAGCCAAAAGGGCGAAAGGCTGATTACGCAGACAGTAATGAATGAAACGGAGGAGATCCAGAGAAAGAGGACGCGGCCAGATGCGCTGGGAATGGGCACGGCCAAGCCTCAAGGATCCCAGAGGGAAGCAGAGAAATGCCGGAGATAAATACTATTGTCTGCAGCAAACAAGCAAGTAGTGCGAGGCTCTCCGTCTCTGCTGACCTCACAGACCACGGAGTCGAATCCATATCATCACTGAAAATGAGTTTCCAACTTGCAAACTTCTCTCCCCCCCCCCATTTTATTTGTAGCCCGCCTTTCCGAAAGGAAATTTGCCCAGGATGGTTTACAACAAACAGAAAACATATAATGCAAACTAAGCCACTTTGGTCTAGTGGTTAGGGAGTCGGACTCTTATTTGGGAATACCGGGTTTGATTCTGCACTCCCCCATGAAGCCAGCTGGGTGACCTTGGGCTGGTCACAGCTCTCTTCTGAGATCTCACAGCCCCTCCTAACTCACAGGGTGTCTGTGGTGGGGAGAGGAGCAGAAGGTTCGTCAGCCGCTTTGAGTCCCTTTAAATGGGTGAGAAAAAGTGGGGCAGGAAAGCCAACTCTTCTTCTTCCTCCATGATGCCAGCTGGGCGACCTTGGGCAAGTCACAGCTCTCTTCTGAGCCCTCACAGCCCCACCTACCTCACAAGGTGTCTATTGCGGGGAGAAGAATAGAAAGTTTGTCAGCCACTTTGAGTCCCCTTTAAATAAATAAATAAATAAATAAATAAATAAATAAATAAATAAATAAATAAATAAATAAATAAATAAATAAATAAATAAATAAATAAATAAATAAATAAATAATCTGGACCCAGCCATAGTCTCAAACTTGGTGCAAAAAAGATCCAGTCTGGCAAACGGACCCTGGGGTAGAAATTCAGGAGAGGAAAACCTCAAGGCACATTTTCAGCCCTAAAGACTACTTATTCTTGGATCAAAACGTCGCCTGCCTTTTCAGCCAGCTGCCCCCCTTCCTCAGCGGCAGTAAATATCCCAGAAGCCGCCTGTGGGATTACACTAATTTTGCATTTCAATTTTACAAGGCGAGATCTAAGCAAAGAATCGCAAACAGCGGGCAGTAGCCGTCTTTCCTAAATGGTGTCTTCCCGGGGCGTATTCAATAAATTTTGGATTTCGTTCCTCCGTGACCAAGAACAACTTTGTGAGGAAAGAGGAAGCGCCGTAGAAAAGAACTCAGCGTCCGAAGTGCATTTCCAACATCAGGGGCATGGATTTAATGAGCTTCTGAGGGTTTTCGGGGAGGAGGGAGAAGAGAATTAATTGCACAAGTTATAAAAGGATGCCTCACGCTACAATAATTTGGATGCCAGCAGAGAACTAAGGACTCTGCCAAGGCTGAGTTGTTTATCTCTGTTGCCACAGGACAGAAAGAGAGGATCTATGCCTGGACAGAGTATTATCTTTTCCATCCACCCACCCACCCACCCACCCACCCATCCATCCATCCACCTATCCACCTATCTATCTATCTGTCTGGTAAAGGTAAAGAGGTGGCCTGGAAACCATGTCCTACGAGGAAAGGATGAAGGATCTAGGAATGTTTAGCCTACATAAGAGAAGACTGAGAGGAGACATGATTGCGGTCTTCAAGTCTCTGAAGGGCTATCACAGTGCAGAGGGATTGTCCCTATTCTCACCTGCTTAAGATGGGAGGACTAGAAACAACGGGATGGAACTTCAAGGGAGTTAATGCAGATTAGACATTAGGAAAAACTTCCTGACAGTGAGGGCGACCAGTCAGTGGACTAGGTTGCCACGGGAGGTGGTGGTGGTGGGTTCTCCTTCACTGGAGGTCTTCAAGAGGAGGCTGGACCTACATCTGTCTGGGATGGTTAAGGGAATCCTGCATTGAGCAGGAGTTTGGACTGGATGACCCCAGAGGTCCCTTCCAACTCCATGATTCTATGATTCTAAGTGTCCACGGAGCCTCCAGGGACAAGGACCCCTCTACTTCATTAATATCCAAAGATGTCACGCTTCTTAGCATTCAAATACAGGGCAAAAACCCATTTCCGCTTTTCACTGTGTCCCTCGCGTTTGTTAGGAATGAAATAGTAATGACCAAACCATGCCCCAAAATACTCCCGTTTGTATTTAGCATGCTTCACTTCAGATATATCTGGGTTTCTCTCCAGGCCATCTCCTGGCAAGCCGGCATCCCTTGGCTCTGGTCCTGTGCACGCTCAGTCACTAAGTAAATAAACACAGAGACCTACACGGGCCATCTTGACGTCACGCCGCAAAGGGTAACAGCATCAGGAACGAGGCATCTGGCCGGTGAAGTCACCACTCCGGCACAAAGCCAAGAATGCACAGGAAGCCGTCCCTTGGGGCATGGGAAGCAATATTGCCACCAGTCCCCTGAAGGCTGGAGCATTTCAAACAAGGGAACGAAAAAAAAAGCAGGTGGGATAGAAAAGGAGAGAGCACTGAAGCCCTGTAATGCTACCAATACACGGCACGTGAAAATGCTTTCCAACTAGGGATGTGCACGAATATTCGTGCAAAGGCGTACATTCCTATATGAATCCAGTGTTACGACATTCGTACGCTGACATTCGTATTCGTACGGATGATTCGGAACATTCGTGAACCAGGGAGGTGGGAAAGCGGCTGCGCCAGCCACATCTGCAACAGATCAGAGTGCGATCCATGTGGACTGAGAGCAGATTCAAAGCGGATTCAGGGCGGATTTGGCACTTTCAGAGCAGATACGTCACAGGATACGTATCGGATACATGTTGGATGAATACAACCCTCTCTCTCTCACACTGTGTCTGTTTTGGGAAGAACAGAAGGTTTGTCAGGCACTTTGAGCCCCTTAAATGGGTGAGAAAAGCAGGGTAGAAAACCCAACTCTTCTTCTTCCTCCATGAAGGCAGCTCTCACAGCCCTACCTATCTCACACGGAATTATTCCCCAAATCTCAAATCTCAGCCCGGCTGGTGGCAATATATCCATAACTATTGCTTAGCAAGGACACAGAAGTCATTCACTAAAGCTTCCTTCCTTTTGTTGCTAGGTACCAAAACGCGAGCAACTCCCAGCTGTCCACATGGGCACCTCTACGCAGTCTTCTTAGCAGAGATACAGCAGTGGTTTGCCATTGCCTATTTCTGGGGAGATGGTGGGGACCGAACCAGCAATCATCTGCTTCCCGGAGAGTCCATTCTACCACAGAGCTGCGGCCACTCACAGATTCCACAGGCACCTCTCTGCAGTTTTCTTGGCAACCACGCTGAAGTGGTTTGCCATGACATACTTCTGGGGGTTGGGTGGAGGCTGGGGACTGAGCCCAGGAGATGCACGTTGCTTAGAAACAGATGGTGGGAGGTGGTGAATAACACTGTAATTACTACGGAAACCGATGTCACAAAATGGATACTCCCGCAAATTTGAGACAGTTCATCCACAGAAATAACTACGTTGGCTCAGGATGCATTATTCACAGATTATGTCCACTTAGCTGTCCCTAAATTCCATCCACCTAGTAACAGCAGCATGAGGACTTTGTTTCCAAACCGGTGAGTGAAAAAGGCTTATTATAAGTCATCCAAACATTGCTTAAAAATCCCACACAGAATCCCCAAAATAAAAAGACCAACGAAATCACAATTCAAATCAAAGGCCAAGACTTAGCTCCTTCAAAAATCCTCGTCAGCAGCACTACAATCGGACCCCCATATCCACTGATTTGGTAACCACGGTTTTGGTTAACCACAGTTACCAGATTGGCCCCTCACTCCCAGCATCCAGAACCAGAAGGCCTATTTCGGACTCCGTGGAGCATTGGAATAGGCGCATGACGCCACCAGAGCCCGTCCCAGAAGGTAAGGGGGCCTGTGGGAGGCGGGTGGGCTGCTGTATTCTGCAACATTCCAGCTTCTGAATAGTTTCAAAGGGTAGCCCCATGTAGAGTGCATTGCAGCAATCTAATCTGGAGGTTACCAGAGCCTGGGTCACTGTGGCCAAGTTATCCGGATCCACAGGACTCAAATGACATCAATGAATCCAGGAGCACTCCAAGCCACGCACCTGACCTTTCTGGGGCAAAACAACCCCGCTAAGAAGTGGGTGCCCTTTAACTTCCTGCACTGGGGGTCCCAGTGACACACAGTACCTCCTTGTACCATCTAGACTGACAGCACTGGTCCAGATCTGTCCACACCACAGCCACACCCCCACATCTGCAAGGGCTAGGAGCAGCGCAAGGAAGAGAACTCAAAGCGTAGGAAAACGGATCAACCAGTTTGCAGATTTTCGCATCAAAATCAAAGTACAGGCATTCAAACTTATGGACTTTTGAACAAAACAGACAATGCTCCCAGCTCACGATGGATGGATGGATGGATGGATGGATGGATGGATGGATGGATGGATGGATGGATGGATGGATGGATGGATGGATGGATGGATGGATGGATGAGAACCAACAACACGCAGATCAGAGACCTGGGAACGTTTCGCACTTTGGCCCGTAGTTAATAATTGGGCAGCATCTGGGGAAGAGCATCCGCACCTAGAGGAGGCTGTTCCGGCCACCAGGCACCCCCTGCCTTCAACCAAATTATCAAACTTCCCCCAAAGCGTACCTTTGGCATCCAGCTGGTGATCATTTGCTCTCCTGCTTGACAGGGATGCCAACAGAGCTCGTACGAACCTCGTACACATCCCATTTTTATTCCGTATGCATCCCGTCTTCGTCCCGTACATATCTGTATCGATGCGTACAGATACGGACAAGATGCATATGGATACAAATGCAATGCATACGTTTCCATGCACAAATCAATGCCTGAATTGTTCGTACGAATAATTTTGAAATATTCGTATTCGTTCGAACGCCGCAAAACAAACATCTGGGCATCTGATTCGAACTTGAATGGAGAATGAATACCTCAAATATCCATGCACACCCCTGTATACCACTTCCCTTTGGAGGAAGCCAGGCTGCTTCCCATTATGGGGGCAAGAAAAGGTGAATTAGGAAGAACCGACCCAAAGCAGCCGCCTGATCTTGCAGAATTACGGCAGAGCGCACACCAGAGAAACGAACCCTCAGTGATTAAATCCAGTGTGCAATGTGCAAAGGCCCTTCCTTGCGCATGCTGTGATGGCCACCTCTTCAGGTGCAGTGGGACACAGAGGTCCCCACAAGCTCACATGTGCATCTGTGCAAATATTCCTCCATTCCCTGAAATGGCCCTTTCCTGCCTAATTTCCATAACATGCATACACGCACATGGGCACACACAGCGCCTCCCCATGTTCCTCTGCCGTTCCAATAAATCTCCAGCTGTTTCTCCAACCCCCCACCCCACCCCACCCCGTTCAACAGAGCATCACCGACAAGAGATCTGGATCACAGCCAAAGGAGACCTGCTAGATCTCATGCAGTGGGTGGTCTCTGCACCATATTCTTTGGCCCGCCGTCGCCACAAGGCGTGAGGCCGCCAATGACCTTGATGTGACCAAAAGACACGCATAGCGAGCCAGGGAGGCGGGATCCTGCCGTTTTATTTCTTGCCCAGTCATGCAAAATGTCTGGGAAGATGTGTGTGCAATGTGCACGCATGGCCCTCCAGCCTGAGGGATGCGCCCTGCATTTTGGCGCTGCAATTTCCACGCACACACGCACGCACTCACGCCCCTTTCCGCCACACTGGACGCCTTGCGCCCCCTCCTCCCTCGGCTTTCCAGAGAAGCCTTCCCGTCTCCATTTGCTCTCCGGGTGAACGGGATCCATGCGCTCCCATGCGCTCGCTCACCTCCTTCTTTCTACAGCTCCGGCCACTGGAGTCCGTGTGGCCAGTGGACAGACGTGGCTAGACCAAACACGGCGGCCGCCACCTCATCCATGCACCCAAGGCGGGGTGGTGGGGAAGGGTCGCCTTCCCACCGACCCACATCAACCCTTGCGGACCCAATCGGCGTGGCCCCAAAGCACCGGGCCTGTGTCCTACCCCTGGCTTCCCAGAGCATCTCTTAATGCCACTAGATCTCATGAAGCTAATTGGAGGAAAACCGGAGCTGGCATCGCCTCTCTGGGTCTCCATCGCTTTCTCGCCTCTTCCCTTCTGCACACGCTCCTGGCTCTTTCCTGCTTCCCCACTGCCCTCAATGTGACCACACAAAGCAGCCAGGGAGCCTCCCTGGCGCATGAAAAGACGCCCTAAGCATTCCCCTTCCCCCCTGGCCCGCCCCAGCCTCATGAGGACTAGAGGCTTAGAACCAGAGGCGGAGAGAGGGAAAACCAAGATGATGCCAAGGAGGAAAGGGGAGGAGGGCTGGAGAAATATGTCTCTCTCTTCTGTGGACATGGCACATCGGGATGCCACCCATCTTCTGCCAAGCCCATCTGAGGAGCGGTTGCTTTTTGGACCATCTGCTCCCGGGCTCCATTGGGGCGCTGGCAACAGTGTGTGTGCGTGCAAGTGCGTGTGCAAGAGCGAGATGCGGCTGTGGCACAAACCAGCTCTGCGAGCACGGAACGAACCCTCCGCCCGCCCTGCATTTCTGCCAGCAGGATATATTTTTGCAATTCCAAGACAATAATCCGGCTAGATTTTCAAATAAAAGAAACCGAGGAAGGAAGGAAGCCACATCCCTCCGACCAGGCGCTATTTGAGGGCGATCCCATCGCGCATAAAATGAATCGAGAAAGCGAGCGAGCTCCCCGGCGTGATGGAGAGCCCCCCCCCCCCGCCGCCGCCGCCGCACCCCGCCCCTCGGACCCCCTGAACCCCAGAAGCCCAGCCAAGAGCCTCCCCCCTTTTGGGGCCGGAGCGGAGGGGCCACCGGCCTGCGGCTGGGGAAACGAGCGCAGGGACCGATCCACCCGAGCCGACGGCCAGCGCTCCTCCGGCCAAGCGCGTCCCCGCCGCGCCGCGCCCCGAAAGCTGGGAGCGCTGGCCGGGCGGCCCGCGAGAAATCGGATCGAGGGCGGGTGGGCAGGCAGGCAGAGACAGACAGACGGATGCGAAGGGAATCCGGTTGCCTTCGACCCCCCCCCCCTCCCAGAAATGCAGCAGGGGGAGAGTGGATGGATAGACGGATGGATAGACGGATGGATAGACGGATGGATGGAGGCAGGCAGGCAGGCAGCTTACCGGAATCGGGGCGAATCTTTGATGCACTCCTCGAATTCCACCGTCATCTTGGCTGGGGGGCTCCGGCCGGCGGGAGGGCGCAGGGGTTGGACGGGCACCGCCGTGGATCACAGTCCGTAGGGGCGCATCTCCTGCGACAGCGCTCCCCCTGGCCCCGTCGGTCGGCGCCGGGCAAGGCAAGGCAAGGCAGCGGGCAGCGAGCGAGCGAGCCAGACAAGGCAACGCAACGCAACGCGGGCGCAGAGACAGGCAGCAGCAGCAGCAGCAACAGGGACGCGCCGTCGGCGCAGCAGCTCCCTCCCTCGGCTACCGAAGGGGCTGCGGGCGGGCGGGCGGACTGGCTGGAAAGAGGGCGGCAGGGCGGGCGGGCAGGCAGGCAGGCAGGCGGGCAAGACAGAGAGCTGGTTCGCTGGCTGGCTGGCTGGCTGGCCGCTGGGCGTGCGTGTGCGGATGGGTGTCTCTGACACACACGCACACACACGCACCAGTGCAACACGCGCGCACACGCACAGGCAGCAGGGCGGAGGCAGCAGCTGCCCGGGCGCAGACAGGGAGCATCCACCAATTCCGGGGCCTTCTTGCCGGCGGCGCCTTGCCTGAAAGAGCAGAGGAAGGATAGAAGAGGCTCGCGGAGGCGGGGTGGGGGTGGGGGTGGGGGTGGGGGGGTTCCCCCTCTTTCCACCTGGGCGGGCTCGAACTCAAATATACAAATGTTGGGAACATTCCTATCCGATCTTCGAATCGGTTTGCATCCCATTTTTGTCTCGTTTGCATCCCATATTATAAGCACAGGCGGGAAGCATCAAATAACTGTACCTGGATTTTCCTAAGATGCCTGGAACTCTGCATGTGCTCAGGGTACCCTGTTGTCCTCTCTAAGCCCATGGTCACACGGTGCCTTTAAGCCTTCTTCAGTTCAACTTCTGACCCAAGGGCTCACACCTTTTCCTTTCTAGCCATCTCATTTGTGGACTTTCCACCCTCCCTTTGGAAAAGGCCACAAATAAAACAGGTAGAAATGGCTAGTTAGTTGGTTGGCTGGCTGGCTAGTTGGTTGGCTGGCTGACTAGTTAGTTGGTTGGTTGGCTGGCTGGCTAGTTGGTTGGCTGGCTGGCTGGCTGGCTGGCTAGTTGGTTGGTTGGTTGGCTAGTTAGTTGGTTGGTTGGTTGGTTGGCTAGTTAGTTGGTTGGTTGGTTGGTTGGTTGGTTGGTTGGTTGGTTGGTTGGTTGGTTGGTTGGTTGGTTGGCTAGTTGGTTGGTTGGTTGGTTGGTTGGTTGGTTGGTTGGCTAGTTGGTTGGTTGGTTGGTTGGTTGGTTGGTTGGCTGGCTGGCTAGTTGGTTGGTTGGTTGGCTAGTTAGTTGGTTGGTTGGTTGGTTGGCTAGTTAGTTGGTTGGTTGGTTGGTTGGTTGGTTGGTTGGTTGGTTGGTTGGTTGGTTGGCTAGTTGGTTGGTTGGTTGGTTGGTTGGTTGGTTGGTTGGCTGGCTGGCTAGTTGGTTGGTTGGTTGGCTAGTTAGTTGGTTGGCTGGCTGGATGGCTGGCTGGATGGCTGGTGAGGGAATTTTAGAAGACGTCCACATGATGATCCACATTTGGACTGTGGTCACACCTAAGGTTTAATCCAGTTTCAGTCCACTTTTCGAATGAGGGGGAAAACCTGGGGACTACATTCTGGGGGGCTTGTTCCCCTTCACCCTCCGCACCTCCAACTTGGAATGGACTCTGCCTGATATTTATGTCTGTGACAGGTAAGAATGAAACGAATGAGGCTGTGGTCACACTGAAGTTTTAATCCAGCTTCAGTCCACCTTCAGAGCAGGAGAACACATCAGCAAAGTGACAAGCTGCTTTATTTCAGTGTTAAATAACTCAGAACAATCCACCTTTGGGATAGGTAAATATAGAAAGAAAATTACTGGTCACTGCTGATGGGTTCTCAAGCACTGAAGGTGGATTAAACCTTAGGTGTGGCTGCAGCCTTGCTGAAATCTCCCTTTTTGTTGCAGCAATTAAAGGTGTAGAAGCCCCACCATTCCCTCTTCCATGCAGCTATTAAAAGGGCAGGGGCTCTGAAATCCCTTCCACACTAACAGTAAAGTTGCAAGACTCTGCCAGTTCCTCATCTGGGCAAATACTAAAGGCACAGAAGTTGTGACCTCTCTTCCAACGGGCAGCTCCAAGCTCAGTGAATACATAGAGATGAATCAGGCGGCCCGAAACTTGTTTCAGAGGTTCCACAGCTACAGCTCATCGGCCGAGTCTTTGTTTGCAATCAAAACTAGAAATTTCCTCTTTGTTGTTTGTTTGTTTGCATTTTCAGATGAATCTCCTTGTATTTCTACAGGAGAAACTGTGCTCCTTTGTGCTTCAGGGCTGGGAAGAGAACAACATGAAAGGGTGGGAGAAGGTTCCAAAACAATGACATATCCGGAAGACAAACTCCGGAAGGAGAAGGAGAAGAGTTGGCTTTTCTACCCTGCTTTTCTCACCCATTTAAGGGGACTCAAAGCGGCTGACAATCTTTCTGTTCTTCTCCCCACAACAGACACCCTGTGAGGTAGGTGGGGCTGTGAGAGCTCGGAAGAGAGCTGTGACTAGCCCAAGGTCACCCAGCTGGCTTCATGGAAGAGAGCGGAATCAAACCCGGTATTCCCAGATAAGAATCCGGCTCCCTAACCACTAGACCACCAGCAAATTGCTTGCAAGGCCTTCATAAGGAGATAGCCAAATTACTTTCCTCTGGTCTGGCTCCCTCTGGAAGCTGATTAGAAATTAGGAAGCATAGCTGGCCATAAAGGGTCACTATGGACCAGCGCTTGGTACTTAGACCAGGGGCATTTTCACGCTTCCCATCCCCTGGGAAATATGCCCTTTCATGTACAGCCATAGGTTCCCTGCTGGAATAACGTAGAAGCATTTCATCTTTTACAGGAACTGAAAACGTAGCTGTGTCAGCTCAGAGTCCAAGAGCACCCCCAGATTTTGCCTCTGTCCCTTCCAGGGCATTGCAACCCCAGCTACAAGGACCCGAGAGCCTGTGACATATGGAACCTCCATGTGGCCCCCACCCAAGAAGCAAAAAAAGCGGTTCTAGGGCCTGTAGTCGCCTAGCGCGGGAAATGAAGGGTACGGAGTCATTCCAGCAGAGGAATTTCGCCTCGGTCCCTAAGAACCATCCCAGCTGAAACGCAGCCAGCAGTGCCAGCCCCACGTCATCAAAAGGCGACAAGACAGAGACTGTCACTCTCCCCCCAGCTCGGATCTCCTACCCGGAGAGCGTGCGGAAGGAGGAGACAGCATTGCAGGGTTGCAATAGCACCACTGCAGTTTAATGGAAGGGCTGAGAGCGGCAATAATAATTCAGAATATCAGGCTGTGCGTGAAAGGCAGGAAGGAGAGAAGCCAACTGCACAAGGGGTCCTTTCTCACTTTGCAGCACTTGAATTTCCTGGGTAATTCAAAGCCCAGAGAGAGCGCCATGCGTGCATTTGTGCATGCTACTTCTCAGTAGGCATGTGCCTTCCTAGAAAACTGCATGGTGGCCAACATGCATTTCTTTGCAATGTCTTAAAAGCACCATTGGAACACACCTGCTAGTGCCAGATGCCTGTCTGCAGAGATTCTAGGGAGAAATATTAGCAGTAAGAAATATTAGCTGGTTTCTAACCCCCCATCCCTGTAGCCCGGATCTGAAGTCGCATCACTGCTGCGTTTTGAAAACCCAAGATGACTTCTCAAAAAACGAGATATTTAATATTTTTCCAATACGTCGGGACTAAATATAGGTAAGTAGGGTGGGTTTAAGGCAATGTTTGTGGAAAACCAGAGACCTTTCTGCCTAAGTACATCTTTCAGGCTGGGGGGACAAGCAGGAGGCCTCTAAGGCCATTTGCTGGGATTGGAGAGCAGGGGAAGGTTTGCCTTTGTCTCTGCTTGAGATGCTCATGGGCAATTGGTGGGCCACTGTGTGAGACAGGATGCTGGACTGGATGGGCTGTGGCCTGATCCAGCAGGGCTTCTCTTAGGTTCTTCTGGGCTGTGGCCTCATCCAGCACGGCTCCCCATAGGTTCTTATGGACTAGATGGGCTGTGGCCTCATCCAGCAGGGCTCCTCTTAGGTTTTTACCTTTGTAGGCTGCCACGCACTAGGATCCGTAAACGTCAGGTACAGGAGAACCATTCGCATTTCTGGCCAGTAAGGGACATTCCCACCGGCCAGAAATGCAAATAGTCTTCCATGGACCGGACTGTGCCGCTGCCGCGAAAGCCAGGCATGGCTTGCATTATGGATCTTGTACATAGTATCATTAAGAAATGGCACCACTTCTGAAAATGGTTACATTTATTTATTTATTATTTATATTTCTATCCCACTCTGTACCCAAAGTTCTCAGGGTGGGTATCAACCTTTAAAATTACAAACTAGTATGTATTAAAGCAATAAGATACATCAAAAAGGCTTTTAAAAGTTTGGCGTATTTAAAACAATGTGCTACATATTAAAATAATACTGTCTGCAGTGGGGGGAGAATATAACCACATCAGCTAAAGATGTCTTGGATGATTATAGACGCAACTGTGTGTGCAGACAGTATCGTCATCATTATGGCGATGGCATTGACGCACACACAGTTGTGGAGGGTGCTGAAGCTAAAATAGCCATGGCATGGGCACAGATATTCATATCATTCAAAATCTGGCTGAATTTGGAGATTCAAACGTGAATCAAATGTTACAATATTCGTATCCTAACATTTGAACAAATACGAACATTTCCAGACCTTTGTACAAATAGTTCGGATATTAATTAAGCTTGGGAAACGTATCAGATACGTATCTATTCATATCAGAGACATATCTGTTCATATCAGATATGTATCTGATACCTGTTCATATCAGGTATGCATCTATTCATACAGGTATCAGGTACATATCAAATGTTCGTACGAATTCATATTGAACAGAATTTTACCACATTCGAATGCAATCTATTCGTACGAATACAGATTTCTGAACATTCGATTCATTTTGAATCAAATGCCCCAAAAACATTCGTAGGTGGTGCCCAGAGAAGGGCAGAGGCCCAGGATAGAATAATGTGAGTATTCAATCGTGGAGGGGGAGGGAACAGCCAAAGTTGACCAGCGCTCCGAGTGCGATTTGAAGTTCATCTTGCAATATGTTATCCTAGTATAGTAATGTGACTTGATTCAATCGGGAGAAGAAAATACTCAGGGACCGCTGGTCAAAATATATCTGATCTTCCACAATAAGCAGTTCATGATAATTATGGTCCCTTTCCCACCACTTCCAGGGGTGTAGTGAAGATCCCTCCCACCCATCCAGTACTCGGCGTTCAAAATTATCTAGAGGTATGTCATTTGTCTATGGTTTATTTTAAAATGATTCTGTATCGCTCCCCGTTGTGCAGTAATCTCAAAACAATAGAAAATAACCATTCACAGTGGGAAGGCCGAGGCAAAAATGTGTCTTTAGCAGGGACCTAAGAGATGTAGCGTAGGTTCCTTAAGGATCTCCTAAAGTCCCACAAAGAGTCACCTCCTCCAAGATGTCCATGCCCATCCAGGCTGGAGAGTTATCCAGAGTGGTCCAGGCTGCCACCACTAGACCCTCCTCTCCTCCTCCCCAGGGATGGCAAGTTTCTCCTCCTCCTTGGGCATAAGCCGCTGTCCTTTATGGTCTCTGGTGTAGCTGAGACCAGGTGAGGTCCAGAACAGCTGGCGAGAGGGTCCCAGTCCTGCAAGGAAGCAGCTCCGAATGATCAGGGCCCATGCAGGCTGGAGAGTCACCCAGAGTGCAGAGTGGTCTAGGTTGCCACCACTAGACACACACACACATCCCAGGGAGGGCTGACCGAGTTCTTCTCCTCCATGGGCAGGGCTTCCACCATAAACGGCTCCCTTCAAGTTCAGATGCTCTGTTTGGGAGTTTACCCCATGTGTGCCACCGGGCCAAGTGTGAATTGCCCTGAGCCCATGACGGCTGCGCCGCGCGGGTTCAGTCGCTTGGTCAGAATTGCCTGTTCATGCACAGATGGGATTCTGTTCCGCTGCCTCCACATCAACCTTATGGGCAGAGCTTCCTTAATCGGGAGTAGCGGGGGGGGGGGGGGGCTTTTTCCAGTGGCGTCGCACAGGCAGTTACGCCCAAGCCATTAATGCATCTTGCCTTAATTTGGCACGAGCCATTTCAGCAGATTAGGGCAGGTGTGCGTGGAGAAAAGCGCCAGATGCACGCGAGGGAACCCCATCGGAAGGCAGCAGGGCACGGCCTTCGGAGAGGGGACGGCAAGGTCATTTGCAAATGGGGTCAGGAGTTCGCGATGCAGCCACAGCGATACGCCGCAGCGGCTTTCCAGGCACACGGCTGGCGGAAGGATTTTGATGGCATGCAGTGTTTGTGCGAGCAGCGTTTTCTGGCCGGCCGTGATCCAGGGAGAGATTTAAAACAGTCGAAAATAAAAATAAAAATAAAAAAAGCACCCAATATCATGAGGGGCTTTGGTCTCCATCTGGAGAAAGGCTGGCGGTCCTGCTGGCTGAACAGTGGGCTGTTGGGTGCAGGCGGAGATGCTGGGACCATTTCTTTTGTGGCGTGGATTTCCCATCATGACTAGCGGGAGCAGCTCCTTGGCCAGGAATCGTGGGAGATCCAGACCGCCCCTTCCTCTCATCCAACATGAAAGGAATTTTCCACAAGCCAGGAGGTTGAGGAAGTGAATATTTTTGGGAGGCGGCTCATAGCAGTGCCCAGGGACATTTTCACATTTCCCTTCCCGCCTGCTGGACGTGAAAGGAGAGCGATGAACCAATGTCGACTAGCATTTGCGCTTGGAGCGCTAGTCAACTTTGCCCATTCCTTCCCCCCGCGATTGAATCCTTACCTGATTCGATCCGGGGCCCGGTCCTCCTTGGAGTGCCACCATTTTGGCTGTGGCGCCCCCCGTGCCTGTGCATGCGTCATCGCCATCACCCTGAAGACGCTGATGCGATGTACACTCGCGTCTATAGTCGTCTGAGGTGCCGCGTGCTTGTAGTGGTTGAAATACTCCACACTATTTAGCCAATGGAAACGCAAGTGAGTTTTGGGCGGAGGGAGGGAACCATGCTCTAGGGGCGTTCTCCCCAGTTTCCCCAGACCCAGTGATAAGCCATGATTTCCTCTGCCCTAGTCTGCTCTGCCCAGGGCTCTCCACCATTATGTGCTAAGGAAATTGGGCGGGTTGAAAGAGGTGGGTGGGGAGGTGAAGAATGAAAGAACAGAGCCTGCAGTACCTAACAAGCGTAACAAGGGATCAGATGTATCAGAAGGTTTGTCAGCCACCTTGAGTCCTCTTAAGGGCGAGAAAAGTGGGATATGAAAGCCAACTCTTCCTCTTTTTCTGGTCTTGTGGTTAGAGTATCAGATTCTTAGCTGGTAGTCTTTCAGTTCAATTCCACACTCCTCCATGAAGCCAGCTGGGTGGCCTTGGGCTAGTCCCAGCTCTCTTTCTGAGCTCTCACAGCTCCACCTACATCACAGGGTGTTCTGTTGTGGGGAGAAGAACAGAAAAACTTTGTCAGTACGCATTGGATAATCCAAACTAATAGGTCCAAAATTTGTTCAAATCTAGAGGTCTCACTGACTTTCCAGACTGGGATATAGGACGGGAGCAAAATGCAAACGATTTTCTTTCCTGCTTTTATCCTTTGCTGTTGCCATTTCTAGATGCAAGACAAAGACATAAATAGATGCTTTGTGCTTCCCGGACAAGCATCCATTGCATTAAAAAAGAAAAAAGCTTGCAAACTCTTCCCCCAGATAATATTATTTTTGCCTGTTTGCCACCCACTCAAGAGTTCTCAAACGGCTCCCTTTGTGATTTTCCTGCCCCCTTTTGTTAACTTGGTTTAGATGTTATTTTCTGCTTATAAACACACACACACAAACATTGACACAGTCATTTTTATTATGATCAAAGAACTAGTTGTAAAGGGAAGAAAAGCAGAGGGTAGAATATTCTGCTTAGACCATCTTTTATTTTATTTAAGGAATTTATATCCCACCCTTCACCAAACGGTCCCTGGGCGGGTTACATTAAGAGTGAAACATATTAAATATTAAAACACAATTAAAAAATATAACCCCCTCCATCCCTAACAGGACAGCACCCCAAGGAAGCTACTTAAATGGCGAAAGCCTGGGTGAAAAGACACGTTTCCACTAGGCACTGAAAACTGTATAGCATAGGTGCTAGGAATGTGCTCTGATATTCGAAAATTCAAAAATCCAATTCAAATTCGACGAATATCGGCATTCGAATTGGGTTTTCAAAAATCCAAATTTTCGAATTCGAATGGATTTTGAAATAATTTGACTGAACAGAACGTCGGATATGGCCTCCGAAGATTGTGTTTATTTGTGCTTATAATATGTAATACGGGACGCAAACGCGGAAGAAAACGGGATGCGTGCGAATTCAAAAACTGGATACGAATGTATTACATACCTATCTGCACAAATCTCATATGTATCGCATATGTACCTCTATTCCACGTACTCCTGGGCAGTTTTTGGAGGGAAGCATGTGGACATGGCGGGCACCATGAGCTCACATCGTGGCACTCTGACCACGCTCCCTAGACAGGCACGCTTAGGATTCCGGCCTCGTTCCAAACAGTATGGGAGCGTACGGATGCAGATGAAAGCGTTGACTGTCAGACAAAGGCATGAGAACAAGTGGGGGCACCCTTTATCAGTGGCCAGAGCTGTAAGCTTTGTATCGGGGTTAACGGCACACCGTGACATCAGCGCCCTTGGGACCCGTCCGTCCGCCGTCCTTCCGGCAGCCTCCCTGCACTGAATAATTGATGGATCCTCAGATCTCTTCTTACAAAATATTTCCCATCAAAGGCGGCAGGAGCCAGAAATCATGAGGGACAAATGCGCCCGGCTCTGGCTACGCTGCAAGGACCTATGGGCAGAATCGTGGCTCATCCAGCCATGTGGTTTCTTCAGACACCGGTCAGTTCACAAGGAGGTCCACTTGGGGGCCAAGAACCGGCAACATTCTCTTAGCAAGGGATGTCTCATTGCTCTAAGGCTCTGTTCACACCTACGTCTTTAATCCACTTTCGGAACACATCAGCAAAGTGACCGGTCATTCCCTTTCCTTTTTAACTAACCCAAAGGTAGATTTTCAGAGTGATATATTTCTCAGCGCAGTCAGGTTGTCAGTTCTCTGATGAGTCCTGTTGGTCCAAAAGTGGACTGAAACCAGATTAAAACTTAGGTAGGAACGCAGCCCCAGGGTCAGCAGCCATAGGGCCCGTTCACCCTAAGCCCGCAGGGAAAGAAGAAAAAGAACAGTTGGCTTTTATACCCTGTTTTTCTCACCCATTTAAGGGGACTCTAAAGTGACTGACAAACTATCTGCTCTTCTCCCCACAACAGACACACTGTGAGAGCTCAGAAGAGAGCTGTGACTAGCCCACGGTCACCCAGATGGTTTCATGGAAGGAGAAGGAGAGCTGGCTTTTCTACCCCACTTTCCCCACCCATTTAAGGGGACTCAAAGTGGCTGACAAACGGTCTGTTCTTCTCCTCACAACAGACATGCAGAGAAGCCATGAGTGTCTCCTAGCCTCATGTTCTTCTTTTCCAGAAAGCCACTGAGGCCCTCCATCCTTCAGTACCGTGCAAGTTCACCATCTCCAGCCGCACAGACAGAGGAGTGCACGCCCTCTGCAACTCTGCCCACCTGGACATCAAGAGGCCAGAAGGACGGCCGCCTTTCAGCGAAGACGTCCTGGTTAGGACAATGAACAAAGCCCTCAGGCCTGAACCCATCCAGTAAGTGACCTAGGCACATCCAAATGTAAACATTCAAACAAATTTCAAATGTTCCAAGGCATCATTCGAAGGTACAGATTCGAATGTGCAGGTAACATTAGTTGACTGTATTCTATTCTCATCTGGGCTCTGACAGCTCAGACAGTTGTGACTCTCCCAAGGTCACCCGACTGGCTTCATGGAGGAGTGCAGAATCAAACTACTGGCTACTAGAATGGATGCCTAAGTGCATCTTTCAGACTGGGGGAACAGGCAGGATGCCTCTAAGGCCATCTGCTGGAATTCGAGAGCAGGAGAAGGTTTGCCCTTGTCTCTGCTTGAGATGCCCATGGGCAACTGGTGGGCCACTGTGTGAGACAGGATGCTGGGCTAGATGGACGGTGGCTTGATCCAGCAGGGCTCCTCTTAGGTTCTTATGGACTAGATGGGCTGTGGCCTGATCCAGCAGGGCTCCTCTTAGGTTCTTATGGACTAGATGGGCAGTGGCCTGATCCAGCAGGGCTTCTCTTAGGTTCTTATGGACTAGATGGGCCGTGGCCTGATCCAGCAGGGCTCCTCTTTGGTTCTTATGGACTGGATGGGCCGTGGCCTGACCCAGCAGGGCTCCTCTTAGGTTCTGATGGACTGGATGGGCCGTGGCCTGACCCAGCAGGGCTCCTCTTAGGTTCTTATGGACTAGATGGGTTGTGGCCTGATCCAGCAGGGCTCCTCTTAGGTTCTTATGAACTAGATGGGCTGTGGTCTGATCCAGCAGGGCTCCTCTTAAGTTCTTATGTAACTGGGAGACTAGCAAATACAAGTCTGACACTGTAACCGCAAGACCAAACTGGCTCAAATGTGTTTCCATAATGGTTTCCAGTGGTTGCCATGGAATCCAAACTATGTGGGCTTCATCAAGAGTTCCTCACACATATTGTGGAAGTGGGAGGAGGTGACAGATATTATTGCTTTCTTTTAAGAAGAAACCTGGCTGGGTTTTTTCCCCTGACTCTTCTCCACACACGCCTAAGCTTGGCTATCTATTTTTTCAGATCCAGACTGAGAACACAAACATGGCTTTACTGCATCCATTTATTTCTCTGATCTGTTAGGACATTTCTCTTTCTCCTCTCAACATTCGTATGTGCAAATTGAAATCAAGAATTCAAACGAACAGAGTTTAATCTATCTGAATCAAATCGAATGTGAATACCTTTGAATTTTAAAGATTTGAATCAATTCAAATTTTCAGGTATTCAATTAGAAAAATCTGGATAAAACAGGAGAGATCAAGGCTGGTGCAGAATCTGTCAGATTTCTAGAAGAAAGTTAAAAGAGCCACCAAGTCAGGTTCAGGCGAGACTGATTGTGTAGGCAAGTTAATCCGGTTCCTGTTGGCAACGTGACGGAAGTAGATCTAGCTGTCACCTCCCTCTGGGAAACTTTGCAAGTTACCAATCCACCTTGCCCCCGTGCGCTCTCCTGGTGGTCTCCCATCCAAGTGCTAACTGAACCTGGCCCTGCTTGGCTGCGAAGGTAGGGGGGAAATGGCAAGGGACACCCTTGCTGAATGCCGGGTCCTCGTGCCCCAGAATTGACTCTTTGCAGTGCGCTCCATAACCTGCTCCCAAAGTGGTGGAAGGCCGATGGATCTACCAGTGTAAACAAGCTGTTGTCCCCATCAGGACAGGCAGCGTCACCTCTTGTTCAGCTGCCACCCAATGGTGCGATTTTCTGCTTAGGTTCGAGAAAAGGCAGATTAGGCGGTCCAGTGGGACCCGTCCTGGCCTGCCCCCCCTCCGCCCCCAAACAAAACCCTCTGCTTTGTAGCAAGAAAGGAAAGGCCAGCGAGGGTTTTTTTCGGTCAGCAGCCTCGCCATCACTCCTCTCTGCCCACCGCCAGCATTGGCTTTGTTGCTTAATCTCTGCTTTGTGTGACCCAAGCCCCGCTCAGATGCAGACGCAGCAAGTTCTCGGACTGGCCGTGGCGGCGATCCTGGGCCCAGCTCAGTCTCCCCGCCCTTCCACCTCTTACTAGAACCTGCTCCGGGCTTTGCCACTGTAACGCCCAGGGTGCATGTCAAGAGTGGTCCGGAGTAGGGACGCGCACGAACGTTCGTAGGCGTGTGAAATTCGATCGAATGTGCCGAATTTCGACATTCGACTTCAAATAGAATGCCCTGAAATTCAAATTTAAACATTCGAATCGAATTTTGGGCCTATTCGTTTGAATCATCCGGACATTCATATGTGTACAGGTTAGTACACGATGCATACTTGAAGATCCACACCTTTCCCGTATGTGGGATGAAAACGGGTTGCATACAGGATAACTACAGGATGCATACACATGTGTACAGACCCATCTGACCCTCTAACCGCAAGAGCAAACTGCAGGCTTATCCAAGAGTCTGCCCCAACCTGTCCATCCCTCTTTCTCCGTCCCTCTTTTTCTCTCCCTCTCTCCCTCTCACCCCTTCTCCCTTCCCTTCCCTCCTTCCCTTCTCCCCTAGAGGAAACTTTTGGCCAAACCGTTTTGCTGCTGAAGATCAAAGGAGGTGAGGCCCATCTCAGATGGGAGCTCACAGGGGCGTCGGCTAGGAATGTCCATGAATATTCGAAACATTCCAAATTCAATCGAATTCGGACATTCGAATGAATTTTTGAATCTTTCAAATCTGTTATGCGTACAGATACGTATGCACTACATACGTAACTGTGCGCATCTCATCCGTTATCTGTGTGCATTTGTACAGATACGTACGGGACGAAAACGGGATGCATACGGGATTAAAACGATGCGTACGGACACGTTCGAAGGCTGCCAATCTTCGGATCTTCAAATATGAATTGAAAATCCATTCAAATAGATTTCAGTACGTTTAATTCTAATCGAATGTGAATACATGCGGGTTTTAAACATTCAAATTGATTCAGATCTTTGGATATTCGATTAGGATCTTCGGATCTTCGATTCGAATAGAATCCTAAAAATTGCATTTCTGAAGACCGAGTCTGGACAGGATCTGAGACTCAGTTGTTTGGAGGTGGCAAAATCTAGGAGAAAAGAAGGAAGGAGAAAACATGAGAACCCACTATCTCAGGGTTTTTTTGGCGCAAGGAAAACAGACTCACATTATTTTTAGGCAGGGGGGGAATCAGCTTATATAATATTCTTCACCAACATATGCAACACGCCCACGGGCAGAGCCATCACCCTCTGCGGGAATGTCTTTGGAGAGTAGGTGGGCATTAAGATCTGGAGCAGGGCGCGCACAGGCAAGAGCTTCCATGGCGACAGCTGGAACCCGTAACAGGGGAGAAATGTCACGCAGATACACCCACCTCAAAATACAGACCTGGCAACCGAACCAGCCCACAGGGCTTGGGTGGCGCGCAACGTGTCTCCCATGGGGCAGTTCGGAGCCTTGGCTGAACGCATCTTGTGTTGGCAAATCCAGAGCACTGGTGCGGTATCTTACAGAAGGTGGGAAGGGAGGAGGCAATGCTGCACCTCGTTCACACCTAACTTTTAATCCAGTTTCAGGCCACTTTCTGAGCATGAGAACACATTAGCAAAGGGACTACTGATTTTCTAGACAGTTTGGTCTAGCAGTTAAGGAGCCAGACTCTTATCTGGGAATAACAGCTTTGATTCCAACCTCCCCCACGAAGCCAGCTGGGTGACCTTGGGCAAGTCACAGCTCTCTTCTGGGCTCTCACAGCCCCACCTGCCTCACAGGGTATTCTGTTGTGGGAAGAAGAATAGAAGGTTTGTCAGCTGCTTTGGGTCCCCTTAAATGGGCGAGAAAAGGGGGGTAGAAAAGCCAACTGTTCTTCTTCCTCCTCTGTGAAGCCAGCTGGGCTACTTTGGGCTAGTCACAACTCTCTCTCTCTGAGCTCTCACAGCCCTACCTACCTCAAGGTGTCAGAGGTGGGTAGAAGAACAGAAGGTCTGTCAGCAGCCTTGAGTTCCCTTAAAAAGGGTGGAAAAAAATGAGGCAAAAAAACCAACTCTTGTTCTTCCTACATGAAACCAACTGGGCAACCTTGGGCTAGTCACAGCTCTCTCCGTGTTCTCACAAACCTACCGTCCTCACTAGGTGTCAGAGGCGGGGAGAAGAACAGACGGTTTATCAGCAGCTTTGAGTTCCATTAAAATGGGTGAGAAAAGTGGGATATAAAAGCCATCTCCTCCTCCTCTTCTCTCCCTGACCAGCACTATGGATCACTTGGGGGAGGGCCTAAGGTGCTCCCGGCAAGTGTGAGGGTCTCCATGCTTCTGCTTTCATTTTGTATTATCTGAGCCCCTTCCGCCGCACGGCTGCCCACGTTGACGCATGTTGCATGTCAGATTGGCAGTATCAGGGCTATTATCTCGCTATCTCTGGTGAAGGCCCTCTGCTCCCTCAAGCAGCATTAACTTGGTGCTTTAAAAGGATTTTACACAGCCACTGATCCCGTTATTTCCCAGGAGCTAATCTGGTTTGGGCAGCTTACCAGTGCCCCCCCCCCCGGCCTTCCCCCCCCCCCAGTCAGCTCTTCTTGGGGGGCGGGGGGGGGACACGCTGCATGCATAAGAAAACCATTTTGTTGTCATGGTAATTGGAATCTACTGAGACTAATTAAATTTAGCCCCTGTTTGGTCTCGACATATTTGCCAGCATTGGTGGAGAAGAAGAAGTAGGAGAAGAGTTGGCTTTTCTAGCCTGTTTTTCTCACCCATTTAAGGGGACTCAAAGTGGCTGACAAACCTTCTGTTCTTCTCCCCCCAACAGAACACCCTGTGAGGTAGGTGGGGCTGTGAGAGCTCAGAAGAGAGCTGTGACTAGCCCAAGGTCCCCCAGCTGGCTTCATGGAGGAAGAAGAAGAGTTGGCTTTTCTACCCTGCTTTTCTCACCCATTTAAGGGGACTCAAAAGCTGCTGGCAAACCTTCTCTTCTTCTCCCTACAACGGGCACCATGTGAGGCGGGTGGGGCTGTGAGAGCTCAGAAGAGAGCTGTGACTAGCCCAAGGTCACCCAGCTGGCTTCAGGGGGGAGGGTGGAAACAAACCCAATGTTCCCAGATAAGAGTCCGGCTCCCTAACCACTAGACCAAAGAAGCCAGAAGCCAGAACATGCTCCGTCACATCTGCAACGGATCCAGAGTGCATTCAACATGGACTCAGAGTGGATTAAAAGTGGATTCAGGTCAGATTTGACGCTTTCAGAGCGGATTTGTTATAGGATACCTATCAGATATGCATTAGTCCGTATCCAATATGTATTTGTTCATATCGGATATTCATACAAATACATTTGTATCGATATGTATGGATATGTATGCATTACATATGTATCCATAAGCATCTTATTTGTATCTGTACACATTTGTATGGATACATACGGGACGAAAACGGCACGCATGCGGGATAAAAATGGAACTCACACGGATGCCTACGGAGACATTCGAACCTTTAAAAGAATAAAAAATTCATATGAATATTCAAACGCATTCGGATCGAGCTGAGTGTGAATACGTTCGAATTTTAAAGATTTGAACCTATTTGAATCTTCGGATATTTGAATCGAATCGAATCCCAAAAGTTGTTACTTGGGAACGCCCCTAGGAGGCAGTAACAAACCACTCCTGTGCAATTGCCAGCAAGCCTGCGAGATCAGTTAGGGAGAAAGGCTGGTCCCCAAGGGCGCTGGATTTTCATGACTGGAGATTCGAACCCAGGCTCCAGCGTGTGGGCATCTGAGGTTCAACCTTGCATTGCAAGGACCAGGCACTGGAGGGAGGGAGGGAGGGATCCTTTCCTGAAATCCTGCATGTAATGATGCAGAAAACCTGGCAAAAGATGGGAAGATCCATGCACCTGGAACCTAAGGAATTTCTCCCCAGCATGAGCTGCTTGCAAGCTCGCTGGGAATCAGTTTTGCACGGCAGATGGAGGAGGAGAGGGAAAAGGAAAGTAGGTCACACTCCCCCCTCCGCTGGCCTTCTACCTTTTCCCAACGGCCGTCCTTAGCTGGGGTTGGAATGCACCACTTTTTAGACAGGAGGGTCTACCCTACCTCCTAGCAGGGCCCGGGGTTCTCGCTCCAAGGAGATGCCCAGTAGGCCAGGCAATGTCATCTGTGTGCCGGAGGCCGTATTGTCGGTGGAAGCATTTTCTTGAGCCCCTTTCCCCGCCATCTTGGCAGTTCTGATGATGACCACTAGCCGCCACTGCCCATGGGAGCAAAGTGGGCAGCATGCCGCCACTCAGAAGGCGGAAGGGCCGTAAGACTGTAGGTCCACGCAAATTCATCTCCAGGGGATTATTTATGGAGGGCATCTGAACGTCACCTTTCTCCATCGTTTCCCTCCCCTCTATTTTAGCCCTACGACAGCCCAGTGAGGTAGGAAGAAGAAGAAGAAGAGTTGGCTTTCCTACCCGTTTTCTCATCCATCTAAGGGGTCTCAAAGCGGCTGACAAACCTTCTGTTCTTCTAAAACAAGCACCCTGTGAGCCAGGTGGGGCTGTGAGAGCTCAGAAAGAGAGCTGTGACTAGCCCAAGGCCACCAGCTGGCTTCATGGAGGAAGAAAAAGCTAGCTTTTCTACCTCACTTTTCTCACCCATTTAAGGGGACTCAAAGCTGCTAACAAACCTCCTCTTCTTCTCCCTACAACGGGCACCCTGTGAGGCGGGTGGGGCTGTGAGAGCTCAGAAGAGAGCCGTGACTAGCCCAAGGTCACTGAGCTGGCTTTGTGGTGGAGGACTGCAGAATCAAAGCCGGTGACTGGCACTCTAACCACAAGGCCAAACTGGCTTCCCCTAAGCCACCCTGAGGAGCGGCCATTGATTCATTGTCACCCACTGAGCTTTTCTAGTTGGGTAGATTTTGGAACCAAAGGACTCACTGTTCAATACACCTACCAGTGCAATAGAGCAAGTGTCCCAGAAGACTGTACTCTTTCTCTTGGTCTCCACAGCATCCTGTCCGCCCACCGTGTCCCGAGCACCTTCCATGCGCGCTTCGCAGCCCTTTCGAGGACTTACGTGTACCGCATGGTGACGGGTTCCGCTCACGGTTCCAAGCTGCCCGTTTTCGAGTGGAACCTCTGCTGGAACATTGAGGGAAGGTGAATCCGGTAAACCTGATCGCGTGGTGCGGATGGTCATTCCTAGGGATGGGCACAAGTATTCGAAGGCATTTGGAATCCAATCCAATGTGTCAAATTTTGACATTGGGATGCAAATTGAATATCCCAAAATTTGAATTTAATCATTCAAATCAATTGTCAAATTTCCGATCTATTCATTTCAATTATCCAGACATTCATATGTGTACGGGTTCGTACACGATGCGTACTTGAAGATCCACATCTGTACGCATCCGTACGGGACGAAAACGGGTTGCATACGGGATAACTACGGGATGCATACAGATGTGTATGGACATGAACAGCTCTAGGGAAAATGTGTCCATGCACATACGAATGTTGTCGACATTCGTATGTGCAGGTTTGAATAAAAAAATTCAAGCTAATAGATTTGAACTTGGTAAATTCAAATCGAATCTTGTTAAATTCGAATTTAAGATTCAAAATCGAATCAGATTTTCAGGTATTTGGTTCAGTTCGAGTAGAATGTCAAAAAAAACCCATTTGTGTGCATTTCTAGTCATTTCTTCATGAATTTGCCACAGGGAGAACATCAAGAAACTGAAAAAGGATCTGTATCTTGTTGAGAAATCTTCCAGAATGGCTTAAAAATGTAAAAAAAAAAAAAAAAAAAAAAAGCAAGGCAGCCCTTATTCCACGAGGTTACAGTCAGAAATGATACAGCATGAAAGGAAACTGGATTGGGAGGGAGAAGGAAAAACGAAAACTCAGGAACCACTTAGTTATAGGGGTTTGGGAGTGGGGGGAAGTGTTGAATTGGAGGCTGGGAGGATACCTCACAAAGAAGAGGTCCGAAAGGCTGATCTTGGCGGCAACTCATCTCTTTCTTCAGCCATCTGAACTGGTCAGCCATGCGGGAAGCTGCCACAGTCCTGGTGGGCACCCATGACTTCAGCACCTTCCGTTCAGCCAACCCAGATACACCTTTCAAGAGCCCATTGAAAACTCTTTCCCGGTTGGAGATCAGGCCAGCCTCCAGCTTCCTGTCACATTACTGCATGGACAGGTAAGATCTGACATCCTTTTAGGGTTTGGATTAGACATGTACCCTGATGCCTAAAAGAATCCGGATGATGTTTTTCTATTGGACTGCAGGCCCTTTTCTACATTGCCAGGTATGGATTCCCCGTGTGGCTCAGATGGGGGAAAGGGCTAGCCTGGACCTAAGAATCTATCATTAGAGGTAGGAGTCACAGCGACCTCATCTTAACACTATTCTTCCCGGCACACAAAACAGCCACTTTAGGAGAATTGGCTTTTATAGCTCAATTTTCTCACCCATTTAAAAGGGGACTCGGAGCAGCTGATAAACCTTCTGTTCTTCTGCCCACAACAGACACCCTCTGAGGTCAGTGGGGCTGTGAGAGCTCAGAGGAGAGCTGTGACTAGCTCAAGGCCACCCAGCTGGCTTCATGTAAAGAATAAGAGGGCTTCCATTCCCTCCTTTTCTTACCCTTTTAAGGGAGCTCAAAGTGGCTGACAAACCTTTGGGGGGGGGGGGGTGTTCCACTAGCACTCAGCACCCATTATGCTCAGAGCAGGAAGACCCCATTTCCACTGCAGACCCCATTAAAGCCACATTTGTTTCCACCAGTTCTAGGGAAATCTGGATTGAATGGGTCCTTCAGGACCTATAATCTGGATTTCCTGTAGACCCCATTGAAGGGGACTACAGTGGGGTCTTCAGACATCAAATCCAGATTATACAGAGTGTGTTTCCAACGCGATCAGGCAATGGGGTCTGGAGGGCTCTGGAAGGGGTGCACCCACGGGAGGGGGGCCGGGGGGGTGCTCCGAAACCCAAAGCTCCGAAGCCTGTGCACAATCTCCAAAGCTGGCTCTGAAGAATAGCACAGGCTCTGAAGGGGACCCCACACGAGAGCAATGCCAGTCCTCCGGGCCTTTGTCAAAGGCTCTGGAGAATCTTCTAACTTTGTGGCAGGTCACTCTGTACTGATGCATACAGGATGCATAACCATGCATACAGGCACATATGCATGTTGTCGATATTCAGAAGTGCAAATCTGAATCGAAGCTTCAAACGAATAAATTTGAATTTGCTCAGTTCCAATAGAATTTGGTTAAATTTTGAATATTAAAGATTCCAATCAAATTGAATTTTTGGATATTCGATTCAGATCAAATCCCAAAAATTGCATTTATGCACACCTCTAATTACTTCTCCGGTTCCCACCCAGACCTTGCAAAGCAAACAGGTGGCCATTCTGACCAACAAAGCATCATTCCTATCAGTCCTGCCTCAGACAGGGAAAGACAAAAGTCCACTTTCAGGTTGCTTAGGAACCCCCAGCCTGACAGATGTTTCTTAAAATGCAACTTGGGTCATGAGGCTCAGACGGCGCATTTACTGCCTGTTTAAGAAACAGAAAACCCTAAGAGGAAAAGAAGGATTATCTGAAAGTGGAAAAAAATATATAATACAGTATCCTTGTCCTGAACCATACTCTGATTAGAAAACAGCAAGAAAGACAAAATTGGCATTATAGAACAAAACAACCCTTTTGTTTATTTCCTTTGAAGAAAGAGTTGGCTTTTCTCACCCATTTAAGGGGACTCAAAGTGGCTGACAAACCTTCCATTCTCCTCCATGTAGCAGAACACCCTGTGAGTTAGGTGGGGCTGTGAGAGCTTAGAGGAGAGCTGTGACTCGCCCAAGGTCACCCAACTGGCTTCATGGAGGAAGAAGGAGTTGGATAGCCAAGATCCCTTTGATTCTTGAGTTGCTTTTTATGGAGGACTTTACCCTCGTCTGTTTTAAAAGCTGGCAGGGTGTTTTGTGCTTTTCTTGAAACATTTAGCTCCCTCTCACTGTAGGTGTACAAATATTATAGTCTTATTTTATTTATTTATTTATTTATTTATTTATATTTATATTTATATCCTGCCCCATACCCAAAGGTCTCTGGGCGGCTCACAACAGTTAAAAATGAACAACTTCCTTGTCATTATTTATATTTTTAGGATGTTTTTCTCATCCTGTGTGTAACTGGGTCACAAAGTATCAAAATATAGAAGAGCCTAAACCAAAAAATGTGGTGGTTGATATGGAGAATTTGCTTATATTACACAGTAAAACATTAGAAGCAGACTGGATCCGGCCCTTGCAGAAGATAGGAAGAAGATCTGGTTATTATACCTTGCATTTCTCACCCTTAAGGGGACTCAAGGCTGCTGACAAACATTCTGTTCTCCCCACAAGAGACATCTTGTGAGGTCAGTGGGTCGGTGAGAGATCAGAAACAGAGCTGGGACTAGCCCAAGGCCACCCAGCCGGCTTCATGTAGGAAGAAGAGTTGGCTTTTATACCCCGCTTTTCTCACCCTTAAGGAGGCTCAAAGACACTGACAAACCTTCTATTCTTCTTCCCACAAGAGACACCCAGTGAAGTCAGTGGGGCTGTGATAGCTCAGAAGAGAGCTGTGACTCGCCCAGGGTCATCCAGCTGCCTTCATGTGAGAGGGCAGAATCAAACTCAGTATTCCCAGATAAGAGTCCAGCTCCCTAACCACTGGACCAAACTGGCCCAAAGATAAAGCTATTTAGTAAGGTGATTCTGTTGCCAGGACCCCTTTGGTCAAGAAAAACAGATTTGCTTGCAGGTGTGGAAGGAGGGAAGGCAGACAGGTGATGGATAGAACTTGGCAGTAACAGCTGTCCATAGTGCTGAAATGGTACCATGGGGAGAATCAGAATCAGGGCTCTTCCCCAACTCCATACACATCTTTCATCAAGGTTTTCATGGTCAAGGGGGTCAGGAGCTCACAATTAAAAAGACAACTCACATTCAAAATTCAATCGAATTCATTTGAAATCTGGACATGCTAATTCAAGCGGAACTTAAACATTCAAGCGGATTTCAAATTATTTGGACATCTGGATGTGTACAGGTGTGTGCTTGCACAGACGCATCCTTCCTGCACCAGTACACATTTGCACGGATCTGTACAGGACGAAAACGGGATGGATACGGGATAAATACCAAATGCAAACGGGCCCATACAAATGTTGTTGACATCCGCTTGTGCAAATTCAAATTTAAAATATGAACGAATAGATTCAAATCAAATAAAACGCGAATACATTTGGATTTTAAAGACTGGAATCGATTTTAATTATTGGGTATTCTATTTGATCTAGATCTACCGAGGTAAATGCAGAAACAGGAACAATCCATTTCTCCATGACATGCATCTAAATCCGTACCCCTTTTGTGAAAATTGTTTGCTTTCTTCACAAGTAATAGCCTTTTAATGGGCCCGTTTGGGCAGCTGCTTGCATAATATCCTCCATGCCCTTGAAAACACTGGGCGTTAAAAGGTTTCGATCATCTGCGAAAGGAGCAGAGGATGGGTCTGGAGAAGAGAGGAGGAATAGCAAGCCCACACCATTCCCATAGCTTATCCAATCTTCCGCTCACTTTCCTCTGCCAGGTGATGGGAGATGGACCAGATGCCTAGAAGGAAAAATTCATTTTCATGTGATTTGAATGTGGGCTGAATCATAGAGTTGGAGGAGGCCTGGGTGATGCGTCTGCCAATCTGGAGTGCCAAGTGAAACGCCCATCAGGCCAAGCTCCCGTGGCCTTCATCCTTCAAAACATGTGAAAGGCAGGAGGTTTGGCAAAGGCTGAGCCCCTCTTGAGCGCTTGAGCAAGGCAAAGTGTTGGCTTCGTGGCTTCCCCCTTTTTCCACCCACAGTCAAAGATCCACATCTTCAAGATCCAGATCTTTGAGATGGGGTCCTCCTGGAGATCCAGATCTTGGAGGTGCCTGAAGACACCACTGTGGACACCTTTAATCAGGTCCACGAGAAATCCAGATTTAAGGGCCTGAAGGACCTATTCAATCCAGATTTTCCCTGCCCTCGTGGGGACAGGGCCTTGCAGATGGGGCCTTCAGTGGTGTCCAGATGAGGACAGGGCCTTCCTGACTGGTACCAGTCAGGTACTAATTGGGTTCCTAATTGGATTTTAGAAGGGTTCTAAGCCCTAGTGGGGAAAGGCCCCTCTATTCCCCTGGCTGGTAGCCATAAAAACCCATTGCTGGACTAAATGGCAAATGGACCCATGCGGTCAGTCATTTCTTGGGTTCTTATGAGATTGAGATGGCTCCAGCTGGGTGTTCCATTAGATTCATCACACCCCTGAGACTCCATTCTCTGTGTCCATTTTATTACAGCCAACGCTTGACATTTCTGAGAGATCCGTCTCTCCAAAATGGCATGATTGTGAACACTTGTGAGTGTTAGGGGTGCTCACAAACGCGACCTGTGGGATTTGATTGGATTCGAATCCAATACCTGAAAATTCCAATTGATCCGAATCTTTAAAATTCACATTCGATTCGATTTGAATAGATTCAAATCTGTGCGCTGGAATTTTTGATTTCGAATTTGCACATACGCATTTGGAAATGCTCCATGGCGTGGCCATTTCAGGCTCAGCCCGGGTCCGGTGATTTTCCACACCCGTAAATACGAAAGCGGTCCATCGAGTCGCCTTTCCAGGATTTCAGAACCGCTGCAGGTAAACAGCGAAGCCGGTCGCGCCATTCAGCACTCCCTGACCTGGACAGCCAAAGGTGGCAGAACGGGCATTTTGTCTCCGTTTCCACGTACCCCTGCTGGTTCTCAGCCATGTAAAATTCAAGCTGCGCTCTGACGTCTGGATCTGCTCAGGGCCGTCCACAGGTTCCCAATCCCCAGCTGTCAGAGCGCACCGGAGCGCGTCCCCTTTGTCAGAATTGCTGACCTTTCCGATATCCCGCCACGGACTGCTGAGTGAGGAAAGCATTCAATAAAAGCCCTTGTGGAGAGGCCTTGTCAGCTGCCTCTGCCCCAGAATCACATGTCAAGTATTAGGAGCCGGTTCTGCCTTTCTGTTTGTTGTCAGCAGTATTTATTTTTGGCTGGGTCGGTTCACGCTCGGTGGGGGGACCTATGCAGCCAGTTCGACATCAGCCTTCGGGAGTTAATTAGCAGCAGAAGGCCTGGGCTTCATCATGCCACAAATCTTGAGACTCTGCCTCTTGCTTAAGGAGAAAAAGGTTTCTGGGAAACTTGGGAGCTAAGTTTCTAGTCCTCAAGATCAGCCTGGAAAACCCCTCCCAGTGGCCTCAGTTCATTGGTCAAGCAAACAGGGTTGGAAAGCAGAGGTGGCGTGTCTGATTCCCAGCTTCTCCCTGGAGCAAAACAATGGCAAACCGTAACCGAAATTCGCCACCAGAACCTTCCCTGCCAGCGCCGACGAGTCACCTGGAGCCCTGCCCCAACGCAGCGCAGTTCCTTGAGGATTTAGCCCGAGGGGATTAGAAATGTCAGATAAATTAGCACAAAACAGACCAGCAGGCAAACGCGGAACAGCCGGCTCCAACAGATGGCGTCTCCGAGTGACGGCGCTGTTTGGGAACGGGAGACCCCAATTCATTCTCTGCACTTTGCTCGCTCAGCAAGTCTCGGTTACTGTTGTCACCACTGTGGCCTTTGGGGGCCTGCGTTTGTCATTATTTCTGCAATTTTGAGGTTTACAACGTTAAGCAGCTCACGTAACTCACAGCACGGTTCGATCTGCCTTCAAAAGTGGCGAGAAGCAGGCAAAGGTGAACAGAAAAGGCAAATGTAGGGCAGCCAGAATGAAGGATAAGATGTACCGATCTTCCGACATCCCATAGTTCTAATTATCCCTCTTGGTCTTCTCTCCTTTGACAGTAGGAGGCAATCTATCATGCGCTCCTTGCTGTCGATCCAAATCCTAACTTTCCTTCTTCCTTTCACCATGCGACTCTTTCTCTCCTCTACCCTTAAAAACTTAATTTTTGTTGAAACTTAGGAAAACGTTGCATTCCACTTGATTAGCTTCGTGTTGTTCGGCCTCTGAACTGTGGCAGCTCCGTTTGGTTCTTCTTGGGGAACTTCAAGGGATCCCGGAGCCTTGCCCAAGCAAACTCAAAAAGAGTGAATTTCAACGTCTGAAACTGAACCGAATGTCCATGAATTCAAATTTAAAGATTCAAACGAATTTCAAATATTGGATCTATTTGTTCGAATTATCCGGACATTTGTATGTGTACGGGTTCGTACACAATGCATATTTACAGATACGTATGGTTGCCACATCCTTATGCATTTGTGGGACTAAAACGGGTTGCATATGGGATAACGACGGGACGCATACGGATCCATATTGGCACATACAAATGTGGCCAACGTTCGTAAGTACAAATTCAAGTCGAAAATTCAAATGAATAGATTCAAAGTTGCTTAATTTGAACTTTGTTATATTTGAATTTTAAAGATTCGAATCAAATTTAATTTTTGGATATTCAATTTGAATCAAACCCCCAAAATTGCATCTGTGCACACTCCTATCAGGGGGTCACCTTTCTTTCTCCCATATCTTCTTCCTCTGGTCCTGGTGCTCCTTCTGCCCCCCTTCCCAGCCAACGCCACTCCTTCAAACATGTACTAGAACTTAAGAAGGTCTGAAAACTCTCAGATTCTTCTAGGGATCAATGCCTCACTGTCTGCAAATGACCTGTTTAAGATACGCCAAAGGTATCTTGGCAGAGCATCATGGCAAAACCTTTGGGAACGCCTGGTGTCCGATCAATTTGACCCTTTGGTCTGTCTTGAATGTATCTTTATTTAGAGGAATAATGCCTTTGCTTTGTTTTCCAGTGATCTAAGATTCTGGGAGATGGAGATGACCAGCCCGTCTTTTCTATACAAACAGGTCGGTGAGAAATAATTTCAATTCCCCCTGCTCCCTTAAATTGGGGGGTACACGCATGTCATCATGGGGGCATAAGGGACCTATGTAGAAACAATTCATAACATATGATATTTGTATGAATTTGGACACGGGGCTGCCCTTGAAGACTGTTTGGAAGCTGCAGCTGGTGCAGAATCCAAACACAAATCATGTCAGTCTTCAAAAAGCTGCACTGGCTGCCTATTTGCTATTGAGCCAGTTCAAGGTAATCACATTAACTTGCAAGGCCTGAGAGCTGCACCCCCACTCGACTTTTAAAATCTGGATTAGACTATTTTAATCCGGATTCAGAACCGAGTGCTATTGGTTTAAGGTATAAATGTTAGATTAAATCAAATATATTGGCTTTTAATTGTCACCTGCTCTGAGACCTTCCGATACAGGCAGGATAAAAATGCAAATAATAAGTAAAATAAATAAGTGCAAAGAGGCCAAAAATCTACCGAATACTCAGAAACAAAACCATGTTATATAGCAGGAATTCCCTTTTATCAAAATTGGGGAAAGTGCCTGTACTAGTGATATGCACAATTTTTTTTTTGCATTTGAATTCAATTCGAATTGAATATCCAAACATTTGATTCCGTGTGAATGTTTAGAATCCGAATGCAACAAAATTCAATTCAAATCGAATACACTCGAATCTATCCGTTCGAATTTTGGATTCGAATCTGAAGATACGAATGTTGACAACCTTCATATGCGTTATACATATCTGTACACATCTCGTATGCATCGTGTGTGCATCCCATACTATCAGCGCAAACGTGTACAGAGATGTAGGAGATTCATACCTACGTATCTGTACTTCCGAATGTTTCGAATCATTTGAACAAATGTTTTGGAACATTTGAAATTTGTTTGAATGTTTGAATTCGAATGTGTAGACATTCTATTCGAATTCGAATGTCCACATTCGATAGAATTCGATTGAAGTTCAAATGTTCAGAACATTCGTGCACTTGCCTAGCTGGTACATATTAAGCGTGCAAAGAACAGGTAGAAAAAACACCCCAGAGATATTTGCAGAGCGCCCTCTGCTGCTGAATGTCAGAACCCTCATTGTAGAGTCCGCCAGGTGTAACATGCTGAATGCGAAGGAAGTCTTTAGACATGAGCAAAGTATCTCTGAAGAACCTGCCCCATTCCATATAGTGTTCCTTTTTGCAATAGAGGGGTTTTATCTATTTAGATGACGTCCTGAAAAAGAAAAAGTAATTCTTTATTTGATTCATCTCCACATATATGGGTCGGTGTTTCTGCAGCAGCAGCATACAATAGATTTGTATACCTGGGCCCCTGTTGCACTTGGCCTTTTTCCAGAATATATCTTGGGATAGAGGTCTGTTTATTTATTTATTATTTCTATATTTCTATGTATTTGATTTGAATCAAATGGGAATACATTCAAATTTTAAAGACTCGGATCAATTTGAATTTTCAGGTATTCGATTTGAATCGAATCCCAAAAATTGCATTCATGGTCACCCATACTACCAGTGGTTACAAGTGGGGAGGGAAAGGGGTCCCCATTTAGCTGAAGGCCAGGGAAAAGAGGTGTGTCTTCACTGCCTTCCTGAACATACACACTGAGGGAGCCTGACACACCTTAAGGGGGAGATTACTCCATAGCCCAGGGGCCACCACTGAGAAGGCCCTTTCCCTGTGCCCACCCATTGTACTGCTGAAGGTGGTGGGGCAATAAGGAGGGCCACCCCTCCGGAACTTAAGGCACAGGAAAGTCGATATGAGAAAAGGCATTCTTTCAGATGCTAGGGCCTGCCATAGTTTGCACTAGCATGCAGACAGCAGGTCCCTATCCCAGGATATATACCAGAATATGGCCAAGTGCAAAGAGGCCCCAGGACTGGTTATTTTTAATTTCTCAGGGACACAGGGCCTTTTTGCACCTTGATTAGTAGGATATATATCAGGGATCTGCACCTTGCGAAGGGAGATGTATCTGAAACTTACCCAGACTCCCCTAGCACCAGGTAAGTGTGATTGCCAATCGCTTCACTGCCACCGATGCAGCGGTGACTGGGCAACCCGGTTCATAACTCCAGAAAAGGTGCAAAGGGATGTGTGGTCCACTCCTGTCGCACGCAGAGGACAGTCCAGGACATGCAGAGACACTTCTGGGATGGAAGCGCCCTTCTGCAATGTGGATGCTCCGTCTCAGAGCATCCTCACGCTTCCTGTTAACCAAGCGTGGACAGGCCCAAAGGTGGCTGTGTTCCGGTTACAGCTGAAAGAAGGGTATGCTTTCTGCGGAGGAAGCATACAGCCATTTTCCTCCTCCTTCTTGACTCATATTTTCCTTTTTTTAAAGGAAGGATGTGGTTGCCACATTGGCTGGGGGGGGGGGGGGGGCTTAAAAATAAACCCAGCACACAGATACACACCTCTGCCGTCTTCCTTGCAAAGAGCCAACGAGCTGTTTGCATTGGGTGAGAAGCGATCCAGCATGTGTGGACATAGCTTTGGCTAGCTTGCAGTTTGTCTGCACAGCGTACCCTCCCCCCCCCCCGAAAGAAAGAGCCTACTTTCTCTAAAAATAAAGGCCGTGGCGTTAACTGAAGTTCATTTCAGCAATAAGATTCACCCTCGTGAAGCAGGACTAGAGTGCTAAACACCCAAACAGTCTTGCTTCATTGAAGCGGCAGCCCCTCCTGTTCCACAGCCCGTCCTCAGAGTCAATGGGCTTTTTTGCAAACCAGGGATGGTGACTAGCGTCCACACTGCAATCGCTGGCCCGTCCTGCGCTTCCACCAGACCTACCCAGATCTCAGCAAAGCGCAAATGGCTCCAGGCAGGCTGTGGCTACAGAAAAGGGCAAAGAACAGCCATCAAGCGGAGCCGATGCGAAGACCGCGTGTAGGACTTTGCTAGGAGCGCTTTGCTAGAACAAGATTTGATTCGAATTAAGCAAATTCAAATCTGTTTGAATTTTTTATTCGAATTTGCACTTATAAATGTCAACATTTGTAGATGCCCATATGCATTTTCCCAACATCCATACGCATCCGTACATGCCTGTATGCATCCTGTAGTTATCCCATATGCAACCCGTTTCCATCCCATATAGATCTGTACAAATGCGTACGGATGCGGGAAAGGGGCGGATCTTCAAGTACGCATCGTGTACGACCACTAGTAGCAGTCACACCTGCTCGGTCGCTTCCACAGTGGATTCAGGTCCGCCTGGGTTCTGCTGGCGAAAGCGGCCAGCCGCCAGAGAGCACGCAGGCGGATGGCAGTGCTTGCAGATAAGATTTGAGCACGCAGATGCAAATGATGAATGTGTGATTTGAATTCTGGCAGCTCAGCATCCGCAGCGAACATTCGCCAAATGCTTGCCGTGGATATGAACCAAACGCGAAACTCACCATGTTTGGTTACACTCACACGAATGCGAATTTCCTTCACACTCACTTCAATGCGAAGCGAACACACGCAAAAAGCCACGCGCGTCTCTCGCAGCGAGGGCTTCTGGGAGGCCAAGGAAGCAAAGCTGGTCGGGACCACGTGCCCCTTGAAAGCCTCTGTCTTCCCTGCTTGGTGGAAGCAAAGAGTGGAACTCGGTTGGCACAGCATCTCTTTTTGAGCTTCCCCTTCCCCGATGTTGCAGGTACGGCGAATTGCTGGCGTCTTAGTGGCTGTCGGCCAGAACCGCATGCCACCCTACCGGGTGAAAGAGCTCCTAGAGGCCAAAGACCTGATGGCCTATCCCGCCAACACCATTGCCCCGGCGAAAGGGCTCTTCCTTAAGGGGGTGGAGTACCGTGAGTCAGGTGAGGCAACTTTGCTCCGGGAAGTAAACCAAGCCAGGGGCCGTCCTGGCACACAGAGAGTCTCCGGGTTTGGTCTCTGGTATCCCCAGAAAGGAGTGCAGGGGGCTCTGACTGAACCCCTGCTTGGATACAGAAGCCAGACCCTTCCCCAGAGCCACACGGACTATTTGTTTTTGTTTATTATTTCTATTTTTATCCTGCCCTAAACCCAAAGGACTAGAACAGTGGTTCTCAACCTTCCTAACGCCGCAACTCTTTAAGACAGTTCCTCATGTTGAGGTGACCCCCAACCCAACCCTAACCCGCAACCATGAAATTATTTTCGTTGCTACTTCGGAACGACCCCTGTGAAAGAGTAGATTGACCCCCAAAGGGGTCACGACCCACAGGTTGAGAACCACTGGACTAGAGAAAGGAGGCTGCAAGGCAGATGTAAAGCTGATACATCACAGTTCATTCTAACGCTCTTTCAGGACTCATCGGTGATCCAAATTAAGAAGGCCCTTAATCTGGATCAGGGGAGGCACAGTCCCCATTGGTCTAGTTCTGTGTGCACTGGCCAAATCCAGATCTGGATTAAGGAGGTCCTTTTTTGGTATCTGGCACAGACCCATTTAGCCAAGGGCTTAATTCCAGATCATGGGAGGCATGCAGACATTATGCCCCCGTGAGCTGGAACGACCTTGGGCTGCTTTCCAGCCTGACCTACCTTGCAGGGTTGTTTTAAGGATAAAAACAGAGAGGAGCAAGCATAGCGTCGGTTGCCCTGAGCTCCTTAGTAGAAGCGCTGCAAATCAACTGCATCCATCCAGCCACTAAACTTAAGATCTCCTTCTCTCGGCAGACCTGCTGATGGAGCAAACGCGATCGGGAGAGCAGCCCGACTGAATGCCACTAGGCCTCCCAAATGGCACCAGGAAGGAATGCTGGGGAAGCAAACTTTTTTCTTGGCTGTTTGAGCAGACGTGAATAAAGCTAAGCGCGCACAAGCGCCAAGCTACGGCAAGCAGAACACGCTACAAAACTCTAAAACTCTGTCAAAACAATTGACCCATCAAGATGTAGGAGGTACGGGGCGGCTGGAAAGGGGAATGGGCTTTTGAAGTGGGCATTTCACTTTTTAAGGCCTGGAACTAGAGGTGGCTTGTACACTGAGGGTGTGTTCCCATACAAGATTAAATGCTAATCCAGTCCATTGTCAGGATCGTCTGATCCCATTTAATTTTTCATTCCTGGACTTGAGGACTATCCTGCTAAAATCCACAGAAATAAAGTCTTCAGAAAAACTGTTCTCAGTCCCGTTTGGGGGCCAAGCCCACTCCCCCCCCCCTTTGGGAACACTACTGGATTATCCCAGCCTTTTGGACTGTCCCTCCATATGTTTCTGGCCAATGCCTGCCATGGACGGGTGGGATTTCACATCTGAGAAGGTCTGTCCCCTCTTCCTTGCCATGTCTGCTTTGAACACACTGCAATTACAAGGAAAGGAAAACTTTTAAAAAACACCAGCCTCTTTTTGCCAGAGATACATCTGTAGCAAGGATAGCAGAGCAGGGGAAAACTTTTTAAAAATACCAGCCTTCCTTTAGAAGAGATACATTTATCTAGCGATTGCAGAGGAAGGGGAAGGAAAACTTAAAAAACACCCACCTCCGTTTGCCAGAGATACATCTGTAGCAAGGATAGCAGAGCAGGGGAAAACTTTTTTAAAACACCAGCCTCTGTTTGCCAGAGATACATTTGTGGCAAGGATTGCAGAGCAGGGGAAAGCTTTTAAAAGCCATGAGCTTTTACAGAGGGGAGGGAAACTGAAAAGGAGAGTAATTGCTTTATGATTACCCTGCGTCTGTTCTTTCGCTCCACTGATTCTGAGCAGAACAGGCTTACAGGGGTTGGACAAGGGGTGGAGATGAAAATATCCTGTTTCTCCATGCTGGGGATTTGTGTGGTTGGAGTAGGAACTGCAGTATTTGAATTCAGCCCATGCTATCCTCAGGCAAATGGGGACAGCCAGAATGCACACTCGGTCCTGAATCCGGATAAAAATAGTCCAATCCTGATTTTAAAAGTCAAGTGGGAATGCAACCTGAGCAGCAAAATCAGGGCCTTTTCACACTTGGAGGATCAGGAGGGCCCCTCATGCTCTGGAGCGCTGCACTGACACACTGCGATGTCACCTCCATCCAAGGGTGTGCCGGCCATCCCTGTCTTCTGTAAAAATATCTTCTCAGTGCAGCCATAAATGCAGCACCTGTGCTACTTCCTTGTGTGGATGCTGAATGGATGCTTCTAAGGCGGCCGCACAATCATGCGCTGCCTCACGATCACCATAGCAAGAGGCGGCGGCTTACAGCAAACAGAAAATACACAATGCAAATTAATTAAAACATTATAATAAAAACACATTATTAAAATTGCACATTGTACAAATTGTTGCAAAATAAGCCAGACACACACACAGATTGGGGTGTGTGACCAAAGGCCTGAGTCCCACAAAGAATCACCTCCAAGATGTCCATGCCCATTCAGGCTGGAGAGTCACCCAGAGGACAGAGTGGTCTAAGGCTGCCACCACTAGACCACCCCCAGGAGAGATGGCAAGCTTCTCCTCCAGGGGCAGGGCTTTTTCTTTCAGGCACTGTTGTTCAGTCATAGAATCATAAAGTTGGAAGGGACCTCTAGGTTCATCCAGTCCAACCCCCTGCTCAATGCAGGATTTCCTAAACCATCCCAGACAGATGTAGGTCCAACCTCTGCCTGAAGACCTTCAGTGGAGAGCTCACTACCTCCCGTGGCAACCTATTCCACTGACTGGTCGCCCTCACTGTCAATACATATCTAATCTGTATTGATCCCCTTGAAGTTTCATCCCGTTGTTTCTAGTCCTCCCATCTTGTGCAAGTGAGAACAGGGATGATCCCTCTGCACTGTGACGGCCCTTCAGAGACCTGAAGACCAGGATCACGTCTCCTCTCAGTCTTCTCTTCTGCAGGCTAAACATTCCTAGATCCTTCAGCCTTTCCTCGTAGGACATGCTTTCCAGGCCACTCACCATTTTGGTAGCCCTCCTTTGGACTTGCTCTAGTTTGCCAATGTCTTTTTTGAACTTGGCTGCCCAGAACTGGACACAGGACTCTAGATGAAGTCTGACCAATTCAGGTCACTTTAGTTGTGTTTTACATTTAGGTTTTATTCTGACCACCCCGAGGCTTTGGGGAATAGTGCCAGAGAGAAATACAAATAAATTCACAATTTAAGTAAATAAAATAGAACAACCCAAGAAACTGCAGGTTACGCCTTCTCTTTTGAGAGGTAGGACTGACAAAGGACCCATCATCAAACCAGCTGCGGCTGAACGTAGCTGGAAAGCCAAAAGACGTGTTGAGCACTGAGTTAGTGAATGGATCCTGCCGCTCAGCTGAAGGTGTAATGCTGGCCTGTCTGCATTTTGCAGGCTCTGCTTTTAAGTGCAAGCCTTTTTTTTTCTTCATTTCCTTCTGTACTCTACATCCTGTGGCATTTCAGTCTGAAACGAAAGTAGGAGGGCTGCTTTGCTTCCAAAAAATGAGAAGAGCAGCTCCTGGACCTCTTGAGCATTTGAGAAAAGGACTGAAAACAGCAGAGACTTCCGAGGAGAAATCCACATCGGCTGTCTGGGTGACTGGTAAGAGGGTCTCTATTTTTCTATATCCACACAGCACACCGATACAGGACTCTACTGAGAAAAGACTGTTAATACAGTTAGCATCACATGCTTGCAAAAGGGCTGCCAATCAATTAAGATGAGGAAAAAACTGCATCCACATTAAGCAGACTGCCAGTATGTAAGTCTGATATGATTGGTCTCTCTCTAATATACTTTTTAATTTTAATTTATTTTTTTAAAAAGCATCTGGAACATTACCTGTGGATAATACTCCCTGTGAGCCAGTTTGGTCTAGTGGTTAGGGAGCTGGACTCTTACCTGGGAATACTGGGTTCGATTCCACACTCCCCCATGAAGCCAGCTGGGTAACCTTGGGCTAGTCACAGCTCTCTTCTGAGCTCTCACAACCCCCACTACCTCACAAGGTGTTCTGTTGTTGGGGGAAGAACAGAGGATTTGTCAGCCACTTTGAGTCCCCTTAAATGGGTGAGAAAAGCGAACTCTTCTACTTCTTCATTCTAGAGTAGCAAGCATTTTTACAAGTTCTAGCATGAACGTGTTTCCTCTTCCTTTTTAGTCCAGTATTTGTAATTTTTGATGTTAAAACCTCTGAAATGGTCTAGTGGGGAGAGCTGGTTTTGACTTAGGAAGTGAAGTTCTGTGTAACTGACTGTGTTTTAAAAGGATTATTCCAAAGGACAAATATCACTGTTTGCTACAGGAGCCATAAGCAAATAATTAAAGGACCAAATTTGAGATGTTTACCTATCCTTGTAAAAAAAAAGAAAAAAAGGCTAGGATTTTGGGAAAGGTTATACCACAGTACAGCATAGGAAATAAAGGTGTTCTTCTCAAGTTGGTTAAATCCAAAAGCTGATTAAATCCTGAGAAAACTAAATGTTTATGGTTGTGAAATACGGTAGAAAAGTCTAGCTTTGTTAAAGAGGGTTCGGTGTCTGAGAACAGAGATGTAAGCTTGAAAATCACAGTGCTGGGTGACCACTAGGCATTTTGGACTGCTGGGTGCTGGGCCAAAAATCTATCCACAAAGTCAAAGTTCTGTTACCCTGGAGCCCATAAAATCAAGAGCAAGTGCTCCTATAGCCATTTTTTTTTTGGGGGGGGAAGACCCCCACACACACACACAAAATCCATAATGCCCTGCCGAACATTTTAGCTGCATTTCTGAACATTGTGTCCTTCACCAGGTCTGTCTTGTTCCCTTGTAGAAGCTGGCCATCTTCCTTTTCTCCCCAAGCGGAGCTCCAATTCAGTGTAACTCAGCACCAGCGCCAAAAGTACGGTCGCCACGTTGCACTGATCCACCTCCGGCTTTCACGAGATGGCTTACTGAGCAGATCTCCTCCTGAGAGAAAGCAGAGGAGCCCCCTGCAAGTGAAAAATGAACACCACACAGGCACCGACTGGAAACTGGTCCCTCCCCACACCTGTCGCCAATGCCAGTAGGGAGGCAGGGTGCGTCCTCCAAGCTGATTTCCAGTATTCGCTCTTCAGCACCATTTACAGCATAGTCTTTGTCCTGGGCCTGCTAGAAAACGGAGCAGTGTTGTATTTCCTGGCCTGCAGAGTCATGAACACACCTCGCTCCTACGTCTTTCTAGTCAACTTAGCAGTGGTGGACATGTTATTTGTTTCCATCTTGCCCTTCAAAGTCCATTACCACCTCAACCACAACAATTGGGTCTTCGGTGACGTAGCCTGCAGAGTCACCGGCACCATGTTCTTCATCAACATCTACCTTAGCATCGCCTTCTTCACCTGCATCTGCGTGGACCGGTACGTGGCTGTCTTGCATCCCTTTGTCTTCCTCAGGATCAGAACTGTACATTACGGGTCTGTCGCCGTGGTCCTCTGGGTCACAGCTCTGAGCGTCACGACCACTCTAGTCCTCGGAGGGCCTCTCACCTCCAGCGTGAGAAACGCCACAATGTGCTTTGAGAATTTTCGAGCAGAGAGCTGGACCGGGCGCATGGCACCTTACAACGCCTGCGCACTGATATTTGGGTTTGCCATCCCATTTGCAGTTATCCTGATCAGCTACCCTCTAATCGCCCAACGAATCTCCCGCATCCCTCACGGCGCGCGCAAGAGAAAAGCGCTGGGGACCATCTACCTAATTCTCTTCATCTGCGTCACCTGCTTTCTTCCATACCACCTCACTCACCTGTTCCACTTCCTGGTGCGGGCGGGATTCATCCAAAACTGCCAGCTGGCGGAATTTATTTACAAAACGCGCCGCATCACTTTAGCTCTGGTGAGCTTCAACTGCTGCCTGAACCCGGTCTTGTACTATTTCACCTCCGCCAGCAAGTGGTGCCCCTGCCAGGGCCATTTCAGAACTAGAACCAGCAAGGTCTATGCTATCTCTGGTTCCCAAGGTAGACAGAAAGAAGGCAGAAGGTTGCAGACGAGATGAAGCCATTTTGGTGGATTTTAACTGAAATTCTACAGAGTTCTGCATGTATACTGTAAGAGTGTTTGTTTGAATGTTGCATATCATTCAAGTGGTTGTGAGAGCAGCCTGTCCTCTCCCATTCATGCCAGACGCTGCACTTCCCTAGCAACTAAGATAGTTGTTTAGTCTTTCTCAGGCCTGGCCTTGGGAACTAGGTGAAAAGACTTTTCTTAGAGCGTTGCAAATTGCCATCTGCTGTCTTTCACTATCAGCTCCATCAAATGAAGCTCTCTACTATACCTCCCTGGCTGTGTGAATTCTTGGGTGGGCTATTCTGACAGTGGTATAAGCTTTCTAGCAGAGCTGCTGCCCTCCCAGGCTGCCCTACCACAGCTCCCATAACTCCTAACTTATCAGCCAAAAGCAAGAAACTAGGAGTTGTAGCTCAGGACATTGGGGAAGAGGCTGTTTTGCTTAGCCACTCATGGATACTAGCTGTGAGTGGCACCCTTTTTCGGCTAAGGTTTGGTTTTAAGAGGCCTCAAACTGCTGAGAGCTAAGAAGTGAGCTGTGACTAGCCCAGGGTCACCCAACTGGCTTTGAGCGCAGAATCAAACCCAGTATTCCCAGATAAGAGTGGTTACCAGATCAGTGGATCCAATTGTACATTACGGAGATAATAATCAACAGAATGCTATGTATTTTGCATACTGTTTGTTTAAAGAAAAAGCTTTCTATTGTACATTCTGTATTTGGAGCAAGTAGTTTGTATTTATTCTGCCATAATAAGGCTAAAAAAGTATTTCAAGCTTATGAAAGTATTAGGAGGAATTCCTGAATAGTGGAATAAATAAATAAATACGGGGCTGCACATTTAAAGTATATAATTACTTGTGAGAAGATTTTTTTGTTCATTTTTAAACCAGGAAAAGCTTAATCCAGCATGGTTTCAAATTGTTAACAGCATTTTGTTTTCATCAGTATTTTTTTATTAAAGCTCTATATTGTTTATCACAATAAGAAGGCAGTAAAATAAACTAGCATCCCTATCATTAAAAACTCAAGTATTTACACTGTACCGGATGCTGTAGCCTCCAAAGACGTCTGAGTTACGCTGTGATTTGAGGCAGGGCTTTCTTCAGCAGGGAGGTGACATAGCTACCCATTTCTTCATCCTGTTGAGACAAAACAGGGTTTTTTTTCGGAAAATGGAAAACCACATCTCTTACTTGTATCGGCTGCTTTCATTTTAGGGCTAAAATAGTTTGACATTAACTTGTGGTATTCACTCCCACAATAAGCTATAATGAAGTAGGTGTTTTTCACGTTTTCAAATGCACGTGGGCGTTTCCGAAGCAGATTTTCTGTTGGGTTAACAAGGAGTGTATTTCTCACCCTCTACCTTCCAGTCCTGAAGTTAATCATATTTTCCTAACAGGAAAAAAAATCACCCCAACTTTCTATAAGTTTCATATTCACATTAGGGATAGATGTGGATCTTCAAGTACGCATCGTGTATGAACCTGCACACATGAATGTCCAGATAATTCGAATGAATAGATCCAAAGTTGGAAATTCAATCTGAATGTTTAGCTTCCAATTTTGGGACATTCTATTCAAGTTCGAATGTCTACGATTATTTGGGAATATCCCTAGTCCTAACCACGGTTCGGAATGTTCCATCTGCAAAGGCAGAAAGAAAAGAGTGTTGCTTTCATGCGCTTCTTAGCACTAGACACAGAGGAGCATGGATGAACATATTCTCTCCAACCCACTCAACAGCTTGAAGTGGAACTGCATTAGGAAAGGAGGGGAAAATGCTAAAAAAAGACACAGGGGAAGAAAATCTAAGCAACAAACGGCAAACAGAACAAAAAGTAAGTTGTTAGTTGCCAAGGAGGAGACAGGAAGTCAACGTGACATGTAAACAGTTAATGTTACGTGTATGTTCTATTTTAAGGATTTGTAAGTGAAATTTGGCATGCGCTGCTTTCCTCCCTACAGCTGAAGCAGGATAGAGCATGGAGAAGCTACGCCCCATTGCGTCAAAAACCAAGGGGCAAAGGTTTCCAATTTTAAAAAGACACTTACAAACTAGAGCAAGTCCAAAGGAGGGCTACCAAATGGTTAGTGGCATGGAAACCATGTCCTACAGGTGAAGGATCTAGGAACGTTTAGCCTGCAGAAGAGAAGACTGAAAGGAAAGAGAAGAGTTTGCTTTTCTACCCCCGCTTTACTCACCCATTTAAGGGGACAAAGCGGCTGACAAGGCTTTCTATTCTTCTCCCCACATCAGAACACCTTGTGAGGTAGGTGGGGCTATGAGAGCACAGAAGAGAGCTGTGACTAGCCCAAGGTCACCCAGCTGGCTTCACAGAGGAGGGCAGAATCAAACCAGGTATTCCCAGATACGCTCCTTAACCAGTAGACAAAACTGTCAAGTGCCCCTGAATATTCTTTCCTTCTCCACAAATAAAGAAGACCCAAACTCCTTGGAACTGCTTTCTAAAAAGTTTGTGGGCTACACAGTATGGTCAAATTGGCCTCCCTGAGCTCTGGCTCATTGCTGTTCTCCAGAGAAACGTCTTAAAATCAGACAAAATGGTGCACTTTCAGGTGTTACTACTGGCCCTGCAAGCTGAGGGCAAGTGGAGTTTGGTTACACTAGATGAGAGAAACTGCGTTCAGCACATTTTAAGCTAGAGGCTCTCAGCCTCAAACTGAAAGCTCACCTGGTACGTCCAGGAGACCAACAAGAGTTTGGTTGCAGGGTCTTCCGATTGAACTGTAACTTGGATCACAATGGACTCTACCGTGATGGAGGTGTCAGAGAGATGCTGGACAGAATAATCCTTCAGTAAGCTGGGGGAGGAGGAAATGTAACACTGAGTGATTGATTCCCACAAGGTTCCTCACCTCTCCTAGAATAGTCACCAACCCGGTACAAGAGATTTCTAAGTAAGTTCTGTAGCTTGCATTCAGTACCGAACAGGGACTGCACCGTGTGACCTTTAAGGTCCTTTCAAGTCCCTCAGAGCTGCAGGTACTACAAACAGTTCCCAACTATTTTATTGCTCATTTAGAGAAGGCGCCATGCACCCCAGACAATGATTTTCCTTAGGTCTAGAAAGATTTCAGCATTTCAAAGCCCGTTCTTTCTCACGCCCAAACTGAATACCTACCTCTTCAGGTGGTTGTAAACCCTAAGCCCAGTCTCGTGCTCTTTGCGTGGGTCTTGGAAATGAATACGACACGTGAACCTCAGCTGGTGCTCCGCCAGACCCAGTTCTTTGAGCGCCTGCTCAGGGGAGACCAAGCGGAAACTCTGCCGAGGGAGGAAACGGACCAGATTAAACATGACAACGCGTACGCTTTCGCATCGGAGGACCTAAGAATAACGATGCTTTACGGTCAGAGACCCAAAAATATTGTACAACATTAGTTACTTGTTCCGTTACATCTGAGAATCCTGGAATCAAAGCATGACTGTTCCAGAATATCCAAATCTAGAGGAATAAGTAACTGATGTCTGGCTGCAGCCCAGACATGGTAAAAAATTTGATAAGCAAATTAACAAGCAACAATCATAGTTAAGTGATCCTTAAAGATCTCGTGTAGATAAGAATGCACAACTCCAGCTTTCTGATTATTTGATCAAGGTTTTTATTTTTATGGTTGCATTTAAAAAAATTGCAGTGGTGATTTCTGGGGTTTTAATCAGAAAGTAGAATCTCAGCCCAGTTAGAGATATCTCTTCTTGGTACTACATTTAAAACCAGCTAGATTATATTAGGGATGTGCATGAATATTCGTAGGTGTTCAAACTCTAATCAAATGTGCCGAATTTTGACATTCAAATTCAAATCGAATGTCCCGGAATCTGAATGTAAACGTTCAAATCAAATTATCCAGACATTCCAGACTTGCAGATACGCATCTTTCCCACATCCGTACGCATTTGTACGGATCCATACGGGATGAAAACGGGTTGCATACAGGATAACTACGGGATACATGCAGACGTGTACGGATGCGTATGGGTGTAGGGAAGATACGTACAGGCACATACGAATGTTGTTGGCATTCGCGTGTGAACAGTCTTATCCTTGCACTTACATTATCCTTGATGATCAGCGTTCCATGCATGAGTCTTGGCCTCTTGGAGTCTGACATGGGGCCTGGCGCTGGAGCATGAAAGAAGAACATAAGCCCATAGCCCTCCACTCAGCCCCAACTCCATTAAACCCTCTCACTGTAAACCACACTAGACACCATTTCCTGACCCCAGGCAGATGCAGTGGGGACTAATGAAGAAGAAAATTCAAATTTTAGTGTTTCCTCAGAAAAAAGGCAATGCAAACCACTTCTAGGTTACTGCCAAGAAAACTGCAGAGATGGGCTCAACTCCAGGACATCTTTACTATTACATTTCTAAATGATCTCTGAAACTACAGCGTTACCCTGACAGTTCCTGTTTCTGCAACTACAGGAAGCAAACTGTGGACTGTCCAGTTGGGTGAACTAACTGAACTGGTTTCAGGCTACGTGCCCCTTAGATCAATTAGCAAGCCCCTTTGTAGCCTTCGCTGTCAGTAGATATGGCACTCTAGAAGATGAGTACCATATGCCCCGAGTTTTACTATCAGAGGTTCAAAAAAGTTTGGAATCCAACAAAAAGAGGAGGAACATGAACTCCTAGAAGTTTTCACAAGCAATCCTCAAAAAATGAGAAGAGAACTGGGTCTACTTTTAAGGCCACACCCATCTGAAATCCCCACTCAAAAGGGCCACCCCAGTAGAAGTTGCTGAACTACAATTCCCAGGAGCCTAGTGGCAAAGAACGGAGGGAGCTGTAGCTCACTGGTATCGGAAGGGCCACCCCCTTGCACATTACCGCTCATCAGTTCCCTCTTCAGCAGCCCAAGGGAAACATCTACAGGGATGTTGGGATTCGTAAGCACAGTCACCGTTTCACCATTTGCAGGCATGTGGCAGTTAATGTCTGTAAGGAAAAGAAATGACACAAAGTGAGGCTCACTTTTCCTCTTTCCTCCCAATCCACTTTTCCTTGTGTGCTATGTTTCTTAGATTAAGGGCAAACCCTTGTCTAGTAATATTCTGCATGCTGCTCTTGAACCTTTTATCTATCTATTATATCTTGCACTATAGCTGAAGGTCTCAGGGCAGGTAACATTTAAAATCCAGTACATTAAAACAATAAACAATCTATATTAAAACAATAGTGTCTTCAAATAACTACTAATAGCTACAAGTGGGAAGGGAAAAGGTGTCTCCATTTAGCCAAAGGCAGGGCAAAGAAGTATGTCTTCACTGCCTTCCTGAACATATACAGTGAGGGAGCCTGACATATCTCATGAGGGAGATTATCCATAGCCTGGGGGCCACCACTGAGAAAGCCCTCTCCTACGTGCCCACCCATTTTACTGCTGAAGGTAGCAGGGCAACCAGGAGGGCCTCCCCTCCAGATCTTAAGGCATGGGCAGGTCGACATGGGAGAAGGCGTCCTTCAGATATTTGGGGCCCAAGTCATTTAGGGCCTTATAAGTCACAGTGAACACCTCGAATTGGGCTCGGTGGCAAATTGGTAGCCAGCGCAGCAATTCTGACTAGCTGTCCTGGTCAACAGCCTAGCAGCTGCATTCTGAACTAGCTGCAGCTTCCGAACCATTTTCAAGGGCAGCCCCATGGAGAGAGCATTACAATAGTCCAATCTAGAGGTTACCAGAGCGTGGATAACTGTGGCCAAGTCATAGATCAACTGTCTGTGAAAGCCCAACATGGAGCAGACAGGAAGAGCTGCCCCACCCAGCTCCCTGTCTCCAAAACCAAAATCCACTGCCATTTGTCCACATGACCAAAAGCAGGCAAGATCATCTAAATGCACAATGTTTCAAGAGCCGGAGGAAAATACAGCAGAGAAGCCCTCCCATGCCTCCAAAGCAGCCTTTGCTGACCTCATGTATCCGGATGCTATAGGTGGTAGACATCTGGAGGGCACCCAGCTACCGCAGGCTACTCCCTCCCCGGGAAGCCACGACAGAGGTGCTCAGGGGAGAGCCATACGTACGGAACTCCTGCTCTATTTTTTGCTTCAGGAACTCCATCTTCTTCGCCTCCCCATGGACAAGGAGGACATTGCGCGGCTCAGCCTGGCGAATGAGCTGCATGATGCCCTTGGCGTCGGCGTGGGCACTGAAGGACATATATTCCACCTGCATCTTGACTTCTAACTACAAAAACAAAACGGAGGAGAGAAAAAGATGCACAGAACTGTTCCAGCATAGCTGCTCAGAACAGGGCCAGCTGGAAGAGCTGGAAAATTATTGCCAAACAACACAGACGTTATATTTTCTCTGGGGGAAGAAGCAGAGAGGAATCTTTGGAAACTGGTTCCTACCCAAACCCCTAAACTCAGTCCGAGGCACATCTAGTTAAAGCCCATACGGGCAGCTGAAGGAAAGCAGCCTTTTCTCTATGAGACCCTGAAGATGCCCATCAGAGCAGGCAAGCATTCATAAGGTGGACACCTCCAAATGTTTGGGACTGTGATTCCCATCAGGCCAGGCCGGTGAGAACCAAGGTTCAAAGGAGCTGTGATGGCTGAGGCTTGATAGGAATTGCAGTTTATTTGTTTATTGTTTATTGTTTACTTATTATTTATATTTCTATCCCATCCTGTACCCGAAGGTCTCAGGGCAGGTCACAGCATATAAAATGCAATACATTAAAACAGTAAATAATCTATATTAAAATAATAGTATCTGCAAATAACTACCAGCGGTTACAAGACAGAAGGGAAAACAAAGCATTTAGCCAAAGGTCAGGGCAAATGTGCGTCTTCACCGCCTTCCTGAACATATAAAGTCAGGGAGCCTGACGCACCTCAAGAGCGAGATTATTCCATAGCCCAGGGGCCACCACTAAGAAGGCCCTCTCTCAAGTGCCCACCCATCTTACTATTGAGGGTGGTGGGACAACCAGGAGGGCCTTCCCTCCAGATCTTAAGGCACAGGCAGGTCGATATGGGAGAAGGTGTTCCTTCGGTCACTTAGGACCTTATAAGTTCGAACAGCATTGAGGCTAAGTTTAAAATGAGTGTTCCGGGTGGGGCTAAGGGAACCAGAATTCAAAACACTTGGAGCACATTAGTCTGGCGTTCCTGATAGATTTCCAACAAGAGGTCACACTGTTTTCGGGGAGACCTATTCCCCAATATCCAGTCCTACCATATTTAAATGAGGGGACTTACAAAAACAAAGCGTTATTTAAAAAGCAAACCCCCTGCCCAAGGCTTCCAACTCACAATTTGTCTTCCTTCCATTTCCAGTTTCCGTTGACCGCCCAAGATTTTATGCCCCACAGTTCCTTGCACACAATATCCTGGCATGATCACCTGGCGAGCAGACACCAAGAGGAAATGATTAAAACGTTTAAGGACAGGATAAGGCCACTGTTTGCTTCCATCTCCCACATTTCTGGAATCAAACCTGGTATTCCCAGATCTCCATCACATCAAACACTTTAAAAAAAAAAGAGTACCATTTCAGAGCTCTGCCAAGAAGGTTTTACTCAAAAATTACACAAGATCCAGAACTGTCAGTGAACAAAGAGGAAGGACGTTGCCCCAGCCTCAGAATCTCTTACCATATTCTTCTCATTGCCTGCCCATTTCTTGAAAATCTGGAGGGACTGTCCTGCGTGAAGCATCCCAGGTGTGGCAAACACAACCTAACCACACACGCACACGCAGAATAAAATAAAAAATTTGATCATTTCTTTTACGAACTGGGTGGTCGAAGAAAAAGAGTTGGCTTTCCTACCCCACTTTTCTCACCCATTTAAGGGGACTCAAAGCAGCTGACAAACCTTCTGTTCTTCTCCCCACAACAGAACACCCTGAGAGGTAGGTGAGAGCTCAGAACAGAGCTGTGACTAGCCCAAGATCACCCAGCTGGCTTCATGGGGGAGGACGGAATTGAACCCAGTATTCCCAGATAAGAGTCTGGCTCCTTAATCACTAGACCAAACTGGCTCACCTCTCACCAGCCAACCCACTTGGGGCACTGCCCACAGGCACTGCCCACAGGATTCCCCCCCCCCCCCAAGCAAATGCAAAGACCACTGCACCAACCATCGGTCCTGGGTTGTCAGCAAAGGCCCTGTCGAAAGCCTTGATGTGTTTGAACTCAAACATGTTTCTCTGGACAAACGTCTTTCGGATCTTCTGATTGGTCCACGTGATGAACAGCTTGTAGTAGTGGTTGGCCTTTTCGGTCAGGCCAGTTGAGAAGTAGATCGGAGCTTTTAAGTTCATTCGCTCCCTTGAGACAAAAGGAAAGGAAGGGATGGAAAAAAGAGAAAGGAAGAAGAGCAAATGGCTGTTAACCTCTACATGTCGGTGAACAACAATTCCTGTTACCTCTGACCCAGCAGGGCATTTCTGAGGCCCTTTTGAGAGCGACACAGTTCCAAACAGAAAGAGAAGCCGTTTGCCTTCTTACCAAAAAGTCTCTAATAAAATGCAGAGTTCCTGAGCCCGTCCCAGAGCAAAAACAGGGATAAGGACCTGCAAGGAGAGAAGATATGAGGCTGTGGTCAGCAAGGGTTCTTTGCAGGGTCATGAGCTCAGAGAAAGCCAGGCAGACTTTCAGGTCAAGGCAGTTCTACCATACCTTCCCACCTCGTTCAATGGTTTCATGGACCTTCTTCAGGAAGTCCCTCTCTCTGCAGCGCTTGGAGTCTCTGATTGTTGTGGCGTACGTGGACTCACTAATGAGGAGATCTGGGCGGCATTTATCTATCCAGGCAGCCCTGCAAACACACACAGCACACAGCTTTGTATTTCAGTTGGAGCCCAGGCAACCCTAATGCCAGACTTGCAAAGTTTTCCTCTGAAGACCCCGATGCGGAACTATCGCAGCGACTGCTACGTTGGCGCATAATATCCACTGACACTTGCGTTTTATTTCCACCCACAAAAATATTAGTGCACTGTTACTTGGGAACTCATGACCCACACAAGGCACTGCGGATCAGGAGTGAATGTGAACCAGTTTGGTTTGCAGTTGGGAACACTAGCACACGTCAGCCTAAGCCCCACGCGCCCGGAAACCTACCTTCATCCGGGTGCATGTGCAATCGCTGACAGGGTGCCACAATCTTGATCGTAGCACTCGGTGCAACTGCGCATACGGCAGCACCAGTGCTACGGCAACCGTGTATGCTCTGCACATGCGCAGTCACATCTGAGACCATCTGAGGTGCCAATGCGCTGCCACGGCACTTCAGATGACCACCCCAAACTGGAAATGGTGTGAAAGGTCACAGATTGGATGCTCCAGGTAAGCTACCAGGTAAGGTTGGGCTCCACGTGGTGCGCAATTTCATGCACCACCGCTAGTTTATGATGGGTTAACATCTGGACAAGCAAAAGGCGTTTCTAGGTTGTAAATGCCTCCTGAAAGTGCAGATGCACCTGCCCAGATGTTAACCTATCGCAAAGTACAGGGCCAACTGTGAATTGGCCTCTGGTTTGTTCTGGAACAAGCTTCCTGTGCTTCCCCAACCAACCCCACAGACAGAAAAAGATGAATTAGAATTCTAGGCCGCCCTCCCCCACAGTGCTTACCCTAAGTGTCTGTCTGGTGTCATGTTGTAGTCACCCTAAGAAGAGAAAAAGACATAAAAAATATTTTCAGTCCACCAAAACTCAAAAGAACTCACCCAGTGGAAACAAAGGGTGTTCAGTAGCAATCCCATACTTACAGTATAAACAACGGATTCACAGCCAACTTTAATCTGAAACATGGCTGCTCCAAGCACGTGGCCTGCATAATATGCCTTAATCTCCAACTCGTCGTCCACCTATAAAGAAGCAATGGGCAAAGCCTGACTTTTTTTAAGACAGCAGTGTCTCTGGCGGGCAGGACGGCCATCTCATCCTGCTCTGTGGGTTTTGCTAGCATTGGACAGACAAGAATGGTTGAGACTCCACTCCAAATGAAAGACGTCCATCAGTCTGTCCATCCGGACATACATCCATCCATCTGGGTGTAGCCCAAGTGACATGGTAAATAACTAACCAATGTCCATCCATCCATCCATCCATCCATCCCTCTCTCCATCCATCCATCCATCCATCCATCCATCCATCCATCCATCCATCCATCCATCCATCCATTCATCCATCCATCCATCCATCCATCCATCCATCCATCCATCCATCCATCCATCCATCCATCCATCCATCCATCCATCCATCCATCCATCCATCCATCCATCCAGGTGTAGCCCAAGTGACATGGTAAATAACTAACCAACATCCATCCACCTATCCATCCATCCATCCATCCACCTATCTATCCATCCATCCATCCATCCACCTGTCCCTCCCTCTCTCCCTCCCTCCATCCATCCAGGTGTAGCCCAAGTAACATGGTAAATAACTAACCAATGTCCATCGACGTATCCACCCACCCATCCATCCATCCATCCACCTGTCCCTCCCTCTCTCCCTCCCTCCATCCATCCAGGTGTAGCCCAAGTAACATGGTAAATAACTAACCAATGTCCATCGACCTATCCACCCATCCATCCATCCATCCATCCCTCCATCCATCCATCCCTCTCTCCATCCATCCATCCATCCATCCACCCACCCATCCCTACCTGGACTGTTTGGTGAAGATGGACAGCTACCACTTTCTTCATGCAATCTTTGATCATCTGAGAGGTAAAAAAGTTGGTCTCCCCTTTCTTGTCCACAGTGATTTTGCGGAAGTCCTCCAGCAGAATGGGGCAGATGGCCTTGGTCGGGTGGGTCATGTAGATGGGCCCATCATAGCCAACCATTTCGCTGAAGTATGGAAGAGCTCCGCAGTGATCCAAATGGAAATGGCTAGAAAAAGATGGAGAACGTCCACACTAGGGCTGCACTCTGGTGCCAGTGCTTCCACAGAGGTCTCTCTCACTAATTTTATATTCCCGGCCCTCCTCCAAAAAACAGCGGTATTTAACTCTTTGGGTTGTAACTGGTGCAAAGAAACCTGTCTCTTAGCCATCTGAATATTCGTGTGCATCCCTACCTCCTAGCACACCTTATTTCAGGGCCCAGATTTGTAGCTCCAACACAAAGTCTGCTTAACAAACAACATTGCGATGGAAATTAGTGTTCTACTGGAAGGAGAGGCACTGTACTCACCTGATGATGACACAGTCCAGAAAATCTGTCAGCCGTCCATTCTGTGTGATATATGAGAAGTCAGGAAACCGCCTCTAGAAAACACAAATTATAGACTTAAAAAAAGAAAAGAAAAGGAAGGAAGGAAGGAAGGAAAAAGGTACAGGCTTTCACCAGAGGCACCTTAAAACTGGGACCTCGACACAAACATTCATGACATTGACTGGCATGCAGCATTAAGAAGAGCTTTCCATCTTCAGGATCACAGTTCCATCCCATGTTCCACTTACATCATCATTGTATCCCATGTGCATTCCGCAATCCAACATAACATTTTTCCCAGCAATGGACACGAGAATGCAGCTCCTGCCCACGTCCTGCCCAGCTCCTGAAAGAACCAACAGGAAAGCAGTTAACTGAGACAACTGAATTCTTTAACCGAGAACCTTACTGCTAAAAAGAATCTTAAAAGAGTTGCACTGGCAGCTAATTCGCTACCGAGCCCAATTCAAGGTGTTAACTTCAACTTATAAGGCCCTAAGTGACTTGGGACCCAAATATCCGAAGGAACGTCTACTTCCGTATCCACCTGCCCGTGCCTTGAAATCTGGAGGGGAGGCCCTCTTGGTTGTCCCACCACCCTCAGCTGCAAAAGGGGTGGACACCCCAAAGAGGGCCTTTTCAGTGATGGCCCCTAGGCTATGGAATAGTCTCCCCCTTGAGGTGTGTCTATTGTTAAGATTTTTAGATCTCTGACACGATAAAATCAGAGATACTAGTAGAAAGTTTAGCAGAGCAGCATAAAGCAACTGCACAGCGAAGCTTGTTTCCTGGAATCACTCGCAAGGAAGAGAGAGACATGAATTCATTCCAAAAAAAGGAAGGTGCTTTAATTTCTGGCGAGTGGGAGTAAGCACTACAAATGCAGAAAAGAAACGGGTGCATGAAAGCATTAAATAAACAACAGTTAACAACCTACAACTTACAAACAGCTTACAGGCAGGTTACAGACAGCTTCAATCATAGATAAAACCGTTCAGCCACGGTTACAGTACACATTCATCAAAGTGTCACGAAAGCAGCTCTATCGTACTGTAACAAGGACTCAAAAGAAACATAGCTCAAATTATGCACACACCACTACATTGTGCAGGTGAATATAATTAACATTTCAGGAACATTCTATTCACATGCAGATAGCAACATTATTTTTTTATTTTATTTATTTATTTGTATTTCTATCCCGCCCTATACCCGAAGGTCCCTGCCCTCAGGCTTACAATCTAAAGAGACAAGATAAAAAAGGAAAATGGTGTGGGAGGGAACAGGGGTGCTCTGGCGGCAGCAGAGTCCTTGCAAAGGTAAAAACCTTTATTTTATTTTCCTCCTCCATTCCTCATAGGCAAGATTGTTCCTTCATGGCCCGTCTGGAGGCAGTTGGGAGGGAGGGGCCAATGCTGGGATCTTGATGGAAGGTGCTCACCCAGCTTCCTTCTCTCTTCCTCTCCCAAGGCAAGATGGTTCCTTCATGGCCCGTCTGGTGCCAGTTGGGAGGGAGGGACCAATGCTGGGAGCTTGATGGAAGGTGCTGACCCAGCTTCCTTCTCTCTTCCTCTCCCAAGGCAAGATGGTTCCTTCATGGCCCGTCTGGTGGCAGTTGGGAGGGAGGGGCCAATGCTGGGAGCTTGATGGAAGGTGCTCACCCAGCTTCCTTCTCTCTTCGTCACCCAAGGCAAGATGGTTCTTTCAACATGCAGAGGCTGAGATAAGGCTAGTTAACAAGAATGTGTTAAGGCCCTAAAGAGAGTGGATTTCTGAAAGCACATTTTACTTAAAGCAATCCTGACATCTATCAACTTCATTGTACACTTTTAGGAAGGCAGTGAAGATGCACCTGGCCACTGGCAGTTGCTATTATTGTTTTAATTATGTTGATTTTAGATGTTGTTACCTACCTGGACACCTCTGGGTATAGGGTGGATGGGTGGGCAGACAGATGATAGTTAAGAATCTATCCTTGACTTTCACTATCAAGACATAGATGTAGTAATATTCATGCAGCTTACCCAGTGGAGTGACCTTTATTTCAGGCATGTTTAACTTGCAAGGAATCTCCAAAATCCAACCGTGAAGAAAACTGATTTAGCAATCCCATGAAGGTCTCCTACAACTCTCACAAGGCAAAGTCCTCATGCTGGAGATCATTTGAGATAACCTAAAGCAAAAGATTGAAGCACACAATGAAAAACAGTCACCTCTCATATGACACTATTATTTATTTATTTATTTATTTATTTATATTTATATTTATATCCCGCCCCATACCCGAGGGTCTCTGGGCGGCTTACAACGTTTAAGAACAAGCACGTTATTGGCTCCCATAAATTACCATGCAATTGAAAACGAAATACAAGGCGTAAAGAAATCACGGGGACCCAGTCTACCAACGTCAGCAAATGGCACTGTGGGAGGAAAGCCAGAATATCACCATAACTCAATGGTTCTTCAGACACTGAAGCATAACTGAAAATTGCATTAAACAAAAAAATCTCATTGTACCAACTGTATCAAAGCAAAACTTTCACATAAAAGGGACATCAGTACTAGGGATGTGCACAAGTTTTTCTTTCATTCAAATTCAATTCAAATAGAACGTCAAAACATTCTGGATTGAAGCTGGGTTAAAATTTAGGTGTGAGCAATGCCAAGGTTTAATCCAGCTTCAGACCACTTCCAGAGAGAACACATCAGCAAAGGCACAAGGTGCTTTCAGTGTTAAATGACTCACAAAATTCCCCTTTGGCATAGATAATCTGGAAATAAAATTGCTGGTCACTTTGCTGATGTGTTTTCTCATTCTGAAAGTGGACTGAAGCTGGATTAAGCCTTGGCTGAGCTCACACTTACGGTTTAATCCAGCTTCAGTCCATTTCCAAAGTGAGAGAACACATCAGCAAAGTGACAAGGTGTTCTCTTTCAGCGATAAATAACTCCGAAAATTCACTTTTGGAATAGATAATGGATTAAACCTCAGCTGGGACCACAGCCATTCCGAAAGTGGACTGAAGCTGAATTAAACCTCAGCTCTGACCACAGCCATTCCGAAAGCGGACTGAAGCTGGATTAAACCTTGGTGAGGTTACACGTAAGGTTTCATCCGGCTTCAGTCCACTTTCACAGTGCGAGAGAATACTTCAGCAAAGAGAGAAGCTGTTTCCTTTCCCTGTTATAATAACCCAGAAAATTCCCCTTTGGGACAGATAATCTGGAAAGGAAACTAGTGGCCGCTTTGCTGGTGCGTTCTCCCGGACCGAAGCCGGATTAAACCTCAGGTGTGACCCCCCCCCCCAGCCCACCTGTTTCGAGCCCCCAAGGCAAGGAAGAAGCGAAGCAAAAGGGTCTACACGAGGACAAATGGACAACGCTTCCTCTCTTCCTCTTCAGGGCCCCATTTTCTTTTGCACGCCCTGCAAATGGAGCCCCTCAGGCCCCCCAAAACAGCCAGCGGCTCTTGTTGCCCTGGCAACAGACTCTCCCCCCCCCCCCACGCGCACACACACACCTGAGGGAAAATGTCCCCCAATAGACCCTTCCGCCACAGGCTCGGCTGGTTCCGCAACGCGCAGGCGCAGAACGGCCTCCAGCTCAGCTTTCCGAGCTCTACGAAAAGTATAGAGGGATACCCCCAAGTTCTTTCTCGCGCTGTCGCCCCTTCCCTCAGAGAAGGGGGGTTTTTTAGACCCTCGTCTCGTTCTTTCGAACGACTCGGGCACTACATTGTGAGAATATGATAGCGTATGAATCGCTCCAGAAAAGAAAAGAAAAGGGCAAATATCTCAGCAGCAGCATCTCAGAGGGAGCTCTACACTTTTCTAGATCCTTGGCTGAACCTGGCTGGCTGCCTTTTTTTTCTTACTGCGCCTGCGCACTCTGTCCGAGGGCGTTAAAGAAAGCGAAAGGTAATCCGCATAAAAAGTCCTCAGCCGCTCATTGGCTGGGCAGTCCCGGGTATGCCTCGCCCAGGAGGAACCCCGGAGAGGGCGGCGATTGGTGGAGAAGGCTGGAGTAGGCGTGGCGGGGCGGAGCGCGGGGCTGTGATTGGCAGAGCGAGGGCGCCGCTCTAGGCTTGCTGGGGGATCATTGGAAGGAGGAAGGCAGAGAGAGGCAGGTGAGCAGACAGGAGGCAAAAGGACAGGTGAGCGGAAATGGGCTGGGGGGAGGGAAGGGGGCGCTGGGGGACCCTGGGGAGGGAATGCTGGGTAAATCTGGACTCCCAATCCTGGGCACCAAGGCGAAAATATTAATAATTTGTGAATTATTAATATTAATAATATGTGCATTATTAATATTAATGATATGTGAATTATTAACTTCCAAATCATTGATCACTGGTGGCTCCTCTTCCTCTAACTCTAATAATAATAATAATCCTTACCTGGATTGGGATCACTCAGCCACACTGACCCAGGCTCTGGTAGCCTCCAGATTAGACTACTGCAACGCGCACTACCTGGGGCTGCCCTTGGAAACTGTTCAGAAGCTGAAACTGGGGCAGGAGGCAGCAGCTCCACTGCTGACCGGAATCTCTGGCCGGACTTGTATGACGCTGGTCTTAAAGGATCTGCGCTGGTTACCCATTTGCTGCCGAGCCCAGTTCTAGGTGTTGACACTATAAAGCCCTAAACGGCTTGGGCCTTTGGCATCTGAAGGAGCACCTTCTCCCATATAGACCTGCCTGTGCATTGAGATCTCAAGGAGAGGCCCTTCTTGGAGTTCCTTCTCTTGCAGAGGTACGGGGCACGGGGACATGCAAGAGGGCCTTTTCTGTGGTGGCCCCTAAACTCTGGGCCGTGAGTATCTCAAGGAGCGCCTTCTCCCATATAGACCTGCCAGGGCACTGAGATCTCAAGGAGGGGCCCTTCTTGTGGTCTCTTCTCTTGCAGAGGTATGAGGCATAGGGGCATGCAAGAGGGCCTTCTCTGTGGTGGCCCCCAGACTTTGGAACAGCCTCTCTCCTGATGCTCACTGGGCGCCTACATTGTATAGTTTTCAGCGCCTGGTGAACACGTATCTTTTTATCCAGGCTTTTGTTTCCTTAGAGTGCTGTCGTTTGATGGGGTGGGTGGGTGGGAGGGGTTATATTTTTAATTATGTTTTACTATTAGATATGTAACCCACCCTGGGACCATTCCGTGAAGGGTGGGATATAAAGTTTCTACATAAATAATAAATTAATGATGATGATGATAACGATAATGGATTTTTAATTTGTTTCACCATGGTTAATGGGCCGTTGGGCATACTCGGAGTGCATCCAGACCCATTAATAGTGCACAGCAGAATGCGCAGCTGCTGTCGGGGCGTCACACATGTCAATCAATAGATCGCAGTGGCGCCGTGTTACCCCATAGCCACTGCGCATTTACGTTAATGCTGACCAGCATTGAGAAACTTCAGATCTTCCCGCCATGGATTTGATTTGAATGTTTAGAATCCGAATGCAACAAAATCCAATTCGAATTGAATACATTTGAATACGTTCATTCAAATGTTGAATTCGAATCTGAAGATACTAAAGTCGACAACATTCATACGTGTTATATACATATCTGTTTGCGTTTTGTATGCATCCCGTTTTCATCCTGTACTTTCTGTGTAAATGCAGACGGATATGTATGAGATTCATACAGATACACGTGTAATAGATACATCTGTATCTGTCCTTTCGAATGCGAAGACATTCTGTTCGAATTCGGATGATATTTTTCATGTTTACGGTTTTATTAAATCATCAGTGAGGGTAATTAATTTTATTGCACTTCTTAATGAAATTCTGATTTTTAGTGGCTTCAAAACATTATTTTGCTCAGAGATTTTATAAATCTGTTTTAAACAACAACACTAATAAAGTAGTTGCGTTTTTAATTATATTTTTTCAATGTCCATCCTACCCCCGTTGCAAAAACAGTATATATTTACAGCCTGTTCATCCAGTGATTTCTTATGAATCATTTTGTGTTCTTAAGGGAAATGAGTAACCTTTATCTTTCTCGAAGGATTAATCATTATAATAAGAATTACCTGTTTATTTAACATCCTTTTTTATGGAATAATATCCTGGCCTTTGGCTGAGGGGAAAGCTTGCTCTCCCAGTGCTTCCACTGGCACAGTTTTAGCTAACATATTTGGTCTGTTCTTATCCTGATCTTACAGCGAACCCACCCTAAGAGCTTCAGGTAAGGATGGAAAAACACCCTTTAAAAAAGCCTATGAATACCACTTAATAACATCACAGTGCCCAGTGACATCACAGAGATGCAACTCTCCTGCAAGGCCTTCTCAGTTTTCCCAGCTATGGAAAGCACTTGATTCATGCTTTTCAGAGCTGAGCCTTGTCAGGTGAAACACCAAGAGGTCCAGAAATCAGTGTCATCACGCAATGTGCTGCAATGGAATTTGCCCGTTCCTGAGAGTTGCAGAAACTATCCAAAAAGAACCTAGTAAGACCTCAAGAAATGTACGCTACCGCACTTAAGTACCCGGTCCATGTATGGTTATATATTTGCATTTTTATCCTTCCCTGTATCCTAAGGTCTCAGGGCAAGTGACAGCAACAGAAAACAAAATATTATTTTAATTTGTTCATTTTATAAGACACCAAAATAATAACTTAATGTGGGGAAGGAAAGAGGCAGTTTGGTCTGGTGGTTAGGGAATTGGACTCTTATCTGGGAATACCAGAGCTGGCTTTTCTCACCCATTTCAGGGGACTCAAAAGTGGCTGGCAAAGCTTCTGTTCTTCTCTCCACAACACACACCCTGTGAGGTAGGTGGGGCTGTGAGAGCTCAAAAGAGAGCTGTGACTAGCCCAAGGTCACCCAGCTGGCTTCACGGGGGAGAGCAGAATCGAACCCGGTATTCCCAGATAAGACTCCAGCTCCCTAACCCCTTGACCAAATTGGCTCACAAGGTTCCTGGTGCACTTCAGGGGGGAGATTATTCCACAGTCTGAGGGCCACCACGAAGAAGGACCTGTCCCAGGTCCCTACCCCTTCAACTACCGAGGGAGGTGGTACAGCTAGGAGAGTCTCCCCTGAAGATCTCAAGGTACAACAAGTTGATACAGGAGAAGGCATTCCCTTTAGATATTTAGAGCTCAAATAATTACGTAGAGCCTTATAAATTAAATGTTAACTTGAATTGGGTTTGGTAGTGAACTGGCAGTCAGTGCAGCTCTTTTAAGACTGACAGTAATGTTCTAGTCAGCAGCCTAGCTGCTGCATTCTGAACCAGCTGCAGCCTTAAAAGAGTCTTCAAGGGCAGCCCCATGTAGACCGCATTACAGTAGTCCAACTTGGAAGTCACCAGAACATGGATTACTGTGGCCTAGGGATGTCAAACACTTCAACCGCCTCTCCTGATTCAGATGGCCCAGAGATAGAGTTGGGTGTCATCTGCATGTTGATGACACCTCACTCCAGATCTCCTGTTGACCTCTCGCAGCGTCATCATATAGATATTAAGAAGCATGGGAGATAAGACCAAACCTTGAAAAACTGCACAGGTGAGTTCCCAGGATTTCAAGGAAGACTCTCTGGGATTGGCTTTGGCGATAGGAGCAGCACCATTGCCACACAGTGCCTCCATGTCCCAGGATTTATTGCCTTTCAGAAGGGATGCCGCGCTCCAAGGAACCAAAAGCCTCCCCAGGAGAATCAATCGGGTTGCATTTCCCTTTCCAAACCACTCTTTGCACACCTGTACAGAAAATCTTTGCCTGGTTCTCGAATTCTCCCGTTTGTAAGAAATGTTGGATATAAATGTCAAAAATCAATAGATCTGTACCTTTTTTTCCTACTTCAGAGCTGCACGATGGCCAACGGTGATGATGCATACAACTTGAAGAAGGTGCTAGTGGTTTTCAAGAGCTGTCTCAATGACAAACAAGAAATCTTATTGGATCCCTATTTAGAAGGCTGGAAAGGACTTGTAAGGTGAGATTGACTGTTCTTTAGTTCATCTTTAGATATGGGGGGGGGGGGTTCCACTAGCACTAAGGACCCGTTAGGGATGCTGGCTCATTGCACGGCAGATTCCACGGCAGATCCCATTACAGCAGCAGTTCTCAACCTGTGAGTTGCGACCCCATCGGGGGTCGCGCAGCCATTTCGGCGGGGTCCCCGAAAGCTTCCGCAGGCCCCCCCGCGTCCCCGCCCGCCGCCGCGCCGCCGCTGCTGTGAGGAGAGATCGGCGGCGGGGGGCGGGTGGCAGTTGCCTTCGAGGCAGCAGCGGGAGCATCCCCGGCAGCGCTTGAGGCGAGGCGAGCGAGGCGAGGAGGATGGCGGCGGCGGCGGCGACTGTGGGCAGCCCCGGGCAGCTGGGCCGGCCGCTGAGGGCGGGCACCCGCCCGGTGCTATGCCTGTCTGCCTGCCTGCCGGGCGGCGATGGCGGTGAAGGGCACCAGACCCGCACCGCCTGGTTCCTCGCCGCCCGCCCCCTTCGCCCGCTGGAATCCGGCGTCGCCCCCCCCCCCAAGGAGGACTTGCGGGTCGGGGAGGACCGAACGCGACGCCAGCGGCCCTGGCCCCGCCCCTGGGCCCTCCCCGCCCCTGGCCCCGCGGAGGCATTGGGAGCTGCATTGGGGGGTCGTGGCATTAGCCACGTTGAGACCCGCTGCATTACAGCCACATTTGTTTCTACCTGTACTAGGGAAATCTGGATTAAATGGGTCCTTCAGGACCTATAATCTGGATTTCCTGTACAATCCGGTCTCCAGCCATGAAATCTGGATTATACGGTGCGCGTTCACCCTGCGATCGAGCAGTTGGGTGTAGGGGTGAGTTCGGGGGGCGGGGGGCACCCAAATTATATCCAATACATCTCCAATACGTATACCCAGTTTAATGAACGTCCAAACTATTTGTACGGATGTTCCAAATATTCGTATCCGTACGAATGTTAATGTATGGATGTCGTAACCTTCGATTTGCGTACAAATGTCGGAATTCAAACAAATAATGTTATGAATATCCGTGACAAGGGGAACATTTGTCGCTCATGTAGCTCAGACGAAACCCAATTTCCAGTCTACTGGTGGGCCGATTTGGTTTTCTGCCCCGACCTCCATACTTGGAGGTCCCAATAAAACTAATACAAAACCACAGTGAACTGTGAACTCACCTGCTTTGCCTGATGGCTCTCATTGTGTTTCTTTTGTCAATCTAGTTTTTTGAACACCATGGGAACCATCTTCTCCTTTGTCTCCAAAGATGCTGTATCCAAAATCCAGATCATGGAGGACTTCCGCAGCGGCGACCAAAAGGACCATTACGAGACCCTGCAGTCCATGGTGAGCTACGAGCTGCAGAACAACCTAGTGGACTTTCATAAGCCCGGTGACTATCCGACCTCGGGCTGCCGGACGGTCCTGAGGCTACACCGCGCCCTCCGTTGGCTGCAGCTCTTCCTGGAGGGTCTGAGAACTAGTCCCGCCGACTGCCGGACGTCGGAGCTCTGCATCGATTCCTACAACGCCTCCCTGGCCAATTACCACCCTTGGATCATCCGGAAAGCTGCCACCATGGCTTTCTATGCCTTGCCTGCCCGGGACACCTTCCTAGAGAACATGAAGGTGGGCACGGAGGAGGAGGCCGTGGCCATGCTGGGGGAGGCCTTGCCTAGCATTGTCCAGATCTATGACGTCACGCAAGCCCTCTACGCCCAGCACAGCCTCCTCGACCTCCCATAGCGGGGTGGACTTCCAGACGTTGCTTCTCTGCGCATCACGGGGTGGGCAGATTACACTTGCCTTTGCACTTCCAACCCATTTATCGGCTCCAGGTGCCAGTTTCCCCATTTCCTGACATCTGTAAGCACACTTGTGCGCTCAGACTATCTATCCCCTGCTTTTAATTAGCCAGGTAACTGTCGCTGGTCCCCAGGTGCAGGGAGATCTCTGCTGTTATTGAATTCCCAGCATCCGAAGCGCCCGAGGCTGCTGCGAGTTGGAATTCCAGATCCGGAGAGCCGTCCTTGCCCTGTCTTTCACCTACCTCCATTTTTCTTAAGGCATTGCCAGCTGGAAATGAACAGAATCACCAATGAGTATAATTTGCCTGTGGATAGGGATGGTTTCAGGCCTAGCAAGAAGTCAGGCCACCTGTTTTTCTTACACTTTCAGACAATCAAGCCTTCAGTAACCCTTCAGTTAATGACGTAGCTGTCTTAAAAACGTGGCCTTTCAACACCTTGCTGCTGGCGCATTGAAGGTGGCCTCCTTCTGGTCCTCTTCCGATCCTGCCCAGACTGATCTCCGATGAGCAGAGGTCTCTGGGGGCTTTGCGGCCAAGTCTCTTGCCATGCATGCTGTATATTTCAATGGGGACCAAATCTGGGGAAGCCATCCATGTCCCCCTTAGTACCCGAATGGAGATCTCAGTCCAGAAGTTGCTGATGAGGCCAAGTATATTACCCACCGGAATTGGCCGTCTCTTAATCCGCTGGGCAAAGACATGCTCTTCGAAGCAGGGTGCAGGTATCCCTCAGCATCCCAAGGCAGTGTGGCTCAGGGATTATGCGCTTTGCACCCCTGTGGGTTGCAATGTATGTATGGCAATCAGTGATAGGCAGTCAGCACAGATGTCTTTGCCTTCCCAATGTGTTCCAATTCTCCAATCCCTGTTGTATCATAGGGTTGATGGGCGTCTAACAACCTTCCAAGATTATCAGACTTAATGTCCTCATTCCTTGGGTGGAGACCAGTTTCTCTCTCTCTCTCTCTCCCTTCTTTACATCTGTCCTTATTTTTATCTTCAGCCATCTACCTCTTCTTTCTTCACCTCAGAAATCAAGCCAGAGGTGAACTTCCAAAATCCGACATAAATAGAATTCCCCAAACCCTGTGTTGATCTTTAGAAAAAGGATCTGAGAAAATGGACCACTGCTAAAGGGGGGGGGGGGGGAATTCTGCAATCCAGGAACCTTCACTTTATTCTGGAATATATCCTGAAATGGGGTATCCACATGCCTGGCACAGTCTGCATTAGCATGCAGGCACAGATCCCTATCCTGAGATATATAGTCGGGCCCCCATATCCGCTGGGGATACATTCTGGCTCCTACCATAGGTACCTGAAACTGTGGATAATCACGAACAAGCCTTGCAACCCCAGAACCGGAAGTGCTTTTCTGGCCTCCGGAAGGCCTATTTCTGCCCCCAAGAGCGTTGGAATAGACGTACGATGCCTCCCACCCACCCTCTTACATTTTGGGATGGGCTCCGGTGGTGTCACATGCCTATTCCAATGCTCTATGGAGGCCAAAATAGACCTTCTGGGGGCCAGAAGAGACCTTCCATTTCTGGGTGCTTTTCCCTTATGGCACGCCACAGGGGTAGGGGTAGCCGATACGGTAACCGTGATTAACTGAAACCGTGTTTACTGAATCGGTGGATACGGGGGTCTGACTGTATTCCAGAATATAGGCAGGTGGGAACAGACCCCAGGCCAAGGTTCCTATGCCTCCAGTAGTTCTGTAGGGAATTCTAGTCAGCTTCGCTTACCATGCACTTCACACCTGCTGGGATTCAACTTCTTCTAGCCATGATTGAAATTAATAGGAACCTTGTATTCTGTTCCGTATTACGTTAGCTCTATCAACCTCCACCCCTAGTACCAGAACTGACCTCTTCCGACCAGATTTTTCAATCAGAAATGCTTCAAAAACTCAGATCTCTGTAACTTTCAAAATCTGTTTGCCCAAGGCTGTTAATCAGAACTTTGGAAAGGAGACAATCTGGGGTGGAAAATACTGTATCCAAAGCTGGATTTTTCATTTTTTCATGATGTAGCTTCCTTATTTCAATTGCTTTCAGGAGACAGGCAAGGTTGAAACCATCTTCTAGCTGGTGGGTTTCCATAATTCGATCCTACCTTGTAACTCGACCATCAATGCTGGACGAGGATTGTCCTGGAAGTACTTGCACTTTGAGTTGTGAATTGTGTGTGTGTGTATATATATATATGGTATGTCATCTGTCCTGTTGCTTTGACGCAAATAAACATCTTTACTGCACATTGGAGAACATGGTTATTTGTCCTGTGGTTGACGGAACACCAGCTTGGGTGAAGTGGAAGCAGGAGCTTTTCTCAGAGCACACGGCGAGAGATAGAAACAGGAAGTTTTTCTCAGAGCACACGGCGAGAGATAGAAACAGGAAGTTTTTCTCAGAGCACACGGCGTGAGATAGAAACAGGAAGTTTTTCTTAGAGCACACGGCGTGAGATAGAAACAGGAAGTTTTTCTTACAGCACACGGCGTGAGGTAGAAGCTTTCTCAGACCAATCAGAGCAGTGGACCAATAGGAATTAGCCACACCCTCAGGGAGGAGGAGTTACTCTGCTCAGCAGGGCTTAAATAGAAGCTCAAGTGGGAGGAGTTAGTCAGTTCCAGCTTGGGTGAAGTGGAAGCAGGAGCTTTTCTAAGAGCACACGGCGAGAGATAGAAACAGGAAGTTTTTCTCAGAGCACACGGCGAGAGATAGAAACAGGAAGTTTTTCTCAGAGCACACGGCGTGAGATAGAAACAGGAAGTTTTTCTTAGAGCACACGGCGTGAGATAGAAACAGGAAGTTTTTCTTAGAGCACACGGCGTGAGATAGAAACAGGAAGTTTGTCTTAGAGCACACGGCGTGAGGTAGAAGCTTTCTCAGACCAATCAGAGCAGCGGACCAATAGGAATTAGCCACACCCTCAGGGAGGAGGAGTTACTCTGCTCAGCAGGGCTTAAATAGAAGCTCAAGTGGGAGGAGTTAGTCAGTTCCAGCTTGGGTGAAGTGGAAGCAGGAGCTTTTCTCAGAGCACACGGCGAGAGATAGAAACAGGAAGTTTTTCTCAGAGCACACGGCGAGAGATAGAAACAGGAAGTTTTTCTCAGAGCACACGGCGTGAGATAGAAACAGGAAGTTTTTCTCAGAGCACACGGCGTGAGATAGAAACAGGAAGTTTTTCTTAGAGCACACGGCGTGAGGTAGAAGCTTTCTCAGACCAATCAGAGCAGCGGACCAATAGGAATTAGCCACACCCTCAGGGAGGAGGAGTTACTCTGCTCAGCAGGGCTTAAATAGAAGCTCAAGTGGGAGGAGTTAGTCAGTTCCAGCTTGGGTGAAGTGGAAGCAGGAGCTTTTCTCAGAGCACACGGCGAGAGATAGAAACAGGAAGTTTTTCTCAGAGCACACGGCGAGAGATAGAAACAGGAAGTTTTTCTCAGAGCACACGGCGTGAGATAGAAACAGGAAGTTTTTCTTAGAGCACACGGCGTGAGATAGAAACAGGAAGTTTTTCTTAGAGCACACGGCGTGAGATAGAAACAGGAAGTTTTTCTTAGAGCACACGGCGTGAGGTAGAAGCTTTCTCAGACCAATCAGAGCAGCGGACCAATAGGAATTAGCCACACCCTCAGGGAGGAGGAGTTACTCTGCTCAGCAGGGCTTAAATAGAAGCTCAAGTGGGAGGAGTTAGTCAGTTCCAGCTTGGGTGAAGTGGAAGCAGGAGCTTTTCTCAGAGCACACGGCGAGAGATAGAAACAGGAAGTTTTTCTCAGAGCACACGGCGAGAGATAGAAACAGGAAGTTTTTCTCAGAGCACACGGCGTGAGATAGAAACAGGAAGTTTTTCTTAGAGCACACGGCGTGAGATAGAAACAGGAAGTTTTTCTTAGAGCACACGGCGTGAGGTAGAAGCTTTCTCAGACCAATCAGAGCAGCGGACCAATAGGAATTAGCCACACCCTCAGGGAGGAGGAGTTACTCTGCTCAGCAGGGCTTAAATAGAAGCTCAAGTGGGAGGAGTTAGTCAGTTCCAGCTTGGGTGAAGTGGAAGCAGGAGCTTTTCTCAGAGCACACGGCGAGAGATAGAAACAGGAAGTTTTTCTCAGAGCACACGGCGAGAGATAGAAACAGGAAGTTTTTCTCAGAGCACACGGCGTGAGATAGAAACAGGAAGTTTTTCTTAGAGCACACGGCGTGAGATAGAAACAGGAAGTTTTTCTTAGAGCACATGGCGTGAGATAGAAACAGGAAGTTTGTCTTAGAGCACACGGCGTGAGGTAGAAGCTTTCTCAGACCAATCAGAGCAGCGGACCAATAGGAATTAGCCACACCCTCAGGGAGGAGGAGTTACTCTGCTCAGCAGGGCTTAAATAGAAGCTCAAGTGGGAGGAGTTAGTCAGTTCCAGCTTGGGTGAAGTGGAAGCAGGAGCTTTTCTCAGAGCACACGGCGAGAGATAGAAACAGGAAGTTTTTCTCAGAGCACACGGCGAGAGATAGAAACAGGAAGTTTTTCTCAGAGCACACGGCGTGAGATAGAAACAGGAAGTTTTTCTTAGAGCACACGGCGTGAGATAGAAACAGGAAGTTTTTCTTAGAGCACACGGCGTGAGATAGAAACAGGAAGTTTGTCTTAGAGCACATGGCGTGAGGTAGAAGCTTTCTCAGACCAATCAGAGCAGCGGACCAATAGGAATTAGCCACACCCTCAGGGAGGAGGAGTTACTCTGCTCAGCAGGGCTTAAATAGAAGCTCAAGTGGGAGGAGTTAGTCAGTTCCAGCTTGGGTGAAGTGGAAGCAGGAGCTTTTCTCAGAGCACACGGCGAGAGATAGAAACAGGAAGTTTTTCTCAGAGCACACGGCGAGAGATAGAAACAGGAAGTTTTTCTCAGAGCACACGGCGTGAGATAGAAACAGGAAGTTTTTCTTAGAGCACACGGCGTGAGATAGAAACAGGAAGTTTTTCTTACAGCACACGGCGTGAGGTAGAAGCTTTCTCAGACCAATCAGAGCAGCGGACCAATAGGAATTAGCCACACCCTCAGGGAGGAGGAGTTACTCTGCTCAGCAGGGCTTAAATAGAAGCTCAAGTGGGAGGAGTTAGTCAGTTCCAGCTTGGGTGAAGTGGAAGCAGGAGCTTTTCTCAGAGCACACGGCGAGAGATAGAAACAGGAAGTTTTTCTCAGAGCACACGGCGAGAGATAGAAACAGGAAGTTTTTCTCAGAGCACACGGCGTGAGATAGAAACAGGAAGTTTTTCTTAGAGCACACGGCGTGAGATAGAAACAGGAAGTTTTTCTTAGAGCACACGGCGTGAGATAGAAACAGGAAGTTTTTCTTAGAGCACACGGCGTGAGGTAGAAGCTTTCTCAGACCAATCAGAGCAGCGGACCAATAGGAATTAACCACACCCTCAGGGAGGAGGAGTTACTCTGCTCAGCAGGGCTTAAATAGAAGCTCAAGTGGGAGGAGTTAGTCAGTTCCAGCTTGGGTGAAGTGGAAGCAGGAGCTTTTCTCAGAGCACACGGCGAGAGATAGAAACAGGAAGTTTTTCTCAGAGCACACGGCGAGAGATAGAAACAGGAAGTTTTTCTCAGAGCACACGGCGTGAGATAGAAACAGGAAGTTTTTCTTAGAGCACACGGCGTGAGATAGAAACAGGAAGTTTTTCTTAGAGCACACGGCGTGAGATAGAAACAGGAAGTTTTTCTTAGAGCACACGGCGTGAGGTAGAAGCTTTCTCAGACCAATCAGAGCAGCGGACCAATAGGAATTAGCCACACCCTCAGGGAGGAGGAGTTACTCTGCTCAGCAGGGCTTAAATAGAAGCGGCCCGCGCGCCTAACGGCGCGCAAAATTAAAAAAAAAAACACCAAAAAAACAAAAAAATTAAAAGGTACAGTGGGATAAAAAATCTTTAAAATCCTTACCCTAAAAGCAATATGGAAGGCGAGAACACCTGTATTGTCACGTGCAATGTATGCGGCATGTTTATGACCCTACCACAACAGATGCCACATTTTACCTGCCACAAATGCAAGCTTGTGGCTCTCCTGGAGGAAAGGGTTAAAAGTCTAGAAGAGAGAGTCAAGACACTGAAGCAGATTAGAGAAGAAGAGAACTTCCTCGACAGCATGGAGGAAACACTTCAAAATGAAGGGATAGAAGAACATCCTTCTGTAGTTGCAGAAACTGAGTTATGGAAGCATGTGACCCAAAGGAGCAGGAAGAACAGGAGACATTCGGAACCCTTGCAATTAAACAACCAGTTCCAGATACTCAGTCAGGAGAACAACACATCTGAAGAGTCGATGACAAGGTCCACAAATATTACTCCAATAGGCACTGAGAAATCTCTGGAACGGAGAGGAAGAAATGGTAATGCAAAGAAAAAGAGGAGAGTAGTGGTCATGGGAGATTCACTTTTAAGAGGAACAGAGGCAACTATCTGCAGACCTGACAGAAACTCACGAGAGGTGTGCTGTCTCCCAGGGGCCCGGATCAAAGATGTAACTGATAGCATATCGAGGCTATTCAGACCTACAGACTACTACCCATTATTACTCATACATGTGGGCACAAATGATACGGCAAAAAAGCACTTTGAAAACATCTACAGAGACTTTGAAGACCTTGGCAGAAAAGTAAAGGAACTGGGAGCACAAGTAGTCTTTTCATCTATCCTTCCGGTGGATGGTCACGATAAAAGTAGAAGGGATAGGATTCTTGAGGTGAACAAGTGGCTACGTCAGTGGTGCCGGCAGCAAGGATTTGGATTTCTGAACCATGGAGAAAACTACCTATACGACGGACTCCTTGCAAGAGATGGGTTGCACCTTACAGGGACAGGAAAGAATGTATTCGGGAAGCGCCTTGCTTCGGTTATTAGGAGAGCTTTAAACTAAAACAAAAGGGGAAGGGTAACAAAAAGTCAAGCAAAAATACTCAGTCAATCAAACCAGGCGATATTCTTACTCCCAGAAATAGTACCAATGAACAAAAGCATAAATTTTGTAAGGAAAACAGAGGAGGCAAGCTCGCAATAGATAGCAATTACAAACTAAAATGCCTCTACACCAATGCCCAAAGCATGAGAAATAAAAAAGGGGAGCTGGAGATCCTGACCCAGGTAGATAAATATGATGTCATAGGTATTACGGAAACCTGGTGGGATAACACACATGAATGGAACACAAACATTGAAGGCTACAACTTGTTTCTGCGAAACAGACTTAACAAAAGAGGAGGGGGTGTTGCGCTGTATGTTAAAAAAGAAATTGTCTCCTCAGAGGTTCAAGTTTCAGAGAGTGGAAGCTCAGTAGAATCGGTATGGGTAAGAATTCAAGGAGAGAGCAACAGAAAGGATACCATTGTAGGAGTCTATTACAGGCCCCCTGGACAAACAGAAGATATGGATGACCTCTTCCTAGACCAGATGGCTAAACTTTCACGAAAGCATGACATAGTGATTATGGGAGACTTTAACTACCCAGACATTTGTTGGGAATCTCGCTCAGGAAAAAGTCACAAGTCTAATAAGTTCTTATCCTCTCTCGCTGACAATTTCATGTACCAAAAGGTGGTGGAGGAAACAAGAGGATTGGCTATCCTTGATCTAATTCTTACCAACAGAGAGGAAATGGTGGAGGATATCAGAGTTTCTGGGGCATTGGGAGGCAGCGATCATGTTATCCTTGAATTCTGGATAATAAGGGAAGGAAAGCATGAGAGGACTCAGACTTCAAAGTTGGACTTCAGAAGGGCAGATTTTGATGGACTCCAGAGGAGGTTAGGAGGGATCAAATGGTTAAATGTACTAAAGGATAGAAATGTCCAAGAAGGATGGGATATTTTGAGAAATGCAATATTAGAAGCGCAATCATTAACAATTCCTCAAAGAAGGAAGAATGGAAAACATCTAAAGAGACCAGGGTGGATAAACCTAGAACTTAAAAACTTGATAAAAAAGAAAAAAGAAATGTTTAAGAAATGGAAGGAGGGATACATATCTAAGGAGGAATATAATGAAATCAGTACAATCTGCAGGGCAAGTATCAGAAAAGCTAAAGCTAAAAATGAACTGAGGCTTGCAAGAGAGACTAAAAACAATAAAAAAGGGTTTTGGGGATATGTCAACAGCAAAAGAAAAGTCAAAGAGGTTTTGGGAAGTCTGCAGGGAGAGAATGGAGAAGTGATCGAAAGTGATCTTGAGAAGGCAGAGATTCTGAACTCCTATTTTGCATCTGTTTTTTCCAAGAGGGATAATGTACATGCAACAGTCCTTCACTGTACTGATGAAGGACTAGGAGAATCAAGACACAAAATCAACACTGAGAGAGTAAGGGAACGCTTAGCTAACTTAAACGAATTTAAGTCCCCGGGTCCAGATGGATTACATCCTAGGGTACTGAAGGAATTAACAGAGGTAATTGCTGAACCACTTGCTGTAATCTTTGAGAAGTCATGGAGAACAGGAGAAGTCCCAGACGATTGGAGAAGGGCAAACGTTGTTCCTATCTTCAAAAAAGGGAAGAAGGTAGACCCAGGGAACTACAGGCCTGTTAGCCTGACTTCAATACCAGGAAAGATTCTCGAACAAATTATTAAACAACACATATGTCAGCATTTGGATAGGAATTCAATAATTAACAGTAGTCAACATGGGTTTGTATCAAACAAGTCGTGTCAGACTAACTTGATTTCATTTTATGACAAAATCACTGAATGGGTTGATCAAGGAAATGCAGTAGACATAGTATTTCTTGATTTCAGCAAAGCATTTGACAAAGTATCTCATGCGATCCTCATTGAAAAATTGATCAAATATGGGTTTGACAAGGCAACTATAAGGTGGGTTCAAAACTGGCTTAGTAATCGTACTCAAAGAGTGGCTTTAAATGGCTGCACATCCAAATGGAAGGAAGTGTCAAGTGGAGTACCACAAGGTTCTGTCCTGGGCCCAGTTATGTTTAATGTTTTTATAAACGATCTGGACGAGGGAGTTGAAGGGAAACTGATCAAATTTGCTGATGACACAAAGCTAGGGGGGATTGCAAACACCAGAGAAGAGAGAGAGAGGATTCAAAAAGATTTAGAGAAACTCGAACAATGGGCCACAACTAATAAAATGGTATTTAACAAAGAAAAATGCAAGGTTCTGCACCTGGGCAAGAAAAATGAAAAAAGCACATATACAATGGGAGGAATTCGGCTGAGCAGCAGCACATGTGAAAAAGACTTGGGTGTCCTGGTAGATCATCAACTGAACATGAGTCAACAGTGCGAGGCAGCTGCAAAAAAGGCAAACGCAATCCTGGGGTGTATTAGGAGAAGCATAGAGTCCAGATCACGTGAAGTTATTATCCCCCTCTACTCTACCTTGGCCAGACCTCATCTGGAGTACTGTGTCCAGTTCTGGTCACCCCAGTTTAAAAAAGACACTGACAAGCTGGAGCAGGTTCAAAGGAGAGCTACCAAAATGGTGAACGGTCTGCAAACCATGTCCTATGATGAACGGCTTAAGGAACTAGGAATGTTTAGTCTAACAAAAAGAAGACTGAGAGGAGACATGATAGCTGTCTACAAATACCTCAAGGGTTGTCACAAGGCAGAGGGATCAGCCCTGTTCTCACTCTCTCAAGGAAGGACTAGAAACAATGGGGTGAAACTGCAGGGGAAAAGATTTAGTTTAGATGTTAGGAAAAAATTTCTAACAGTAAGAGTGATCAACCAGTGGAACAGGCTGCCACGGGAGGTGGTTGGTTCCCCTTCGATGGAGGTCTTCGAGCAGAGACTGGACAGCCATCTGTCTGAGATGGTTTAGGAGATCCTGCCTTGAGCAGGGGGTTGGACTCGATGACCCAGGAGGTCCCCTCCAACTCTACCATTCTATGATTCTATGATTCTATGATTCTAAGAGACCTGGGGCCTTTTCCCAGGAGTTTTGCTTCTATTGAACTTCCAGACAAAGCATCTGCCCTAGAGATGTGCATGAATCGAATACCCCAAAATACAATTCAAATCTTTTAGATTTGAATTTAACAAGATTCGATTCAAATTTACCAAATTCGAATCTATTCATTCGAATTTTGTATTCGAATCTGCACATACGAATGTCAACAACGTTCGTATGTACACGTACACATCTCCCCCACATCTGTACCCATCCATACACGTCCATATGCAACCCGTTTTTGTCCCATACAGATGTGGGAAAGATGCGGATCTTCAGGTACACATCGTGTACGAACCCACACGCGCATGAATGTCTGGATAATTCAAACAAATAGATCCAAAATTCGATTTGAATGTTTAGATTCAAATTTCAGGACATTCGGTTAGAGTTTGAATGTTGAAATTCGGCACATTCTATCAGATTTTGAATGCCTGCGAATATTCATGTGCATCCTTACCTCCACTGGAAGGAGCCATTTCCAATTCAGATACAACCCCTTCTATGCAGGAGCGCATGGGAAGCTAACTATGTGTCCAGCACAATTTCATGCGCCGCACATGCACTTAACCAGAGATGGCCTTCCTATCTATGGCGAGCCCATCTGCACCCCTGTTGTGCCAGGAAGGTCAGCTGATGTGTTGTCCAAGCACACTGGTACGCTAGATAGCTTGGAACATGAGTACATGCGCGGTGTGCCACTGTTGGTCAGCGGACAGGAAAAGTGTGCCATGAACTAACAGTGGCCAGCACTCGCACTTGCGGTCACTAGTCAATGTTGGTCTCCAGCCCGCACAATCGATCACTTACCCTTGGTAGATCCCCGGTCTGGTCCTCTTCTGAGCGCCGCCATCTTGAGCATAGCATCCTCCATGACTGTGCATGCGTCAGCACCATTACTATGACAGCGCTGATGCTGACACTGCATGGTTGCAGTTGCATGGGGGGAGCACTGAAGCTGCCAGCACGCTTGCGTGGCACCTCTGATGACCTTCCCAGCCACCAGAGATGTGAATTAGGGATGTGCGCAATCTGATAGATTGTCAGCAGCTTTGAGTCCCCTTAAGGGTGAGAACAGAAGGTTGTCAGCAGCTTTGAGTCCCCTTAAGGGTGAGAACAGAAGGTTGTCAGCAGCTTTGAGTCCCCTTAAGGGTGAGAACAGAAGGTTGTCAGCAGCTTTGAGTCCCCTTAAGGGTGAGAACAGAAGGTTGTCAGCAGCTTTGAGTCCCCTTAAGGGTGAGAACAGAAGGTTGTCAGCAGCTTTGAGTCCCCTTAAGGGTGAGAACAGAAGGTTGTCAGCAGCTTTGAGTCCCCTTAAGGGTGAGAACAGAAGGTTGTCAGCAGCTTTGAGTCCCCTTAAGGGTGAGAACAGAAGGTTGTCAGCAGCTCTGAGTCCCCTTAAAACATGAGAAAAATGGGATATAAAAGCCAGCTCTTCTCCTCCTCCTCTGTCCGTGTTACTGCATGCAAATGCTGACCCCATTCTGCACGACACTATATTTACTTATTTAATGGCTGTTTCAGCAGACAAACCATACAAATAAGCAGCTGCATCAATCTGCACGGGAATGAACTCCCTAAATTTTGTTTGTTTATAAAGTGTCTGCATCTGAATATGGAAATCCGGACATCAAGTTAAATAAAGAAGAAAGACCCATTTCTAGAAACAGCAAAGTTACTAGGAATAAATTATTTGTGAAATCCAACGTAACCAAAATAGTTTTGTTTTTAATTGTAGCTAAGCTGAGGGCTCATATATTGCAAGCAATGGCTATGTTGTTTTCTTATTCGACCTGTTTCCCTGCTCAATGCAGATAGTTAAAAGGATCCGGCTAATGGCTCGAATACATGGTCAGTCTGTCCGGCCCATGCCTTGTGAAAATTAAGCTCAATTTCTGCAGCGGAAAAGAACAGTGATCTCCTCTGAAACCTGGAACTGGCCCCATTTCCTGTCCTTCTCATCCAGCTCAGGAATAGCTATAAAAAGCAGCAAGAAAATATAGTCACTGAACCTAAAAAGCTTTGCAAATGATCAGCTGGAGGGATGAGTCCAACACAGTTTGCAAAAGAGCCCAACTCAAAAAACCCACAGAGCATTTGGTTAGCATGGATTAACTAATTCCTCTCCCACATATGTGGACAATATCATGCACCGTGTACGCTTTGCTAAGCAAATTGTCTCTGGGCATTTTCTTCCCGGCCACTATAATACTGCTTAACAAAAAAGCAAGCTGACATTATTCGGTGGTTTGCCTGGCTTTCCCTTTCCCTGAAAGATCTTGTCTCAAAAGCCACGCGGAGGCATGGCTGCTCTCCTTCTTCTGTTTGGTGTCAGTTTAGACAGGGTTCTGGCCCAAGAATATCGCTGCATGTCCTCCCAGTTCAGAAAACCTGGCGACTACATCCTGGGAGGTTTGTTCCCCTTCACCCTCCGCACCTCCAACTTGGAACGGACCCTGCCTGATTTTTATGACTGTGACAGGTAAGAACGAAATGCATGAGGCTGCGGTCACACTTAAGGTTTAATCCGGCTTCAGTCCACTTTCAGAGCGAGAGGACGCACCATCAAAGCGAGAAGCTGCTTTATTTCAGTGTTAAATAGCTCAGAAAATCCACCTGGGCAATAGAGAACGTAGAAAGAAATTTACTGGGCACTTTGCTCATGTGTTCTCTCGCCCTGAAAGTAGACTGAAGCTGGATTAAACCTTAGGTGTGACCACCTAGGTAATTCCTGAGAAGGAATTACTCTTCATTCTGGACTTGTTGAAGAAACTGGTATTAATGGCTACTAGAATGGATGCCTAAGTACATCTTTCAGGCTGGGGGGACAAGCAGAATGCCTTTAAGGCCATTTGCTGGGATTCAAGAGCAGGAGAAGGTTTGCCCTTGTCTCTGCTTGAGGTGCCCATGGGCCATTGGTGGGCTACTGTGTGCAACAGGATGCTGGACTAGATGGGCTGTGGCTGGAAATCAAACTTGGTTCTTATGGAGTAGATGGGCTGTGGCCTGATCCAGCAGGGCTCTTCTTAGGTTCTTATGGACTAGATGGGCTGTGGCTGATCCACCAGGGCTCCTCTTAGGTTCTTATGGACTAGATGGGCTGTGGCCTGATCCAACAGGGCTCCTCTTAGGTTCTTACAAGCCAGCAGACAGACGTAAACAATAGCTATTACAATCATTGCTAGATTTCCCATAATAGTGATCTTACAAGATATCACCTCAATGTCCCAGAACAATAATATTGAGAATGCCACAGTTATGGATGGCATAACCAATACAGTCTTAAGAATAATTGGTTTTAGATCATGTCTCTTTCATGGGGCTGTTCTGGAGTACAGTTTGTTTGGAGTACGATTTGAAGCACATATCTGTTTCACACAGGATTTATACAGCTGGTCTAGTCTGGGCTCTTGGAATGAAGTTTGCCGTCGAGGAAATCAACAACTCCACCGAACTCCTGGCGGGAATCGAACTCGGTTATGATATTTATGACACCTGCAAGGAGCCCATGATGGCCCTCCAGCCCAGCCTGCTGTTCGTGACCAAAGCCGGCACGAACAGGATCGGGGTCTCCTGCAACTACACAGACTACCAAACTCAAGTCACGGCTGTCATCGGACCTCACAGCTCAGAGCTCTCCATGGTGACAGCAAAGCTGTTCAGCTTCTTTCTGCTTCCACAGGTAAACAGGAAGGCAGGGTCTAAACCCCGGAATTCTTCTGGCACTATATTGAGATTGCCGCAGGAACTTAAGAACCTAAGAGGAGCCCTGCTGGATCAGGCCACAGCCCATCTAGTCCATAAGAACCTAAGAGGAGCCCTGCTGGATCAGGCCACAGTTCATCTAGTCCATAAGAATCTAAGAGGAGCCCTACTGGATTAGGCCACAGCCCATCTAGTCCAGCATCCTGTCGCACACAGTAGCCCACCAATTGCCCATGGGCATCTCAAACAGAGACAAGGACAAATCTTTTCCTGCTCTCGAATCCCAGAAAATGGCCTTAGAGGCCTCCTGCTTGTCCCACCAGCCTGAAAGATGCACTTAGGCATCCATTCTAGTAGCCATTGATACATCTGTCATCCATAAATTTGTCTATCCCTTCCTTAAAGCCATCTAGGCTGGTTGCTTTCACCACCTCCTCCAGCAGCCAATTCCATAGACCGATGACCCTTTGGGTGAAGAAATGCTTCCCCTTGTCTGATCCGACTCTCCTGCCCATCAGCTTCATAGGTAGGCAGACTAGGCCTGTGCAGCCTGTACGAGCCCCACTTTTCCATCATGACTTATGTACTGAATAATGTACCACATCTGTACACGTCCCATCTTCATCCCATACGTATCAGTATGTGTGTGGATAAGAATAAGATACGTACGGATACATTTGCGATGCATACATATCCGTACACATCCAAATATGCAAATCATTCATAATACTCATATTAATTTCAATACTAAAAAAAGAGCCTCTGGACATTCGAAAGTCCGAATTCATCCGAATTCAATCAAATAACGAATATCTCTAATATCTCTCCATATCCCAGATAACTTATGGAGGCACCATAGAGAAGCTCGACAACGAAGAGCTCTACCCCTCTTTCCTCCGCTCGGTTCCCAGTGACAAAATCCAGATTCAAGCCATGATTGAGCTCCTACATGCTTTCAGCTGGAATTGGATTGCAGCCATAGGGAGCGACAGTGAATACGGGCGCGAAGGCCTCAACCTCTTGTCTTCTATGGTGGCCAGTAAAAAGATCTGCATTGGCTACGAAGGCCTGATGCCGGAGGATGTGTCTGATGCCAAGCTCCAGCAAAAGCTAGAGAAGATCATCAGCTCCATCAACAACACAAACGTCAACGTGATTGTCCTCTTTGCCAACGACCAACCCGTCCGGGCACTTTTCAAGGTGTCCTTTGAGCTAGGCCTGAGTAAGAAGGTGTGGTTGGCCACTGAAGCTTGGGTGATGTCAGATGTGGTTACCAACCTGAAACGTGTTCAGTCTGTTGGGACAGTCATTGGTTTCGTCATCAAGGGAGGGGAAGTCCCTGGATTCCAAGAGTACGTCTACAACCTCTTGGAACTGACTCAACAAGAAAGCTTCTGCCAGGCTTCCCAGGAGCAAGCCGAGAAGATGGAGTCAGACGTCCTTGGCCCACCATGCCTGAAATGCAACCACCTTACCGTTGGCAACATATCGGCCATGCTGAACCACCGACAGACTTTTGCTGTGTACACTGCAGTATACAGCGTGGCCCATGCGCTCCAGAACCTCTTGCAGTGCTCCAAAATGCCATGTCCGAAGGCAAACGTCAAAGCGTGGAAGGTGGGTGAGGACAGGGGCCTCCAGGTGGTGTTAGCAGAAGTCCCAACTAGGGACGTACACGAGTGTGTTTTTTGATATTCAATTTATAACGAATTGAATGTTTGAATATTTGTATTCATACGAATAGACCCTTTCGAATGTGGTAAAATTCTATGTGATACAAATGCAATTGTACAAATTTATACTAATATCCAATATGAATGAAAGTGTATCGGATACAGACAATACATATCAATACAAACCGATACTTATAAGGCCCTAAATGACTTGGCCCCCAGATATCTAAAGGAGCGTCTTCTCCCATATCGACCTGCCCGTGCCTTAAGATCTGCAGGAGAGGCCCTCCTGGTTATCCCACTGCCTTCAGCGATTAGGCGGGTGGGCACCCGGGAGAGGGCCTTCTCAGTGGTGGCCCCCAGGCTGTGGAATGGTCTCCCCTTGGAGGTGCATCAAGCCCCTTCTCTGTTTACATTCAGGAAGGCGGTAAAGACGCACCTCTTCACTCAGGCCTTTGGCTAATGCTCTTTATTCCTTTCTCCTTCCAAAGACCACTGTTAAACTGTTTTTATATTGTTTTTATTCTTATTCTTATCATCATGTTGGATTTTAAACCTTACGTTGGTTTTATTATAGCGTGGTACAATTTTAATGTGCTTGTTCTTAAATGTTGTAAGCCGCCCAGAGACCCTCGGGTATGGGGCGGGATATAAATATAAATATAAATAAATAAATAAATAAATACGCATCAGATACGAACCAATACGTATCAATACCAACGAATACGTATTGGATACAAATATGTATTGATAGGAACCAGTACATATTGGATATGAATGAATACATATCCAATACATATACGAGATATGTATCTGGTACATATCCCGTAAGAAATCCACTCTGAAAGCGTCCAATCTGACCTGAATTCACTTTTAATATGCTTTTAATCCACCCCGAATGCACTCTAGATCTGTTGCAGGCTGTAAAGGCCTTCTGCAAAAGCCTATGCACCCGCCCAGATGTTAACTAACTGGATGGATGGATGGATGGATGGATGGATGGATGGATGGATGGATGGATGGATGGATGGGTGGGTGGGTGGGTGGAGGGAGGGAGGGAGGGAGGGAGGGAGGGAGGGAGGGAGGGAGAGGTGGATGGATGGATGGAGAGGTGGGTGGGTGGGTGGGTGGATAATATGGAATTGGACTCAGGATGGAAAAGGTGCATTTTAACCATGCGCTTGGGTTACCATCTCCGCCCTCCCAGTGCATTGGCCGCCTCCGTGGCCTTGTTGGAACCACAACTAGCGGTGTCCACGAATGCAATTTTCGGCCTTTGATTCCATTCAAATTAAATATCCGAAGATTTGAATGTTTAAAATTTGAATGTATTTACATTCAATTTGAATACGCGCAAATCTATTGGTGCAAATTTTCAGTTCGTATTTGAAGATACGAATCTCAACAACATTTGAACGTATCCATAAGCATCCCTTTTTCCTACGGGTACGGATACATATGCAATGGGTACATCTCTGTACACGTACGAAGGTCCGGACAATTTGAAATATTTAAAATTCGTTCAATGTTTAAATTTGAATGTACAGACATTCAGTTTGAATTCAGACTCCGAATTTGAATGAATCAGATTGAGTTTCAGATGTTTCAGATATCCATTCACATCCCTAACTACAACCGGCCTCAGGAAATCGAGGCACGCTGCACAGATCTGGATTTACTCTCGGTCTCCCTCTCTGTCTGTCCAGCTCTTGGAGAAACTGCGGGATGTGAACTTCAGCATCCACAACCAGACGTTCCACTTCGACCAGCAGCACAGCATCAACCGAGGCTACGACATCATCAACTGGAGGTTCCGGGAGAATAAGGTCCAGTACGTCAGCATTGGAGCCTTTGACACAGGGCTGAGCCTCAACAAATCCTTGGTCCACTTTCACACAGAGAATCAACAGGTAAGAGGGAAGGAAGGAAGGAAGGAAGGAGGATGGATGGATGGATGGATGGATGGATGGATGGATGGATGGATGGATGGATGGATGGATGGATGGAGAGGTGGGTGGGAGGGTGGATGGGTGGATGGATGGATGGATGGATATTCATGGATGGATGGATGGAGAGGTGGGTGGGAGGGTGGATGGGTGGATGGATGGATGGATGGATGGATGGATGGATATTCATGGATGGATGGATGGAGAGGTTGGTGGGAGGGTGGATGGGTGGATGGATGGATGGATGGATGGATATTCATGGATGGATGGATGGATAGGTGGGTGGGTGGGTGGGTGGGTGGATGGATGGAGAGGGGTGGGTGGGTAGATAATATGGATGGAAAGATAAATGGATGGATGTATATTCATGGGTGGGTGGGTGGGTGAAAAATGAATTATTCATATGAATAATTCAAAATATTCATATTTATTTGAATACTAAAAAATGAATGTTTGGACGTTCAATTCGAGTTCAAATGTCCAAATTCGTCCAAATTTGATCAGATAACGAATATCTCGAATACCTGTGTGCATCCCTTGTCTGGGCCATTGTTATTTTTACCATTCTCCTTCTCGGTCCTCTTTCCATGTAGGCGCCTTTCTCAGAATGCCTCACCTCATGTCAACCCGGACAAATCCGTAGGATCAAGGGGTACAACTTCTGCTGTTATGATTGTGTTGACTGTGAGAGGGGGACCTTCTGTGACTCCCCAGGTGAGAACACCTCCATTCCCCACCACAGCCCCCCCCCCCGATTCTAGTCAAAGCAAAGCCATTAAGGAGTTGCATGGATATTTGCAACATTCATTATTCATACAAATTCCTACGAATCCAAACAGCCGCACACAAATCGAATGTCATGACATTTGCACATTAACTTTCGCACAAACAGAAATGTTTCGGACGTTGGTATGAATGTTTCAGACATTCGTACCAATAGTTCGGGCATTCGTTAAACTCGGGAGGTGGGAAAGCAGCTGCCACAGATCCAGATTGCATTTGGTGTGGATCGAGAATGGATTAAAAGTGGATTCGGGTTGGATTTGAGGCTTTCAGAGCACACATTTGTTACAGGATACATATCAGATACGTATTTGTCCGTATCTGATATCCACCCACCCACCCACCCATCCATCCATCCATCCATCCATCCATCCATCCATCCATCCATCCATGAATATACATCCATCCATTTATCTCTCCACTCATATTATCCATCCATCCATCCATCCATCCATCCATCCATCCATCCATCCATCCATGAATATCCATCCATCCATCCATTTATCTTTCCATCCGTATTATCCATCCATCCATCCATCCATGAATATCCATCCACCCATTTATCTCTCCATCCATATTATCCATCCATCCATCCACCCATCCATTTATTTATTCATATTTACATTTCTATCCCGCCCTATACCCTAAGGTCTCAGGGCGGGTAACAGCATTTAAAAACAGGCATATTTAGAATAGAGCCATATATATAAAACAATAATGTCTGCAGTGGGGGGGGGGAGCGGACTGTGCCACATTCAGCCAAAGTCCAGAGCAAAGAGGTGCGTTTTCACCCCCTTCCTGAACATACACAGTGAAGGGCTCTGACGCACCCCTAGGGGGAGACTATTCCACAGCCTGGGGGCCACCACTGAGAAGGCCCTCACTCGGGTGCCCACCCATCTTACTACTGACATTTGTTCGCATGGGATACGTATTCATTCGTATTGGATACGTATCAGATATTCATACGAATTTGACAAATACATTTGTATTGAATAGAATCCTATTTGAATGAATATTCGATTTATCACAAATTGAATGTCAAAAAAACCCTCGTGTACATCCCTAGGAGACATCTCTACCTGTGCCTTGGGCTGACAGGACAACATTAGAACTCAACCAGTATCCCCTCCGGTACTATCCAGATGTTCTCTCCTGCATCCTCTTCAAAAGTAGCATCACGGAGGACACTGGAATAACCCAATAACGGGATTACACTCATCCCTTTCTATAGCGCTGTTTTTTGGTTCCTTTTACAGATAACTCCACTTGCACTCCATGCCCTGAAGAGCAATGGTCCCCCAAGCGCAGCACGCAGTGTTTCGATCGCACTGAGAAGTACCTCTTCTGGTCTGAGCCGCTGGTCATCACCCTGTTGGCCTTGCTGCTCTTCGCCTTGTCTCTCACCTGCCTCTCAGGCGTGCTGTTCCTAAAGAACATGCACACCCCTGCGGTGCAGGCCGCCGGTGGGGGAATGTGTCCGCTGGGCCTCCTCGGGCTTGCGCTGATGTGCGCCAGCGCTGTCCTCTACATCGGGAAGCCCGGCCCCACCCTCTGCCGCATGCAGCAGCCTTCGTGCGCCCTCTGCCTCCACAGTTGCTTCGCCACCATCTCCGCGAAGGCTCTCCAGATCATGCTGGCGAACGACTTTGCCCACAGCCGCCGGAACGTGCTCCACACGCTCGTCCAGAGGCAGCCCTGGGCCATCGTGGCCTCCAGCTTGTCCATCGAGAGCTTGCTCTGCCTCCATTACCTCCACAGCGCCCGCGAGGACGTGGTGCTGGAGAACCACAAGCTCTTGGCCACCCAGACTCTCATCCAGTGCAAAATCGTGTCCTGGGGCAGCTTCGCGTTGATGCATGGCTACAACGGCTTATGGGCGCTGGTGTCTTTCCTCTGCACATTTATGGTACAGTCGTCCCCCAAAAAATATAACATCGCCCGGGCCATCACTTTTGCGATGCTCGCTTATTTCATCTCTCTGATCTTCTTCATACCCACCTACGCCACCGTCCAGCAAGAGTACCAACCAGCTATCCAGCTGGCCGCCATGCTGCTCTGCACACTAGGCTTGCTGGCCTCGTATTATCTCCCCAACTGCTACATCCTGTGGTTTAAGCCAGAATGGAACACCGTGGACTATTTCCAGGATTATGCCAGAAAACAAACGCAAGAAACAGACGCTCAGAATTAGCCCTGCTGGCAAGTGGAGACCTTTGGGTATAGGGAGGGATAGATAGATAGATAGATAGATAGATAGATAGATAGATAGATAGATAGATAGATAGATAGATAGATAGATAGATAGATAGATAGATAGATAGATAGATAGATATGCATACACAGAAAGAAGTCGAAGGAACGCAGATGGACAATAGTGTAAGGAATTACTGCGCAGGCCCAAAGAGAAATTTCATATCTACTTCTCCTTATTTGTGAATAAATTAGATGCAAATTAACTCTGGAGGGCGTGAAGAGGCGTTATTGGGAAGGCTGAAACGTCGACAGCGCGTTGGGTTTGGCATCCTCTAACCATCTCCCTCGCACCTGCACATCATTTCCATGCGCTTTGCAAAAACCACAGAGCCTAATCTGCGCATTCAAATATTTGCTGAAAAATTAGCCCCATGTATCTTCCCCTCAGGTGGTAAATGTTATCTTATTTCATCTCTGTACCGCAGCAAATACAGGCAGGACTGGAACGCGCGGGATGCAATCGTACCCATCACGATGCTGCGGTTTGCAACTTGCAAACCAGAGGGCTGTTTGCATTACCACCAGCGGTGCATGATTTGGCAACCTCTGGGGAAGAGCATCTGTACTTGGAGGAGGCTGCTACAGCCTCCAAGCACCCCTGCCTGCCCAGAAGTTCCCTAAATGTTGATTAGGTGTAGAGCATGAAATCATGCTCCACGCCTTAACCAACGTTACCCAAAAAGCTTACCTGGCACATACAGGCACCTCTTCCAGTTGCTCTGGGGCGCTTCTAAGGCCATCTGCTGGGACTTGAGAGCAGGAGAAGGTTTGCCCTTGTCTCTGCTTGAGATGCCCATGAGCATTTGGTGGGCCACTGTGTGCGACAGGATGCTGGACTAGATGGGCTGTGGCCTGATCCAGCAAGGCTTCTCTTATGTTATGTTCTTATGTCATCTGAGGTGCCGTGCAAAAGAGCTGGGACTAGCCCAAGGCCACCCAGATGGCTTCATGGAGAAAGAAGAAGTGTTGTCTTTTACGCCCCTCTCGTCTCGCCCTTAAGGGGACTCAACTGAATGAACAGATTCGAATTCGTATTCGTTTCAAATCAGATTGTGTTGCATTTGGATCTAAGCATTCTAACCAAATCAAATGTGAGCCAGTTTGGTCTAGTGGTTAGGATATTCCCAGATAAGAGTCTGGCTCCCTAACCACTAGGCCAAACAGTGCAACTTCCCGGAGTCAGATCAAGGAGCAAGCACCAAACTGTCCCACCTTCTACGCTCCCTGCATTTCTGGGAGGCCGTGTAAATGATTGGTTTGGTTCCTCGTTGCCTTCCTCTTTCTCTCCACTCCCACCATCTTCAGGAAGAACGTTCAGTCCCATCTGTGACCACACCTGCATTTTTCTACTCACTGCTATCAAATTTGGCCCTATATGTGATGAAGCCCCCAAGGGCCTGAGCTGAGCAGATATATCGGTATACAGCAGCTTCAAGAAAGACTCAATCCCTCCTGGGGGTGGTCTGGGGGTGGTAAGCTAGACCCTCTGCCCTCTGGATGACTCTCCAGCCTAGTTGGGTATGGACATCTTGGAGGAGGCGAGTCTTTGTCGGACTGGGGTGTTTGGTCAGCTGCTCTGGACTCCCCTTGGCCTCAGCTGCCTCATTTTGTGTGTGTGTTTTGGCTTATTTTGCAATATTTTGTACAATGTGCACTTTTCATAATGTATTTCTTATTATGTTTGGATCATTGTTTTGCATTGTGTATTTTCGGTTTGTTGCAAACCACCTTGGGCAAATTTTCTTTTGGAAAGGAGGTATACAAATAAAATGGAAATGGAAATGGAAATGCAATGACACCCACCCACCCCCGCTCAATGCAGGATTTCTAAACCATCCCAGACAGATGTAGGTCCAACCTCTGGTTGAAGACCTATAGAATCATTGAGTTGGAAGGGACCTCTAATGTCATCCAGTCCAAGCCCCTGCTCAATGCAGGATTCCCTAAACCATTCCAGACAGATGGAGGTCCAGCGTCTGCTTGAAGGCCTTTAGTGAAGGAGAGCCCACTACCTCCCGTGGCAACCTAGTCCACTGGCTGATCGCCCTCACTGTCAGGAAGCTTTTCCTAATATCTGAATCTGTATCGACTCCCTTGAAGTTTCATCCCGTTGTTTCCAGTCCTCCCATCTTGTGCAAGTGAGAATAGGGACGATCCCTCTGCACTCCAGAGGAAGGAAAGGCATGGGAAAAATGCATTTGTCACATAAAATTAAAAGCTTTTTTTTAGTGTTTAAAATAGCATTTACACATAAGCAGCTATATATTAACTATACAGACACTTGAATTTTAATACAATATCTACAAAAAAAAAAAAGGAATCCCTTATGGAATAAACATTTAAAATGGGGAATAGAATGTGGCCCACACCACAAACCATTGGAGCTTGATAGCTGAACCAGTTGTAGGATAGTGTAGATCTGCGACATAAAATCTCTTTGTCTCTACTGTACATAAATTCTTTACACATAACTTCTAATCACTGATTAGAGAATTAACCTTTTTTTTTTTTTTAAGTTACTCATTACAATCCAGGTCAATGCAATAAAGCAGAATGGGGAAAAAAAAATAAATTCAGAATTCTGTGTTTTGTGGGACCCAAGATGGCAGTTCACCATCCAACTGGACGCGAAGGCTTAATCTTGGTTGAATATACCTTCCAGGAGAGGTCAATCTGGAATGGACTGGTGGGTGTAGATGGGCCATTAAGAGAGACGTGATGGATTCAGGCTGATGGCTGAAGCAACCTTTCAGGAAGAGGTGGGCAACCAGACATCCGTGCAACCTTAATGATAGTCATAGATCAACCAACTTTACAGAAACAGCAAAATGATTAAAACAGGAAGAGCTCTCCCAGATCCAGCTGAAATCCAGTTACTCCTCAATTTGGAGGCCGACATAATCAGGAAATCCTGTGCCTGTGTTTGGAGAGGTCATGTTTCTCATCGGCTCAAAGTAACTGTCAGCATACGTCATCAATAATGAATTCTGAGCAACATATTTGACCTTGTCCCTCTCCATACATACGTACAGAGAATTACCACTGGGCACAGTATGCTAAACAATCACCCCACAGATCCATTTCAGCATGTCGGATGAAGAAGGAGGAGAAGGAGAAGAGAGTTGGCTTTTATACCCCGCTTTCCCCACCCTTTAAGGGGACTCAAAGCGGCTGACAAACCTTCCGTTCTTCTTCCCACAACAGAACACCCTGTGAGGCAGGTGGGGTTGAGTCTATAGGGCAAGACACAGCCTTTGCTCTGCGTTCATGTCCTGGTAGTCACAACATGATGAACCTATTTGTACAGTGAAAATACATTTGTTTGGCATTGACCAAAACCTTTATAGCTATTAGTCAAAGGACAGAGACCACACGAGCCAATGGAATGCCTCCAAAAGCAATGATTTCTCTAGGACAGCTTTTCCAGGGATGTCCTTCCAGCATTAGGAAATCTCCAAGATGCAATGCAAGGATGCAAAGCAAGCCACACATGGTGAAATTGTGCGGTCATGTCCCCATGCACTATAGTGTCTGAATTAAATCCAAATTCAGTAAGGACCATCCCCATGCAAAGCCCTCTTTCTGGACTTTATGTGGACCAAATCACCGAAATCCGTGCTAAATCTAGTCCTGTTGAAAACTGTTCTCAGCATGGTTTGGGAGCCAAGTACACACATGGGGATGGTCCTGGGCTATCTGGGGAGACTGGCTCCATTAGGAGGATGGGTTTCATGCCGTTCCTGTCCTATGTGTTGGAGATCGCAACCTCTTGGGCATTTTTGGCAATAAATGGGGATCGAACAGAAACGAGACTCTTTCCGCGACCATTATTCCACCCCCCCTTCCCCGATCGCCAAGCCAGGTGAACGTGCAAGATAAAATTGCAGCTTCTGAAATGTGCATACAATTAAGCGAGCGCCCCGGTTTTACAGTGAAAGATGCAATCACTGTCCCACGAGTCTCTTTCTACAACCGTTATTCTAGCCCCCCTTCTCTGATCACCAAGCCAGGCATGATGATTTAATTTAAATGGCTTAATTTAGTGCCCCAGCGCTAAACTGCCGGACTAAATGGAATGCATGGCGACATGGACTGTGTCTGCTTTCCAGGACAAAGTGCTTACATTCTCTACCAGCTTTCCCACCAGCAAATATTTTTCTCCTTCTTAGGATTTTCGTAACATTACAGATGCCAGTGTGTGGTGTGCAATCGAGCATTTTGGGGGGTTCCCCTGTTATCAGGAGTGTCCTTCAGGATCTTCTTCTGCACCATATCTTCCGGGAACCAGCCAGAGCTAACCTTACAGCAGTAAACACACGTTCTCAGAAGAGTCTTCTTGCCCTTACCCCTTGGTTAGAGAGAAATAAACAAAGCAAAACATATTTCACAGAAGTGCAAACACCGGTGGCTGGGAAAAGGTGAGCTGCATCTGTTAAAAAATGCTATATAAAATACAATTACCTAAACTTCCACCGAGGCGGGCAAGGTGTGGCTTCACTGTTGATATAGAGGGTTGCAAAGGACAAATCTTAGTAGGGTGTGTGGAGAACATAAGAAGAGGAGCCCTGCTGGATCAGACCACAGCCCATCCAGTCCATAAGAACCTAAGAGGAACCCTGCTGGATCAGGTCATAGCCCATCTAGTCCATAAGAACCTCAGAGGAGACCTGCTGGATCAGGCCACAGCCCATCCAGTCCATAAGAACCTAAGAGGAGCCCTGCTGGATCAGGCCACAGCCCATCTAGTCCATAAGAACCTCAGAGGAGCCCTGCTGGATCAGGTCACAACCCATCTGGTCCATAAGAACCTAAGAGGAGCCCTGCTGGATCAGGCTACTGCCCATCTAGTCCATAAGAACCTAAGAGGAACCCTGCTGGATCAGGCCACAGCCCATCCAGTCCAGAAGAACCTAAGAGATGACCTGCTGGATCAGTCCCATCTAGTCCAGCATTCTGTTACATACAGTGGCCTATCAATTGCCCATGGGCATCTCAAGCAGAGACAAGGGCAAACCTTCTCCTGCTCTCGAATCCCAGCAAATGCCCTTAGAGGCATCCTGCTTGTCCCCCCAGCCTGAAAGATGTACTTAGGCATCCATTCTAGTATCCATTGATACATCTATCGCCCATAAACTTGTCCAACCCTTCCTTAAAGCCATCTAGGCTGGTAGCTGTGACCACCTCTTCTGGCAGCCAATTCCATAAACCGATGACCAGGAAAATATTGATCAACCACATTCAGAAAACAAAAGAAAGACGGTTTGGGGAAGGAAAGCCAATCCGCCGGTGGTGGGCACCAAACACTCCAGAATTTCTTTGTGTTGCTTTCTTGCAGAAACACAAGAGTCAGAAAAGGGTGTGTCATGCAAAGCACACTCAGAGGGGTTATTTTCCCGTCACCCCCCCCCCAAAAAAATGAGATTGACCGTGTCCCGGTACCGCCCACCCATGAAAAGAGAACCCAACGAGACCCTCTAAAGGCACTTCCGATCACATGATGTCCACAAAGAATTCACAAGGGTTGCCCATGGCCTTCTGGAACGACTGGCGACTCCCCGTCAGCTCAGGAGGGACGGAGCCCAGTTCTCGCACGGGGGGACCCCCAGGGGGCCCGCTGGTCCCGTAGACTTTGGAGCCCAGCTTGGGGAGGTGATGGAGCGGGGGCACCCCCGGGGGACCGTACGAATGGTGGCTGTGCGGGCTCCTCTCACTGTGGGCGGCCGAGACGTGGCTTCGGCGGCTGAGCTGGCTCGAGGGCCGCTCGCGCTGAATGACGCTCCCCGTCCCCCCGCTCCGGGCGGCGTGGTCCGATTCGCTGCCGCTCCCGGCCGACTTGCGGTCCTTCTCCCGGCTCAGGACCCTCCGGCTAGTCTCGCTGTTACTTCGGTTAGAGCCACTGCTTTTGCTTCCTGGGAGAAGGCAGGGAGGGGAAGAGGAGGTCAAGTAAAGAGGGATGAAGGTGGGTCAGTTCAACCATCATGTAACACTTCACAGAGGACCCACAAAGCGGTTCTGTTATGATGGAGCCCTTACGAGCTTGCATGCACCGGAGAGGCAAAAGCCATGTAGCATGGAGAGCCATAAAAGCAGATGAGATTCGGACATGCATGTCTAGAAACGCCAAGTGAAGCATCAGGAAGCCACACAGCAAGACTTTGAAAGAGAGAAAGAAAGAAAAGAAAAGAAAAGAAAATTTCGAGGTTGAACAAAGCAGAGAGAAGTAAAAGGATAAGCGGTAACCTAGTTTGGAACCACGGATCTTCTTCCAAACAGAATAAACCTTCCTCAATAGCCATACAATTGCTGGCACTTATTATTGAGCAGAACAGCTCTACTGGTATGTACCAAGCTGGGCACTATGTGGCTGTGAGCCAGTCTGGTCTAGTGGTTAGGGAGCCGGACTCTTATCGGGAATACTGGGTTCAATTCTGCCCTCCCCCATGAAGCCAGCTGGGTGACCTTGGGCTCATCACAGCTCTCTCCTGAGCTCTCACAGCCCCACCTACCTCTTAGGGTGCCTGTTGTGGGGAGAAGAACAGAAGGTTTGTCAGCCGGTTTGAGTCCCCTTAAATGGGTGAGAAAGGTGGGGTAGAAAAGCCAACCCCTCTTCTTCTTCTTTGGACACCCAATTACAGAAAGGATACGGCAACCTCTGAAGGTCACCCTCCTGTCGTTTCAAACTTTGGTCAGAAGGCAGAATGTGGGCGCTTGGCAAACCTATTTGGCGCTGAGCAAATTCCCCTTCTCACAGAACAATCTCTTAGGCCTAAGGCCGATTTGCACTACAGCCTCAAGTCAACAATTAGTGCAGTTCTGGTGAAGTGCATACACATGTCTCCACGCTCACTAGAGGTGCACTAATTGCTCATTAGCTATGGAGCACAATTTCATGCCCCGCGCCTTTAACAACCTTTACCCAAGCATCTGGCGGCATGACTATTTGCCTGTCTTCCGGCTCGCTGCATGTGGTGAGCGGGGACTGCGTCATCTGTGCAGGCATGGCCACGTGGCCGGTCCCATTCAATTGCCGGCCTCTTCCGCCATCAGGCAGGTTGCCACAGGCCAGCGCCATAGTGGCAGGCTGGCCGGGGATCCACGTGGCATTGGGGCACACCACTCCACTGCATCGCCAGGATCAATCCCACGCCCCTTTATCAGCCTGTGGGTGCCTCATGGAACATGTGACATGGTTGGTGGCCGCCAATCAAGGCAGCAAGGAGGTGGGACTTCTGGCTTTCGAGGCTGGTCAACGTCAGGACCATTCACATTTCTGGCCAGTAAGGGACACTTTGGGGGAGTGTCCCTCCCAGCAAGGGTGAATGGTCCTCCTGTACTCGGCGTTGATCAGCCCTAGTTCACGGCTGCCTAGTAAGGTAAGTGCAGGTTGGAGACACCGCTAGGGAACCTGTTGAGGCCGCTGGAAGCCAAGGGTCATTTAAGAGAAAATAAAAGGGGTGCAAGAAGAGGAGAGAAACAGACTAACTGGGGTGAGGGACGTATAAGAATCTAAGGTGAACATGCTATGGACCAGTTATATCAGGTTTTTGATGGAGGTGCAAGACGCTTACCAATCCCAGCCTTCCTTTATGAGTCCTTCAGTCTAAGGCTTGCGCAGGACAAAACAATGGGATAACTGTTACAAAATAAACCCCCCAAAAACCCCACTGCCAAGAGAAAGAAGACCACAGCAGACGCTGCTGAACTACAGCGCCCGTCTATCCCAGCAACTCTGGCCAGCGGCAAAGAAAGACTGGCACCGTAGTCCAGCAGCACAACCCCCTGAGTCACTGTTTCCATCAGATACGCTGAAGGAACTATCTTAAAAGTATTGTGGGCTTTGAGGGACTGGATCAGATATGGGTAAAATAATTTTTTAAAAAACTTCCTTCCGTCCCCATACCCACCACCCTAGCCCCCCCCTCCCCATGCCAACTACGTGGAATTAAGCAAAGACCCAGGAAATAAGGGTCACATAAAGGGATGTTCACAAATTTTTGTTATTTGGGTGATTTCAAATGAATTCAGACATTTGTAACACGAATCGAATGATACAACATTCGTACGTTAACTAATACTTTGGAACATTTGTATGCATAGTTCGGACATTCATTAAACTTGGGATATGTATCGGATACATATCAATACATACATGTTCATGTAGGATACGTATCCAATACGTATGTATTGGTATTAAGGGATTTACACAAATGTTTTTTTGGCATTCCATTTGGAACCAATAAAATGTTCAAAGATCCGTATTCGTACAAATAGATGCCATTCGAATGTGGTAAAATTCTGATATAAATCTATTTGTACATATTCGTATGAATATTCGATACGTATCTGATATGAACAGATAAGTGTCTGAAACGAACTGATACGTATCCGATACAAATAGAAACATATCTGATACAAATAGATACGTATCTTATATGGGGTGTTTTTCCACTGTCACTAGAAGTACCCATTAAGTACCCATTAACGGGTACTTAATGGGTACTTCTACTGACAGTGGGAAAATGCCCATGATTAAATACATATCTGATACGAATAGAAACATATCTGATACAAATAGATACGTTTCTGATATGAATAGGTACATACCTGATATGAATAGATACGTATCTGATACGAATAGAAACATATCTGATACAAATAGATATATATGTGATATGAACAGATAAGTATGATATGAGCTGATACGTATCTGATACAAATAGATTCATATCTTATATGTTACCCCAGCTTAACGAATGTCCGAACTATTTATATGAATGTCCAGAAACACTCATGTTTGTTCGAATGTTAGCATACGAATATCATAACATTCCATTCGAGTTCAAACGTCCAAAATCGTTTGAATTTCTAATGTTACAAATACTCATTCACATCCCTAGGTGGTATAGGATACGTATCCAATATGTATGCGTTCGTATAGGATATATATCCAAGATACATATCCAGGATACGTATCCATTCGTATTGGATATTCATATGAATTTGCACGAATACGTTCATATCCAATAGAATCCTACCACATTTGAGGAGGGTCTATTGGAACGAATATGAGTTTTCCAAAATTCGATTCATTACAAATCGAACGCCAAAGAACCCATTCATGCAGATCCCTTCACAGGGGCCACCACTGAGAAGGCCCTCTTCCAAGTACAAACGAAACTGAGATCAGACGAGCCCACTTAAAGTGGTAGGACAGGTTCGTCCTCCCGCTACAAGCTCCAGAGAAAATCCCAAACCAACAAAAATGTCACAGCATAGAACAATCCCCAGCGAACCTACCATCAAACTGGGGATTAGATACAGCAGGACGCCCTAAAAATATTCAGTAGATTGCCTCGGAACAGGCAAAGTTCCAGAGAAGATTGAAAACCCAGGCAAGATGGTTTTCAAGCTCTGGTTCTCCAGACGTTCCTGTGAAGAAACTCCCAGCATTCCATGGGAGCAGGCTGCCGGGAGCTGCCATTCAGGAACACCCAGAGGACCACGGGCCGAGAACCACCAAATGCCCACAGACGTTCTTCTTCCGTAAGGACCCAGCACCCTTTCCACTGCCATAGGAGGAAGCCAGTCCCATGCATGACACACAGGGGGAGCCGGGAGTAGCGGCAGCAGCAAACAGAGCCAACGGTGAGGAAGGGAATAGTTCAGCAAGCGGCCAGCTGGGATGGATAAGAGTGGGTGGGAGACGCTCCCCTCGAGAACTTACCTTCACTTTGCTGACTTCCTGCACTGCCGCTTCCATAGCTGAACCCAGGGTCCTGGTACGGTGGTGGGAAACATGGGGGGGCGAGGGGATATTGGTAGGGGTACCCTTGCCCCAGTGGCCAAGACGTGGTTGGGTGAGGGAGAGGTCCAAGGGTGTCCTGGTCGGAAGCCCCACTGGAGCCGTTGTTGAGGTTTAGAGCAGCCAGATCTGGAAGGAGACAATCAGGGAGATGGCAGATATTTGGTCCAAACTTGGTCAAGAGTTTGGTCAAAGTCCCTTCTCAATCCTAACTGGAATTAGTCAGCATTATAATCAGTTTACAACTATCCATCCATCCATCCATCCATCCAAAAAAGTAGCATCTGCATACAGATAGATGCATCTCAAAGGGAGACCATTCCGGATTAAATTGCCCAGTGGAAATCTGGCCAGTCTGTCTTTTTCCTCTCCTCCCACTCAATTCCACTGTCCTCATGTGCCATGTCTTTTTAGCCCATAAGCATAAGGGCAGAACATACCTGATTTTACACCCCCTTAGTCACTTTGGGTGCCATTTGCAGGCTTAAAAGGGGGGGCAGGGGGGATAAATGTATATTAGATGACCACACAATGGAAAATAAAGTCTGCCCAGTTCTTGCTGTTTCCTAAGCAAGTCATAAAATGAAATGCTGCTAAGCAAATAATGTTAACAGGAAATAAGAAAGGTTAAGCTTCCAAAAATGGAGTGACTAACTGCATTCTTGTTAGAGGCAGGGCTGATCAAGCAGAACGGAACAGATGAAAGAAGAGGGCAGGCCAAGGTTCGGATCCCTTTTGTGTATCCTGAAGTACAACCCTGGAGATGGGCTATAACTTAGCAATCAAGGACTGTGATCACACCCATTGTTCAAGATGACCGTCCTCTCTTTGCATCACTCACTTCCCGCCTGTCCCCCACCCCCCCGGGCTGGGCTTCCTCAAATTCACTTCTCCAGAGTCCACTTTTACACAGTACTCCATCCATCTTGGAGAGCCAGTCTGTTTTCAGTTATCATGTATGAGGAGGGAACCGGGATAGAGGAGGCTGAACTACGCCGGGGTGGGTGGATCCAGCATTCCATCCTGAATCCTGCTTCTCTCCTCTGAATCTCTCCCCCACACAGCAATCTCAGATCCCCTCCATTCTTCCTGTATCTCTCTGCTACACATTCACACCCTTTTTGCACCGCTTCGGTAGTATCCAGATGAGCCGATTGAATCGGCTGTTACCTATTGCGAATCCATGACGCGCCCAGATTCAGGCAGCCTCCCTGCAGGCTTCCCCATCGGAAGCTGCAATACTTCTGTGGCACGCATGGTGAGGTACGCATCATGCAGGATGAGGCAGCCAATGGGACCTGAGCTGCAGGCTCAGCTCTCATTCGCTGTTCTCGCCGTCCTGTCCGGACTGGCAGGAACATCTGAATTTACCTGAAACTGTGGACCGAGTGCTCGTTGTTCCGGAGTAGGTAAATTCAAAGTAGCGGTGGCATAATGTGCTGCTGCTTCACAGCATCGGGCATCAGGTGTGATACCCATGCCTCGACTGTCCATCAGAACGCGCAGTATCCTTCAGTCTAGACACATTCTCAATTAAAAGATCCTTGCCCTTTTAATCTGCAGGTGATCACAGCATTGTTGAATCAGGAAGCGGATTATGCGTGTTTGACAGTGTATGTGTGTAGCGGAGAGGGAGGGGAGGCAAAGGAATCCTCCAAAATGAAAGGAAGGAGAAAGACAGAGATAACACAAAAGGTGAGGACGATCTGTGTACTGATAATCAGGAATTGGGTGTGAACAGGATTAGGACCGCTTCAGTTCGATTTCTTAACAGGACGGACTATTTCAGCAAGGTGTGATCACGGCCAAGAAGAAAAGGGTTGCAGGTCGGACCACTAGCATCCCTCGGGAAGTTTGGTCTAGTGGTTAGGGAGCTGGACTCTTATCTGGGAATACCAGGTTCGATTCCGACCTCCCCTGTGAAGCCATCTGGGTGACCCTGGGCAAGTCACAGCTCTCTTCTGAGCTCTCACAGCCCCACCCACCTCACAGGACGTTCTGTTGTGGGGAGAAGAACAGAAGCTTTGTCGGCCACTTTGAGTCCCCTTAAATGGGTGAGAAAAGTGGGGTAGAAAAGCCAACTCTTCTTCTTCTTCTTCTTCTTCTGATACACGTAGGTGTGTCAGTGGATAGACCAGCAATTGCACTCCGTCCACAACCACCAACGCTTATTTACCACCTCTACGATCTACGCAACCCTGGTGCGGGTGTTCCTACACTTGAGGACCGCGAGGACCTCCGAGCTTCCATCTTTGGAAAGGAAAACACAAAAAAAGAACCACCAAATGGAGCAAATGTCCGCCAAGAGCACGGAAAGACACAGTGACCACTTACTGCCACAGAGGTCACCAAAGACATAGTAGCACTGCTCTGAGAAGGTGATTTTGTTGACAGTGTGCCTGAGGTAGCCATGTTTGAGCATGCTGCTGGCGTACTTCCGGGCCTCCCTCCGGTCCTTAAAGCCCTCCACGTGTGTGTAGAGCCAGTCGACCACATCTGCACCTGAAAGAGGCAAGGGGGTTGGTGGCATGGAAATATGGCTCGCCGAATCCCCACAAATCTACTTACTGGTATTCAGGAGTTTTGGGAAGGAAGGAAGGAAGGAAGGAAGGAAGGAAGGAAGGAAGGAAGGAAGGAAGGAAGGAAGGAAGGAAGGAGACTACCCAGTTGGGTTGTGCAACTTTCAACATTCAATTTGAATCGAATATTCGAATGTCCACATTCGTACGAATAGAGAAAAAATGAATTTATTAAAATCCAAACCGATTTGAATACAATTCATGTCTATTCATACGAATATTCAGTACGTATTTGATGCTACGATTGTCAACAACATTTGTATGTATCCGTACCCATACGAATGAGATGATTACGGATACGAACGTCTGAATTATTTGTCTGAATGATTTGAAATATTCGCATTCAAGAACGACTGTCGGGAAATTCAATTCAAATTCGAATGTCCTAATTCGATCAAATAATTAATATTGCCTATGACCCAGTGAAGTTTTTGCACAGAAATATAATGGCTGACTTGACTTCCCTTTGTACTCCACTTGGCTTTGTCATGAACAGGGTGGATGCGAATATCTGTAATATTTGAAATTCATACAAATTCAGCTGAATTTGGACATTTGTTTTGAACTGAATCTTGGCACATTCAAAGACTGATATTGGAGTTCAAATGGAATGTTTTGATTTGTCTGGGATTTGTCTGGGATTCATATGGAACTGAAGATTCATATCAAATACAAATCCAACCACAATCAAAGGGGATCTATTCAAATGAGTAAGAATTTTCTTGTACTCGGTTGCGAATTGAATTTTTTTAAAAAAGAAATTCATGCACACCCCTAGGCATTAACTATCAACATTAACTATCTGTAGGTTATCCTTTCCCCCGGGAACTTGAAATACTCACCTATTACCGCGTTCGAGATGGTGATTTTCAGCCACATCCTGTCGCGAATTTCTAGGCCCGAATCCGGCAACTGCATCACCTTGACAATGGTGGCCATGTCACTCCTAACTGTCAAAGGGGATTCATCCAGTTCTAGAAAAGTAAGAGAAGTTGAAACACCGCTCTGAATGAAACAGGAGGCGAAGGAACGGAGGCAGCGAAGCAAAAAGGTCGGCCGGCGGCTTCATGCAGCTTTTAAGTGCTCCCAAAGGCGACGGAGTTAGAGACAGGTGAGAATCCCTCTGGAAGCTCACCTGCATGAGCCACACTGCCCACAGGTAGAGGCTGTAGATAGGAAGGGTTAATAGCAGCTGAGAGATGGTGGCATCCACATGCTAGTGTCTAATTCCAAAATTAAAACCCTTCAGAAATGCACCCTTTCCCCTTTGGGATCGAGGAACACCAGTTTGGTCTAGTGGCTAGGGAGCAAGACTCTTATCTGGGAACACCGGGTTTGATTCTGCCCTCCCCCATGAAGCCAGGTGGGTGACCTTGGGCTAGTCACAGCTCTCTTCTGAGCTCCTACATGTTGACATTAACGTATAAAGCCCTCAACGGCTTGGGCCCTGGGTATCTGAAGGAGCGCCTTCTCCCATATAGACCTTCCCCGGCACTGAGATCTCAGGGAGAGGGCCTTCTTGGGTTCCTTTTCTTGCAGAGGTACAAGGCACAGGGACATGCAAGAGGGCCTTTTCTGTGGTGGCCCCTAGACTCTGGGTCATGAGTATCTGAAGGAGCGCCTTCTCCCATATAGACCTGCCCCGGCACTGAGATCTCAGGGAGAGGGCCTTCTTGGGTTCCTTTTCTTGCAGAGGTACAAGGCACAGGGACATGCAAGAGGGCCTTTTCTGTGGTGGCCCCTAGACTCTGGGTCATGAGTATCTGAAGGAGCGCCTTCTCCCATATAGACCTGCCCCGGCACTGAGATCTCAGGGAGAGGGCTTTCTTGGAGTTCCTTCCCTTTTAGAGGTACTAGGCATAGGAACTTGCAGAAGGGCCTTTTCTGTGGTGGCCCCTAGACTCTGGGTCATGAGTATCCGAAGGAGCACCTTCTCCCATATAGACCTGCCCCGGCACTGAGATCTCAGGGAGAGGGCTTTCTTGGAGTTCCTTCCCTTTTAGAAGTACTAGGCATAGGAACTTGCAGAAGGGCCTTTTCTGTGGTGGCCCCTAGACTCTGGAACAGCCTCCCTCTTGAGGTTCACCAGGCTCCTACATTGTATACTTTTCAGCACCTGGTGAAAACACTTCCTTTTATCCAGGCTTTTGCTGTTTAAATGGCTTCCTCAGAGTGCTGTCCTGTTAGGGGGTGGGTGGGAGGAAAGGGGTTATATTTTTAATTATGTTTTACCATTTGATGTTTTTATGGTTCCTAGGACCAATCAGTGAAGGGAGGGATTTAAGTTTTCTAAACAAACAAACAAATTCCATCTAGGGCTGTGCACAAATGCATTTTTTGCATTCAAATCCAAGTCGATTTGAATATTCAAGACCCGAATTTTCAAAAATCAAGTTCGAGTCCGGATTTCGAAAATTCAATCCGATTTGATACAAATGTCAGCAACGTCCGTATCCAATTTTTGAATTTGTGCCCATCCCATTTCCATCCTGTGTGCATCCCGTTTTCCTCCTGCATTATAAGCGCAAATAAACACGGTATTCAGATGCAATATACACGGATCTGTTCCGTCAAAATTCGATCGAGTGCGTTAATTCAGCTTTCCGGAAATCCGATTCGAATTCTAATGTCAATCTTCGCCGGATTCGAATCGGATTTTTGGATGTTCAAATAACTGGGCACCATCCCTAATTCCATCACTCTTTGGTTCCTGGCAAGAAACAGTGCAGATCTGAAGGGTTCGAGGTGATCCCCTCCCAAACCCAGCAAACTAGAAAGCGGATGGAACTGGGGGGAAATGAAGCGGCAGCCATGCTAGATACCAGCTTAACTAATCCAGAGCCAAACTGTGTTGGGTTCAGGTCCAAATCAGTTCAGACTGGAGTCCAATAAGGCAGGAAACACACGCTGACAATTTCCCCCCCAACTTCAATATGCTATTCCATTTGTCCTAGCTTCCTTTCCCCACAGAGTCCAGCCGAGGTTAGGGAGCCAGATTCCTATCTGGGAACACTGGATTTGATTCTGCACTCCTCTGTGATGCCAGCTGGGTGACCTTGGGCTAGTCACAGCTTTGTTTCTCTCACAGGGTGTCTGTGGTGGGGAGAACAGAAGGTTTGTCAGCTGCCTTGAGAGTACCCATAAGGGTGAGAAAAGCGGGGTAGAAAAGCCAACTCTTCTTCTTCCTCCATGAAGCCAGCTGGGTGACCTTGGGCTAGTCACAGCTCTCTTTCTGAGCTCACACAGCCCCACCTGCCTCACAGGGTGTCTGTTGTGTGGGGAGAAGAACAGAAGGTTTGTCAGCCGCTTTGAGTCCCCTTAAATGGGTGAGAAAACTGGGGTAGAAAATTCAACTCTCCTTCTAATTCGTGGTACCTCGGCAGGAAGTTTGGATCACTTTGGATGCTACATGGCCACTTCCAAATTTCTTTTCAAAAGTGAACAGAGACCTGTTCCCTCACCCACCCACCCACTTTTTCTCCCAGTACTGTTACCTGTCAAAAAATAAAAGAGGCATTTTGGTGAAGACAGACTGAGAAAACACCCACATTTCAGGCCAGGCGCCACCATACAAACCAGAACATCAAAATCCACCACATACGATGAACTCAAAAAGCAGGAAGGGGTTTCAGGTCCAGCCCAGCGGCAATTATTTGGTCTTGGCAGGTTAGTTCAGTTAGTAGCAAAAGAAGAAGCCCGGGAGCAAGGGGATTCATTTGACACGGTTCCAATTTTCATATGTGTGGAGCCAGAAAAATTGGGGGTCTTAATTTCTTTATTCAAAGCAGACACTACAGATGTATGCATCCTGTAGCTATCCTACATGCAAGGTGTTTTCATCCTGAACTGTAGAAATGTGTACAGATACGGGAAAGATGCAGATGTCTGGATAATTTGAACGAATAGATCCAAAGTTTTAAATTCGATTCGAATGTTTACATTCAAATTGTGGGAAATTCGAGTTTGAATGTCAAAATTCGGCACATTCAATTAGATTTCGAATGCCTACGAATATTTGTGCATGCCCCAGGGGACACGGCTCCAAAGATGGAAGGGAGAGCAGGTGTGACGGGCATAGACTCCATCAGCCTTAGGTTGTAGACCTGGCAGACGAGGCAAGGAAAACCACAGCAGCAAGAACGGCTCCATTGCATTAGAGGGAATCCCAAGAAACGTTTATGGCCGCTGTTTCATATTGTGCTGATGGAAGGCAGACTGGAATAGGGATCAGCGCGAATATTCGTAGGAATATTGCACAAATGCAATTTCCGGGATTCAATCATCCAAAAATTTGAACGTTTAAAATTCGAATGTACTCACATTCGATTCATTTCGAATACATTCGCATCTATTCGTGCAAATTTCTGATCTGTATTTGCACATACGAATGTCGACAACATTCAAATGTGCCCGTATGCATCCCGTTTTCGTTCCATACAGGTCCGCGCCAAAACCTTGGACCAGGCGAGGCGAGCGATGAGGCAGTTGTGAGGTGGCCAGCCATCCTGCAGTCCTGACAGGCTAGGGCTTATTTTCAGGGCAGGGCTTATATTTTATAGCTTTTTTAAAAAGTGCAAAAACCGAACTAGGGCTTATTTTTGGGGAAACGCGACAATTACACAATTTTTAACACAGTACTCAATTGTTCAAAGGGATTGTGCCCTGGATGGGTTTTGCTGATCCTGCTTCTGCTCAGGTGCGAACCACCTGCAGTGTTTCGATTTAATAGTTTATTTTTTTGGGAAAGGCACTACTGAAAATGCAATCACAAACCGCCATGTTGATCACCCTTAGCATCAATTCCCAGGAGTCCCGACTGCTCCTGGGCTTTGTTTTGCTGCCTTTGGGCTCCTTCCAGATGCCCAGGAGAAAGACGGAGCCTTCCGGCAGCCTCCTAACCCCAGAGAATGCCAGATCCAGGGCAAGGGGCATGCAAGCAGCAGACCCACGGCCCCCTCTGCCAGGACCTCATGCCACCAGGGTGGAGGAGTCACGCCCATGGGAACAAATCTCTGGGCTTCGTCCATTGCCGTTCCCCACAAATGAGCTTTTTGTTGTTGCCACCGCTGGTGCTGGTTGTTGTTTTAGATTTTTGCTTTCTCAATTTGCGGAGCGTCGTTTGGTCTCTCTCGTTTAGCTCTTACACTGCCAGCCCTGCGCAGGAACTACGAACCTGACCGTTCCTGGCGGCAGTGTGACTTACTTTCCGAATCAGGAATTGAACTTGTTAGAGAGGAGCTGGTAGAGGTGACCGTGCTCACGGAGGGGCTCATACCGTAACGGGGGTACGCTCCCGTCAGGGCCGTAGTATGAGAGATCCACGCTGCGGGGTCGATCGGCCGCACCGGCTCAGCTGGAACGGTGGGGGGAGAAAAGGAGAAGGGGGGCAGGGAGGGGAGGAGAAGAGCAGAGGCGGGAGAAGAGGAGAGAGGAGGAGGGGGAGGGAGGGGAAGGAGCACTGTTAGCAAAAGATTTCTTCTTTTTAATTATTTCATAACAGCCAACAAATAATAACAAAACCAACCATTAACCACATTGCCTAAACAATAAAGCGTGTCCATTTCTTTTTATAAATTGAGCTTGCTGTTCCAAAGCCTGCATTTTAGATTTCTGGGCCATGATTAGCTCATTAACAATGAGGAACCATAAATGGGCGACCCATTTCTCCTTCGTCAGAAAGTCGGAGAGCTATTTCAGCCTTAGCCGCTGTTATCATAGACCTAATGGAGAGCTATTTCAGCCTTAGCCGCTGTTATCATAGACCTAACGGAGAGCTATTTCAGCCTTAGCCGCTGTTATCATAGACCTAATCAAATCCCTGCTACATTTAAGGGCTGGATTATCCTTAAAACATAATAAAAAGCTACCAGCCAGGGAGAGCGATATATTCCGGGACGTAATTTCACTAAGTGTTGTTTGAATTATTTTCCAGAATTTTTCAACGTTGAGGCATTGCCACCGCATGTGTAGATAAGTACCTTTGTTTCCACAATTATTCCAACACATGGGAGAGAAATTTCATTCATGGACGAATCTCCAAATTCATATGAATTCATATGAATAATGATTTTTATGAATCATTTTTATGAACATATTCAATCGAATTTTGAACGTTTAGAACATCTGTGTGCATCCCTCGTTATTGTGGCTGATGACTTACCTCTAGGGATTGTAAAATAACTCCTTGGAGTAGGATCCCAGCATTTAGCCACTGTGAGGCTGATGGGGCTGAAAGGGAAATATATATATATATATATACACACACACACACACACACACACCTTGATGGTGGTGGCTCCCACGCTTAATTAAGCATCCTTTATCTTCATGTTTCAAAGTCCTGCTCCCTTTCACCTCCAATCCCTGCTGGTTGTACGAGTCAGTAGGCCCAAATTTAACAACTCTCATTCTGCCTGTTGGGGTTCTTAGTCTAAATAAGCATGTGTGTCCTTTAAGGAAGGCACTGGGGGCTTGAACCGGGGACCTTCTGACTGAGGCCTGGTTCTTGGAGCACGCATCAGTGCTTAATTGCCACATAAGACGATCACCTACGGCACTTTCTCACCCTGGCTTGGAAACGATTTCCCGTAAGACCCGCACCGCGTCGTCATTGCTCATGTTCTCAAAGTTCACTTCATTCACCTGCAAGGCACAAGGAAGGCGTTAAGTCTAGGATTTGGCTCACTGAATCGCCACAGAACAGCTTTCCACAAACTGAGGCTCCATTTTGGCACGCCGTGATCCTGAGGCCTTTTCACACTTCAGCCTGATGGCTGATGTGCACGAAGGCTGGCACTTGACCATTCGCTTTGTCCGGCCAAAGTGCGAATGGTCAATCCCTCCCCCACTTGTACCAGCCCAAAAATTCTGAAGCGGGTGGGAGATCCTTATAGGAAGGATGAGATAAAGACGGGAAAAGGAATCCAATGAATCAGCTTCGCCCCACTGGGGACCAACCTGTAAGAGCATATCTCCTGGTTCAATCCTCCCATCGGCCGCCACGGCTCCACCTTTCATGATGGAGCCAATGTAGATGCCACCATCCCCTCGGTCGTTGCTCTGGCCGACGATGCTGATGCCCAGGAAATTGTACTTCTCTGAAATGAAGGCAGGAGGAAAAAAAAAATGTATGAATGCTCTGAAAGGAGATCAAAGGCGGCATTTCATAAGGATATCAAAGAAGCCTTGAAAGACCAGGCCACAGTCCATCTAGTCCAGCCTCCTTCCTCCATGCAGCCCATCAAATGCTTCTGGGCATCTCGAGCAGAAGACAAAACCTTCCGTTGCTCCTAAGTCCCTACAAATGAACTTTAGTAGGCTGGCTGCTGTTCCCACCTCTTCTGGGAGTAAATTCCACAGAGCGTTCCTCTGGACCCTCTGGCACAAACACTAGGAACCCATCTAAGATGCCATCAGGAACCCAACTGGTACCCAATTGGTACCAACTGGGAAGGTCCATGTGGACTCCATTGAAGGGCCCATCAAGCAGGCCCTGTCCCCACGGGGGCAGGAGAAATCCACCCCAAGGGGGAAGCTATTCCATAGCCTGGGGGCCACCACTGAGAAGGCCCTCCCCCAGGTGCCCACGGAGGGTGGTGGGACAACCAGGAGGGCCTCCCCTCCAGATCTTAAGGCACGGACAGGTTGACGTGGAAGAAGGCTTCGTGAAAGATGGAGCTGCAGTGGCTGATGGGGGGATTCATATTAGGGCCCCCCAGCTCAACCAAGCCGGCTTACCCATGTTGAGGGTGACTGTGATGATGTTCAGGGACATGGTAGAGTCCGTGATGCTGCTGAAGGAAGACGACTGGAAATTAAAAGGGACAGCCCGTTAACAACCCCCTGCTTCAGCAGTTCGGGAGAAGAAAGGGCGGGCTTGGCTTGGCTTGGCTGGCCACGACAGAGAATACCGGGAGATGCCCCCAAGCCAGACCCCTCCATGTACATTCATGTACATCACTAGACACAATCGCCCAGCCTGCCAAGAAACTGGAGGGGAAGGGATTAAGGAACGGGGCAGAATCCAAGCGCCACCAGAAACGACAGACAACCAAACCCCTCGCAAGGCCCTTACCCGGTCAATTTGCCGCATCTTCTGTTTCCGGCGACGGCGCTTGTGCTTCCGGATGAGGCGGGAAGAAGTGCTTTGCTCCGTTGAACTCGTCAGCCTGGGGTGGAGGGGAAAGGAGGGGAAACGTCACAAGGACATTCACTGGTCTGCCTAGGTAAATAGTAAATAAATAAACCCAACACGCTGAGCAGGGGCCAACACACACTTGGCCCCGTAGTCCACGAGAAGGTAACGTCTAGGAAGGAGCATCTGCCCACGGAGGGGGTGTTTCCAAGCCAGAAAGGCGTCCTGCCTCACCAGATGTTGCCCTATTGTCTACTAGCAGTGGTGCATTCCGTTTTTTATGCATTCCATTTTCATCCAGGCTGTATCCACAAGGAAGCATAAGGATACGAATACGTTGTGGACGGATATATATGCGATGCAAACCATTTGAATTATTCAATTAAACTCGAATTTGAATCTCTGATTTTGTCCGAATTCGATCAAATAAATATTTTGAATATTTGTGCATGTCCCTACATACAACCCAATCCTTACCAGGAGTTTGCCCCACCCACCTCACAGGGTGGTGGGGAGAAGAACAAAAGCTTTGTCAGCCACTTTGAGTCCCCTTAAATGGGTGAGAAAAGCGGACGAGAAAAGCCAACTCTTCTTCTTCCTCCATAAAGCCAGCTGGTTGACCTTGGGCTAGTCACAGCTCTCTTCTGAGCTCTCACAGTCCCCCCCCCCACCTCACAGGGTGTTTGTTTTAGGGAGAAGAACAAAAGCTTTGTCAGCCACTTTGAGTCCCCTTAAATGGGTGAGAAAAGCGGACGAGAAAAGCCAACCCTTCTTCCTCCTCCATAAAGCCAGCTGGGTGACCTTGGGCTAGTCAGAGCTCTCTTCTGAGCTCTCACAGCCTCACCCACCTCACAGGGTGATTGTTGTGTGGGGAGAAGAACAGAAGGTTTGTCAGCCGCTTTGAGTCCCCTTAAACGGGTGAGAAAGCAGGGTAGAAAAGCCAACTCTCCTTCACCTTCAAGAAGATCTCCTTTGCAGCAGGTTCTTCGCTGGGCATGAAGAAAAACCCTGATACTCAAGTGACGGAGGACAGGATGTGAGCGTACCCAGGTATCCAGAGATCCTCCACGCTTGATATCCCTGCCAGACTCCGCTTCCCTTCTCTAGCACCGAAGGAACCATTCCAGACTGAATCCGTACTCCAAGCCCTCCTCTCGAGGACAGAAAGCCCTCTCTCCTTCCTCCCTCCCTCCCTCCCTCCCTCCCTCTCTTACACAGACGCGCACACATGAATACACAAACACACACACACATGCGCCCACGGAATTAGCAAGAAAAGAAAAACTGCAAACCGCTCACCGATGGCAACAGCCCTGCGATCCACACTGCTGCTTTCTGCCTGGCCCTCCATCCATCCATCCGTCCGTCTGTCCTGCCGCCACCTGCCCCTCCCCAAAAGCGGGGTCTTGCTCTTTGGCAAGCCAGGTGTCCCCCCCCCTCCCGACTTGAGTCGCTCCTCTTGCGACGCAAGACAATAGCTTTGTTATTCTGCCTCTCGCCTGCTCCGTCGGAAACCTGGGCCCCCTCCCGCCGGAATGTCTCATCCGCTTATGAGCACCATCTTTGCAATATTAAACAACATACCTTGGCGCATTCCTGTTGGTCCCTCCGCCGGGCTGGCCTGCCAGCCGTGCCAAGATGGCACGACCCAGCTCCGAGGGCGGGTTTTGTGTGTGTGGGGGGGGGTGTTATTTATTTATTTCCATTCTACTGGGGGAAGGGGTCTCTAGGCCATCAGGTGCAAAGAGGGCTGCCGGGGATTTAGGCAGGAGAATGGAGATTCAAAACATTCGAAATTCGGTCAAATTCATACGAATGTGGACATTTGTGCAGATCCGTACAGGACAAAAACAGCTTGCATGTGGAATAACTACGGGATACAGACCAATGCATACAGACGTGGCACGTACAAATGTTGCCGACATTCGTATGTACAGATTCAAATTGCGGGGAGTGACACCCAGAAGCCGCTGTTTGCTGAGTAGGAGATTCAGGAAGCCAAGAAGGTGGCTGAAATCAATGCAATTGCTGGTCAGTCTGGCTTGGTATATATGTTTCAGAACCTCACTCTGTCTCACCAGGATTTCCAATACAGAATTCAAGACCTGTTTTCATCCCATACATACGAACATAAAAAGAGCCCTGCTGGATCAGGCCACAGCCCACCTAGTCCAGCACCTATTCGAATTCAAATGTCCACATTCGACTGATAGTAAGAATAGACCCCCACTCCGTGTAGAAGGGAGTAGCCTGTCCAGATGATCGACTGTAGTTCCTCCAAGGTTGAAGTTAGATTTTAGTTTCTCTTTTGCCCCTAAATTAAGTTCATGGATATGTACTTTCACGCCCAGGGGAGGGAGATCTTCCAGATCAATGGCCATGCAATGTATGAACAGGTGGGAGCAACGTATTTGCTACTTCCCCAAGTCTCTTTACTAATGGGGTAATTTACCCACGACGAGCGGTCAGGCGTCTTCTTATACCTGCTGGTGTTTTCATCTTCATCCGAGTCTATGAAGCTGCTGGACTCCAACTCGCTGCTCATCACGGTGGAAGAGCTGTCATGGCCGGGCGGGTGATCCCGGTGACGGTCCAGCTTCGGGTGCCCGTTGATCCGGGAGACTGGAGTAGGGGGAGAAGGGAGAAATGAACCAGCAAGGATGGAGAAAGTCAAGGGAGGAAGGACAGTAACTGGAATGAAGGGAAGCGTGCTTCAGTGGTTAGAGCAATGGCGATTAGCATAGTTGGACAAAGCATGTATGAAGCGAATCATGCCAAAATCCAAATTAACCATCAATACACCAACAAAATCCACTTAACTAAGGGAATTATATAAGGTCGCTCACTCTCTCCATTATTATTTAATACTGCCCTAGAACCACTGCTCAATCAAGATGAAATCAAGGCAGGGAGGGTATCTTGCAAATTAAATAAAAACTATAATTAAAAATACAAAACTATGCCGACAATACCCTAATGATAACTAATAACCCACTGCAAGCAGGGAAAACCCTCAAGGTCGTTAGTGCTGATTTCACATTAGCACCCAGATTGCACATTAATTTTAGCAAACCAGAAGTATTATTTAAAAATACGCAAACACAACTAGCTACACTACAAGCAACTGTACTAAGAATCCGGTATTTTGAAACTGCAGTTGCCAGAAATCTGCAAGCAATATTACATAATGAATTATAATCCACTATTAAAACAACATTAAAAGGAAAATGACCCATTACTGATATGAATTTCGGCATTCAGAATGAAACTGTTACCGTTTTTAAAATGCTGTCACTGTAAGGATGTGCATGAATTATCCATGCATTCGGAATCTGGGTGGATCGGATAGAGTCCTGTTTGAAGGGCCCTATCTGTCCATGAATCGTATAATCCAGTATCCACAGAAGTAAAGAACATCAGACCTAAAAGGTTCTTAGAACCAGACCTCCTCTGTCACACAGCTGCTCCCACAAAAGGCCAACATGGGCCAGCACAGGGTCTAACATGGCAGAGGGCACAAATGATTTCCGCTAAGACCCCCATTCTCCAAGCAGGATGCAGTTCAACTGAGTTTGCATAAACTGCCAGCTATTGGTAGATCAGGCAACAAGCAAACAGCCTTTCAGAAGGATCTGCTGGGCCGGAAGCAAGGAGAGAGAGCGTACCGTCCTCGTGACCTTCGCGAATCCTGCGGCGGTATCTGTCGCGGCGATGGCTGACCACGGATTCCGTTCCCGTTTCGTTGTCCAGCCCATCTCGGCTGCTGGTGGCGTTCGGACTAGGGCAAAGGAGATGGATGGGAAACAAAGGTGATGTCCCAACGGGCATCTGACCCTCTCTCAAAGGCACCATTTCAGCCTACCGCGTAGTGCTGTACACAGCAAGACCAGGGTAGGAGAAAACATGGACCGCTTCAAACTCTCTGGAGGGAAGTTGCTATAGAAAGCAAGGTGGTATGGGACTCTCCAGCAATGGCAGAGACAGGAGGGAACAGGAGCAGAAAGGGGACATGAATACGTTTTCAGTGGCCCATGAAGCAACGTGAAGCCTTTTTGGAAGGTTTGGCTAGCTGTTGAGCTTCATACTATTGAAATCCATCCATCCATCCATCCATCCACCCATCCATCCATCCATCCATCCAAGATAGGGTGTCCAGATACTTCCAAGCCAAAGGAAAACCACAAGAGGGCACCAAAGCCCTTGGAAGGGACCAGAGCATGGCAGAAAGATTTAGCTACGCCAGGAGGAAAACATACATGGAAGCAGCTCTGAAACATTCCTGGGGGAGGACTAATGGATCTTACCCTGACACTCTTGCTCCACAAGCTAGATTCTTGGGTGAGCTGGACTTCCCTTAGCGTCTCTTTTTCAAGGGACCTGAAGTTTGCAAAACAGGGGCCCCTTCCCAGTCCCTTATGGAGATGCCAGGGGAGGAAGCCTTCCCCAAACAAAGCGAGTGTTCTGCTGCAGGACTACAATCCTTCCCTTAAAAGGAAAGCAAGTTTCCAGTCCTCATCGTTCTCACAAAAGGGTTGGTTGGAATGCCCCTATCCAGGGTGCCTCTATCCTATAACTTGGGACAGCGGCCTGCTAGCCACAAGCTATGGGGCCTTCCCTAGTCTGCACTAACATGCAGATAGCAGGGGCCTTTTTGCACTACAGCCGCCTGCATACGGGATAACTACAGGACGCATACGGATGTATACAGGTATGTACGGATGTGTATGGACCAGGGGAAGCGTACAGGCATCCAGAAATGTTGTTGACATTCGTAAGTGAAAAATTCAGATTCAAATTTCCTTAATTCGGATTGAATGTGGTTCCATTCGAACCTCAAACATTCAAATCGAAGTGAATTTCTGAGGGTTTGCTTCGAATCGGATCCTGAGAATTGCCTTTGTGAACACCCCTAGTGGGGGTGTCCTATCCGCCTCAGTCCCCCTATGTCCGGATGCCGGAGCGAGGGCAAGATCAATTTTATTTTGAAAACAAGAACATCTTGCAAACTCTTAAAAAAAAAAAAAAAAACCCAAGCTCCTTGCAAACAGAACAGAAAGAAATATATACATTTTCCCTTAAAAACAAAACGAAAACAGCTTACTGAAAGGAAGGTGGCCGAGAGTCCCCGATGCCCCCGGTTCTCTCGATGGGAGGAGGGACGTCCGTTTGGCTTTCCGTACATTGGGACCCTGTGTCCGAATGAGAGCTCTCTGCCAGGACCAGCTGCACACGATGGAGAGGAAACAAGGATCAGCCCTGGAGGCTAAAGCATCATAACTATCACTGATCCTTTAAAATCAAGAGAGCAAGAAAAGGTTCCGGGCTCCCTGTGTGTACATGCAATGCCTGGAACTGCAACGGGCCACAGACGTCATGCACCCTATCCGCACGCCTGTCTCACCATGGTTGATTTCGCACTTCAGCCCATAGCATGCAGCTGGGCAACCTCTGGGCAAATGCACCTGCGCTTGCAGGAGGGGTTTACAGGCTAGAGAGGCCCCCTGCCTGCCCAGAGGTTGACCAGATCTGCTCATGTCCAGCTGGGGAACGTCCGCTCTTCAGCCGGACAAGGAGGGCAACAGAGCTGCCGCCCTCCTGATGTGACTGCGACCCACTCTCCTTTCCCACCCCAACCCCACTTACCTTACCTCCTTGCCGTCTCCATCCGTGCTACCGCCAGGCCACCAAAGTGCCCCCAAAGGTAAAGGGGCACCAGGGAGGTGAGTGGGAGTGCTCCAGTGGCACCCTGGGCCTGTTTCCGGGACTTCTGGAACACCAGCCAGGCTTTCCGGAAGCTGGAGACCTGGTTGACGTTCGGAAGGGCCTGGAAAGAAGCCCAGGGCACCACCAGAGAACGTAAGGGGGGCCCGGGGAGGTTGAGGGCGGGGAGGTTTCGGGGGAGAGTGGCCCAGTTAGGGAGTCCCCAGGTAATCCAGTATCCATAGGAGTTTCGACTGAAGCTTCTACGGGTACTGGATTATCCAATTCGTGGACTGATAGGGGGGATCCGTCCACGAATATCGGATCATCCACGAACTGTAAGGGCGACTGCGTTCCTTTCCTGTCAAGCCAACAGGAAGGGAAGTGTGAAATCACCACTGATCTAGCAAGCCGCTCTGCAGAGTCCCACAGCGGCTCCCGTAAGACATGGCCAAAGACAGAACCCTTTGCAACGTACCCAGGACACAACCCGTCCATTGAAACACGGCAGCTTTGCATTGTCGTCTGAGATCTCCTCCTTCACCACCCTAGGGGGGCAAACAGAAAACATGAGAAGCTTGTATCGGATGGAGGATTCGCTCGTTACAAAAATCAGAATAAAAAGCCAATCTGTTTCACAAGGGAAAGGACTCTTCACGCCCGGGAATGCCGTGCCCAGCTGCCCACATCTGGGCTCCCAAAAGTGACACCTGGCATTCCCAATATGGGCCCAGGAAAATGGTGGGTTGGCACCCAAATGGGCACAGAAAGGGGTGTTGGAATAAAACACAAGGTGAGGTTTGAAACTCTTAAGTTTTAATTCCTGACCGGTGGCTATGAATGTCTTGATGATGGCTACGTGCTCTGTGGGCAAAGAAATCTCTCCGCGTCTCAAAGTACTGAGCCGAAAGTTCACAATTCCCTGCATTCTCCATCTGTTCCTTCTTATCCTACCCTCAGCAGCATAATGGGTGGGCACCCTGGAGAGGGCCTTCTCCGTGATGGCTCCCAGGCAATGGAACAGTCTCCCCCGTGAGGTGCGTTCCGCTCCTTCGCTGTATATGTTCAGGAAGGCTTGCTCTGGCCTTCCGTGAAACGGGGACACACTTTTCCTTCCCACTTGCGGACGCGGTTTTAATATATGCTCCTATTGTTTTAATGTATTTGATTGTATATGTTGTTACCTGCCCTGAGACCTTTCGACTGTACTGTAGACTCTGTCTGAAGTTTAAGAGGTTTCCCTTCGCCCCAGTCTGGCTGCTTTTTCCTTCCCTCTCCAAGGCCACCGCAAGGGGAATCGCAAAAGAGCCCCTTTGTGAACCAAAGCGGCTTCTCTCTTCTTGGAATTCCAAGTGCGCCCACAATCAAGGGCTCCCAATCTAACTTCTGGTTGCATCACACATTCAATGCATCCATGACGCTCAAAAAGCTGCAAACAGCAGCTAAGCGTAAGCGCGGAGAATCGATATAGATAAGATAAAACAGGAGGGACCGAGGGAGGAGGCATTTTCATTTCCTTATCTGTGTCTAGTGCTTAGGAGCTGAGAATGCCGGGTTTGGTTACGCCCTTCCCCACGAAGCCAGCTGGGTGACCTTGGGCTAGTCACAGCTGTCTTCTGAGCTCCCACAGCCCTACCCACCCCACAGGGTGTCTGTTGTTGGGAGAAGGACCGAAGGTCTGTCAGCCACCTTGAGTCCCCTTAAAGGAGATGAACAGAAGGTCTGTCAGCTGCCTTGAGTCCCCAAATGGGTGAGAAAAGCGGGGTAGGAAATCCAACTCCACTTCATCCCGTTTTATCCCATACGCATCCTGTTCTCATCCCGTGTTATAAGCGCAGGTGCGCACAGATACGTATGAGATGCATTCAAATCTACCCATCTGAATGTTAGATACGAAATTGAAGATACAAATGTCAGCAACATTCGTATGCGTTATACGCACCTGTACGCATTTCGTACGCATCCCGTTTTTGGCCCGTATTGTAAGCGCGAATGCGTACAGATACGTATGATATTCGTGCAGATATCTGCACTTTTGGATCTTTCTAATCAATTCCAACAAACGTTTCGGAGCGTTCAAAATTCGTTCGAACGTTTCCATTCGAACGCGAAGGCCTTCGATTCGGATTCGAATGTCCACATGCGATCGAATTCGATCGAATTTCGAACGCTTAGAACATTCATGCGCACCACTAAAGCGAAGGGACACCCAATCACCACTAATGTCGGCTGTTGCATGAATTTATTACTCACGGTGCCTCCCTTTGGAGCAGTTCTTGTATCTTTCGGCTGCTCTTGGATACAAAAAGAACCGGCTCAAAATATTAGGCCAAACGGTGAGTTATTAGTGCCGAAACCACCGGCGTCCCCTCCCAAGTAGCCCCCCCCAAACCTCTCTCTGGACCCAATTAACACAACGAGGCTTCCCAGAAAGAAGGGGTCCGGGTCTCTCCGTCAAGGTCTCGTTCAGAGGCTCCATTCAATCCAACGCTCGGCTCGCCCTTAATGAGCAACCGAGAAAGCCGCGGAGTGGCCTATTATTATTCAAATGCGCCAAACCATGGCGGAGAACACGCTCTGCCTGAAGCAAGAGCACATCCAGAAATCCCTGCTTCTCTCTCTGTGTGTGCGTTTGTGCGCACAGCAGCTAAAGCGGCTTCTGAGAAGTGGAGGCAGGAAGATGAAGGGAACCCTGGATGATTATTTGTCATTTCATGTGGCAAGATCAATACCAATGTGGCGCCCACGCCCACTAGCAAGGGTGCTTGCAACAAGGGGCATTTTCATGGAATTTAACTGCGCAAGCAAAAATTGATGACAAGGACGCGCAGGGCATAACCTCCGCCTGACCCCCTTCCTCGCATGTACCATTTGCCCAATAATGGGCCAATATGCTTGGGTCCAGTACTGGAACGCCTCCCGTATGAAACCAGGCTGCAACGTCTAGGCCTCTTCAGCCTGGAAAGATGGTATTTAAGAGGGGAACTGGCTGAACTATGTAAAATCATGCAGGGTATAGAAAAGGTGGATAGAGAGCATTTCTTTTTCTCTATCCCACAACACCAGAACCAGGGGGCATCTATGAAGCTGATGGGTAGGAGAGTTGGACCAGACAAGGGGAAGGATTTCTTCACCCAGAGGGTCATTGGTCTATGGAATTTGCTGCAAGAAGAGGTGGTGACAGCAAACAACCTAGATGGCTTTAAGGAAGGGTTGGACAAATGTATGGATGACGTATCAATGGCTACTAGAATGGATGCCTGAATACATCTTTCAAGCTGTGGGGACAAGCAGGATATTTCTAAGGTCATTTGCTGGGATTTGAGAGCAGGAGAAGGTTTGCCCTTGTCTCTGCTAGAGATGCCCATGGGCAACTGGTGGGCCATGGGGTGCTGGACTAGATGGGCTATGGCCTGATCCAGCAGGGCTCCTCTTAGGTTCTAATGGACTAGATGGGCTGTGGCCTGATCCAGCAGGGCTCCTCTTAGGTTCTTATGGACTAGATGGGCTGTGGCCTGATCCAGCAGGGCTCCTCTTAGGTTCTTATGTTCTTAATTGGCACCCGAACCAGATGAACAAACACATTCACATCTTTAGAAGCTACTGTGGTATAGTGGTTGAAATATTAGACTAGTGGCGTTTCTACACTTGAATTCCCATGCAGTGGACGGGCTGTTCTGTTGTCAGGAGAAGAACAGAAGGTTTGTCAGCCACTTTGAGTCCCCTTACACGGGTGGGAATAGTGGGGTAGAAAAGCCAACGCTTCTTCTTCCTCCTCTGGGTGACCTTGGGCTCGTCACAGCTCTCTTCTGAGCTCTCACAGCTCCACCCACCTCACAGGGTGTTCTGTTGCGGGGAGAAGAACAGGAAGCTTTGTCAGCCGCTCTGAGTCCCCTTAAATCGGTGAGAAAAGCGGGGTAGAAAAGCCAACTCTTCTCCTTCTCTACTTCTGCAATGTTCACAGTTCCACTAACTCTCCAAGTGTGCACAGCTGCTGCTGCCTCGCCAGTGCAAGCAGCCGCATGCAGGAAAAGCCAGGCAATGTCAGAGAAGTGGTGCCAGAAATCTGGGCATGGAGAGATAGAGAAAAGCTTCCTGGCACACCAGCGTGCTGCATTTGCCCACGCAGGGGCTCTGGGGCTGCGGCTGTGCCAAGCCAAACAGAGCTTGCTGAGTCAACCTAAGTAAGCGTTTGCATCAACTGCATTACCTTGCCATAACCCTTCACCACACCCACCCATCGGAGCAAAGAGCAGAAAGAAACAACTGGAAACAAAACACGCTGAATATGCAACAGCTAAAAAATGTCGCCAAAGTTAACAATACCCACTGTGAAACAGGAGGATGTACAGTCGGACCCCCGTATCTGCGGAGGATACGTTCCGGCGCCTACCTTTGTTACCTGAAACTGTGGATAATCCAAACAGGCCTTCCGGTTCTGGGGTCATGCAAACCCAAAACCAGAAGTGCTTTTCTGGCCTCCAAAAGGCCAATTTTGGCCTCCTGAGAGCATTGGAATAGGTGTGCGGCACCACCGGACATCTCCCGCCCACCTCCGTGGTTACAGAATCAGTGGATACGGGGGTCAACCTGTATCTTAAAAGTTAAAAACAACAACCCATTGATCTATAGGAACATCCAAACTCTATCTGGGCCGATCTCTCCAGGTGGTGACTTTTCTAGCTGAGTTTCACCTGCCCAGCAAAATCCACACTGGTGGCAGAGGGGTCTGGGCTTTCGCACGGGGAGACCACTCTTGGATCAAAGAAAGAAAGGCAGGGTTGCCAGGCCCTTGGCTTCCCATGCTGGATTTCTGCCTGGCTGTCTTAACCCGGCATGACCAAAAGGTAATTAAATCCAAGAAAACGGCAGATCACTCTGCACACATTACCTAGATGCTTGACTGAATTAATTCAGTTTTTAATTGCTTGAGAACACAGTGATGTAACACATTTGTGTGTGTGTGTGTGTGTGTGTGTGTGAAGGAAGAAAATAGTCACAGTTAGCTCAAGCTTGCATTCAGCAGAGCACAAAGAAATTTTGGGTGGGGCGCTTCTCAGTTTCTCGCTCACCCCGTTCAACCAGGAGGTTGGGTTTCTTCTTCCTCCAGAGAAGTCATTTAAGGTATCCTCAACGAGTGCTCAATGCACCTGACATGCAAACTCACTCCGAGAGCATCCTAAACCTCCTCGAAGAAAAGGCTGTCCCCATACAAAGCACACCAGAATGCCACCTCCAACCATGAGATCATCCAAGTAGAGGAATACATTCCTGTAAAAGTTCCTTTGCTAGGAATGTGGATGAATGCTTTTGGGGCATACAATTTGAAACAAATCCATATTAGTATGACTATATCGCATTCGAATGTGGTAAACTTCTGTTCCATACGAATACATTTGTATGAATGTTCATATGAACATTCAATATGTATCTGATACAAATGAATACGTATCTGTTACGAATAGATACATATCTGATACAAATAGATATACATCTGATACGAACAAATACATATCTCATATGAATAGATACGTATCTGATACAAATAGATTCCTACCTGATACAGATATATGTCTGATACAAATAGATATGTATTTGATACAAATAAATACATATCCAAATAGATTCAAATGTCAAAACATCTTATTCAATTCGGATATTTAAGATTCAAATGTCATAAAATCCGATTCAAATCTATAGCATTCAAATCCATATGTTTGAATGTTAGGTTTGTATCTGTTATATGTTTCTGTGCGCATTCCGTAAAAATCCGTATGCATCCCGTATTATCCCGTACGCATCCCGTTTTAATCCCGTATTTTGAGCGCAAGATACGTATGATTTTTGGGCAGATTCATATGCGACAGATACGAATCTACAAATTCGAATCATTCAAAAATCCATATCGGATTTTCAAAAATCTGTATTTGAGTTTGAACGTGCAAATTTGGATTTTCAAAAAAACCGATTTGAGTTTGAATGTCGACATTTCTTGGATTCGAATTGAATATTCGGATTTTTTAATATTCGTGCACATCCCTCCTTCTTACCACCCAAATGACTTTGGGAATTTAAATAAATAAATAAATAAGCTCTTGGGTTTGCGCCTGCCAAGCTATCTGGTTTCCCACAAGCAACAGGAGTGCAATGTCATTCTGTTTGCTCATGTTCACCGGCAGGAGATCCTTGCCAATAGAGCTCCCAGTCACTCTGTTGACTAGCTGTGGATAGCAGGGAATCCCAAAGTGCCCTGGGGCAAAAGGTTCACCCGTCTCCGTCGGAGTAGTGTTGCGACGCACAGACAGCAACCCTGACCTGATAATTCTGCATGTGTTTATGTGTCTGTTTGCAAGGAGGAAAAACAAGCAGACTATGCTACGGAACAGTGTAAGGAGGCAAAACCAAAAACCTTTATGTTTAGGGAGCACAGATAAATAACAGTAGGTGAATTCACACTTAACTTGCTAGGGAACTCCAGGTGGACTCCCAGACGGATTATACACACTAAGTGGAGTCAGTTCTATACCAGGGTTAACCCCCACATGTAATTCGTTTGAATGTTTAGATTCGAAAGGGTAGACATTATATTCAAATTTGAACGTCCGCATTCGATTGAATCCGATCCAATTTCGAATGATTAGAACATTCTACTTGGAAGGAAACAAGGGTTTGTGTCTCAGCTCAAAGCAAAAGTCCTTACAGAGTTGGCTTTTGTTGTAAGGAATTCATGTGCAAACGTGCTAACCTCTGTTTGTTGCTTTTTGTGGCTGCCTTGCCTTGGAACAGAGGTATAAACTACCACAGAACAAAGCTGGCCTCTCGCCAGGAGAATAGGAAGGAAGTTGGGTGCGTTTGGTTGGCCGATAAGCGTGTTTCTGATTTTGTGTTAATTGCACTAGGTGGGAGTTTGGGATCTCAGCCTGCTTAGCGTGAAGGACAAGGCCAGCTGACTTTATGGGTGCTTCCACATGTACCTCTCTTAATCCGGATTAAGAAGATCTGGAACTCCGGGATGCGGTTCTCGACGAATTGGGTCCACGGAGTTCTGGATCACCATGGAGACCCCAAGCATCCAGATGGGGTGTTTAGCATCCGTTGGTAATGTGTGCTAAACAGGAGCATTGAGCAGATGCTGTAACAGGCCTCCTGAGGCCCAAGTTAGACCCAAGGAGGAGGCCCTGCCCCAGTGGCACGCAGGGGTCGATTCCGCTAGATATGGCCCGCCCCTTGACCCCATAAAGCCGGCACTCTGCGATCCGGTCTTTGTGGGGGAAGACCGATTGAAGACACCATTAAAAGGGCCCTCCGGCAATCCAGATCTAAGGTCCTGAAGATCCCATTAGGAATGGAACCTGTAGGTGCTATATGGATGACATATTCCTCCTGAAGTCCTCATGGAGTTCTCCATGTGGAAGTTTAGTGGTGGTTCGGTGTCTAATGGGGTCTTCTGGGGTTCCTAATGGGGTCTTCTGGGGTTCCTAATGGGGTCTTCTGGGGTTCCTAATGGGGTCATCAGGGCCCATGTGGAAACTTCCTAACTATCTTATCTCTGTAGGCATTTCTCCATCTTGTGAGCCACAGCGGTGTTGAAGAATGTTCCACAACGCTCCACTTTGTTCCTAACCACACGATTCAATGTTTCCATTGCAGAATGAGACCAGTGCCCGGGTTGAATTCAGGGCAATCATTGAGGCCTCCCTCCAAAATGACAAGGGCCTCTGTATTTGCTCACTGGCTCGTCCGGCTCAATTAAAAGGGAGAGAGAGACATGCGTTGACATGCCTCCAATGAGCCCTGAACACTCTTGCATTAACAGAAGATGTACAGGAGCTGGCAGAGCCGAGCCAAAGGGCACATCACCGCCCTTTCCTGAAAACCCATTTCGCCCAGCGGTACAGAGCCAATATTCATTAGTGGACAAGCCAAAATTAACATCCTAGCGAAACCAAGCCAGGCCCTCTTTTGCAAAGGAACAGGTTCCTCCATAATGAACTAGCACTGCAATTGTCTGCCTGGAAGCCGCATTTCCCCTGAAAGAACGCAGAGGTATGAGGCATAGGGGCATGCAAGAGGGCCTTTTCTGTGGTGGCCCCTAGACTCCGGGCCATGAGTATCTGAAGGAGCGCCTTCTCCCATATAGACCTGCCCGGGCTTTGAGATCTCGGGGAGAGGCCCTTCTTGTAGTTCCTTCTCTTGCAGAGGTACGAGGCATGGGGACATGCAACAGGGCCTTTTCTCTGGTGGCCCCTAGACTCTGGAACAGCCTTGCTCTTGAGGTTCACCAGGCACCTACGCTGTATAGTTTTCGGCACCTGGTGAAAATGTATCTTTTCCCCCAGGCTTTTCCCATTTAAATAGCTTCTTAACAGGTGGGGGTGGGAGAGAAAGTGGGGGTTATATTTTTAATTATGTTTTACTATTCGATATGTTTTAATTTTATTGTAACCCACCCTGGGACCATTTGGTGAAGAGCGGGATATAAATGGATGGATGGATGGATGGATGGATGGATGGATGGATGGATGGATGGATGGATGGATGGATGGATGGATGGATGGATGGATGGATGGATGGATGGATGGATGGATGGATGGATGGATGGATGGGTGGGTGGGTGGGTGGGTGGGTGGGTGGGTGGGTGGATGAAACAAATGAAGTGCCAACTCTGAACTCTGTGAGGAACATCTACTTTCCCAGGCCCCGAGGAAAGCAGAAGACGCCAACTTCAAATCTCATGAGGTTCACCTTAGAACCTCTGGATTCACCAGCTGGGAGAAAAGATAGAGACACTGAATTTGGAGACAGAGGCCAGAAGTTGCTTTGGAGAATCAGTACTTGCACAAAGCTCCATAGAGGTTGCACCTGGGGTGGACTTTCAGAACAACAGGGAGCGAGAAATCCTATCCGTGGCAAAATGAAATCAGGTTCTGGGAGACTTCTGGCAGGCAGATCTCAATCTTCTGAGAGCAACCTTATGTTTTACTAGAGTCCAGGAGGCCACAAACTGAAAGAAAGGGTGTGAGAAAAATTCCACGGAGGTGAAGATAAAGGCTGTGCAAAGCTTCCCACGGCTTGTGGCTAATGGTAGTGCCAGAAGCCACGTAAGAAGATAGGGAAGAACTTGCCAGTGGACCGCAGAGGTACAAATAAGCCACTACGTTCTTTCTCCTACCCACAGGGAAAGGAAAACCCGCCTGCAAGGCATGAATACAATTGGTTCCTTCACTAATGTCCTACAGCCACCAAAAGCTTGTCCCCAAGCACTCTGTTAGGAAGCCTGGTGGATGTCACCATACCCTGTCCTGCCGGCTGCAGCGATGACAGGGAAACACCTCCACAAACACAACGCACAGCAAAAACAACGAAAATAAGGGGCACTACTAATAGCAGCTCACTGCTTGGAGCCGCCACAGTTTAGCGGAGGTGCACACCTTCGCACGACAGCGGGCACACCCCAACTCGCAACAGGCTCAAGGAATTCTGTGCATCGTATTCTCATGTTGCATCTGGTGCAGGGAAGCCACAGGCACATCACCCACTAATGCAAAGCAGCACTTGTGCGCTAAATCAAGCCATTACCCACGCGTAGCTTGCCGATCAGATGATCAGGGAAGGGTGTGTGTGTGTAATGATTGTAGCCGGAAAGACACTCATAGGACGAATGAGAGCCATTTGACCCCCTCAACATTTCTCTTTCATCATAATTTATTAGAAGAAATCCCCCAACAGTTGTGATCACAGCACGCAGGACAGCAACAGCGAGCACAGGTGAAACCCCATCCGCTAATGATGTGATTGCCAATCTCCTCCTCCAATAACCCGGGAGCGTCCCCATGCCTCCAAGATAATCTGTGCTTGCCTCCCAAACCGCAGCAAAAACAGTTTGCAAGGGTGGTTTTTTTTACCGCGGATTCTATAGATCTTCAAGCAGAGGCTGGACCTACATCTGTCTGGGGTGCTTTAGGAAATCCTGCACTAGGCAGAGGTGGACCTGTTGTAGGGAGAAGAAGGTTTGTCAGCCACCTTGAGTCCCCTTACATGGGTGAGAAAAGCGAGGTAAAAAAGCCAACTCTTCTTCTTCTTCTCTTTTCAAAACACAGACACACATCTGACTGCCCAAACCACGTGGATTTACAACTTCTTATGACATTTTTTTTAACATCTTGCAAAGTGTAATTTGTGGGATATTCTTAGAGAACAAAAGTCTGTTCAATAAGGGGCATCTCAGCACTTTCCGCTAAGTTAATCTGCAGATGTACAAGCAAGCAGAATGGTAACGCTTGAATAAAACAGGCCTTTTTATTATTATTCAAATGTTAAGCACAATTCCAGGGGTTTCACATCTGCAGCTGTGGCAGACGAGGAAACTGCTAGCAGGCCCGCTGAGTCCTTAAACTCTTGCCTAAAACAGAGTCAATGTTTTATTAATTGTGGTACAGAATCTCCATCGCAAATTTCATCTCTGCTCTTAATTCACAGACTGAACATATACATCTGATTTTCTCTTTCATCAGTTCTTCATTTCCAGCCAACAGTACAATACAACAGAGGAAGAAAATGTATCTTTCTGTTTGCAGAAGTAGCTGCTATTATTAAAAGCCAATTTAACAGCTAAAAAAACTCTGGTCCAAGATACAAAGTTATCATCTCAACTCGCTAACTGGATATGCGCGGATATTCGTCACATTAGTCATTAGTACAAATTAGTACCAAACCAGACATTGGTTTACAAATCAAATGCTACAATGGGTGTTTTTCCATCGCGCTCCTTTAATCCGGATGTAAGAAGATCCGGATCTCAGGAATGGGTACATTCCTTAATCTGGATCTAGCAGATCCAAATTAAGGGAAGTACCCAGTGTGGTTCCAAAGGTAGTCTAGCACCCAATAGCAATGGGTGCTAGCCTCCCTGCCGTGGAAACACCAGAGCACCCATTTGGAAATCTGGATTTACCCATGAGGGGCCTCCCTGTCACCCCAGGTGTTTGGGGGTACAGGGGGTGCAATCTCCGAAGTGGCTTCGAAGTCATTTCGAAGTCACTTCGAAGTCTTTGCAAAACGGCTCCTTTGAAGTCTCTGCTGATCTTCGGAGTCACTTTGAAGTTCACTCTGAAGATCAGCACAGACTTCAAACACGCTCCGGAGCTATTTTGCACAGACTTCGAGGTTGAAAAGCCAACTCTTCTCCTTCTTCTAATATGATTGTAACAAAGCATTATATTATGATTTTATTTTTATTAATATTTGAATTTTGATTACTGTACCTATATAACATTTTATGAGACGATCAATTGACTAATCATTGATACATTTGAATTTGACATGAATCTGGCGTAGGCAGTTCAATGAAAGTGTCAATAGCATGCTACAAAATTACAAAATGCTGTTGAAAACGGGAAAAACTAATATTGTAATGCCCTGATACAAGCCAACGGGGTGATCATTCTTACATTCTTATTGCTTCCCTGCCTATATAGAGGTTTAAATTTGTTTAATATTTTAATAACATTTTAAACTGTATTATTTCACACACTCTCTGTGTGCTTTACAGATATTTATTTTCCAATCTTTTGTGTTTTTTAATGGTAAACGCTCACCCAAGAGAATGTTAGGTTATTGGCCAGCTATAGAAATCTGGTACGTAATTGAAATAGGAAAATCACGCGAAGGTCCAACAAAATTCTCCATATCACAAACTCAGCTCTCTGGGATGCCTGCGAGTCATTTCCGGAATGGAAGGGAAACAAACAGCCGTCCACTTCAGCAAAGCTGAACGGCTGGCAAGAAATCCATTGCAATTTTAAAATAAATAACATGGCCCAACTCTTCAAAACAAGCATGTAGACACCTCCACACACACCCAAGTCATTAGAAAATTGCCCACTCCAGGAACTACGCAAACCAATCAATATCCATTTTCTGCAAAGCTATAATACTAATGCCTTTGCAAACCATCAGCTGTCAACCAAACTTTCCTAGCATTTAGACAGACTTACAGTGGAGAGGGAGAAAAGAAATAGCTTCCCCACTTTTCTCACCCATTCAAGGGGACTCAAAGAAGCTGACAAACCTTCTGTTCTTCTCCCCACAGCAGAACACCCTGTGAGGTAGGTGGGGCTGTGAGAGCTCAGAAGAAAGCTGTGACTAGCCCAAGGTCACCCAGCTGGCTTCACGGAGGAAGAAGAGCTGGCTTTTCTACCCCGCTTTTCTCGCCCATTTAACGGGACTCAAAGCAGCTGACAAACCTTCTGTTCTTATCCCCACAGCAGAACACTCTGTGATGTGGGTGGGGCTGTGAGAAATCCGAAGAAGAGCAGAAGAGTTAGCTTTTCTATCCCGCTTTTCTGGCTTGGAGAGGTAGAGCCAGCCTACTGGTGGCCTCTCTCAGCAGCTTCATATACTGTAGAAGAAGAAGAAGAAGAAGAGTTGGCTTTTCTATCCCGCTTTTCTCACCCATTCAAGGGGACTCAAAGCAGCTGACAAACCTTCTGTTCTTCTCCCCACAACAGAACATCCTGTGAGGTAGGTGGGGCTGTGAGAGCTCAGAAGAGAGCTGTGACTAGCCCAAGGTCACCCAGCTGGCTTCACGGGGGAGGGTGCAATCGAACCCGGTATTCCCAGATTAGAGTCCGGCTCCCTAACCACTAGACCAAACTGTGACTAGTCCAAGGTCACCCAGCTGGCTTCATGGAGGAGAGTGGAGTCAAATCCAGTATTCCCAGATAATCCAACCCGGCTCATGAACCACTAGACCAAAAGGAGAAAATAACAAGGAATCTGGGGGGAAGAAAGAAAAGGGACCCTGAGCATTTCTGCAGCAGAGGGGATACCAAGAACAGCGGACTGGAATCGCAAAGAAGATAGCTTCAGGAAAACGTTAGTGGAAGCAGCCTCCTTCAGAAGCAATCTGGGTGTGGATTTGCAGCTGCCGGACATTTATGGTCTCTCAGAAGAGGCATCTGACCCCTTCCCTTTCGGCCAGGGAGAAGGGTGTGCGCCCTGCGCAACCCGTGGAAAAATGCTCCCTCCCTGTTAAGGAGAGGGGGAGAGGTTATCCCAGGCTCACAGAAGGGCAGCAGAAGAGCCTATTCTAGAAGAAAACATTCTACATATGTAGAATGTAACATATGCTTCCGCTTTTCTGAAAGCTCGCTAGGTGGGCAATCCACACCCGGCTGAGGAACGCTGCCTGGAGGTCCCAGAGAGAGTTCACTTCCCATCTCAAGAGTTTCTCACTGAAGACACCCATAAGCTTCCCCCGGTCCACTTAGTCCAATGCTATGGTTCTGCTGGACTTTGCGGGTGCTTTCAATATGACTGACCATGATGTCCTTCCGGAAAGGCTACACGGGAGCTTGGAGGCACTGCGCTGGTCCTGTTTGCATCTCCAAGGTCAAAGCCAGAGAGCGGCTGTGGGATCTTTGTGTGATGCTCTGTGACCTCACCTGTGGGGCTCCTCAGGGGTCCATCTCATTCCCCATGATCTTTAAGATCTAGTTTGGTCTGGTGGTTAGGGAGCCGGACTCTTAACTGGGAATACCGGGTTCGATTCTGCCCTCCCCCATGAAGCCAGCTGGGTGATCTTGGGCTAGTCACAGCTATTTTCTGAGCTCTCACAGCCCCACCTACCTCACAGGGTGTTCTGTTGTAGGGAGAAGAACAGAAGCTTTGTCGGCTGCTTTGAGTCCCCTTAAATGGTTGAGAAAAGCGGGGTAGAAAAGCCAACTCTTCTTCTTCTACAGTATATGAAGCTGCTGAGAGAGGCCACCAGGAGATCTGGAGATCAATATGCCAGTAGGCTGGCTCTACCTCTCCAAGCCATCAGAGGATGTGAATGAATATTCGTAGGCATTTGAAATCCGATCGAATGTGCTGAACTTTGACTTTCGAACTTAAATTGAATGTCCCAAAATTCGAATGTAAACATTCAAACCAAATTTTGAATTTCGGATCTATTCATTCGAATTATCCGGACATTCATATCTGTACGGGTTCGTACACAATGCATGCCTGAAGATCCACAACTTTCCCACATCTGTATGCATTTGTACAGATCTGTATGCGACAAAAACGGGTTGCATATGGGATAACTACAGGATATATACAGATGTGTACAGATGTGTACGGATGTGGGGAAGATGCGTACATGCACATATGAATGCTGTCGACATTTGTACGTGCAGAGTTGAGTAAAAAAATTCGAGCGAATAGATTCAAATTTGATAAATTCAAATCGAGTCTTGTTAAATTCAAATTTAAAAGATTTAAATCAGATTGGATTTTTGGGTATTCAATTCGATTTGAATAGAATGTTGAAAAAAACATTCATGCACATCTGTAATCAGAAGAAGAAGAAGAAGAGTTGGCTTTTCCACCCCGCTTTTCTTACCCACTTAAGGGACTCAACGCGGCTGACAAACATTCTGTTCTTCTCCCCACAACAGAACACCCTGTGAGGTAGGAGGGGCTGTGAGAGCTCAGAAGGGAGCTGTGACTAGCCCAAGGTCACCCAGCTGGCTTCATGGGGGAGGGCAGAATTGAGCCAGGTATTCCCAGATCAGAGTCGGGCACCCTAACCACTAGACCAAACTAGATGTTAAAGATCATGAGGAATGAGATGGACCCCTAAGGAACTCCACAGGTGAGGCCACAGAGCATCACACATCTCTCTGCGCTAGGATCCTGACCCCTCTGCACACACCTGCACACCCAGAAATGCATGCTAAGTCCATAGTTGCTGCCTGGCACCATTGCCTCCCATGCAAAAACCACAGGAAATGCTCTCTGCCTCCGTTTCCCCTTTTGCTCTGTTTTCGCAGGCTTCTCATGGAATAAAGAGCACGCCCCACCCAGAGCCATGGGACAGTTTCCTCTGCTCTGCTCCTGCTTGCGCTGGACTAGGAATCTGCACTAATGTTTTCCTTGCATTCAAATCTGAGTCGATCTGAATGCCAGAACACTCAGTTCGCTCCAAATGTTTAGAATCCGCGTGCAACAAAAACCGATCCGAATCCGATACACTGAAATGTATTTGTTCGAATCTTAGATACACGTTTGCAGATACGAAGGTCGACAACATTTGTATGTCTTATACCTATCTGTACGCATTTCATACCCATCCCGTTTTCATCCCGTATTATGGATCAGTCGCCATGCCGTCTACAGTGACCGATCCTGTGTGCCTGTGCAGAGCACCAGAGGCCAAACACATGGGACAGGCAGGTCTACACTGGCTGCCGCCACTATATGAGTCCGGGGTGGGCGCGATCCAGACGGTGGGAGGCCTCTGCTTCCCAACAAGCCACCGGGCTGGTCTGATCACACACACACACCTGGCATCGGATTGCTATTCGGCACAACCAGTAGTGGCCAATGGTGGCAGCCTGGGTGCAGGTCTTCCACCACCATGGCGGTGGTGCAGGCCGCTACATGCAGGGGAGAGGTTGACCATTCACACCTTGGTAAGGGATGCTTCCCATTCAGGATGGCCAATGGAAATGCTCAGCCTGTCCCCCATGTGTACCTGCCTTGGACCACTCCAGCCATCTGGGGTAGGATACATCCAGCCCTAGGATATATTCCAGGATAACGGCAAGTCCAAACAGGTCCCAGATAATCTCTCTACGTTTGGACAGGGATCTAAGTACAGAAAGGCCCCTGGTCTTGTGGTCTCTTTTGCCAGCATTTTGTTTTCCAAACAACCCCCTGCCCAGCACGTTTGGAGAGATGAAACCGCCCTCTTTGCCACTTGCCAAAGAGTGCCAGATGCTGACCGTGGGTCAGTCAAAAGCTCCTTTTTGCCTGACGTCCACAAGACCGGACACTGACTCACCATAAACGTAGCCTGCAAGTAAGGAAACCGGCACATCGGCCAGCCGTTCTGCGTCACCCAGACGCCGGCCAGGCCTCCGATTCTTAACTCTGTTCTATTCTGCCCCTGTCGTTTGCAGCTGGAAACATTCCACCGGGCGCAAAAATTGCACGCTGCCAATGCCTTGATTGCAAATTTTTGCTTCCTCTTTCTGGAGGTTCCGGGAACAAGGTCATGCCCTGACGAAGCCATATCAACTGCTGCTCAGTTAGACGGTCAGATCCGAAAAAGAGTATCTTTCCTGTGAGACTTGGTTCCCCCCTCTTTCCAACAAAAAAAATGGGGACAAAGCCAGAATCCGGTTTGCTTCCTTGACATAAAAATACATTTTGTACCCACTGGGAGGGCGCCGGTTTGCCTTGGCAAATTAAGAGTTTCGTACAGCCACTTAATACTCATCCGGCGATGGAAATCCAGAGTAAGCCTGTATTTTACGTTTCAAGCAGAAATGTTAATCTAATTATCCCTTCCAAGGCAGACACAGAAGTACATCCATTCAGACAGACAGTGGCGTTGGGGGGCTTAGCAAAAACAAGAAGCCAGCAAAATGTCCTTCACCGATTGCACTTTGAATGAGGGGAAAATAGCGAACACGTCTAAACTCAAAAACCAGTGAACCCTGAGAGCTTCTGGCGGATGACCTTAAACCGTGTCTCCTGGCGGGTTTGGAGGTCCACCTTACCCGGAGCAGGGGTGTCCGTGAGGACTGAACGAAGCAGAAACCATTGGTAACACACTGCGGCACCAAAACTTTTACATGTTTTTTTCACCCATTTAAGGGGATTCAAAGCGTCTGACAAACCTTCTGTTCTTCTCCCAACAACAGACACCCTGTGAGGTGGGTGGGGCTGCGAGAGCTCGGAAGAGAGCTGTGACTAGCCCAAGGTCACCCAGCTGACTTCATGGGGGAGGGTGGAATCGAACCCAGTATTCCCAGATAAGGGTCCCACTAGGCCAAACGGGCTCACAGTTTGGACATCAGAAACTACAAGAAATAACCTTGGCCAAACCTTTAAGAGCTACGGGGACACAAAAGCGTACCATTTGCTGAAATCGGCGGACAAAGACGTGGCGGCAAAGCTCCCACCTGAGGGTTGGTGCAAATTGGGGTGGAGGGTTTGGGGGGGAAAAGCAGGATCTCAGCTGGGAGACGCGGTCCCTGTTAGAGGAAGATAATGACATTTTGCCAGCTCATCCGTTCTTGGTCTTATGGCAAGCAAAGGTCACCAGCAACGCAGCGCCAACTTAGCTCGCGCCAGCCGTAAATCCAATTTTTTACAGCGGCTCCCAAGCCAGTAGCAACAACAGCCCATAATCTGGCAGTTAATTAGAAATTGAAAGAATATCTGTCTTTCCTAGCTTCCACTTGCAGATAAGACGGGGGGAAGGATTTCTTGAGAAATCAGCGGAGCCGCCACATGATACAGAACTGAAGCGCCCATCTAACATTTTCAGGGACCCTGGTTTCCACGGCTTCTCCCTTCGCTGCTTTGGATCTACACACAAACTTCTGTGTTAAGAGCGACGACTGTGAAATAAAGGTGGCCCAGCAGTCTCTACCGTCAGCTTTTGTTTGCGTTTTTTCTCTTATTTATCAGACTCAAAGCGGCTGACAAACCTTCTGTTCTTCTCCCCACAACAGAACACCCTATGAGGCAGATGGGGCTGTGAGAGCTCAGAAGAGAAGTGTGACTAGCCCAAGGTCACGCAGCTGGCTTCATGGGGGAGGGCGGAATCTAATGTGTCCATACTCATCTGTACACACCCATACACATCCCGCTTTTATTCAGTACGCATCCTGTTGTCATCCCATATGTATCTGTACAAATGCAAACGGATACAAATAAGATCTATACAGATAGGTATGTAATGCATACGTATCCATATGCATAGGAATGTCTGAATAATTTGTAGAAATGATTCAAAATATTGGAAAATTTGTTTGAATGTTAAATTCGAATTGATTCGAATTCCAATGTCCAAATCTGAATTTTGAAGGTTTCAAATATTCACGGGGAATGCCCCAGGTGAGTCCTGCCATAATCTGTGTTAGCTTCTGGCCAGCAGACCACTATCCTGAGATATATATTCCAGAATAAGGCCAGGTGCAGAAATGGCCCCGATCTGTGACCAAAGCAAAGGTTTCCCGGTCCCTATTCTAGCCACTGCAGAGCAACATTTCCAAAATAAAAATTCAAAGGTAGCGAATTTAGTTGCCTTCGCCCATCACGGGACCCATTCTCTTCCACGACTGCCCTTCACGTGGGCAGGTAACCACAGCAAAAGGGAGAACCCTTCGCAGAAAGCTGAGGTCTATGGCTTGTTTTTCCTAAATGCACCAAGAAACCCACGCTAGGCTGAAACCACAGATGGCTGCAGGTTGACAAATCCTGGCATGCTAGGAAGCAGCAAAACCGCAAGGTCGGGTACAGACATGTTAGGCTCTACAAAAGGTACCCAGAAAATAAACGCCAGGAAACAAATCCTCAGATCTCCAGGCTTCCCTTTCCTCATTTTCTTTTCCCACCAGGCTAGTTGTGGGTTTGTACCTTGAGTTCCAAACAGGGTCTGGTCCAGAGTAGAGGTGTGCAGGGATGCAATTTTTGGGATTTGATCTGATCTGAATAGAATATCCAAAGATTTGAACCGATTTGAATCTTTAAACTTCAAATGTATTCACATTCTATGAGAATTGAATACATTTGATTCTACTCTTCCGAATTTTCAACTCGCATTTTTAGATACAAACGTAGGCAACATTCAAATGCGTCCGTACGCACCTAACGCATCCCGCCTTTATCCAGTATGCAACCTGTTTTCGTCCCGTGTATATCCATAGAAATGCGTACCGATATGAATAAGATGCGTACAGATACGTACGTAATACATACGGATACGTACACACACAAATGTCCAAATAATTCATAGAAATCACTCAAAAGAAGAAGAGTTGGCTTTTCTACCCCACTTTTCTCACCCATTTAAGGGGACTCAAAGCAGCTGACAAACCGCCTGTTCATCTCCCCACAACAGAACACCCTGTGAGGTAGGTGGGGCTGTGAGAGCTCAGAAGAGAGCTGTGACTAGCCCAAGATCACCCAGCTGGTTTCATGGAAAGAAGAAGAGTTGGCTTTTCTACCCCACTTCTCACCCCCATTTAAGGGGACTCAAAGTGGCTGACAAACCTTCCATTCTTCTCCCCACAACAGAACACCCTGTGAGGTAGGTGGGGCTGTGAGAGCTCAGAAGAGAGCTGTGACTAGCCCAAGGTCACCCAGCTGACTTCATCGGGGAGGGCGGAATTGAACCCGGTATTCCCAGATAAGAGTCCAGCTCCTTAACCGCTAGTCCAAACTGGCTCACAAAAAGATTAAAAATTTCATTTGAATGTTAAGTTCAAATGTGTAGGCATTCAATTTGAATTCAAATGCCCAAATTCAATTGAACTTGATCAAAGAACACCATGTAGCCTCATCATCACAAAAGAAACGGGACTTGGGCCCAGGGAACACCAAATCGCCCCCATAGCTGTTTGACACCAACCACAGTGACCTTGGCACGGCGGACTCCTTCAAACACACGTCCCAGAAGCGCATGGATTATCTCTGCGCAGCCAGGACCAAGCCAACTCAAAACCACACGCTCAACCACAAGCCCAGAGCAGGAAAATTGCAGAAGGAAGCGGAATACGTCGCAATTCCAAACAACTCACAGAACCAAGAGGCGCAGGCAAGCAGCCGTTCCCTGAGCGCAGCTGACAAAGGTATTTGCACGGCCACATCTTAATGGCTTTAACTCATAATTGCGCTTCTGGATCTAGGCGAAATTAGCAGAATGGTTTACGAAACGTTGCCAAGGAAGTACAAGAGAATCATTTCAGGGTGAGGGTGGCCTGAAAGTTGCTGACATTTCGGCAAAGCGGATAGAGAAAGATCACCGCCCCATTTCTCTCCTTCAGGAGCAAGAGGGATGGCTGATAAAGAAGCTATAACAGCTGCATGAATATTCGTAGGCATTCGAAATTCAATCGAATCTGCCAAATTTTCGCATTCGAACTCAAATCGAACATCCCGAAATTCAAATGTAAACATTAGAATTGAATTTCAAATCTATTCGTTCAAATTATCCGGACATTCATATGTGTACAATTCGTACACGATGCGTACTTGAAGATCTGCATCTTTCCCGCATCCGTATGCCTTTGTATGGATCTTTACAGGATGAAAACGGGTTGCATACGGGATAACTACGGGATGCATACGGACATGTACAGATGTGTACAAGTGTGTACTGAAGTGGGAAAGATGGGTACGCCATCGACATTCATATGGGCAGATTTGAATCAAAAATTCAAATGAAAAGATTTATTCTAATGCGCTTAGGATTATATTATGTATTGTTCTAATTTTACTGCTCCAGTAATTTTAATTTTTCTTTATTTGTATCCTTTATTTGGCACAGAGAAATGCAGCAAATAGCCTGGTGTGGAGTTTCCAATATGCCAGGGTTTCTTTTTTAAAAATGTCTAATTTAGAGAAACAAACAAAGTATCTACTTTAAAGTTAACTTGCTTTTCCAGCTTAAAAATTCACCCACGCTACACTGTTTCGTTCTGCCCTCTATTTGGCCTGACCTTTCCAAGCTGACACATAACACCAGTTTATCATGCCCCAAAATAGATACAGGTACTAGGAGGTCAATGCGGACAGGAGAGGAAGGCTTGTGAAACGGAGGTTATTATGTTTCAAATCCTGGGAAGGAAGGAGGTTGAGATTTCTTTGTTTTGGAGTTTTAAAATTGTAACACCACGGACTTAACAAAAGCTGCTGAATGAAATATCCAAGGCGGCTGATGGGAAATGAAGCCCATCATTTGCTGGGAAGAAGGAGAAGGGTTGGATTTTCTACCCACAAGAAAACACTCTGGGCTGTGAGAGCTCAGCAGAGAGCTGTGACTAGCCCAAGGTCACCCAGCTGGCTTCATGGGGGAAGAAGAAGAGTTGGCTTTTCGACCCCGCTTTTCTCACCTATTTAAGGGGACTCAAAGCGGCTGGCAAACCTTCTGTTCTTCTCCCCGCAACAGACACCCTGTGAGGTGGGTGGGGCTGTGAGAGCTTAGAAGAGAGCTCTCACTAGCCCAAGGTCATCCAGATGGTTTCATGGAGGAAGAAGAAGAGTTGGCTTCTCTACCCCGCTTTTCTCACCCATTTAAGGGGACTCAAAGCGGCTGACAAACCTTCTGTTCTTCTCCCTGCAACAGACACCCTGCATTTGTAAGGACACATACAGGATGAAAACAGGATGATCTTAATCCACATCATCTTGAATTGCCACTTTTATCAGCCCCAGTAGACAACTGCATACAAACAGCATACAAATGCCATATACAAATCCCATATGAAATCTCATATGAAGCTTCATCTGAATGTATCAAAACACGCAATTCGAATTCAAATGTCAACCTTGACATGTGCAAGCATTCAGTTCGAATACAAATGTCTGAATTCAGCCAAATTTCAAATGTTACAGTTCCCATAATTCCCTGCCTGTACACAGGGTTTGTGGGAGTTGTAGTTCAAAAACATTCAGTCTGGGCTACCTTCCTTCCAATGCTGCCAGCTTTGCGCTCTTGCTGTCTGATACAACTGATGCCCTGTCCAAGCCTCTGCCACTAACAAAAGAGGGTCGTCCGGCACCCGCACATGCTTTTATCCACCCTTCCACACTGTGGCACCTACTTAGATTGGAAAGAAACCCTCTGGACATCTTGGCAAATGATTCCATTTCTCTGCAGTCCAGCCAAGGGAACTCAAAGCGGCTGGCAAACCTTCTGTTCTTCTCCCCACAACAGACACCCTGTGGGGTGAAAGGGGCTGCGAGAGCTCAGAAGGGAGCTGTGACTAGCCCATGGCCACCCAGCTGGCTTCATGGAGGAAGAAGAAGAGTTGGCATTTCTACCCCGCTGTTCTCACCCATTTAATGAGACTCAAAGCGGCTGACACGTCTTCTGTTCTTCTGCCCACAACAGACACCCTGTGATGTGAAAGAGGCTGTGAGAGCTCAGAGGAGAGCTGTGACTAGCCCAAGGCCACCCATCTGGCTTCATGGGGAGGGCGGAATTGAACCCGGTATTCCCAGATAAGAGTCCGGCTCCCAAACCACTAGACCAAACTGGCTTGGTGGCGTCCATGCAGGGACCACAGCTGACTTTCCCCAAGCAGCGGATCTGCAGAGAAACACCAGCTGGAGAGGAGGCAGAGAAGAAAGAGAGAGGCTGCGTCTACACCTACATTTTAATCCAGTTTCAGGCCAATTTACGAGGGAGAGAATATATTTATTTATTTATTTATTTACTTATTTATCCATCCATCCATCCTTCCTTCCCTATACCCTGAGGTCTCTGGCCGGGTAACAACATTAAAAATCAAACATGATTAAAACAATAACGGTATGTATTAAAACAATAGCATCTGCAAGTGGGAAGGGAAAAGTATACTGTATCCCCACTTGACCAAAGACCGGGGTGCAAAGAGGTGCTCATTCACTGCCTCCCGAAATGTGTACAATGAAGGTGATTGACTATTCCATAGCCTAGGGGCCATCACTGAGAAGGCCCTCTCCCGGGTGCCCACCCCTTTTGCTGCTGAGGGTGGTGGGATGACCAGGAGGGCCTCCCCTCCGGATCTTAAGGCGTGGGCAGGTTGATATGGGAGAAGGCGTTCCTTCAGATATTTGGGGCCCAAGTCACTGAGGGCCTTTTAAGTTAAAGTTAACACCTTGAATTGGGATCCAATCCGCCAGAGAGAAAGACACATGCAGCGGTCCAGCCTTTTGCATCTCCCACCAAAACAAGGGAGGAAAATTTGCTTTATTCCTCTCCTCTTCTGCAGCTATACTGCAGCATTTCAATATTATTATTGTTATTGTTATTAACAACTTGCCTGTACATCACTCAGTCCTAGGTGCTTGGGAAGGGCCTAACTAGTGATAACAATTACCCAAACCAACATAAATATCTTGTTTGCTGTGTGTTACTGTTGTGTCAATAATAATAATAATAATAATAATAATAATAATAATAATAATAATAATAATAATAATAATAATAATAATAATAATAATAATAATAATAGTGATTTCGTTTGCTGTGTGTTACTGTTGTGTCAATAGTAATAACAACAACAACAACAACAACAGTGATGTGGTTAGGGTGACAACCTGCCAGACTGATCCAGCCTTTCAACCTTTTCCCCTCCAGGTACGATGGACACACAGACCTAAGAGCAGAAGTCCCATTTCGCTGCCCAATCCCAGACCAGTCCAGTCCAGACTCGACCTGACCGCCTTCCCCCCCTCCAAGGAAAAGGCCCGGGCAGGCCAGGAGCTCACCCCCGCGCCCTCCCTGCCCTGAGATCCTCACCCAAAATCCTGGTCCATAGACTTGAAGAAGAATTTGTAGCTGTGCAGCGGCCGGTTGCTGAGGACATTTTTGAAATCGGCCAAAGTGACCTTCTCGGGCGAGACGGGCAGCTTCACCAGGTAAGGGGTCTCCTCTTCGTCGATGTGATAGATGATTTTTGTCTCCGCCATGGGAGTGCGTGTGCGTAAAGGGAAGGCAAGCAGGCAGGGAGGGAGGGGACGCCACAAGGAGAGACCAGCGCCAGAAGCGGGGGGGGGAGGCGAAGCAGGGCGGGGGGGCGAGGGGGGGGTGAAGCCCAAGTTCAAGGCGCCTGTCCCTCGTTCGTTCGTTCGTTCGTTCCTCCCTTCCTCTTACAATGCAAGGTGGCCCCTCCGCTCAGGAAGGGAAATGTCAGCGTTGGCTGGACGCGTCTTCATGCCGGAGTCCACACCGCTCTCTAGCTGTTTCGCTGCAGAAAGACACCTGGGGGGGGGGGGGCACCCCGAAAGGCGCATTCTCCCCGATCGCAGCAGGGAGGCAGGCAGGGAAGAGAGGGAAGGAAGGAGGGAAGGAAGGAAGGAAGGAAAGAGGGAAGGAGGGAGGGAGGGGGCGGATGGCCACCCAGCCACCCAGCCACCCAGCCACCCCTATCTCCGCTGTCCCGGCCCGGCAAGCCCGGAAGGTTTCCGTCTTGCCTGCGTTTTCTCCCCTCCCAAATCTCTGGAAGTACACAAAGGGGAGGAGAGAAACAGAGGAAGAAAGAAGGGAGCTCGTTTTCCCCCGCCCCCGCGGCGGACCTGTCCAAAAATTCAGCCAACAAAACCTGCGATCCCTTCCGATCGTGGCTGGAATTATGGCAATGCCATTTTTGGGGGGGGGAGGGGGAAGGACGAGGAGGGGAGGGGGGAAACTACGAGCGCCCCCCTCCCTTGCAAAGGCAGGCAGGAGAGGTTTTGGCTTGCAGGAGAAAAGGAGGAAGAGGAGGAGGGAAGGAAACCCGATCCGATGATCCAATCCAAGTGGCTTTGCGGGAGAGAGGGGGGGGCAGAATGGGAGGGGGGGCAGAATGGGAGGGGGGGCAAGGGGCGGCGGAGGAAACAGCAGCCACCAACCCGCCTCCCGCAGCGCTTTTCTGGGTTGCAAAAGGAGAGCAGTGACTGCACGGGGGTTCGCATGCACAGCAAGGGTGCACGCGCGGAGGGGGGGCGGTGGATCGGCTTCTCTTAGCCGCCGCCCCCCAGTCCTTCCCTACCCACCACCTACGCAGCTGAAAGGGGCGACGCCGCTGCCCGCCCGCCCGCCCGCCCGCCCGCCTTCTGCAGTAGCTCAACCGCCCGCGCGCCTCCGCGTGGCAAAGGTGCGCGGCGGGCGCGCGATTTGGGGTTGGAAGGGGCAGCAGGGGCAGGTAGCGGCAAGGAAGGAAGGAAGGAAGGAAGGAAGGAAGGAAGGAAGGAAGGAAGGAAGGAGTGCCCAAGACTCTGCCAGGTGGGGTCTTGCTCCAGCGTGGGGCCACCACCAGCTAGCCCTGGCTCTCCCTTATGTGGTCCTTGGCTTAGTGAGGTTTCCCTGGGTACCTGTGCGCCTCCTTTCAGACCTGATTCAGACGTGTAGGGAGATCCGTGCGCCCTTGCCTGTTCATTTCCTTGCTTATCCCATGCCTTAAGGTCTCCCGGCTACACCGAAGACTCACTAAATGGACCGGCTGAAGAAAATGACAGAGAAGAGTGTCCACAAGAGAAAAAAGTGGGCCTTCACTTTAAACATACCTCACTTCAAAGGAGAGATCGTCCCACAGTTTGGGGCCACTGCGGAAAAGGCCCTCTCACCGATGGGTATATGCGTGGGTCAGCCAAAAGGTCAAAATGCCAAACATTATCATAGTATTATATAGAATGACCCTCAAGGGTCATTGAGTCTGACCAATGCAGGATTCCCTAAACCAGTGGTCGGCAAACTCATTAGTTAAAAGAGCCAAATATCAACAATACAATGACTGAAATTTCTTTTTGAGAGCCAGATTTTTAAAACTTAAACTATATAGGTGGGTACATTGTTATTAACTCAAAGCAGCTGACAGAGCTTTCTATTCTCCCCGTAAGAGGACATCCTGTGAGGTGGGTGGGGCTGTGAAGAGAGCTGTGACTGGCCCAAGGTCACCCAGCTGGCTTGATGGAAGCCCAAGATTCCCAGGTAAGAGTTCAGCTCCTTAACCACTAGACCCAACTGGCTCTTTCTCCCCACAGAATCCACGACTCATTCCGAGGCCTGGGGTAAGAACAAGCGACGCTGCCACATTTTGTTGCAGAGGTTACTCGGCTTCCACTGAGTTCGCCTATCTGTCCATGTGCAATAGTAAAAGAGGGCCATTAAGGAAGAGAGTCAAAAGGCGGTGGTGGGGGGGGGATGAACGAATGGACAGGACCAGGAAAACAACAACACAGAAATCATCTCTAAAGAAGACGGGAGTACAGCATTAGGCATGATCAGAGGCCGCTGGCAGCTTCTAGGAGGACCTCAAGCTCCCCATAACAATACACTTTACAGCCCACATAAAAAACTTACTGCTCCCTCGTGGAAGGCTTTTAAGGGTCTTTTACTACCTGGCAGATCGCTGCCTCTTGAGCACCGATAAGACAGCCAGAACTGCATCACGGCAGCAAACCTTTTAAAGAGCAGGCGGGAGTTCAAGGGCCTCTTGGATCTCCCACAAATTTTGTTTTAATCGTTGTATTTGAATCTAATCGAATACCTGAAAATTCGAATTTATCCGGAGTCGGTTCAAATTTGCCAGATTCAAATCTCTTCGTTCGAATCTCCACACACAAAAGCCGTATGAATCCTGTTTTCATCCCGTCCGTATCCGTACTGATTCCAATAGCGTACAGATGTGTGCGCAATGCATACGTATCCGTACACATAGGAACATCCAAGTAATTCCTATGAATGAATGTATAGACATTTGATTCAAATTCAAATGTCCGAAATCAATCAGATTTTGAATGTTTCAAATATTTTTGCACATCCCTAGTAGAGGTCAGCTACATATCTTTCACACACAGGGTCCTAAGCGCCCCATTCTGAATGCATTGTCCGCATGAGTGCTGTCGAAATCCGGATTTGATGGGGTCTTCAGGCCCTTAAATCCAGATTAACGCAAGATCCTTTAACGGTCCAGTCTTCCACCATGGAGACCGGATCACAGAGTGCACGTCTGCACATATACCAGGGCAATGGCATCCTGGGGCGGACCTAGAGGCCGCCATTTACAGCAGGTCAGCTCCGGTTTGGCCTCTCAGGACACACTACCTAGGCCCACACATCCTTCATAGCAGTCTACAACGCTGAGCACAAGCTTCATAGCATCTACGTGGGCAGCTTTGAAGCCGTGTCTCTGCCGTAGCCACTGTAACAGGAAGTGACGCCTGATTGGTGGCTACGTGGGCCAATCACACTGCAGCACCGGGAGATCTTCCTGCTTGGGCCTAACCGGAACATCGTGATGGGTGCTACGGCAGCCCTGTTCAGCATCCATAGCCATTGGGTGCTAGATGGCCCGTGCAGACACATGCGGCCCTCAAGGACCGGATTCCATGAGGACCAGATTAAGAGAGTTTCATACAAAAAGGCCCAAACAATGCTTTCTAGATGTCTGCTGTCTTCCAAGGCTGCCTATATGCCCCTGCTTAATGAGATGATGATGATGATGATAATGAGGCAAATTAATAGTTTGCACAATGCTGGGTTCAGCTGAGATAATGTGTTCCAAATCTGGCCACTAGGGGGTAGAAAAACACTGCAAGAAATAAATTGAATTTTTCATTATTTTCATTACGTTAAAAGCCTCAAGGAGGCATCAGATTGCGGCTATTTGCAAACAGCATAGTTTCAAAATGTATTTCATTTAGGGGTGTGTAGAAATGCAATTTTTGTCATCCAATTCAATTCAAATCGAATATTCAAATGTCTGAATTCTTATGAACAGAGAAAAAAACACGTATTAAAATTTGAACTGATTCAAATACATTTGTATCTATTTGTACGAATATTCAATACGTATTTGGTGATACAGATGTCAACAACATTTGTATGTATCTCTATGCGTCCCATTTTCATCCTGTATATATCCATACTGATTCGAATAAGATGCACATGGATACATATGTAATGCATACATATCCAGACACAGACGAATGTCCAAATTATTTGTACAAATGATTCAAAATATTAGTATTTGTTTGAATATTAAACTAATGCCTGAACATTCAATTCAAATTCAAATGTCCGAATTCGGCTGAATTCCATCGAATAATGAATATTTCAAATATTCTTGCATAACCCTAATTTCTTTCACTGTTTATTCCCAGAGAATGAGGATGGAAAACGCAGGCAGGCGCCTGCTAAGTTTTGCAAGTTCATGCTTACGCTTTGGATCTACGACCATGATAAACATTTTGATTTGATGTTGCTCCGGAGCCAGAGTAGGCAAAAGGGCGCCAGAAGGCATGTATATACCAGGCTTAGGCAAGCTAGAGGCCTTCAAGCCAGTCCCTGGATCCAGTGTTGACCATTTTGTTCATGGTGGTGAGAATTAGGGAGTCTGGTATGTTTGCAAAGACTGATAAAAATGCTTGCATAATTGGCAGCTTCAAAGGAGTGCCTGGTATGTGTCCGCCGGCACCAGCTTTGCTTGAACTGTTCTTACTGTGCCTTTACCGCGCATGCCAAACTTTGGAGGGCGTGAAGAGACGTTATCGGGAAGACTGTAAACTTCCGGCTGGGATAAACATAAAAAGCCAGGCTGTGATGTGGGAGAGTTTGAACTTGTCCTGGAGGAATGCTCAAAGGGTAAGTTTCCTGCATTGCAATAGAGATAAGAGAAATCCTTTGTCTCTAGCATGTTTGTTTACTCAAGCTGACATGGATGGGAGAAAGCCAATTGGGCAGCAATTTTCCTAACAGTGGTGTCAGAAGAGGCCTTTACAGCAGCCTCCCCACCAAATCTAGCCAAACTCTCCAAAGCCCCGAGAAAGATGCTCAGTTCTTTTCAAAATAACCTATGGAGGAGCAGAAATTGGCAGTCGGTTGGTTGCTTTGGAAGTTCAGAGGCAAAAATACCCTCTTCAGTCTTAAAATGTCAAGAAATTTCCTTCCGAAATACACCCCTTCCGTCAGCTTTCAGGCTGCTGGAACAGTCGTATGTTCTCTGGAAACTAGCAGGCAGTTAAAAGTAAATTTAAAAAAAAAAACACTTTTCTGGCTCGAAGTTTTAACTCCTCAACACCTTTACTTGAAAAATTAAACGTTCTTTCTCCAAACTACGGATTAATGACATTTGATTCACCGTAACCCTTTTTTTAAGGACATGGAAGGATATAAACTGTTTCCTAGCAAAGGGGGAGGAAACCCAATTTTGCAGTAACTATAATGACTCCAGCAGCTGTTTCTTTTCTCTTCCCCACTGCGGAAAACTGCCAGCTTGCAAAAAAAAAAAAAGTTATTTACCTCTGTTTGTTGTTATTTTCTTTTTGGTGGGGAATAAATAATTAAATCAGCAGCTGGTTTGCATGATGAATGTTGTAATCAGGGTGCAAAAGAAATTAGCGCATACATGTGGCTTAGGCTCCGCAGAACAAGGAGACGTGATGCTAACAGTGGTAATACAATCTGCTTTGCCCAGTGCAGGGAATTATGGGATGCCGCCAGACCCAGCCACAGTGTCTGACATCAAGCGGTAAAGCAGGAGTGGTCTGAACCAGCCTACCCATCGCATGCTTCCCTATGGTAAAACGAAAGCCCCAAAGGCACTTTGGTCTAGTGGATTGGATGGGACGAAAACGGGATACATACAGGATAAAAACAGGATGCATGTGGATCCGTACAGACACATGCGAATGTTATTGACATTCGTATCTTCAAATACATCTGAATTTTTTATTTGCGTTTGCACATACGAATGTCAACAACATTCGTAGATGCCCATACGGATCTTCCTGACATCTGTACACGTTCTTTAGCATCCTTACACATCCGTATGCATCCCGTAGTTATCCCGTACTCAACCCGTTTTTATCCTGCACAGATCCGTACGGATGTGGCACAGGTGCGGATTTTTATGCTCATCATGTACGGACCTGTACACATACGAATGTCTAGATAATTCGAACGAGTAGATCCGAAATTCGAAATTTGATTTGAGTGTTTAAATGTGAATTTTGGGGCATTCTATTTGGATTCGAATGCCGAAATTAGGCACAATTATCAAATTTCAAATGCCCATGAATATTTGTGCACATCCCTAGTGTGGAAAGAATATTAATAGGGAAATGCACAAATGGAGTTTTTTGCTAACATAGCTAGCAAGTTAGGCCAGAAAAGAACCGACTTAGGGGTTTTTCCCACTTACCTCCCTTAATCCGGATCTAAGATGATCCGGATTTAAAGAACGGGTCCTTCAATTAATCCAGAGGCTTTTTCGCACTGCAACGCGTTCCGTTTGGAACGCGTGCAGGCGGGAAGCTTAAGACAGTTCCAGGCGCTTTCACCATTCACACACAGGCGCGCCGGAACGCGTGTAAACGCGTTCCGGCGCGCCTGTGTGCGAATCCTAAAAGCGCCCGGAACTGCTTGTCCAATAGGGGGGCTAGGGGGGCTGCGTCCTGCGCGGATGGTGGTTGGGGGTGGCGGATTCGGGGGGTGGGACTGATCTGCGGGGCGCCCGCGCCCCGCAGACGGCCGCGATGGGGGCGGGGGGGACCCTTGGGGGGCCGGAGCGATGCGTTCCGGCCGCCCAAGGGGTTCCTCGGCCCCAGCCAGCCCGGGATCGGCCCCCTGCCACCCCACAAAGGGGCGACAGGACGCCGATGCTGGTGGCCCCCCGGCTTCGGCAGCCCCATAGGGGCTGCTGGACCCAAGAAGGAGCCACGTCCCGGCGGCCATCGGAGATGACAGACGGGACCCACCGAATCGGGGTTCCCCTGTCCCATCTGCCAGGGTCACTGACCCTGGCAGATGGGAAAGGGGAACCCCAATTCAGTGGGTCCCGTCTACCGGCTTCGCCACGCCGGCGCGATCGCCAGCCCGGCAAGTCGGGCCCTGGGGGCGTGCCGATGGCTGTCAGGGAGAGAAGCGTGCGCGAACGCTTCTCTCCCGGAACGCGCCGGGGCGGCTCGTCCGTGTCGGAACGGATGCATAGCACTTTAAAGTGCTCTGCATCCAGAACGCGTGGAAGACAGCTCCGGACGCGAGGCGGCGCAAGCCCCGCTGGGGCAAAGCGAATGCCTCGTCCGGAGCTGTCTTCCACGCGTTCTAAAAAGGCCTGTGCGAAAAGGCGTCAGATTTAGTAGATCCAGATTAAGGGAGGTACTCAAGACGTCCCCCACAGGCCAGCACCCAAAAGCAATGGGTGCTAGCTTGCCTGCAGTGGAAACGCCGGAGCACCCATGTGGCGAATCCGGATCTACCCGAGTGAAGCCCACCTGTCACCCCAGGTTTTTGGGGGGACAGGGGGTGCAATCTCCATAGACACTCCAGAGATTCTCCAAAGGTTCTCCAGAGCTTTGCCATAAACTGCAAAGATTTGCCACAAACTCCAAAAATACTTCGGAGCCTTTGACAAAGGTCCATAGGATTGGCATTGCTCTCACATGGGGTCCTCTTCGGAGCCTGTGCTATTGTCCAGAGCCGGTTTTGGAAACTGTGCACAGGCTTCAGAGCTTTGGGTTTCAGGGCACCCCCCCCCAATGGGTGTGCCCCCCACGGAGCCTCCCTAGACCCCATTGCCCGACTGTGGTGGAAACTCACTCCGTATATTCCGGATCCGATGCCTGAAGACCCCATTGTAGATCCTTTAATGCGGACTACAGGAAATCCAGATTATAGATCCTGAAGGACCCATTCAATCTGGATTTCCCTAGCACTGGTGGCTCTAATGGGGTCTGCAGTGGAAATGGCGTCTTCCTGCTCTGAGCCTAATGGGTACTTAATTGGTACTTAGTGCTAGTGGGAAAAAAAACACTATTTTAAAATCTGCACAAATATACATGCTAGATTTAGGAAGAGGACCTTCCTTTTCACTTAGGACAGAAACCCTTTTCTTCATGACCAGCATGGGGGTGGAAAAAAAAAATCCCCTCTACCCCATCCAGCACAGCAACTCAGGCTATTAAAGTAGATGGAAGCTTGTAATGTTTTCTTGAGCACTAGTAACTTTGCAGAGCATTTGAGCCACGCAGGAGTTGCAGGAGGAAGGAAAAATCATTGTCTGAGAAGTCTTTTCATGGGCAAAAGACTAGCGAACGATCAGAAAGATGCGTCCGTTCCCTTTCTCTTGTGTAATCATTTTCACAGCAGCGGGGAATTAAATTGGAGCATTTCAACGTGGCAGGAGGCTGGGCGCCTATGTGACCCCATTTCAGACTTGGGCAGCCTGAGTTTAACGCAACCCAGTTTAAACCTGACTCACCCATAACAAAACAGATTGTGCAAGGATACCGTCACGGTTTTCCATCAGGAATGCAGTTCTGGCTCCCAACAAAAGGACCGGCCTGGTTCTTCTGAAAAGGCACCCACAAACTTGGACGCACTGAACTCGCCCCCTCGAGGGCACCGGCGGATCCACTGAGCTGTCAGACTTGGCAAACTTAAGAATAGTTCTTTTAAAAATAGGTATTAGCATAAGAAACTGGAAAATTATTTGCAGGGGGCTGTGGTGGTGGGGGGGGAGGACATAAAGGCCATTTTCCTTTGCTACAGAGGGCAAAAGTTTTAGATTTGTTGAATTTTTAAAGTGCCTTTAATGTATATTCTGTTTTTAATCTGTTGTTTTAATGATTGTTACCTGCCCAGAGACCTTTGGGTATGGGGCTGGATAGAAATGTTGGATGGATGGATGGATGGATGGATGGATGGATGGATGGATGGATGGATGGATGGATGGATGGATGGATGGATGGATGGATAATAGAGAGGTAGATATGCATGTAGGTAAGTATGTAGGTAGACAGATGGATGGATGGATGGATGGATGGATGGATGGATGGATGGATGGATGGATAATAGAGAGGTAGATATGCATGTAGGTAAGTATGTAGGTAGACAGATGGATGGATGGATGGATGGATAATAGAGAGGTAGATATGCATGTAGGTAAGTATGTAGGTAGACAGATGGATGGATGGATGGATGGATGGATGGATAATAGAGAGGTAGATATGCATGTAGGTAAGTATGTAGGTAGACAGATGGATGGATGGATGGATGGATGGATGGATGGATGGATAATAGAGAGGTAGATATGCATGTAGGTAAGTATGTAGGTAGACAGATGGATGGATGGATGGATGGATGGATGGATGGATGGATGGATGGATGGATGGATGGATGGATGGATGGATGGATGGATGCCGAATTCGGATTCTATCTGGATTCATAGAAAATTAAATGGGAACTCTGGATACTGAATCCGAATTCAATTTGGATTTAAGTGCCCATGGAAAAGCACCCTAAGAGTCAATTCTCTGGACAGGTGGTAGGAATTTCCCTGCTGGAAGGTCTCTGGGCAGAGATTGGTACCCCCATTTTTCAGCTCCAGATCAAAAGTTTTTGACATTTGTAAGTGCAAATTCAAATAAAAAATTCAAATGAACTGATTCAAATTTGCTTAATTCCAACCGAGTTTGGGTAAATTTGAATTTTAAAGACTCGAACCCAATTGAATTTTTGGATAGTCGATTTGAATCCAATCAAATCCCGGAAATTGCATTGGTATCCAGCACTCCAACTACAATTCACTGAAAGCAATTAAAGGTAAGGAAACAGAGAGGGGTAATAAATGGCTCGTTCTCAGATCAGAAAGAGGTTCAATATTAGGACCCATGCTTTTTAATTTATTCATAAATGATCTAGAAGCAAGATATCAAAGTTTGCTAATGACGTTAAATTGTTCATGGTAGTAAAAACTGAAATTGGTTATAAATAGCGATGTGAACAAATGTTTGTAACATTCGAAATTCAGCTGAATTCAAATCGAATGGTCTGATGCATTCGTATAAAGCTTCGTATGGGATTCGTATATGGGATTGGTATGCTATTTGTATGAATTCGTATGGGATTCATATGGGATTGAATATTCGTTTCGAATACGAATCCTGCCACATTTGAAGAGGATCCATTTGAATGAATGCGAATTTTCTTGCATTCGATCTGATATGAATCAAACACAACAACAACAACAACATTTGTGCACATGCCTAGTTGTAAAGAAGGATCTCTTAATACTGGGTGAGTAGGTCATGGAGCAGCAAATGCCCTTCAGGTTTAGCAAGTTGTCGTCTCTCAGACAGGCTGGTTCAGCGATGGAAGTGCACAGCCGCGCTCACGGCAGTCCGTAGGGGCTCAAGAGAAGGCAACGTCAAACAGTCCAAGGTCAGAGTAATCCAGAAGTTCAGCAGGGTTGAATAACAAAGTCCAGGAATCAGGGTGCACAGGCAATACACAGACGGAGGTTGCAGGGTAGACGGTTGTTGTCTGCAACACAGGGGCCAGCGAGGGCGGAACTTAAGTAGGCCACTCAGTCCCGTGGGCGAGATGCTGAGATCTCCCCAGCTGCTGCATCTCTCGCCTGAGCAGACTGCAGGAAGGGCGTGCCTCAGGCTTGGTGTCTGAGCTCTCCTCCCCAGAGCTTCCTGACGGCGCCCCCAGATCTGGCCCCTGACCCTCAATGTCCGAGCCACTGTGATCGGCTTGCTGCTTGGTTTGCTGGCCGACTGGCTCCCTTCCCAGAATGCAGTTTGGGAAGCTCAGAGAAAACTCTCCCCGCAAGCCCCAGTTCACCTGACAAAAGAGCTCTGTGTGATACGAAAGCCTGCCCAGTCCAGTGAAAAAAAGGAGCCTCAGAAGAACCAAAAGTAGTTTTTTTGCATTCGGATTTGAGTCAAATCGAACGTCAAAACATTCGGTTCGATTTGAATGCTTAGAATCCGAATGCAACAAAAGCCAATTCGAATCCGATACATATGAGTCCATTCGTTGGAATGTTATGCGCATCTGCACCCATTTCGTACGCATCCCGTTTTGTCCTGCATGCATCCCGTTTTTGTTCCGTATTATAAGTGCAAATGTGTACAGATACATATGATATTCGTCAGGATACCTATGTAATACATACGTATCTGTACATACGAATGATTCGAAGGAATGTTTTGGAACATTTGAAATTGGTTCAAATGTTTAAATTCAAATTCTATTCAAATTCGAATGTCCAAATTCGATCGAATTTGATCAAATTTTGAATGTTTAGAACATTCATGCACATCCCTAGCTATGGAACACCATGCCAGTCCGGTAAGGTCAGAGCACTGTGGAGGACATTTGTGTTTAATGCACAAAACTAGCCCTGTATCTGGCCAGCAGCACTTACAGGGCAAATGGCTCGCCCAGATGGTCATGGCAACTTCCAAACTAGTGTCTGGTGCGTGGTTGGATGTTGGCATGGCGATTGAGCAGTTGCATACCGCTGCATATCCGTTTCACGGAGCCGCCTGGAAGAGGGTGTAGAATCTGCCGTCCGGTAGCAATTCAGCTACCTCTTCTTCGCATCGTGAACTGCTTCTTAGCAGCCTGTAGCTGGATTGCTCCACCGTGTAAGCGCAAAAAGGTTCAAGGAAACATGCAAAGTCCCGTCTTTTCACCAGGTTGGTCTGAACTTCTACAAGTAAACACCACCAATTTTGAAAAATAAAATAACATTTTTCCTTTTGGTAATTGGACAGATTCAGGTCCAGGTGAAGATAATAGGATGGTTCCTTCCTTCCTTCCTTCCTTCCTTCCTTCCTTCCTTCCTTCCTTCCTTCCTTCCTTCCTTCCTTCCTTCCTTCCTTCCTTCCTTCCTTCCTTCCTTCCTTCCTTCCTTCCTTCCTTCCTTCCTTCCTTCCTTCCTTCCTTCCTTCCTTCCTTCCTTCCTTCCTTCCTTCCTAAGTGAGCCAGTTTGGTCTAGTGGTTAGGGAGCCAGACTCTTATCTGGGAATACCGGGTTCAATTCCGCCCTCCCCCATGAAGCCAACTGGGTGACCTTGGGCTAGTCACAGCTCTCTTCTGAGCTCTCACAGCCCCACCGACCTCACAGGGTGTCTGTTGTGGGGAGAAGAATAGAAAAGCTTTGTCTGCTATATCCTTTTAAATGGGTGAGAAAAGCAGGGTAGAAAAGCCAATTCTTCTTCTCCTTCCTTCCTTCCTTCCTTCCTTCCTTCCTTCCTTCCTTCCTTCCTTCCTTCCTTCCTTCCTTCCTTCCTTCCTTCCTTCCTTCCTTCCTTCCTTCCTTCCTTCCTTCCTTCCTTCCTTCCTTCCTTCCTTCCTTCCTTCCTTCCTTCCTTCCTTCCTTCCTTCCTTCCTTCCTTCCTTCCTTCCTTCCTTCCTTCCTTCCTTCCTTCCTTCCTTCCTTCCTTCCTTCCTTCCTTCCTTCCTTCCTTCCTTCCTTCCTTCCTAAAAGCATCTTTCAGAATGGTATAAGAAGAACAGACACAATAGCTGTATAGCAGGTTTGTTTTTGATGGTTGTTTTAACTGCAGGCCAAGCTTCTATTTATCTAGCTCATTTTTAAAAAGTGTAAAAAGACAAAAACTCCTAAAAATATCAATACAAACAAAACAAAATTGTTAGGAAGAGAAAGTAAAAAGAGGAAAAGGTCAGCAAAGTTAACAATCCCACTTCTTTCTTTCTTTCTTTCTTTCTCTTTCTTTCTTTCTTTCTCTCCTTTCCTATCACCCCAGTTTTCCTGAATCCAACTGGAGAAGCAGTATATAAAGGACTGGACCCAAAAGCTGCACCTCCATGGGGAACAGAAGGATTTCCAAGTTAAGGGCAAAGAGTTCGCTCTGGAAGGGTCATCTCAGGACAAGAAGAAAGTCTACAGCAAATGTCGGTAGCTAGATGTCCTCTCCCTCATTTCTGTTTTGATTGGAGTTTCTGGACCAGCCAGAAGCTCTGAGGTTCTGCTTTATTTACAGTATTCTTTCCTGAAATCTGAAATTGAAAAGGCAGAAGAAAGATTAGTAAATTCAGTTGCATTGCTGGGATGGAACCTCAAAGCAGGGCACCTTCTGTGAACATTGGGGCCCAAAATCGAGATTATGCCCTCCCCACAATCTGTCTCTGACCTTTATCCAAGTCAATGTTCTTAGCTGGGAGGACTCTGTTTTGGTTGGCCTTCTCCTTCAGGATGTTGTTCTTGTAATCTGTAGGAAGAAGAAGAAGAGTTGGCTTTTCTACCCTGCTTTTCTCACACATTGAAGGGGACTCAAAGTGGCTGACAAACCTTCTGGTCTTCTCCCCACAACAGAACACCCTGTGAGGTGGGTAGGGCTGTGAGAGCTCAGAAGACAGCTGTGGCTAGCCCAAGGTCACCCACCTGGCTTCATGGAGGAGCAGAAGTTGGCTTTTACATCTTCCTTTTCTCACAATTTTTTTTTGACATTCTATTCTATTCGAATTGACCCGAATATTCCAAAAACCCAATCCAATCTGCAGCTTTTAAACTCGAATTTAACAAGATTCTACTCAAATTTACCAAATTCAAATCTATTCGTTCAAATTTCTTATTCGAATCTGCACATACGAATGTCGAGAACATTCGTACATGCACATATGCATCTTGCCGACATCCGTACACACCCAAAAACAACCGTAAGCATCCCGTAGTTATCCTGTAGGCAACCTGTTTTCATCCCATACGGATCCGTACAAATGCGGGAAAGATGCGGATCCGATACGTTTCCCCAGTTTAATGAATGTCCAGAAACATTTGCATTCATTCCAATGTTAGCTTACGAATATCGTAACATTCCATTCGAGGGTGAATGTCCGAATTTGGCCAAATTTTGATATGCATTATAAATATGCATGCACATTCCTACACTCAATGGTGATGACACCTTGTCTCAGCAGCTTGCAAGCAAATGCAGCCCCCTGCACTGGAAAAGTTCCCCCCCCCCCACCTTGGTTTAAGACACTCAGAGGCCACACCTTCCCGGACAGAACCAGGCGTGGCGAGTGTGCAGCCCTGAAATGTGTAAGGAAGGTGTCGCTAGCTGCAAAGCAAACACGGGACCTACCCAGCTTAATCTCTTCGCTTTTGTAGTTGGGCAAATCCATCGAATCCACTGGGAATTCCCTCAGGTTCATGTCCTTCCTGAAAATGCAAAGGAGGTAAGTTGTGAGTCTGATTTACTGTTCCGGCGAATATCTGGGGCTCATGTTCATGCGCAGGCTTGGACGCCTCGGAGCTGAATGGTCCACGTATCCCTGACTATGTGACTAGGTAGCACCTTCATGCAAAGGTGAGCCAGTTTGGTCTAGTGGTTAGGGAGCCGGACTCTTATCCGGGAATTGCGGGTTAGATTCCTCACTCCTCCATGAAGCCAGCTGGGTGACCTTGGGCTAGTCACAGCTCCATTCTGAGCTCACACAGCCCCCCTACCTAATTGGGTGTCTGTCATGGGGAGAAGAACAGAAGGTTTGTCAGCCGCTTTGAGTCCCCTTAAATGGGTGAGTAAAGCGGGGTACAAAAGCCAACTTTTCTTCTTCTTAATGCTCATTTGATAACTTTACCGGTTTTTAATGTTGTCACCCGCCCGGAGACCCGGTGTAGGGTGGGATAAACATTGGGATGGATGGATGGATGGACGGACGGACGGACGGATGGATGGATGGACAGATGGATGGACGGATGGATGGATGGATGGATGGATGGATGGATGTTCATTCTATCTATATAGAGAATACACTTCTACTTACTCATCATATTTCTTCACACTGTACTGAAAACCTACATAAAGAGAAAGAAAAGGTGCATTTATTACTCAAGGGCTAAACCACCCTGATGTGATATTTGCTCTTGTAATAAACAATGCCATCAAAATTTTAATTGCGTGCAACATGTCCATAACTGCAAATTTGAATCAAAAATTCAAATTAACAGATTCAAATTTGCTTAATTTGAATCGAATTTGGTTAAATTCAAATTGTAAAGATTTGAATCGAACTGAATTTTTGGATATTTGATTCGAATCGAACCCCAACAATTGCATTGGTGCTCACTCCTAGTCTGAAGGTGGGGAGGAAAAGACTGTTCCTTTGCTGAGCGTCTTCACAGCTCATCCAAACACATAAGAGTGAAGGTACCAGACGCACCTCAGGAGGGAAGCTATTCCACAACCGGGGGAGCCACCACTGAAAAGGCCCTATCCCGGGTGCCCACCTTTTTTGCTGCTGTGAGTGGCAGTACAACCAGGTGCCCCCCCCCCTTCCAGATCCTTTGGCATGATCTAACTCAGGAAATTAAATAGTATGGAAAGAAAAGGATTACTCATTTTATCAATGTCCCTCCTCACTCTGAAGCTGGAGTGAAGCTGGATTAAAACCTAGGTGTGAATGCAGCCATAGAATCTAATTTCAGTAACTGCCCACAGGCTGGTTCTGACTGAAGGAGTTAGGTAAGTATTTAATGTATTGGGGGGGGGGGGACAAAATTGCTGACCTCGCCTCCGATGTTTGCGTGTGACAAGCACCACAAGGATTAGGAGCAAGATAAACAGCAGGAGCGTTGCCAGGATGTAGCCCAGTTGCTGGAAGAAATGTGTGTGGCCCTCGGGAATGATGACGTTGATCACACTGTGTCCGCGTCCCGCTTTGGGATCTGGGTTGGAAAGGAAGATAAAGCGAGCAAGCAGGCACGTTGGGTTAGTCAACGGGTTTTCTCAAAGGGGATAAGAAATATGATAGCGGCTCCTCCAACATTTTAAATTCAGAAATCAGAAAACGGATTAAAAGTGGATTCAGGACGGATTTGACATTTTCAGAGTGCGGATATGTTGTGGATACATCTAGGATACGTATTTATTCATATCAGATACATATTCGTATTGGACACATTTATTCATATAGATACGTGTTTGTTTGTATCAGATACTTATTTGTTCATTTCAGATATGTATTGGATATGTATTTATTCGTATAGATACATATTAGTTCATATCAGATACGTATTCGTTTGTATCGGATACATATTTATTCATATAGATACATATTTGTTCGTATCAGATACATATTCATTTGTATCAGATACATATTTATTCATATAGATACGTATTTGTTCATATCAGATACGTATTTATTCATATAGATATATATTCATTCGTATCAGATACGTATTTGTTCGTATCAGATACATATTTATTCATATAGATACATATTTGTTCATATCAGATACGTATTTATTCATATAGATATATATTCATTCGTATCAGATACGTATTTGTTCATTTCAGATATGTATTGGATATGTATTTATTCGTATAGATACATATTCGTTCATATCAGATACGTATTCGTTTGTATCGGATACATATTTATTCATATAGATACATATTTGTTCGTATCAGATACATATTTGTTCATTTCAGATATGTATTGTGAAAAGTTATTTTCTCTATCACACAACCCTAGAACCAGGGGACATCTACGAAGCCGAAGGGCAGGAGAGTTGGATCAGACAAGGGGAAGGATTTCTTCACCCAGAGGGTCATCAGCCATCAAAAGCCAGAAGAGGTGGTCACAGCTACCAGCCTAGGTAGCTTTAAGGAAGGGTTAGACAAATTTACGGATGGCAGATGTATCAATGGCTACCTGAGTACATCTTTCAGGCCGAGGGGACAAGCAGGATGCTTTTAAGGCCATTTGCTGGGATTCGAGAGCAGGAGAAGGTTTGCCCTTGTCTCTGCTTGAGATGCCCATGAGCATTTGGTGGGCCACTGTGTGAGACAGGATGCTGGACTAACCTGTACCTGTACACATACGAATGTCCAGATAGATCCAAAATTTGAAATTTGATTTGAATGTTTACATTTGAAATTGGGGACATTCTATTCAAGTTTGAATTCCAAAGTTTGGCCCATTTGATCAGATTTCAAATGCCTACAAATATTTGTGCATATCTCTCTAGCACACGGCTATCATAACATTCTGAGTTCGAATGTCCGAATTTGGCCAAATTTCAAATGTTATGAATATTTGCGTGCACCCCTAATCCAGACTCCTGCTTTCTGGGCAGAAAACAGACTTGCTAAAATTGCAGGATTGCTTTTTATTTTACTTTAGAAGAGAGAGAGAGAGAGAGAAAGGTCTTTTCGCGTCCTAAAAAACAGCATCTGGAACTTCGCAGCAGCTTGTTCCCTGGTTCTTGGCTTTTCTGAGGCAGGAGCATATCAGGAAATCAGTACAACTGGACTTAGCAAAGGAAGGGGCCCCTCTCCCCATCCCCTGGGAGTCCATGTAAACTTCAACAAGGACAGAACTGAAAAAGAAGGGGAAAGTGCAGAAAACCGACAAAGGTTTCCTTTAGATCTTAATCCAGGCAACGTTTCAAGCCTGGAACCGTTCCTTAGACAGGAAATATCATTCCACTTACAAGATAAACATGGCCTGGTTCTTTCTTTCTTTTCTCTCCCTTGCCTTCAGAATCTGAAGTTAACTCTACTGCTTTTCAGCAGAAGGTTCTATTCCTTTGTTACAAGGCGTTATTGCCGAGGAACTAACATTCATTGCAGAGAGAGCTGTTTTGTAACGGCACTAAGGATTGTGCACAGATTTTGTTTTTTGGCATTCAATTCAGAATGAATCAAATGTTCAAAAATCTATATTTGTACGAATAGATTGCATTCGAATGTGGTAAAATTCTATGCAATACTAATCTATTTGTACGTATTCGTACAAACACTTGATACGTATCTCATGTGAAGAGATACGTATCTAATATGAAGAGATACGTATCTGATACAAATAGATACATATCTGATATGAACAGATGTGTATCTAATATGAAGAGATACATATCTAATACAAAGAGATACATATCTGATACAAATAGATTCATATCTGATATGAACAGATGTGTATCTAATATGAAGAGATACGTATCTGATACAAATAGATTCATATCTGATATGAACAGATGTGTATCTAATATGAAGAGATACATATCTGATACAAATAGATTCATATCTGATATGAACAGATGTGTATCTAATATGAAGAGATACATATCTAATACAAAGAGATACATATCTGATACAAATAGATACATATCTGATATGAACAGATGTGTATCTAATATGAAGAGATACATATCTAATACAAAGAGATACATATCTGATACAAATAGATTCATATCTGATATGAACAGATGTGTATCTAATATGAAGAGATACATATCTAATACAAAGAGATACATATCTGATACAAATAGATGCATATCTGATATGAACAGATGTGTATCTGATATGGAGAGATACGTATTTGATACAAATAGATATGTATCTGTTCCTATCAGATACATATCTGATTTGAACAGATACATATTTTAGGAACAGATACGTATCTGATACGTTTCCCCAACTTAACTAATGTCCGGACTATTCGTACGAATGTCCAGAAACATTCGTATTTGTTTTAATGTTGGCATACGAATATCATAACATTCGACTCAAGTTTCAAACGTTACGAATATTTGTGTCCATCCCTAAATGGCGCTCACGATCCCAAGGGAGGAAAGTTCCACCATCTTATATAAGAATATCAGATAGCTTCTGCTGGATCCAACCCAATGGCCCCACCTGGTTCTATTTTTACAGTGGCCAGTACAAGTCCTGGAAGCCAGACAAGATGGGCATAAGCTCACAAGCATTCTTCTGACGTATTATTTTTTGTTTTAGTTATTTATGATCGCCCACCCCCATGAAGTCAGGGTATGACGGAAAAGAGAGAGTGGAGGGGCTTTCTCCCCTGCAAGTCCGCATAATGAGCTACCAGTGGGAATACAAAAAAGTGGAGCTGAATGCTGATTTAAGAAACCAGATTTAAATCCGGACTAAATTGTCCAGTGGGGATACATCCTTGAAGACTTAAGACACTCTGCAGGTTAACAGGAACCTGAGGATTTTGTCTTAGCTCCTTCCTCGGAACAACACAAAATAAAAACCGGTCTGTCTGAGCCCTGGACTTCCATAGAGCAAATACTCCTTCCAACCTTAGGCCTGTTTGCACTTGGCTTTATTCTGGAGTATATCCTGGAATAGGGGCCTGCTGCCCACATGCTACTGCAGGCTACAGTAGACCCCAAGGAAGCCCTGCCTGAGTTTGCGTTAACATGTGGACAACTGTCCTCTGTCCTGAGATATGTTCTAGAGTAAGGCCAAGTGCTAACAGGCCTCTAAGTCTGGAGATGTCAGCTGCCTGATCTAGAGGGTCTCCAAGGAGATGCATGCCGTTCCGGTGGAGTGACTTATTCACCGTTTCTGATCGCTGACACAAAAGGCAAAGAAGCAACGCCCTACAAAGGAATGAGTTCCTGGCTTACTGTCCAGGCTGGTGAGAGCAAGCAAGCATGTGTGATTCTATTTTATCTAAACTTGGCAACCAGGTGCATTCTTCTTTCCTCCTGGTTAAGGTCTGCGCTCCAGGGCCAGGCAATTTAATTGCAAAGAGTTGCCACGGGCTTTGAAGGATTTCTTGGGAAAGATTTTATTTTCTAAGGCTCCTAAGTGCGTTACGATTTAAGGATCTGTTAAAATGGACGGTATTTCATAATGCGGCAAAAATGAAAACCATGCATAAAAAAGCATACAAAAACCTCTCCCTTGTTACCGAATGTTTTCTGTCCTTTTTGTGACGCTGGGGCTGTGTTCACACCTAAGTTTTACTTCGGCTTCAATCCACTTTAAGAATGAAATAACACACCAGCAAGGAGAACAGTCTTTTTCTTTCTGCAGCATCTAACTCAAAGGTGGATCTTCTGAGTTAGATAACGCTGAAAGAAATCAGCTTGTTGCTTTATTGATGCATTCTCTCATTCCGAAAGTGGACCGAAGCTGGATTAAAACCTAGGTCTGAACACAACCTGGCTGTATTTAGATGTTTATGCTCATCTTTCTACCCCTCTGAGTAGGAATCTACACAAATATTCAAAATTCAATCAAATTCAAATCAAATGTCTATACATTCGAACTTAACATTCAAATGAATTTTTTAACCTTTCAAATAATTCATATGAATTATTTGGGCATTCATATGTCTATGGATACATACGCATTAAATATGTACCCATATGCAGTTTGGTCTAGTGGTTAGGGAGCCGGACTCTTCTCTGGGAATACCGGGTTCGATTATGCCTCCCCCATGAAGCCAGCTGGGTGACCTTGGGCTAGTCACAGCTCTCTTCTGAGCTCTCACAGCCCTACTTGCCTCACAGGCTGTTCTGTTGTGGGGAGAAGAACAGAAGCTTTGTCAGCCACTTTGAGTCCCCTTAAAATGGGTGAGAAAAGTGGGGTAGAAAAGCCAACTCTTCTCCTTCTTCTTCTTCAATTCGAATCAAATCTGAACACTTATCATGTACGAACCCAATCCCATATGAATGTCCAAATAATTTGAACGAATTGCTCCGAAATTCAAAATTGGAATCGAAGCTTTAAATTCGAATTTAAGGACATTTGATTTGAATTTGAATGTTGAGATTTTGTCAATCCGATCGAATTCTGAATGCATTCGAATATTCGTGCGTATCCCTACAGCCACTGCCATGAAGAGTGCCAACATATTCTAATTGATTTCTATTCTTTGCTCAAGACGATCGTGACGAACCTGCGGTGGGCGTGCTGTGACGAGTGAGGTTCACCACCACCACCTTCCTTTCCGGTTCCAGATCTGGTTCTGGTTCTGTGATGGATAAATGGAAGATCCTCCGCTCATGAAGGCCGCAGTAGTGGTGATGAAGGTGGCATGAATAGATGCCTTCATCCGCCACCTCCAAAGCAGATATCCTCAGGGAAAAATCTCCAAGGGCAAATGCCTTTTCGGTGATATTCATCTTTTTCCGGATGAAGAGTGGGCCGTAGGAGCGCCCCTCTCCGGAGGCATAGAGGTCGATGAGGCGGTCCGCCCGGTCATGCGGGACGCCAGGAGGTTGACGGTCCCAGTGGACCACTTGCTGGTCTTCTTCATCATGCCGCTCGGTCCAAACTTGGTTCCGGTTGACACAGGGAAGTACCACCGAACCGCCTTTCAGAGCCACAATCACAACCTTTTCCCCATCCCAGAATCTCTGGACTTCTTTGGCTGCGGAAGAAAGCGCATGTAGAAGAGATAAACAGTTTGGGGGCAGATGTTTTACCCGTTCCTTTCCGCAAGCAGTGAGAGGTTTAACATTTCCTCCGGTCGTTCTTCAGAGGGCCAGACATTTATTACACCTGCGTTAGATGGTTTCCATACCTGCAGAGACAGACTGAACGAACATCTAAGAGGCCCAAGAAGAAATAATGTGGGCAGTAGAAGGTATAGCACAGTTTGGTCCCCACAAATCCTGAATGTCTGGAAAGGTTTGTTTTATTTAACAAATGAGTTCTAACGCCAGTTTCTGTCCAAGTTCAGCACTTCAAAAATGAATGGATTCATTCAACTTCTGAAGAGTCAAGAAAAAGCTCAAAAAGAAAGAAAGAGAGAGAAAGGAAGGAAGGAAGGAAGAGAAAGAAAGAAAGAAAGAAAGAAAGAAAGAAAGAAAGAAAGAAAGAAAGAAAGAAAGAAAGAAAGAAAGAAAGAAAGAAAGAAAGAAAGAAAGAAAGAAAGAAGACTATGGCTTGCTCAACAGCTAAGGCCTCTCCTGGACAGAGATGAATTGGCCACAGTTATCCATGCTCTAGCAACTTCCAGACTGGACTACTGTAATATGCTGTACATAGGGCTACCCCTGAAGACAGTCCAGCTGCTAGACTGCTGGCTGGACACACATCATGCCGGTCTTAAAAAGAGTTGCCCTGGCTGGCAATTCACTACCAAATATCTGGAGGGAGGAATGCCTTCTCCCATATCGACCTGTCCATGCCTTAAGATCTGCAGATGAGGCCCTCCTGGCTGTACCGCTACCCGGGGTAGGACCATCCCAGTGGTAGCCCCCAGATTATGAAATACTTTCCTCATTTCACATGCCCAGGAGGGCAGTGAAGATGTAGCTCTTTGTCTTGGCCTTTGGCTAAATAAGGAAACAGCTTCTCCTCCCCAATTTCAGGCACTATTATGGTTTTAATATGTTCATTTTATATTTGGCTTTTAGTGCTAAAACCTACACCGAGACCTGAAGGTATAGGGCATGATAAAAATTCGGATGGATGGATGGATGGATGGATGGATGGATGGATGGATGGATGGATGGATGGATGGATGGATGGATGGATGGATGGATGGATGGAGATACCCGCCCGGAGATCTTTGGGTATAGGGAAGGGTAGGTGGATGGATGGATGGATGGATGGATGGATGGATGGATGGATGGATGGATGGATGGATGGATGGATGATGATGATAATGATGATGATGATGATGATGGATAAAGATAGATGATAGATAGATATTTTTCTTTTTCTTTTTTCTTTTTGCTGTGATGCATTTAAAATAAAAGCTATGCATCACATAGCATCTCTGGAAACACCGCTCTAAACTTTGCTTTCCCCTTTTCTTTTTCTCTGAAGACTCCTTGGGAGGAAATGCTTTCGATAACCACAAGCATTTTAATTATAAGCCCAAGCCCTTCCATTTGATCCATGTAAGTACAGCCAAAAAAGCAAGATTGAAGGCTGGCTTGAACAAAGAGTGGACGAATTTACAAGAGGCGCATCAGGAGAAATCAAAACAGGGTGGCACCCATAACGAAGCAAAACACACACTTGACACACACACAGGGGCCTGTTCCCACCCACGTCCACAAACTCCAAGCCTTTTTCCCGCCGGCCACCCAATTCCCTGCAAAGCGGTTACCTCGTTTGGTGACGTCAAGCTGGATTTTCACAGTCTCATACAGATGGCAGTAATGGTGGTGGAGGCTGCAAGAATAAATCCCTTGGTCGCTCTCGGAGATGTCTTGATTTAACGGGGGTGGAAAAGAAGAAGAGAAAGCGATACTCAGCCTTTAGAATCAAGATCAACAATGGAAGACAGCAGAGGAGGCTTGCCACTAGAGATTCAAATCGAATTCCCAAAAATTCAACTCGATTTGAATGTTTAAAGTTTGGCTTAAACCAAATTTGAGTCGAATTAAGCAAATTCGAACCGATTCGGTGGAACTTTCGATTCGAATTTGCACTTGCAAATTTGTAGACGCTCGTATGCAGCTCCTCTGAGTCCGTGCGCATCCATACATGGTCGTATGCATCCCGTAGTTATCCCAGGTGCAACCCGTCTTCATCTTGCGTACGGATGCGGGAAAGGTGCAGATCTTCAAGTGCGCATCACGTACAAACACGTACACTTACGGATGTCCACGTAATTCAAACAAATCGATCCAAAATTAGAAATTCAAATTGAATCTTTAAATTCAAATTTTAAGGACATTCGATTTGAATTTGAATTTCCAAATGCAAACGAATTCAATCGAATTCTGATTGTTTTGAATATTTTTGCGCACCTCTAGCCCTCACCTTTAATCACCAGTGAGAAATTGCCATCTACAAACGCATCTTCGGGCATGAAAATCCGGCCTTGATTGTAGGAGCTGTAAACCCGTTGGTCGCCAGCCGAATACATATCACACAGCCTCTCCGCGTTGTACTCCTCATACTGGTTTCGGTACAGATCCCAATGGGCCACACGCTGACGGTCATTCAGCCGGTCCTGAGTCCAGACCATGCGGTAGCTTTTGCAAGAGAGAACCGTCTGGGAGCCGGCCTTGGCCGTGATGTTCAGCACGGATACCACCACGCTTTCGGGGTTGGAGGCATCTGCTGGCACTTCAAGGAAGGAGAAAAGGGAGAGAGAAATAGTTCAAACTCCCAATAGAAAAGCTTTTCATCCAGCGTTATAAGCGCAAATACGTATAAGATTCACACCGATACATGTGCGATACACGCAGATCTGTACATCGGAATATTCGAATATCCAAAGAGATTTTTCCAAAGATCCAAAATCCGTTCAAATGCCTAGATTCAAATGTTATTAAATCCTGTTTGAATTTGAACGTCACTATTTGTTGGATTCGAATTCGATTTTTGAATTTTCAAATATTCGTGCACATTCCTACGATGCGGTCATAAGGGAAAAATACTAGCTTGCAAATAACCAAATTTCTGCACAAGGCTTCTCCAAAGGCTTTACAAAGCATTTGAAATTACTACGTTCCTCTACGTTCCCCGGCTCATTCGGCTTGGGGGCCACCACCAAGTGGAGCATGAAATATTAATATTATCATTTACCTGAATAGGGATGAACAGCAGACTCTAAAAGAAGAAAAAAGGAAATGTATTAGTGACCACAATCAATGGAGCATTTACAATTATTTTATTTATTTATTTCCATTTCTATCCCACCCCATACCCAAAGGCGGGTAACAACAGATCAACCAGCATTTAAAAAACATATTAAAAACAAGACACAGGTAAGAAACATACTAAAAACAGGTATTAAAAACAAGGTATTAAAAACAAGGCACAGATTAAACTAAGGTACGTAATTAAAAGCTCTGATTTAAGCCATGCATTCAATGGTCTGTTAATAAAACTGTGACCAAGGGGGAATGAGTCAACCTTGACCAAAGGCTAAGGCAAAAAGCTATGCCTTTACAGCCCTCCTAAATGACAACAGGAAAGGGGCACGGCGCACCCCAGTGGGGAGACCATTCCACAGTCTAGGGGCCACTACTGAAATGCTCTGTCCCAGGTGCCCACCAACCTCACTATCAAAGGTGGTGGAACAACCAGGAGGGCATCTTCTTTAGATCTTAAGGCATGGGAAGGACGGTATGGGAGAAGGTGGGTGTTCCTTCTCAATTATCCTGAGAAGGGGGAACCAAACCCGGTATTCCCAGATAAGTGGTTACTAGTGGTCTAGTAACCCCTGGACCAAACTGGCTCACGGAGTGATGCGTGTGTGCCTCTCTGAGAAAACACTGCAAACTTTTGCCTATTCTTTCACTTATTTCTCACGAATGTGAAAAGTTTTCCCCTGACTGCATAATTCTTTGGGAACGGCAGTCCTACAATTGGCCCTTCCCATCGTTTTACTGTTTTTCTTGCTGGTGGGGCTCTCCTGCGGCCAGAGGAAAAGCCCACGGAGAGGCAGGAACCCTCCCTCTATGTGGCCTGAAAGCTCAATAAAGACGGTGCTGAACAACTATGTTCACATCCCAAATTGCTGCTCTGTGTCAAGGCAAAATTGCAGCCTTTTTGCTTGGCAAATGTGACGCCAACACGGAATGCAGGGGAGGGTGGAGCGTACTAGGAATGTGCGTGAACGTTCGAATTTTGAAAGCTGATTCAAATGTCAAAAAATCAGATCCGATTCGGATATTTAAAAGCTGAATATCATAAAATCCAACTCGAATCCGTAACATTCGAATGTTAGTTTTGTATTTAAAGATACAAATGTCGACAACATTCATATCTGTTATACGAATCTGTGCTCATTCTGTAAAAAAACCCGTATGCATCCCATATTATCCCATAGACATCCTGTTTTAATCCCATACTTTAGCGCAGGATACATATAGGCCCTTTCTGCACTTGGCCATGTTCTAGAATATATCTCAGGATAGCAGTCTGCTGGCCACAAGCTAATGTAGACTATTGCAGGGCTCATCTGGGGCCTTCCACAGTCTGCACTAGCAGGCAGGTAGCAGGTCCCTATTCTGGGATATATTCCAGAATATGGCCAAGTGCAGAAAGTCCCATAGTTTCCACACAGATTCGTATATGACAGACACGCAACTGTACATTTGAATTATTCAAAAATCCGGGCCGGATTTTTGAAAATCTGATTTGAGTTCAAATGCCGACCTTCGACGGATTGAAATTGAATTTCTGATTTTTTGAATATCAGTGCACCTCCCTAATCCCTGGTCCATGCAGAGGCTTGGCTGCTTCTTTGGCTGCTTCTAACCATGTGCAAAAGAAACAACTTAAAAACCACCAGGGAACAACTTTATCTCAAAGAAAGGGATAGCTAAATGGATTTGTTCTGTACCCTCTCATATAACACCTAATATAGGAGGAAGGGAGGGTGGAAGGGAAGGAGGGAGGGGAGGAAGGGAGGGAGGGTAAGAGGGAGGGTGGAAGAGAGGGAGGGAGGGAAGGCGGAAGGGAAGGAGGGAAGGAGGGAGGGAAGGAGGGTAAGAGGGAGGGTGGAAGAGAGGGAGGGAGGGAAGGCGGAAGGGAAGGAGGGAGGGGAGGAAGGGAAGGAGGGTAAGAGGGAGGGTGGAAGAGAGGGAGGGATGGAGGGAAAGTGGAGGCACAGCAAACTCCTGAGAGTCACCAGAGAATGCCCCTTGCAGAATATTATCCTGGGGGAGCCGCACATGTGCCTGGGAGGCCATCACGAGGGGCAATGTTGGATTCCTCCCACTATCTGGAGGGAGGGACGCAGGCTAAGATGTAAGTGACCCCTTCATTTTGGCATCCCTGTAGTCACCAAGACAGCCTACAGGATGTGGGAAATGAGCTGCTAGGAACCCCTCCCTCTAATGCCCCAAGCAGGGAGCACTGGGTCCCATTAGTACCTTAAGGGAAGGCCTGCCAAAGGTGCCGGAAATGCCAAACGGCTTTCACGTTGCAAGCGTGCAAAGAAACCCTCCGCGTTTCAAGATCAACGCAAGGAACACGGTCTTTGCTTGCAGATTCCACAGACCCAATTTGTGGCCAATCTGCTTTTAAAAAAGCATCGAAACATCCTGGCTGCCTTTCCAAAAAGCAGGAAATTCACCAGATGTGACTTTTTTTTTTCTGGAACAGTGTGATATGCAAGCTGCTCAGAACAGCATTTAATCCTCTGCTTGTAGGGGCGTGCATGAATGCATTTTTTGAGATTTGGTTTGATTCGAATGTTTAAAATTCAAATTTATCCAAATTCTAAGCAAATTAAGCAAATTCGGATCTATTCGTTCAAAACGTTTCATTCGAATCTGCACTTATGAATGTCAACAACATTCATAGATGCTGGTACACACCTTCCCCGGGTCTGTACACATCTGTATGCATCCATACACATCTGTATGCATCCCGTAGTCATCCCGTATGCAACCCATCTTCATCCGATATGAATCTGTACAAATGTGTACAGATGTGGGAAAGATGCAAATCTTCAAGTATGCATAGTGCGTGAATGGCTGAATAATTTGAATGAATACAAGTCAATCCGAAATTCAAATCAAATCTTTAAATTCAAATTTAAGGACATTCAATTTGAATTCGAATGTTGAAATTCAGTCGATTCGATCGAATTCCGAATGCGTTTGAATATTTGCGCACAGCCCTATCTGCTTGACTTCTTTTCTTGTAGCAGGTTTATCTAAACCAAGCCTGGAAAAGAAGGCCCAAGGGTTTTGGATTTCTTGGTGGTCTCTCATCCAAGTATCAGTCAAGGCATGGGCTACAATCCCAGGGTCCAACTTGGCTTCTACAGCCAGAGAACCTGGAATGGGTGGGTAGCGCCAGATGGGCGGGCAGCTAGAGGATGGCTAGTGCCAGCTGTCTCCTTGCTTGCCTTCGCCTGCTTCCATTTTTGTCAATCACGCATGCAAAGCTCTTCCAAAATAATTTAGAGTTCTTTGACAGATACCTTGCGATGTGCTCATTCTACTCCATTGCTCTCAGCAGCTGTTTCTCCCAAGGCAGCTTCAGAGTGATGCCCTCAGGATGCCATAACAGACTCACCTGGCCAAAGGTTTTTATTTGATTCACAAGGCCTTCTTCAAAACTCTCATGATGCTCCCAATGGTATTGCTGAAACGCAGCTCCTAGGAGCACGGATTTCCACCTTTTCCACTTAGCACTAGAGTACCCATTAAGGGTCCTTAATGGGTACTCTAGTGCTAGGGGTTTTTTTGGGTCCTTTAGTGCTAAGTGGGAAAACACCCATTGGCAGAACAGGGCTAGGAAAGGGGGGGGGGGTCTTTCTAGAATCAAAATCTGAACGCTCCAAAAACCGATTCAAATCCAACCGAAATCAAATCCAAACCCGATTTTGAATCCATTCGTTCAAATGTTATATTCGAATTTGAAGGTAACAAACGTCGACAACATTCGTATGTAACTGTACACATTTAGTACCCGTCCCATTTGGTCCCGTATGCATCCCGTTTTCATTCCGTATTATAAGAGCGAATGCATACAGATAGGTATAATATTTGTACAGATATGTATGTAATACACACGTATCCGTACATCTGAATTGTTCACATGAATGTTGCGGAGCATTTGAAATTCGTTTGAATAGTCTAAACTGGACTGTGAGGCTAGTAGATATTTCTTTGGAGCTTCAAGCTGAAGTTAAACCAGAGCAGAGCCAGTTTAGAAAGTTGGCAGCCCTGGCCTAAGCCCAAGCCATGGAATTGCCACCCTGATTTTTCCTTAGCAGGCTGGTTTCTTTGTCCTCCATCAACACCAACATCACACCCAGAAATTGTCTCTCTCTTGAAGCCACAGATGTTCAAGCAAGGCGCATGGGTTGTTTTTCCACTGTCACTAGAAGTACCCATTAAGTACCCATTAACGCCATTACGTACCCATTAATGTGTACTTAATGGGTACTTTGAGTGACAGTGGGAAAACACCCATGGGCTCTTTTGCTTTTCTTACAAGCTCTGCCTGGCTGGGATTCTTCCCAGCGGTGGAGAAAGGAACCCAAGCAAACCTTAACTACTGAAATGGAAAAACCAGCTGTGCCAAACCTTTTACATAACATGCTTTTATTCTATAGAAGTGGGATCCTCAGGGGAAAGGAATAATAATAATAATAAGAGTTGGCTTTTCTACCCCGCTTTTCTCACCCAGTTTAAGGGGACTCAAAGCGGATGACAAAGCTTTTCTATTCTTCTCCCAGCAACAAACACCCCGCGAGGTCGGTGGGGCTGTGAGAGATCAGAAGAGCGCTGTGGCTAGCCCAAGGTCACCCAGCTGGCTTCATGGAGGAAGAAGAAGAGTTGGCTTTTCTACCCCGCTTTTCTCACCCAGTTTAAGGGGGCTCAAAGCGGCTGACAAACCTTCCGTTCTTCTCCACAGAACAGAACACCCCGTGAGGTAGGCGGGGCTGTGAGAGCTCAGAAGAGAGCTGTGGCTAGCCCAAGGTCACCCAGCTGGCTTCATGGGGGAGGGCGGAATTGAACCCGGTATTCCCAGATAAGAGTCAGGGTCCCGAACCAGTAGACCAAACTGGCTCAAAAGAAGATGTTCTGCAGACATCTGTCTCAAGCCCAGGGTTCTTTTCATCAAAGGAGGAGGAGGAGGAGAAAGAGAAGAAGAAGGAGAGTTGGCTTTTCTGCCCTGAAAACCATGGGAGAAGGAGGGAGAACTCAATACCCCCCCTTTAGAACTGACCTCCAAGAAGCATCAGCAAGCCCGCCAGGCGAAATGCGGCCGTTCCTTCCATGTCTCCTTTTCCGCCCTCTTCCCAGCCTCTCTCTCTCTCCGCTCTCCTTCCACACGGCAGTTCCCCAATTTCTTGCTTGCTTGAATACACTTATGATCTCATCGGTTCACAGGACCAAGAGCTGTGGGCTGCAGCCGCCCTGACCTGCACCTAAAACTAGGTCCTCACTCCTCAAGTCTCACGCTGTCCCGCCGATGGCTCTTTGCTTTCCCCAACCGCTTGCCCTCTGCTACCTCCAATGCATTGCAACGCCTACAATCTTTTTTGGAGAAACAGGGCTTTAGCAGAGGGTGGGAGAATCTACCCAGCTTTAGCCGGCCCCATCATACAGCTCCGTGCTTCAAAACAACCTCATCGTACCCTCCTCCCTTCTGGGTATGGTATTAATTTTCTTGGGCATTTACAAAATCCAGCTGTTCTCACTGTCTTGACTTTCCGCCAGATGTCTGCCTGGGTTCGGTTGCTGTTTTCTTTCCCTTCCCTTTTCCTCACTTCTCCCCGCCTCTTCTTCTTTCGTTGCTTTTGGTCTTTCGTCTTCTAGTCTTTCAGATCTCAGAAAACTGGACCATAAATTGACCTTTAGGGTCAAATACCTGAGGTGTGTGGCAAGGTGGATAGATAGCTCAGAAGGGTCTCTCCTGTAGAGGTGGGCACAGATGTATTTTTTACATCCGAATTCGAGTCTTATCCAAATCCTGCATCAGATGGGAGGGGACTGGCTTGAAGGTAGAGGCATTATCCACCTAATTCCAATAATTTGTGTACTGGGATCCTGTGGAGGCATGGGGATAGACAATGGGAGAAAGAAGAAGAGTTGGCTTTTCTACCCCACTTTTCTCACCCATTTTAAGGGGACTCAAAGCGACTGACAAAGCTTTTCTGCTCTTCTCCCCACAACAGACACAGGTGGGGCTGTGAGAGCTCAGAGGAGAGCTGTGACTAGCCGAAGGTCACCCAGCTGGCTCCATGGGGGAGGGCGGAATCGAACCCGGTATTCCCAGATAAGAGTCCGGCTCCCTAACCACTAGACCAACCAGCCCATAGAAACTGCGGCACTGAAAATCCTCTGTAACTGGTTGGCCACCGGCTATGGAAAGTCACAGGAATAATAGTGGGTTACATTTTGCAAGCCTGTAATTTAGGGCTGCTCTTTTAGTCTCTGTATTTGCTGCTCTATGGAAGCTGGAGTGCCCTGCCCCATATTGTGTCAGCCCCAGTGATGCTTGTGATAAATAAAATGGACCCCGGTATAGATACCTGGCTTTGTTCTAGGTGTGGCCAAAATTATGCCTCTCCAGTTATTATTTAAACCATTTCCATCTTGCCCTTCGGCACAATGCCAGGGCTTGGGTTGCCAACCAGCTAGCTATAGTGGTTTTGTGGGCTTAGGGTACATTCCCATACAAAATTAAAGGCAAATCCAGTCTGTTTTTGGGATCATCCAATCGCATTTAAATTTTTATTCCCGGAATTCACGAGGACTATACTGCTAAAATCCACAGAAAATAGTCCTCGAAAAATCTCCTCTCAGTCCTGTTTTGGTGGTTAGCCCACTTTTTTTCCCCTCAATCGGAACACTACCAAACTATTCGGGGAGATCTGCCTCTCAGGCTGTCGTCGTCCCCCCATCATTCTGGCCAATGCCTGCCATTGACGGGTAGGATTTCACATCTGGGAAGGTCTGGCCCCGGTCCTTCCCATCCCTGCAATGCTGGAGTCCCAGAGACCAAAAAAAAGTGTTGGATCTTTGAACAAAGATTTCCACTTTTTGTGAATGCCACTGTAATTATGAGAGCCCCGCTCGGTCCTGAGCAGCTCATTCAAAGCAAAGAAGGAAAGGAATCCCCTTTCTCTCTTTGAACCTGTGCAGGAACCACGATCATCTGTTCTCCTGCCAGCCATTTTGTCAGCCACTTTGTCAAAGTGGCTGACAAAGCTTTTCTATTGTTCTCCCCACAACAGACTAGCTGTGAGAGCTCAGAAGAGAGCTGTGACTAGCCCAAGGTCACCCAGCTGGCTTCATGGAGGAAGAAGAGTTGACTTTTCTACCCCGCTTTTCTCATCCATTTAAAGGGACTCAAAGTGGCTGACAAACCTTCCATTCTTCTCCCCACAACAGAACACCCTGTGAAGTAGGTGGGGCTGTGAGAGCTCAGAAGAGAGCTGTGACTAGCCCAAGGCCACCCAGCTGGTTTCATGGGGGAGGGAGGAATCGAACTCATATTCCCAGATAAGAGTCCTTCTCCTTTACCACTAGACCAAACTGGCTCTCTTAAGGTCTCTTTCAACTCTGAAAATGAGTTTTTCTTGGTGACAAAGGCGAAAAGATCATTTTTTAAAGTTTTAGACACTGATGACATGTTGTTTTCCTGCCAAGGCAATTAACAAGTCACAGCTTTCTTGTCTTGAAGTTTACAGAAAGGTTTTGGAAGAGAACAAAGCACTACCACCCCAAACTGGGATTTTTTAAAAAATTTTGTTTTAATTAATACTATTATTCTTGAAGTGTTGAGAACAATTTCCTAAACCGGTTGTCTGGATAACTCTTCATTTAGGTTGTTTTATATATAAATGTATTGCTTTCCTGGGCAAATCATCTGTTTTTCTGTTTCCTATTAATGGTTTTGTTATGAATTCCTGGAATTCATAAATGGAATCTTGGCCAAAGGCCTAAGCCAAGTTGCCGAGTGCTGCTTTATCCCAAAATGAGTAAGATGCATTGAGGCCTTATCTGCACTGGTCACTTTCTGGTATGGATCTTCATGAATACTTGCGAGATCCGGAATTCGTACAACTATCTACAAGCTCATAGATTTGTGGCCGAATCAAATGCATCCACAAATCAGATATTCAGATATCCATCAAAGCTTCAACTGAAGCTTTTGTGAATACCAGATCTCCCCAGACTTCCTACCCCCCATGTACTCCATTACCCGCACCATGCCTTCTTCCTAGGCCTCCCAGTTCTGCGTGCAAGCGTGTGCAGAACCGGAAGGGCTGTTTCAGGTTCCGGAAGGTTTATTTTGGCCTCCGGACAGCACCGGAACAGGCCTGGGAATGCCACCAGAGGTGTGCGCTGCAGTGGCGTCTCAGGACTATTTTGGCACACTTTGGACGCCGAAATAGGCCTTCCGCAGGCCACAAAAGAATCGTGTAAAGGAGATTTGGGGAGATAATATAAAAGGTGTGAATGTAGCAGCCTAAATTGAAGGCAGTCTGAGAACTGATGATCAGGAACTGGGTGTGAACAGGATTAGAACGGCTTCAGTTCAGTTTCTTAATGGGCCGGACTATTTCAGCAAGGTGTGATCACGGCCTCTGCTTATGGCTACAGGTTGTTTTAATGCCAGAGCTGAGAAGCTAGAGGTTTGCACATATATGTACCATCCTCAGCTTTCAACTACCTAGCTTTAAAGACAGTAAGAAAATTAAAGAGGTGATGCCGTCATTTTGATAAGGTCCACTTTGACCAAACCTCAATGGAAACGTTGAAGATGCTGCATTTAGAGGGTTGGATATAACTCTGTTTCCAAGTCTCAAGAATCCCAGTCCAAGAACTGAGAGTCATATGGCAAGAGTTAAAAGAGACGCCAACCCATTGCCTTCACACTTTCAACCACAGTGTCCCTTCCCTTTCACACACACACCGAACTGAGATGCTTCTCTCTTTTGAAGGCCATTTACTGCAACCCACAACGGCTCTCCACCTTCAAAAGCACCTCTAATCACATCTCTGCATCCCAGAAAGAGAAAGGGTTGAAAGACGCCCACAGGACCAAGGCCGTCCATACTGTTTCTTCTGATGGTTCTAACACTTGCCTGCGGATCCTTGATCACTTTGCTTTAGAGGAATAGGAACCGCCAAAACATAATTTGGGACTGCAGAAATGGTGGTGTGCACCACAGCTTGCAAAATGACCTCGTTGCCAGATTTAAACACACGGATTTAGACTGTGGCCAGTTTCTCAGACCTGAACTCTCTTGGAACAACATTGTACAATGTTTTAGATCAGAATTCTTAACCCCTCTTCAGTAAAGCAGGGTAATTTAGGACCATGGCAAAGTGAAAGTGTAAGGTGTATTTTTTAGAGTGCAGTTCAAAAGACATGATTTAAAACAGATTTAGGACTCTCCCGCCCCCAGAAGACAGTGGGGGGAGACCTGAAGAAATCAAGGCACCATATATGGGTTTGCTGCACAGATTATGGAAGAAGAGTTGGCTTTTCTACCCTGCTTTTCTCACCCATTTAAGGGGACTCAAAGCAGCTGACAAAGCTTTTCTATTCTTCTCCCCACAACAGAACACCCTGTGAGGTGGGTGGGGCAGTGAAAGCTCAGAAGAAAGCTGTGACTATCCCAAGGTCACCCAGCTGGCTTCGTGGAGGAGTGCGGAATTGAACCCGGTATTCCCAGATAAGAGTCCAGCTCCCTAACCACTAAACCAAACTGGCTCACCGGTTTTGATGCAAAGTATTCCTTGGATTGGAAGCAGTTTTGTCGACCTGTCATGTCCCCCATCTGACCAGGAAAAGCTCACGGTGACCTTGGAACCAGCCGTCCTGATCCACCTCACAGGTTGTGGTGCAGATAAAATGGAGCAGAGGAGGACAATGAGTGCCACCTGAAACCTTCTGGAAGAAGGGCAGGATACCATCCGTAAGACAAAACCCTCCCCTGGGCAGCACTCTGAGGGCTCGTGACACCAGTGGGTAGAGAGCAGTGGACGCAGCTCTTAGCCTTGGAGACCAGAGTACGCTTGCTTACAGGAAAGTCAAAGTTTTCTATGTGTCCTACAAACACGATCCATGATCACAGCCCCAGGATAAGCAGCAGCAGGCTTCAGAAATGTTACATTGTCATCACGATGGTTAGTCAAATGGCTACAATGGCTAAGGGTTATGTGACTTGTAGGGTGTTTCTGCACAGGCCGTTAAGACCTCATTAAGCACCCGAATCCAGTCTAATCACTCAGACCGCTCAGAGGAAAGCTCAACGGGCCCCAAATCCCTTGCTTCTGCTTTACAAACAAGTTATGCTCATGTTCAGAGATACTCTCCTTTGCAAGGGTGGGAAGAGTGGACAGATGTTACGAGCCAACTCCGTGTAGCCACGGCAGGATGAAATCATCCAGCAGGAAAGGAAATGGGCTTGACTCACGGTTACTCAAGGAAAATAATCTGAACGCCAGGGGCCCATTAACCACAACTGAATCCCTGCGAAGCGTCTTCACTTTTCTCCTCAGCCTCTCAATCTACACACACAGAGTTGATGATACTTACTCTTTACTCAGACCCATCCTGGCTGGAAGCCACTGCCCAGCTGCAAACGTTTAGCCAACTTTTCCAGACAGACATGAACCCTCCTTCCTGCCTCTGCGATCATCACTAGGAGGCATCGTTTAAGCCATCGGATGGGAGAATGTGGGCCTTAACACCATCAGAGAAGTTCTGCCGATTTTAGGAACTGAACATAACAGACTTCCAGCCACCATAGCTACCGAGCTCTTTACAGCCAGTATATGCAATGGATGAAATGTCAAACTTTGTGACCTAAGAGGAGCCCTGCTGGATCAGGCCACAGCCCATCTAGTCCATAAGGACCTAAGAGGAGCCCTGCTGGATCAGGCCACAGCCCATCTAGTCCATAAGGACCTAAGGGGAGCCCTGCTGGATCAGGCCACAGCCCATCTAGTCCATAAGGACCTAAGAGGAGCCCTGCTGGATCAGGCCACAGCCCATCTAGTCCATAAGGACCTAAGAGGAGCCCTGCTGGATCAGGCCACAGCCCATCTAGTCCATAAGGACCTAAGGGGAGCCCTGCTGGATCAGGCCACAGCCCATCTAGTCCATAAGGACCTAAGAGGAGCCCTGCTGGATCAGGCCACAGCCCATCTAGTCCATAAGGACCTAAGGGGAGCCCTGCTGGATCAGGCCACAGCCCATCTAGTCCATAAGGACCTAAGAGGAGCCCTGCTGGATCAGGCCACAGCCCATCTAGTCCATAAGGACCTAAGAGGAGCCCTGCTGGATCAGGCCACAGCCCATCTAGTCCATAAGGACCTAAGAGGAGCCCTGCTGGATCAGGCCACAGCCCATCTAGTCCATAAGGACCTAAGGGGAGCCCTGCTGGATCAGGCCACAGCCCATCTAGTCCATAAGGACCTAAGAGGAGCCCTGCTGGATCAGGCCACAGCCCATCTAGTCCATAAGGACCTAAGAGGAGCCCTGCTGGATCAGGCCACAGCCCATCTAGTCCATAAGGACCTAAGGGGAGCCCTGCTGGATCAGGCCACAGCCCATCTAGTCCATAAGGACCTAAGAGGAGCCCTGCTGGATCAGGCCACAGCCCATCTAGTCCATAAGGACCTAAGAGGAGCCCTGCTGGATCAGGCCACAGCCCATCTAGTCCATAAGGACCTAAGAGGAGCCCTGCTGGATCAGGCCACAGCCCATCTAGTCCATAAGGACCTAAGGGGAGCCCTGCTGGATCAGGCCACAGCCCATCTAGTCCATAAGGACCTAAGAGGAGCCCTGCTGGATCAGGCCACAGCCCATCTAGTCCATAAGAGCCTAAGAGGAGCCCTGCTGGATCAGGCCACAGCCCATCTAGTCCATAAGAGCCTAAGAGGAGCCCTGCTGGATCAGGCCACAGCCCATCTAGTCCATAAGAGCCTAAGAGGAGCCCTACTGGATCAGGCCACAGCCCATCGAGTCCAGCATCCTGCCTCACACAGTGGCCCACCAATTGCCCATGGGCATCTCAAGCAGAGACAAGAGCAAACCCTTTCCTGTTTTTGAATCCCAGCAAAAGGCCTTAGAAGCATCCTGCTTTCCCCGCCAGCCTGAAAGATGTACCTAGACATCCATTCTAGTAGCTATTGATACATCTGTCATCCATATATTTGTTCAACCCTTCCTTAAAGCCATCTAGGCTGGTAGCTGTGACCACCTCTTCCGGCAGCAAATTCCATAACCCGATGACCCTCCGGGTGAAGAAATCCTTCCCCTTGTCGGATCTGACTCTCCTACCTACTCATCATCTTCATAGATGCCCCCTGGTCCTACTGTTGTGTGATAGAGAAAAGAAATTTTCTCTATCTACCTTTTCTATACCATGCATAATTTTATATCCTTCAATCAGGTTCCCTCTTAAACGCCGTCTCTCCAGACTGAAGAGGCCTAGATGTTGCAGCCTGGTTTTATAAGGGATTTTGTTCCAGCCCCTTAATCATTCAGGTATAGGGCAGGATAAAAATATAACTAAGTAACCTAACCAACTACCCTAACCTACTAACCAACCAACCCACCAAATAAATATGAATCCAGCAAAGGATTATTCAAGATCAAGGAAAATAACCTCATTTTCATGGTGTTCACAAACTGACAGGGAGCAGACCAGCAGGGTGTTAATTTTTCAGTGTTGTGTGTGTGTGTGTGTGTGTGTGTGTTTAATGTTAAGAAGTGTTCCTGCTCAGTTTGGAAATGTAAAGGCAACTTTTGTTCCCATCTACAGGTTACTGAGCAGCTGGAATTCCTGGGGTACTTAGAAATTTCCAGACAGGAACTGCAGCAGGAGAGCCTGTCCTGCCCTGTCCTGAAAGGCTGCTTTGTGTATGTCAAGAGTTTTGGCCAGCCTGGAGTGTGCGCACCACAAACCCCACCAGTTGCAGACTGTGTAGGCTAATGCTGGTGGAGGGTGATGGGAGCTGTAGTGCCCAGCAGGTCAAAGGTACCAGGGTAAGAGATTGTGTATTTCTAAAAAGCAGCCGTGGGGGAAGAGGATTAGAAGGGGGAAGAAGAAAAAAGGAGGAACAGAACAAGAGTAGGAGGAAGGGACAAGAGGAAAAGGGGTTAAGGACTTAGAAACAAAGAAAGTCAATTACATGCTGATCATATGTAGGCTTTCACAGCCCGATCCAATCTTATTTGTAGCAGTTTTGGGGCTGTTATGCCATGTTTCTAGGTTTCTTCTTCTGAGAACTTAAGCTTTCAGATATAGCTGCAATATCCATCTTCAGAGGATTTTGCTCTTGGATGAGTCAAAGGCAACTGTTTTACTAGATCTTGTTTCCCTTCTTATAGATGTCAGTTCTTCCTTTATTTGAGTTGCTAATGAGAATGTATCTTCTTTTCCTGGCTGTACTCTGTTGGCATTGTTTCCTCAAGTGGAAGTGTTAACGGTGGATCGTTGAGGTTTACTTATTTATTATGTATTGGTGAAATTCCTGGGCGAGAGTGACCAGTGGCTTGCGTGTTTGCAGAACTCAGGTGTGAATCTCTGTTTTGCTTCTTTCTATACAGAGGTTTCCAGATGTTGCTGAGAAACAGACCTTGGTCCCTGTTAAAGTTGTGGGGATGTTGTATTTCAGTGGCCTCTCTAATAGGCAGTACCTTGGATATTATTTCTGTTTATTCAAATAAGATCTTGTGGTTTTCTGACCATGCATGACAGCCAGGAAAAGACCAATGACTCATTAGCAACCGAAGAACTGAAAAACAGCAGACATCTTTAAGAAGGGAAATAAGATCTAGTAAGACACCAGGCACCTTTGACTCGCCCAAGAGCAAAGATCTCTGAAGATGGATATTGCAGCTATATCCAAAAGCTTAGGTTCTCAGAAGAAGAAACCTGGAACACAGCATAACATTCCAAAAACTGCTACAAATGAGAAGTTACGCACTATTTATCTTTCCAAATGTCCTGGGAGCTAATTAATACATTAGCGGCAAAAAACAGCATTCCGGTGGTTTTGCGCTGTGGTAAAAAAGGGGGTTTCAATCTCTGTGTCATCCATTAAACCCAACTCTCTAACTCTTGCTGAATTAATTAACAGATCGTTTTAAAAAGCAGCTCCCAAGTGGGAGAATTAGAAGAAAGCAACTAGCCAGACTGAGGCAACACAGTTACTCTGGCAATGAGAAGAGGCAAAGTTCAAAATGTCTGACTACAGAGTGGGGCTTCTAAAGATGGAGATGCGGAACGGATACGGCCCTGGAAGACAGCACAGTGTGCGGATTTTGGAAGCAGCCAAGATGTGGCACAAAATCAGGATGAAGAGAATTGTGACAGGGACTTTCTTCACCGGAAGTGAACTAATGAGAATGGCTCGTAGCTCAATGGTAGAGCAACTGCTGAGAAAGCAAAAGGTCACAGATTTCATCTCGGTTGGGATGGCTGCATTCCATTCTGCCCTGGTTTGGCTGCTTGATAAAAGGAATCTTAACTCAGAAAACAAAACCCAAAAAGGCACTAAAAAGTACAAAAGCAGAAACTATTGTTTTGATGCTCAGAAGCTTAAAGTCCAAAATGTTTAACGCTGTATGTACAAGGCAGCAGGAACAGATGAAAGACATATATGAAAAACTCTGGAAGCTAAAATCTAAACGTACACCATGCTATGTGAAAAAACTATGGAAATCTGACTCAACCCTGCACCAGCATAAAGAGCGACACCACCCTCTAGAGGTGTTTCACAGCAAATTCAAATCTCAGAGGGAAAGATTTATGAACAAAACATTTCTGACTGTCTCCCCAGCTACACTTTCACATCACATCTGGGAGGAGATGGACAGTGTTGGAAGATGTAAGCAATACTCTAAAAAAGCAAGCACCAGCCCTCAGGTTGTACAACACGCGCTAATTTGAAAACCTGGATCACTGCATTAGAAACTCAGTCTTCACGCTGCACTAGAAGAGTGCACAAATGCAATTTTTGGGTCTGATTCAATTTGAATACTCAAAAATTCAATTCGATTCAAATGTTTACAGTTTGAATTTAACAAAATTCGATTTGAATTGAGCAAATTCAAATCTATTTGTTCAACTTTTTCATCTTCTTCGGGTCCGTACACGTCTGTATGCATCCCGTAGTTATCCCATATGCAACCCGTTTTCATCCCATTCAGATCCATACAAATGCATACGGATGCAGGAAAGGTGCAGATCTTCCAAGTACGCATCATGTACAAACCTGTACACATACAAATGTCCATGTAATTCGAACGAATAGATCCGAAATTCAAATAGAATCCTTAAATTTTAATTCAAATGTCAAAATTGTCGATTCAATCGAATTTCGAATGCATTTGAATATTTGTGCCTATCACTACTCTGCACTGTTGTTACTGTTTTATATCACTGAGTCAACGCTGACTCCTGGTGTCTATGTTCTGTTTGCCCAGGAGGCCTATAGTAAACACCCACAATAGTACCCTTTGTGTTGTTCTCTCCTTGTATTCTTACCCAGACTATTTCTACAATTCTTCTGTTATCTGAAAGATGAAGTTCTGTGGAGGTAAATGCTTTCCTTACATACAGTGCAACGCCTCTTCCCCTTTTGTTAAGCTTATTTCTTTTAAATAAGTTGTAACCATCGAACTTTGTGTTCCAATCATGCTTCAGTGACGCCAATGACTTATTTCTTTTCCTGTGTTAGTATTTCAAGTTCTCTTTGCTTGTTTCCCACGCTCTGGGCACTGACGTAGAACCATTTTAGTTTGTGGCAGATATCTCTTACAAGCTAGACTCCTCTAGTTTCTTTCCTAGCTTTCTGTCGTCGTTCTTTCCCTTTTCTTTTGATAGCAAGATCCTCATCTGTATGAATTAGCTGTATAATTTTGCCTGGACTTTTACATCCCTCCTCCTTTTGCTCTAGTTTAAAGCTCTTTTGATGAGTGCTACTCTCCAATATGTGCTTTCCTGTTTTAGTAAGATGCAGCCCATCTCTTGCAAGGAGCCCATCATAAAAGTGCCCCACTCCATGATCTAGGAATCCAAATCCTTCCCGATAGCACCGACGTAGCCAGTTGTTCACCTCTACAACTCTGTTCCATCTTCTTGTTCTATGACCATTCACTGACACAAGAGATGAGAAGACAACGTGTGCTCCCAGTTCCTTCACTTTCTTACCTAGGTCTTCAAAGTCCCTGCAGATAGAAGCAAAGTTCCTCCACGGGGCATTATTTGTTCCTGCATAAACCAATAGAAATGAGTAGTAGTCTGTAGGTCCGAAGAGTCTTGACAGTCTCACCCTGACAGCTAGACCACCAGGACAATGGGAACAATACTTTAATGTTGAAGAAGGAAGGTAATGAGCTCATACTAATAAACTAAAATGGAATGAAGGTGCCCATGTTAGCTAACCTTTAATCAAAAATAAAAAAGGGGGCAGCATCACCCTTTCACCCTCCCACCCTTGAGAAATATCTTCGGGGTCACCCATCCGGCTGGAGCTTTCTTTAGTCCAGCTTGCTTCCATATTCGCGTCAGATCTCGTTCAAACTTTTTCTGTAAAGGGAAGAGAAAAAGGAAAATAGGATCTGGTTAAGACTGTAGAAAACCTTCTCAGAAGAAAGCCACCGGGATAGTTTTCCAGCAGCAGCCAGAATCATTCATTCCATCAAGCTTTCGGGTGTCACAGGGACCTTTGTGTTCCCTTAATTCCATATATACCTTTATAAACATATATTTTTGTCTCGTCCTGTAGGAGGTCCTGAAGCAGGTCACAATAACATCAGTATGAAACAGGTCCAAGCGAATGCAATTTTCAGGATTTGATTCAAATGTTTAGAATTAGAAATTAACCAAATTTGATTCAAATTAAGCAAATTTGAATCTATTCGTTTGAATTTTTAATTCAAATTTGCACTGATGAATGTCGACAACATTCGTAGATGCCTGTACACATCTTCCCCGGGTCCGTACACATCTATACGCATCCATACACGTCCGTATGCGTCCCGTAGTTATCCAATATGCAACCCGTTTTCATCCCGTACAGATCCGTATAAATGCATACGGATGCAGGAAAGATGTGGATCTTCAAGTACGCATTATGTACGAACCAGTACACCTACGATTAGATCAGAAATTCAAGATTCAAATCAAAACTTTAAATTTGAATTTAAGGACATTCTATGTGAATTCGAATGTTGAAATTCGGTTGATTTGATAGAATTTTGAATGCATTCAAACACTGGTGCACACTTTATGCACTTTTTACTTCTCTCCAATTCAAGCTGCAAGGATCCCTTTCTAAAAATGTGTGTATTCTCTTTGATAGACCTCAAGATGGTACATCAACCTGTTGAGGCTGAGATAGTGAGACAAGAATCACTCACTGCGGGGCTAGAACTTAGTTCTTCTTTGTCCCAACTGGCCCATCAAACGAATTCTGAAGGCAATGATTTAGGGTGATTCAGAGCCCATTTAGAATCCATTAGTACCTGATTGGTACTGATCTGTCATGCGCTGTTCGCACACAGTACCCCTTTGTTCACACCAGCACAAGTGAAATCCGGATTTAACCAGGTCTTCAGGTCCTTAAATCCGGATTTACGGTAGACCCCTTTAATGGTGTGTTCAATCCAGTCTTCCACTGTGAAGACCGGATGAGAGGACACGCGTTCGCACTGCGAGCGAGGCAGTGGGGTTCAGGGGCAGGCTCAGTGGCCCCCATTTGCAGTGGGGCATCTCTGGCTCTGGCCCACCACCCCACAGATATGCAGGCCTGGACACCCTTCGTAGCAGGACTACGCAAACCAGCTACACAATCTGTGCCAGGCTTTGCAGCTGCTGCCTCTCCACCACACCCACAGTCGACGGAAGTGTGCCTTGACTGACGTCCATGTTGGCCATTCCTGCCGTGCTGCCGGCAGCCCTTCCGCCTCAGGCCAAATGGATCCTCCAGAAGGGGCTTCGGCGTCCATACTGCAACCCTGTTTAGCCACCATTGACAACAGGCGCTAGACAGCCAGTGCGGATGCATGGGCCCTTTCCGCACTTGGTCTTATTCTGGAATATATCTCAGGATAGGGGTCTGTCGTCTGCATGCTAATGGAGACTATGGCAGGCCTCACCTGGGGGCTGCCATGGCCTGCACTAGCATGTGGACAGGAGGTCCCTATTCTGAGATACATTCCAGAATAAAGCCAAGTGCAGAAAGGCCCATGGAGTCCTCACAAAGATCTGGATCTTCAAGGACCAGATTCAGCGAGGACCTGATGTCGAAGATCCGGATCTTCTAAATTCAGATTAATGGAGGTAAGTACAGAAACAGTGTGCTGTAATTCTCCCTCACTGTTCTGTCCATTACCTGCTTCCTCTGCAAGCGACGGTCTATTATTCTCTTCCGCACAAACTTCCTTCGTTTCATTAGCTTCTTGTATTTGTGCCTGTTCATTTTCCGCCTCCGGATTTTCAAAAGGTGATTGCATTCCATTCCTCTCTGGTTTGGCTGGCTTCCCTCTTCACTATCCCCATCCTCTGTCTCAACGTACGGAGAACAAGGAGGTAAGTCATACAGCTGGGCAGCCTGATGCAGGGACTTCTCATGAATATTAGCAGCTTTAGGGAGGGCATAGCGAATAGTCAGCCAGCTTTCAAGGGGGGAAATGGACAACTTCCTGGGCACCAACACTTCCTCTAGCTCAGGATCCAGTGCATACCACTGCTTGGAGACTCTGCCGTTATTGCTCGAGGGGTGTGTGCAGTAATTTGCAGAAACTGCAGGCCCAAGCTTCCAAAGTGGAACATCTCCTCTCGACAGGAAGTGTTCTGTGTGTGATGGAACATTCAGATTAGTTTTTAAAAAATCAAACAACACAAGTGTTTGTTAATGACACAAAAAAGAGGGTAAAAAGTTTATTGAGATCAACCCCAACTGAAGTACACCTTAAAAACATGAGAACATAAGGGGAACCCCTGCTGGATCAGGCCACAGCCCTTCTAGTCCAGCATCCTGTCTCACACAGTGGCTCACCAATTGCCCATGGGCATCTCAAGCAGAGACAAGGGCAAACCTCCTGCTCTCGACTCCCAGCAAATGGCCCTAGACTGGCATCCTGCTTTCCTCCACAGCCTGAAAGATGTACTTAGGCATCCAGTCTAGTAGCCACTGATACATTTGCCATCCATAAATTTGCCTAGCCCTTCCTTAAAGCCATCTAGGCTGGTTGCTGTCATCACCTCTTCTGGCAGCCAATTCCGTAGACCGCTGACCCTCTGGGTGAAGAAATACTTCCCCTTGTACGCAGCTACAAAGCCATGTCTCTTTATCACGCCCACTGTAACCGAAAGTGACCCAATTGACAGCTATGTGGGGCAATCACAACGCACCACCGGGCAGACCTTCCTGCAACAGCATCCACACAGCGGTTGTTTAGCACCCATTGTCATCGGGTGCTAGACAGCTCGTGCAAACACATGGGGTCCTCGCCATGGTGCGGATCTCTGACTGAGACAGCCACACGCAGTGCCAATAACCCTAGGCGACATTCCTGAACAGGGCTCTACTGACCTGTAAGCCGCGAGACTTTCACAATCTGAGATGTCAACCTCAACATCAGCATCATTCTATCGGGAAACAAAGACAAAACGCTCTAACTATTAGGTTTTGAATTGTTTTTTTAAAATGTGTATGTGAAAATGAACAACTCTGAGATTTTTTTAAAAGACAGAATATAAATATTTAAAATAAATATTCAAAATAAAATATGCAAGCGTTTTTCTACCGCAAACTGCCAGAGGTAATCACAAATGCTAACTCAAAAATGCACAAACCTCACAAAATCTAAGCTCATGAAAATCAAGAGACAATTGTGTTCTGAAAAGTTTTGTCTGACTATACAGAGTTCATCAAGAAACAAATATTATTGTTTGTTTGTGACATGCTTCATGAAATGTTTGGCATTAACAACTGTGCCACCGCTGTAACCCCAAGAAATTAGTTCAGGATTATTTGTACTGCACTCAGGGTTCACAGACTGTGACACGCTTTCTGAAATTCAAAGATATCTGTCATATCTTTTCAAAGTGATCCTTCCACCGAGTTCTCCATGTCCACAGTGCTAGTTTGGTCTAGTGGTCAAGAAGCTGGACTCTTATCTGGGAATAAGTGTTGGTCCCTCCCTCCCAACTGCCACCACATGGTGCACCCCGGAAGGGAGACCATTCCACAGTCTAGGGGCCACCACAGAAAATGCTCTCTTCCGGACGCCCACCAGCCTCACTACCGAAGGTGGTGGAACAACCAGGAGGGCATCTTCTTTGGATCTTAAGGCATGGGCCTTAGTAATAATAATAACTGTTGTTGTTGTTATAATACCACCACCACCACCACCACCACTGGCTTGTGCCAGAGTCTTTGAATTTCGATTTTAAGTCTATTATTAGTCTTATTATTTGTAATTAGTATTATTTGAATTTTGGTTTTAAGTCTATCAAAATTCAAAGACTCTGGCACAAGCCAGGAACAGCGGTGGTGGTGGTATTATAACGACAACAATTATTATTATTATTATGACCCCTCCTTTCCCCCTCCTTTTGATTTTAAGTCTATTTTTATTATTATTAATAATAATAACAATAGACTTTAAATCAAAATTCAAAGACTGGCACAAGCCAGCAACAGCAGTGGTGGTGGTATTATAAAGACAACAATTATTATTATGACCCCTCCCTCACCCCCCCTTTTGATTTTGTCTTTTTTTATTATTAATAATAATAGACTTAAAAGCAAAATTCAAACACTCTGGCACAAGCCAGCAACAGCGGTCGTGGTGGTGGTATTATAACGACAATTATTATTATTATTATGACCCCTCCCTCACCCCTCCTTTTGATTTTGTCTATTTTTATTATTAATAATAATAGACTTAAAATCAAAATTCAAAGACTCTGGCACAAGCCAGCAACAGCGGTCGTGGTGGTGGTATTATAACGACAATTATTATTATTATTATGACCCCTCCCTCACCCCTCCTTTTGATTTTGTCTATTTTTTATTTTTGTTATTATTATTAATAGACTTAAAATCAAAATTCAAAGACTCTGGCACAAGCCAGCAGTGGTGGTGGTATTTTATGATTATTATTATTACTATTACGATGGAGCCATTTTGTAAAGGGCCCTGGGAGTAAGTATGCAAGGCGCTAAGGTGACCCCCTTCTGAGCCCCCCCCCCCGAGGAACCGCCCTCCATGTTTATTGCGAATCCTGCACGACCAGGCCCACCGACCCCCAGCCAAGGTCCCCCCGTCGCCTCTCGCCCGAGCCCAGCCGTATTACCGCCGCTCACAGGCAGGGCCGCCGCCCGCGAAGCCAAGGCAGGCGCCGCCACGAGCGGGGAGAGGAAGCAGCGGCGGCGGCGGCGGCGGCGGCAGCTCCTTTCTCAGGTCGCCCCTCCGTCCGTCCGTCCGTCCTCCCCCTCCGACGCACCATTCACGCTCCCGACCGGAAGTGCTCTTTAAGGCGACGGGAACTTCCGGTAAAGCTTCCCGGCCGAGGGAGTCACACAACGGCCGGCCCCCGCCCTAACAGGGCTGCAGGCGGGAGGTTCCGGCGCCAAGCGTTCCTCCCTTATGACGCACGGCGCAGCGAGGTGACGCTTTTCATTCCACCTGCTGCTGCTGCTGCTGCCTGCGGTGGCTGCAAGGAAGGCTGTGGTCACACCTAAAGTTTAACCCGGCTTCGGACCACTTTCAGAGCGAGAGGACCCATCAGCAAAGTGGCCAGTCATTTACTTTCCACCTTATCTATCCCAAAGCTGGATTTTCTGAGCCATCACAACACTGAAAGAAAGCAGCTGGTTGCTTTGCTGCTGTGTTCTCTCGCTGGCCGTGGTCACACCTACAGTTTAATCCGGCTTCAGTCCACTTTCAGAGCGAGAGAACCCATCAGCAAGGCGAGAAGCTTTCTTTCAAGGTTAAATAACTCAAAAAATTCACCTTTGGGATAGATAATGTGAAAAGAAAATTACTGGGCGCATTGCTGACGTCCTCTCTCGCTCTGAAAGTGAACTGAAGCTGGATTAAACCTTAGGATGAGCTGAAGTGGCCCTGGTGGTCTTGGAACTTACAGCTGTTTGGCAAGAGGCCAGCACAGTTAAAAGGCCCCAGAGGTGCAGTCCAATATATGAACTCATTAAGCATCTGTTCTGCATTAGAGTTGTCAGCTTGCTTTCTCTCCAGCAAGGCTTCACACTGGTAGACCTGCAGTCTTTCCAAACATTGCCATCTTCCAAATCCACTCCCTTTGACTATGTGCCAGACAGGTCAGTTGGGGCCAACGGAAACACCGGAGCTCAAGCGCACAAACACCTGCTGAAACACATCACCAGCGCATGCTATTTGTTATTTCCATGCCATTCTTCACCTTGAGAGCTTACAGGGATCCACACAATAAAAATACATTTCAGATAACATGTTTAGATATTTAGGATTAAACAGGTTCTAGCACGTGCCTTTCGCTTTGTTCCTGCGCCTTCTATGCTGAAACTGGCTCCAGGGGGTTATGGACCTCTTGTTTTGAGCTCCCTCTATGGCTCTGCTGATTATTTTCTGGCCATGTGTCACCCCCTTCTAACACATGGTTGTGTGTAGACTTGTTTCTGCCTCTGCAGTAACTACTACTGTTCCAAGGCTGGCAGTGACCTTGATCCTCCAGCAAACGTTCTGAGCGTTTGGTCTAGTGGTTAGGGTGCCAGGCTCTTATCTGGGAATAGCAGGTTTGATTCTGCCCTCCTCCACAAAGCCAGCTGGGTGACCTTGGGCGAGTCACAGATCTCTTCCTGAACTCTCACAGCCCCACCTACTTCACAGGGTGTTCTGTTGTGGGGAGAAGAGCAGATGCTTTATCAGCTGCTTTGCCTATGATACCACACAAAAGTACTTCTTGGCTTAGTTTGGATGCCAAAAAAGCCCCAGGAACAGAGGTCAGGGGCAGCAAAATTCCTTTCTCAGGCTTGGTGAAAGCAAGAATTGCAGACATTTGATGACAGGAACAGAGTTTTTAAATATAAAATCAAATACTTTAATGAAAATGGGAGAATAGGAGCACAGCTCAGATATACCACAAAAACAGGTATTTGTGTGCCACATACATTTCTCTCTCATAATATAAAGACCTTCTCTTAAGTAAGCAAGGGGGAGGAAAAACTATCAGCTCTTCAGAAATTTAAAGAACCTGAGTAAAGAATTTATCTAAATCACATAAAATGTTATATTATATGAAACACCCCCTGTCCTGAGCTGGTGTCCAGCACCAGGCATTCCAGCAGTTTTAAAAATAGACCACTTCCTACACAGAGAATCTAAATATGTCACATTTCCACAGCATTCTTTAAGCAGAAAGGGATCCTTGGAAGAAAAAAAGGACAACGAGAGAAAGAAATGGAAGAGAAAAGGAAGAAAATGGAGGGAGGAAATCAGAAAAGAAGAGGAAAAAAAGAACAGAAAAATAAACAAGCAAATGGATGAAAGAGAAAAAGAAGCTGAAAGAAAAACAGGTGAATGAGCATATTTCTTAGTGAAAGAATATTGCGTATAATTTACAAATCGCATCCTGTTCCAATTAAGTTGAAGTGGTTAAGGCTTTGCTCTGTCCTTGCTGCTCCAATATCACATATATATTTATATATTTATATATACACACACACACCCAAAAAAGAAGGCTGCCTAATATAGGCATCAATTCAATTTTTTTTTAAAAAAAAAATCAGTTTGTGTAATGCAATGTAACCAAGTCTGTTGTGAAAAAAACCAAGGACTGCTGTTAGCACCAAGCAATGCTGGAAAACCTGTGCATCTGAAATGGTTTGGAAGGGGGGGGGGGGGTGGAACACTCAAAAAGCCTCAAGAAAAATTTCTTCAAAGAAAGTTCAGAAGTCATCTGGACACAGTCCTGGCGGCTCTAGAGCAACACTTTGCCGCATGTTAAGAACAGGCAGAAATATCCAAGAAACTAACGGTGCTCCTACATTAAGAAACACCAAAAAATAAGAAAAGTTAAAAGGAAACAGATACATTGCCCTAACAGGGTCCGTATTCAGCATCCTTCCTTAGGGTTTTCAACCAGGCAGGCACGTGGCTACAAGAAACGACAAAGAAGATCGCAGGCCTTCAATATCCAGGCGATATTGTCCTCTGTTCTCTGGCCCCGTTCACCTCCTATGGCGGCTATGGTTGGCATGTTCTCTGTCGTAATGGTGGCTTGGCCTCTCGTAAGGGTGGGGCCGCTCAGATCGCTGATCCCGGTAGTAGTGACTCTTCTTTTTGTACTTCCCAGAGTGGTCAGAACGCTCCCGGGAGCGACTCCTAGAGCGCGAAGAGCTCCTGCTGCGCGATTTCCTCGGCTTGGGAGACGCGTATTTGTACCCTTTGGCCTTTTTGTAGCTCCTCATCTTGGCATGCTTACTGTAGCTGGAGCCGGTGTGATTAAACTGCCGTGGGGGGGAATCGCTGCGACTCCTGGAGCGACTATGCGACTTCGAGCCGCTCGACGGAGAATAACTCTCGCTCTTCCTGGAGTACAGACAAGAAAAGAAGAGTTAGGTTTTGCTACCAGGAGGGCAAGAATTGGGAGAATTGTTTGCTCAGGGAGGAACACCTGCCCAACGGGGCCTTGTAGGCAAACTACGCCTCATTGCAGAAAGGCCTCGATTCGGTGGCCTTCGTAAGCTACCTACCTTCGTTTTGGAGACTGTGATCTAGAAGGGGATCTGGAATAGCTCTGGTCTCGGCTTCCGCTCCGACTTCTGCTCTCCCCACCCTTCTGCACACTGCAAGGTTAAACGACCAAAAATGAGTGACACTCAAGTCAGAGTTCTACAAAGGGATAGAACGAAAAGTTTTGTTTCACCACTATAGGCATCTATATTCTAGGCCTCTTCAGTCTGGAGAGACGGCGTTTAAGAGGGGACCTGATTGAAGTATATAAAATCATCCACGGTATAGAAAAGGTGGACAGACAGAATTTCTTTTATCTATCACACAACACTAGAACCAGAGGGCGTCTATGAAGGTGATGGGTAGGAGAGTCGGATCAGACAAGTGGAAGGATTTCTTCACCCAGAGGGTCATTGGCCTATGGAATTGGCTGCCGGAAGAGGTGGTGACAGCAACCAGCCTAGATGGCTTTAAGGAAGGGTTGGACACATTTATGGATGGCAGATGTATCAATGGCTACTAGACTGGATGCCTAAGAACATCTTTCAGGGTGGGGGGACAAGCAGGATGCCTCTAAGGCCATATGCTGCGATTCAAGAGCAGGAAAAGGTTTGCCCTTGTCTCTGCTTGAGATGCCCAGGGGCAACTGGTAGGCCACTGTGTGAGAAAGGATGCTGGACTAGCTGGGCTGTGGCCTGATCCAACAGGGCTCTTCTTTGGTTCTTATGCAAGTTGCAAGCAAGGAAGGTATGTGTGTTTAATGGATGAAACATAATGGAAGGAGCCTTTCACAATCAAATCCACAGCAGACATTTTCAGTAAAAAATGAGAGATAAACAGTTACCGGAACTGTCTGCTCTTAATTATCTGCTTAGCAGAAGGAAAAAAAGTGTGATATAGAAGAGACATGCAGCTTTATAACCCCAGAAGAAATAGAAAATTTGGGCAAAATTCAATGAAAGGCACAAGTGCTGCAACCAAGCAACAGGTCTTTAGAAAGCACTTGGGTTGTATTGGACAATCTCAATGCCATTTGAGGCTATAGGTCACTAGCTACATTCCTAGGAAAGCAAAGCATTAACTACCCCTAGTTCTGCATCTAACAAACAAGACTCTGAACTATGATACCCAATGCTTTTCATCTCGGGCGCATGGATTCTTTAAAACTAGCCTCACACACCTTCTTTACTGTCATGGGACCCAAAGAGCTTCTGCCATACCATAAGAAGTAGGAATAACTGTGGAGAGAAGTCTTGTCCATAGATCTGCACTGCTGTGAATCATGTCAGACCTTGGTCAGACCTCATCTGGAGTACTGTGTCCAGTTCTGGTCACCCCAGTTTAAAAAAGACGCTGACAAGCTGGAGCAGGTTCAAAGGAGAGCTACCAAGATGGTGAACGGTGTGCAAACCATGTCCTATGAGGAACGGCTTAAGGAACTAGGAATGTTTAGTCTACCAAAAAGAAGACTGAGAGGAGACATGATAGCTGTCTACAAATACCTCAAGGGTTGTCACAAGGCAGAGGGATCAGCCCTGTTCTCACTCTCTCAAGGAAGGACTAGAAACAATGGGGTGAAACTGCAGGGGAAAAGATTTAGTTTAGATGTTAGGAAAAAATTTCTAACAGTAAGAGTGATCAACCAGTGGAACAGGCTGCCACGGGAGGTGGTTGGTTCCCCTTCGATGGAGGTCTTCAAGCAGAGACTGGACAGCCATCTGTCTGAGATGCTTTAGGAGATCCTGCCTTGAGCAGGGGGTTGGACTCGATGACCCAGGAGGTCCCCTCCAACTCTACCATTCTATGATTCTATGTCTCTCCAAGAAACTAAGGGAAAGATCGTCAGCAAGGCCCTTACCCGTTGACAGGACTGTTAGATTTTGTCCTCTTAGTTCCCTCCATTTTCCTCTTTGGGTTCTTCATCACCTGCACAGCAAGTGGGGAAGGCTTGGTGCCTTTATTTTCTTTCGGAGACTCTGGAGAAAACAGGTGAAAATACAATTGGGTTATGGCATTGAAGAGCACTGAAATACAGCACCCAAATCAAAGAACCCCAGGAACTGTAGCTCCCACCCTGTTACCGACTTTGCCACCTCATTCAGGAAGCAAGGGGAAGAGGAAAACACCCGGATACTAACCAGTTTTTGGGAGAGGAGAAAATCCTGACACAGCGTCCAAATTTGCTGCTCCATCTGGCAAGAGCCCCTTCGCCTGGGCTTTGGCTTCCTCAATGGCCAGCTTCTTTTTCTCTACCCGGTCCTCTAGAACAGCCAAATCAACCTGAGAGCACAAGAATTGGCATGGAATTGTTATATGTTGCTCCTACACGTATGCAGACCAGAAGCTTACATGAAGTTCCTGCTGGCTATCAAACTGCAGAACTCTCCAACAAGACACGCGAGACTTCCAGAGATTTATTTTTTTATTTAGAAATCTTATACCCCGCCCTTCACCAAATTGTCCCAGGGCAGGTTACAATGGAATTAAAACATATCGAATAGTAAAGAATTAAAAATATAACCTCCTTCCTCCCACCCCCACCCCCACCCCTCTCCAACATGACAGTACCCTGAAGAAGCTGTTTAAGAAGCAAAAGCCTGGGTAAAAAGATACGTTTTCACCAGGCACCAAAAACTATACAATGAAGGTGCCTGGCGAGCATCAAGGAGGAGGCTGCTCCAGAGTCTAGGGGCCACAACAGACAACACCCTCCTGCAAGTCCCTATGCCTAGTAACTCTAAAAGGGAAGGAACTCCAAGAAGGTCCTCTCCTTGAGATCTCAGTGCCTGGGCAGGTCTATAGGGGAGAAGGAGCTCCTCCAGATACCCAGGGCCCAAGCCTTTAAGGGCTTTATTGATGCTCACTTCCCATGTTCTGGAACCCACACATAAGCAATACTCAACCTTTTTCCGTGTGTAGAGTTGCAGGATTTTCAGACAAATCTCCTGAATTTCCTCCTCTGTAGTTCCAAACAGCAGAAACCAGTGAGGACGATTCGGAAGGGGAATCTGTAAACAAATCATTGTTAGCCATCGGCTGGCGTGGCCCTTTCCAAACCAATGTCAATTCTTAGCCCACACTAAGCCTCCAGACAGAGGCCAGAGACTGTGGCAGGAAGCAAGACAGTCAGACTCCCTGTATCCACAGATTCAGTAACCACGGTTCCAGTTAATAATAATAACAACAGCGAAGAGGTGTGTCTTCACTGCCTTCCTGAAGATAATCAAAGAAGGGGCCTGACACACCTCAAGGGGGAGACTATCCCATAGCCTGGGGGCCATTACTCAGAAGGTCCTCTCCCAGGTGCCAACACGCCTCACTGCTGAAGGCAGTGGGACAACTACGAGGGCCTCCCCTTCAGATCTTAAGGCATGGGTAGGTCGATATGGGAGAAGGCATCCACCCACCCCAGGCACCATTAAGGGCAAAGCACCCAGAACCGGAAGAGTGTTGGAATAGGTGCGTGACACCACCTAAGCTCATCCCAAATGTAAGGGGACGTGTAGAAGGCGGGCAGGAGGTGTCTGGAGGCATTGCACAACTATTCCAACGCTCTCCAGAGGCCAAAATAGGTCTTCCGGAGACCAGAAAAGCACTTCCAATTCTGGGGTTGCGTGACTCCAGAACTGGAAGGGCAGTTTGCAATTATCCACAGTTTCAGGTAACATAATATTAGCCTTGACCTTAGAGCAAAAGAGATAGTAGGAAATGAATTCATAAAGGTAACCTGCCTTCAACTTAAATCATCCCAAAGGGCAGATTTCTGGCCTTTCAAGATAAATTAACCAAAGCAAATTACAGTGAATTTTAAGACACAAATAACTGAAACCATCACAAAACCCATTCTCAGCGCATGCATTTTTTTAAAAAAAAGAATATTAAGTAAAGTTTCCGAGAAATTAGAGGAATGTTTATCTTTTTCAACTAAGAGATCACACCATTCTATGCGTCTAACTAAACTGGATCTAACTCTTAACGGGCAATAAACACAGTAAAACAGGTTCAAATGAAATCCAAGTAATTACAAGAGAGGCTTGCAATCCCAAAGGACCAATTCCAAACCTAATTTAGCAGAAATTGGAAAAACTACATTGACACCAACCTCCAGAGTCCTCGCTGCAAGGTAAATACAGGCACAAGCAATGCTCTCAGGATGAAACCTCACAAAGACGTCCGTACGCAGGCTGTCATTCATGAAATTCCTAGAAGACAAGCGGAGGGAACAAGTTGCAGATCTCCTTCAACCCCTCCATCTCAGGCTCTATCTAGTGCAACTAGCTCTCTAAAAACGTTATAGCTACCTTCAAAGACTGAGTAACTCTGTGAAACCTGACAAGAAGTTAGAAAAGGCCGACAGCACCCTCTAAATGAAGGATATCTGTCATGAATCTTATCATTGGAAAATAGTGCTTATGAAAGAGAACCAGTTTTAACTTCACTTTTCTCCCCACTATGATTTACTGCTGGCCTGACCTCACGCCCACAGCACCACATTTTACGATGATTATTTTGAAAAGGCATATTCTGAAGAGTCCTGTTCAAATCTAAGCTGAATCCCAACACACATGCAAACTCAAAAATGGACAGTCTGGATGCTGAAAATGCCACTCAAGTTTCTTCAGGAGGAGCGCGGACTGTCTTTGACTTCTTCCCAGCAATCGCTTCTCCAGTGCCAAGATATCAGCTTGACAGAACCAAGTGTCCACACACCCAAAGGGACTTGCTTTTAGAGTCCAACATAGCTAGAGAGTTTCAGTTCAGGGATTCTGGCATTATCTTCTGGGAGATGGAATGGAGTCCAAGCGGCAATGTCCACCGGGTTGCCCTTAGCTGCTCGCAGGATCGCCCACTGTGTAACAACAGTTGCTCAAAACAAATGTTCACAAAATAAGACAACTGTAAAAACATTGCACCTGGACCACAGTCAGTACTCGTCACACATTTCTGCAACCTTAGAGGAAATCTAAAGGCAAAACACACACACAATATGTTGTATCTTTTAAGGCTATTCCCCATGCTAAAAACAGTCAGAACAAAAGGTAGAGAAAATGTTTATTTTAGAGCCTTCTTTCATTATTATTATGAAGCAGGCAGCTACGGTCTGTGGTTGTCAAACGCACAAAGATGGGATCTGTACGGAGTCACTGACCCCATGCAAGGAGACTGATACTGGTTAAACTTTAAGCCCCATTGAGAGTCTGCTCTGTGACTTTTTCAGAAGCGCTGCACTATGGAACACTAAATTTAGGGAGCCACAACTAGCCTTCAAAAGGAAAAAAACAAGAAAAAAAGAGTGTTTTGCTAAAGAAGCTCTTGATACTGAGAAGGTACCCAGCTTCACTGGATCCAAAACGTACCTGATTATGTCTTGAACCAACCCTGATTGTACTTAGATGTGCACAAGAAAAAGGATTCCAGGCATTGCAAATGGCTGATACCTCTGAAAACAACCAGCTGACCAGAAGGTATTGCCCCTTACCGGACTGATAAGGGAAGGTTGATAAAACTTTCAAACTGGACTGTTCTTAAGCCATATCTGCTACAGTTCAGTAAACAGTAGCTAGCAAGATAAAACAGAAAATCTTTGATTTTACTATAGTTCACCTATATTTGCTCTGATATGTGGGACAGCTAATGGTGACGAACCTATCAGAAGACAAGTCCTGACAACTGAGTTTCCAATGCCTTCAGGCCAACGGATACATTTGTTGATCCACAGACTGTGAAATTATTCCAGGGGTTGTTTTAATTATCTGACAGTTTGTGTACCGTAACTGGAATTGTTTTCACTGTGTTTGGGTAAACTGCCCTAAAACTGTTGCTTTAAATCAGATCCCGTTACATAACTTCCTTAAACAAAATTAAAATGAATCTATTCAAACCTTTCAATGATACATTGACACAGTAATGAGACAGATAGAACCATATACATTTTAAAGCGAAACAGAGCAATGTTGTGGTGTTGCACCAGGGTGGTCTAAACAGAATTCAGCTTTGTTTTTTGTTTTTATTGCAACATTTACATTTTTAAATCAGCGAATCAAAACGCTACCACCCACTATTTTAAGGTTTAATAAAATTATCTGCATGGAAAAAGACACAAACCCCGGCATCAGGTCAAGTCGACAGCAACAGACGGATCTGTCGGCTGTGCAAACGGATTTTAACAGAATTAAAAAACAACAACAGCAAAATTAAAAACACCACCAGAAGCCGGCCAGTTTTAGCTCTACTAGCGTATGCATACCACCTGTCTATAGTGAGCCTTCTTTGTGGATTCTGCTTGGGTTTGACTGGAGATGTGTAGCCATCCCTGCACCAAAGCGCTTGGGCAGCAGAGGAGAAGTCTTAAGTCACTTACCCTCAGAGGCTACCCTTTGATCAAAAGAGTACAGAAAAGATCAGTCAAAAGAGGTTCTCCTTCACAACAGCACCACACACTTTAGTCATAAGCAGAAATGCATACTTCACTTTTAGAGCAAGCTGTACATCACGTCAGTTTCACAGGGTACCAGTTTTGTCTTGTCTTCATTTACAACCTTTCTCAGTCACAGAACTATTTCACAGAAACCAACCCCCAGATAAAAGTAGAACAAAGGGGGGGTGGGGGACACACAGTTTCACAAAAACAACAGTTTATCATGGCTGGAACTTGTTGGCGCATGTAAAATGTCCATATGTGAGAAATCCTGTCCAATGCTTCCAACCAAGGCTTGTGTGATTAATGCCAATGGTTGTACAGAAATTATCACATACACAGATTTTTTTTTATTTCTTTGAATGCACATATCGGAGGAAGGTGCTTGATCTTTACGCCCAAGAGTTAAAACTAGCTGGAACTTGAACGAGGGGACGAGTACAGGATCAGACACTGTGTTTCGTGTTAAAAACCACACAAAAGTAAATGGGCAGAAGGAAGAAAGAGCAAAAGGTGTAAAGCTAATCTCTTACCATTCATGAACAAAGAGGCCTGTCAACTCAGGGTGACAAGGGTGGCGTTCCAGGGTAACACTGGAACCGCCCTTGGGCCACAATATGGCAGTGGAGAGAACATGTACTGCCCCCACACATCACATTGCTGCCAGTGTCCCCACCGGCCTCAACAGAAACGAGAAACGTCAACTTACCATGAGGTCTGGACCAGGTGTTGGTTACGTTCACACTCTAATACCTGAAGGTACATAACGATTATCTGGAAGATACGGGTGAGCGAGTTATACAGGTGATCTGCGCTGCTGACAGAGGTTTTCATTTAGAAGATCAGGGCCCAACAGACAAAGAAAGCTAGACAATTCCAGAGTCCACAGGAAAGCCAAGAACAGTAGGCAGAGGCGTATGATCCCTTGTTTCTACCCTGGAGATAATGGCGTCCCTAAGCCAGTTTGGTCTAGTGGTTAGGGAGCCGGACTCTTAACTGGGAATACCGGGTTTGATTCTGCACTCCCCGCATGAAGTCAGCTGGGTGACCTTGGGCTAGTCACAGCTCTCTTTCTGAGCTCTCACAGCCCCACAGGGTGTTCTGTGGTGGGGAGAAGAATAGAAGGTTTGCCAGCCGCTTTGAGTCCCCTTAAATGGGTTAGAAAAGCAGGGTAGAAAAGCAAACTCTTCTTCTTCTAAGTGCATGGCGTCAACTTGCTCAAAACTATACACAAAGCCTGCCTGGAATTATTAGTCTCTTCAGCCACTACCAATACCAAAGATATGGTAGTGACAGTAAAGTAGCGGAATTCTTCTATTTAGAAAAAAGAGCCGCAAGATGTTCTGAACAAGGGCAAAGCCAACAGATTATGCACGCAGAGGGCAATCACGGGACTTTGGAGTCCAGGAGGTTGTGTTCCTGAAGATTGCTTACACTTTGGCCAACAAAAGACTGGCGCCACTCACTAATGGCTCCGGAAAGAAAGAGATTTAAGTCGCAGCTCTACTGAGCTCCAAATAACGTGAAGTATCCTAACTGAAGTAGGTGATGGAAAACCGCCTCGGCCTAGACTATCCAGAAAAGCCAGGTTAGGCGCTCTTACCTTACCATACTGGCTCTAGGTCTCAGCATCTTATGGATTGGTGGTGGGGCGTTGAAAGGGGACAGGCTAAGTCATGAGCACTGAAGCAGCCTGCCAAACACGAAGCATAAAGACCCAACGGATGGTTCTTGTGTTGCGGGGTAGGTGGAGACTTTAGTGGACAAAGCTTGGATGGAAGAAGGGGGGCTTATAATCTGGGGCGTTAGAGTGCTGCCTGTGTTATGGAACATCTAGGAAAAGGCTACAACGTGTTGCTTACCTAAGATAGAGTGAGATTGTGGCAGATGCTGGATACAATTACGGCAAACTAGGCAAAATGACAGGGCTATTGTGGGAACAGAATTAAAGTTTATATGGAATGCCTCCTCGCATCTAATCCCTTTGTTCAAACCGGTGGCCTGGTTCTCCAATCAAGGGAAAAAGAAACAAAGTGATCAAACATGGAGATCAGGAGGAGCGAGATGGGGAACAAACTAACCCTGTTGCCCTTGTTCCTTCTCTGAAGTCCTATCGTAGTAAATCAAAAGTATTAGTATTTAGATGAGACAGATTTTATAGGCTGGTATATGGGACACCGTATAATTCTCAAAGCGACCAGAGCTGTCAAAGGAAGTATCTCCTTACTTTGTTGGATCTTTAAGCGGTTTTTGATACTATTAACCGTGATAGTCTTCTCAGCTGTTTGGTTGAGCTGGGGCGTGGAGGCACCGTGTTACAATGGTCCTGTTCCTTTCTTAAGGGGCGTTCTCAGAAAATCTTGCTAGGGATTCTTGCTTGAAAATGGCCACCGATAGGCACCTGTTCTGTCTTGCCTGCTTTGGCTAGAATAAGAAGCTTTCATGCTACAGACCTGGCGTGAAGAGTGACTCCTATAGCTAAGTCTAATCAGGACTTAAAATCTGAAGCTGCCATCTCCATGCACCAAATGAGACACGCAAGTGACTAGCAGGCCTTTCTCGAAATGAGTAACAAAGACAGCAAGCACCGTTCAGCTACGTGAAACAGAAACCAATTTTTCTGCCCATTTGTCCAACAGCAACTTTTGACAGGAAAAGAAAAGACAGGGATACAAACCTTGTGAGGATGTTTCACGTGCACACAAAACCCCAACTCCTTCAGAACAGTCCTTTCAGCCTTTATAATCTGGTTCTTCAAGTTAACATACTCCTGATCCAGTATGAGAGGTACAGGCTTCCTGTTTCAAGGACAAAGGAAGAGGGCTCTCAATATAAAGGAACAATTAGGAATGTGCACAAATATTCTAAACATTCGAAATCCAATCGAATTTGTTTGAATGTCAACATTCGAACTCAAATCAAATGTCTTTACATTCAAATTTAGACATCCAGACAGATTTCAAATGTTTTGAAACATTCATCTGAATGATTCAAATTTGAATGTACAGATACGTATGTATGACATACATATCTGTACAAATATTATATGTATCGTACGCGTTAGCGTTTATAATACGGAATGAAAACGAGATGCATACGAAATGCATACAGATACGTATAACACGTATGAATGTTGTCAACATTCTCCCCCATGAAGCCACCTGGGTGACCTTGGGCTAGTCCTTCTGCGCTCTCACAGCCCCACCCACCTCACAGGGTGTCTGTTGCAGGGAGAAGAACAGAAAGCTTTGTCAGCCGCTTTGAGTCCCCTTAAATGGGTGAGAAAAGCGAGGTAGAAAGGCCAACTCTTCTTCTTCCTCCACAAAGCCAGCTGGGTGACCATGGGCTAGTCACAGCTCTCCTTCTGAGCTCTTATAGCCCCACTTGTGAGAAAAGCAGGGTAAAAAAGCCAACTCTTTTTCTACTTCTCTAGATCACCCTGTAGAACCCAACAAACCCAAGTTGTTTGGGTCAATGCCCAAAGCTCAAAGGTGCAGGTCATCAATATCTGAAACCAACATTTGAAATCACCAAGTTTTAAGTACTCATGACTATAAACAATAACCATTATAATTGCTGGACAATGTCCACAAGATGATAGTGCATCAGTCTGGAAAATAGCTGTGCTTACAAATACTGAAAGCAAAGCACAACAGAGTAACTTGTCACCACAGAAGTACCCCCAAGACAATCAGTATTATTTCTCAAGTTCAGAAAGAGATGGCCAGGATACCACCCTCGTGTGCTTACTTTTTCTCTCTCAAAAATCGTAGTCGGTGGAAAACATTGATTACATCTCTTATTCGTCTTGGTGCTTCCTCAATTTTGGATGCCAGATGAACACAAGCCATTGACACATGCTTAAAAAAAAGGAGATGTAGAATATTGGAATTTTGAAAGATCGTCAGAATTTTCAGCAGCTTAAGCAGCAACAGTTCATACATGAGACTCACTGTATATTCACAGGCAAGGTCCAAAGTAGAGTTTGAAACCCTAACCAAGCTCGAATTCGGGCACCTGAGCCTTATTTGTACTCAGCAAATACCAGACATTAATTTCCATCTCCACATTATAACTCCAACTGTATTTTTGGTGGGCTCTCTGAACTTTACCTTTACCTCCCCCACCCAAAAAAAAAAAAACCCCACAGCATTGGGTATGTTGCTTCAAATGGTCTAAGTAAGCATAACACAGTCAGAACCATGTTTAATCCCATATATTTCCTTTTTAGATTCACATCAGCTACTTATGATATTACATGCAGTTGTGTTAAACCAGAGGAAGTTAAAGATACTCTAGAACCATTTTCAAAAGCATGATAAGTTATAATGTCAGGTCACAGTTTTCAAGTCTCTGAAGGGCTGTCACAGTGCAGGGGGATCGTCCCTATTTTCACTTGCACGAGATGGGAGGACTAGAAACAAAAGGATGAAACATCAAGGAAATCGGTGCAAATTAGATATTAGGAAAAACTTCATGACAGTGAGGGCGATCAGTCAGTGCAATAGGTTGCCATGGGAGGTGGTTAGCTCCCCTTTCACTGGAGGTCTTCAAGCAGAGGTTGGACCTACAAGTCTGAGATGGTTTAGGAAATCCTGCATTCAGCAGGGGGTTGAACTTGATGACCCTAGAGGTGCCTTCCAACTCTATAATTCTATGAACACAGTACTCAGTAGAATCAGTTTGCCAGTTGTAAGAAAATACTTGCTAGAAGGAGGTTCATCCTAAGACCCATGGAGACTGCTTACAGTTTAATGCACTTAAAACCAAGGAGAAAGTGTGATACACTGATGTCACGCACACATCAAACTTATACAGGTCAAATTCATAAAATACTTTCCATACCTCCATGGAATGTTTGACAAATGATTTTGTATAAAAAAACCGCTGGAACAACACCTGCCCTGTAGCCATGGCCACCTAGGGGGAAAAAAAAGAGTTCAGAATACTACACAGGAATATTTGATGGAACTGGAGAAAAGCCATTTGCCTCTGACCCATCTGCTACAACAGGGATATTGCATTTGGCACGCTGTGGATGGGAGAGGATTCATACTGGCGCAGATGCAACCCATGTCCGCTAACAATCCAGCGCTGACATTGAAGCCACTGTACACAAGCTGTCTCTTAAACCACAGAAGTAACTGGATTCATCTTGGAACACTAACAGACTGATATCCATGCAACATGGGATTTTTATTATTTTTACCTAAAGTAGTCTCCTTCTGGGAGTGACAAACATGTTTTTAAAGACCTGTGTTTTTTCTCAATACACCTTTAAAGGTTTTTAAGTTAAGATCTTTAAGAACCTCACTTTAATTTGTATGTAATGTTATTATCATTCAGACTGTCCCTGTGCCCTCCCACACCTTTTTCCTTTTGTATCTTGTCTCTTTACATTGTAAGCCTGAGGGCAGGGAGCTGTCTAAGATTAATATAATATTGTAACCCGCCCGAGACCTCCAGGGACAGAGCAGGAAATAGATAGATTGGACAGACAGATACTCTGCATTGGCAAAGTCTAATCTGTAAAAAGGGAGCAGAATGATAACAGCTAACTAGTGAAATGAAGGTGCATTTGATTGATGATTTTATGGGCCAGGTCTGGGGAGCAATGAAAACTAGTAAGGATTTTGTAACTTCTTCCACTGGGCTCTTGAAAGAATACCAATGAATATAATGAACCTAGGAGTAAGCTTTGTAAAGCTAAGCAATACAGTATTCCAAAAAGCCAATCTGGAAGTACAAAATGCTGTTGTAAGAGGGAGTCTTCAAAGAATAACCAAAGCAGATGCCTTTTCGAGACACCAAAACAAGTTTGCAGAAGAGACAAGGGATGAATTAGCCTCACAGCGTCAAGTCAATTTGAACATCTGAAAACCATCGTCAGAGCTCCAGGGCAGAGCAGAAAGGGCCTGGCAGAAAGCTATTGGCAAATACACTGGAGCAGATATCACTTCCGCCAAGGCCTCTTACGTCACCCACTTCCTGGAGCTAAATACCAGGCTTGGGAGTTCCTGTGAAGCAATGCCAGCAAGAGGTGCTCCCTTCTGACTGTGAAAGTTCCAAGTCTTCAAAAGAATCTACACAAGCCTGTTGTGACTGGAAGCGCAAGGGCCTGTTTCGCTAGATCTGGCGGCTAGTCTGACGGGAAAAAGTTAGGAAAATCCTAGGTTGCAGACAGTTTCCCAAACATAAAATTAACCTGCTGGAAAACGAAACTGTTTATATTCTGAGCCTATTACATATACCCTGATCTGCTGGGTCCAGCCATTTTCCCGTTCTTTCCTCTGTTTCCTATATCCATCGAAAGGCTCTTAAACTGTATCCAAATTCTATGCACAATATAGCAGTTTTGCACAAGGAATAAGGATGTGTAAGCAGCTTCTCCCTTATCAAACAGCCGAGGGAAGCCTGGACTGTCAGGCTTCTCAACCTCATGCTCTTCTAAGTACCTGGAGCAACAGCAAGTCCTACTGAAAAACTGCCGAGACAACAAGTGTGCTAGACTCACAGCCACTGCCAACAGTGGGCGGGACGGCATTATGCATCACCACTATGCGCATGTTAAAGTTCTCCAGCCCAGCACGTGAGCAGGGTGACAACGCCACCAACCACGTTTCTGGAACAGGTGAGTCCCTTAAAAACTGCATTCGTTCATTATCTTAATTTCCTTGGAAGAAAAACAAGAAACCGGGTGTTTCTTCAGACATTTAGATGCAGGAGCTGCTTTGCACACAAGTAACCATTGTGAGAGAGTTCATCTATGAAAGACCTACGCATCCCAGTCTGCTTTTCGCTAAATACGTGAGGTTTTGCTTATAAAGATTCCACTGTACGCAATGGCAAAGGGAACTAAAGAAGACACACTATACAGCATAAGCTAACAGCAATTTTCCTACTACTAATTAAGCTTGTATAAGTAGAGGCAACTTTAGGTTTTAAAAAAATCTATACAGCTGCTCCTAAAACCTTTACACTACGATAAAGCACAGTGTAATGAAGATTACAATGTAATAGGTTTGTTGAAGTAAACTGAACTACAACTCATCAGTTGTCAGGTTCAACCCCCCCCCCCCCATGGCATGGACATTTAGATACCAAGAACAGCTTCTGCATTTTTATTACATGTGGCTAAGCTATTAATAATAAGGAATTGGAAATATCTGGAGATCACACCAAGAGAAAATTGGCATAAGATATTATGGGAAATATTTACAGGCAAATGTATAACTTCTCAAAAGACCAATAAGGAGGGGGAAAACTTACATAGAATTTTTGCCAAAATCTGGTCACCATTACTTGATGTATTTACACATACTGAGAAATGTATATCTCTGAAAAATCTATTATTATAAAATAGACTGTATAATGAACTGCCTCAAATATATAGTATCGGATGTAATATTAACAATACCAGATTATAGGACCTGGGGAGAAGAGGGAAAAGAATACTGGTACACTATTTTAAATGACACTTTTTCTTTCATTGCACTGTTTTGTGTTTATGTTTTGTTTGTTGCTATTGTATTTTGCACAAGTTAATAAAAGTTTTTTTAAGGTAAATCCCCACACAGCACAGAAGTTCCCCAAGCAGACAGCATCCTGAGAAATCTATTTAGATGGGAAAAGCCTGGTTGAAAAGATACGTTTTCACCAGTTGCTGAAAAGTATACAATTAAACACCATGAATGTATCATGGGAGAATAATAATAAAATGATCATTACCATGAAAGCAGCAGATCAGCTACATCTTCTGTCTTATTTCTCACTTTAAATTATCAATTTCTGACACTTTATGGGCTGAGATCCAGACTAAATTAGCTGCCCTCTTTATCAGATACACTGAAGTAAATTTACTTGGAGAGAAATCCTAACTGTGCTTGCTCACAATAAAGAAAGGTAAGGAATGCAGCCTTAGGCTTGATCGAACACTGTGATGCGAATTTGTTCCAGACCCGTAGGGAGCAGACTGAAACATAAATCACATAGCACACATATAAAAATTGAACAACATTTCAAAAATTAAAATAATGCATCAAAGAAAGCTTAAAAGTTTTTGGAGGAAGGATTTTAATTCCCCCCTTTAAAAAAAAAGAATAAAACATAGACCCCATCTACATGGAAACACAATTAAGTGAAAAACTAGAAATAGCCCATAAAACGCAGCCAAAAAGCGTTCGTGCTACCTGTTTAAGCAACTGTAGACAGAAGGAAAAAATAAGAAAACCAAAACAGTGAATGAAATATATCTATAACCCTCGAGCACAGCTAAAAATTTAAATTTTTAATCTGACATTGTTTTAACTTGTATATACTTGTCTTATATTGTGTATACAATTTGTATCGTCATTTCTCCCTGTACGCCGCCTTGAGTCCCTTTTTGGGGAAAGGCGTGATATAAACTAAATAAATAAAATAAACTTGGGTAATATTTACAAGGAGAAAATACTGTATCGCCTTAAAGCTTTGGGGGGGAAAAAGCAAACTTCCCTCTCATCTGTTCCCCACTTCCAGATTCCAAGCCAGCCTCCCCCCCCCCCCCCGCATTCGCCTCCCTCCTCTGCCCAGGAGGGATTGAAAACGGATTGGAACTTAGGTGTAAACCCTCTGCCATCCCCACCATCATGCCGCACTCCCCAGTTCCTTTCCCCGTTCGAATTCCGTTCCCTCATTCCGACCTTATTCTGCCGTTCCCAAGTTCTATTCCTTCGTCCTTCCTCCCACCACATCTCAAGGCCCTTCCTTTCTTCCCTCCTTCCTTCCCTCTTTCCTTTCTTCCTCCCCTCTTTCCTTCCTTCCTTTCTTCCCTCCTTCCTTTCTTCTTTCTTTCCTTCCTCCCCTCTTTCATTCCTTCCTTCCCTCCTTCCTTCCCCCCAGTCAGGGCCCAGCGCCGGTGCGGCGGCGGCGGCAGGCCTCGCCTGGGCCTCGTCCTCGTCCGTCCCCAGCGCCAGGCCTCGCCCGCCCGCCCCTCCCTGCCCGACCGACCGACCGACCGACCTGGGGCAGGCGCAGCAGGATGCCGGCGGACTGGATGAGCTCGCAGCCGGTGACGCGGAGCTGCGCCTCGGTCTCGGCGTCGAGGCCGCTGCTCATGGAGGGCGTGAAGCGGAGCGCCTCGGCGGGCAGCAGGCAGTTCTCGAGCGTGATGAGGACGCCCGAGTAGAGCCGGTCGCCGATGCGGACGGCGCCGGGCGGCGGAGGGAGGCCGGGCGGGCCCAGGAAGGAGCCGGCGGCGGCGCCCGACGACGACGACGACGAGCACGAGCCCCCCGAGCCGCCGGGGACGGGCCCCGAGGCCGCCAGCCCCGCCGAGCCGCCCGCAGCCGCCATTATGGCCGCCATCTTCTCGCTCCGCTTCTCTCCCCCTCACACACACACACACTCACCCGCACGCACAACAACGGCCTCCCAACGGCCTCTTCCCTCTTTTGTCTCCCTCCTCCCGCGCGCCCATTGGCCGGCCGCGGCCAGGCGCCCCGCTCCTATTGGCCCACGGGCCGGGTGCCCTTGTGACGCAAGAGCCGGGCGCTCGACCGCGGTGGGGGAGGGGGCCCCCCGTCACCTCAGACGGCCGAAGAGGGCGGAACTACGACTCCCATGTCCCCCACGCGGGGCGGAGAAAGGCGAAGCATGATGGGAGGCGTAGTTCAACCTTTTGGAAACTTATAGCCCCAAATGTCCTAAGGGCCCGGAGATAACAGAGCCAAATGGTTAAAACTCTCACCTGGTCCGTTCTCCCAAATATCTGAAGAAACGTCATCTTCCATATCGACCTGCCCATACCTTACATTGTGGAGGGGAGGCCCACCACCTTCAGTAGTGAAAGGGGTGGGGCACCCCAGAGAGGGCCTTCTCAGTGATGGCCCCTAGATTATCGAATAGTCTCCCCCTTGAGATGCATCAGGCACCTTCACCCTTCATGTTTAGGAAGGCCCTTGCCTTTGGTTAAATGGGAATACACTTTCTCTTCTCACTTTCAAGCACTGCTATTGTTTTAATAGAGAGACAATTATTGCTTTAACATACATATTTGATTTTAAATGTTACCTGCCCTGAGAGCTTTGGGTATAGAGTGGGATAATAATGCTAATAACACTAATAATAGAATTGGTGGTAATGTATTCTACTTGGTATGGAGAATGTCCACACTTCAATCCCTGCCATCTGCCTGGAATAAACCTATCGAAACCCCTTTCTGTATATTTAGCAAAAAAGCCATATAACTATCTATATATGTTCATCTGTTTCAATATGTTTTAATTTCATTGTAACCCACCCTGGGACCATTCAGTGAAAGGCGGGATATAAATTTTCTAAATAAATAAATTCTGTATAATTATGTCCTAAATCCAGCTAGGGCTGCTGGATTTAGCTAAGACAATCTTTGCCCAAAAAATGTGCGGCTCCTAAAATGTGCTGCCGGCACGATTCCTCGGACAGCTATGAAGCAATAATACTTCCTTCACCTGAACAAGTCACAAATGAACTTGGTTTGACTGAGGTTTGGAAATGGTTTCAGAGGAGAGATAAAAGGAAGACCTTTTGCTTTTTTAAAAATAAAAAAGTTCCACTTTAATAGCAGTTATACACATGTAACAAAACTATGTTTCAAGTATGTTTCACAATCCGTGAGAATATCCCTTCGGGCTCCTTTCCGTCCCCTGCAGCTGCCAGAAGGCCTTCTTCCCCTCTTCTCTTGGCTAATGCTGCTAAAGACTTGAAAGTCTTTGGCTCATAGATTGCCAGGTCAGCTAGCGTTTTCCTGTTCAGCTCCAACTGACACTGAAATACAAGAGCGTTTGAAATAAACATCCCATCGTCACCAAACATTTACCCGTTGCACGGCATTACTGAACTACATTTAGACGCGAATGCACAAACATGACTGCGCTGTTTGATAGCCACAGCTCAACAAATACTGGTGAAAAATTGGAAATATGCTGATAATCTAACAATGAGGGAGTGGCAAAATGAATTATGGAAACTTACGATGAATTTATCACACGGATACAGCATCAAATGGAAGATAACAACACTCACAATGCGTGAGTGCATTGGCGGCGCCACCGGGGCAGCCTTGCCACATTGAGCATGCGCAGTTCCGCGACGCATCAAGTAAGCATCCAGCAGGTCTTCCAAACCAGGAAACAGTTGAACGGGCCCACCTGGAGCTTTACCAGCTCCATTGCAAGTATCAGAGCAGAAGAGGAACCGGCACTGGAAACAATCGCTTTGTAAAGAGAACTACTCACCTTGTACAGACCACTTTTGAGAACATGGTATTTTACGCCATGCTCAAGAGCCGCGGCCTCGATCCTTGTTCTCCAAAGCTGGAAGGAAAAACAGTGGTCGTTTTTGCTCCCCAAATTCTGTTTTTAATCACTCTCAATGTTCCCAAAAGACAATCAAGTTCCATATAAACCTATTTTTGTCTTACAGGAAAGGCCATTTCGTAAATTAACTTCGAAGGTTTTAAAACATCTTACTTCACATTGGAGCGATTAAATATTTTGCCACTCTTTCAATTACCATTTTTATTTTATTTATTTATTTGTATTTTTATCATGCCCTATACCTGGACGGGTTACAATATTATATTAATCTTAGGCAGGTCCCTGCCCTCAGGTTTACCACCTAATTTTATTTGTGCTGGCTGGAAATAGTTTTAGATACTCATCAAACTATATGTTCGGGTATCTAGCCATAACAGGAATAAGTAAATTGGTGCTCCACAGCGAGGGAATGGATTGGCGCAAGCAGAGCTGCTTCTGGGATGGAAGCTGGTCTGCACAGTGCAGGGGTAAACCCAGACTTCCCACTGATCAAAGTGCAAAAGGGCCCTTAGATTCCTGATCCTGGGGTTGTGTATGGTGCCTGAGACTTCTCATTAGAGACAATGGGACTCCCTCCCAACTGAGCCCATGAAAGATCCTTTTGCATTATGAGGCAGTGAGAAAATTGCACATTGAGCCTGCATGAGGCCCCCAGACACAAGCATGGTCTTCTCCTCTGCTTCCTTACCAACTTCATCTCTCTCTTCTTTTGCGACCGACCACGCGTAGCAAAGGTGAATGCCCGGTGGACCGCGCGCACGGCCAAACTGTAGCACCGGTTTTTTCGGCCACGGAAATGCTAGGAGAGAAAAGAGAAATGCAGGAATAGGTAAAACATTACACGTTTGGGGCCCGTTTTCTCCTGGCCAGCATCACGCGATGGTTCTTCTTCAGCACGGAGGCGGCCGAAATCTTCCATGCTTAACAGCTTCCATCATGCCTTGGCTGTGGCTACGCCAACGCGCAACTTCGTGGATCTCTGTATCAGGAGCTCCCAGCCAGATCTGCCTCAAGGAAGCACTTACCTTCCCAACTGCTGTCCTACATAAATACAGCATGGCCACTTTGGGCCTCTGGAAGGCCCCTTTGCCAGAGGAATCGGCCATGTGGACCCTAGTTCCCATCAGCCCCCATCAGGACAGCCATTTTGGGCCCCAGCTCCCATCAGCCCCCACCAGGACAGCCATTTTGAGCCCCAGCTCCCATCAGCCCCCACCAGGACAGCCATATTGGACCCCAGCTCCCATCAGCCCCCACCAGGACAGCCATTTTGAGCCCCAGCTCCCATCAGCCCCCACCAAGACAGCCATATTGGACCCCAGCTCCCATCAGCCCCCACCAGGAAAGCCATTTTAGACTCCAGCTCCCATCAGCCCCCCCCAGGACATCCATTTTGGACCCCAGCCCGCAGCATCTCACCTGGGACACCTGCTACCTTTGAGTTCCCCATCCGGCGCCCTGGGGCTTCTCCGCGTGGTCATAAAGCCCTCCGCCCGCCGTGTGAAGCCTCCTCGCCCTCGTCGTCTCTTACCCGTGCATGGCGGAGCACCTCCTGCTTGCGCCAGAAGCGGTCCGTCAGGCGGCTCCGGAGCCACAGGGGGACGCTTAAGAAGACCATCCCGGCCCCCGCTCGGCGCCTCCCTCTCGCCGGACTTTCTGCGAAGGGCACCAGGAGGAGGAAGAGGGAGAAAGCGACGGCCCCCTCGCCCTCCCACTTCCGGAATCCGCTCGGAGGGGAGGCGCCATTTGAGGGGAATCCTGTCACTCGAGCGCCGCCCCGCACGGAGAAGGAAGGCTCGTTTCGTGCCGGAATACAGTTCCCGGCAGGCCGCGCCGGCTAATCGTCCTCTATAGGCGCTCCCAGCTGTGGCAGGGCTGAATAGGGATGATGTGAACTGTAGTCTGCAAACAGCTGGAAGGCTATAAACTGGCTAGCTTCTACTTTTAAGTACAGTACTATCTATCTATCTGTCTGTCTGTCTGTCTGTCTGTCTGTCTATCTATCTCAGTGATGCCCCCCAGACTAATCGAAGATAAAAGGGGATACAGCTTCTTCTTCTCCCCCTGCCTTTTCAGACCTATTTTAATATGTTTATATTTTATTTTAAATGTTAGGTGGGACAAAAATGCAAAGAGTGAGTGGATGGATGGATGGATGGATGGATGGATGGATGGATGGATGGATGGATGGCGTGATTTCCCAAAATGGCACTATACCTTTCCTTCTACACAGAGCCTTCACTGTGGCCATCGTGCATGCGCAGGGCCCAAAATAAACAGTGGTGCATGTTCAGTGGTGGTGATCACAGGCTTCTAAAATATGCAGATGTGTGGATCACTATATCACACACAGGTCCGCACTGTGTGTTCAACAAGCAATAATTTCAGACAGGTTTTCCTCTGAACATCATTTGTCACTGCGCTATTCGGCTGGAGCAAGCCTTCGACAGCATTAGAACCGCTGCGCAGAAAAGAGGCCAGAGCTTTTGAATCTTTAATAACCATATAAAAGACAATTACAGCTAGTGCACCACACCATACAGGGAGCATCTTTTGAAGTTTCTTTTGTATACTTATTAAAAGCACAGGAATCTTGTTCCCAAGTGGGTCAGATCAGACAAGAGGAAGGATTTCTTCACCCAGAGGGTCATCGGTTTATGGAATTTGCTGCCAGAAGAGGTGGAAACAGCTACCAACCTGGATGGCTTTCAGGAAGGGATAGACAAATTTATGGTTGACAGATGTATCAATGAATGAATGCCCAAGTACATCTTTTGGGCTTTGGGGACAAGCAGGATGCCTCTAATGCCATTTGCTGCAATTTAAGAGCAGGAGATTTGCCCTTGTCTCTGCCTGAGATGCCCATGGGCAACTGGTGGGCCACTGTGTAAGACAGGATGCTGGACTAGCTGGGCTGTGGCCTGATCCAGCAGGGCTCCTCTTAGTTTCTTAGGTTCTTATTTAGCTATGGTTCACTGTCCTTTCTGAATCATGATCTAAAAATATTTGATGGGAATGGAATAATCTGTATTGTGTGGGGTCCTATATGATCCACTCCTGTGGCAAAGCTCCAGAACCAGTCCTCAAATGCTTGCATACAGCCTTTCAGAGAACAGTAGAATCTGTGTTGGAAGGAGGCTGCCTGAGGTCATCACAGCATCTCCAGGAGACAGTCCTCCAACTGTTTCAGTGTATCAAGTATAGGAGAAGCCATCACATTCCTAAATAACTAGCAGACAAATTAATGCCACCTCTTGGGAGAAGGTGAGAAGCTTTCTGCACCAGGTGGGATTGTATTAGGCGATGCCCCATCAACTGTCTCCGCCCACTGAGTTTGGAGTGTAACGTCCGCACCCCTCGCCCTTAAAAGGGCGATTAAGGGGAAATGTCCTTTTTCAGCAGCCAGATGCAATGGGGTTTTATTTAACCAGCCCACTGCATTGACATCAGCTCTGTGATCCAGAAGGTAGTCAGCGACCGCAGCGTGGCCACAGCTGGCAGCCCTGTGGAGAGCAGTTAGGCTAAGGCTGTCTCTTGCATCAACACTGCTGGCGTCTTCTTCTACCAAGGTCCGGACGATACCCAGGTGTCCAGCAGTGGCAGCCTTGTGAAGCGCTGTGCAACCGAAATAGTCAGCCAGGTTCACTTGAGCTCGCTGCCGGAGCAGCAAATGCACAACCTAAAGCCAGAGTAAAGAGAAGAGAGGAAGGACGCAGAGCAATGTTTTTGTTACAACAAGCAATCCATAGGGAAAAAAATGAAATAAAACTATAAACGGGGATGCCCTCAAGCAGAGCGGAGTCTTGAGTGACTAGATGAACTCTTCCAGGCTGATATCCTGGCAGAAATATAGCAGTCGCTTGCTGCTGCCCCCTAGAGGCAGAAATATAGAAGTGGCTTGCTTCTGCTCCCTGCATTCTGTCCCTTCCACTTAAAATGACCAACTTTAAAGTTAAGGCATCCCCCCCTTAGCCAATCACAAGGTCCATGGAGAGGAATAAGAGAGTGGACTCAAGCTCCGAACCGCTGCTTGTGGTTGGGCATTAGCTCCTTAGCAATAACATAAGCCTAACCTCAAGGCTGCCGTTGTTCGAGGCAATAGAAAGTGCGGTCCTCCCCAGGTGGTCTTGTATGTTCACACTGACTCCTTTTGCAATCAAGAGGCCAAGGGCTCTGGTGCTCTGGATTTCAGCTGCTATGTGTAATGGAGTGACGCCTCCCAGGCTTCCTAGACTGGGACTGGCGCCCCGGGCGATCAGGAAGTCTATAATGTGCAGCCGGTTGTTGGCTGTAGCCCAGTGCAAGGCTGCCCATCGGTTGTGATCTGGGACGGCAGGGTCTACGCCGTGCTCCATAAGCAGCTGCACCAATAGGAGGTGCCCATTCGCCGCCGCACAGTGGAGCGGAGTTAAGCCCTTCTCGGTTGACGCCATCGCTGGGGCACCCCGAGCCAAGAGGAATTCCGCCACGTGCGTGTGGCCGCTCCAGGCGGCGTGGTGCAGCGGGGTGTAGCCAGCATCATTCTCAGCACTGATCAGAGCCCCACGCTGGACTAGAAACTTGACCAGGGTGCCGGAGCCATTCAACGAGGCAGTGTGCAAAGGGGTCCACCCATTCTCATCTCTGAAAAGGATCCAAATGCAAATAGTTTAATAAAGAAGCCGCTAACAGAATCATTCTTGTGGCTGTTGCAGAATTAATTCCTGTGGTTTGGAAATGGAGTGATTGCAAACAATTAGAAGAAGAAGAGTTGACTTTTCTACCCCACTTCCCTCACCTATTTGAGGGGACTATTCAAGGTATAGTTAGGGACTGGACTCTTATCTAGGAATACTGGATTTGATTCCGCCCTCTTCCATGAAGCCAGCTGGGTGACGATTCCTGTATTTTAAGTGCAAGATACGTATAATTTCCGCACAGATTCGTATACGGCAGATACAAATCTACACGTTCGAATTATTCAAAAATCCGATCCGAGTTTGAATGTTCAAATTTGGATTTTTGAAAATCAATATTCAAAATTTCAAATATCCATGCCCATCCCAATCCCTGATGCCTTTCTATCATGGCACTGAAGGTACCATCCTTCCTCACCTGGTCTCTGTGGCCGCCCCTTTTTTCAACAGCCGCTTGACCAGGTGTGTGTTTCCATTCCTCGCAGCCCAATGAAGCTCCTTCCAGCTCTGCTGAGCGATGCCTGGGGCCGGATGATCCTCAGGATCCTTTACAACATCTTCTCTGCCCATCTTCCCATCGGTGGTTGCCTCTTCACCCAGCACCATCCATTGCCTCATCCATTCGGCCTGGAGTTGTGAACCTCTCGAGAGAAAAGACAACAAAAGATCAAGAAGAAGAATAGATTCGTATCTGGGTGGGTTACAATATTAAAAACCAGTGAGTGTATAAAATGACCATTAAAACCACCACAGTGCCTGAACATGGGGAGGAAATCCATTTCCTTGTTTAGCCAAAGGCCCGGGCAAAGAGTGCGTCTTCACAGCTCTCCTGAATGCATAAAGTGAGGATACCTGATGCACCTTAGGATGGAGTTTATCTCACTCTGGGATGGAAGCGGTCTCACAATGTGTGTATAGATCATGCCAGAGCACGTGAGGCTGTCCTTACCAGATGTGGGTGAAAAGGCTGTGCTATGAGTGTCTGCTAAATTACCCCCAGTAGTCACAACATTTTCCAATATAATTGACCCGGTGTGTTATTTAGAAAGCACTGCTTAGAATATCATGGGGTGAAAGGAAAAACCCCGACAACAATAGAAAAGAGTCTTACCAGTCATTCTTTGGTCTAGTGGTTAGAGAGTTGGACTCTTATCTGGGAATACTGGGTTTGAGTCCGCACTGCTCAACGAAGCCAGCTGGGTGACCTTGGGCAAGTCACAGCTCTCTTTCTGAGCTCTTTCAGCCCCACCTGCCTCCCAGGGTGTCTGTTGTGGAGAGAACAGAAGTTTTGTCAGCTGCCTTGAGAATCCTTTTAAGAGAGAGAAAAGGAGGGTATAAAAGCCAACTACTACATGGGCTTCTTTTTGACATTCTACCTGAATCAAATCGAATACCCGAAAATCCACTTTGATCCGAATCTTTTAAATTCAGATTTAACAAGATTCAGTTCAAATTTGCCAAATTCAAATCTATTCGTTTGAATTTTTTATTTCGATCTGCACATACGAATGCCGACAATGTTCGTATGTGCGTATAGGCATCTTCCTCACATCCGTACCCATCTGTATGCATCCCGTAGCTATCTCGTATGCAACCTGGTTTTGTTCCGTATGGATCCATACAAATGCATATGGAAAGATGCGGATCTTCAAGTACGCATCCTGTATGAACCCATCCACATATGAATGTCCAGATAACACGAACAAATTGATCCAGAATTCAAAATTTGATTCAAATGTTTACATTCGAATTTCGGGACATTTGATTCAAGTACATTCAATTGGATTTCGAATGCCTACAAATATTCATGCATGTCCTTAACTGCTACTACTCCACCACCACAAAGCCAGCTGGGTGATCTTGGGCTAGTCACAGCCCTCTTCTGAGCTCTCACAGCCCCACATACCTCAGAGGATCCCTGTTGCAGGAAGAACAGAAGGTTTGTCAGTTGCTTTGAGTCCCCTTAAATGGGTGAGAAAAGCAGGGTAGAAAAGCAAATTCTTCTTCTTCTTCTTCTGTGGTTCGGTGCTAAAATAAAGAAAGAGAAAACTTTCCAAGACTAGAGCTATGCAAAGCGTCACTTGCTTTTACTCCACGGAGGCCTGAGTATCTTTGGCAGGCTTCTTTTGTCCGGTGCAAGTTGTTTGTGCCATGAAAATGACTCAGATATCCACAGAAACCCAGGATAAATGCTACTTGCTGATTCCTAGGAGAATTTCTTGGAGAGCTATAGAGGAAAAGTTGAGAGAAATATCACTGGTGAAACATATTTTATCCTGATGATGCTTGCCCCTTTAATATCCAGCCAAATCAGAAGCGGAGGCAGTGTTTTGCTTCCCTCTGCATAGTCTCCTGTGATCTGTGCCAACAGGAATGTTCTAAGAAGTGTTTACTCAAAGTCTTAATGGCGTCTAAGAGGGAGGGGCGGACCATGTGTGGCTGCTAATGGTTAATAGGATATGGGCTTGCTGGTTCACCCTTGTGGCTTCTCTCCGTTGCTTGAAAGGAATTATTTTATATCAGCCTTCTGTTGTTGCAGAAGGTGAGCTGGAATACAACTGTCTGTCTGTTGCTAAGCTGTAGGGATGCATATAAATATTTGTAACATTCTTTATTTGTACGAATTTGTCTATGTTTAGACATTTGCAGACAAATCAAATATTATTTATTATTTATTTATTTGTATTTCTATCCCGCCCTATATTCAAACATTAACATTTATACAAACACAAATGTTTTGACATTCCTATGAATAGTTTGGACATTCATTAAACGGGGGGTGGGGGTGGGTGGGAAAGTGGCCGCGCCACACATCTGTAGTGCATTTGACATGGATCGAGAGTGGATTAAAAGTGGATTCAGAGTGGATTTGACACCTTTAAGTGTGTGGATTTTAACAGGACGCACATTGGATACGTATTTGTTTGTACTGGAAGTTGATATCCATTTGTTTGTTTTGGAAATGTATTTGTTCATATCGGATATGTATTTGTTCATATTGGAAACTTATTTGTTTGCATCAGATGCCTTTTCGTTTATATCAGATACTTATCCGATATTCGTACAAATTCATACGAATACATGCCTTCTTTGTTGTGATTTCAGTTGGGAAATTGTCACACCTATTTGGCCCCAATGCTGTGGTACTCAACCTCACCAGTGGTAAGTACAGTATATAACTAGGACAACAGTGATCAGAATTGCCCTTCTGGGCCTTATCCTTGGAACTATCCAGGGTGCTGAAAATATTAGCTCAGTGTCTAAGCACCAGGCTGGGGAACCCCTTGGCCTGCTGTTGTTTGTGACTACCACCACTCACATCAGCCATGACCAAGGGATTTTTTAAAAAAATCCTTGGCAAGTAAAGATATTCTTCCTTCTGCCTCCTGAGATCCCCTTTGTCATACATGCCCAAGATACAGGAATTCTAATTGAGTTGGGTGGTTGTATCGATGGGACATGCTTGCATTTTCATCCTAGTGTGGACAGTAGTAGTAGAAGAAGAAGTAGAAGAAGAGTTGGCTTTTCTACCCCACTTTTCTCACCCATTGAAGGGGAGTCAAAGTGGCTGGCAAAGCTTTTCTATTCTTCTCCCCACAACAGACAGCCAGTGAGGTTAGGTGTAAGGAAAGCGTAAGGGCTGGTCTTGATCAACAGAAACTGCACATGGCCTCTGTGGTCTCTTAATTTGCAACTATTTTGTTATAATTTTGCTGTGTTTTATCATTTCCTCGAATTATCCTTTTTGTACTTATTTTTCCTCCATTGCCTGAAAGCTTGAGCAGAACTGTCTGCTTCAGAAAACTGACACGTTTGTCAAAAATATTGAGCCTCAGTATGTTAAAAACACAAACAAAACCCCAAACCCAATACCTTAGGCATTTATGTGGTTAGGTTTTGCATTAAATTTCACTTTGAGGTTTTGTAGGGTTGTTCCCCCCTTATTTCAAAACCTGCTGTTTCTTATCCCTACTCCATTCTGTGCGGCAATGGCTTACAACCAAGCTGATCCCCCCCATTATCAAGGGCACACTTTAAAAAGTGGGGTTTTTTTCTCCCTTTTATCTCGGAGAAGAGGAGGAGACCCTTCAGATCCAGACTTAGATGGACTTGGAGCACGTTGGCCTTTCCCTTAACCTGGACTACAACTCCCATCACCCATAGCAACCCTGGCCAGACTAAGGCTCATGGACGTTGTAGTCCAGAAGGCTCCCCTTCCAATATTGCCATGGGATGGAGGAGCTGAGACACCCCGCAGGTTTGTTGCCCCAAAAACCTGGAGGCAACGGGAGGAGGCGGAACTCAGGGTTTCCGGAACCCCCGCGATCGCACCGGCGTTTCCTAACCGGACGGACCTCGGCGAACGGACCAGGACTCATTTCCGGGGGCTCTTCCGGTCGCGCCTGCGCAGATCCGCCCGGGGGGCTTCCTCGCGTGTGTCTGAGTCGGACGGGCGCCCTCGGCCGCCGCTCCCTTCCCTTCCCTTCCCGGCACCAGGATGGCGACCGACTCGTGGGCGCTGGCGGTGGACGAGCAGGAGGCGGCCGCCGAGTCGGTGAGGACGGGGGAGGACCCGATGTGGGGGAGGGGACCGGAAGTGGGGGAAGGGAAAGAGAAGGGGCAAATGGGGGGGAGGGAAAGGAGGCTCCCCCCCTTCACAGTCCTCACGACAGCCCTGCGAGGTGGGCTCAAGGAGTGGGCCCTGCTGGGGCTGAAAGCCCTTGGCTGGAGGGAGGGAGGGAGGTTTTGCCATCATCTCCTGCTTGAGATGCCCAGAATCAACTGGTGGCCACTGGGTGGGGTGGGATGCTGGACTGGGTGGGCTGTGGCCTGATCCAGTAGGGCTCCTCTTAATCCATGGAGGACAGGTGTACCAATGGTTACTAGAATAGATGCCCAGGTACCACCTCCAGGTCGGAGAGGAAGGCAGGAGGCCTCTGAAGGCCATTTGCAGGGATTTGAGAGCAGGTGAAGGTTTTGGCTTCATCTTCCGCCGCTCCCCGCTGAAGCAGGTGGGGCTGTGAGAGCTCAGAAGAGAGCTGTGACTCGCCCAAGGCCACCCAGCTGGCTTCATGGAGGAGTGCAGAATCAAACCCCGTATTCCCAGATAAGAGTTCAGCTCCCTGACCACTGGACCAAGCAGGACTTTGTTTCTTCAATGCAACAAAAATCCTATTATATCATGGCCAGGTTTTGACAAAACTTTTGGTTTGTGCTGTTGAAATGCATATTTGTATTTCAGTACATTACTGCGTGCCCATTGTATTCTTTTTTTAAAAAAATCTGGTCAATGACCACAGATTATTATCTGTCTATAATAGATCCTGCTCTACACAAGACTGAATATCTGTTGCCTTTAGGATCCACATTGACATTTCCCTATGGATTTTGCCCCATCTTGACACTCTGCTCAGTTGAGGCTAATGGTATTTTTTAGTCCAAAGCATCTGAAATGTTCCAGATTGCTACCACTTGCATTTGGTGCTGAAGTTTTTGAGTGACTTGCTATTTGGTCTTCTCTCTCTCTCTCTCTGTCTCTTTTAGTTGAGCAATTTACACCTGAAAGAGGAGAAATCTAAGCCAGACTCCAACGGTGAGTGCGGAGTGCTGAATACAGCTACCACTTTTGCCACAAAGATCCAGTCTTCCTGTTGTTTTGTTTTCTCAAGTAGAACAGAGGCAGATATTAAATTTGGGGAGAGCAAAGCCAATCGTCTGTTCCTAGGAAGGTGCTCTAGGTTTCATCTGAATCCTGGTGTGGTCCCTTCCACCCACCCACCCACCCACCCACACACACACACACACACACACGCACGCACACACACAGAAGCAGCTCTGAATTAAGAGGCTAAGATGTAACATTAAAAGTTGCAGAGCTGAATTCCTTGATGGGATGGGTTGGGTTATTTATGGTCATTTCTATTCTACCATTCTGTGCAAAGAGCTCAAGCTAGCACATCTCATTATCCTTTCTTCTCTTTTGTCCCTACAAGAACCCTGCAGGGTAGGCCAAGCTGGGTGGCTGTGACTGGACAATGGCCATCCCAGGAATTTTGTGACAAAGGGGAGCGGGGTGGAAGGCAGGATCTCCGGGGCTCTTAAGCGTGGTGCTCAGGCCACAACATTACCCTGGCATGAACCCAACATGTCAAATCCTCAGTCCCCAGTTGCCTAATGAAGGCCTTCACTACTGTAGACCTGCTTCATTGGGTTGGTTGAAGGTTATAAAAACCATGCCTTTTTATCGGCACACAGGCACCGTGGTCAAGGTGGATGACAATGCAGAGAAGACCGAAGAGGAAGAAAAAGGTAAGGGTTTTTGTAATTCAAGAGCTACTAGACTGGAGGCCAAGATACCACCTCCAGGTTGGAGAGACAGGCAGGAAGCCTCGAAAGACCTTATGCAGGAAGCCAAGAGTAAATGAAGATTTGAGATGCTCAGAAGCAGTTGGCGGGCTCAGTGTGAGACAGGATGCTGGACAAGATGGGCTGTGGCCTGATCCAGCAGGGCTCCTTTTTATTCATGCAGAATAGGTCTGTCCATGGCTACTAGAATGGATGCCCAAGTACCACCTCAAGGCTGGAGAGACAAGACCCTGTTTCAGTTCTTTCTTCCTTAAGAACAAAGATTCCCTTCCCCCAAAAGAAGCGGCAATCCTCTGCCCTTCCATTAGATGCCACAGAAAGCATTGTCCCACTGATTCAGATCCAAACTGTCTTGGCACCCCAAAACCAGTTCTGATTGTATCATGCAGCCCAGGTTGAGGCGCGGAATCGGTTTCGATACCATGCACAGCATTTGTAAAGTCAGTGTAGCCTTTTCCATTTTCCTTCCACGCAGTAACCTCTTTTCACATAGGGGGAAATGCTTTGGAGGTCCTATTTCTCCTTGGTTCTAGCACAGATGGTGTGGCATTAATTGTGTTTTCCCCTTGCTGCCTGCTCTTGGTAACATTTCTAAATTGCCTTCCTAGTAAGCAATTGGTTGATGTAATTTAAGAAAGAGGTTAACAGTTGATTTAGACAGGCTTCTTCCTGAGAGACTAACCATCTTTTATTTGCTTCCCTCTCCTGCTCCTTGCTTTCTCTTCCCAAAATCCTCCTCTGCCAGAGGACAGAGCGACCCAGTCCTTGCTCAACAAGCTGATCCGTAGCAACTTGGTGGACAACCGAAACCAAGTGGAGGTACTACAGCGGGACCCAACGTCACCCCTGTATTCAGTGAAGTCCTTTGAAGAGCTCCGGCTGTAAGTGCTTCCTTGGAATCCCGTGGGAGGAGACCTGGTGGGTCTTCCGTGGCCAGTCAGTGCAGAAGGTCAGAGGGATCCTTGCTGGATGCTATTCCCAGTATTCCCAGATTAGAGTCCGGCTCCCTAACCACTAGGCCTACAGTTAGAAGCAAGAGTCGCCTGATCTTTTTCTCCCTGTTTGCTTCCTTTTTTCCCTTCTAGGAAGCCACAGTTGCTACAGGGTGTTTATGCCATGGGTTTCAACAGGCCGTCAAAGATTCAAGAGAACGCATTGCCCATGATGCTGGCGGAGCCGTAAGTATTTGGGGGACAGAGAGGGGAAAGCGTTGGCCCTCCTAGGGTCCCAATTGGATCCCCGATTCAAGATTCTCTCCCTACTTTTCCTCCATGGCAGTGGAAAGCAGGAATGAGTTTTTAAAAATCACATGTGCTGCTTGCGGTGTGGATTGCCATCCCAGAATGCTTTGCAGCCTGCAGATGTTGCTGAACAGAAATGTCACACTTTCAGGAGGGGCCATGCAGTCAAATGATTTCAGACCAGTGCTGGGGTATTAAGATGTGTAGATTTGGAAACAGCTGTTTCGGCATCTGAGTCCAGTCGCCTCTGCGTCTCCCTGTCCGTTGTGAATTTCCATAGCACTGCTGGCGTCACCGAGCCTGGTGGTGAAACAGCTGCAGGAACAGGATCCGGCCCTATACCCAGAGGTCTCTGGGTGGGTAACAACATTATCAAACATTATATAAAATCACACACAGTATAGAAAAGGTGGATAGAATTTATTTTCTCTATCATACAACACTAGAACCAGGGGGCATCTATGAAGCTGATGGGTGGGAGAGTCAGAGCAGACAAGAGAAAGCATTTCTTCACCCGGAGGGTCATTGGTTTATGGAATTTGCTGCTGGAAGAGGTGGTAACAGCAACCAGCCTGAATGGCTTTAAGGAATGGATAGACAAAGTCACAGACAACAGATGTATCAGTGGCTACTAGAATGAATACCTAAGTGCATCTGTCAGGCCATGGGGACAAGCAGGATGCTTCTAAGGCCATTTGCTGGGGTTCGAGAGCAGGAGAAGGTTTGCCCTTGTCTCTGCTTGAGATGCCCATGGGCAACTGGTAGGCCACTATGTGGGACAGGAGGCTGGACTAGATGGGCTGTGGCCTGATCCAGCAGGGCTCCTCTTAGGTTCTAATAGAATCTGCAAGTAGGAAGGGAAAGTGTATCCCCATTTACCCAAAGGCCAGGGCAAAGAGGTGCATCTTCACTGCCTTCCTAAACGTGTATAATGAAGGTGATGGACGCACCTCAAGGGGGAGACTATTCCATAGCCTAGGGGCCATCACTGAGAAGGCCCTCTCAGGGCTTTCCTGGGACCTTTTAATATAAATCAATATATAAATAAGCACACAAATAAATGATGGAAGGAGGGTTCCATCTGCACCTCATTCACCACGGTTGGTCAGTGTGGTTTCACCACTTCAGAGCATACCACCTCACTTTGTGCTGCATCTTCAGCCCACAGAACCTGATCGCACAATCCCAGTCCGGCACTGGAAAAACAGCAGCTTTTGTCTTGGCCATGCTCAGCAGAGTGGAACCGGAAAACAGGTACCCACAGGTGAGAGTCGGTCTCTTGAACCAGCATGGCACCTATAAAGGCGTATTCTTGTTTATTTACAAAGTGTGTGAGACGTAATGAATTCTGGATAATAAGGGAAGGAAAGCATGAGAGGACTCAGACTTCAAAGTTGGACTTCAGAAGGGCGGATTTTGATGGACTCCGGAGGAGGTTAGGAGGGATCAAATGGTTAAATGTACTAAAGGATAGAAATGTCCAAGAAGGATGGGATATTTTGAGAAATGCAATATTAGAAGCGCAATCATTAACAATTCCTCAAAGAAGGAAGATTGGAAAACATCTAAAGAGACCAGGGTGGATAAACCTAGAACTTAAAAACTTGATAAAAAAGAAAAAAGAAATGTTTAAGAAATGGAAGGAGGGATACATATCTAAGGAGGAATATAATGAAATCAGTACAATCTGCAGGGCAAGTATCAGAAAAGCTAAAGCTAAAAATGAACTGAGGCTTGCAAGAGAGACTAAAAACAATAATAAAAAAGGTTTTTGGGGATATGTCAACAGCAAAAGAAAAGTCAAAGAGGTTTTGGGAAGTCTGCAGGGAGAGAATGGAGAAGTGATCGAAAGTGATCTTGAGAAGGCAGAGATTCTGAACTCCTATTTTGCATCTGTTTTTTCCAAGAGGGATAATGTACATGCAACAGTCCTTCACTGTACTGATGAAGGACTAGGAGAATCAAGACACAAAATCAACACTGAGAGAGTAAGGGAACGCTTAGCTAACTTAAACGAATTTAAGTCCCCGGGTCCAGATGGATTACATCCTAGGGTACTGAAGGAATTAGCAGAGGTAATTGCTGAACCACTTGCTGTAATCTTTGAGAAGTCATGGAGAACAGGAGAAGTCCCTGACGATTGGAGAAGGGCAAACGTTGTTCCTATCTTCAAAAAAGGGAAGAAGGTAGACCCAGGGAACTACAGGCCTGTTAGCCTGACTTCAATACCAGGAAAGATTCTCGAACAAATTATTAAACAACACATATGTCAGCATTTCGATAGGAATTCAATAATTAACAGTAGTCAACATGGGTTTGTATCAAACAAGTCGTGTCAGACTAACTTGATTTCATTTTATGACAAAATCACTGAATGGGTTGATCAAGGAAATGCAGTAGACATAGTATTTCTTGATTTCAGCAAAGCATTTGACAAAGTATCTCATGCGATCCTCATTGAAAAATTGATCAAATATGGGTTTGACAAGGCAACTATAAGGTGGGTTCAAAACTGGCTTAGTAATCGTACTCAAAGAGTGGCTTTAAATGGCTGCACATCCAAATGGAAGGAAGTGTCAAGTGGAGTACCACAAGGTTCTGTCCTGGGCCCAGTTATGTTTAATGTTTTTATAAACGATCTGGACGAGGGAGTTGAAGGGAAACTGATCAAATTTGCTGATGACACAAAGCTAGGGGGGATTGCAAACACCAGAGAAGAGAGAGAGAGGATTCAAAAAGATTTAGAGAAACTCGAACAATGGGCCGCAACTAATAAAATGGTATTTAACAAAGAAAAATGCAAGGTTCTGCACCTGGGCAAGAAAAATGAAAAAAGCACATATACAATGGGAGGAATTTGGCTGAGCAGCAGCACATGTGAAAAAGACTTGGGTGTCCTGGTAGATCATCAACTGAACATGAGTCAACAGTGCGAGGCAGCTGCAAAAAAGGCAAACGCAATCCTGGGGTGTATTAGGAGAAGCATAGAGTCCAGATCACGTGAAGTTATTATCCCCCTCTACTCTACCTTGGTCAGACCTCATCTGGAGTACTGTGTCCAGTTCTGGTCACCCCAGTTTAAAAAAGACACTGACAAGCTGGAGCAGGTTCAAAGGAGAGCTACCAAGATGGTGAACGGTCTGCAAACCATGTCCTATGAGGAACGGCTTAAGGAACTAGGAATGTTTAGTCTACCAAAAAGAAGACTGAGAGGAGACATGATAGCTGTCTACAAATACCTCAAGGGTTGTCACAAGGCAGAGGGATCAGCCCTGTTCTCACTCTCTCAAGGAAGGACTAGAAACAATGGGGTGAAACTGCAGGGGAAAAGATTTAGTTTAGATGTTAGGAAAAAATTTCTAACAGTAAGAGTGATCAACCAGTGGAACAGGCTGCCACGGGAGGTGGTTGGTTCCCCTTCGATGGAGGTCTTCAAGCAGAGACTGGACAGCCATCTGTCTGAGATGGTTTAGGAGATCCTGCCTTGAGCAGGGGGTTGGACTCGATGACCCAGGAGGTCCCCTCCAACTCTACCATTCTATGATTCTATGATTCTATGATAATGCTGGACTAGGTGGGCCATGGCCGCATCCAGCAGGGCTCCTCTTGGGTTCTTATAGATTCATGGTCACTAGAATGGAGGCCTGAGCATTTCCTCTGTGTTTGGGAGACAGGCAGGTTGCCTCTAAAGGCCATTGGCTGGGAGATGAAAGCAGGTGAAGGTTTTGCCTTCATCTTCTGCTTGAGATGTCCAGAAGCAATGGGTGGCCACTGTGTGATACAGGATGCTCGACCAGATGGGCTGTGGCCTGATCCAGCAGGGCTTCTCTTAGGTTCTTATGGACTAGATGGGCCATGGCCTGATCCAGCAGGGCTTCTCTTAGGTTCTTATGGATGAGATGGGCTGTGGCCTCATCCAGCAGGGCTCCTCTTAGGTTCTTATGGATGAGATGGGCTGTGGCCTCATCCAGCAGGGCTCCTCTTAGGTTCTTAGGTTCTAATATGTCTGACTCCTGAGTCCAAGAACTCTTCCAGTCTTTTCTATTTGGTGAGTCATTAATTAATGAATTAACAAATTATTTTTGGCAACATCCCATAAATGGAATTCTCTGCCCCCCCCCCAAAAAAAAATCTTGAGTCTCCTTTTGGAAACGGAAGACGTTTCAATGAAGCTTTTTGGATCTGTTGTTCACTTGATTATTTGCTTTCTGGCCTCCACTCTCCCACGCCTCTCTTCACGCAGCTTCCAGGGTGATTAAGTACCATTTCCTTCTCTCTGGGTGTTTGCTTGTTTTATTGTTTGCTAATGGTTTGCCAGTGTTTTCGGAGGGGACCAGCAGGATATTAATTGGTGCAGGAATTAGTCAACAGACAGGCATGAATAGAACACTCCATGCCTGTTCCCCAGGCTGCCTGGATTTTTTCTGCTTTTTCATCATATTTCTTTGCACATTTGAGAAGCAAGAAAGCCTGTGACCTTCTCTCTGTTTCATTCTAAGGATGTGCACAAATGTTCTAATGTGTTTGAATGTTTACATTTGAATGTATAGACATTTGATTCAAATTCAAACGTCTGAATTCGAACGAATTTGATCGAATTTCGAACGTCTCGAATATTCATTCACATCCCTAGTCTTGGCTACGTCAGTTGATGCCTCTTGGGAGTCTGGAAAGCGTAGTTAACCTTTCTGCAGATGAACATTCCGGATTTCCTCTCTCTCTCTCTCCGCCGCTTCTTTCCAGTGTCTTTGCCTTTCGCCGACGTACGAGCTGGCCCTTCAGACGGGAAAAGTGATTGAACAGATGGGCAAGTTCTATCCGGAGCTGAAGCTGGCCTATGCTGTTCGGGGCAACAAGTGTAAGTGTGAAATGGTGGCACTGACTGTGTAAATTAAATAAAGGCTTGGGTTCAAAGTGGGACAGCGGAGCATAGGTTGGGGGGGGGGGGGGGCTAAGTATGTCCGAGTCTGTGTGGGAACAAGGACGCGGAGAAGCCAAGAGTTGGGTGATTCCTTTCTCTAAAGCCAGAATCCGGTCAAATGCTTTATCGGGACCCCCCATGCCGTTTGAATGGGTCTGCACTTGAAGGCCATCCTTGGAAACGTTGCTCTCTCCTGTCCACCCCGTCACCCGAAACGGGGCCTTTTCAGCAGTGGCACCACGATGGTGGTGTTCCTCTTCTAGGGGAATGGGTGGCTTTATCCTTGAGACTACTGGGAGTTGTAGTCTGCAAAAGGCCACGTTAAACCAATTATAAGAAGAATCCTGCAACGGAAGATATATTGGCGTGGCCGGACTACGTGCACCTGAGTCTCTTGCCCCCTTTTCCTTTGCGGACTCAGTTTTGGCCAATCCCTGCACAAGAGCCCTTTAAATGTGGGGTGGGGGTGGAAAGCGGCACCCTCTGACGCCCATCACCTGGCTTATCCTTTATTTCATCCGTCCACAGTAGAGCGAGGCCAGAAGATCGCTGAGCAGATCGTCATCGGCACGCCAGGGACCGTCCTAGACTGGTGCTCCAAGCTGAAATTCATCGACCCCAAAAAGATCAAGGTCTTTGTGCTGGATGAAGCCGACGTCATGATCGCCACTCAGGGGCACCAGGATCAGAGCATCCGGATCCAGAGGTGAAGGGAGCAGGGGCTGATGGGAGCTGTAGCCCGAAACCGCCACGGAGGAGCCAGCTGGGGGGGAATACGCCAAGGGACGGGAGGCGTGGAGATAGGGGCTCAGTGGATTGTAGGAAAAGAATAGGTGGGCTTCGTGGGAGTGTCGCTTCAGGCTCGGGAAGGGAGCGGAAAAAGATGGATGGAGTTATTTCAGGCTGCAAGGCACTGTGAGCCCCGTGGCAGAGCCTGGAAGAAGGCAATGGCAAACTACTCCTGTATTACTGCCAAGAGGCCTGTCTGGATATTTCCCTGGACCTCAGACTGTCCTGTGAGAAGTCAGCTCCAGGGAATCTTTGCCTCTGCAGCCACAGGAAACTTCCTTCCCTTCCGATGAGGGCGGCTGTCGGGTCATTGGCCTACTAGAGTGTCATGTGACTCAACCTAGTGGGCAGCTGATCTCCGGAAGCTCCATATTATCACGCAACTGGCCATCATAGACACCTCAGGTCTCATGGAGTGGCCCTGGGAGATAATGGAGGCTAAGGTCTGGGTTTAGAAGATGAGGAGCAGGTGGCAGGAAGGAGAGAGGCAAAGTCTCCCTTTGAACAGCAAGTGACTTCCCTTTGTGGGTATTAAGGGACTGGTCGCACTTTCTATTTGGGCTAGCTGCCGTGGAAGCATCCAAGTGAGGTTCAGTTATTATTTTGCACCTGGGGAATTTATTACTCTGACGGGCCCAGCCGATAAAAACGAGGTAAACTATGTATAAAGAGAACCAACAAGGCTACCTGTTGATGAGGGCAAGATACCTTAGTTGAACCCTAACCCTAACGCCGTCTCCTGTATTGACTCGCCTGTGCCTTAAGATCTAAGGGGGAGGACCTTCCTGGTTGTACTGCCACCTTCGGAAGCTGAAGGGGTGGGGACCGGGGACGGGGCCTTCTCGGTGGTGGCCCCCTGACTACATTGTTTTCTACCGCTGACAGGACAGAAGTGCAAATAAAATACAGTGAAAGAGTTTCACTTTTGTTCCCCCTCCCTCAGGATGCTCCCCAGGGACTGCCAGATGCTGCTCTTCTCTGCCACCTTTGAAGACTCGGTGTGGAAGTTTGCCCAGAAAGTCGTCCCGGACCCCAACATTATCAAGCTAAAGCGGGAGGAGGAGACGCTGGACACCATCAAACAATACTACGTCCTCTGCAACAGCCGCGAGGAGAAGTTCCAAGCCCTCTGTAACATCTATGGAGCCATAACGATCGCCCAGGCCATGATCTTCTGCCACGTGAGTCCCTTGGGGGAAGGAGAAAGGGGTGAAGGGGCTCCAGGTGCCCTTGCTGGAGAGGGGAGCTGTGGGGAATGGGGCCAGGGGCGTGTTTAGAAATAAGGTTGTAAAGTAGTTTGGTGCGACGGGAAGCAGCTTAGCATAAGAGGAGTCCTGCTGGATCAGGCCACAGCCCATCTAGGCCATAAGAACCTAAGAGGAGTCCTGCTGGATCAGGCCACAGCCCATCTAGTCCATAAGAACCTAAGAGGAGCCTGCTGGATCAGGCCACAGCCCATCTAGTCCATAAGAACCTAAGGGGAATCCTGCTGGATCAGGCCACAGCCCATCTAATCCATAAGAACCCAAGAGGAGCCCTGCTGGATCAGGCCACAGCCCATCTAGTCCATAAGAACCTAAGGGGAGTCCTGCTGGATCAGGCCACAGCCCATCTAATCCATAAGAACCCAAGAGGAGCCCTGCTGGATCAGGCCACAGCCCATCTAGTCCATAAGAACCCAAGAGGAGCCCTGCTGGATGAGGCCACAGCTCATCTAGTCTATAAGAACCCAAGAGGAGCCCTGATGGATCAGGCCACAGCCCATCTAGTCCATAAGAACCTAAGGGGAGTCCTGATGGATCAGGCCACAGCCCATCCAGTCCATAAGAACCTCAGAGGAGCCCTGCTGGATCAGGCCACAGCCCATCTAGTCCATAAGAACCCAAGAGGAGCCCTGCTGGATGAGGCCACAGCCCATCTAGTCCATAAGAACCCAAGAGGAGCCCTGCTGGATCAGGCCACAGCCCATCTAGTCCATAAGAACCCAAGAGGAGCCCTGCTGGATCAGGCCACAGCCCATCTAGTCTATAAGAACCCAAGAGGAGCCCTGATGGATCAGGCCACAGCCCAACTGTTTGAGCATCCCGTCTCACACAGTGGCCCACCAATTGTTTCTGGGCATCTTAAGCAGAAGACAAAGGCAAAACTCTCACCTTTAGAGGTGTCCTGCCCGTCTCTCAAAACTGGAGGTGGTACCTAGGCATCCATTCTACTGACCATTGATATACCTGTTCTCTATGAATTAAGAGGGTCCCTGGTGGATCAGGCCACAGCCCATTCAGCCCAGCATCTTTTTCTCACACTGTCCCACCAATTGCCTGTGGGCACCTCCAACAGAAGACAAAGGCAGAACCTTCACCTGCTCTTGACTCCCTGCAGATGGCCTTGCGTGGCAGCCTGCCTGTCTCTCAAACCTGGAGGTAGGACCTAGGCATCCATTCTAGACAGGGATGTAAGAGGAGCCCTGCTGGATCACATCCTGCTCTTGACTTCTTTCAAATGGATCTAAGAGGCTTCTTGACTGTTCCTCCAACCTGGAGGGAGTACCTAGGCATTCATTGTAGTAGCCTCTGATATGTCTGCCCTCCATGAATTTCTGTGTAAGAACCTGAGGAACCTTGCTGGATGAGGCCACAGCCCATCCACTCCTAAGATCTTGCACACACACACACCAGTTGCTCCTGGGCCTCTTGGACAGAAGGCAAAGGCAAAACCTTCACCTGCTCTGCGCCCCCTGCGAATCATCCATCTCCACAGGCAGTTAGTTCCTGTGCTCTTGTGTTCTGCAGACCCGGAAGACGGCAGGCTGGTTAGCGGGGGAACTGTCCAAAGAAGGTCACCAGGTGGCCCTCCTGAGTGGCGAGATGATGGTGGAGCAGCGAGCTGCCGTGATCGAGCGCTTCCGGGAGGGGAAGGAGAAGGTCCTGGTGACCACGAACGTCTGCGCCAGAGGTAAAGTCCTGTCGGGGTTGACCTGTGCTAAAGACGCCACTCACTGCTTGAAGCTCTTGGAAGTAGAAGAGATCCCAAGAGGATCTTGAGGAACTAGGTAGAACAGGGACACATTAAGGGACTCAGCCTTCTCCCAGAGGGACCTGCAAAGAACTTCCACATTGGGCAACCCCAAGTGGCCACTTTTGCTAGAGCAGAGGCAGCCAGCCAACAGCTGCTGTGTCAGGATAACTGGAGCTAGCTTTCTCCTGTAAGGTAGGGTGTCCAGGGCAAGAAGACAAGCCGTCACGTGGCCCCTCAACCTTCTGTAACCGGTCAGACCCAATGGTAGTTAGGAAAGGAGTTTGTCTTTCACAGAGCAGCTTCTCCAACCTCTGATGTCCTTTGCCTCCAGGGATCGATGTAGAACAAGTCTCTGTTGTCATCAACTTCGACTTACCGGTAGATAAAGATGGGAATCCTGACAAAGAGACCTACCTCCACCGCATTGGCCGCACGGGGCGCTTTGGCAAGCGGGGCCTGGCCATCAACATGGTGGACAGCAAGCACAGCATGAACATCCTCAACAGGATCCAGGAACATTTCAGTACGTGCCCTTGGGTTCCTCTCCTCCTTTACCTTCAGCAGCTCTCAACCCTAGGGAAGTGCATGGGTGTTTCTGTGGCATTTGATTCGATTGAAAATCTGTATTCATATGAATAGATTGCTTTTGAATGCGGCACATCTATTTGTATGTATTCGTATGAACATTCAATAGGTATCTGATACGAATCGATACGTACTGGATCCGAATGAATTTGTATACGAAGAAATACGTATCCGATACATATTTGATACGAAGAAATACATACATGATATGAATAGATACATATCTGATTCAAACAAATATGTATCTATATGAATAAATATGTATCCGATACGTATGTGATACAAACAAATACGTATCTGATACAAATGAATATGTATGGGATACAGTCATCCCAGGATACAAACTGTACAGGAAAGACAGGGAAGGGCGACATGGAGGTGGTGTAGCCTTGTATATTAAAGAAGAGATAGAATCTTATGAAGTGGAATGTCCAAGTGAGTCTGGCTCTTCCACAGAAGCAGTGTGGATAAAAATACCAAGCCAAAAAGGAAGTCTAACAATAGGGACATGCTACCGTCCTCCCAACCATACGTCCGAAGGAGATGAACAATTGGAGAAGGAGGTAAAGGAGGTAGCCCATAAAGATAGGGTAGTTATAATGGGGGACTTCAATTATCCTCACATAGACTGGGTGAACTCCTGTTCAACTCAGGAAAGAGAGAGAAAATTCCTAGACCTGATAAATGACTGTTCCATGGAACAAATGGTCATGGAACCAACCAGGGGAAATGCAGTCCTGGACTTGATCCTAAGTAATGCTCAGGACCTGGTAAAGGACGTCACTGTAGCTGATCCAATTGGGAACAGTGACCACAATGCAATAACCTTCAACTTAAATACAGGGAGTAAGTTCTTAATAAAGTCTAACACAGAGACCTTAAACTTTCACAAGGGAAACTTCCCCAAAATGAGGAAATTAGTGAAAAGGAAATTGAAAGGGAAAGTCAAAAGAGTTAAATCACTTCAAAATGCATGGAGACTACTTAAAAACACAATAACGGAAGTGCAACTAGAATGCATTCCTAAAAGAAGAAAGGGGACTTCTAGGTCCAAGAAGAAACCAATGTGGCTCACAAATGCAGTAGATGAAGTCATTAAAAACAAGAAGAGTTCATTTAGGAAATGGAAGGCTTGTCCAAATGAGGAGAACAGGAGGGAACATAGACACTGGCAACACGAATGCAAGACGGCCATTAGGAAAGCTAAGAAAGATTTTGAGGAGCACATTGCTAAAAACATCAAAAGGAATAACAAGAACTTCTTTAAGTATATCAGAAGTAGGAATCCAACCAGGAGAGCAGTTGGACCACTAGATAGTAAAGGAGAGAAAGGGGTAATTAAAGAAGACACAGAGATTGCAGAGAGACTAAACGAATTTTTTGCTTCCGTATTCACGGAGGAAGACAGAAGACACATGCCAGTAGCTGAGCCTGTGTTTTCTGAAGAGTTAAACTGTACAGAAATAACCAAGGAAGAGGTCCTGGCATGTCTTAATAAACTAAATGTTAACAAGTCACCGGGACCAGATGGTATTCATCCAAGAGTCCTTAAGGAACTCAAATGCGAAATTGCCGACCTTCTAGCAAAAATATATAATCTTTCCCTAACATCAGGCTCCGTACCTGAGGACTGGAGGGTAGCAAATGTAACACCAATATTCAAAAAAGGATCCAGGGGTGATCCAGGCAACTACAGACCAGTTAGCTTAACGTCAGTTCCGTGTAAGGTGATGGAAACCATTATTAAAGACAAAATTAGTGTGCATATGGAGCAGCAGGCATTGCTGAACAAAAGCCAGCATGGCTTCTGCAAAGGTAAATCATGCCTCACAAATTTGTTGGAATTCTTTGAGAGTGTCAATAAACACGTGGATAAAGGTGAACCAGTAGACATTGTCTATCTGGACTTTCAGAAGGCTTTTGACAAAGTCCCACATCAAAGGCTACTGAGTAAACTCACCAGCCATGGAATAAAAGGACAGGTTCTGTCCTGGATTTGTGACTGGCTTAAGGGCAGAAAGCAGAGAGTAGTAGTAAACGGCAATTTCTCAGGGTGGAAAGAAGTAAAAAGTGGGGTCCCTCAAGGCTCAGTACTGGGACCAATGCTTTTTAATTTATTCATCAATGATCTAGAAAAAGGGGTACATAGTAAAATAGCAAAGTTTGCTGATGATACTAAATTATTTAGGGTAGTAAAATCTGAAAGAGATTGCCAAGAGCTCCAGAGGGATCTCTTAGCAATGGGTGAGTGGGCAACCAAGTGGCAAATGTGCTTTAATCTTAACAAGTGTAAAGTAATGCACATTGGGGCCAAGAATCCAAATTACGTCTATAAACTGATGGGGTCTGAGCTTTCTGCAACACGCCAGGAAAGGGATCTCAGGGTTTTGGTGGACAGTTCAATGAAGGTGTCAACCCAGTGTGCGGCAGCAGCAAAAAAAAGCAAATTCAATGCTGGGAATAATTAGGAAGGGAATAGAAAATAAGTCAGCAAGTGTCATTTTGCCCCTTTATAAATCTATAGTGAGGCCACATTTGGAATACTGTGTACAATTCTGGTCACCACACCTCAAAAAGGATATTGTGGAACTAGAGAAGGTGCAGAGAAGGGCAACCAGAATGATTAAGGGTCTGGAACACTTCCCTTACGAAACCAGGCTGCAACGTCTAGGCCTCTTCAGTCTGGAGAGACGGCGTTTGAGAGGGGACCTGATTGAAGTATATAAAATTATGCACGGCATAGAAAAGGTGGATAGAGAAAATTTCTTTTCTCTATCGCACAACACTAGAACCAGGGGGCACTCTATGAAGCTGATGGGTAGGAGCGTAAGGTCTGACAGGGGGAAGTATTTCTTCACACAGAGGGTCATCGGCCTATGGAATGTGCTGCCAGAAGAGGTGGTGACAGCTACCAGTCTGGATGGCTTTAAGGTAGGGTTAGACAAATTTATGGATGACAGATGTATCAATGGCTACTAGAACGAATGCCTAGGTGCATCTTTCAGGCTGGGGGGGGGGGAGGAAATGGGGCGCTTCTAGGGCCATCTGCTGGGACTCAAGAGCAGGAGAAGGTTTGTCCTTGTCTCTGCTTGAGATGCCCATGAGCATTTGGTGGGCCACTGTGTGCGACAGGATGCTGGACTAGATGGGCTGTGGCCTGATCCAGCAAGGCTTCTCTTATGTTCTTATGTTCTTATCCAATATGTATCTGATACGAATCGATACGTACTGGATCTGAACAAATTTGTATACGAATAAATACGTATCCGATACATATTTGATATGAAGAAATGCATATATGGTACGAATAGATACATATCTGATTCAAACAAATACGTATCTATACAAATAAATATGTATCCAATACGTATCTGATATGAACAAAAATGCATCTGATACGAATGAATACCTGTAACATATCTGTGCTCTGAAAATGTCAAATCTGACCCGAATCCACTTTTAATATGCTGTCAATCCATGTTGAATGCAATCTGGATCCATTGCAGATGTGACTGGCGCTCTGTTTTTCCACACCCCCAATCTAACAAATGTTCGAACTTTTCATACAAATGTTTGGAAACATTTGTATTCGTTCGAATGTTAACATTCGAATATCGGAACGTTTGATTCGAGCCCAAATTTGGCCGAATTCTATTGAATTTTGAGCATTGGGAATATTAATGCCACGTCCCTACTCAACCTCCTGCAAATGGCCTTTTCTCTCCAACTTGGAGCTAGTACCTAGGCATCCATTTTAGTAGCTGTTGGTACATTTGTCCTCTACAAATGTAGCTAATTCTTTCTTAAAGCTATCTAAGTTGGTTGCTGTCACCACCTCTTCAGGTAAATTCCATAGACTGATGACCCTCTGGTGAAGAAATACTTCCCCTTGTCTGATCTGACTCTCCTACCCATCAGCTTCACAGAGTGACCCATGTTTCTAGTGTTGTATGATAGAAGAAAGTATTGTTCTCTCTCCACCTTCTCTGTACTTCAAGCGGGTCCCCTCTTAAATGCCACTTTTCAAGGCTGAAGAGACCTGGATTTGCTGGTTTGAGCAGATTCCTAACGGAAGATGGGGACTGGGGTTCCCCAGACATTGGTAATTCTAGATTATTCTACCTTTTGCACCTCTGAGAGAGAAAGAACCATAACCTTTCCTTGAGATCCTAATAAATGGGCAGGTCTATATAGCTGAAGGTATTGTACCATCAGATCATTGTTGGGGCTCAGAGAGTTGATTAAAGCATCGCTTAGTCCCTGTATTCTTTCAAGAACATGGCTGGGGAGGGGTGAGGATCCTTTCAGGGTAGTTTCTGATTTATTTTCTTGGTTTCCCTTGGTTTTTTATGTTTCCTTCCTCTCCAAAAACACAGACAAGAAGATTCACAAGCTAGATACAGATGACTTGGATGAAATCGAGAAGATCACTAATTGAAATGGTCGCTGTTGGATGCGTTCTGCTCGCCCTCCCATGGTAGCTCACCCACTACAATTGGAACAAGATCACGACTGGCGCATCTGCTGGCCGGTCACACACAAAGGGACTTTTAAATGCTAGCAAATAACACAGAAATTACCTCATCTCTTACAAAAAGAAAAAAGAACCCTAAAGAAAATAATGCAGCAGGACTTGATTTTACAAAGAGTCCAAACTCTGGGGAAAGAAGGCCAATGTTTACAGTAACTTTCAGCTTCCTTTTCCATTAGTTTTAGCCTTAAAAATTAGGGGGAATCTCTTGAGCTCTAGGAAAAATGATGCCAAAAATATAGCCAGTTAATATATGGGGTGGAGACCCTTAGTTTTGTCTCGTGGGATGGCAGTGCAGCAACACCGGAGTATGAAATGACAGCAGAAATGTATATCGGTCAACTTTACTCTCTGTGTGCGGGGAAGCGAACTCCGGGGTGCGGCTAAATATATTTTCCTGGTTTTTGAAAGTGAAATTCCCATTTGTTGCATAGGTGGCCCAGAGATAATGTCTGTATTGCAGAAGAGGCTGGTGTTGAGCTTGCCCTCTTTTTCTGTGCAAGGAATTCTGGGTGCTTTCCCTGTGATCCTCTGCCAGAGATTCCTAGAATCTCCGGAGGAAGATCGCTTGCCTTTCAAAGCTCACCTCTCGTTTTCTTGCGGGCGCGCACTGAGCCGAGATACCCCTAAAGTGCACTGACCTCACCCAAGTGTAACAGGCGTGGATTTCCTGCCAGGCCAGCTCGTGCTGGTTCAGTGAGGGAAAAGAGGCCACAGTAGGCAAGGCCCCGTTAAATAGAAGAACTCCCTCTGTTTCCCAGGACTTGAAATCGCCGGGAGCAATTATCCTTTGTTGCTGCCTGCCCCACTGTGACAGAGTGGAAGATCAAGCTCTGTGGGAAGTGGAGGGGAGAAGAAATTAGAAGGAAATCAGGCATAGTAAGTATGCTGCATTAGATTACTCTTCAGGCCCTGTTTTAAACGAGAAAACAGGCAGGAAGAATCCTGTAGGATTCCTCTCCAGCCCTCGCAGTATTCTGGCACAGTGTAGGCCGCTTTGGGGCTTCCAATGTCTTGGACCCCTTCTAGGATTCCAGGCTCAGAATTATTGGCCCTGTGGGGTGAGAAAGTATTGCGGCAGGTGAGAAGATCGGGGCAACCCCTTTGTGCTTGCTTGCAGATTTCTAAATTTAACTGATGCAAACCGGTTATTTCGGTCCTTCCCTGTGTCCGGCTGGTGGAAACATGAGCCCTTGAACCAGAGGGAGCAGAAGTTAGCGGGTGAAAGGGGCGAGAGAAAGGAACGATCCCGACTTCGGTCACACAGTTTGGGGATCAAGGCGGACTCCGTTGTGTTCCTTACTTGCTTTGCAGCAAGAGAGAGCCAATTTAAATACTCCCGGAGAGAGATTCAGCTGGAGGAAACATGTCCTCAAGTTAGGCCCCGGCATAATCTCTGCCTGGAAATATTACACAGGGTCCCTCTTTTTGCCAAGCAAAACTATTAAGGTCTGTAGTGCCAAGACGAGGCGATCAGGATCAGGCAGGAAGAGGGGGAAATCATGGCGTTAATGCTTTCCTATCCAAATGAAATGCTTATTTCACCCTAGGGCAAGTTTTGTCTTGGGAAGGAAAGGGTATTATATGGCCCCTCTTAGGGCAGGGGGAATGGATTAGAATAATCTCTTGCACGATAACAGACATTTCTTGGCTACAAATTAAACTTCGGCATTCTCCCCTTTCCTTCTCTTCCCCCCCCCCCCCAATGCTTTTAAATGGAAAAGAGATTAATTATTCTGTTCACGGACAAATATACATTTTAATGCCAAGCAAAACAGATATGAGATGCGGCCAGGTGAGGTTGCTTTTGAAAAATGGATACCAGACCTTTTTTGGAAAGCCCCTCCAGGCGGCCTCCTGTTGATCTCTGTGCATGGCTTTTGGGGTGATGGGGCAGATTCAAAGCCCGTGGGGTTTTGTATGCCGGGGATGGGCGGGCGGGCGGGCGGGTGGATGGGTATATCTATTTTTCTTCTGCTGGACATGGCAGGTGAGTGTGTGCCGTGAGGCTGAGGCCTTCCAGCCGGGGCTGGGGATTTCTGAGTGACAGCAAGCGCCGAGTGCTTGCTCCATATGATCACGGAGCCTGCTGGGCCAGTTTGCTCTTTCTTATGTACCTTTCAGTTGAAATAAAGAACCCTAAAGACTGATGCTGGAGTGCGTTGACTTTTCCTTGGCGTTACCCATAACCCTTTGCGTTCCTGCCCCCCGGATGGGCTTCTTCAGCTTGCTTGCTTTGCAACCCCAAAGACAGACAAGAAAAAGGTTGGCAGGACTGTCCCCTTGGGGGCAAGCAGTGGATTTCAACCCTCATTTGCAGCCACTGCGACAGCTCAGGAGTTAGTCGGGAGGGTTTAGGGCTGGATTAAGTTTGGATTCACCTGAGAGGAGCATGGGAAGATCAGGAGGAAAACACCCACAGACCGCTCACGGACTCGCAATGAAGTCAGTAGAGCTGTGTGTTTTTTTACAGCATAATTCGTTGGTGTGGGAGAGAATTTCATTCCCCTAAGCTTTAACTGAAGTCACTTTGGGTTTTTCTTTCAGAGGTTTTGTTTTTACTCACCAGGAAGGAAGAAACAGGGCTAATTTGCACTTAGGCCCCTGGCATGTAGTTAGGACAGCTCTGGTACAGAATATCTCACTGCATACCAGGGGCCTACATGTGAATTCAGCCATAAATCCAGAAGTGATCAGGCTCCTAGCACTATCATCCCTGGTCATTAACTGGAGCTGACAGAAACTTCTAAAAAAGAAAATAAAATCTATAATCAGATATATTTATTTCAAAGCTTACAATTCATGTGTAATTATAAGTAAATGAATCCTTCTTAAAAACACAAATAATACGTATAAGCTTAAAAAATTATCCTCAAGTGCAATCCATAAAACGTCAATATATAATGTAGAAAATCTCCATCAATAATATTCCACTGAAATTATAACAGCTCTTAAATCACTGGCATACAACCATGACACATGCTAACCAACTTCGGGAAATTTCACCCCAACGTGTCCTAACTGTTCCATACTCTAACCAAACTTTGCCCAATTTTACCAAACATTCCACAGCCGTGACATACCATTATCCAAACTAAGGCATGGCGCAATTTGGCAAAGTTTGGTGAAGTTTGGTTAGGGTATGGCACAGCTCTATGTCACTGTAAAATTTGTTCAGAGTTTGGCAAACTTTGGTTAAAGTATGGCACAGTTATATGTCGCAGTAAAACTTGGTAGAATTTGGCAAAGTTTGGTTAGGGTGTGTCCTCGTTGTTATCATATGCTGCAGTTTGGCAAAGATTGGTCAAGGTATGCCATGTTTATAACATGTTCTGGTCAAGTTGGACAAAGTTTGGTCAAATTTGGCAAAGTTTGGTTAGGGTATGTCCTGGTAAAGTTTACCATGACATACTATAAACCACCATAACCATGCTATATTCTATCCAAACTCTTGCCACAGTTACTGAATGCTATGATCCCAGGTCTGAGAAGCCAAAACAGGAACCATGTTTCTTTCAGTCCAATCTAAACAACAAGGGTGCTCCGTATAACAGTTGATGCAAGCTGAACCTACAGACACAGAATTTGCATCAGATCATGGCCAGAACATCTTGGAGAAGGATGGAAGTCTGGCCATCTCCCTGGCAGCCATGCCAAAGGGTCATAAGGGGGCATGGAAGGGACTTCACCTCCATGTCACAAAAATGGCCTCGGAAGGCGCCCGTTGCTCACTGCAAGAAGACAGGACGCACTTCTGAGCAGGCCTTCTGGACCTGCAGACGGAGGGTGAGGAGGCCCTCCGAAAACAGCTGTGAAGTTTTCAGCCCAGCAGCCTCTGGGAGCCTTCAGACCCCTTTCTGAGGCTGCCTGATGCCTTCAGAGGCCCCGAGGGAAGACAAATCTGGTCCCGGAGAAGCACAACCCAAACTGAGGTCCAGGTTTCATCATGCCAGACACACTGATGATGGTAGCTTCGTGTCAGCAACACCTAGAAGGCAAACTGTGACATCCCAGCCTCTCTCTGGACGTTTGTAAGATTCTGGAGTTTTCCGACCAGCCGTGACTCAAGTGGAGGTTAATTTCCCACCCCTGGGATCCCAGTTGGTTTGGCTGCCAATCAGAGAGGCCACAGTTGACTGAAAGATAAATTGACACATGGAAGAGGACCCTTTTGGCAAGCTGCTGCCCTGATGGCACGTAACCCAATTTGTTGCATGTATAATACTAGGATCCAGAGCCCTTCAAGTGGACAGATTTTTTAAAAAAACATTTAAATACATATTGGCATGTGTTTCCTTTTTTTTTTTAAGGAACATAAATGGCATCTTAAGAAAACACACTTGTCAAGAAAAAGCCTCTTTCACCTCATCTAACTCTTATTCTCAACAGAAAAATGCAGTTTAAACATTCCTCCCCCCACCACAAAAAAAGCAAAACCTTAAGAACCTATACCAAACAATTGTAAAGTTCAAATGTTGTGCTGGATATACCCAATTAACCAAAACCTTTCCAGGAATAATTTGTACCATAATCATAGGAAGGGGAAAATGTGATTTAAAAAAATACCAACCCTAACAAACTCTAGTAGCTTGAGAAAGAGAAAATAAACACAGCTTTTTAAAAACTCTTACCTAAAACCTAAAAGGAAAGGTTCAGGCGAATGGAAAAGGATTAATTTTGGAAGGCCACTGGGGTGGAGAACAAAGGGATCAGAAACTTTTTGCACCAGCCCTGCTGAACTGAAGCTGCATCAATGAGCGACAGTTTAGCCCATCCAGACTTAACAAAAGTCTATTCAGAGGCGGAGAAAGTCTGTTTAGAGCCATCTTTTCTGCCCGCTTGTTCAGACGCTAGTGCTGAGAAAGAGGATCTAACCTAGAACCGAAGGAAGAATACAAACCAACCAGCCATCTCGCTGAAACAAAATGAAAACGAAAAAACAAATCAACGCACAAAATGGAGCCACCGGGACGTGGCCCCTAACTGGGAAATGAAATGCAGTGCGGCCCGGCCATGCGCCGGTGCTGGGACCTAAAGGAGTGGACATGGAATGGAAATTCGCAGCCTCCAAGGGCATTTTAATGCAAACCACATCCTCTCTCCCCGGCCTTACGAGTCTTCCTCTTGCAAGATGCACAGCACCGACTTGTGAGAGATGGCGCACTCTTGCAACGTCTTGGTGAGGTCGGCGAAGGTCCTCCGGGGCACTTCGGCCGTTTGGATCCGGCACCGTTTGTACGCCGCCGAGGTCTTTGCCTCCGCCGCCGCCACGACCGCTTGCAGGCTGTCGGTCGGCCTGAAGTGCCGCTCGAACCGGTGGCCGGAGGGGGACCGGATGGCGAGGAGCAACCTCGGCTCCCCCTCGTGGGGCTCCTCCGGATTCGAGGCCAGGAGGGTGGGTTTCGGCGGCTTTGCCTCTGACGGAGGTGGCGAGACCTGGACGTATTCTCCACTGCCCCCTTTGTGCTCGGTCGTGAGCAGGCCAGGACCTTTCCCCATGCGAGGAGGGTCTTTCGCCCCTTGCTCCTTTTCCTCCGCCCGGGTGCTCCCTTGAGACTCGCCACCTGGTTCAGACTTCACATCCACCACATTTTCCTTCAGACCCTTCCGGGTGATAGAGGGCAGCACCCTGTACTTGTTCAAGGAAGAGGAGGTTCTCACGGGTACCTGCTGAAGGATATCAGGGATTTCAGCGGGACACACCTGAGCGGGCTGGCACAGCTGCTGGGAGGACGACGCCCTGCGGCCGCCGAGCAGCTCTTCGCAGCGCGCCAGGGGCTGGAGGGCCGAGGGGACCTGGTAGGAATAGTCCGCCACGCTGTGTGAGTAATTCAGGCTGGAGCGCGTGCGGCCTTTCGCCGACTTCGGCCGGGTGACGTGCATGGCGAGGGACTGCGGCTGCCAGGTGGACGGCGGCTTGGCGGTGCCAAAGGAGGTCTTCCGTCCCGAGGATGAGATGTTCAGGTGCGAGGCAGCAGCCATTGCTTTTCAAGACACCTGCGGGAGGGATGGAGAAGAGCAGCTCACAGAGAGGCACAGGCCTGCTCATGGGCAAACCTCACGCCGGCGCCTCCGCTCACACAGGCAGGCAGGAAAGCACCAGGACAGGCCTAGACAAGCACAGACTCACTTTGGATGGGAGCATCTCTGAACACAAATCTGTCAGGGGTTCAAGTCCAGAGGGAGCCCATTAATAAAGAAACAAACCAATCTTACATGCAGAGGATGCTCCATGGACTCAGAAGGACCGACGGCTCGAGAGCTGCCGGGGGTAGACCGGCCAGTCAGTCTAATGGGTTCTTGAACAGCACGGGCGGGTGTCAGTTTTTTAGTCCTGAAAGCAAATAAGAGACACATTCAGCCCTGGAGCCCCAAGAACTTTGCTATTGGGAGCAAGTCTTAACGTGGCCTGTTAAGACGCAAGAGCCTAAGAGGAGCCCTGCCGGGTCAGGCCGCAGTCCATCTAGTCCAGCATCCCGTCTCACACAGTGGCCTGCCAATTGCTTCTGGGCATCTCAAGCTAAAGACAAAGAAGAAAGGCCTTTAGAAGCCTCTTGCCAGTCTCTCCAGCCTGGAAGGGGTAGCTGGGCATCCATTTTAATAGCCACCAATACACCTGTGCTGCCTGAATTAAGAGGAGCCCTGCTGGATCCTGCCCCAGCCCAGCACGTCCAGCCTCCCATCTCACACAGTGTCCCACCAATTGCTTCTGGGCATCTCAAGCTAAAGACAAAGAAGAAAGGCCTTCAGAAGCCTCTTGCCAGTCTCTCCAGCCTGGAAGGGGTAGCTGGGCATCCATTTTAATAGCCACCAATACACCTGTGCTGCCTGAATTAAGAGGAGCCCTGCTGGATCCTGCCCCAGCCCAGCACGTCCAGCCTCCCATCTCACACAGTGTCCCACCAATTGCTTCTGGGCATCTCAAGCAGAAGACAAAGGTGAAACCCTCACTTGTTCTCATTGCCTGTCTCCCCAACCTGGAAGTTGGTACCTAGGCATGCATTCTAGCAACCTTCGATTCGCTTTTTATCTTCTGCTTTCCTCCAACTCTCTTTTGCCTCTTAGAAGGACAGAAGCCAATACTTGTGGCAACTCCTGGGTGCCCTGTGGCCATCTCCCAACAGTTAAGAAAAGGGCAACTGACTCATGATGAAAAGAGCATGAACTCCAGCTGTTATTTGCCTAAGCTAAGAGCTTATTTTTAAAAGTTGGGTTTGTTGTGTATATTCAGCCAGGCAACAGGTAACCTCCAAGAGCACAAGGAAGCATTCAGCTGAATGCTACCAAAAAAAAAAAAAAAGTATTCAAATTCAGATTTACCCTCTAAAACCTGAACAAACAAGAGCCCAACTCACACCTAGAATAGTTTAAAAACTTTGGAAAGAATCTCCAAAGCGCTTGGCTCCCCCAATTCCAGCTGGATACAATCTTCCTTTGCTCTTTTTGACACCAAATGGCTCACAGAGCTGTCTATTAGGCAATATGGGCTGAGCAGGGCCCATCTGCCTCCCCACCCCCTGTTCATGTTCTGGACTCCTGTGGTCCGTCAACTTAAAAGAGCAAGGGTCCAGCTGCAGCCAGGGGTCCCCCACAAATTTCGAGAAGCTGGCTTTCTCCAATAACGGAGGCGACCACCTAGACTACTGGCTGCTTCCAGTGCTTTTCTCCCTTCTGCCTTAGAAGCCAAACAAACGGGTGGGCCTGCCAAGGGTTCTAGCTAGCTCAGATGCAGCAGTCTTGAATAGTAGGCCAGTCTGAGAGGCCAAGAGTGCTTGGCATGGGGCCACCACTGAGCAGGACTCCTTGCTTCTTCTTGTCCTCCCTGATCAACATGTTTTCTTTCCTTCCTTCCTTCCTTCCCGAAAATGTATCCCCATTTGACTGAAGGCCAGGGCAAAGAGGTGTGTCTTCACTGTCTTTCAAAATGTGTACAATGAAAGTGATTGATGCATCTCAAGGGGGAGGCTATTCCATAACCTAAGGGCCATCACTGAGAAGGCCCTCTCCAGGATGCCCCCACCCTATGAGGAAGGTGAGGCTGTGAGAGCTCAGAAGAGAGCTGTGACTAGCCCAAGGTCACCCAGCTGGCTTCATGGAGGAGGAAGAGGGCTTTTCTACCCTGCTTTTCTCACCCATTTAAAGGGACTCGAAGTGGCTGACAAACCTGTTGGCACCCATTGAAGGGGACTCAAAAGTGGCTGACAAACCTTCTGTTCTTCTCCCCACCACAGACACCCTGTGGGGCTGTGAGAGCTCAGAAAGAAAGCTGTGACTAGCCCAAGGCCACCCAGCTGGCTTCGTGGGGGAGGGCGGAATCGAACCTAGTATTCCCAGATAAGAGTCCGTCCCCCTAACCACTGGACCTTCCTGGCATTGAGCCGCAACACAGTTCTGCACGGTGGGGCAATCAGGGAGGCAAATGAGTGCCTGCCCCGGGGCCAACACTGAGCAGGCCTCCCAGGTCCTCCTCCTCCCCCGCCTGGTGCCGCGGATTGATCATACCATCACTCGCTCCCATTTTGGACCAGAGACCCTTCCTCCCTCGGGCCTACAACACCCATGATCCTAAGCCCCAGCGGCCGCTGGCTGAGGCTGATGGGAACTGTAGTCCACCCAAAATCCCTCTCCCCCCCCTCACGGGCATCCTCTAAGGAGGGCCCTTGGAATTGCGGGGAGGGGTCCCTGACAGTGGCCGGGGGAGGCCCTGCCCGGCCCGTCTTACCTGGAAACGGCTCCATCCAGCAGCCCCGCCGCCGCGGCACCTCACACGCCCTCGCTCCCGCCGAGAGTGGTAAACAGCGCCGCGTTTCCACGGCAACGCCCAGCCGGCGCCAACTTCCGCTTTTCACCGGAACAAGAAGCAGCCCCAACGCGGAAAAAGGCACCCGTAGGAAAGGGCCGCTCTAGCCTGCCGCATCACTATGGTCATCTCCTTTCCCCTCCGATCCGTTCCGCTCCTCTCCCGTCCCGGCCCCCGCCGCTCTCTTTCTCCTATGGGGCTGATGCAGAGCTAGGAGAAAGTATAGAGGGCGCATAGCTTATCTGAGATAGGAAATTGTGGGTCTGGTTTTGAAAAACCGCAGTGCCAGGTGTCTTATTTGTGTTTATTGAAAACAAAAACTGGATAATCATGAAACAAACAAGCAAAAGCATACAACTGATTGTATGTTTACAAACATAATTTTGTCCCTTGAGTAAAGAATGCAACGGTGCCTGTGACATTTCCCCAGCAAGGTTTACCCGCTTTTCTCACCCATTTAAGGGGACTCAAAGCAGCTGACAAACCTTCTGTTCTTCTCCCCCCAATAGAACAGCCTGTGTGGCAGGTGGGGCTGTGAGAGCTCAGAAGAGAGGTAGGATTAGCCCAAGGTCACCCAGCTGGCTTCATGGAGGAGGAAGAGGGCTTTTCTACCCTGCTTTTCTCACCCATTTAAGGGGACTCAAAGCGGCTGACAAACCTTCTGTTCTTCTCCCTACCACAGACACCCTGTGAGGTGTGTGGGGCTGTGAGAGCTCAGAAGAGAGCTGTGACTAGCCCAAGGTCACCCAGGTGGCTTCATGGAGGAGTGCAGAATCAAACCCAGTATTCCCAGGTAAGAGTCCACCTCCCTAACCACTAGGCCAAACTGGCTCACTTTGCACCAAACCCAAGTGAAAAAGTGCTCCAATGTCTTTTGTTAAAAATAGTGACTTGGAACCACGATCAGATTCTGTCAGCCTGGATTTAACCAAGACACATACTAACATAATCATATTTTAGAGAGGCTTTAATTTCTATTCTCCAGATTCTTAAGCGCATTTCTCTAATCAGCCGCTTCCATGTGTTCCGTATAATAATCTATAGAAACATACCAAGCTGAAAATAAGTTGATTAAACAACCCTGCGTCTATCCTTCTATACCTCTCAGCTACCCCCAATAATGCAACAATCCAATCTTGGCTGCCACAATAATTTCCGCCTCCGGTAGCAGATTTTTATTTTATCCACAGCAAAAGAATCATAAGAAGCATTTAAAATTTATGCAAACACTTTAAAAACTCTGATGCCCCCAGACTGGGAGGACGATCCAGTGAAAATTCACCTTTGTCCAGAGGGTCCAGAGGTACAAAATAGCAAAATCACCTTGGCTAGAGGGAAGAGGAACCTTCCATGTCCCCCTGGTCGCAAGTATTGAACGTCTTGCTAAAAAAAATTGCTCTTTTATTTTTATCTTATTTTCTGCCTCTATGGCCAGTATTAAAAATATTCTGTCTTAATAAGGTGCCCGCCCGCCGGTGCTCAGTCCTTCTTCTGATTTTTCCTGCCAGACACAAGAGGGCAGAAATGTATTCTGATAGTGAGCTTCGGCATTTAAAAATCAGTTTACTGGGTTTATGCCTTGCCTTTCTAAGGCAGGATCCTGGAAAGAAAGGCTAAGTGCCAAAAGGAAGTGTGATGGCTAGATAGGGATTTGGAATTCAGGGCATGAATTCAGTTTCACCTACCAACTTGCTGTGATTTTTTTTTCTTCTCTGTTCATCCACAACCTGAGCATTTAAATCTGTTGTGAGTTTTCTGGTGGAAAGGCGTGGCACACGTAGAATATACGGTCACAGAGCTTTCTAGTAAGAATGTGCACAAATCTGTTTTTTGACATTCGATTCGTCACGAATTGCCTGCTTTTCTTGCCAGAGGAGCATCTCTAAATGCAATCCTTGGAGGTAGCTCTGTGCAGGTGACTTGAATGGAATTGGCTTTCCTCCAGGCCAAGGGACAGAGGAGGGATTCTGCAAGCCAGAGAGACCAGCGTCCTTCGTTGAGGTCATCTGAGAAGCCCGGACTGGCACTGCATGTCACGCCAGCGGCCATTAGCTGCTTGGAGATTTGGGTGAAGGAAGAGAAGGGAGCAGAAGGAAAAATGAACCACTTGTCACGAATCCTCGGGGGAACAGCAAGAGCCTGGCACAAGCCACGCTCCTTCCCACCAGTCAAGACTTAGCAATGCCTCTTTTGTTTGGTGCCAAAGGAGGCGGAGATAGCAGGGTTGGGCAGCAGCTAGAGTATCAGGTTAGGAGGCCTGAGCTGAATTCCCCGGCTAGCCCCGTGACTTGGATCCAAGTCCAACCTTTCGAACACCCCAGTTTGATTCGAACCTGTCCGAAGCCGAGCCAGTTTGGCTGCAGTCTGAATGCAGGCAGAGGCCTGATGTGAAGGGGTCTCTGCGAAGGAATGGCACTGCCACGGGCACAAAGACTGGCAGCTACGTATTTCTGCCATTTAGGTGGCACCTTTATTGGGAGCTGTTATCTAGCCTGGAGTGCCAGACAGCGGGCATTTTCTTGGCAGAGGACGTGGGGAGGAAAGAAAAGGACTGAGATCATTTCAGGCTTATCTGCCGTTGCCTGTAGGCAGAAACACTGATGGAAAAGGACCATCAGAGCTGTTGTGTGTGACGGTCTTTCTCTCCCTCCGTCTCCCCATCTTTCTTTCGTTCTCTTTCTCTCCCCCTCCTTTCTTTCTCTCTTTCCCTCCCTCCCTCCCCCTCCCCCTCCTTCTTCCTTCTCTCACTCTTGCCTCTCCCTTTTTCTTTCTTTCTGTCTCACTCTCTCCCTAGTTCTTTCTTTCTCCCGCTTCTTCCTTCCTTCCTTCTTTTTTTTTCCTTCCTCCAGTTTGGTCTAGTGGTTAAGGAGCCAGACTCTTATTTGGGAATGCCAGGTTTAATTCTGCACTCCTGCATGAAGCCAGCTGGGTGACCTTGGGCAAGTGACAGCTCTCTTCTGGGTTCTCACAGACCCACCCACCTCACAGGGTGTCTGTTGTGGGGAGAAGAATAGAAAAGCTTTGTCAGCCGCTTTGACTCCCCTTAAAGGAGAAGAACAGAAGGTCTGTCAGCCGTTTTGAGTCCCCTTAAATGGGTGAGGAAAGAGGCGTATAAAAGCCAACCCTTCTTCGCTTTATTTTTTATTTCTCTCTCTCTCTCTCTCTTTCTCCCTCCCTCCCTCTTTCTTTCTTTCCTTCTGTCTATCTTTCCTTCCTTCCTTTCTTTTCATGTCATCCTGTTTCAAAATCAAAACCCCCAAGCAAACCCTGCCAGCGTTCCTTTTTCCCAGCAGATGCAAAAGGTATTTAGCTCAAACAAAGTGAATTTGGAGCCTGGAAGCGAAAGCAGCGAGTGAAAAGGAGGCCACAAAAATAGCTGGCTGGATGTTTCTCTGCCAACGCAGGAAAGTGGGTGCATTTTCTCAATGAAAAGTGTGACCTTCTCGGAGAGCGGGGGGGGGGGGGGGTAAAGAAGTTGGGTTACCATGGCAACCCAAAGCAAATCTCTTCCACTACTCCCCCCCCCCCCAATCTGCCCATTTCTTTTATGGGATTTTATTACTGGCATGAAGTCAGGAGCATACTGGTGCTTTAAGAAGATGCAATGGTTCCCCCCCCCCCCAAAACGAATTGGGCTTTGCACCCTGTGATGGAAAATGGATGTCTGGCGAAACACTGGAGCCTATTTTTATGGGTGCAAATTTGAAGTGTAGTCCCTGGGTCCTTATCCTGCCGTCCCCTGGGTTGTTATCCTAACTCTACCTGAAAGAAGAGTCTGCAGGTTTTTTAGTTTCCTGAAGAATGAGTTGCCAGCATGTTCTGCCCTCCGGAGGCCTCGCCGGCGAAAGTGGAAGGTGTCGCCCACGCTCTGCGCTGTGCCTTCGCAGGAAGGGCACACGTTCTAATCATCCTCAGCAAACATGTTTCAACAAAAGGCGGAGAAATAAATGGGTTTCGCGGCCAAAGTTGCGTACACAAACCCGTTTGATTCAACAGCTCCATGCTGGTATCAAAAGAGCTAGATTGAACCAAAGGTTAGAGTTTGCCACAGCACGGCCTACTCTACGTGGGCCCCTAGGGTGGCCAGTCTCCATGTCTTCCTCCCACTCAGGTGTCTGGAATGGGGGAAAGCAACATTGTCCTAGCAGCACCACGGCCAGCTCCTCACACACTGACAAGGCCCTAGAGTGAGGCAAAATGGCTGCCGCTAGTTCAAAGGATTGTTGCACCTCAGCAGGTATATGTACTTTCTAAGGTGGCTTCCCCAATGAACCTAGAGCCAGGGAAAGGTCCCAGCTAATCCCTACCAGACCACAACCAAACCACGCTGAAGAAGAGCTGGCTTTTCTGCCCCACTTTCCTCACCCATTCAAGGGGACTCAAAGTGGCTGACAAACCTTCCGTTCTTCTCCCCACAACAGGCACCCTGTGAGGTGGGTGAGGGCTGTGAGAGCTCAGAAGAGGGCTGTGGCAATTTCTGACCACCCTGTGACTCTCACCAGCATTCTACACCTCCCCTCTCTCACCTTCTCTGTGAGCCCAAATGCTGTTATGTACATAAGAACGTAAAAGGAGCCCTGCTGAATCAGGCCACAGCCCATCTAATCCAACATCCCGTCTCACACAGTGGCCCACCAATTGCCCATGGGCATCTCAAGCACAGGCAAGGGCAAACCTTCTCCTGCTCTCCAATCCCAGCAAATGGCCTTAGAAGCATCCTGCTTGTCCCCACAGCCTGAAAGATGTACTCAGGTAGCCATTGATGCACCTATCATCCATAAATGTGTCCAACCCTTCCTTAATGCCACCTAGGCTGGTACCTGTGACAACCTCTTCTGGCAGCCAGTTCCATAGGCCGATGACCCTCTGGGGGAGAAATCCTTCTCCTTGTCTGATCCGACTCTCCTGCCCATCAGCTTCACAGAATGTCCTTCCCCGCATGTGACATTCGGCCTCAGTGGATTTAAATCTTCCCCTGACCCTTTAGGATAGCAAAGACCAGCAGATTGGTTATCTTGGCAAATTGGGGTGGGGGCAGTTTTATGGTGAAAGACACCCCATTTGCTGTCCTTTTGACGTGGCTCAAATGTTTATCGCAGGGCCAAGGGCTCTCCAGCATGTTCCAGCGCTGTAGGAAGGCCTCTCACCTTGGAGGTCGAAATGGAGGAGAAGAACCGGTCAGTCCCGGAGCAAAAAGGACCGGGGTTTGAGGATATGAAGCTGGAGAGGACGCATTTGGGACCCCAATTTTAACCTGCCCTTTGACCTTAGGGTCGGCTCCCAGAGAGCAACCCATTTCCCCCCCCCCAGACGCAAGCTTTCCTCTCCTGCCTCAGCCACACCAAAATCCCCATCACCCAAATAAAAATGTCTCCTGTCTCTCTCTTGTATGCACACATAAGCAGCATCGCTAAAGATTTAAGCGCCCACACAGCTTGGATTAGTCACTTTTTTAAACATATAAATAAATAACTATATATGTACACCCCCACGCTCATTTCTCCCTCCCCCACCTGAAAACATTCTCCCCTTCGAAAAACAAAAACCAGTCGCAGCGTGAAAGTGGGCGCGTCTTCCCAGCGCTCTCCGCAGAAAGGGAGGTGTCAGGATCGACGGCTTGGCTTCTTTTCCGGCCCCCAAAATGGCCACGGAAACGCACAGAAATCCACCCAAGAATCAGGCCAAGCGGTGGTCGGCACGGGGCAACAGGCGGTCGCCGGCTAAGGCTGGCGCGACTTCCCACCGCGGGACTGGGGCCGGCGGGCCGATGTTTGCGGTCCATGGGGCGTAAGCGAGACAGAATTTGTCCATCACGGATAGACAAGGAGGGGTAGACAAGGGTGGCGATTGTCAACCGGTCTGTCAAGAGGGACAGTGAAGGAAGGATGGGGAGATGGGAGAGGAGGACCATTCCATCCATCCACTCAGCTGGTCCATCTCCAGGCCGGCTGAAAAGCAGAACCATGGCTCCGGCTTCCTCAGCAAGGCGAGCAAGACGCCCCTTTGGGGCTGTCCCACGTGGGTGTGTCCACCGGAGGCGATGGCACTCTCAGAGTACAGAACCTCATGCCGCGGGCCAAGCCCCGCACCTCCGATCTCTCTGGACCGCTAGCCCTCTCGCAAAGCCGGCCGGCCACTGTTTTGTCCCTGGGCTGGCTGTCCTCAGCGGCGTCCACAAGCAAGGTGTCGGTGGCAGCCCTGTTGGACTGGCAGACGCACGGCACCGGGACGGCCACGGGCCTGCCGGGGGACGTGCGGGCCAAACTCTGGCTGCCGGTACGGGCGATCATGGCGGCGAGGATTCGGTTGGCATCCCCAGAGGAGCCGGAGCCGGCGATGGAGGCTTGGCGGTTCTTCTCCTCCCTTTCCCCCTTGTCCTCCTCTTCCTCCTCCTCCTGGATGGCGCTCAGCCGGGGGGCGCTGCGGTTCCGGTCCGCCGGAGGCCTGTAGGGGCACTTAGAGTTCAGGATTTTACGGAGGGGTGCCAAGGGCACCATGGCCTCCCCCAGGAGCTGCTGCTGGACGTGCCGGGAGTCGCTCTGCCTCTTCAGCCGCTTGAATTCGGTGAAGGCCGAGAGGCTGGTCTGGTAGAGAAGGACGGCCAGGCCCTGGGCCTTCTCCGGCTTTGAGAGCATCACGGCGTGGCATCGCAACACCACGGCCTTGTTCTTCACTTGGTGCCGGTAGACCCAGGCGAAGACCTTGGGGTGCCTGGCGTCGGCCGCGCAGTAGGTGATACGGTGGAGCAGGTAGGCGTGGCCGGGCCGGCGGGCTCCCTTCTTCTCGGAGGGGCCCATGCGGATGCCGTGGGGCCCCAGGGTGAGCTTCATCTTGGTGCTGCGCCCGCCAAACTCGCTCTTGGCCCAGATCTTCTCCACCGCCTCGTGGGTGCAGCCCTCGCCTTTGGCCTGCAAGGTGACGGCGTTGCCCAGGTACCAGGCCGTGTAGCTGGGGTCCTCCTTGTTGAGCTCCACCTTCTGCCGGCGACGGTGGCGGAAGAGGCCGCCCAGGCGCTCCAGCGGGCACTCGGCCCACAGGTCCGGGCAGGAGCGGACGAAGCTGGAGAGCAGGGCGGCGTAGCTCAGGGCCGGACCGAAGCTCTTGCCTTTCTCCTTGCCCTCGCCCTCATCTACCAGGACAAACTTACTCCTGCGCCAAGGCAACATGGCGGGTGTGGGGCAGAGGCCAGGGGGCCAGTTGGCACAACCCAAGGGAAAGGGTCAAGCCCGGCTCCCTTTGCTCTGTTTCAGGGACGTCTCTGCCCAGTCCTCAGTGGAGGACCCCTCCACACCAGTTTCTTACCCCCCCCAAAGTCCCCAACACCACCCCAACCTGTTCTTTTCCCTCCTGAAGGAGGCAGGGGGGGGCCCTCCTGGGGGGACTGAACCCCTTTTTTCTCAACCACTCCCACCCCGGCCCACCACCAGGTCCTGGGTTTCCACCTCCCCCCCCCCCCCCCGATTGCAGGGGGTGCCCTTCCTGGAGGTAGGGGTGGGGAGTAGGGGTACCTTCCAGTTCTGGCGACCCGGGTGTCTCTGCTCGCTTCTAGGCAAAAAAAACACACACACGACACGTGTGCGTGTGAATGCCGGGAGAGTGCCCCCGGGTCCTTCCCCCGGTGTAAAGGCTAAAGGGGGGTGGGGAAGAGGCGCCTGCCCGTCTTGGGGAGATCGAGGCTGCGCGCAAAGGGGAGAGTCCCTTCCCTTCCCTGCCGAGCTCCGGGAACGCCGCCGGACCCCTTGCCTGGTCGGCGATGCTACCCCCGCACGGTCCTGCCTCCGATCCGCCGCCTCGCCTCGCCTCGCTTCGCCTCCGGGTCCTGATCCAGATTCGGATCCGGATTGAGACCCGCCTCGCCTCTCCAGCCGCGCTGCCTGCCTGCCTCCCCAGGAGAGCCAAGATCCGCGCTCGGTCGGCTTTGGAGCGGCGATTGAGGCGGGCGAGAGGCGGCGGAGTTGCAGCGCGCCGCTCCGCCTTCCTCGCCGGCCGCGCGCCGAGGGATGCGCGCGCGATCCGCCACCGACACGTGTCCTTGGGCATGTGGGAATGCGCGCCTCTGGGATCCTTGTTCGGGAGTTGGTGGGGCGGGCGCCGGTGGGCTCCACAACCTCTCCCCCCCGCACACTCCAAGATGGGGAGAGGATGATGACGCGCTTGGTGGCCACGCCTTCTTTCTTCCGCCACGCCCACACTACGTAGCCCCCCCTTCACCTGTGGGCACACCTGACCTGTCCCCAAAAGGGACCAGGGATAGAGCTGGGGGTTTCCTAAATGAGGGGTCCCCCATTCTCACCCTCCTTGCTGGAAAAAGTCAAAATCCCTTAGCCTTTGACTGGCTGAACATCCAGGTCTGTTTCCACACCTACATTTTAATCCAGCTTCAGTCCACTTTCAGAGTAGAAGAACGAGAACACCATCAGCAAAATAACTTGACATTTTCTCCCTCGTTGTATAAGCCAAAGGTGTATTTTTCTGAGTCAGAGAAAATCAAAAGCAAACAGCTTGTCACTTTGCCACTGTGTTATCTCACTCTGAAAGTGGACTGAAGCTGGATTAAAATGTAGGTGTGAACACGGCCCCAGGGCAAAGCAGATGGAGATCCAGATCTTGAAGATGCCTGAAGACCCCATTGTGGTCACCTTTAATCAGGTCCACATGAAATCCAGATTTAAGGGCCTGAAGGACCCATTAAATCCAAATTTCCCCTGCCCTTGTGGGGACAGGGCCTTGCAGATGGGGCTTTCAATGGGGTCCAGGTGAGGACAGGGCCTTTCCGATTGGTACCAATCAGGTATTAATTGGGTTCCTAATGGGGTCTTAGTGGATAAAGGCCCAGGGATATCTTTATGAAGTTTTCTTGGCTAACCAAGAAGAATCATTAGTATCTCTTAAGAAACATCGATTTATTTAGTGGTCTTGGTTTTTAAATGTACATTTTGTGGCAGTTCATTGTATTTTAATTCTTGCTTTATAATCTTTTCACCACAAAGGTCTACAGCTCTACGCAGTACATAAATCCTGTACAATGCAGACATCCTCATGCAGTTTTCTTGGCAGAGACAGAAGGAGTTTGTCACAGAGAGATTTAGACCCCTGGCAAAGAGAATTCAGCAAAAAAAAATATTCTTAAGTTTTGGAAACTGATCGGAAAGCAAAGCGTGTTTTTTTTTTAAGCATATAATGCAACGTTCATGGCGTTACCTAGGACACAGAAATAAGAAGAATACTTTCTTAGTACTGGGGAGTTCAGAGCCATTCTGAAGGAACAGAGGATTTTCTTGAAAGGTGGCATTTGAAGACATGATTTATTAATAGATCTTGGGCTTTTGGAAAGAAATCGCAGCTCAGTTTTTAACCCCTCTGAGTGAGCAATGAAAGTTGAACAAAATTCGGTGATACAAATTCTTTGCATGTTTCTTTTCCTTTTAAATTAAGCTTGAACACGCAAGGGAAAAAAATAATAATAATGAGCCTGTCTCTTCTGTCCTATATACTTCCGGCCCCATCTGCCACCTACATCTTGGCCACCGGCAAAGCGTGATGACAGCTGGAATTCGGAAACATCTGCAGAGCTGCACTTGTACTTGCATTTATACCCCATCTTTTTTTTTTTTTGGGGGGGAAATAAAATAAAATTTCCAGCAGAGCAAAACTACAATAATCACTAAAGTGAGAACAGTTGACTCAAATACACAGGACAATAAATAAATAAATAAATAAATAAATAAATAAATAAATAAATAAATAAATAAATAAATAAATAAATAAATAAATAAATAAATAAATAAATAAATAAATAAATAAATAAATAAATAAATAAACTGTCAGCTGCATTATATTCAGTATAATATACAGTGCAAGACAGAACAAAAGAATAACAAAACCAGATGAATAAGTCGCATGCACCTCTCCATTGGGGGACTCAAAGCTGCTGACAAACATTCTGTTCTTCTCCCTACAACAAAACACCCTGTGAGGTGGGAGGGGCTGTCAGAGCTCAGAAGGAGAGCTGGTGACTAGCCCAAGGTCACCCAGCCGGCTTCATGGAGGAGTGCGGAATCAAACCCGGCATTCCCAGATAAGAGTCCGGCTCCCTAACCACTAGACCAAACTGGCTCACTACAACTTGTGCCCTTGGGTTGCTCACTCAAGGGCAGGTCAACAAATTCCCTCCTGGGGCACAATCAATCTACACAGGATGCACATTCGGCAACCTGAACCTCCTGGGGCTTGCTTGAGGGGGGGGGGTTAAAAGGCAATCTGTGGGTTCAATAGTTGTTCCCAGACAGAGAAGCCTCCAAATAGGGTGGCAGATCTGTCCCATTGCCCTGAAAACCGGCTGCATAGCTATTCCAGCTCCTCTTGTATCATTTTCTCCAAGTACAACCGTTGCTGACCGCTGAAGGTTATGGCCTGGCATACTAATACGCTCAGCAATTGGTCGCCAAGCAGATCCTGGACCAGAGAGACGAGGGCCTGTCTGTGCCTCTCCTTCTGGTCGCAATGGCCCTACAGCAAAAGCAGAAGCAGGATGGGGAAGGCAGTGCAGGACGCTGGCCAGGGAGGTGGTAGGTATATGGAACTGAGTAGCCAGACCTTTGCTTGGTTCTGGCAGCTTTCCGAGCGCCAGAGGGAAGCAGCAAGGAGGCAGGCGGGCACCGAGCCCCCAGAAGATGCCCGTGATATGGCATTGGTGTCCAGGAAATCAGAAACAGTCCGGAGAAGCCCCACAAGTGTGTGCTGGGCCATCCATTTAAGATCTAAAGGAACGCCTTCTCCCATACTGACCTGCCCGTGCCTTAAGATCTAGCGGTGAGGCCCTCCTGGTTGTCCCACCACCTTTAGTAGTGAGGCTGGTGGGCACCCGGGAGACGGCCTTTTTGGTGATGGCCCCCAGACTATGGAATAGTCTCCCCCTCAAGGGGCATCATGCCCCTTCCTTAAATATATCTAGGAAGGCGGTGAAGACGCGACCTCTTTGCCCTGGCCTTTGGCTGAGCTGATTATATTTCCCCTCCCAGTACTGAAGATACTATTATTCTAAACACCGAGTGTATTGTTTTAGATTTGTTGAATTTTTTTAAGTGCTTTTAATGTATATTCCGTATCCTCTTGCTTTAACGGTTGTTACCCACCTTGGGACCTTCCCATATGGTGCGGGATAGAAGTGCAAGCAAGCAAGCAAGCAAGCAAGCAAGCAAGCAAGCAAGCAAGCAAGCAAGCAAATAAATAAATAAATAAATAAATAAATAAATAAATAAATAACCTTGCATAGCCCCAGCCAAACAGCCAAACCAGGTCAAAGGAAAGAGGCTCCCTGTCTCCATTCTTTCTCCCTTCTTTCCACCCACCCCTCTCCTTCCCTTTCCTCTCCATGCATGCATGCATCCATCCTTCTTTTCTTCTTTCTCCATTCTTCCCTTCCTTCCTTCTCCCTTCCTTCTTTCCTTCCACCCACCCACCCACCCACCCACCCATCCATCCACCCTTCCTTCCTTCTGTCCATCCACCATCCCTTCCTCCAACCTTTCTTCCCTTCCCCCCTTTCTGTACCCTTTCTTATCCATCCTCGCCTCCTTCCTTCTTTCCCTCCTCCCTCCCTTCTGCCTTCCCATCTTCCTTCTTCCCTCCCTTCCTTTCCCCTGGGAAATTGCTTTGGGATAAGCATGCTGAAACCGAATACTGGCTCTGTCACATCCCTGATCACCTTCTCTTCCTCTTTTCCTAAAGCTGCTTATCCAGCATCCTGCAGCCTGCTGGACCCTTTGTCATTGTGACTCCGGCCCCCATTGTCCCGCTTGCCTGGAGAGACCAAGGCACATAAATCAGCATATGCAGATTTTATGCAAATCTCTGCCTGCTGCATGTGACCTATTTCTGGAGAGCCTTAGCAGCCTTCCTTCAGAAGAAGCCTGAACAACTGTGTGCTTTATAAATAGGAGCTGATCCGGCTTGCAAAACCCCCATGTAATCTCCCTGCAATTCCAAGTGCATAGGCTTCTGTTAGGCAAAGTTGTTGGGCTAATGAAAAACCTGATGAGGATTCCATTTAACTTAAAAAAACAAAACACTGAAATGAGTGAAGCAAATATGTTAGGCTGTTACTACTCAGCAAGGCATTGGGGACCCTGGTTATCTGAAGGAGAGGCTTCTCACATATTGGCCCGCCCTTCTATGGAGATCTCTAGGAGTCTCAGAGGTCTAGGACGTATGGATATGCAGGAGGGTCTCTGTTCGATCCCCATCCTCTTCCCAGAAGTAGGGCATGGCAAACCGCTTCTGCGTCACTGCCAAGAAAACTGCACAGAGAGGCCCATGCAGTCTGGGAATGGCCGTGGCTCGGTGGTGGAGCAAACTGCCTGGAAAGTAAGCAGGGGGCCTCTGGTTCGATCCCCAGCCTCTCCCCAGAAGTAGGGCATGGCAAACCGCTTCTGTGTCACTGCCAAGAAAACTGCACAGAGAGGCCCATGCAGTCTGGGAACGGCCGTGGCTCGGTGGTGGAGCAAACTGCCTGGAAAGTAAGCAGGGGGCCTCTGGTTCGATCCCCAGCCTCTCCCCAGAAGTAGGGCATGGCAAACCGCTTCTGCGTCACTGCCAAGAAAACTGTACAGAGAGGCCCATGCAGTCTGGGAATGGCCGTGGCTCGGTGGTGGAGCAAACTGCCTGGAAAGTAAGCAGGGGGCCTCTGGTTCGATCCCCAGCCTCTCCCCAGAAGTAGGGCATGGCAAACCGCTTCTGCGTCACTGCCAAGAAAACTGTACAGAGAGGCCCATGCAGTCTGGGAATGGCCGTGGCTCGGTGGTGGAGCAAACTGCCTGGAAAGTAAGCAGGGGGCCTCTGGTTCGATCCCCAGCCTCTCCCCAGAAGTAGGGCATGGCAAACCGCTTCTGCGTCACTGCCAAGAAAACTGCACAGAGAGGCCCATGCAGTCTGGGAATGGCCGTGGCTCGGTGGTGGAGCAAACTGCCTGGAAAGTAAGCAGGGGGCCTCTGGTTCGATCCTCAGCCTCTCCTCAGAAGTAGGCAATGGCAAACCGCTTCACTGCCCAGAAAACTACATAGAGATGCCCATGCAGTCAATAGATGTGCCCACCACTGCTCTTGGAATGAACGGCGTCTTCACATCAGCAGCGATAATTGTGCACCATCCTGGTTCCACTGAACATCCTGCCCATCTCTGCTAGGAGCAAAGGAAAGCCACGTGGAAAGGGAAGTAAGATGAGCAGTGAATGAAATCATTCGCCGGCTGTGTGCTGCTTCTGGGCAGTCATGTCAGAATCTGAATTGCTGGATGATGATGATGATTTTCAAAAGTGAAGTGCTGCACTTATTTAGGACATGATTTGCTCATTCCAAGTCGATGCTTTCAATGTAGGGATGTGCGTCACCTGCCTGTGCCTTAAGATCCAGCAATGAGGCCTTCCTGGTTGTCCCACCATGTAGGGCCTTCCCAGTGATGGCCCCTAGGCTATGGAATAATCTCCCCCTTGAGGTGAGTCTATCTACTTCACTGTACCCATTTAGGAAGGCTGTGAAGACGCACCTCTTTGCCCTGGCCGGTTAAATGGGGATACATTTTCCCTTCCAGCTGGCAGATGCTCTTACTGTTTCAATGATGTTTAGTGATGTGGGTATAGGGTGGGGTAAAAATGTAAACAGACAGACAAACAAACAAACAAATCTACAGCCCTGTCTGAATGGCTCAGCTATAGCCAACTATCCCCCATAGGATACGGTTTCCAGACCACTCACGGTTTTGGCCGCCCTCCTTTGAACCTGCTCTGGTTTGTCGATTTTCTTTTTAAACTGGGGAGCCCAGAACTGGACACACAGGACTCTAGATGAGATCTGACCAAGGCAGAGGAAAGAGGAGTAATTACTTCTTGTGATCTAAACTCTATGGTCCTCTATCAAGGATAGAGGATGGTGTTTTCCTTGTTTGCAGCTGCCTCACACTGTTGACTCACGTCAAACCTGTGATTGACCAGCCACAGGAGGCAAAATGCAGCGCTAGCTCAAAATTGTTCTGCCCTGATCAAGTGGAATATTGCCCTGCAATCCCTTCTGATATGGGGAGAGGGTGTTTTCTCTACCCCTCTCCCCTTCCCTCTCCCCTTCCTTAACTTCACCTGTCCTCCACCTCTAGGCTTTGAATCCCTGTAAAACCACCTGCTATCTCACTTCTTGGATTGGCTCATCTCTTCGCCGAGACTGAGAACCCACTGGGGTCTATTATCCGGAGTGGGGAGAAATTCAGTCCCACTAATGTACTTCCCACTTTGAGCCCATTAGGTCTGTCAAGCTTTCAGCCACCGGAGACACCAGCTATAGAGGATCCTTATCAGGAAATTGGATTCCTTTCCCTCTGAACACAAAAGTCATCTGCTTCTTGTTCCCAGTTTCCGGGCACAAAGCTCTGTGGGGCTGAGGGAGGGGGCTTTATCTCAATAAAGGATTGTAGCAAATCCTCTATGGGTTTCTGCTTGAAGGATTTGCAGAGCTCAGCATTTTTTAAACAAACAAACAAACAAACCAATAAAAATATCAAGTGCTTATTTGAGCAGTAATGTTGCCAGAGGGTTGGGGAAATCTGTCTCATAGTTGTTCCAGCTGCTGTGCGCCCAGCTGTTGACTCATGCTGATGCACCTTAAATGGATGTGTGTGTTTTTTTGCTGTGTACATGCACCTTAAATTGATGTGTGTTTTTAAAATGACAGGCAGGAGGCCTCTAAAGGCCATTTGCAAGGAGTGGAGAGCAGATGAAGGTTTTGCCTTTGCCTTCTGCTTGAGATGCCCAGAAGCAACTGGTGGGCCACCGTGTGGGATGGGATGCTGGACTAGATGGGCTGTGGCCTGATCCAGCAGGGCTCTTCTTAGTTCATGGAGGACAGCTCTATCAATGGCTACTAGAATGGATGCCGAAATATACCACCTCCAGGTTGGAGAGACTGAGGAGAGGCCTCTAAAAGCCATTTGAAGGGAGCTGAGAGCAGGTGAAGGTTTTGCCTTGGTCTTCTGCTAGAGATACCCAGAAGCAATTGGTGGGCCACTGTGTGGGTCAGGATACTGGACTAAATGGGTTGTGGCCTGATCCAGCAGGGCTCCCCTTAGGTTCTTATGGACTAGATGGGCTGTGGCCTGATCCAGCAGGGCTCCTCTTAGGTTGTCATGGACCAGATGGGCTGTGGCCTGATCCAGCAGAGCTCCTCTTAGGTCCTTATGGACTAGATGGGCTGTGGCCTGATCCAGCAGGGCTCCTCTGAGGTTCTTATGGACTAGAAGGGCTGTGGCCTGATCTAGAAGGACTCCTCTTAGGTTCTTATGGACTAGATGGGCTGTGGCCTGATCCAGCAGGGCTCCTCTTAGGTTGTCATGGACCAGATGGGCTGTGGCCTGATCCAGCAGGGCTCCTCTTAGGTTCTTATGGACTAGATGGGCTGTGGCCTGATCCAGCAGGGCTCCTCTGAGGTTCTTATGGACTAGAAGGGCTGTGGCCTGATCTAGAAGGACTCCTCTTAGGTTCCTATGGACTAGATGGGCTGTGGCCTGATCCAGCAGGGCTCCTCTTAGGTTCTTATGGACTAGATGGGCTGTGGCCTGATCCAGCAGGGCTCCTCTTAGGTTGTCATGGACCAGATGGGCTGTGGCCTGATCCAGCAGGGCTCCTCTTAGGTTCTTATGGACTAGATGGGCTGTGGCCTGATCCAGCAGGGCTCCTCTGAGGTTCTTATGGACTAGAAGGGCTGTGGCCTGATCTAGAAGGACTCCTCTTAGGTTCCTATGGACTAGATGGGCTGTGGCCTGATCCAGCAGGGCTCCTCTTAGGTTCTTATGGACTAGATGGGCTGTGGCCTGATCCAGCAGGGCTCCTCTTAGGTTGTCATGGACCAGATGGGCTGTGGCCTGATCCAGCAGGGCTCCTCTTAGGTTCTTATGGACTAGATGGGCTGTGGCCTGATCCAGCAGGGCTCCTCTGAGGTTCTTATGGACTAGAAGGGCTGTGGCCTGATCTAGAAGGACTCCTCTTAGGTTCCTATGGACTAGATGGGCTGTGGCCTGATCCAGCAGGGCTCCTCTTAGGTTCTTATGGACTAGATGGGCTGTGGCCTGATCCAGCAGGGCTCCTCTTAGGTTTGTGTCTAGAATTGATATCTAGATTACATCCTCCAGGCTGATGACACAGGTAGAATGCCTCTAAAGGCCATATGCAGGGAGCTGAGAGCAGGTGAAGGTTTTGCGATGTAAGAAGCAATTAGTGGGAGAGAAGAACGTGGACTCCTCTTGCATTCCTGTGTCCTAAGTGAACACCAAAACAAGTCTGACCTCTGAGGCTGTTTCCAGTGTGCATGAAAACAGCCTCAGGTGGAAACATCAAAGCTGGGGGATGAACCTTCGGTTCCCCGGGGCCACTTGGCTTTCTCATGCCTATTGAGGGGGCAGCAAAGAAAGACCCAGGCCTGCCATGCTGGGGTTTCAAAACTGGAAGCTTGAAGGAAGGGAGAGGCAGGAAGATTCCCACCCTCTCTCTCTCCATCAGCACCCGATTGAGGTTTTCTGAGATGGATGCTACTGCTGTGTCAGAATCGTTGCCATGGAGGAGAAGAAAATGATGGAGAGTTATGGGGGTGTGAATTTCAGACCTTGCTCTCAGAGCTCTCAGGAGATGATTTAAAGCCTCAAGCAGGACAGTGTGCAAACGAATTTCAAACCTTAGAGGAGCCGAAGCAAGTCCAAGGAAAACTGTATGGGCTGCATCCACATGTCAATTACTTATTCCACTATATTTTGACATTCTTTAATAAAGAAGAAGAAGAGTTGGCTTTTCTACCCCACTTTTCTCACCCATTTTAAGGGGGCTCAAAGCACCTGACAAAACTTCTGTTCTTCTCCCCACACTGGACACCCTGTGAGGTAGGTGGGGCTGTGAGAGCTCAGAAGAGAGCTGTGATTAGCCCAAGATCACCCAGCTTGCTTCATGGAGGAAGAAGAAGAGTTGGCTTTTATACCCTGCTTTTCTTAATTAACCATTCTTCCGCCATGGGGATTTCAATGTCTTTCCATTTTTGTGCATATTACAACCATGCTGCAGTTGTCATATATAAAACCAAAGAATTCATTTTGGGTGTTTTTCCACTGTCACTAGAAGTACCCATTAAGTACCCATTAATGGGTTCTTAGTGGGTACTTCTAGTGACAGTGGAAAAACACCGTTTATCTAAACTTTCATTTAATATTCCTAAAAGAAACGCTTCTGGTCTAAAAGGAATATTTATCTTTGATCTGTCTCATCATACAATGTATGTGCACCTAATATATATATTTATATATATATATACGGTAAAACCACATACGGTAAAAAGCTCCTTCAGTCTTTTTACACATCCAGCATTTATTTGACCCATCATGATATATCACCTACCATTAGCTTGACCCCTACACTCTTTTAGATACTTTGCTCTCCGTCTCATTGGCCCGGCTGCAAAAAAAATCCCCATTTGATGAGTCCTCCGTTTCATGTTTAATCAAGGTTCCCACACAGCTGTTTACATCTGGGGAATAGAGGATAAAAAGATCCTTTCATAGAAGGCTTTCCTTGTGCCCGACAGTTCTTCAAGGGGGCAAAGTGGAGAGGGAGAAAGGATGTGGGGGAGACATCATCTAATTCCAGAAATTCAATGCAGACAATCTTCTAGTTCAATGCATAAGCGACGGGCATGGAATTAGAGATAAGAACACAGCTCCTCGCTGGCAAAACGATGCTTGGTTATCATCATATTTCATCGAGGCTTGGAGGAGTCGGTGTGTGTTGGGGGGAAAAAGCCCTTAGCGAGTCACTCGCCTTGCATTTATAAAGAAAATGTGTTCCATGGCACCCGGAACATCCTGTGCTTTTGCGAGAGATTGTTCCCTCTTTTCCTCCTGTCATCTAACTTAATCGGTGGCTTTATTTGACATTGCTTTGCTGCCTCTCTTCCACCTTGCAACAAAGTTCAAAATCTGAGCAATTAATCCCCCCTTAACCTGCAATCGCTTCGCTGTGGGTGAGACAAGCAACCGGCCCGGCTTGTTTCCAGTTAGCAAAGGTACTCTGGCCACGTTTCCGCTGGCCATCTGCTCTGGCCTGAGTACGACTAGAGGGCCCACCGTCCCAACAGTTTAGTTTGGGTTCCCTGTTTCTGCGGAGTAAATGTCCAAAAATTCCAGGGAATCCCTGTTCCGAAAATCTGGGGAATCCCTGTTTGGATTTTAATGGGACTCGCTGCGGGATCCTGTTAAAATCGGAATATTTATTAATGGGAACACCGCCATGATGATCTCCTGCAACCCCCCACCTTTTACCTTCCCCCTGCCCTATTCTGTTATTGTCCCCTGCCATTTGCCTACCCCACCCCAGCCATTCCACTGTCTAAAGGTCTCCTGCTGTTTCCCCCCACCCTGTTCCTCTAGCTTTCGTTGTCTCTGCCACTTACCCTGCCCCATTCCTCTGTCTTTTGTCTTCCCTCCCACCCCGTTCCTCTCTCTTTCTTTGGCTCTCGCCATTCCCCCCCCCCCGTTTCCCTACTTTTGGCGTCTCCCACCCCTTCCCCTCTCCCCTCCCCCTCCCCCTCCCTCTCCTCTTTCCTCTGTCTGTTGGAGAACAGTGGGGAAAGGAGGCAGTGGAATGACGTCGAAAGACAGAGGAATGGGGTAGGTGGGGGGAACGGTGCCCCAATGCAGTCAGGATGGCTGCAAGGAGTCCTCAGTGCTGGTAAAAAAAAAAAAATCCAAGTTTTTGACCAGTTGGAATGTACTTTCTCTTTCTCTCCAAAGAATCACATTTTGCTTCAGAGGTGGGTGCTGCAAAGGGCTGGTTTTCTGCAAATGGGGCGAAAATGGGTATGTTCAGACAGCCCCTAAACCCGGGAGTATCCTGGCATCATATTGGCATTGCCAAACAGGTGGGAGACAATCTCAACACAGTGCCAAGATATAGAGGCCAAAGGTAAAGGAAAAAAGATGGACAGCAAGATTGTCCTACTGGAGAAATAGGTCATCCCTTTAAATTATTTTTTCAAAATGGTCTTGTAAATCCACTTCTGGAAATTGGCAACTGCCGTGTAGACGCCCGGATATCTGGGGCTGGCACAGCTGTGGCCCCAGGACACGATCCCAAAGACACGTCCTTCACAAACTAGCGGCCCACCAGAGTCACCCTTAAAAGACAAAGAAGAGAAAGAGGAAAATTGTTTTCTGTATCACACAACACTAGAACCAAGGGTCTCTCTAGGAAGCTGATGGGCAGGGGGAAGTATTTCTTCACACAGGCTGCGTTCTGACACAGGATTTAATCAGACTTGAAGATGGCTTAAGTTCTCCCTGTCCCGCCAAGGGATCAGCTGTTCCTGCAGATTAAGGTCCAGAAACATGAAGTATCCCTATTCAGATTAAAAGAGGTCTCACTGCTGGATTTAGAAATAATCCTCACTATTTAGCAATGGGAACCCAAGTGTTTCTTTTGGGGGGGAGGGAACCATGCTTTAGGGGCCTTCTCTACAGTTTCCTCTAATCTAATGATAAGCTGTGATTTCCTGTGCCCAGCCCCAGAGGCCATTTATTGGGATTCTATCATCTGGAAGCTAGGCCTTCCCTTTCCCCCTTCTTACCATCCCAACCTCTAGGCCTCAAATGAGAAAGTGCGTACCTGGCAAGCGTCTTTCCCTCCAGTGTGGAAACCAGCGCAGATCATGTTCTTGGTGATGTAACCGGCGTAAGAGAAGGAGCTGTTGCACTTCCAAGTGGAAACGATGGGAAGCTGGACACTGCGCAGGGTGTCGGACGTCCTTCCACCAACGGGGGTGGTGTAGCCCCAGCCGGAAACCTGGCACAACCAGCCGTCCCGCACGGTCACTCCTTGGTGAGGGAGGGGCACGATGGAGACAAAAGGGCTGTAAGCCACCGGCCTGTTGAGCTATTTTAGGACACCAGGGTGTAGTCAGTGGACAATTCTGGCCATCAGATGTAAGTCAGGGGTGTCCCCACGTCAAAAAGCTACACACACACCCCATCTGCAATGTCCAAAACATCGGCCTGTGCAGAGCCTACTTTTCAGTGGCACCCCCACTAGACCATTCCCCGACATGGAGTCCGCACCTGGGAGAAAACCTAGTACAGGGACCATACAGCCACTGCATCCCACCAACTCCCACAAGCTGCCATGGCCTTCCATGATACACAGGTTGCGGTCATACTTAAGGTTTAATCCAGCTTCAATCCACATCAGCAAAGTGGCAAGCTCTTTTCTATCTGTGTTAAATAACTCAGAAAATCCACCTTTAGGATAGATAATGTAGAAAGAAAATTACTGGTCACTGTGCTGAGGTGTTCTCTCATAGAGATGTGCACAGATTTCTTTTGCCTATGAATATTCGTGCACATCCCTATTCTCTCGCCCTGAAGGTGGACCGAAGCTGGATTAAACCTCCAGAGACAATGGTGTGTGGAGCCCAGGGTGTCAGCACACGTCTGGATTTGTCATGCCCTGTTCAGCCTCCTCGGAGGGAAGTCTGCTTGCAATGCCACCACAGGCTGCGGAGCAGCCACAGCATGGCATTGCAGACATTGAAGGGTTAAGGCCAGTTCCAGGTGAGCAGCCAGACAGCTCTGATAATGAATCTACCAGCAGTGAGCCTAATCAAAGGCCCTCTCCTCGCCTGCTGAGGCAGCGGAAGCAGTTGAGGCGTAGATCAGAGCAATTAGCTCAGCTGCACTATAGGCAGGCAATGACTCCTTTACTTAAGGAGCAGGCTCACCTTGCCTCAGTCGCTGCAGACAACGTCTTTGCAGTCTTGTGTTACTCTATGCCTGAATTCCTGGCCTTGTGACTTGCTGACCCTTTGCACTGCCTGACCCTTGCTGACTTTCTGGACTCCTAGACCCAGGACTGGAACTAACCTCGAGAACGCCTAGAACCCTTGGAACTGAGTAAGCTGCGCAAGTGTTTGCCTGTTGCCTTGCCAGCCTGCGATGTGACAGTATTGGTCCAAAGGTTGCATTTTTGTTAATGCCTTGGGGACAAGCTTGGCACGAAGTCATGCCCTCCCTCACCCTGGTTCAGACTGGCCCTTCGTTCAAATCCCAGACCCCTCTCTGACACCCTGACTCCGTTACCTTGATCAGCATGATGTCTGCATTCTTGGAAATGGCACTGTAGTCTGGGTGAACTACCATGCGGACGGGTCTAAAGATCTGCTCTGTACCTTCAAATGTGGACAGGGAGAACTCCCCAGCCACAATCAGCATCTGGTTGATTCTGAAAGGAGAACCAGGAAGGAGAAGACAGTGAACTGTGGACAGGAGAGGCCAAACATTAGGCTTTTGAGTATCTGCCCTTGACCTAGGAAAGTCCACAAATAAAGAGGATAAAAACGAACACGTGTGAGCAGTCAGACCTGAAGATGGACTGAAGGAAGTTTGAAGGGAAGGTGTGACCCTTACCCTGGAGGCCTGCAAACAACACGCCTACCATTTTAAGAGCCGTGCTGCAATTGTAGCCTTCTCAGTGTGGGCCCCTTCCTGTTGGAATGCCCTCGCCACTGCTGGTTGTGAGGTGCTGATATTTCCAACTTACAGGTGCCTATTTTTTAACATAGGCATTCTCTCAGATTTTGGGGGGAGGAAACGGAAAGCGGTATAAAGATGTATTAATAAACAAGTAAATAAACAAATAAACAAAATAAATCTTGATGCACAGGGACAAGCTTTTCCCCCTCCCTTCTTTGGCCGCGTCCCCATGCGCTTTTTAATGCAAATAGAATCCAAATTTGGGAAGGACCGTCCCAAATTTGGGGGAATAAATGATGATAAACAGAAACAATAAGGGGGTCAAATGGCCTTTGCTGTCCCACAACTCTTTCTGTGACCACTATTCCACCCCCCCTTCCCCGATCGTCAAGCCAGGCATGATAATGGCTTGATTTAGCGCATGAGCGCTGCACCGCCTTACTACATATGCTCGCAGTGATGCAGAGATACGCATAAACGCTAAAGTGCCTCCAAACCTTGCAGCGGCCCTGGATTCTCTGTGCCGCGAAGGGGGGGGGGATGTGGCATTTGGTGGCGTTTCCCTGTAATCGCTGCGGGTGACATCAACCCTGCTTCCTATCAGGAGAGGGCGGGGAGAGGAAAAGATGCTGTTTCTCTGTGCAGGGGTTTAGCACAGTTTGTGTGGGGACGGCCATATTCAAATAGAGCCCGCATTATCAGCAACTGCATGGGGACTTGTCCCTGCATATGGGCTAAAAATAGTCTCTGAAGCTGTATAACGAATGTTTTGCTGCCCAGATCCTCATTAGTTGACCCGCCACGTTGTTTCCTAGATATCAAACGTGGTTTGTCCCTGCCTGGCAGCTTTAGGGATTCCCTTACCCAGTTTTGCAGTGGGCAGCAGTGAGGACCCATGTCCGGCTGACCAGGGCACCGCCGCAGAAGTGGGATCCCGTATTCCTCTTTAGAGAGACCAGATACTTGGACGAGTGGGGCGTCATGATGTAGCCTCCAATTATCCGCTGGGCTTCATCCCCTGCTTCTGCAAATGTATACAGAATATACAGCGACGTTAGGAGGAACAATGTCTACGGACAGGTCTAGCATTTGTCAGGCTCCATTGCCTGCACCCAGACAAGGAAGCCGGAAGGACCCGGACCACCAAATTGCTGATTCTGATCTACCGTGCTTCAGCCTGTCATTGAGGAAATCAAAGAGCTGTCCACACTTGATGTCCTGCAGCAGCTCCAGACTCCAGAGATGAGGCCTGCCTGTCTGCACACCATGCTGACAACGGTCAGAGGTTCATCAGTCTGTGGAATTTACTACCAGAAGAGGTGAAGGTTTGCTTAGGTTCTTTTATCACTTTAGTGCATCTGCCATTAACTCTAAGCAGTCTTGCTGATGGTGTTTATTCCCTTTTATATACTCCCTTTTATAATGCAATCTTCCAAATGCCACAGTTTGCAAAAGTGTGTAATTGAAGTAATTGCAGCAACAGAGAGAAAGCCAGGCATTACGGAAAGCTGCAATTTCGCCGGTTTTCCTAATACAATTTGCATAACATGGCGGCTTCCTGGGGTTTGTATTTTGTAAGAAATCAACTGAACAAGTTATTTGAAACACACCTTTGGCTGGAGACCTGAAAGCAAGGCAGGCATAGCGACTAAAGAATGAGGAAATGTTTTTTTAAAAAAATATTTATGCAAGAACACTATTGCTGGGTTGTAGAAGTGAAAAACATACTACCGGTATTTTCTCAAGCCATTATTAGTCTGAAGATGGTTTGAATCTGCAGCATGTTCTGTATGAAATCCAAGGGTCTCAGGTTGGTGGTCCTGACATATGCGCACAAACTATATGGGGCAGAAGCATTCCATGGTCACTCCAATGTGGGCACATTTCCAACATGTAGATATAGCCTAGAATATAGCGACAGTTACACTACAATTGGTAGTTTGGGTCATCTCCTACTGGGACCCAGTTTGGTCTAGTGGTTAGGGAGCCAGACTCTTATCTGGGAATGCCAGGTTTGATCCTGCACTCGCTGGGTGACCTTGGGTGAGTCACAGCTCTCTTCTGAGCTCTCGCAGCCCCTCCTACCTCACAGGGTGTCTGTTGTGGGGAGAAGAACAGAAGATCTGTCAGCCACTTCAAGTCCCCTTAAATGGGTGAGAAAAGCAGGGTAAAGCCAAACTCTTCTTCCTCCATGAAGCCAACTAGGTGACCTTGGATTAGTCACAGCTCTCTTTCTGAACTCTCACAGCCCCACCTACCTCACAGGGTGTCTGTTGTGGGGAGAAGAACAGAAGGTTTGTCAGCTGCTTTGAGTCCCCTTAAATGGGTGAGAAAAGCAGGGTAGAAAAGCAAATTCTTCTACTCTTCCTCTCTAAGTTCTGTTACCAGCTTATAAATGACTTCCCATTTGAAAATGATTTTCGCTTGTTTTTAACCGGAAAGGTTTCTGAAGGCAAACTGATTATTTCAGCATGTTTTTTACTGCTGCAAACATTTCATTATCACAAACTCAGTGCTGACTTTTGCAGCTGTTCCCTTTGGGAAGTGTTTTATTACGCTGAGATTGTGTTTTGAGCGTTTTTATTCGGTAATTATTTTCTTTTCCCCGTGTTTTATTCTCCAGCTATTGACACTGGTTTGGTCCTCCTTTTTTTTTTTAAGTAATTCAAGTCATTAATCAGGTTCAGAGAGTAAACATAGAGCCCAGATAAATCACAGTTTAATACCAAATAGCATGGATGAGATAATTGTCTGAATATATTGGAGGCAAAGCGAAATTAAGCGAAAGGCAATGAATGTTTATCAAAGTTTAACAAGGTGTTAGTAGTCTTGCTGTTAGCTAGTGTCTCCGCACAGAGTTATTCTTGCTCTCCTTCTCAACTTCCAAGCCTCCAAATGATCATAATCCATGCGCACCGAAACCTATTCATTGGCAATTCTGCAGAAACCGATAGAGCAAACGCAGAGTGCATATGACATATCCTTGGTAACCGGTCCAGCAATAGAAGGCACCTGCAACTGTTCTTTAAAAGAAAAATGGCTGGAAATTGGAGACTGTCAGGGACCATAACCGTCCAGCTAAATGCTCTCCAGAGCGGAGATAAACGCTCTCTTATGCCATATTGTATCTCTATATTTCTCTCCCACCCACCCACCCACCCACCCACCCATCCATCCACCCATCTACCCATCCATCCATCCATCCATCCATAATTTGTATTTCTATCCTTCCCTATACCCGAAGGTCTCAGGTTGGGAAACAATATTTAAAATCAGACATACATTTAAACAACAGCAGTATAAATTAAAACAGTAACAGTGTCTGTAACATGGGAAGAGACAGTATATTCTCATTTAACCAAAGGCCAGGGCAAAGAGGTGCCCTTCGAAACATTTACAGTGAAGGAGCCTGACGCACCTCAAGGGGGAGACTATTCCCTAGCCTGGGGGCCATCACTGAGAAGGCCCTCTCCCAGGTGCCCACCCCTTTTACTACTGAAGGTGGCGGGACAGCCAAGAGCAGTGGTTCTCAACCTGGGGGTCGGGACCCCTTTGGGGGTCGAACTACCCTTTCGGAGGGGTCGCGACAAGTCTCCCGCCGCCCTTCCCTCCCACTTCCCAGCTGCTCTACCCCCGTGGTTGGGGGTCTCCACAACATGAGGAACTCCATTAAGGGGTCACTGCATTAGGAAGGTTGAGAACCGCTGGCCAAGAGGGTCTCCCCTCCAGATCTTAAGGCATGGGCAGGTTGATGTGGAAGAAGGCGTTCCTTTAGATATTTGGGGCCCAAGCCATTTAGGGCCTTATAAGTCAGAGTTAACACCTTGAATTGGGCTTGGTAGTGAATCGGCATCCAATGAAACTCTTTTAAGACCGGCATAATGTGCAACCGGCCAGTTGTCCCAGTCAACAGTCTAGTAGCTGTATTCTGCACCAGCTGTAGCTTCCAAACTGTCTTCAAGGGCAGCCCCATGTACAGGGCATTACAGTAGTCCAATCTGGAAGTTACCAGAGCATGTATAACTGTGGCCGAGCAAGCACTGTCCAAAAAGGGCTTCAAAGACGTAGTTGGGAATAGGCACTCTTGGCCACGGCCTCCACCTGAAGTTCAAGTGTCTCCTTTCCTCCACCATGCGGTGCCACCTTCCCAAGATTTCTCATACCTGCCCAGATGTTAACAGTTTCATCACTGATGGAGGAAGGCTCAGTGTCTGCATCACTTCTGGAAATATCTGGGGTCCCTGCATTTGAATCTACCAGTACAGTTGCCCCTAGAATGAGAATGTGATTGACAATCAATATGGGTTTTCTTTCAAGCCTCTGGGGTGCGTTCCTATACAAGATTAAATGTAAATCCAGTCCGTTTTCGGGATCATGCGATCCCATTTAAATTTTATTCCCGGACTTTACGAGAACTATACTGTAGGGGCGTGCACGAATGTGTTTTTTGCATTCAAATTCGGGTTGAATCAAATATTCAAATATTTGATTTGAACTGGATTTTAAAAATCTGGATTTTTAAAAATCCAATTCGAATCTGGATTATCCGAATCCACGCTTTCAAAAATCTGATTTGAATTTGAAACTACGAATGTTAGCAACAGCAGGCGTGGGAGAGGAGCAGGATCCGCCGCCACCACTGGCATGCCGCCGCCACCGCCGCCGCCGCCTCTGTCACCCCCACTGCTGCCAGACACTTGGCTTCCCTTCGGGTTAGGAGGAGGAAGAGGAGGCCGGCAGCGGCGCCAGCTCCTGTCCCGGCCTCCAGCTAAACCCGCAGCAGAATCCGGATTACTCCGGACCAGAGTAATCCGGATTTTCAGTAGGTGGGAAGGCACCCTAAATTGCTAAAATCCACAGAAAAAGCGCCCTTGGAAAAACAGGTCTCGCTTTGGAAATTCCTGCCCTTTTATTTTTCCTTTTTACTACCAATGAAGCAACTGATAGAGAGATACTGCAGTATGCTGTATAGATGGATAGACTGAAGAGCTGGCTTAAGAAAGTGGTTCCTTGTGCAAGATGCCATCCTGATTTCTGGTGGGCTCTGGTAGTTCTGCACATGGTAGCTGGGACCAAAAGGAACACCAGATGGTAGGAAGGGTGACGCAATTTTCCCGCGGCAATTTCTGTTCTAGTCTGGCATCTCAGAAAACAGGTGGAAGCAAATGAATTTTAAAAAGAGAGTGGGTGAATTGCAGTCATACTTGGGTATGTGTTTGGAAGAATAGGCACTAGAGAAATATATAATATATATACCAGATATAAAATATATCCACTCCTTGTTTGAGGGAATAGATAGCTAAGACAGGAGGGGGAAGACAGCTGAGCAAATGCTTTTAATATTTGATATATTTTATTCTTATTGGACCATTTGGTGAAGGGTGGGATATAAATTCCTGAAATAATAAATACAGTAATAATAATAATAATAATAGATAGATAGATAGCAAAGATCTGGAACAAGGGATATCAGGAAAGGAAAAAGACCTGGAAGAAATTAGGACTGGAATGCCTCCTGGGAAAATAAAACAAAATATACCCAAGAAGATAAAGTGCAGGATAATCTAGTGAATACTGCATTGCACAAGGGGTAGAGTTGATGACCTTCGGGGGTCCCTTCCAAGGCTATGATGCCCTTGGGTCCAGACTGATGTCATGCATTCTTTTTGACACAGATTGGGCACATCTACACCTAAATTTTAATCCAACTTCAGTGCGCTTTTAGCGTAGCAAAGGGACGGGCCATTTCCTTTCCGCACTGTCTAATCCAGAGGTGAGTTTTTTGAGTTGGATACTGCAAAAAAGGAAGGAAGGAAGGAACTTTGCTAATGTGTTTTCTCATTCTGAAAGTGGACTGAGACTAGTGTAGATGCCCCCTAGGAAAGTTGTTTGCCATTGCTTTCTTCTGAGGGAGTTCAAGAGGCCCAGACCTGGGTCTTCTGCATGCTGAAGATGCATCTTACCTTTAGCTTCCTTGGGAAGGACTGAAGCGAGGCTCAACTAAACCAGCCCTGCCTGGTCAAAAGACTGGCCTCAGTTTGACTCAGCAACTCTAAGCAAGCCGTAAGCCTACGGGGGGCAGCTGGTTACTCACCTACCACCTGGAGCAGCTGAAGAAAGGGCAGGAGATCTGGGTCCCAGAGCCTCATCCCACCACTCGCCTGCCGTCCCCGCAAAGCACCGGCTCCAAAATAGAACTGTCCTAAGAGCTGGGAGATGCTCAATCAGCCTCCTTGCCCCCCCCCCTTGCTCAGGGATCCCGGCTCTTCTTTCAGCTGCCATGGCAACCCACATCCCAGCCAGGACAGGTGGCAGCTCACAAAAGTGGCTCTTTTAGGACACTGTTGCTTGGTTGACTTCTCTTCACCTTGTGTTCTCAGCTTCCTCCATGGCCTGGGACCTTCTTCACTTTGGGGTCAAACTCAGAGGCTCATGGGTTTTGTTGCAAACCGTTGCCAGATTCTCCCCCCCCCCCCCCCCGCAGCCCAAACTTCTGGTGGCTTGCCAGAAGTTTGTAAGACCACAGAAAGCAAAGGGGGCTGGTTTTTTTTGCAGCATAGACACTTTGGGGAATCCGTGGGACCAACCCTGGAGAAAGATGAAGACCGGGTGGGCGGGCGGGTGTGTGCCTGTGTTAGGTAGCAAACAGAAGACCCCTGGTTTAATTCTGGGCACCCTTGCTTCCAAAATACCAAATGCCAAGTAGCCAATGGTTGCAGGACTTTCCCTTTTTTGAAGGATCCCAACCAGACAATGGCCCTCCTGAAGGTCACGGATCCATGGCCACCCTGGGATTTGAAGCCTCTCGGCTCCAGAATGATGGAAGATGTGATACAACAATAGCGGCAGCGGGGGTGTTGGAACCTTTGGAGCAGGGTGGGGTAGGCCAAGGTGGTGGTTGAACCATCCAAGCAAACCACTTCAGCCAGCAGAAGAGTCCTGAGTTCTCAGAAGGAAGAACTCTTCTCACTCCTAAGGGAACTCAAAGCAGCTGACAAGCATTCTGTTCTGTCCTCGCAACCGACACCCTATGAGGTATGTGGGGCTGGGAGAGCTCAGAAAGCAAGCTGTGACTAACCCAAGGCCACCCAGACAGCTCAAGTGCGTGGGAACGGCTCTATGCACATACAGCCTACGTTAGCTGTGATGGCATGGGGACAGGCAAGATTTGGCTTCAGTTCCGCCCCGGTGATATGCAAGCCAGCTCCGCACCAAATCCCTTGCATGGGGACGTGGCCAAAGTGCAGAATCGAGCCAGGACACTACCAGATAAGAGTCGACACTCTACCCACAAGACCAAACTGGCTCAAACTGAAGAGCTTATCCCCTTAGGTTCTATGTTCTTGTGGTTCTTCAGCCCTGTGGCCACATCTCTGCCAGGGTACAGCCTGGGACTTGTGGGCTGATAGCCAGGGCAGTAGTGAGCGTGCAAACAGCACGCTGCCCCCTGTGCAACACTTTTCACAATGCACTTCCCCTCCTTCTCTGCATCCCTCGGCAAAGTCTCAAGCATCTAAACCCGGGTGCAAAAAGGACTTGCGAATGTCAGGAAGACATTTGATTAAATTTAAAAAAAACCCCAGCCCTTTCTGCACATGCGGCCATGAAATACTATGGAGTCTTGACAAGAATCCGTGACTATCTGTGGGCCGCAAACCATTCCCGTTGCAATTTAATTTAGGAAGAGACTCTTTATAGCCCTATTAAAATATCAGCTCTTATACGTTCAATCAATAAATCCTCTTCACAGGAAAAGAAACCAGCCCACAGCACTCTTCTGTCCTTCTGAGACTCTTTGTTTTAGACCAGTGGAGCAGAAGGGAGGAAAGGCCAGAAAGTAAGAGATACAATGAAAAGTAGGAATTATTTATTTCTTGAACCACTGGCTGGAAGGGACAGGGCCTTCTTTGGCAAATGTGCCCTGCAAGAAATCTTTTCCCTAATAAGGAGAAGAGGTAGCTGGCAGAAGATTTGCAGGGCAGTAACGGTGCCAAAAATGATAAAATTCCACAGAAAGCTTGAGAAGATCTTGGCCTCCCAGGCAGGCATTGTCCATAACACGGCAGATTTCTTCTTTGTCCAGAACTCAGCAATCGATTCCTTCCTCCCTTTTCCTTCTTTTTTGCATTATCCAACTCAGAAAATCCACTTGCTGTACCCCGAAGCTACAACCACTCCTATTAAATCCAAGGTCTGAAACTGCCGACCAGCAGATCATCTAGGTAAGTTAGTATAAAAGGTAAGAGAGACTAAAGGCCCAGATAGGATTCTCTGGACTCGTCCCCATGTTCTCCATTTATTCCAGATTTGAATCGGGTCATTCCCAATATTGATTTTAGTTCGAATTGACCCGTCCCCATGTGATTGAGAGTGCGGGTTCAAGTCGAATGTTCCTGTCCCCATGCAAGCATGCATGGGGAAACTGCATCTTTTTCTCCCCACCCCCACCCCCTCTCGTGCTGATAGGAAGCCTGGTTGACATCACTATGCCCTGTCCCGCCCACCACAGCGATGACAGGGGAACACCACCAGGTGACACCTCATTGCAGCTAGGTTACATTGGAAATCCACCAGGTGGCAACTCATTGCAGCTAGGTTACATTGGAAATCCACCAGGTGGCACCTCATTGCAACTAGGTTACATTGGAAATCCACCAGGTGGCACCTCATTGCAACTAGGTTACATTGGAAATCCACCAGGTGGCACCTCTACGCACACAACGCACAGGGGGCATTACTAACCTGATGCAAAAGCAGCTCATTGCTTGAAGCCGCCACATTTACTCCCCAATAACCCAGGAGGGTCCCCATGCCTCCCAATTCGCAGTGAAAACAGTTTGCAAGACGGAGGGTTTGCCGCGGATTTGAGCTATTTGTTCCGCATGTAGCCCAGATTAGGGCCTTTGCATGGGGACGCTCCAAGTCTAAGTCAGGTTTGCTTTAGAGTACAAACTGCATGGGGACAGTCTGTCTTCGCCAGTCCCATTTTATGGATCAGGACCAGCATCTTTTGAACTTGGACACTGAGAACAACAGTATCCTTAAGAATACAGTATAGGACTACTGTTCTGTTTTAGGAAAAGATGGGAAAATAAGCTTGCTGGTATTTTCGCAGACTCTCATATTTTTTTAGCAAACTCTGGGAAATGGATTTAGAGCCAGAGAATTAAGGACAGATAGCTATTGTGTAGTCACCAAAAAAGCACGAAAAGGAAGATCTGAACTTCAGTTGGACTTCAGCATCAGCGCTTAGAATAGATGAAAAGCAAGTTAATATGTATCCAACCAATTGCCTGTCCTCACTCCTTTCTGTTTAAATTTAACAGATGAAGCACCATTTAATCATTGTGTATGTGGGGTGGGTGGGAATTATGTTGCCCCAGCGGGTGGGACTGGCAAAGCTACCCAAAGGTGGCATTGATAGGCAGCTGAGATCCAATGCAGGCTAGAACCTGAAGGAAAGGTGGCCCAGCCAGGTAGGTGTCCATGGTGCTGAGTTTTTGATGCAAAGCTTATGTATGAAATATTATGTATGAAATATCAGTGGCAAGTTGGAACACTGGCTGGCTCCATACACTGCCCAAATATTGAGCCAACAAAGCCCAGTTCTGGAGGAAAGGCCCTCCAGAAGATTTGTTTGTTGGCCAAAGTGTGAGAGGCGAGTGCTTGCTGTGTGTGATACAGCAATGCACACATTTGGGTGTTTTGATAGGCCAAAATACCTGGAAGTGTGCAATCATAGAATCATAGAGTTGGAAGGGACCTCTAGGGTCATCAAGTCCAACCCCTTGCTGAATGCAGAATTTCCTAAATCATCCCAGACAGATGTCTGTCCAGCCTCTGCTTGAAGACCTCCAGAGAAGGAGAGCTCACCACCTCCCACAGCAACCTGTTCCACTGACTTATCGCCCTCACTGTCAGGAAGTTTCTCCTAATATCTAATCTGTATTGACTCCCTTGAAGTTCCATCCCGTTGTTTCTAGTCCTCCCATCTTGTGTGAGTGAGAATAGGGACGATCCCTCTGCACTGTGACGGCCCTTCAGAGACCTGAAGACCGCAATCATGTCTCCTCTCAGTCTTCTCTTCTGCAGGCTAAACATTCCTAGATCCTTCAACCTTTCCTCGTAGGACATCCTTTCCAGACCGCTCACCATTCTGGTAGCCCTCCTTTGGACTTGCTCTATTTTGTCAGTGTCCTTTCTGACAAGCATGCATGGCTGTCTCTTTCAAGCCCTGCGGATGAGTGGAGAGGGCATTGCCAGGAGGGTGCCTCCATTCAGAAGAGTAAGTTATATCGCTGCCTTGGGGAAACAAGCCATCAGAGTCAGGTTTTCCCAAAACAGTCCAGAGTTACAGCAGGGCTGTGGTGAGTTTGCCACAGATGTAGGTGAAACCCCACCACAGCCTACATCCTTTCCCGCAAGCAGATCTCAGTTAAGCAAGCGACAACGGAAGCACTAGAGCGCTTCTAAGGGCAGCCAGGTTGTTGGTTGAATTTGCAAAACAGGTTATGCATTTTGATTTACAAGCGGACGGCATGAATTCCCCTGGCCCTTCCCTAGGTACATCATCTCGTCTCCCTGCCCTCTTGCTTTCTTCTTCCTCGCCCAGACTTCCACGCCCATCTCCTGTCTTGCTCAGGCTCTCTGTGACTCAGCACCCGGCTGGCATTCTTTGTCAAAATTTGCTTCTGCAAATTCAGGGGCGAAGGCGGAGATGGGGCGGATGCTGCTCTCTCTGCCGTATCTCTGAGTCCCACCACGGAGGGACCACAGAAGGAAGCTCTCGTTCTTGTGTTCTTTTCTGATCAAGCCGGCGGCTGCCGGCCTCCGTGGCCTCCACGACACCTGGATCTCATGCACCCGCGTGTCTGCCCTCTTGCAGCGGGGACAAGGGCTCAAATCGCTGCAGATCCTGAGCAAAGAAGGACAAAGAGGCCCCCGGGGGAAGCTGAAGAGCAATTTGGGACACCGGTACTTTCCCTCCCACTGGCCTTGGGAGCGGCCAGAGAGAGGGGGGGCGGGAGTCGGAAAAGTGGATTTATTCCAAGCCAGGAACAACTTCAGAGGGAAAGCTGCCCTCCTGCTCCCTGCCAGCTGCAGATCAAAGCCTGAGAAGCTTCATCCAGGACACATTGCCTGGCATTCTTAATGAGCGCTTTCACAGTTCTACAAAGGTACCTGCTGGTGTGCGGCTGGTGGCACCACTTTTAAAAAGGTGTCTGCCAGGCCGTCAGCCTGGTAGAAACAGCCTCCTCGGGTGTCCTGAGGTACATACAAAATTTTATTTTTCTTTTTTTAAAGGGGCCAAGCACTAAGGTGGTGTCTGTGTAACTGAGTGGGCATACAGATACAGGCACACAGAGGCACACAGACACAGAGAGGCACAGGCACACACACACATAGACACACAGGCACAGGCACACAGAGGAACGAAGACACACACACAGACACACAGACAGACAGACCGACACAGAGGCACAGAGACATACAGAGGCACAAAGACACACAGACACACACAGAGACACAGACGCAGAGACAGACAGACAGACACAGACACACAGAGGCACAGAGACATAGAGGCACACAGACACACAGACACATAGACACACAGAGGGACAGAGGCACACATAGACAGACACACAGACACACACACACTGACACATGTCTTCTCCACCCAGGTTTCCAGGTCTGCCAAGGGAGGCCTTCCGATGGCACATAAGCCATGTGGCTCACCACAGCCGGCCAGGGCCTGCGCAAAACCCGCAGAGGAGCAGATCCGACGCCTTTTGGCCGCCTGCCGGGAAGCGAAGACGTTTGCCTACTGCCCCTACAGCAAATACCCAGTGGGAGCGGCCGTCCTGACCTCGGATGGCAAGATCTACTCTGGTGAGTGAGGAAAACCGCATGCAAGCGTAGAATGGTAATGGGGAAGGTTAAGGAATTGCAACAATTTATATTGTTGGTCTTGTGGGTAGAGTGCCGGACCTTTACCTGGTGGTTACCAAGTTTGATTCCACAATCCTCCACAAAGCCAGCTGGGTGGCCTTGGGCTAGTCACAGGTCTCTTTCAGAGTTTTCAGAGCCCCGCCTCCCTCACAGGGTGTCTTTTGTGGGGAGAAGGACAGAAAGCTTGCCAGCAGCTTTGAGCACCCTTAAGAGTGAAAAAAGTGGGCTATAAAAACCAACTCCTACTCCATGAAGCCAGCTGGGTGACCTTGAGCTAGTCACAGCTCCCTTCTGAACTCTCACAGCCCTACCTGCCTCACAGGGCGTCTGTGGTGGGGAGAAGAACAGGAGGTTTGTCAGCAGCTTTGAGTCCCCTTAAATGGGTGAGAAAAGTGGGTTAGGAAAGCCAACTCTTCTTCTTCTTCTTCTGCTGCTGCTGCTGCTGCCGCCGCCTAAAAAGAAGGTACAAATCTACCATCTTGGCTGTGGTCATGTTTTATTTGTGGACTTTCCCGCCTCCATTTGGACTTCCCTGAATGGAACAGCCACAGATAAAATGGATAGAAGTGAAAAGGTGGGAGCAGGCAGACCTTGGAGGTGGACTGAAGAAGGTTTAGAGTGAAAGGGTGACAAGGGTCCTTGAGCTTCATCTCAGCCATATTAGCAATGTCCTTTTATCCATGGAACCTGGGTTGCAAACATTGGAATCCTTCCCATGATAGAGCATTTGGCCTTTGGTGGCACTGGAATTGCTCAGATGGTTTATGTCCAGGATCCAAGGATCCAAAGTATCTAGAGATATTGTGGCTGTGTCTTCATCACACAGGAAAGGCCGCTATGTGTTGCAAGTTTTCAGGTGCCAGTTTACGGTGTATAATGGAGACTCATTCCCATTCTTGAGGCCTCGGCAGGTCAGATCTCAATGCCCTTCACGCTCTCCACAGGTTGCAATGTTGAAAATGCAGCCTACCCGCTGGGAAGGTGTGCAGAGCAGACCGCGATCCAGAAGGCTGTGTCAGAAGGACATACAAAGTTTCAAGCAATGGCTGTCACTTGGTGAGTGTGGACGCCCAAGGTACTTCTGTTAAAAATGCACCGTTCCATTTCCTCGCCACAGGTGACACCATCCATGGCAATCCTTTGCTCTTGTCCTCAGCAAAAGTCATAGAATCATTGAGTTGGAAGGGACCTCTAGGGTCATCCAGTCCAACCCCTGCTCAATGCAGGATTTCCTAAACGATCCCAGATAGATGTAAATCCAGCCTCTGCTTGAAGATCTCCAGCGAAGGAGAACCCACCACTTCCGGTGACAAACTATTCCATTGACTGATTGCTTCATCATCAGGAAGTTTCTCCTAATACTGAATCTGTATCAACTCCCTTGAAGTTTCATCCCATTGTTTCTAGTCCTCCCATCTTGTGCAAGTGAGAATAGGGACGATCCCTCTGCACTGTGATGGCCCTTCAGAAGTCAAGCCAAAGTGCAGCTGAGGATTGAAATGACCCCCTCTCAAAGTTGTACCAAGAAGGAGGTTTTTGGGTATACAATGGCCTTGCCACCTTCAGTATGATGACACACACAGGGGGTGCCCCCAGGTGACAAGAAGCCGGATCCATGGGCAGGATGGGTTAGAATTAGCAAGGGGAAATATTTTACCACCAAGAGGGTCGTTGGTCTATGGGATTTACAACCAGAAGAGGTGGGGAGAGCAACCAGCCTGGATGGTTTTAAGAAAGGACTGGACAGATTCATGGAGGAAAAGTGTAGGTACCACCTCCAGGTTGGAGAAATAGGCAGGATGCCTCTGAAGGCCATGTGCAGGGAAAAGAAAGCAGGTGAAGGTTTTGCCTTTGATTTCTGCTTGAGATGCAACTGGTGGGCCAGTGTGAGAGATGGGATGCTGGACTCCAGCAGGGCTCCTCTTAGGTTCTTATGGACTAGATGGGCTGTGGCCTGATCCAGCAGGGCACCTCTTGGGTTCTTATGGACTAGGTGGGCTGTGGCCTGATCCAGCAGGGCTCCTCTTAGGTTCTTATGGACTAGATGAGCTGTAGCCTGATCCAGCAGGGCTCCTCTTAGGTTCTTATGGACTAGATGGGCTGTGGCCTGATCCAGCAGGGCACCTCTTGGGTTCTTATGGACTAGGTGGGCTGTGGCCTGATCCAGCAGGGCTCCTCTTAGGTTCTTATGGACTAGATGGGCTGTAGCCTGATCCAGCAGGGTTCTTCTCAGGTTCTTATGGACTAGATGGGCTGTGGCCTGATCCAGCAGGGCTCCTCTTAGGTCCTTATGGACTAGATGGGTTGTGACCTGATCCAGCAGGGCTCCTCTTAGGGACTTATGCACTAGATGGGTTGTGGCCTCATCCAGCAGGGCTCCTCTTAGGTTCTTATGGACTAGATGGGCTGTGTCCTGATCCAGCAGGGTTCTTCTCAGGTTCTTATGGACTAGATGGGCTGTGTCCTGATCCAGCAGGGCTTCTCTTAGGTTCTTATGGACTAGATGGGCTGTGGCCTGATCCAGCAGGGCTCCTCTTAGGTTCTTATGGACTAGATGGGCTGTAGCCTGATCCAGCAGGGTTCTTCTCAGGTTCTTATGGACTAGATGGGCTGTGGCCTGATCCAGCAGGGCTCCTCTTAGGTCCTTATGGACTAGATGGGTTGTGACCTGATCCAGCAGGGCTCCTCTTAGGGACTTATGCACTAGATGGGTTGTGGCCTGATCCAGCAGGGCTCTTCTTAGGTTCTTATGGATTAGATGGGCTGTGGCCTGACCCAGCAGGACTCCCCTTAGGTTCTTATGGACTAGATGGGCTGTGGCCTGATCCATCAGGGCTCCTCTTAGGTTCTTATGGACTAGATGGGCTGTGGCCTGATCCAGCAGGGCTCCTCTTAGGTTCTTATGGACTAGATGGGCTGTGGCCTGATCCAGCAGGGCTCCTCTTAGGTTCCTATCCCCGCCTCACCCCCTGGTTTGCCTTTTGCCATTGTGACATTAAAAAAGGAATTTCTCAGTATTTTTGCACAGAGAGGATGTTGGCATGAAAGGTTCCTGAACTCCACTTTGTTATTCTGCTCCAACAGCAACAGCAGGGAATCTTATGCATTCCCCTGTGGGGCTTGCCGGCAGATTCTGAGAGAGGTAAGCAACTATTTTGCTCTTCTTCTGTTGCTATGCCAAAAGCAGAAATTAAAATACCTCATCTGTTTCCCTCTTCAATAAACGTTTCACCTAAAAAATTAAAAAAAAACAATTAGAAGTGACTGAGGGTGTCGGCTGTAAATCTCTGGGCTTTCACAACACATTTGCTATATATGTTTGCATTATTGCACTCTTAGGAGAAACACATTTCAAATTATTGCCTCTGCTCTACCTGGAAAAGCCTCAAGGAGACCAACAAAATTGTCTGTTGGGTTGATGCCAATAGGGTTGTGGCAAAAGCTATTGATCTTCTTTGGTTTCTGAAATGTCTTCCAGTTTGGGAAACACTGGGACCTCTATTTGAGCAAGGAAGATGGGAGCTACATCCAGAAGACTTTGGAAGATTTGTTGCCTCACTCTTTTGGGCCAGAACACCTAAATAAAATATGAAAAGAATAAGAATTTACTTCCAGAGGCTCCTTCTTCCTTTAAGGTATTCATTTCCTTTATTGCAGAATTGTTTCAGAGATAGCACTCAGAAGATATTATCTCTTTGGCACGCCCAGCATAGTCTGGGAACTTCTTTGGAAGTTCTTCAGGTATCAGAGGCACGAATGAGAATCACAGCCATCCTTTTGCCATTTAGCAACCTGTTTTGAAGAAGATACATTTCACACTGTTGTCTTCTGCTGTATTTTGAGCCTCCCTTGATTGAACATGGATAGAAGTCAGGAATTAAGGCTTGGCTTCATCATGACACTTCATGACCTTAGGTGGCTGTTGGCTTTGGATGGATGGATGGATGGATGGATGGAAGGAAGGAAGGAAGGAAGGAAGGAAGGAAGGAAGGAAGGAAGGAAGGAAGGAAGGAAGGAAGGAAGGAAGGAAGGAAGGAAGGAAGGAAGGAAGGAAGGAAGGAAGGAAGGAAGGAAAAGGCTAGGGCTGTGGACAAATGCAATTTTTGGGATTTGATTCAAATCGAATATCCAAACATTCAAATCGATTTAAATGTTTAAAATTCAAATGTACTCAGATTTCAATTTGATTCAAATACATTCAGATCTGTTCGTATGAATTTTCAATTTGTATTTGAAGATACAAATGTTGACAACATCCCAACGTGTCTGTACGCATCTCTACGCATCACATTTTTATCCTGTATGCATCCCGTTTTTGTCCCGTACATATCCCTACAAATGCATACGGATACGGATACAAATGTCCGAAGAATTCCTACAAATGATTCGAAAAATTCAAAATTTGTTTCAATGTTAAAATGGAATGTATAGGCATTCAATCAAATTTCAAATGTTCCGAATATTAAAGAGCCCTTCTACTTCTCAGCTTGTTCTCACAGTGCCCAACCAGGGCTCTGCAAAAGTAGGAGACATTCCACTACCATCAAGACTAGGAGCCACTGGTAACACCACCCTCTGTGTCTCTGTGCCATCTCAGTCTGAAACCACCTAGGCTGTAGCTGTTCCAAACTAGTGGCTTCATTGCAGAATCATGCTGCAGACCAGCTTGCAAACTCTTCAGCCTTGTGGATTGCCTGGTATTCAGTTGAGAGGATTTTCAACACCAGGCTATTTACTAAAGTTGGTAGCATCATGGGTCCACATCTGCAGGCCTGTTGTGTGAAAGCAGTAACACACAGGGAGGACGCATGGGTTGGGGAAAGAATACAGAACCGCATGGGAGTAAACTAGGGTGCCACGTCTTATATTCTGGTTTTCTGGGTCTTATATCGCAGTACTTCTTTCAGGCTGGAAAGACAGGCAGGATGCCTGCTTGAGATACCTAGAAGCAAGTGATGGGCCAGAATGTGAGACAGAATGTTGGACTAGATGGGTAGTGGCCTAATTCAGCAGGTCTCTTCTTAGTTCATGGATGACAGGTTTATCAAAGACTACTAGAATGGATGCCTAGGTACCACCTCCAGGTTGGAGAGGCAAGCAGGTTTTGCATTCATCTTCTGCTTGAGATGCTCAGAAGCAACCGGTGGCCACTGTGTGAGACTGGACTCCTCTTAGGTTCTTATGGGATAGGATGAATTCATGGAGGATTGGTGTATCGATGGCTACTAGAATAGCCATCTCCAAATTACGATGATAAGCTGGATTCTCCTCAAGGCCATTTGCAGGGAATGGAGAGCAGGTGAAGGTTTTGCCTTTGCCTTCTGCTTGAGATGGCCAGACGCAATTCGTGGACCACTGGGTGAGACCAGATGGGCTGTGGCCTGATCCAGCAGAGCGCCACTTTTCTTCTCACAGACATGTTTATGGAGGACAGGTGGCCACTAGAATAGATGCCCAGGTCTTGCCTCCATTCTACTAGCCACTGGTCCTCCATCGACAAGCGTGCGTCAAAACTCCGTTTGTGTAGTTTAAGCACGTGCATAACAAAACACTGCCAAAAAGCAATAAAACGTGGAATAAATGGCTTAATCCAGGATGGCTGCATTCCACGTGCTATTGCTCTGTGCTTCAATTGGAATCCATGCAGCGCTGAGAATTTGCTGTCACTGCAGTGACCTTCAGAGGAAGTCTGTGAGGGGGTGTGCAGCAAAGAGATGCCTTGGCCTGTGGCAGCCTGCCCTTGGTTTAATCAAGGGAGCTGGGCGTGTTTTACCTGGTTACAGAGAACAATGGATGCATGTCGCTTAGATTTTGCAGAGAAATAGTTTCGTAATCATTCACATAATCACATCACGGCTTCTTTCACGCATCACTTAGCAACAAGCAGCGGTTGACTGGAACAGACTGGGGGAGAGAGAAGGAACAGAAGACAGGAATTCATTCATTTCTGTTCTTGACATGATGTAAAAAAACCACCACCACACAAACACCTCCATCCACAAAGCTATTCTGGCCTTATTCCTGATTTTTTAACCACCTCCCGTTGCATTTTCAGTGATGGTTTTCTTTGCAATGCTTCTTTATCACGTGTGTTTCTTCCCCCAAGGGCAGTGTTATTTTACGACCACACAGTTTGGCACAGCGAATTTCTATCAAGGGCAACACCTGAGTTTAATTTCCCCGTAATTAAAGCCTGTTAAATAACGCGGTGCTAAAGTTGTCACAGCAGAACACATCTTCCATCAACAGTAACTCCATCGCTCGGTTTCAATCAAAGCGCAACACAATAATTACAACGTCGCGCTCCAGTTACACAACCGAGGAGGATAATACAATTTGAGGCTAGCGGAGAAATTAATCAAGTGGAACTCGGGTCCTTGAGCCACTCAGAGCAGGTGGCTCTGGAAGATAACAAGAGATTAGAAATGAAACCAGGGTGCCAGGGGTGCCCACAGGATCCCTGCCTGATCTCTGAACTTCGGCGCACATGTTGATGTCTGGGACTCCCGTTAGAAGATGCTGTCACTATTTCACTCTGCTTGGAGGTGTCCCAGATACCTTGGACTGGCTGTCGTTAGGTCAACTGGACCCAGAAGGGCAACCTATAAAGCTGATGGGCAATTGACCTTAAAGAGGTGACCACAATCGGGCTCCTTTATGCAGGCAGCACTATTGGAAACAAAGTTTGAATACGCAGGGAGAGTGGACATGGGAGGGAGGGAGGGGGTGATGTTTTAATTAAGTTTTATTATTCGACACATTTTAGTCTTATAGACCCAATTTGGTCTAGTGGTTAGGGAGCCGGACTCTTATCTAGGAATACCAGGTTTGATTCCGCCCTCCCCCATGAAGCCAGCTGGGTGACCTTGAGTTAGTCAAACAGCTCTTCTGAGCTCTCACAGCCCCACCCACCTCACAGGGTGTTCAGTTGTGGGGAGAATAGAAAGCTTTGTCAGCTGCTCTGAGTCCCCTTAAGGGTGAGAAAAGCCAGGTAGAATCTTTCTTCTTCCTCTTCCTCTTCTTCATTACTATTATTATGGGGGAGAAAAGCCAGGTAGAATCTCTTCTTCTTCTTCTTCTTCTTCTTCTTCTTCTTCTCCTCCTCCTCCTCCTCCTCCTCCTCCTCTTCTTCATTATTATAGCCCACCCTGGGACCATTTGGTGAAGGGCGGGATATAAATTAAGAAATAAACACACACACACACAAATTCAGGAAACCCGAAACTCCTTTTTGCAGCGGGCCCGCGGCTGCCGCCGCCTGCGCTCGCACTCTGCACGCGCTCTGCGGGCCTCTCGCCAACATTCCAGGTCGGCGTCGGGCAGCCCCGCCCCCAGCAGCCCGCCTGCTCCGCCCGTCGAGCGTCACACAGCCCGGCCATCGTCGGCCATCCGTCGTCGTTGCGTGTGACCCGGCTGCCGGTGCAGACAGGCCGCCCGTGGTCGGGGGATCATGGCGCTGCGACAGGCGCTGGGGCGCGGGGCGCGGCTGGGCCGGGACCTGCTATGGCGCTGGCTCGGCAGGGCGGCTCCGGCTCCGGCTCCGGTTCCTCCTCCGGGGCCGCCCGGCGGTTGCCTCTTCCTCCGCCGCCCGCCCGCGCCGCCGCCCGCCCGGCCAGGCTTCCTACGCGAGGCCGCCGCGCGCCTCGGCCTCAGGGGCGGCCCTCCGTCGTCGCCGGGCCTGCTGCTTCTCCGCCACAGGGTCCCGCCGGGCGGGCGAGGCCTCAGCCTGGCCCTGGGGCTCGGCCTGGCCCTCCTGGAACCCGCGCTGGCCGAGCAGAGGCGGGCCGACGAGGCCTGCAGGGACATCCAGGTGGGCGCCGGGCGGCGATGGAGAGGGCAAGGCTGCATCCCGTCGCCCTGGCAACGGGCCGGCGAGAAGGAGGACCAATCCCCATGGAGACGGGGAGAAGGAGGAGGCGGGGGAGGGAGGGAGGAGGAGGCCGCGTCGCCAGGCGTTGCGATGGTTGCAGGCCCTGAAGGATGGGAAGAGGGTACCACAGGCCAGGCCTGTTTTCCTGGGAGGAAAATATGGCCCTGTCTGCACTGTGCCTTATTCCAGATTATGTCCTGGAATAGGGGCCTGCTGCCCACGTGTTTGATGCAGACTGTGGCAGGCCCTGGTACCTGCTGCATGCATGCTGCTTTAGCAGGTAGGCAGATAAGCCAGGGCTGGTTACAGTATCCAGCAAGGCACACCTGCTAACACATCAAGTGGATTTGGAAACAAGGGTCGATCCCTTAGCATCAGATTGCAAAGGGGATTCAGGGGTCGCCCAGTCACTGCAGGATTCACTGGAGCCGGAGGGAAAGCAGGACAGAGTTGGTCCCCTAGCGGATCATTCAGAGCCGACAGGTCAGGATCCCAAGCATGGCAGGAACATTTGCAGGGAAGGCCCGTTTCAGGGGTCCAGAATCAAGACTGTCCGGCAGGTGCTGGCCGGTGGATGGATTCTGCTCTGCTAGCCAATAGGTGTAGCTGGAACGAGGGGCACTCACGAACGCAATTTTCAGGATTCGATTTGAACCGAATATCTGAAAATTCTATTCGACTCTTTGACATTCAAATTTAACCACATTCTGTTTGAATTAAGCAAATTTGAATCTATTCGAGTTTTCAATTCAAATTTGCACTTCAAATGACGAGAACATTCGTATGTGCCTGTACTCATCACTACCTGTCCATACATGTCCGTATGCATCCCGTAGTTATTCTGTATGTAACCCATTTTCATCCCGAAAGGATCCATATATGTGTACGGATGCGGGAAAGATGCACATCTGCAAGTAGACATCATGTACGAACCTGAACACATACGAATGTCCGGATAATTTGAACAGATAGATTCAAAATTCGTTCCAATCTTTATTAATGGATATTCAACTTGGATTCGAATGTCGAAATTCAGACAATTCAGAATTTTGAATACCTTTGGATATTTGTTCACGCCCCTAGCTGGGACAGGCCTGGTTCTCACTGTCCTTTTCTCCCTCCTTACAGGGGCAGGTGGATTAAAATGGCGGCTAGTATCTCGGTATCTCTGCAGAGATCTGAGGCAGATACTCCAAAAGCACCTGTAACTCTGGTTCCGCTTTTTCTTTCCTCTAGACGATCTTTGTCCAAAGGAACAAGCCCCCCAAGTACCAGCTGGGTTTAATGCGCCAGCAAGGCTTCAGACTGGACGAATACTTCATCGGGCAACCAATAGGCAAAGGCTGCAGCGCGGCAGTCTACGAAGCGGCGTTCCCCTTCACCCGCAGTCCCAAAGCTGGCTCGCAGGTCAAGGTTGAAGACACAAGCCACCATGATAGTTTGAAAGTCCAGGCCGGAAAGGAAGGCTACCAGGCCGGCTGGTGGAAAGATGATGGCTTCCCGTTGGCCATCAAGATGATGTGGAATATTTCGGTAGGGACCCAGCCTTAGAGTTTGCATCTTGGGCGGGTGGAGAGAAGTAATTTCTTTAGAGCAATAACGATCCAGTTGTTGGGATAATAATTGCTGTTGGGGTGCAACGGGACCCAAGCAATGCGGGTGTCAACTTGGCATTCAACGACCACAATGCAGTGGGGCGATTATCTTCCTGAATGGAGGGGGAGGTTTGAGAGGAGGGCTAACCACGCTATCCCACTGGTGCATCAGCCCTTCGTTCCAGATCTTTGGAAGCAAGGGGAATGACTACGCTTCTTTTTGGCATCCCTTTTCAGGCTGGTTCTTCTAGTGAAGGCATCCTCAGTGCCATGTCTCAGGAGCTGGTTCCAGCTAGCAGCACTGCCTTGTCTGGAGAGTTTGGAGCAGTCGCTTCTCCCAGGTACTTTTTACTTCCACTACTGGGGAATGTGGGAATGGATCCTTCATTTTCCTCCCGCTGTCCATAGGCTGCCATTGATGGTTGGTTCTTATTGGCTGAGACCTCCCTTATCGTTTTTAGTAGCTTAGTCTCTCATTCCTGAGTAGCCATTATTCCCTTTGGCCTACTCTGCTGGGTTGTTGGGAGAAGGAGGGCGCGTGAATCCCGCAAAGTGGAGCTTACAGAGTAAAACTCAACCATTTGTCTCAACAGGAGGTTTCTCCTTGGGAAGAAGAGGCTGAGGGCTCATCCAAATGTCATCCAGGTGGTCCGGGCATTCACTTCCCATGTTCCGCTGCTCCCTGGGGCCACTGTGGACTACCCAGATGTCCTGCCCTCCACCCTGAGTCCCTCTGGAATTGGGCACAGCCGCACCCTCTTTCTGGTGATGAAGAAGTAGGTCTGGTAGGGACAGGATATTTGCCAATATTTGTGTCTTCTGCATCTCACTGTCAGTGACCATAAAGGGTCTGTGAGGATTGCCAACTGCTGGATCTCCATAGAGGCAGTCCCATGTTCCCTTTCCCCCACAAAGCTCAGTGGGATTTGCCCCTGCAATGTGAACCTGAAACATTTGTGCACACATTTCCCCATTGGCCAAAGCCTTGGCGCGCTAATAGGGCTGAGGGAGGTATTTGAGGTTTTGCAGAAGTGTGCATAGAACCCTGCAAGGAATTAAGAAGGAAGAATTTAAAAATGCCGGCCGTGGTTTCGATCTGTGGTTTCTAAACAGCCAGAACTGTACTGGGAGGGAGGGAGGGAGGAGAGGCAGGCAGGCAGTGGTTCTCAAGGGAAAGGCCTTAAAGCAGCCATTTCCCAGCAGTCACATAGTGGATTGTGGCAGAAGCTGATCTGATCGCGGTGGAAGGAGTAACCAAAAGGCAGGGTGTTTGTGTCCGCTAAGGGTGTGTTTTCACTGGCACGTTGGTCTGGCCCGAATCCAACTCAAGGGTCCAATGTCCCAACACTTTGATGGGATTCCCCGTTTCGGTGGACTGTATGTTCGATAATCCGGGGAAATCCCTGTTCGGATTTTAACAGGACTCATTGCGGAATCCTGTTAAAATCTGAATATTTATTAATGGGAATGCCGCCTGGGCCAATCTTCACCAGCACCCGCCATTTATTTTCTCCCTGCCCTTTTCCTCTGTCTCTTGGTGAACGGTGGGGAAGGCAAGCAGCGGGATGATGACAAAAGATGGAGGAACAGGGTGGTGGTGGGACCCCAATGCAGTCAGGATGGCTGCAGGGAGCCCTTGACACTGGTAAAAAAAAAAAACCTCCAGGTTAAAACCTGGATTTTGGAAACTTAGCCTAAGAGAGAATTTAGTGTGAAAAGCCCCCAGGAGAAGCTGATATTGGGCCTTCAGTACCCTGGACAGGTCCCAGAAAATCAGTTCTGTGGGAAATGCAAAACACTTTCTCGTTACTTTTCTAAGTGTCTAATGTGGCTGGATGGTTAGGGAGGTTGGAAGTGGGGTTCACCTTTGCTCATCTAGCAAAAGAAGTATTTTCAAGAAACCAGGTGAGCTCTTTGTATGTTCTAGAAGCCATTTTCAGGGAGTGAGGAGCAGGTGGTTTTGCCTTTGTCCTATGCTTGAGATGCCCAGGAACAGTTGGTGGGCCACTGTGTGGGACAGGTTGCTGGACTACACGGGCCCTGGTGGCCTCATCCAGCGGGGGGCTCCTCCTAAGTTCTAAAGTGGGACAACAGAGATACAGCCATTCTTCAAGGATCTTGATTTTTTTTGCTGGTTTCTCCCTCTGCAAGATCTGGTCCAAACCATGAACTTTTCCAAGCTGGTCACGTTTTGTGAGACGTGACCCCGGTGGTTTTGGGTTTAATCCCAGTGTTGGCTGTCAGGGTCGATAGACTGTTGTCAGCCGTGAACAGGGGATCCGCCATTTCCCATGAGAGATTGAAGTATTTGCTTTGGATTCAAAGAACCTGCTCCAAAGTGGTTCCTTTTTCTTACTTGCCCTATCCAGTTATCCATGCACGCTGCGCCAGTATCTCAGCGAGACGACCCCTACCCCGCGCTTAGGCACCGTCATGATCCTGCAGCTGCTAGAAGGAGTGGACCACCTGGTTCGGCACGGAGTTGCTCACAGAGATTTGAAAACTGACAACATCCTAGTTGAATTTGACTCCAGTACGTAGCAGATCCTAATCTGCCTCACCTTAATATCTTGTCCTAATTATAAGGGGGGAGGGGAGGCCTTTATTTCCTTGCTGCTTTTTAAGGTACAGTTAAAGATTCGAGGATTCGAAAAGATCTAGATAAGCTTGAACAGTGGGCCAAAACATAGCAGGATGATATTTAATAGGGACAAATGCAATTTTCCACTCACGAATGACATTGCAGAAGTTTGCAGGGCAGGGATGTGGATTAGGGAAAGGGGCGAAGAGAGAGAGAGAGATGCTACATTCTGGGACCTCCAATCCCTGTGGTTTGCATCCAGGAGCAAGTGGTTTCAGAACTGCAAGGCTAAACTAAGTCTTGATTTCTTCCTGCTGCTCCTCAAGGATAACGCAGACACAAATACCACAAAACAATCCCCGTTTCTTTGCTTCACATATCTCCAAGTTGGCACAAAAAAGCACTTCCCCACGTTGTGTTACGGATGGCAAAGACTCTTCTGATTTCCTATTAGTTTGATTCCACACTCCTTTGTGAAGCCAGCTGAGTGACCCTGGGCTGGTCACGGCTCTCTCCTGAGCTCCCACAGCTCCACCTACCTCACAGGGTGTCTGTTGTGGGGAGAAGAATAGAAGCTTTGTCAGCCGCTTTGAGTCCCCTTAAATGGGTGAGAAAAGCAGGGTAGAAAAGCCAACTCTTCTTCTTCTTCCACGGTATCTGTTTGCTTCTCTGCAGCTGCTTGAAGTAAAACTCTGTTTGCTCCCTTGCAGCTGGGTGTCCAGGCCTGGTCATCTCGGATTTTGGCTGTTGTCTGGCTGATGAAAAGATCGGCTTGAGGCTACCTTTTACCAGTTGGTATGTGGATCGAGGAGGCAACGGCTGCCTCATGGCACCTGAGGTAAGTCTGGCTTTCCCTCTAAAACCACCAGCCCTTCTGTACCCCTATCTGGCTCCCCGGGCTTCAAGATCCCCTTCCAGGACATGAGAATGACCCCTCCTAGACCAGACGGTGGCTTAAAAGTACAGTGGTCCCAGGAGTACCCTATGGGCGCCTCATAACCAGAACATGATGGCACCGTCAATCTCTTCCTTAGCAATTTTTTTAAATAGCCGTCATTGTTTACCTGTCTACATTCATGGCCGCTTCTGGTGGGCTTCTTCTGTCAATGCTTCTCCTTTGCTTGCTTTGCTCAGGTTGTTAAAACATGCACAATCTTGGCCACTCTGGCCTGGGCTTGGTTCTAATCAAGTCCAAAATATTTGGAAACACCTGGCTCTTCCCAAGGTTAGTTAGTCATCACAAGGGTCACCAGCGGTCAGGAAAGGGGCTGATGAGTCTTCGGGGATACCAGGAGGACACAGAACCACATTTAGATCCATGTGTGGGCTTGGCAGGCTATTTTCTGGAAATACAGTGGCATGAATGAATTAAGTGGCATCAGACTAGCTTTCCTCTTGCTGTTGGATCAGTCTAGAGGGAAGGTCCCTTGCGTGCATCTATTCCAGGCTTAAAAGTGAGGTTTTTATTCCACATCTGCTCATTACATCTGTGCTGTTCTCGTGATTTGTGCCTCTTCCATGCACACTGCATGAACCAATGTCCCCTTACCTGCACAGTCAGATCCCCATATCCACTGGTTCGGTAACCACGGTTACTGGAACAGCTCACCCCCACCCCCAGCCCCGCAAGCGCCATAAGGGAAAAGCACCCAGAACCGGAAGGCCTGTTTTGGCCTCCAGAAAGCCTATTTCGGCTTCTGTGGAGTGTTGAAATAGGCATAGGAGCATGTTAGGGGTGAGCTGGAGGTGTCCAGTGGCGTCGCACACCTATTCCAATGCTCTCCAGGGGCCAGAATAGGCCTTCCGGGGCCAGAAAAGCACTTCTGGTTCTGGGGTTCACGACCCCAGAACTGGGAGGCCTGTTCGCGATTATCCACGGTTTAAGATAACCACCATAGGAGCCACAACATATTGCCAGTGGATACAGGGGTCCAACTGTATTTTCCATTAATGAAAGGGTCTTTAAACGTGTGTGTGTCCTGGCCTTTCTCTTCTCAGGTGGTCACTGCTACCCCAGGCCCAGGAGTCGTGATTGATTACACCAAAGCTGACGCTTGGGCCGTCGGGGCCATGGCCTACGAGATTCTTGGCGCGCCGAATCCTTTCTACAGCAGAGGGAGAACAGCTCTGGAAAGTCGGAGTTACCGAGAGGAAGCGCTTCCACCCCTGCCAAAGGCTGTGCCCCCGGAAGTGAAGAAGGTGGTTGGCCTATTGCTCCGCCGGGATCCCAACCAGGTGAGGACGCTCCGTCTCCTCTCCGCATTGGTCACGTCAACCCGGAAGACAGATTCCCACAAGAACACGTGGGCTTCAGCCCTCGTGTTCGCACAGATGTCCTTTAGAATGAATCTAGACAAGAGTGGCCAGACTGATTCTCCAAATGTGGCTGAGCTAAACTTCCCATCATGCCTCACGATCGATCAAACTGGCTAGGGATTGTGGGAGCTGTAATTTAACAGCATCAAGGCAGCCATTCTAATTAAGAACTGGCATTTAGGAAAGCTGTGGTTTCTACGACCTGTTTGTATTGTGAGAAAGCCTATCCAGGTTGACCATCACATTGAGATTTGTCGATCATGTGTAATCTTAGAAGCTTAGCAGGGTCAGGCCTTCTTTGCTTGTGGACGGGAGGTGGGTTACCTGGGAGTAAGACATACCTGTGGAAGGCAGGAAAAAGCCAGTTTGGTCTTTGGTTAGTGTGTTCGACTGTTATCTGAGAGTCTCCTGGTTGAATTCCTCAATCATCCACAAAGCGGGCTGGGTGGCCTTGGACGAGCCAGAGCTCTTGCTGAGGTCTCACAGCCCCACCTACCTCAGGATGCCTGTTGTGGGGAGAACATAAGAACATAAAAGGAGCCCTGCTGGATCAGGCCACAGCCCATCTAGTCCAGCATCCCGTCTCACACAGTGGCCCGCCAATTGCCCATGGGCATCTCAAGAAGTGACAAGGGCAAACCTTCTCCTGCTCTCGAATCCCAGCAAATGGCCTTAAAAGAAGAGCAGAAGGTTTGTCAGCTGCTTTGAGTACCCTTAAGGATGAGAGTATAAAAACCAACCCCTCTTCCCCTGGCTAAGAAAATACATTTGGCCACATGGTCCCCACAAACTGAGCTTCACACAATTGGACCCTCCCTTGACCTGTTTTTTCCCAGAAGGTCATTTTTAAAAGGTGGGCAGTGCCAGTGGAGGTGAGGTGAGGGTGCCTTGCATTAGATTTTGCCCATGTAGCCCTGCCATGACTGGCAAATTCAGCTGGCCTGTGGCTCTTCTTCCCTTTCAGAGGATTTCTGCCCGTGTCGCAGCCAACGTGCTCCACCTGAGCCTCTGGGGCGAGAATATTCTCCACCAAACGGAGCTGAGGCCTGCCAAGGTGGTCGGCTGGCTTCTCCAGCAATCCGCTGCCGCCTTACTCACTGGCCGCCTTGGAGCTGGGGATCGGGTTGAGACAACGCTGAAGAGAAGCTTCCTTGCAAACCTGGAGTACGAAGAGGTCTTTGAGGCGGCCACCCTGCTCCACTCATGGATGGGACCATCACCGTAATGCACTATGATGCATTTTCAGCCTTTCCCCTGGGGCTCCAATAAAAGCATTTGCCTGGCTATGCCTGCTTTCCTTGGCAGGCCCGATATGCTTTGGGTGAGAAGGAACGTCTTTGGTTTGCAGTGTTAAAAGGTACAAAGGTAATCAGATGTTTGGATGTGCACAAATATTTGTAGGCATTGGAAATTCAATCGAATGTGCCAAATTTCAACATTTGAACTCAAATCGAAGGCCCCGAAATTCGAATGTAAACGTTTGAATTGAATTTTGGATCCATTTGTTCCAATTATCCGGCTTTATACACAATACATACTTGAAGATCCGCATCTTTCCCACATCCGTATGCTTTTGTATGGGTCCGACAGGTTGCATACAGATGTAGGGAAGAGGCGTATGGGCGCATACAAATGTTGTCGACATCTGTATGTGCAGATTTGAATCGTAAATTCGAATCGAATCTCGTTAAATTCAAATTTAAAAGATTCGAATCGGATTTTCGGGTATTTGATTCGATTCAAATAGAAGCTCAAAAAAACATTGGTGCCCATCTCTGCCCTGATGGCTTTCAGCCACAGAATTCTTTGGTTTGATTGTAAAAGAATTCAGCCTCCTTGTGGCCTGTGTGTTGCTTAGAAACCAAGGAGTAACCCTTGCTCTTTCATGAGCAGGGCTTGCGTCTTAAAAACCTCACCACAATGGTTTCCTCTCCTCAGAACCACTGAGACTTCTCTTCGACCTCTCTGCATCCACCTCTTCCTTTTCCCCAAGCTGCTCAGACATCTAGGAGAGCCGCCGTTGCGTGCAGTACGCCCATAAAAAAGTTTTGGGTGCAATCAGACAGGGCTTTTTTTCAATCGCCTCTTTTGCAGCCATCCAGACAAACACAAACACAGGCATTCAAACTATAGAAAGAATAATCCTACCTTGTGTTTCTAGACATTGCTCTTCTTTCAACCCAAAGTCTGGCTACACCTTCCAAACAAAAAAGATTCGCTGTTGATTGACCAGGCTTCTAGGGCCTTGATTGAATGAATAGTGGCGACCTTTGTTCCCATGTTGCAGTTGGCTGCATTTCTCTCTCCTGTCTCCCATTCAATGTGACTGAAAGAATGCACTTCCCTCAGTCTCATTATTCCTGGTATGAGGAAAGGGTGGCCGTTCTGTTCTGTTCCATTCCTTGAAGACATGGTAAGGGGTAAAATGCCTGCCCCACTGACTCTAGTTCTCCAGGAGGCACCCCTTTAAGCATGTCCAATTGTACCCTTTGTCTCTTTGATCCTGTCTGCACTTGGCCTTTTTCTGGAGCGTATCTCAGGATAGGAGTGTGTATCCCTCATGCTAATACAAACTCACCTGGGGCTTGCTGTAACCTGCACTAGCAGGTGGAGAGCAGGCCCCTATTCCAGGATATATTCCAGAATAAAGCCAAGTGTGGATAGGCCCTCTGTTTCCTAGGAGGAATGCTCCAGTCCAGTCCAGCACCCTGCAGAAAGCGGTGGTTTGAGCGGGTCAAAGTAACAGAAGGGGGTGCTCCTCCACTTGCTTGTTTCCACCCCAGGACATAAACAGCCTGCAAAGTGGGGCTGGGAAGAGAATATTTATTTTATTTATGAAGTTTTGAATGTGCTGCTCTTTGGCCCAGGGACATACGTTAGGTCCCTGCGCATAGGTTGGGTCACAATTTTCCCAGTGTGGATTGTGGTTTAGTGATGAAACAGATTCTGCTCCCAAAATTACGAGCGGTCTTTCCTGTTGGCCACATTCCTGAGAATCAGAAATTTGCTGATGTGATAAACCATCTAGTTCAGAAACAGACAGCATGAGGAAGGGGGGGGGAGGGGGAGACCCTGTTTCTTTCCCTCCATTTTCCACCCATCTTTTCCTCCTAGTCCTTCAACCCGAACAGACGACGTTCTATTTGAGGCACGTTTTTTCCCCAAAAGATCTGCCAGTGATGACAAATTGGGGATAAAGACTTGAGCATGCTGTTGGTTTGGATGCCCCCTTTGGATATCCTGAAGAATACGGAGTTTTGCAAACGTCTTCTTAAGAATCCTGTACCATAGGTGTGGTTCAGAAAGAAGATCTTCTCAGACCTTAGCAGGAGGAGAAAGTCAGACGAAGGCATGTCTAACCTTTTTTTTTGCATGGGATCCCAACAGGAACAGCTAATTTTTTCTGCAAACTCCCCACCACCACCACCTTTCTAGGTGCCAGATGTTCAAAAAACAGTTGAAGGCTTTTTTTTTTTTTTTAAAGTAGAACAAAAGAGATTTTCTTGGTAGACAATGCTGTGCAAAGTTCTGATTTCCTGACAGAAGGCACTAAAGAATTTTTCAAAAAGATTGTCATTCTAAAAGTGAACTGCTGTAACACTCACTTTCTTGGCTAGCAAGCTGTTTGCTTTAAATGTTTGGAAGTCCTTGGTTTTTTCCCTTAACCCCTTGTTGCAATAAAATGTTTCCTACACAGTAGAGTATCCCAGGTCTGTCTTTCTTGCTTGCTTGCTTGCTTGCTTTCTCACATATCCTTCGTTGTCCTGAGGTTTCAAGGATTCCGGAATCTGGAATGTCTCCCTGCGTGTGCCAGAGACGTTAACGTGTGTATGGATTTCTAATTTAAGGTTCCCCAGCTGAAATGGAGACATCTGAGAGGCAGAAACTTTGGCTGTCTAGGGTGGTGTGCCTGACTCTGAAAGAATTTAGCCCCCCTGCTCTGCCCTTTGAAACTTTCGGGGGAGGAAGCAAAACCAGGGCAGATCAGAAGCCCGGAGGAAGCAGGTCCCGCCTGGGCTCTTTAAAAACTACCGAGAAGTAGCAGCTAATTGCTCTGGGCAACATGGAGGCCCTGCGGTTTTGGGGGTGCAAACCCCTGCTCTGGGCAGGAGCTTTATGCCAGAGCAGGTTTGCCTACAGCTCACGGGGTTTGTCTGGACTGTCCTCTCCGTGGCTCCGCTTGGGCAAGGTGAAGCCCTGCTCCGTGCCCGTAAGCCAGGATGGACCCCGCTGGAAGTTACTCCGTGGTGCTGAGGGTCTTCCCCCGCATCGCCTCGCCTCCACTTCCGGATTCAACGTGCCTCCCAGCGCAGAGTTTGTCGCCAGGCCGGTGGGCGTCTGCTCCATGTTCCGGCTTCCCACCCGGGACTCTGCTGCAGGGCTGGACGTGGCTTTTGTTGGGGTCCCGCTCGACACCGGCACCTCCAACCGTCCTGGGGCCAGGTGAGCAGGGCACAGGTGGAGTGGAAGGGGCTTGACGGCGACTAGTGGGCTGGAGGCTGTCTGGGGGGAGAGGGGCAGGTGGGGTGGACTCGAGAAGGACCAGCCAGGAGGAGGGAGGGGGACAGTGCCAGGGCCCCCCAGATCTCAGGGCCTATAATGGACGGAAGGCTAATACAACATCCTCCAAACTCATCTCTCAAATCTTTCAAAGTTCCTGAATTGCCCTGCTGAGCACAGAGGCTGAGCACAGGTGAGGGTCTGTTTTGCAGGTCCATCTAGCAATACCAGCAACTGGTGCAAGGAAGTCCAAAGAAAGGAATGGGGAGGTGGTGGTGTGGGTTCTGCTTGCACTCACCTGCATCAGCCACTAGAACCGGCTCTTGGCAGGGGGAGGGGCGTGTCTGGCACTCACCTGCACCCAGCGAGTAAACCTCCACTCTGGAAAGGCCTGGGTGGAAAGGCCAGTCTTCAGTTGGGGCTGCAAAACCAGAAGTGTTGGCTCCTTATGGGTATCAGAAGGGAGATTATTCCTGAGGGTGGGTGCCACCACTGAGAAGACCTGGCTCTCAGTAGTCATGTGATGGCTTTCAGTGATCAGTGGTACCTGAAATGAGGCCTCCCCTGAAGATCTAATAGTCTCACCTGTCTGTGTTGGGGAAGATGGGCAGCCAAACCTTTGCACTGAATAGGTTGCCCGGTCAGACAGAGAAATGTCCATCAATGGACGGGTTCCCCAACACGCGGGATATGAACCATCGTAGCAGCAGCAGCAGCAATCCTGCCTTCCTCGTTACCCAGGTTTGGTCCTCGCCATATCCGGGCCGAGTCGTCCATGGTGCGATCCTTCAATCCAAGCACGGGGGCAGATCCGTATCACTCCCTCGTGGTTGCTGACATTGGGGACGTGAACGTCAACTTGTACAACCTGAAGGACAGCTGCAGGCAAATCCGAGAGGCCTTCCAGAAGATCATAGCAGGTGGCTGCGTCCCTCTGACCATGGGTAAGGATGGGACCCGCAAGGCTCGGTGTCCTCTTCTGGGCCGCGCACTGTAAGAAGGATCAGATCAACGGGAGCCGGCTCAGAGAAGGCCCCTCAGAGTGGTCGTGTCCATTCATGGTGTGGAGAAGAGCATTGCGGTCCTGTCTTCTGTCAGCCCAGAATGCAGGACAGAGAACAGTGGTGGTGGCCAATGCATGTCATCAAGGTTGGAAGGCCTCCCCGTAGTGAAAGGAAGTCCCTCCCCCTAACACAAGCTGCATCATGGCCTGAGGATGCAGGCAAGGTGCTTGCCGGGGTACGGCCAATGACTTGCTCTCTGGATCCCTACCCCTTGTGGCTGATATAAACTAGCCAGCAAGGTATCACCGGGTGGATCCAGGAGGTAGTGAATGCCTCTCTTAAGGGATGGGGTGGTTCCACTGGCCCTGAAACAGGCTGTGGTGTGCCCCGTCCTGAAGAAGGCTCCCTGGACCCAGAGGATTTAAATAACTATTGCCCAGTGGCCAACATACCTTTTTTAGGCAAGGTTCTGGGGAGGGCTGTTGCTGGGGAGCACTGCAGGCATGCTTGGAAGAAGCTGATTATCTAGACCCATTTCAATCTGGCTTCAGACCCAGTTATGGCACAGAAACCACCTTGGTTGCCCTGGTTGATGACCTCCTCTGGGAGAGAGACAGGGGGAATGCTACCCTGCTGGTTCTCCTGGACCTCTCAGTGGCTTTTGATCTCATTGACCACAGTATTCTTTTGGAGAGACTATGGAGTTTAGGAGTCGGAAGCAATGCTTGGCACTGTTTCTGTTCCTATCTCCAGAGCAGAACCCAGATAGTGGCTGTTGGAAACACTGATTCAACACCCTGGGAACTCACTTGTCTCCTAAGCTATTTAACATCTATATGAAGACGTTAGGAGAGGTCATCAGATTTGGAGTGAGGTGTCATCAGTATCTCTCTGTACCATCTGAATCAGGAGAGGCAGTTGAAGTGCTCGACAGGTGTCTGGAGGCAGTAGTGTGCTGGATGGGGGCCAATAAATTGAAGTTGAATCCAGACAAGACAGAGGTGCTGTGTGTCATGGAGTCTCAGGTCCGTGTGGTTGGAAGATACCCTGTCCTCGATGGGGTTGCAATGCCCTGGAAGGGACAGGTGCGTAACTTGGGGGTTCTCCTGGACTCCACACTGACACTTGAAGCTCAGGTGGAGGCCGTGGCCAGGAGCGCCTACTCCCAACTACGGCTGGTGCGTCAACTGAAGTCTTTTCTGGATAGAGACGACTTGGCCAGAGTCATCCATGCTCTGGTAGCCTCTAGATTAGACTACTGTAATGCACTCTACATGGGCTGCCCTTGAAGACGGTCCGGAAGTTGCAGCTAGTGCAAAATGCAGCCACTAGGGTACTGACCGGAAAAGCTAGCTGAATGGACATCACACCTGTTTTAAAAGGGCTGCATTGGCTGCCAATTTACTACTGAGTCCAATTCAAGGTTCTGACTCTGACTTATAAGGCCCTAAATGACTTGGGCTTCTACGGACACTGGATTATCCAATTCACGGATGGATAGGGCCCTATTCAATCCATCCACGAATCTCAGAATTTGGACCTACCCAAAACTATGCTGGTCTTAAAACAATTGCACTGCTTGACCGTCCACCACTGAGTCCAATTCAGGGAAGAATTGATCTAACCTACCCTTGCCTTTATCCTTCACAGGTGGAGACCACACCATAACTTATCCCATCTTGCAAGCCATTGCAGACAAGTGAGTCTCAATAGGAAAAGCGATTAATGACATAATATAAGTTTATGGTAATTCTGCAGGAGGGGGTTAGAGAGGGTCATAGAATTGTCACTCGCAGGTGACAAGAAAGGGGAGCCCCTGTCTTCAGAAGAGGCAAGCAGGGAGGAAGAAATAAGGGACCGTCTGAATTCTGCCACCCAGGCATGACTCATCCGCCTTCTCTCTCACTTCCGAGGGAGCCCTGCTGTTAGCTGTCCCACATTCCCAGAGGGATTTCTCCTTCCACACCCAGGCACGGTCCTCTGGGGCTCGTTCATGTGGATGCCCATACGGACACAGGAGACCAAGCCCTGGGGGAGAAGATCTACCATGGCACCCCGTTCCGGCGCTGTGTGGACGAGGGGATCCTAGACCGCAAACGGGTTGTACAGATTGGAATCCGAGGTTCTTCCTATACCAGCAATCCATACGCGTATTCCCGGGACCAGGTGAAAAGGGCATCCGTGATGGGTTATTCAGCCGTGACCTCCTTGCGCATAAGACCACGTGCTTTGCACTGCCACGGGGGTTTACACCATTATACCGAAACTCTCCATCCAGGTTGGCCATGACCAGCACTTAACTATCTTATCTGTTAGAGCCAACTCTTCTCCTTCTTTTCTGGTAGTATTCTGGTTTGTGTCCACCTTCCCACATGAAGCCAGCTGGGTGACCTTGGGCTAGTCACAGCTGTCTTTCTGAGCTCTCTCAGCGCTACCTGCTTCAGAGGGTGTCTGTGGTGGGGAGAAGAACAGAAAGTTGGTCAGCAGCTTTGAGACCCCTTAAGGGTGAGAAAAGCAGGGTATAAAAATCAACGCTTCCTCCTCCTCCTAACGACCAGCCTGTGGAATGGCTTCCTTTCCCAATTTGGCTTCCATTGCCTCTTCTCTGTTGTTTTCAGGGGGAATTATTTGTTAGCCATTAGCTATTGGGAGCTGGAGGGACAGTTCATGAATGCTCTGGTCATCCTCCAGTCAACACTCTGGTCCTCCTCATAGGGCTTCAGGGTTGTGTTTGCTGAAGACTGCTGGATGAAATCACTGGTCCCTCTGATGGCCGAGGTGAGGAAGCAGATGGGAGAGAAGCCCATCTACATCAGCTTTGATATTGACGGCATTGATCCTGCCTACGCACCGGGCACTGGGACACCCGAGATTGCTGGTCTCACTCCTGCCCAGGTAATGTTGGAGGTGGGTGGGAAGCAATAGTAGGAGCAGGAATCTGGACATCCAACCAACCGACTGACCACTTTCTTTAAAAAATGCCGAGAGAGAAAACTACAGTAGAAAGATTTGGGTCAAACCCATGCAGATCTTTTCAAACCGAGTCACTTTTGTCAGGATTAGAGATGTGCATGAATACTAAAAGCATCCAAAATTCGATCAAATTTGTTCAAATTTGCAAATTCAAATTGAATGCCTATAAATTCAAATTTAAACATTTGAACGAATTTAAAATTTTTGAATCATGCCTGCAAATTATTCAGACATTTGTATGTGTCTGGGTACGTACACAACGCGCACTCGTCCATACACGTCTTTTCTGCATCTGTATGGATCAGAATGGGATAAAAACGGGATGCAGACGGGATAAATATGGGATGTGTATGGATGCGTATGGGCACATGCGAGTGTTGTCAACGTTTGTACCTGCAAATACGGCCTGAAAATTTGCACAAAGAGATTGGAATGTGTTTGAATCCAATCGAATGTGTGTACGTTCGAATTTTAAACATTTGAATTTTTGGATGTTCGATTCGAATTCAACTGAATCCCGAAAATTGCATTTGTGCACAACCCTAGGTCACGTAAGCTGATGGGACAGATCTGGGGGTTTCCACCACCATAACTACCAACTCACAGGTCTCCCCTTGCTTTCGAACAGGCTCTTGAGATCATCCGGGGTTGCCAAGGGCTCAATATCATCGGAGGTGACCTGGTCGAAGTGGCCCCTATATATGACACTTCTGGTAAGCAGTCTTTCTGAAGTTCTGGAGGACGCTGAAGGGACGGTGTTTCCCCTCTTCCTAGATCTGGGTCTACGCCAGTCTTTGCCAACCTGAACAGCAGTTCCCATGGACTTCCAAGAAAAGTCCAAGAGACCTGAGGACTCTTTAGAGAGGGTCCGTGAATGGGTACTACAAGGGACACCTAGTTACAGCCTCCGGGTAGGAAGACAGGCAAGAGGCCTCCCAAGACCATTTGGAAGGAGTCAAAAGCAAGATGGTTTTGCCTTCATCTTCTGCTTGAGATGCCCAGAAGCAACTGATGGGCCATATGTGAGACAGGTGCTGGACTATGAAGGCTGTGGCCTGATCCAGCTAGGCTCTTAGGTTCTTATCTAGAATGGCTGCTTAGGTTATCACCTTCCAGGTATCACCTGCATAGGTATCACCAGGATGCCTCCCAAGGCCATTTGCAGGAAAAGTTGAGAGAGACGGAAGGTTTTGCCTTTGGCTTCTGCTCAAGATGCCCAGAAGCAATTGGTGGGCCACTATGTGAAGAAGAGTTGGCTTTTCTACCCCGCTTTTCTCACCCATTTAAGGGGACTCAAAGCGGCTGCCAAACCTTTTGTTCTTTTCCCCACCACAGACACCCTGTGAGGTAGGTGGGGCTGTGAGAGCTCAGAAGAGAGCTGTGACTAGCCCAAGGTCACCCAGCTGGCTTCGTGGGGGAGGGCGGAATCAAACCCGGTATTCCCAGATAAGAGTCCAGCTCCCTAACCACTAGACCACTGGCCTCATCTGGCAGGGCTATTTATTTAAGGGCAAGTCCCTACGCCTCATTTTTGGCTGTAAAAATTGCAATCCTCTTCACCTTTTCCCCCGTGTTTGAAGTAAAGCTAATGCTACAAAGATATTCTTTCATTATTGTTATTTAAAATTAAGTAATTTTTATTCTTTTCTCTTTCAGGAAACACAGCTCTGCTAGGAGCAAACCTGCTGTTTGAAATGTTGTGTGTCCTCCCTGGCGTGAAGACGACGTAGAAGGTTTCATCTTATGCAAAATATGCCCTTTATGGAGAAGGAACAGCTTGAGAATTTAGATTTTTAGACCACTTAAAAACAGCATAGACTGTTTATCAGCCCCCAGAAAATGAAAATTCCTAGGCTTCACTGTGGCAAAGAGAGAGAACTGAACAGAGTTTGGACAAACAGTGTCCACGAACAGAAATTGTGAGTTCAATTTCCCGTTGAACCAAACATTCATTTGTTCTGTTCGCTGGCACACTGTTGAACTGGACAAACCAATTGTTAAACGTTTGATTTTGGATGGGCTTGAAAATTAGAAATGCTGGTTTCAGCCCACTTTTAGAGTCAGAGATCACAACAGGAAAATGTCACATTATTTTCTTTCACCATTATCTAAACGCAGGCTGTGGTCACACCTCAGGTTTAAACCAGCTTCAACCCACTTTCAGAGCGAGAGAACACACCAGCAAAGCGACCTGTCATTCTCTTTCCACATTATCTATATCCTAAAGGGGAATTTTCTGAGTTATTTCACACTAAAAGAAAACCGCTTGTCGCTTTGCTGATGCATTCTCTCACTCCGAAAGTGGACTGAAGCTGGATTAAACCTTAAGCGTTTAATCCAGCTTCAGTCCACAGCCCAGGTGAAAGAAACCAGACCGGATATGCAAACCGATCGACTCCACTTTTATGTACAGTTTGAATAAGGAAGCATCAGATTCCTTCTGATCACACATTAAAATAGTTTTATTTCACTTGCGAATTTGTCAAAGTTTTAAAGCAAAATTAAACCAAAATAAAATCAGTGCCGGCTCACAAGTACAAAAAGAAGAAAAAGAAGACAATTTGTCTAATAAATTATTTATTCCACCCGCCCGCCCACTCCAGCCCGGAGCATCGAAAGTGCAAATAATTTAGCTTGCTCATCGAACCGATCCTCGTCACCTGGGCTGGGTTATTTATCAACGCTAATTCCTGACAAACCTTTCTAAGGAAGGCAGGGATTCGAAACCAGACCAGGGAGGCTTCTGGGAGAAAAGACGACACCGACAGGAAAAGGAGACAGCACTCTGGTGGACCAGGCGCTTAACCGTAATCTTGCACGCACCCACATGCGCTCGGAAGATGTTTGAATTCAGCTCCTCAGGAGCCTTCTTCTCCTCCAAAGCAGTTAATGGATTAATCAGCAGACAGGACTCCTTATGGCAAAGAGTTTGGCTCGGCTAGCTGCCCACCGGCAGAGACCTGGCCATGCTGGTCATCCTGAAATGCATTTGGACTACAGCTATGCGCAGCTCCAACCGTCATGGCTCTTCTTCCCAGGGATGATGGAAGGCGTAGTCTGAAAACCCCGGAGTTGGGTGAGAGATGATGCCAAAATCAGCAACCAAGGGGCAGGATGGAACAAAAGCAAGGAGGATTATGGGGCTATGCCAACTCCAGTCTGGGTAGCCACAGCCCCACAGATGGACCACTTCTCAGCCAAAGCTCCACTGGAGAACTCCCACTGGTTCGCTTTCTGTACAGACCGCCTGGTTCCTTGGTTCTAAACACGTGCATACACCAACGTTGCCTCCAGCACTTTCCATGGATGCACAAAATGTATTTTTTAGCATTTTTCTCTCAACCTCTTCCTCGGAGGCTCTTTTCACATCCTCGGCAGTTCTCCTCCTGCGGCGAAAGGTTGGTGCTTCCAGGGTTGTTTCCAAAATTCTGCGCATTTTATGAAACCCAACGGGATTCCCTTTCCCCCCGCTTCTCAAAGTGCCAATTCCCTAGCCAGTAACTTAGCCTTTTGAAATCGGCTAACTGGCTTTGCAGAGGCATATGAGTCCAATCGGGCGGCGATGTAGGCTGGGTTCACTCCGCCACAGGGCGGTTCAGCTACATTCTACATTCCTCACAGGCTCAGTTTTGCTGCGTGTCCTTCTGGGCAATACGACGCAGCCCAAAGCAAGCATCTCTCTGAGATCCGGACGTGTTAAAGGCACGTTGCTTCAAATATAGCTTAGAAACGCTCTCGCGGCAGCAATCTTAGAACTGCCTCTCCAAGAGAACAGGAAAACAAACAAACAAAAAAATCCAACACCAGGATGACCACAGTTCACAAACCGGGGCGGAATCTGAACTCAACTTTAGGGCCAGGCTAGCGGCAACCCCGGAGGAAAACAAGAGAAGGGTGATGCCCGAACCAACCTCAGGGACACAGCAGTTTTGCAGTCGCCTGGAGTGGCTTGATTGTTTACAGAAGACACCAAGGACCAAAGCTATGGGCTCCCCTGCAAATGTCCCCATCACTAGCCAAAACAGGCAGAAAAGACGGAAGAGGACATCAAGCCAAGGACTGTGACGCACAGGTTGTGGGACTCCAAAGCGGCCTGGGAGGGGAAGCAGTGATGTTCCCCCCCAACGCGTTCCCTGTGCATAGTGAAGAGAGGTCTTGATGTGCTGTGGTTGACACATTCACACAGACACAGTCAAAGATGTGCCCACCCAAACCCCCAGGTGAGCCTCACACATTACACTCGTAAGTGCTAGGGGAAATCCCGCCACCCCAGCCTGGATTTTGCGCCCTCCGGAGGCCAAACAAAGACTACGTATTAGGCATTATGCAGAAGGGTGGTGGGTTCTGAAAAGGGTGGGAAAGTGGATGGGCAGAGAACTGGCTAAAATCCCCACCCGGAGTCCAGTTGCGGAAAGGCAAAACCAGCAGCTTTGCCGGGGGGGGGGGGGGGGAGAAAGAGCTTTGGCGACAAGGCAGTAAAAACAAGAGATCAGGCTTTCACACAATGGACAAAGGGGCTGAATCAGTAGCCTGGAAGGCCAGCCGGCCCTCACAGCGGACACAATTTTAGGTTCCTTGATATAATACAAAGGAAGGTTGTTAATTCACCAGGGGAAACAAGGGATGCCTGGAAAAATAAGTCATAAGCAGATATGGTGCGTCTTCCAAGCAGGTATCGGCCTGCAGCCGCTCACAGCAACACCAGGCGGGCGCAGTTCGAGGGAAGGACTTGAAAAGGCAGCGGGGAGCAAAAAGGGTACATGAAAACAAGACAGAAACAACCCAAAAGCACAAAGGCATTTCAAATGGCTCATCGGTCGCGCACGGTATTTTCGGCTCCGCCAGCCGCGTCCTGAAACCCGCTAAAGAGGTTCGCCAGTCGATTCCACATTTGGATTTATTGCACCCAGAAACGAAGGGCACGCGGGCGGCAGCTGGGTCCACAGATCAGGATGTGAAAGGGGCAAACAGAACTCACAACCCTTAAGTCTTGAAAAAGACCTGGAGGGAATATACAGAGTGACTCTGCCTCATGATCAATGGGATGCTGTTGGGAAGGGATGCTATCAGACCCCATAACCAGTACATCTTTTGCCCCACTGGTCATTTAGCACAAAAAAGGAAATGCAGTAGTCCCTTTTGTATTCATCATGGTTCAAGCTCTTTCTCTCCCTTTCCTGGGGGGGGAGGAGGAAGCAGAGAGAGGGGTGCCCAGAGAGCTTTGACTTGCTTCTCTTATAACCTTCCCGATAGAAAAGATAAAGTACCACAGATAGCAACCCCTTTGCTCTTCCTCCCATCCTGATGCTGAGAAAGGAAAATGCACAGAGCGCCATCAGCTTGCCGAAACACAGGTTGCGTTTTTGCATTAAGAAAAAGGCATTTTCTCAATCCAGAACGCACAAAATTCACAGGTTTCAAGGGGCTACCACACCTGCAAAGCACCCCATGGATCAGGGAGAGAATGACAGCGCGAGACCCATATGGAAGGTGTGCAAAACCCTAAAACCAACGTTTTTGGGAAGGGAAAAAAAAACACCAAAAAAAAAAGGAAACAGCAAGAGAGTTTCCCATAGCAGCAGGGCCTTTCTTGACACTGGGGAGGGGGGAAATCCTATGTCGAACCCAAGCAAGCTGGGGAAACTGGATAAGGAACGGGAGAGAGACCCCTGTCCATTTCTGATTGCAGCTTCTGAAAGCTGGAGCCTTTTTGGTACTTGAGCAGGATTCAGTGCAACTCGCTATTTTCACGGCTCCGAGGTAAAAAAAAAAAACACCGGGAGCATGCTTCTATTTCACTGGGCCTAGGAGAGTTCATCTAAAAAGCTACCGTCTATCCAAAACAATGTAAAATTTCCTGAAACGAGAGATCCTCTCGCGCGGTCCTTTTTCTTTTTTTTAATTCCCCCAGAGTCTGCGGCCGTTAAATCCTCTGCAAGACCCTTTATTTATTTAGGGCAACGGGCAAGGGTTTGGCTTCAGTCTAGCGCAGGCCACAAGGGGATATAAAACCTCTGCAAAGATCCTTCCAAGAGTCGCTCCATCCACAAGGATAGCTTGTTGAGTTTGTTTTTCACCGACTTTGCCCGCGGACTGCAGGAGGAGAACTTGACTCGGGTCTCCCCCGGGTCAGAATCCTCGCAGGGCCCCCCGAGGCTCTCTCTGTCGTCCTCTGATGATTTGTGAGGCTTAAAAAGGCAGAAGTATTTCTTGTGCCCGTTGAGGGCCAGGACGTAACCTGTGTAGTCACGCTCCAGGAAGTGCTTGTCGTATTGGTTGGGAATTGGGGCCGTATCCTGGGCAAATTCCAGCACGTATTCGAGCCATTCCCGGTGCTTGTCCAGGTTCAGGAAGGAGAAATGAAGGCAGTTGCTCCTGGAGGGGGAAAAAAAGAGGTCGGTGCAATTCATTATGTTTTCTTAGCTTTACAGGAATCTGGAGTAAAGGATTATGCTGTCTTTCCTCCTCTCCTCCCCTGAACTGAGAAGGACTTTCCCAAGCTGAATTAAACTGGTTTCCAACCAAATCAGAGCATGGCGGGGTTTGGCTCATGACTTCATGACATCCCAAGACACACACACACCAAGGAGAAAAAGGTGCCCAACGTACCCCGTGAAACTGTAGACTTCGAGGGCAAACTTCTGCAGCAGAGCGGTTTTGGTGGGGTTAGACAGGATCAGCACCACGTTAATATGGCCAGGTCTCAGGCGCACCAGGTTGCTTGTGTAAGTGATGTCGGTTAACTCCGTCACTTCTACAAAACCCTTCTTGGGAAGCCTGTGGGAGGAACGGGAACAGAAAGGGTAAAAGGATGAGACAATCAGGGATGTAGGCAAGAGCAGCAAAATGGCAGGAGAAGAAGAAGAGTTGGCTTTTCTACCCCACTTTTCCTACCCATTTAAGGGAGCTCAAAGTGGCTGACAAACCTTCTGTTCTTCTCCCCACAACAGAACACCGTGAGGTAGGTGGGGCTGTGAGAGCTCACAAGAGAGCTGTGACTAGTCTAAGGTCACCTGTTGTCCTTGGTGAAGTTGATGTCATGCTTGTCACTCTTGGCTGGCGTTTCCTCTTTCTTGGAAGGAGGCAAATCTCTCTCTTCGCTTGAGTCACTGGAAAAAAAAAAAGCAAGTGCGGTCTGAAATAAAACAGTGGGTGCAAAAGAGGACTGCAGGATTGTAACAAGAGACCCTAAGCAATTATCTCCATTTTGGCCATAGAGGGTTAATATCAGAATTGAAAATCTTCTCAAGTGAAATCTCTAAGTTTTGAAGAAGAAAGGCATCTTAGGCCTTGAAGCTGACCATCCACAACCAGGGGCACCTGGGAAATTATTCCCAAAGCTGATAGTGCTAATTGGGTTCAGAGATGGGACATGTAACTATTTGGGTTACCTGATGGGAGGGGAGTATTCACTCATCTTCTAGAAAGACCTGTGTTTGTGGGCATTTCATTGGTTATTGTATAATGTGGGGTGTATTCATGGTTTAGGATATAGCCATGTCTGCACTGGCATTAGGGATCTATCTATCTATCTATCTATCTATCTATCTATCTATCTATCTATCTATCTATCTATCTATCTATCTATCTATCTATCTTTCCATCTATCTTTCCATCTACCTATCCATCTATCCATCCTAGCTAGCTGTCTTTATGTCCTTTTGACATTTTTTGGAACTTTAATGTTGAACCCCATGGAAAAATCATTTTATTTGCTTGGACTATTTTGATTCTGTATCTTTTTACTATTTTATGTATTTGCTTAAATTTTCCCTTTTTATTTTAATAAACCAAATTATTCTACTTTTTTCTCTGGCCCATTGTGCAACTTGAAACCAGAAGGGATATTCTGATAGGGTAAGCCTTACTTGGCCTAGCCCTACCGTCACAGGGGTCATAGATAGGATCAGGCCGATACTACAGGCCCAGTCTGATCATTGCATTGAAGGGGACTCTAATTGTTAGTCAGGAATTTAAAGAGTCACAATAAGCAACCCATGATTCAGAGTCTTGTGATTCAGTCTCATGCTGTAGCAGCAATTCGATGACATCATTCTGAAGCCTCATGATGGCTTGCAGTTTGTGGGCTATAAAAGTAGCTCTATGTTGAACAAGTTTTTTGTCTTTAGATTGCTGTTTGAAGAGAAGTTCTGCAATAAAGCTGCTGAACCTTCCAGTGAGGAAAGAAATACTTTGTCTCTGGATTTATTTGTCTGAGTTGCTGTCCAGCTGTTATATGAGATTGACAAATGATCTGACTCTGGATGGGTACAGAGCAGATCGATGCGAGATAAACCTCACTCTGCTCCTGGAATCGGAAGGAAGAGAAACAGGTAACAAGGACCATAGGATCACTCACCTGAATGCCTGAACAATGACTGTCCCAAAGAGAATGAAGAGGGCCGAGAAGATCAAAGACAGAAGAGGCATCATCTCTCGCCTGTAAGATATCGAACGGGATGAAGGTCAGTTTCAAACTGGATACACCTGTACTAAATGATTTGCTTCTCAAGCAGGGATGAAGGATGTCACACCGAGGCCCAAGTTCTTGCTTGCCATAATACAAGCCACCTTCCCACCATTCCTCGGCAAATGCTGGTTTCTTTCTGCTACCCTTGGGCAGGTATAATTCTTAACTCTCGAACCTGTGTCAGGCCTGTTTTCAAGACCATTTCAAGACCTATAGAGTAGGGATGTGCGCAAATATTTGTAGGCATTCGAAATCCGATCAAATGTGCCAAATTTCAACATTTGAACTCAAACGGAATGTCTCAAAATTTGAATATAAACATTCAAATTGAATTTTGACTCTATTTGTTCTAATTATCCAGACATTCATACATATACAGGTCTGTACACAATGTGTACTTGAAGATACACATCTGTCCCGCACCTGTACGCATTTGTACAGATCCGTATCGGTCAAAAACGGGTTGCATGCGGGATAACTATGAGATGCATACAGACACGTACAGATGCATACAGATGTCAGGAAGATGTGTATGGGCAAATACGAATGTTGTTGACATTCGTATGTGCAGATTCGTATAAAAAATTTGAATAAATAGATCTGAATTTGGCAAAAACGAATCGAATCTTGTTAAATTTAATTTAACAGATTCAAATTGAATTTTCAGGTATTCAATTTGATTTGAATCTCGAAAAAAATCGTGCACAGGGAGTCTGGCCTTGGTTTCCAAACCTGACTGCTTTAGCAACCTTGACAAGACACAAGGCAGTATCTGGAAACCTTTATTAAACTAGGGATGTTCACAAATGGTTGTGTTGGCATTCAATTTGTAATGAATCGAATGTTAGGAAATTAATATTTATTTGAACAGATCCCCTTCAAATGTGATAGGATTCTATTGAATGCAAATGTATTTGTGCATGTTTGTGCAAATATCTGATACGGACGAATATGTATCCTATACGTATCCTGTTAACATATCCACTCTGAAAGCGTCAAATCCAACCTGAATCCACATTTAATCCGCTCTCGATCCATGTCAAATGCACTCTGGGTCCACTATAGATGTGACTGGCGCGGCGGCTTTCCCACCTCCCCAGTTTCACGAATCTCCAAACTATTCATACGAATGTCCAGAAACAAACATCATAACATTTGATTTGTGTCTGAATGTCCTAATTCATATGAATTTGTACAAATTTCAAACCTGTGTGGTTTTCAAACCTCAAAATAAAAAACCGAGGAGGGGCTGTTCTCAAGGTAAAGTCCATACCAATTGCTATGAAAAAGGTTGTCCCAGCTGTCCGAGATATAGTCCACAGCAGAATAGATCCACCGAAGAAAGAAGATCTGTAATTACATCGAAGAATTAAGAGTCAAGATGATTTCGATGAAAGAAGTGCCTTTTGAGGTGTAGAAAGCTGACTGCAGGTAGACATTCTCCCTCTCTGTGCTCCTAATCTGAGTTTTTACTTTGTCCACACTAAAGTAATGGACACTTCCCTTCCTGCCCTCCCTCTCCTATACGAATCCCATATCAAAACAAAGGATAACAATGCTTACAGGCGCAAGCTCATCGTTCAGATCTGACAAGACAACGTCAGAAGAGAGGATAGCCGGATCGGTTCTTAGCTGATGCAGAAGGTCTAGGAGAATGAAGTTGTCTTCCTTGCTTCCGGTCCAAGGATCTTCCAGGGCTTTGAAAACCACACGGCCGGCATTGTTGCGCCTCTCCAAAATGGCCACCTGGGTAAGCGGAGAAGGAAAAAAAATGGCCGTCTGTAAGAACCTAAAAGGAGCCCACAGCTCGCCTAGTCCAGCATCCTGTCTCACAGGTTGGCCCACCATGGGAAAATCTTCTCCTGCTCTCAAGTCCCTCCAAATGGCCATTACAAGTTTGCTGACCTGGAGGCAGTACCTAGGCATCCATTCTAGGGGTGCTCCCCACACAGCTCTTTTAGTCCTGGTTTAGTCCTGCTTGGACTATTTTTAACATAAAAAACAGGAGTTTTAAATCCTCCCACCCATGCAAACCCTTCCTGTAATAAAGGCAGCAAAAACTCACACTGAAGGAAGTTTTAAAAGTACTTTCTATATATTTCACACCTCTCTCTTTTGAGATTACTGGCAAATGTGCACTCAAGCAGATCAGCAAAGGATCAAAGCTAGTATGATAAAATGTATCCTTGCATTAAGAATTTTGGAAGTATTTAAAGTATTTAAAAGCACTGCAAAGCTTCTCACATGTATCTTTCGTGATAACAATACAAAAAGATACAAATCTTTACAGCAAAAATGTTTCAAAAGGCAAGCAGCTCTCCCTCCTTTCTGCCTTTTTCAAATAGGGCTCCAGCATTGCAAGCCTGGCAAGGGAGGAGGGGAGCTTTGCATCTGTGAAAAAACACCCACAGCTGGCTGCCATTGGCCAGAAGAATAGAACCCCCCCCCAAAAAAAAATAGGTCCGTATTGTCCCCATGTGGGGGAAAATAAGCGGATTTGGCTCCAAAAAGGGGACTCAGTCCTGTTTTCATCAGGACTTTTTTTTCCTCCAGATTTAGGCAGGATAGTCCTCATAAAATCTGGGAATAAGAAATTGCATGGGGACGCTGGGTGCTGAGTTCAGATTCTATTCAGATTAATTACAGAAGTTATGAGGACGGTTGCTGCTAAGTTACCCACACAGATTGCCAAAATGAAACAAGCAAAGCTAGGATGACTCCCTCAGCCCTGAAGGGACCCACAGCACTTACCGCCGACTTCCCCCGGAATCTCTCGCTGTCCACTAGTAGAGACTCTGCAAACTCTCGCTGGTAGCTGCTGTAGATGTGCACAAACCGCAGTGTGTCTTTTGTGTTGGCCAAGGCGAAGGCCAGGAAAGCTTCGTAGCTCCCAGAATACCTTTCTCCTTCACCGGTGATCAGGACAACACAGTACCTGCAGTGGCAAAATAAAAGGGAAGGATGACCACTTGAAACTCTGCCTAGCAAATATAAGCGGTTTCCATGCATTTAACCAACAGGAACGGTCCAGCTATTCTGGTCCAGTGTGGAACCATTCCAGTGGCAGGAAGAGGGCCTAAGTGCCAGGATAAATCTTCCACTTTGGGAAAACCGTCTCAGCACAGCGGGCCATCCTGGCTTTGGAGATCGCACAGTCTCTGGAGCCATTTCTGGATTCAGACCAAGACTCGCAACTGAGGTTCTCAGCCTTGGTTTGCACCGAGGACACATGCTGGTGCACCATCAGGAAGTGTCCCCCTGTTAGGCTGTAAGAGGGAGGCATGTAGCCTTTGACACATTTCTCTGTGCTGGTCTAACTGGTTATACTGGGATTCCTTCCACCCCAATGCAGATAGGATGGTCCACAGAGGAGGCATGGCCTCCATTCCGTACCAGAATGCATAAGGGCCTGAAGAGAACCAGAGGCCTTTCGCACTTGGCTTCCTAGCAGATGGTGTGCTAAGCCCGGTACACGCTGGGTACAGGAAGAGCATTCACACTGGCCGGGGAGGGAAGCATCCTTTATCAGCCAGAATGTGCATGGTCCTCCTGTACCTGGTGTGTACCAGCCCACACCCCTGCAAAAGCCAGAAATCCCACCTCCTGGCAGGTGCAATTAACCACCCATGTCACGCGTTCGGTGACACGCCGGCTGCTGGCAGACAGCCAATCGGTCCACCTTGGGGAGGGTTCAATCTGAGCGAGCTGGGTGCTTTATACATATCTGTATGCATTTCGCACGCATCCCATTTTATCCTGTGTCCATCCCGTTTAGTCCCCTACTATAAGCGCAAATGCGTACAGATACATGAGATTCGTACAGATACGTATGCAATACATACGTATCTGTACTTTCGAATGTTTCAAATCTTTCAAACGAATATTTCAGAACATCTGAAATTCGTTCGCACGTTTAAATTTGAATGTGAAGACATTCTTTTTTAATTCAAATGTGGACATTCCATCAAATTCAATCGAATTCATGGCATCCCTAATCCCCATGAGTCCCAGCCGGTCTGGCTAATGGCAAAGGACCGTGGAAATGGTAACAAAGTCATAGTTTGGCCGTCCTTCCAGGTGCGGAGCGCCGCTTTCAACACCTGTTGTCTTACTTGCGCTGCCGGTGCGACCGTTTCACGGGACACAGCTCCTGGAAAAGCTTTTGACTGGTAAGCCGAGAAGCCATGAGGAATTTGTTCTGGGACAGGAAGTCATCAATCAGTTGCTTTCTCATGCCCCGGGCCTGGAAGAAAAGAGAGAAAGGAAACTGAAAGTGAAATGCTTTCAAAGTATTCCTGCAAAGCCACCTTCTCTCCCTCTTGTCTGCCCTTTAGATACTTCACAAACTCAGCTCCAGAACATGGGCGGCAAAACAGCCCAGCAAGAGGCAGAATAGGCCCCAAGACAGGCAGGAATTCAAATACTGTTCAATACATTAAGGAAAAAAACCAGTTACGGCTCAACAGTGTAAAATGCAAGCCATGGAGCAGCAATCCCTCTTGGCTGAAAAATGGGCGCCTTTCATTCCAGTTTTGCGACCCTCATCTTCCTTCCCTCTGTCGGTTATTTAAATATAAATTGCTGGCTTTGTTTCCTAATTTGAAGATATAATGGTAATATTTTGGTGGAAAAGCACTATTGCCTCACACAGCGGCCATCGAACTGCTTCTGGGCATCTCAAGCAGAAGACAAGAGCAAAACCTTCTCCTGCTCTCAGCCCCCCTGCAGATGACCTTCAGAGACCTCCTGCCTGCCTCTCCAGTCTGGGAATGGTACCTAGGCATCCATTCTAGTTGTCAGTGATGCACATGTTTTCCGTGGATTAACAGAAGCCCCACTGGATCAGGCCAGAAGACGAGGGCAAAACCTTCACCTGCTCCTGACTCCCTGCAAATGGCCCTTAGATGCATCCTGCCTGTCTCTTCAACCCGGAGGTGGTATTTAAGCATCCATTCTAGGAGCTATTGATCCACCATGAATTTCTCTAACCCTCGCATTCAGGCTGCCTGGTGTAAGAACAGAAGGCTCTGACCTTTGCCTATGCGGCTGTGTAAACAGCCATCTTGTTTTTGCTAGCGTTATTTGGATGGATAAGACAGCTGGCGCTTCCTCGATCCACTGAAGCAAGAGGACAGAAAGGGCAACTTGCCTACGATCCCTACAGCTCACCTGGATGACATCTGCCGGCCTAGTGATGTGCTCTTTGAACACCATCATGGTGGGTGTGTAGACATTGATATTGTACTGGCTGGAGAGCTCTTCGGTCCCTTGGAGTCCAACGTAGACGTAGCCAAAGGACAAATAATCTCTATAGGCAAATGCAGTAAGCTGGAAGGGAGGAAGAAATTGGGTACACTCAGGGGATGGGAAATTTGCACACACACAAAAAAGTGATACATGCTTGGTGTTGAATCTAACCAGCGGGATACAAACTATAAACTGCATTTCAATGAAATCGATTCAGTTTGCTGATGGGGCCACCACATAAAAGGCCACCCAGGCAGTCCATCATGCAGTCTGTAATGAGAAAAGGGCCCTGGCGAGGGGACAAGGGACTCCTACAATCGCAATGCCCTCTTCGAAAATACAGTGATAAAACTAATTCAGTACAAAGGATGGTAACTCTGCAAAGTCTGAACGTTAAAAGGCAGCTTTAACTTTAGCCAGTAGAAAGACAAATAGAAATGCTTTGATGATTTCGCATTCACAAATAAGGTGCCACTGCAGAGGAGGCCCTACGACATAACACATTAGAATGTGTCTCATTCTAGGAGCCATTGGTACACCCGTCCTCCATAAGAAGAAGAAGAGTTGGCTTTTCTACCCCTCTTTTCTCACCCATTTAAGGGGACTCAAAGTGGCTGACAAAGCTTTTCTATTCCTCTCCCCACAACAGACACCCAGTGAAGTAGATGGGGCTATAAGAGCTCAGAAGAGAGCTGTAACTAGTCTAAGGTCACCCAGCTGGCCTCATGGAGGAGGGTGGAATCAAACCCGGTATTCCCAGATAAGAGTCCGGCTCCTTAACCACTAGACCAAACTGGCTCACATAAATTTGTCTACCCCTTTCTTCAGGCTGGTGGCTGAAACCAGTAAATTCCACATTGAGGCCCTGAACTGCAGTCCCCAAGGCTGGCACAGAATGATGGGAACTGCAGTTCAGGCTGTCACACTGAGCACCCAGGATGTAGGCCAAAGCACCAGAATCGGGGCAGACGCTTTACCTTGTACAGCAATGGAACAAGGGGCATGTGATCAAACAGGAGGACGTGGGGCTTGTTCTCAGTCTTCCAGTTCGACAAAAATCGGACGTAGTTTTTATCTGTGATCTTCAACAAGAAAAACAAATATCAGTCTCTGTCCTTAAACAGCAAGGGTAAGAGGAAAAGGTTACAAATATTTCAATGATCTTTGAGAGCAAGCAAGTTTTCTTCATACATTCAATAAATAGAAACCAAAACAAAAGTCTGGTTTCGCTCATCTTTTTTTGATTAACGAGATTTTTTTAGAACTGCCCTGTTTTGTTCCCATCCAGCAGAACAAAACTGAAGAACAGGATCTGAACTGGGCAGAGAAATCTGGACTTCAGTTAGCTGCAATGCCCCTATTCCAGAATACATCCCAAAATAAGACCCAGTGAGTAAAGGGCTGTAGATGCCCAGCTAACTGCAAAAGCATTGAGACTAGCAGTCAGAACTAGAGACGTGCACAAATATTCAAAGACATTTGAAATTCGACCGAATTTATCAGAACTTCAACGTTTGAATTTGAATTTAAACATTCAAACGAATTTTGAATTTCGAATCTATTCGTTTGAATTATCCGGACATTCGTATGTGTTCAGGTTTGCACACGATGCGTACTTGCAAGTATGGATATTTCCCGCATCCGTACACATTTCTACAGGGACAAAAACAGGTTGCATACATGATAACTACAGGATGCAAACAGACATGTACAGATGCGTAAGAAATGCATAATGCATAGTGTAGCAATTGCAAGTTTGCCCAGGTTTTCCACCAGCTTCTCTAGCCTCCAGGTAAAAGGATTCTCCCTGCTTCCAGAAGCTTGCAGTGCACATTTGGCACCAGCAGGGGATGGACTTTTAGCCTGAGGGCAGAATAGCCACCCGGCTGCATGGCAAGTGTAAAAGAACAACTTCCCTCTTCCTGCCTGCCACAGGATATGACATCGGAAGGACTTCTGACCTGCCCAGCTGATGCACTTCACCTATCACCTACCTGGATTTTATCCTGAGGTCACCTCCTTCCCCGCCTTCTTGTGGGGGATATAAAAAGCTTTGCAGAGTAATAAACTTCCTCTTTTCCAGCCCATCTTGTCTCCCGCCTAACTTCTTTCTCCTGTGCTCTCTGTCTTTAATCACCATAAGAGCACATAGCACGCCGGTGGCTAATAAGGGAATACTTTCGTAACATCCGGTGGATCGTACCAGTAAACTGGTACCAAGTATCGTTGCAGCCCCTTGGGTTGTAACCACGTATCGCTGTGGTTCTCAGGACTGCAGCCACGATCGAGGTAGCCATAAACTACCTCCCCCAGGTTTCCCAGAGCCAAGGATTCAGGTTGCAAATCCGGATTGCAACACGTTAGTGCAAATTTGAATAGAAAATTTGAACGAATAGATTTGAATTTGCTTCATTCGAATCGAATTTGGTTAAATTTGAGTTTCAAAGATTCAAATCAAATTGAATTTTTGGATACTCAATTTGAACTGAATCTCGGAAATTGCATTCATCCACACCCTTAGTCAGAACACCAAGCCCACTTTATGCTGGTAGTTTGGCTTCAAAGGTTTCGTGGATAACCGACCAGAGTTCAGAGTGAAAGGAATCCCCTTCTACTCTAGTTCGCTGGTGAATGGTGCGGAGTTAGCTCAGGAACCAGTGTGATGGTTCCATCTTTAACCATGAATCAGGAGGCAGCCCTGATTCTGGAACTGCTCAGTTGAATGTGGGGGGGGGGGAGTAAATGAGTAGTTGGAAGAGAAGTGACCGTTGGAAGTGACCGTTGGAGCAGAGAGTTGGGAGATGGAAGGAGAAGGGAGAGGATGGTTGGAGAAAGGCTGGAAATGTAGTGAAGAGACACTGGGTCCTCAGCACTGTAAATAGTTACCATCTATTAAATTCAACAAGAAAAGCAACCCTCTGAGCATCCTAAGATTTATTTTTCTCTCTTCTGGAAGAATCTCACCTCTGGGAAAAAATCTAAAAGAACCCACGGTGGCAAATATTCCAAAGCCACCGCAACCAGAATAACTGAAATCCTGGATTCAGCAGGAGCTTGTTTTAAACTCAGGTTCTTGCAGGTGAGAACTGCACCTCCAGCTATTCAACCCCCAAGAAAGGAAAAGGGAAGCAAAGTATTTTAAGCAGGAGAGCAAGAGCGGGGGTTAAGGTCCCCATCCTGGTGGGCCCAGAAGGCATTTCCAGGTCAAGCAGAAAAGAGTGAGAAATAGACCCTAAGATGCCCCAGTGGGCAGGGATTTACCTTCTCCACAAGGTTTCCAGGCAGGAGGCTCTCAACAAACTGCCGCAGATTCTCCCGGACGACGGCGTTGTGGAAAAAGGTTATCTTCCCGTTGATGAGTCCCAAGATGGATGGCGTGCTGTGGGCACCTAGGTGATGGGCCAGGCGCCTCTCGTAGCCGGCATGAACCACCCCGATGCCCACGCCTGAAAGGAAGGAAGAGCGTCCTAAAACACAGCTAACTAATTCTACAGTTTCTGTGAGACAGAAAACAAGGGGACGGTGGAGGTCAACAGTGCAGAACTGTTTTGTGTGCTGAAGGTCTCAGGTGCAGCCTTGGTCATCTCCATGTCTCTTTTGAGGGCCTTAAGGAAAGGAGCTGTTAGCTGCTCTGCCAGAAGGTCATCACTGCTGCAGGTGAAAAGGGAGGACATAAGAATCTAAGAGCCCTGCTAGATCAGGCCACAGCCCATCAGGTCCAGTATCCTGGCCCCCAGAGTGGCCAGCTCGCCAATTGTTTTGGGGCATCTCAAGCAGAAGACAACGACGAAACCTTCACCTGTTCCCAAATTCCTACAAATGGCCCTCAGAGGCATCCTGCCTCTCTCTCAAACCTGGAGAAGGTACCTGGGCATCCATTCTAGTAGCCACTGATGCACCCGTCCTCCGTGACTTTAATAAGAACATAAGAGGAGCCCTGCTGGATGAAACCACTGTCCATCTAGTCCATCATCCCATCTCACATGGCCGCCCACCAATCATTTCTGTTCGTCTCAAGCACAAGATGAAGGCTAAACCTTTGCTTGCTCTCATGTCCCTTCAAATAGCCTTTAGAGGTATTCTAGAATCATAGAATCATAGAATGGTAGAGTTGGAGGGGACCTCCTGGGTCATCGAGTCCAACCCCCTGCTCAAGGCAGGATCTCCTAAACCATCTCAGACAGATGGCTGTCCAGTCTCTGCTTGAAGACCTCCATCGAAGGGGAACCAACCACCTCCCGTGGCAGCCTGTTCCACTGGTTGATCACTCTTACTGTTAGAAATTTTTTCCTAACATCTAAACTAAATCTTTTCCCCTGCAGTTTCACCCCATTGTTTCTAGTCCTTCCTTGAGAGAGTGAGAACAGGGCTGATCCCTCTGCCTTGTGACAACCCTTGAGGTATTTGTAGACAGCTCTCATGTCTCCTCTCAGTCTTCTTTTTGTTAGACTAAACATTCCTAGTTCCTTAAGCCGTTCCTCATAGGACATGGTTTGCAGACCGTTCTCTCTCTCTAAACATGGAGGCAGTAACTTGGCATCCAGCCTAGATAGGAACATAAGTGGTGCCCTGCTGGATCAGGCCACAGCCCATCTAGCCCAGCACTGCATCTCACACAGTGACCCATCACCTGCTTCTGGGCATCTCAAGCAGAAGATAAAGGAAAAACTTTCATCTGCTCTTTATCCCCTGCAAATGGCCTTTAGAGGTATCCTGAGTGTCTATCCAACCTGGAAATGGCATCTGTTATAGCAGCCAGGAACTAAGAGGACCCCCACTGGGTCAGGTCAAAGCCCATCAAGTCCAGCATCCCATCTCATCCAGCGGCCCACCAATCACTTCTGGTCATATTAAGCAGAAGACAAACCTTCAACTGCTCCTTACCAAGCCCTTCGAGTTCTTGAACCACCTCCTTCCATATGGGTTCAATGTGGATACAACTGAAGCACCAGTCCGACGTGATCTTGATGAGGTAGGGTTTCTTGAAGCTGTCTGGGACAATCTCATTGACGTAGTGAGAGAAGTGCAGCAGGTACTTTTCGTCAGAGGAGTCGCGGCGCTCCGAGTTGAATGGGAAATGGAAGAAAGATTCGTCGAAATAGAAGCTTTCATGGAAGGGGTGGAAGGGCCGCTGTCCCTGCTGCTGTTGATGAGGGTAACCCTGGTTCTCTCCCACGTCACCGTAGCGGTCAAAGTTCAGCCTTTTTTCTTCACTGGACAGGATCTGATACGGGACAGGCAAGAACGCTGGGTTTGACTATCACTGGATTTGCAAGCTACAACAACTGAGATGCGGATTGCAGACTAAATCAGATGAAACTGGGCCCCACAGAAACTAATGTGCTGAATCTTTTAAGTGTTTTTATGTATATTATTGTTTTTAATATATACTGTATTGGGTTGTAGTCTGTTGTTTTAAAGGTTGTTATCCGCCTTGAGACCTTCGGGTATAGGGCAAAATATAAATAAATAAAGGGACAAAAATAAATACACCCCTTATGATAAAAGAAAAATAAAACATGTTTCTTTTATTTTATTGGATTTCTAGTTAACTGGATTTCTAATCCACCCCTCTCCCAAGATTTCAGGACAGAGATATCTCGAAACTACTTATAATCACCAAGAAACATTATATTATTATCTGAATTTCTAACCCACCTCTTTTGTAACATTTCAGATTATTTATACAACCCTTTTGATAACAGAAACTTATTTATTATCTGGATTTCTAATCCACCCCTCTCCCAAGATTTCAGGGCAGAGATATCTCAAAACAAACACCAAGAAACAGCATATTATTGTCCAAATTTCTATTCTACCTCTTTTGTAAGATTTCAGTTTATTTATATGCCGCTTTTGACAACAGAAGCATATTCTATTTACCAATATACAGAACTCTGAAACTGGGAAAGTGGCTTAATACCTCATAAGCTTTCGTAATTTGAATGAACTTATCTTCTGCTCCTGGGTCCTTGTTTTTGTCTGGATGCCTGGAATGAGAATAAGACAAAACTTTTTTTAAAAAAAAGTCTGTTGCCGGAGAAAGGCCCAGGAGAAAGAAGAGCACATCTATAAGTCTTAATTGATCTGGGAAATGTTCAGGTCAGCCTGCAATGTTTCTCCTGATTGTTACAGTAAACGGTGTGACTTTAACTGGGATGGCAAGAGTTTATGGAGGGGGAATTTCCACCTCACTTTTTGAACAGAGGAGGAACAGAGCCGTCACTCACCATTCCCTCGCAAGTTTCTTATAAGCCTTTTTAATGTCTGCTTGACTGGCGGTCCTGCTCACTCCCAAGATCCGATACGGGTCAAAATCGACAGCAGACAAGATTTGCAAGATGAGGACAAGAAATAGTACCACAACCAGGGAGATGCTCAACCTCTTTGTTTCCATGTTGTTCCTTAGGAGGAAACTGCAAAAGAGTTTTCACAGGGTCAGGAGACAGAAGGACGGATTTTTTCCATGAATTTATTGGCCTTTCCTGTGTTTGCTACTTTGCTAAAACCACCAATTCCCTCTTTCCAATAGTTGGCCTGCTGCTTTGCTTCCTTTCTTCCCTAAGGGTCCTTTCAGAAAACATTCACAAGGGTTATAATATGGCCAGAGGGCTCATATAGGATTGTAGCTACTCCTGAGATGAGGCGACACCAAGACGTTCCTTTCTCAAGACTGCACTCTAGACATTCCTGACCAACATATTTCTAATGTTAAATGCCACTGATCAGTTAAAAATATACAGTTAGGCAACAAAAACACCCAACAGCAATTAAGGAGAATAATACAACCATTAATGCATAAAGAATCAAAACATTTACTATTGTTTTAAAAGGAATCTTTCATATACAGCACTACAGTTATTTCACAACACTATTTGTGAATGGGTACCAATCTTTACTGATTGGACTTATAGATTCTCTGCAGTTTACACATTAAAAACACACACCCAGAACTGAACATTGGAAAACAGACAAAAGGGGGGGGGGAAATATCTTCAGATAAGTCATTGTTAAATGTATAAATGGCTTAAATGCCACCCTCTTTTTATTCCCTTAGCTTAAAAGCTTGGGTAAACCCTTCTCATTTCATGCCATGAAATTGACGGTGCAAAAGAAATCAGCACCACTTTGCCCCCACCGCTGAGGGCGAGAAACCTGCCATCCACCGCTGCATCCTTTAATTGCTCATCCAAGCACCACGCCAGCAACCTCACAGGGAGGAGACAAAGGTAACTGTTTGCAGTGCCACAGTTCAGCCCTAAACTGCATATGATAACCACAGGCGAGTCTATCATTCAAGTAACAGTAACAGTTTTCCTGTTACTCCCAGGAAAGGGAAAGAGGTGGCTTGTTGATGGTTTGAACTGGGGGGGTGGGGGGGTATCCAAAGTGTGCCCCTCCCCCCAGGACTCCCCTCCTTCGACCCTACCCATGATGCCCCCTCCCTCCCTTTCTTCCTCATCACACAACAGAGCCCCTCCCCTCCAGGAATCCCCCCAGGTCTCCCTTCCCTGGACCCTACTCGTGATGCGGGGGGGGGGGGGTTGCCCAAAGTGTGCCCCTCCCCCCAGGACTCCCCTCCTTCGACCCTCCCCATGATGTCCCCTCATCACACGACAGAGCCCCTCCCCTCAGGAATCCCCCCAGGTCTCCCTTAACTCTACCCTCCCCATGATGCCCCCTCCCTCTCCTCATCACACAACAGAGCCCCTCCCCCCCACGAATCCCCCTAGGTCTCCCCTCGAGCCTCCTCATGATGCGGAGGATTGCCCAAAGTGTGCCCCTCCCCCCAGGAATCCCCCCAGGTCTCCCTTCCCTCGACCCTCCTCATGACGCCCCCCTCCCTCCCCTCGGCTCCTCATCACGTAACAGAGCCCCTCCCCTCAGATCTCCCCTCTCTCGACCCTCCCCTCCCTCAAGAATACCCCCCAATCGCCCTCGGGCCTCTCCCTCCCCTCCCCTCCTCCAGAGAAGGACCCAGCGGCCCCTGGAGAGCCTTTTCCCCACCTGCTCCTCGCCCCAGGCCCGGCGGCGGCGGCGGCTTGAGGAGGGGGCTACTCGTCTCCCCCCCCCCTCCTCGCGGCAAGAGGTGACGACACCTACTCCTGCTCGGAGCCCGGTCTCCTCGGACCCCGGCGGCGCTTCCGGCTCTGCGGCCCCGCCCCTGGCCGCCGTCACCATAGAGACGGCGCAACTCTCGTCGCATCACTTCCGGCGCGACGAGACACCGCCTTTCCGAGAGGGTCGGGGCGCCGAGGGAGCACGCCTGCGCAGTAGCGCTGCCTGGGGCCAGTAGTAGCGGCGTGCGCTTGCGCAGAGCCAGTAAAGTCGTAGCTGGGGCGGCGAGAGGCAGGTTAACTCTTTGTTTGCGGGTTAAATTTTAATTCTCAAAAACATTCATGAACAGGAGAGGGAAAACTGCTCAAGGCTTCCCCCGACTAACTTCACCAGCATTAGTACCAGTGATCACTATTAGCATTAACTAATCATTGCAATTAATTAATAATGGCTTTTAATAAACAATGGACAGGTAATCAATCATAATTTCTGGTAATATTAGTCCATCAGTGCCACCACCGAAAAGGCCCTGTTGCATGTCCCCATGCCTCGTACCTCTGCAAGAGAAGGAACTCCAAGAAGGGCCTCTCCCTGAGATCTCAATGCCCGGGCAGGTCTATATGGGAGAAGGCACTCCTTCAGATACTCATGGCCCGGAGCCTAGGGGCCACCACAGAAAAGGCCCTCTTGCATGCCCCTATGCCTCGTACCTCTGCAAGAGAAGGAACTCCAAGAAGGGCCTCTCCTTGAGACCTCAGCGCATGGGCAGGTCTATTGTGAGTTTGTGGAGCACAAGAAGAGAGTGCTCTGCTAGTGTTGTATAGTGTGGCAAAAGAGATATACGGTATTTAAAATAAATAAATAAAAATGAGCGAATATAGAGGATGGGTTATATGGAATAACAACCCAATAACGACACATGGGCAGGAGGAGCATAAAAACTGGATGCGGGGGAAACCAAAAGAGCGTCTGCTGTGGGAAATGGAGCACTAAATGGCCCCTTCCTCATCCTGGCCCACCTCACAGGGTTGTTGTGAAGATCAAGGTGGGATTGGGTGGCAAGAGAATTCAGCCCTCCTCGGTGGGTCGGTGGGAAGGGTACAAAAGCCACAAACGATAGTAATTTTAGGGATCCTGGGGAGGAAAGAGTTAAAAGGACTGGCCACTCCTGAAGGGCTATCCCCACCCCTGTAGTCCTTATATGGGCATTGATGTCAACAGGGGGTGGATCCTCCATCCAGGAAGAAACATGGCCTCTAGCCACAATGGAAGAAGCCCAAAGGCAGCTGCTGCAACGATGCAGGTTGAGGCTGGTGCAGGAACTGCAAGTGGATCCGCTGTGGGATCTACTTCTCAGCCGAGGGATCTTCACCCAGGATATGATTGAGGAGATACAGGTGTGTCTTTGCGTTTTTCCTCCTATAGGAGACAGGATCGCTGGCTCCACTGGGGCGCTTTTGGGTTGTTCTTCTTCTTGGGAACACCTGAGTCTCCGCAGAGTCCTGCTTGACTGGCCCTGGCACCTCTATGCAGTTTTCCTGGCAGGGATGCAGAAGTGGTTTCCCATTCCCTACCTTCAGGGAGAGGCTGGGGATCAAACAGGCAACTCTTTGCTTTTCCTGGCAGTTTGGTCTACCACTGAGCCTCTCCCAGACTCCATGGGTACCTCTATGCAGTTTTATTGGCAGGAATACAGACGTGGTTTGCCATTCCCTATTTCCGGGGAGAGGCTGAGGATAGAACCAGCAACCATCTGCTTTCTAGGCAGTTTCCTCTACCACTGAGCCACTCCCAGGGTCCATGGGCACTTCTGTGCCACAGATGAGTTTGCTACCTTGTTTCTTCCAAAATATTTCCAATAATTGTCAAAGTTGCCTCGTTTCTGTTTACTCCTAGTAGTAAAAACAGAGAGGGAAAGTTCCTCAATATAGAAATTGCTTACACTAAGTCATATAAGCATAGTGAAGCCCTGAGAATTTGCTGGTTCGATCATTTTTAAATATTACTGTTTTTAATATATATTTGGTTTGTTTTACCATTGTGGATTTTAAATGCTGTAGATATTACTGTTTTAATATGCACATTGTTTTGTTTTAATGTGCGGGATTTTTAAGCACTGTTACCCACCCTGAGACCTCCGGGTATAGGGTGGGATAGAAATACAAATAATAAATGAAATAAATAAATTATGTTTCTTGGTTGATAGTCACTTCACTTTGGACTTTCTCACGCCTTGTGAAAACATCATTCACCGCTACGCCTGGGATGAGTCTGAATTGCTGTTTTTTTTCCCCTAAAGTGTTTTCTGTGACTACCCGAAGGGATTCCTTTTTGGTTGCTTTTCAGAGAGCAGGTTCTCGAAGGGACCAAGCCCGGCAGCTGGTGACAGACCTGCAGACCCGAGGGAAGAGAGCCTTTCCAGCTTTCGTCTCCTGCCTCCGAGAAACTGGCCAGAATGACCTGGCAGCTTTGCTGAGCAGGGGCTGTGAGCGAGGGGAACCATGTCCTGCTGCTATAAAACCGGTTCGAGTCCCAACGCATGGCAGGGAGAATCACCCGCGTAAGTTCTGGCTGGAGTTTCTCAAAGTCCCTGCATTTGCAAGCTCACGGGGCCCTTGTCTAAGGGCCCTGAAGCTGCATGTGTAGCAGTGGGGCAGAACTCGGGGGAGGGGGGCCAGGGTGCATCCCCATGGCCATTTTGTTCCAGATTGAGTCCGAATTCGGGAAGGACCATCCCATGACTTCTGTAATTAATCCGAATAGAATCCAAACTCAGCACCCGGAGTCCCCATGCAATTTCTTCTTCCCAGGTTTTTCCCCTTCTGCCTTGTCCTCTAGGCTTCGTCGAAAACGTATCCAGGAGAGACCCTGAAATGGTTAGTATACCGCCTGTTTGTAGAAGGTATCGGCTACATTGATGGGAGGAGAAATAGGCTAAAAATATTTCGAGGATAAATATTTGGGAGGGGAGGATTGGGAGACTGGGAGGGCTATGAGCTGGTTGCATAATTACAAAACCATGCATGTATGAATTAATTACTTATTTATCTATCTGTCCCATCCAATGCCTGAAGGTCTCAGGACAGATCGCAATAAAATCAGAATAAAAACAGATGATAAAAGCAACCTTTGACGCCACAAAATTTGGCCAGTGAAACTGATGTGTTTTCCCTTTGCTGCCGTAATCTTAATTTTGAGCTAATCCTCCATTTCCCAACCAGTTTTGCTTTGCTTTTACCTTTCCGTGTCCCGGGAAGCTTGTGGTCTAGGGCGGGATTTCCACAGATTTTGAATGAATAATTCTCTTTTGTGGGGTTGTGCGGCAGGATTATATCCTGAAAACGAAGCCCTGCGGTTACTGCCTCATCATCAACAACGTGAACTTCAGCACGGCCTCCGGCCTCCGTCAGCGCTCCGGCTCTGATGTCGACTGTAAGAGGTTGGAGACGCGTTTCCGGTCGTTGCATTTCGAGGTCTTAATCCATCAGGACCTTAAAGCGCAGGTGAGAGGCGTCAGGACATGTGGGAGCAAAGTCTCCATGCTGGATTGTTGGGAAGGGACATGAGGGCGTTGTGTTTAAGACAGGAGGCGATCCCAATCTGTTATGTTTGCGATGCATCTGTATAGGACACGTATCCAAGGCATGTATGCGCTCGGATATTCAAATGCATTCGTATGGAATAGAATCCTACCACATTCAAAGGTGATCAACTCCAAAGAATATGCATTTTCTAGCATTCAGTTTTTTAGATAAGAACATAAGAGGAGCCCTGCTGGATCCGGCCACAGCCCATCTAGTCCAGCATCCTGTCGCACACAGTGGCCCACCAAATGCTCATGGGCATCTCAAGCAGAGACAAGGACAAACCTTCTCCTGCTCTCAAATCCCAGCAGATGGCCTTAGAAGCGTCCTGCTTCCACGCCCTCCCACCCACCCCAGCCTGAAAGGTGTATCTAGACAAATCAAATGCCCCAAACCCCATTTGTGCACATCTCTAGCTGTGACTAGCCTAAGGCCACATAGCTGGCTTCATGGAGGAGTGCTGAATCAAACCCAATGATTCCCAGATAAGAGTCCGTCACAAGACCGGTCTGTTTTAGAATGCCAAACTGCACGTTTGGAAAGATGTGATCCTGGCAGCGTCTGTTTCTGTAGTTTTTCTGCAAGTGGTGCGTTTGTTGCAGAAGGGAGAGAGAGAGTGTATATATATATATATATTAATCTCAATCTTTCTTTTGAACTCCGACCAGGAAATTGGTCAAGAGCTGCACGGCCTGGCCAAGCGAGATCACACCTCTCGGGACTGCTGCATCATGGTCCTTCTTTCCCACGGCTGTCAGGTAGGAGCGACGGGTGCTGCTGGGCCTGTGGGCCTCCAGGTGTTGCCTGGGCCGCCTCGCAGCTGGAAGGCTGGGTGTCAATTCCAGGAACACCCGGAGCGCTGCAAGTTGAGCAGCCCCGCTTCAGGCAGTGTGATTGTAAGACCTTTCGGGCAGGGATCTACCTGCTTCAGGAACCGCCTCTTTTCAGCCTTTGCAAGGGTGGAACAGTTCTCCCTATGGAAGGAGGGACTCCTTTGAATCTGAAGGTTTTTCAAGGACAGTCACTTCTAGGGGCATGCACAAATCCAATTTTCGGGATTCAGTTAGGATTGAATATCCGAAAATTTGATTCAATTCAAATCTTTAAAATTCGAATTTAACCAAATTCAGTTCGGATTAAGCAAATTTGAATCTGTATTCGTTCAGGTCCGTATGCATCTTCTAGCTATCCTGTATGCAATCGGTTTTCGTCCCATACAGATCCGGACAGAGGCGGGAAAGACGCATATCTGCAAGTACGCATCATGTATGAACCCATTACACATACGAATGCCCAGATAATTCGAATGAGTAGATCCAAAATTCAAAATCCATTTGAGTCCTTAAATTCACATTTATGGACATCCGATCTGAATGTCGAAATTTGGATGAATTTGATCAAAATTCAAATGTCTTTGAATATTCATGCGCACTTCTAGTCACTTCCCAGCTGTGGTTTAAGCTGCTTCCCTGAACCATGCAAAGGGCTGGACTAGATGACCTTTGGGGGTCCCTTCCTGCTCTACAGTTCTATGATTCCCCTCAGGCTGTGTCCAGACGTCGGTGGCTTATTTATTCCATAATATCCATGCATTTATTCTGGAATATCAAATGTGGCAGGTTTTCTACCGTGTCTCTTCCAGGCCAGCCACATTCAGTTCCCTGGGGGAATCTACGGCTCCGACGGAGTGCCAGTCCCTGTGGAGAGAATTGTCAGCTACTTCAATGGATCCAACTGCCCCAGCTTGAGGGGGAAACCCAAACTCTTCTTCATTCAAGCTTGCGGAGGGGGTGAGTAGGCCTGAAGCGCCTTCTGGGAATGCCACCCAGTAAGGAAGTGAGGCAGCTCCCTGTTTCCTTCCTTCTCCTTGGTTGTCCTGGGATGCCTTTCTGATTCCAGGGCCCCCGTGGACATTTCAGCCGCAGGGGCTGCAGATAGGATCAGGACGACCGGTCTACAGGTAAGCCTCTGTCTTTCCAGAACAAAAGGACCGAGGCTTTGAAATAGATTCTGTTCCATCTGACCCTCAACTGCAGAGAAGTAGCACGGAAACGGACGCAGTTCCCTTCCACATCCCTGCAGGGGGCTCAGATCAACCGGATGCCGTTGCAAGCCTGCCCACGCCCAGTGATATATTGGTGTCTTATTCAACATTTCCAGGTGAGCAGGATCATCCTAGCAAAGAGAGAAGCAGCCAAGGTATTCACGAGCTGGCCTCCAGCGGAGGGGCTTCTATCTTCACTCACCACACTGACCTCACCGGTCAGCCACGTAAGCTTCTCGCAGACTTTTCTTGGTCCCTTTCCTTAGGTTTTGTTTCCTGGAGGGATAAGACTGCCGGCTCCTGGTACGTGGAGACCCTAGATGATATCTTGCGTCAGTATGCCGCTTCTGAAGACCTGATGAGCATGCTGCTGAGGGTAACCTGCACTTTTGGTCAGGAACGGAGGGGGCTGAAAAATCAATACTCTGGCCTTGGCTTGAGTATTTGGGGTGAGGAAAGGACCTCCGCTGCTCTGACCATATGGTCCAGAGATTGATTCTAACATTCAACCAAAAACTAATCTTCTCTTGTTAAGGTTGAGTCTGCTCAGATGTTCGGATCCTAACTTTATGAGGTTTGGAACTCAGAAAACCTCAGAGGTTTCAATGTGCAACTATTAAGTCATTGTGCCTGTAGGAGAATACAAGTTAGAGAACCTGCCTAATGCCTTCCAGGGCCACAAGCTTTACTGCCAAATAGGCAGAACAGATTTCCAGCTTGTTTGCGTGGAAGCAGGTGAGATGAGCTGCAAAGTGAGACTGTCTCTCTCTCTCTTTGCTCACCCAGGTGGCCAATGCTGTTTCTGCCAAAGGGAAATACAAGCAAATGCCTGGTTGTTTCAACTTCCTCCGCAAACGCTTTTTCTTCATGGCTGAGTGAAAATTGGTGATGTCTCAAGACACGTGGAAGACTTTCCAGCACTTAAGAGCTTCTGGAACAGATGCCTTCAAATTGCCACATGGGAGAGGCAGGCGTCCTCTTCCCATGGAAAGATGTTCCCCTTCCTTTGTGGCAATGTTTCCACCAAGGCCCTTAGATGTGCCGCATAAGGATTTCACATCGGCCCCAAGAACTTGCTTTCTCTTCCCTTCTGCAAATCAGTTCAAATGTGCCGGAACCGAGTTTGCCTGCCTGAACGTGCATCCAAATTACCTGTGCCTTCAAAATGACATCTTAAAAGGTGTTTTCTGTTTGTTTAAATGCCCCATGAATTCAGGAGAAAGACATTTGGATACTTCCCTCTCTGATTTGTGTGTGTTTTATTAAATCTGTGTGTTTCTATGCCATCTGTCTCTCTTACATACATTGCACTGCTTGTGAACCTCTTGTGTTCCAGAGAAACAAGAGAAGCATTCAATAGGAAATGCAGAATCCTGCTCATCTAAGTGATAATGAAGAGGAATTTCCTAGTTCTCAGAGGTTCATTGTATATTATTTTGCCCATGTATGTTTTATAAAGTCTCTATCCTGTGTGTGCCAACCTTCAAATATTTGTGTACACTCCTAATTCTGGACACCAGCGGTATAGAATGATGGGTGCTGGAAATCAGCAACATCTGGATCACCATTGCTTAGCTATCTATGCGCTGGAGGCGGAAAAGATGGCAAGGGGCCCGCAGTGAATTTCACCAGGGTCCCCACTGTGGTGGAAGCGTATGAGCTTGGTGTCTTGCTAGTAAAGTACCAAATGCAACTCAAGATATAGAAGTTTAATTTCACACTTGATTCTTGGGTTCAGTTGTGACAGAGCTGTGGCCCGTTGCTTCCGGACAGGTTTGGGTTAGCTAAACACCACCCTTGTCTTTAAAACTTTTCCAAAGAGTTTTCCAGCAGGGAAATAAGAGGACGTTGTGGGCATCTCCTTCCATGGAAACATCAGACCCCAAAATAGGCCATAACCCTAAACACATTCCAAGATCCGCTTAACAATTTGAGTTTTGTTGCACAGTATACTTCTTTCTTAAGATGACGGGCTCAGTATGATCGCCATTCCTTGCTTTAGTAGTTTCGCATCACCTGCAGGGAGGGAAGAGAGAGGGGTGAAATGGGTTTCCATCTCAACATCTCAGGTCAAAAAAAGAGTAGAAGAGTCAAATTTAATACCCCACTTTAATACTCAAGCTGCTGACAAACTTTAATACTCAATAACACTTTAATACTCGAGCTGCTGTTCTTCTCCCCAGACACCCTGTGAGATAGGTGGTGCGCTCTCAGAAAGAGAGGTGGGACTAGCCCAAGGCCACCCAGCTGGCTTCGTGGAGGAGTGTGGAATTGACCAGGAAGACTACCAGACAAGAATCTGACACTTTAACCAAAAGACCAAACTGGCTCACAGAAGAAGAGTTGGCTTTTGTAACCCACGTCTCACCCTTTAAGGGGACTCAAAGTGGCTGACAAACCTTCTGTTCATCTCCCCCAAAACAGACACCCTGTGAGGCAGGTGGAGCTGCGAGAGATCAGAAGGAAGAGCTGTGACGCGCCCTAAGCCCCCCCCCCCAGCTTTGTGGAAGAGTGCGGACTCAAACTGGGAAACTAGCAGATTAGAGTCCAACACTCTAATCCCAAGACCTAACCGGCTGCCTTTCCTAAAACCTGTAGAGAAACCTGGAAGCATCCCCAGAGACAGCTAGAGAGTCAAGGCCCCTCATTGTTTTTTCCCACCCACCCCCAAAATATTACAGTATCCATCCATCAAAATGGATGGGGTCCTCCATCAAAATTACAGTACGATGGGCCCACGTGATCGGAACCCAACTCACCTGAGTTATCCAGTCGTTAAAAGCCGAGACCCGGGTGAAGACCGAAGGCTTCTGGTAGGTGTTGCAGCCCATTGCAGAACCAAAACTGACAATACCATGGACCTCCCACTTCCCGCTAGAGTTCTTGCAGTTCAGGGGACCACCGGAATCTCCCTGGGAGAAAAAGCACAGCGGATGAGTTCCGATCGAGTGTTTGGATTCTTCTGCCCCTGAGCTGGAAAGGGAGCTCCTCAGGCGATAGGAACATTTGAGGACACATCTATGGCTTGTACTGAGAGCATCTAGAGGGTCATCGGTCTGTGGAATTTGCTGCCAGAAGAGGTGGTCACAGATACCAGCCTGAATGGCTTTAAGGAAGGGTTAGACAAATATATGGACGACAGCTGTATCAATGGCTACTAGAATGGATGCCTAAGTTCATCTTTCAGGCTGGGGGGGGGCAAGCAGGAGACCTCTAAGGCCATTTGCTGGGATTGGAGAGCAGGAGAAGGTTTGCCCTTGCCTGTGCTTGAGATGCCCATGGGCAATTGGTGGGCCACTGTGTGAGACGGGATGCTGGATTAGATGGGCTGTGGCCTGATCCAGCAGGACTCCTCTTACGTTCTTAGGTACATAACAACATTTGGGCTCACAGAGAAGGTGAGAGAGGGGAGGTGTAGAATGCTGGTGAGAGTCACAGGGTGGTCAGAAATTGCCACAGCTCTCTTCTGAGCTCTCACAGCCCCCACCCACCTCACAGGGTGCCTGTTGTGGGGAGAAGAACGGAAGGTTTGTCAGCCACTTTGAGTCCCCTTGAATGGGTGAGGAAAGTGGGGCAGAAAAACCGGCTCTTCTTCAGCGTGGTTTGGTTGTGGTCTGGTAGGGATCAGCTGGGACCTTTCCCTGGCTCTAGGTTCATTGGGGAAGCCACCTTAGAAAGTACATGTACCTGCTGAGGTGCAACAATCCTTTGAACTAGCGGCAGCCATTTTGCCTCACTCTAGGGCCTTGTCAGTGTGTGAGGAGCTGGCCGTGGTGCTGCTAGGACAATGTTGCTTTCCCCCATTCCAGACACCTGGAGAAGGTTTGCCAGCCACAACCTGATCCAGCAGGGCTCCTCTTAGGTTCTTATGGACTAGATGGGCCGTGGCCTGATCCAGCAGGGCTCCTCTTAATTCCCGAAGGACCGTGGTGGATCCTTTCTTAGGTTCTTAATGTCTTAAGAACATTTGCTGGAACTCTATGAACAGGGCAAGCTATGTGCTAAAGTGCAGCTGGTGGGCTACCAGGAAAACTGACTACTGGGCTAGATGGGTCAAAAGTCCAACCCAGTGAGGAACCTCTTAGGTTCTTACACCGTTGAAGGACAACTGCTGGGAGGCTGCAAGCAGCACAAGCTGTGCACTCAAGTTCAGCTGGTGGGCTTCCATACACAACTGGTTGGCCACTGGGAGAACTGGCTACTGAGTTTGCCAATCCAATGAGGCATTCCTTAGGTTCTTATGCTTCTAAAGTCCAGTCCAGCTCCTGGGAGATTGTGAGTGGAGCCCTGGGGTACTCACGTTGCAGCTTGAGATCACGCCGTCGCCACCTGCGCACACCATGTTGCTTTTGACTGTGCTGCCCCACCAGCTGGGCTGGGAGCAGGTGGCATGACTGACCACCAGCAGGCGGCCCTGCTGAAGCACATCTGGGAGAGCACCATTCGCTTGAGGAGCAAAGGAGACAACGATTAATCAGATGTTGCTGCCTTGGGTGGAATAGACTCTTATTCCATAATTGGGGACAGGTGAAAGTTTTGCCCTCAGATGCCCAGAATGAATTAGTGGGCCACTAGTGTGAGACAGGACACTGGACTAGATGGGCTGTGGCCTGATCCAGCAGGGCTCCTCTTAGGTTCTCATGGACTAGATGGACTGTGGCCTGATCCAGCAGGGCTCCTATTAGGTTCTCATGGACTAGATGGGCTGTGGCCTGATCCAGCAGGGCTCCTATTAGGTTCTCATGGACTAGATGGGCTGAGGCCTGATCCAGCAGGGCTCCTCTTAGGTTCTTATGGACTAGATGGGCTGTGGCCTGATCCAGCAGGGCTCCTCTTAGGTTCTCATGGACTAGATGGGCTGTGGCCTGATCCAGCAGGGCTCCTATTAGGTTCTCATGGACTAGATGGGCTGAGGCCTGATCCAGCAGGGCTCCTATTAGGTTCTTATGGACTAGATGGGCTGTGGCCTGATCCAGCAGGGCTCCTCTTAGGTTCTTATGGACTAGATGGACTGTGGCCTGATCCAGCAGGGTTCCTCTTGGGTTCTTATGGACTAGATGGGCTGTGGCCTGATCCAGGAGCAGGGCTCCTCTTAATTCCTGAACGACAGGTAGACCAATGGCTACTAGAATGGATGCCCAGGTTACATCCTCCAGGCTGAGGAGACAGGCAGGAGACCTCTGAAAGCCATTTGTAGGAATTCAAGAGCAGCTGAAGGTTTTGCCTTTGTCTCCAGTTTGAGATGCCCAGAAGCAATTGGTGGGCCACTGGGTGAGACAGAACAATGGAGCAGACACGCTGTGGCCTGGTCCAGCAGGGCCACCACATAGAAGACCTGACTGTGGAACTTTATGGGCCACTCCACCTTTCCTGCAACCGACAGCAAACTCTTTCCTGATGCACACTGAGTGATTCAATAAAAACAAGGAAGCCACGTCTTGGCTGGCCCCTATATACTGCTTTTAACCACAACAGTGGCATGGATGCATCATTACCTGGCTGCCACACCTGGGTCTTGGGTCTAACCAATTCACTTACTCATTAACCTTCCCCATCCTGTGACGTAGCAAGGGTAGTTGGCCGGTAGGATGCTATTGGCTGCTGGAAGGCAGGCTGTCTGAATATTTTCATTTAGGCTGACAGGTGAACTCAGTTTGATGAGAGCAATATCATACCTGGTTTGGACAGAGAGTGAGGAGAAACAGAAATGGGAAAGCTCAGAAGAGAGTGGTCTGCCTTAGCATCCCCCTTGGCAAGGTGGGAAGGTGTAATGCGAATGCAATGGCCACCACCATGATCCTGTAATCCATGGTATTTAGCATGTCTAGAATATTGGATCCGGAATGCAGAAATTTGCCTGTTCAATGCCCAGCCTATCCCCAGAAGCAGGCAATGGTGAACCACTTCTGTATCCTTGCCAAGAAAACTGCATAGAGCTGCCCTTGGAGTCTGGGAGTGGCTGTATCTCAGTGGTGGGGCAAACTGCCTGGAAAGCAGAGGGTTGCCAGTTCAACACCCAGCCTCTCCCCAGGAGCAGGGAATGGTAAACCGCTTCTGTATCTCTGCTAAGAAAACTGCATAGATGTGCTCACACAGTCAACCAGGGGTTAGGCACAACTCAGTGGCACTCAACACCAGCAAGAACAAAGTTGTGTGTCAATGTTACAGAGGAACTCACTGGCCCTTTCCAAATTGGGACTTATTCTGCGTACAAATATCAGTGCAGAATGGGCCTTAAAAATAAGGAAGGCTGATGACCTGGATCCAGAAAACCTAATACTTAGATAAAAATAGGTACCGAATACAGCCACTCTTATTAAATTCTAGCTCTTATTAAATTCTAGCTGTGTTAAAAAGGAAGAAACAGGACATGATGGCTACTTTCTCTCTGTGTATGCGTAGTGTATATATATATTTGCAGACTAAGCAACGGAAAAATATCTGTTACCCATTGGAAACCGAATTTGAATTCCATTTCGAGTGAACCAGGATTTTCTCCGGCGAGATGGCTTTCGCTCCCTTATCACTGGTGAGACTGTGAGCTCCCAGGTAGACACGGTAAGTCCGGGAAGAACTGAAGAGGGGAAAGGGTGGATCATCAGAAGATATGAATAATACAATACATTAATCTCCCTCTGTCTGTATTGTTAGCTATAGGGGGTGTTTCAGTTTTATGGTCTTGGGGGAAGGAAATTTCCTGCCACCTCTTCCTGGATCTTTAACAGTACTTGGTTTTATTACAAACCATGGAAGAGAGCAGGTCCAGTCCATAAGAACCTCAGAGGAGTCCTGCTGGATCAGGGCACAGCCCACCTAGACCATAAGAACCTAAGAGGAACCCTGCTGGATTAGCCCACAGTCCATGAGAAGAACATGAGGAGCCCTGTTGGATCAGGCCACAGTCCATCTATTCCATAAGAACCTAAGAAGAGTCCTGCTGGATTCAGCCACAGTCCATCAGAGGAACATGAGGAGCCCTGCTGGACCAGGCCAGCACACATCTGGCTGAGCATCCTGTCTCACACAGTGGCCCACCAATGGCTCCTGGGAATTGTGAGCAGGAGACAAAGGCAAAACCATCACCTCCTTCAGAGACCTCCTGCCTGTCTCTCCAACCTGGAGGTGGTCACCTGGGCATCCACTCTAGCAGCCATTGATACATCTGTCCTCCATGAATTTGTCTAACCCTTTCTTAAAGCCATTCAGGCTGGTTGCTGTCCCCATGTCTTCTGGTAGTAAATTCCACAGACCAATGACCCTCTGGGTGGGAAAATATTCTCCCCTTGTCTGCCTTAATTCCCCTGCCCATCAGCTCCATAGAGTTCCTTCTGCTTCTAATGCTGTGTGACAGAGAAAATAGACCTTCCCCATCGCCCTTTCACACACCATATGGCTTTAGATACTTCAACCAGGTCCCCTCTTATATGTTGCCTTTCAAGGCTGAATGGGTCCAAACAGACTTGCCACCTGATTTTGCAAGGAAGATGTCCCAGCCCGTCAGTCATTCTGGTTGCCTTTTTCTGCTCCTTTTCCAGTTCCACAGTATCCTTACTGACATGTTGTGTCCAGACTTGAACACAGAGAGGATGGCGCCTTTTACACTGGTACTCAGCTCACCTGATGCAATGGGCAGCGGTCATGACCCAGTTATTAGCGATAAGAGTCCCACCACATGTGTGGTGCCACGTCCCACTGGAAGAATACTGAAGAGAGAGCTGTGGGCGAGGAATGAAGCGCAGACTGAGCTTGCAGGACGCAGCTATAATTCTATTTTTGCCACTGAAATAACATTTTGTGCTCAAGTGTGCCATTATTCCCAAAAAGAACACATACCAAAGAGAGTGGAGAACTCTTTCCGAGGGTAGAGAAACACAACATCCTAGTCCATCAGAAGATGCTAGGAGATTTCTTACCTGCCAAGGCCAGCTGTGAGGTCTGGCTTCATCTCCTCCAACAACCCGAGACAGATTAGGCTGGTAGGCTGGGACCCCGCAGCTGAAGGCTGTTGGAACACATCAGATCAACTCAACTGTTTTGTAGACTCATCAGAGGAAAACAGACAACCCTTCATCAAACCCAACATTTCCATCTCTGTGGTCTTCGGCCAAGCACTTCAGAATCCAGCAATTAACCTCACTGATCCCGCCAACCCCTAACCCGTTCTTCCACTATGAGTGGTTGGTGGAGATGCTACAAAATGCAAATGCCACAAGGGCCTTGAAAGAAACCAGCTTTTGCTAAGACACTCTGAGCCACCCCAGATATGGGAAAGTATTATCCAGGAGATCTTCTATATCGGTCAATTAGAACCCAAAGGCACCTTGTACCAGCCTATAAATAAGGAATAATAATAAGCAAAGGATCATCTAGTGGAGGTGAGGAGTAGTCTAGAATCCAGGCAACTCTTGGTCACAGCTCATTGGGTCTGTGGGTGAAATAGCCTCAGGGGACAGATAATCTAGAGTGGAGCCTCTAAGCTGGTTGGATGGACCACTGGCAACTTCTCCAATAGCTCCTGCAACCAGCCCAGTGCCAGATGTCCTGTTTATGGACCTTTGGGTCACATTGGTGAGGCCAAGATGGAAACTCTGATACCAGAGTTTACATACCTTCTTGTCCAACCTCTTTCCATTGACTCCCAAAACTGGAGAAGGTCAACCATAATAAGCTCTCCTATGTTATGAAGATGTTCTTCCTGTCCCGTTCCCACAACATTCCCAACTTCCAGATCTCTGCACTTTTGAAAATATCTCCCCCATATTACATCTGCCTGGTCTGTAGAACCCCTAGAACAATCTAATTTGACCCACTAATCTTCCTAGAAGGGTATCTGAAGCTCCAATGGTGTCCTTTGCTCCACCATACCCCCATGACCTGGGATTTATAGAACGACCCAGGGAGGAAGGGAAGTCCATGGCCTATCATCAGGCTTCCACAGGCTTCCTCACCCACCACAAGATCACCTCACTTCTCTGTTCAGGTCCACTTGTCGCTTTGCAGGACCAAATCAAAGGTCCACCTGACCCCACAACATTTCTCCCAAACACCCAGATGCTTCGCCCTAGCATCTGACAACTTTGAGATAACACCTATGCCAAGCAGATCTGTTCATATTCACATGAAGGAAACCCTCTCCCTTATTTAGTCAAAACTGGAACTCTACCCCCAGAGGCCAGGGTCAACGTGGCAAGGAGTAATCCAATCATGGCTGAGGTCTTCCCTGGTGGAGAGCCCTCATGCAGATGCTTTATATTCTGTGTGGGAGAAGGAGGGGCAGAGGCAGATGGTGCCTGCACGTGGTGGTGAGTTCAGATCAGAGCTGGTTGCCCACTAGCACCAGGTGTGATGATAGATAGGCTTCCATCTTATTCTTTCTGGAGGCAATGCTGAAGTATCTAAAGATCAGCTGCTTGTTCTCCCATGGTGGAGATTAAAAGGACCTTGGGAACCCAGGAACCCTTGCATATCAGCCTGTATGGAGGCCATTCCTGAAAGGGCTACAGGCCAAAACTCAACATCTCAGGGACACTCACCAGAGCAATTCCACAAACCCTGAGGTGAACCCTGGAGGCTCCCCTCCTGGCTCAACTTGACCTTTGCAACTGGATAATGGGTCATCCAATGGTGAGCCACGCCAGATGAGCATGTGCAGGAATATTCCTAAATTTGTCCAAATTCAGATGTTCAAACTTGAATCGAAAGTTATGATATTCGAGTGATAATATTCAAATGGATATGAATGTTTCTGAACATCTGTATGAATGGTTTGGACATTGGCTAATTCGGGTGTGGAAAAACAGAGCTTTTAATTATGTACCTTAGTTTAATCTGTGCCTTGTTTTTAATACCTGGTTTTAAAGTGTTTTTTTTTTACCTGTGTCTTGTTTTTAATATGGTTTTTAAATGCTGTTTGATCTGTTGTTACCCACCCAGAGACCTTCAGATATGGGGTGGGATAGAAATGGAAATAAATAAATAAATAAATAAATAAATAAATAAATAAATAAATAAATAAATAAATCCACCATGGATCCAGATTGCATTCGACCTGGATTGACAGGTGATAAAAAGTGGATACAGGTTGGATCTGACATTTGCAGAGCACAGATATGTTACTGATACTTATCGGATACGTATTTGTTCATATCAGATACGTATTTGTTCGCTTACAGATACATATTGAATTTTTGTACAATTAAGTACAAATAGATTTGTATTAGGTAGAATTTTACCGCATTTGAATGCGATCTATTCAAACGAATACAGACTTCCAAACATTCATTTCATTTCAAATCAAATGCCCCCAAAATTGAGGTGATGCTGATCATTTTGCAACGTTTCCTAAGCTGCGAAATGTCCCAGTTGGGGTTTCATTTTCTTTCACGCTCTGTTACCCTGGACCGCCAGCTTCATCTCAGCGAATGATCATGAGTTCTGATAAACGCCACCTGGAATGGAAAAGGAAAGTGAATAAATAATGCCTCCCGATGTTGCAAAAGTAGAAATGTCTCCCATTAAGAAGCTCGCATTCTTCCATCTGCAGAATTCCCAGAGGTGTGCAAACACTCGCCTGTTTTCTAATCACTGTGGGGTTCTGCAAGGTTATGTCCATAAGCAACCTTCCTTTTCCTAGATAACAGATGATAGAAAATCACACACAAACTTCTGAAAAACAGAGGTTAGCACATTGCGTTCTGTGGTTCAACTCCAGCCTTCTGTCTACCTTTCAATCAAGAATGGGGAAACCCTGGGTATTGCTGGACTCCAGTTCCCATCAGCCTCAGCATCCAAAGTAGCCAATAGCCATGCCTAATTGAACGCATATTTTACGACTACACGGATACTCAGTTTACACTGGGGTTCCACCAAGGTGTCTGGGAGGACACCATGTGGACCAAATCAATCTATGTAAACCAAGCGACTGAGGGTGTTTTTCCACTGTCACTAAAAGTACCCATTAAGTACCCATTAATGGGTACGAAATGGCATTTTTGTACCCATTAATGGGTACTTAATGGGTACTTCTAGCGGCAGTGGGAAAAGACCCTGACTTCAATGTGTTTGCTGGGTTTGTTAGAGCGGCCCTTTATTCCGTTCGAATTCAAGATCTGTTTTCAAACAGGCAGAGTCTTGGCTTCAGACTTGAATTTTTCAGACTCCCCTGTTCTGTTTGAACCAGTTTGACTCTGAACTGGTTTAGCAGCTTTCTATTGCTGGCGACACCTTCTGGAGAGAATGCCGCGTGCAAATAGTAATAATAATGATTATGCATACTAATGAGGATGACGATAATGATAATAATAATGATAACGATAATAATATATAATATATAATGTGCCCAGAAGCAAGTCGTGGACACTGTGTGAGACAGGATGCGGAGCTAGATGGGCTGTAACCTGATCCTGCAGGGCTCTTCTTAGGTTCTTATTAAGGTCAAGGGATAGGGATAGGGATAGAGTCAGGGTCAAAAGTTAGGGATAGGGTGAAGATCAAGGTGAAGGACCCTAATCCCTATCTCTACCATTGAACTCAAACTCAGACGTATTTTGACTCAAAGGAGCCTGGTGAATCTGCCCAGCCTGCCCACTGCTACTGGAGGGGGCAATATTGGGTTCCAATATGGCATCAGATGCCAGTGGGTGGGGGCAGGCACCCTCAACACCAGACAGGGCCTCCATAACAGTCTCAGTGGGCAGCCTGATGCCTCAACAGAAGCTGCAATATCAAGGGTCTAGGACTGTGCCTAGAAGGTATCTTCACCACCATGTGCAAGCACAGCAGGCCCTTGTGTTAATGTACCATGTCTGGCCACAACAAAGACTTGGCTCAGTGAGCAAGACAATGATCTCAGTGTTGCTCCATGTGAACAAATGAACCCAAGAGGAGCCCTGCTGGGTGAGGTCACAGCCCATCTAGCCCATCATCCTGTCCCACACAGTGGCTCACCAATTGCTTCTGGGCATCTCAAGGAGAAGGCAAGGGCAAAACCTTAGAACATAAGAACATAAGAGAAGCCTTGCTGGATCAGGCCACAGCCCATCTAGTCCAGTATCCTGTCGCACACAGTGGCCCACCAAATGCTCATGGGCATCTCAAACAGAGACAAGGACAAACCTTCTCCTGCTCTCAAGTCCCAGCAGATGGCCTTAGAAGCGCCCCAGTTCCTTCCCCCCCCCAGTTCACCTGCTCTGAACTATCTGCAAATGGCCTCTAGGGCATCCTACTTGAGGAATCCATCCATCCATCCATCCATCCATCCTTCCATCCTTCCATCCATCCATCCATCTGCAAATGGCCCTTAGAGGCATCCTGCTTCTCTCTCCAACCTGGAGAATGTACCTGGGCATCCATTCTAAGTAGCCATTGATACACCTTTCCTCCATGAATTTGCCAACTCTGTCTTCAAGCCATCTAGGCTAGTCACTGTCTCTAGCCCTTCTGCTAGTAAACCCCATTGGCTGAAGATCTTCTGGGTAAAAATAATCTTTCTCTTTGTTGCTCCCAACTTGTGCACTGAGGATTTCATCCCTTTCTGGAGCAGACAAGCCCTTTAGCACCCCCTCCTGCCTCTTTGGTGGGTGGCAAAGTAGAGACAACCCTGCTTGGTTGTGTCATGGTCAGCCAGGAGGAGGACGAGGAGGATGCACTTCCTCAGGTGCAGGAGGAACCTGAGGTGGTTCCAGGACCCAGTTCTGACCTCCCAGCCCCAGTGGAGCCTGGAGTTCAGCAGCCCAGCCTTGCCACAGCAGAAGTGCAAGACTCAGGAGACATAGGGCAGCAGAGCACTGAGGTCCCTAGCTTTAAGCAGAGGAGTGCAGAAAAGGAAGGGTTAAGGCGCTCAAAGAGACTTGCATAGAGGCACTCATTAGTTGATTAGCAGCTGTGATCTGGAACTGCAAGATAAAACACCTGGCAGATGCCTAGGCCTCTTGTCAGAGACTATTTGTTTTCCTTAAGAGAAGGCTGCTGTATCTGACTCCTAGACCCTGACTGCTTAGAATTCCTAGACCTCAGAACGGACCTGTTGACTATTCTTCTGGCTGCCCTGACCTCGGACTGGACTGGCTGTATTGCTCTCCTTAATCCTGAACTTTGGACTTCCTCTTTGGCCTGTGCTGCTGGAGGCAGCTTAGCAAGTACTTTTGCTGAGCAGTCTCTTATCAGCCTTGTGTTTGTTGGGTGTGCTGGCAGCTTTCCAGGACAGGTTGGCCATCAAAGGCTTATTGAATGCCTTTGGTTTCCTTGGGCTAAACAGTAACCTTGTCACTGGATAAAGGTGGTACTAAAACCCAGTACACAGGGTCGAGAAAAGGGACCAAAGTCTATCTGATTTCCAAAGGTCCAAAGATATCAAATCTAAACTTCTTTTCTGAATTGCAATAACAAAGGATATAGGAGTTTGTTGTCCTGGGAATTTCCAGCATCCTGCCAAGTGCCCATCCTTTAATTTCCTTCCTTCCCTCCCTCCCTCCTCCTTCTTCCTCCCTCTTATGTGTGTGTTTGGCTGGTTCCTGGTAGCAGATACACAGGGAAACATGGAGTCACCCATGCTAGCATCACAGGCTGCATTCCCACTTGATTTTTTAAAAATCTGGATTGGACTATTTTAATCCGGATTCAAGACTGAGTGCACATTCTAGCTGTCCCCATTTGCCTGCGGATGGGCTGAATTTGAATACTGCAGTTCCCACTCACCACACAAATCCCCAGCATGGAGAAATAGGATCTTTTCATCTCAACCCCTTGTCCAAACCCTGTAAGCCTGCCCTGCTCAGAATCAGCTGAGCAAAAGAACAGACAGAGGGCAATCACAAAGAAATCACTCTCCCTTTCAGTTTCCCTGCTGTCTGTAAACAGAGGCTGGTGGCTTTTTAAAAAGTTTTCCTTTCCCCTCCTCTTCAATCGCTAGATAAATTTATCTCTTGTAAACGGAGGCTGGTGTTTTTTTAAAGTTTTCCCCTGCAATGCAATCCTTGCTACAAATGTGTATCTGGCAAAGGGAGACTGGTTTTTTTTAAGTTTTCCCCTGCAATGCAATCCTTGCTACAAATGTATCTCTGGCAAAGTGAGACTGGTTTTTTTTTTAAGTTTTCCCCTGCAATGCAATCCTTGCTACAAATGTATCTCTGGCAAACAGAGGCTGGTGTTTCCCTTTCATCTCTCGTAATTGCAGTGGGTTTAGCTTTGTTTCATTTTTAAAAACTTAAGTGGGATTGCAGCCCAGACGTTAAAATACGAAACTCATTCACAAACAGAAAAATAAAAATAAAAATGAATATATGGATTGCAATTTTATTAGGGGAGAAGATGAGACTTGCCAAGGGCGGACAAGTTGGTGAACACAAGACAAAGGAAACCCCCTTTTATTTTTTAAAAACAACTGTGAAATTTTGGAAGAGATGTAAGCAAAATTAGGCAGGAACTTGATAAGCTGGAGTTTAAAAAGATGCAGACACAAGGGAGTGTCTCCGTTGAGCTTTGGCCACGCGGCACTGAAATATCGGCGCATCAATGGCTCAGTTCTCGCTGATTTTCTATGGAGGAAAACAGATGGACAATGGTTAAGATGGCAGCTTGGCAAAATATTAATCTTACTACATATTATTATTATTGTGTTTATCAGCCACTAGTTCTGGAACAAAAAGGTAGCCACTTTGGTTAAGTAACAAGAGCAGTAGGATCTAACCCAAGTGTCGGCCGAGTCTCAAAAGATAGGCCAGTAAAACGGACAATGGAACCCATAGCCCATTTCATCCATAAGAACCTAAGAGGAGCCCTGCTGGATCAGGCCACAGCCCATCTAGTCCAGTATCCTGTCGCACACAGTGGGCTACCAATTGCCCATGGGTATTCTCAAGCAGAGACAAGGACAAACCTTCTTCTGCTCTTGAATCCCAGCAAATGGCCTTAGAAGCATCCTGCTTGTCCCCCCCCCCCAACTGAATGATGTACTTAGGTGGCCATTCTAGCAGCCATTGATGAAAAAGTGTTCCTTACATCATTGATCCAGGAGATGTAAGCAGAGACACGAGTGAAAACAGTTGGTTTCTTCGCTGTGTTGCAACCCAGGCCAGACCCAAAGCTGACAATGCCATGGACTTCCCAACTGTTACCACCTTGGCAGTTCAATGGACCACCAGAGTCCCCCTGAGAGAAGGAAAAAACCAATATATTAGACATTATATATATATATTTTCATAGAGGAAAAAACACAAGCAGGTGCCCTGAGGAGAATAGAAGGAAAGGAGAGGTATTCACACACCTTTTAATCTGGTTTCAGCCCACTTTCAGAGTCAGAGATCACAACAGGAAAGTCTCAGATTATTTTCTTTCAGCATTATCTAAACTCAGGCTGTGGTCACATCCCAGGTTTAATCCAGCTTCAGTCCAGCTTCAGAGCATGAGAACCCATCAGCAAAGTGACCAGTTATTTAACACTGAAAGAAAACAGCTTGACACTTTGCCGATGGGTTCCCTCGCTCTGAAAGTGAACTGAAGCTGGATTAAAACTTCAGTGTGACCACAACCCTCAGAATTCCACCTTTAAACCGTCTTCAGTCCATTTTGAGATCTGGCTGCTCCCACCTTTTCATTTATGTCTGTTTATTTGTGGTCTTTCTATTTAGGAAAGTCCAAATGGAGGGTGGACAGTCCACACACAAAATGGATAGCAATGAAAACGTGGGAGCAGTCAGGTCTGAAGATGGATTCAAGAAGAAGCATTGGTTTGTTACCCCCATTTTTCTCACCCATTTAAGGGGACTCCAAGTGGCTGGCAAAGCGTCTGTTCTTCTCCCCACAACAGAAACCTTGTGAGGTGGGTGGGGCTGTGAGAGTTCAGAAGAGAGCTGTGACTCGCCCAGGGGCACCCAGCTGGCTTCAAGGAGGAGGGCAGAATCAAACCTGGTATTCCCAGATAAGAGTCCGGCTCCTTAACCACTAGACCAAATTGGCTTTAAAGAAGGTTTAAAAGGGAAGGTGTGACCACTGCCTCCGAAAGTGGACTGGAACTAGATTAAAGCTTAGGTCTGAACACAGCCTTGGCGAGGAAAGGGCTGTGTGAGAGAGAGAGAAGGGGAAAGAGAAAGAGAGAGAGAGAGAGAGAGAGAGGCTGACTTACATTGCACCCAGAAACAACCCCATCACCTCCTGCGCACACCATAGTGGTCCGGACGGTGGAACCCCACCAATCTCGCTGGCTGCAGGTCTCATGGTCGACCACAGGTAACAAAGCCTGCTGCAGGTTGTCAGAGATGGGTCCGTTGGCTGTTGAAAGGAAGGTGGAAAGAGAAAGGGAGGTTGAGTCCAGCCTCACAACCCCCTCTCTCTCCAGAGTACGAATGTGCAAGAATTCAATTTTCGGGATACGATTCAAATCGATTCGAATGTTGAAAATTCGATTGTATTCACACTTCATTCGAATCAAAGGCATTCAAATCTATTTGTGCGAATATTCTATTCGTGTTTGGAGATACAAATGTCGACGACATTCCAATGTGTCCATACGCATCTGTGTGCGTCCCGTTTTATCCTGCATGCATCTGTTCTCGTCCTGTACGTATCCATACAAATGCGTGCGGATACGTACGTAATGCGTAAATATCCGTACACAAATTCCCGAATAATTTGTGCGAATGATTCGAAAGGTTTGAAAATTCATCCGATGGTTACATTCGAATTTAGAGGCATTCGATTCAAGTTTGAATGTCTGAATTCAATCGGATTTCGCACACCTCTGTTCCGTAGCACGCTGCCCCTGTCTCAGGCCCCACAGATTTTGGCCACTGGGAGATGGCCGGCTTCTGCGGCCACCAAGAGGGCAGGGGTCCAACTTACTCCAGAGGCGGCCCCATCCGGTGATGTAGCAGGGGAAATCCTGGCTCAGCAGAGCATCGGCTTTGGGGAGGCAAGAAGGCTGGATGGTGTCACTGAACTGCACAGGCTCGGCGAGTTTGATTAAGGCAATGTCGTTGCTGGACAGAGACAGAAGCGGAGGGCGGCGTTGGGGGCTTTTCCTTCTATTTTAAAACCACTCTGATGACACCTGTGCATTCTCAAACCTTACCTTATAGGGATGTGGAGGAATGTATTGCATTCGCACCCAGTTCGAATCGAATATTCAATTCGAATCAAAATTTGAAAATCCATATTTTTGAAAACCCGATTCAAATTGAATGATACGAATGATTCGAATCCGTTTGCATCCCATCTTTGCATTCTGCTTGCATCCCGTTGGCATCCTGTATTATCAGCGCAAATTGACCCGATATTCGGATGCAGAATACGACATCGTATTTGGTCGAATTATTCAAAAATCTCCATCAGATTTTCCAAAACCCTTGTCTCTGATCCGTCCCTCTGAAACCACTTTCCCCATGATCAGAACCTATGAAGGCACAAAATCCAGGCCAACTCAACTCCAAGGGGGGATTCAGGAATAAAACTGGAAGGTATCCCAGAATTAGATGGGAGTCCACTTTGTTCCTCTGTTTTATGACCTACCTTAGTAAGAAACCCAGAGTGTGGGGTATTTCCTGGATCTCCGTTCCTCAGCCATGGCTTCCTGATGTTCATTGAATCATAGAACTTTCACCATCAACTGAGTAATGCCTTAAGAGTTTGAGCTCAGTCCCAAAAACCAGAGGAAAATCCGTGACCTTCCACGGATGTTCTTTGAATCACCCAGCCTTCTGGACACAGAGGGACTTACACAATCAACCAGGAGTTCCATTTCTCATGAACTATCAGCTTCTCGACACCCACGGCCACGGACCCAGCCTCTTCCTCTTCTAGATTTTGCTTGCCCAGGACAACCCGGTAAGTCAGGCTGGAGCTGGAGAAACGAGACGTGAAACACAAGGCAGGATGGACACGTTGCTCTTGGAAAGACCACCGGGCGACAGGCAGAAATGTTCTTAGCCCCAGGATTATCCAAACACCAGGTAGATCAGAATGGAGAGGGATAGTTCGGAGAGGAATCGGGAGGATGTTTTGGTTCTAATACCTTGGAATTATACAGTGCCTGAAAAGGTCTCAAAGAGGGAAAGCACTTCCCAGAAGGTCATGTTGCTGGCGGAATATCCTGGTTCTGTCTGAGCTTACCTGATACAATGGGCTGCTGTCAACACCCAGTTAGAGGCAATGAGTGTCCCGCCACAGGTGTGAGCCCAGGCACCATTTTTGCTGTATTGGAGAGAGATCTAGACACAACCACAAAGGCAAAGGGTTAATTTGCAGGGGTGGTCATCAAGCCATCCCACCCTGACATCCATCCAAGTGTAGGCAAGTGAAGCGGAGTCAAAAACTATGGAACCTCCATAATATTCCTCTTCACAGCTGGACCTTCTGAACCCCTGGATTTTTCTGCAAGTTCCTGGTGGCAGGACGTTCCACAGGCCTACTAGGTCTAGGATTTCGTGGTGTTGTTAGCAAAAGCAGAAGTTCTGCTCACCACCAAAAGGATGGGAAAGACGTGCGTTTTACCTGCCAAGGCCAGCTGTGAGGTTTCGCATCTTCGCCACCAACAACACGGGAAACGATGGGAGGATATTTAGGGTTCCCACAACCATGGGCTGGAAAATATGACAGGCACAGAAGGAGTGAGGAAGGAAGAATAAGGGAGCCAGGAGTGTAGACAGAGAAAACACAAACATGAGCCACCAGAATGAAATATGGACGTGCATTATGAGGGGGTTGAAAGGTAATGTGGTCATCTGCTCCTTAGACAAGTTCCCAAGTATTGTAGATGCAGCAGGAGTTCATTGATTTCTTCCACAGTGGTGGCAATGAGGTTGACAGAGGACGCTCTGCTTAGAAACAAGACCTCTCTTGCCTTCATCTTCTGCTTGAGATGCCAGGAGAGATGCTGGACTTGATGGTCTGTGGCCTGATCCAGCAGGACTCCTCTTAATTCATGGAGAACAGGTGTATCAATAACTACTAGAATAGATGGCTAGGTACTGACTCCAGGTTGGAGACAGAAGCAGGAGGCCGCTGAAGGCCATTTGCAGGGAGCTGAGAGTAGGGGCGTGTTCCCACCTACGACCAATCTGGATTATTCTGGTCTGAGTAAAGGTGCGGGCGAGAGTTTCCAGCAGGGAACAGCACTGAATGCGCATTGGGCTGTTCTGAGTACCAGACCTGCAAGTGCGCAGAAGCAGATGAGTGCATTTTTAAAAAGGTGTGGTGCAGCACCTTTGGAGAGGACAGAAGCTGATGCCACCACCACTGCTGGGCTGCCCTTTATTTGGCCAAGCCTCCTGGCATCCACCCACCCCGTCTACTCAGCCTTTTCTGAACAGCCTCATTACCCCCACCCAAAGGCAGTTCACGGAGGCAGTTAAAGAAAGCCCACCTTTCCCAATGAAAATGCCCATCTTGGAAGGCTTTAGTTTGGTTACTGGCAGAAAAGTCCTGTTTCAACAGGGTCCCGTTCCCCCCCCCCCACACATTTCTGCAGGCTGGTGCTCAGAAAATCTGGGCAAAAGGAAGCAGAATGGGAACAGGGTTTGTCAGATTCGGATTACTGGCCAATATAATGGGAACCCTGGTTCCCGAGTTCAAATCTAGTCTAGATTTTAGTCCCTTTGGGAACGCAGCCTAGGTGAAGGTTTTGCCTTCATCTTCTGTTTGAGATGCCCAGAAGCAACAGGTGGCCACTGTGTGGGACAGGATGCTGGACTAGGGCTGTGGCCTGATCCAGCAGGGCTCATCTTAATTCGTGGAGGATAGTCGCATCAATAACTCCTGGGTATCACCTCCAGGTTGGAGAGATAAAATGGATGTCTCTAAAGGCCATTTGCAGGGATTGCCTTTCTCTTCCCACCTGAGATGCCCAGGAGCAATTGGTGGGACCAAAAAGGTGACCCTCTACATTCAGTTCATGTCTAAGGTCAGTTTCCAAGCAGAGAGCCTAAAGCTTAATTCCAACCCAGCGCAACCAGAAGTACTTGCCAAAGCCCAGGAGGAATGTCACGAAGACCAGCTTGAACATGGTGGCAACAGAGAGGGTCGGAGGCATAGGCCAGGAGGACTGCCAATTTATAGGCCAAGCCGGACTTGACCCATAGCCAACACGCATGCAATCAAACAAGAGACTGATAACACGCATTATCTAACCTTGCTAAGCTATCACTTTGCAAATAGGAATTTCTGGAGAAAATAAGGACGGCCGGGGTTTCTCTTTAGAGGCCTTGACCTGATGTCACACGTGGCACCTTTCTGCTTTTGGATGTAAGTATGGAAAAGAAGGAGGAGGAGGAGTTGGCTTTTCTACCCTGCTTTTCTCACCCATTCAAGGGGACTCAAAGAGGGTGGCAAATCTTCTGTTCTTCTCCCCACAACACACACCCTGTGTTGGTGGGGCTGTGAGAGCTCAGGAGAGAGCTGTGACTAGCCCAAGGTCACCCAGGTGGCTTTGTGGAGGAGGGCAGAATCAAACCCAGTATTCCCAGATAAGACTCCCGCTCCTTAACCACTAGACCAAACTGGGGACCAATCCAGGGTGCGGTGGGGCATGCCCCCCAACTAAGGATATGCACAAATGTTCTAAACATTCAAAATTCAATCGAATGTGGACGTTCAAATGTGAATTGAATATCACATTTGTATTTAAGCATTTGGACAAATTTCAAATGTTCCAAAACATTCATTTGAATGATTCTAGTCATTCAAATGTACAACCAGTTGCATTTCTGGCTGATAAGAGGAGCTTTGGGTAAGCTAAGTATTTCTTCACTCAGAGGGTCATTGGTCTATGGACGATGTGGTGGCAGCAGCCAGCCTAGATGGCTTAAAGTAAAGGGCAGACAAATTTATGGATAACAGATGTATCAGTGGCTACTAGGATGGATGCCTAAGGACATCTTCCAGGCCGTGGGGATAGGCAGGATGCTTCTAAGGCCATTTGCTGGGGTTCAAGAGCAGGGGAAGGTTTGGCTCTGGTGGGCCACTGTGTGCAACAGGATGCTGGACTAGATGGGCTGTGGCCTGATCCAGCGGGGCTCCTCTTAGGTTCTTATGGACTAGATGGGCTGTGGCCTGATCCAGCAGGGCTCCTCTTAGGTTCTTATGGACTAGATGGGCTATGGCCTGATCCAGCAGGGCTCCTCTTAGGTTCTTAAGGACTAGATGGGCTGTGGCCTGATCCAGCAAGGCTCCTAGGTTCCTAGGTTCCCTCATGGCAAATGTGAATGGTCCTCCTGTACCTGGAGTTCACCAGCCTAATAAGGGAAGTGCAGAAGGGATTCTGCTTTTGTCTTCTGCTTGAGATGCCCAGATCTATTGGTGGGCCAATGTGTGAGACAGGATGATTGACTAAATGGGTTCTGGCATGCTCCAGCAGGGCTTCTCTTAAACGAGTGTAAGGCAAACAGCCCCACATCCAAGCAAGGAAATGCTGAATGAAAAGGAGGCACCTGCCAAATATCCAAGAGGAGAGCATTCCAGAATGTAGGGGCCACCAGAGAGAAGTCCGTGCTATACAGAGCGGTAAAGCAAGTACCTTCCAATTGCTACACATACAGTAAGACCTCCCTGGATATCTTCACAGTCTGGGGGCAAATGGATTGGGAAGCTAGAGGGAATCCATGACACCATGCAGAGCCCTGAATTTTCCATGGTGTTATTTTTTTTTTCCAGAGAACAGCTGTTGCCTTCCCAAGAGGCAAACAAACAGATACTGAAGGCCACAGTTTCTGTGCCCTAGAAGTGTATAACCAGCTGCCAGTACTTAAGACCCTTATATTAAGCTCACAAATATCTGAGGCTGCTAAAGCACTTCGCCTTGCTTATAGGCAGGGTGTGTGCTACAGATCCACCAACAGAAATGTGCAAAGTTGCATGTTTAAAGTCCCATCAGTTTGCACCATGAGGCCTATTCACTAAAGGTGCATTCCCGTAAAAGATTAAATGTGAAGCCAGACTGTTTTCAGGATCATGTGATCCCATTTAATTTTTTATTTCTGGACTTTATGAGGACTATACTGCTAAAATCCACAGAAAAAAGGTTCTTGGGAAAACTGTTTTCGATCCCATTTCGGCAGTTAGCCCTTTCCCCCCCCTCCCAATGGGAACACTATCGGACTGCCTTTTGGGCTGCCCCCCCCCATCCTTCTGGCCGATGCCTGGCACCGATTGGTGGGATTTCTAATTTGGGAAGGTCTGCCCCTTGTCCTTCCCACCCCTGCAATGCTAGAGTCCCGGAGATCAAAAAGCGTTGGATCTTTGAACAGTGTTGGATCTTTCCCCTTTCTGTGAATGCCACTGTAATAGAGATACATTACATTGTAACAGCAATCAGCAGAGGAAATCATTTTTTAGCCCATCCTGAGCAGCTCATTCAAAGCAAAGGAGGAGGAAGGAAACCCCCTCTTCTCTCTTTGAACCTGTGCAGGAACCATGAATTTCTGTTCTCCTCCCACCCCTTGCTGATTTGAAAGGGAGAGATCGCTTTGCGCTGTCTGTTCTTTTGCTCAGCTGATTCTGTGCAAAGCTGCTGCCTTCCTGGTAACATAGTGAATGGAGGGAGTGTCCAATTTGAAAGGGCGAGTGTTCACTTTGCCCTGTCTGTTCTTTTGCTCAGCTGAATCTGCAATAGCTGCTGCCTTCCCGGTAACATAGTCAATGGAGGGAATGTCTGATTTGAGAGAGTGATCGCCCTGTCTGTTCTTTCGCTCAGCTGATTCTGAGTAGGGCAGGCTTACTAGGGGCAGAGATGAAAAAATCCAGTTTCTCCATGCTGGGGATTTGGGCAGTTTGAATGGGAACTGCAGTATTTGAACTGAGCCTACATTATCGTCAAGCAAATGGGAACAGCCAGAATGTGCAATCAGTTCTGAATCCGGATTAAAATAGTCCAATCTGGATTAAAATAATCAAGTGGGAATGTGGCCTAATTGTTGATTAGGTGTGGAGCACTAAATCAGGCTCCACACCTTTACCAGCATTAACTAAAAGCTTACTTGAAGTGTCCAGCAGTGTGACCATTAGCTCTTCTTCCAGTTCCCTGCGGTCAGTGGTGTTGGCGGCTGTGATTGATTGGGTACTTAATGGGTACTTCTAGTGACAGTGTGAAAACGGAAAGGTCCATGGTCTCTCCTCATATGCTGAGCAAAAACTTTTTAAGCACTCTTTTTGGGAGCTTTTGCTGCAGCAGTGAAAAGATTTAATAGGATGCATTTAATGCCAGACTTTAATGCCAGGATAGTAGCAGCAGAAGAAGTAGTTCTGGACACTGCAAAGCTGAATATGAAATATAGTTGTTGTTTTTAATAGATTCTGGTTCAAAAAATAAAATAAAATCATACCTAAAATGGAGCTGCTTTTGGAAATCAAAGGCAAAAACAAAGAAAAACAGTAAGAACGTGCAAGAGAGTTAATGTCATGACGTCCCTCCCCAAATGTTTACCCCGATACCACATATCCAAAGTTGCAAGATGAAAAAAATACACAAAGCCTTCTCTATATCCATCACTGAGACTTTTGTTTTCTTGTTTGCTTTTTATCGAAGCATAAAACAGAACAATGAAAGAATTCATACAGGGAGAAGGAGAGAGAGAAAGAAAGGATGGGGTTCCTTTTTGTTGCTTTTAAGGTTAGGATATGGTAACAAAATATATATGTAACAAAATATAATGTTAACTCTCTGACTTTTTAAAGCTAATCTTTCTTTCGGGAAGGTCATTCCGCAGAAGGTATCCATTTCTTCCTCCTCTGGCAAATCTCAAAATAATGAGTCTGTCCTCAGGTTGCCATGTGTCCAGAAACAAAGCCCTCATCTGCTCCTGGGCCTATAAATAGATAGGCACAGTAAAGGTGGGATTTCATAAGACGCAAACCTTTTGGGGGTTTCAGGTAGACCAAGAATTATCTGATACAGCAGTCCTTTAATATTGGTGAGTTTAGATTGTGCAAGTCTGTGTCTGCATTACCTAAAAATGCCCATGGTCTGAATATCTCATACACAAACACATCTGCACATTTTCTGAACCAGAAACGGTGTGAGAAAAGGCAGGGACAGTCCAAAACCTGTTGGGGTGATTCTACATGGGGCTGTTCTTTTCCCTTTCTCACCAATTTAAGGGGATTCAAAGCAGCTGACAAACCTTCTGTTCTTCTCCCCACAACAGACACCCTGTGAGGTAGGTGGGGCTGTGAGAGCTCAGAAGAGAGCTGTGACTTGCCCAAGGTCACCCAGCTGGCTTCATGGGGGAGGGCGGAATCGAATCCAGTATTCCCAGATAAGAGTCCGGCTCCCTAACCACTAGACCAAACAGGCAATAGACTATATCTGTGATTTAGATATAAGTTTGTGATTTTACCATGGGATCCTTCCAGACTTTTCCTGGTTTCTATCTTGTGTTGAGCTGTTTTATTAAGGTATTACATTGTGAATTTGTCATATGCTAAATAGATAATTCTTTCAGTTCATAAATTTGAAGTTTGCAATAGATTCAGGGGTCTCTGCAACCCTTGCAAAGAATAAGAAAGATTGTTTTCATGAGATATGGCTAGGTTTATAAATGGCTCTTGCACATGAACCTTTAGATAGGAACAGATGGTCAAGGAACAAAACTCACCCTCTCTGTTTTATTTCCAAAGGTCACTTTTGACATTTCCCACCAAACATGCTAAAGGCAATTTGTGGCGCCCTGAAGCCTTGTCCAAAAAGTCTCTGTTGGCCAATGCTTGGCCAAAATGGAAGCTTTGTGGTGCGGGAGAGATGTGCAGGGGAGGGGTTCTTAGCCATGGCTCTCCATGAGCAAGAAGCATAGAAAGCACATGGCTTGCACAGTGTCCGGAGGAACAGCCCTGTCTTGCGCCTTACAGAACGCCAACTACTGAGATGAGCAGCAACTAAAACCCTTCCTTCTTTTAAAGATCACAGTGCATGCAGAAAGAAGCAAACATCTGGAAAGACACAGACATTTAAAAGCACTTAAAGGTCTTTCCTTGGCTTCTACATTCAAAACATATCAGGGTACTCGGAGGACTATGGGGTTGCATTCACACCTAAGTTTCAATCCAGTTCCAGTCCACTTTGAGAGTGAGAAAACACATTAGTTTGGTCTAGTGGTTAGGAAGCTGGAGTCTTGTCTGGGAATACTGGGTTTGATTCCGCCCTCCTCCATGAAGCCACCTGGGTGACCTTGGGCTAGTCACAGCTCTCTTCTGAACTCTCACAGCCCCACCTGCTTCACTGGGTGTCTTTTGCAGGGAGAAGAACAAAAGGTTTATCAGCCACTTTGAGTCCCCTTAAATGGGTGAGAAAAGCAGGGTAGAAAAGCCAACTCTTCTTCTTCTTCGTTAACAAAGGGACTAGTGATTTTCTAATCCAAACATGGCTTTTCTGAGGTATACAATGCCTAAAGAAAACAGCTTGTCATTTTGCTGATGTGTTCTTTCACTCCCAAAGTAGACTGAAACTGGATTAAAACTTAGGTGTGAATGAGTGCCAGGAGTTTTCTGGAACTACCTTCGTAGTTCTCAGTGGACTTGCACAGAACTGCTCAAATTACATTTACTTATATAACCATTAGTCTAAGGGTTCTGTTTAGGATCACAGCATAGTTTCATCACTTGGGTTATTGCCCAGACAGGAACACAGACATGTGCGCAAATGTATCACACTGGAAACATGCTCTTCCAGCATCATGAAGATGCCCTACTTCCACCCCTCAAGTCTGCCAAAAACCAGAGGAGATAAGGTAGAAGTTCTCTGGGGGGATATGAATCATGAACGTATAGATCTCCAGATCCTGGTTCAACCTCCTGGCTACTCCCTGGAACAGACAACTGTCAGGAAATTTGCTTGGGTCTGTCCATGAAGTCCTCAAGAATTGCCCCAAGGGTGTTTTGGTCGGATCTGTCTGATGACCAACCACAACTTCAAAGTGATCCACCTCCAGACATTTACCCGGCCCGGGAGAGTCATACCTTTGAGCGCCTCTCAAAGAACTCAGGTTTTCAAACTCTGGGGCTTATGGCAACAACTGGAATTGTCAGAGGAGGCTATGAAGACCCTCCAAGGCCATGGGGGGGCAGTGAATTCAGGTCTAGAACTTCTGACATTTATGTGTGACCTTTAATGTTCTCTGGTGTGATGGTGGCATAAGGCAAGGAGGACATCTACCAGCAGGGAGAGGGATCTATCTAGATGTTCTGGAGGCCAACCTACCTTCAGATCTGTGCTAGCTCAGGTTGGTTGCAGTTAATTATGGAACCCTAGAGTGGGAAGGGACCTCCAGGGTCACCGAGTTAAGGCCCCTTGACATTCTAAGGAATATTAAGCTGAAGAAAGGTGGAAATATTGCCGGCTGATGCCAGGAGGCCCAACTTTGGCAAAGACTGATTCCAGTTTTGTAAGTACAAAGAAAAAAATGGGAACACTAATAATTGACTACCAAGTGCAGTTCCCCTTTCTGCCCTCTGGGGGGAGGCAGTGAAACACTTTACCTGTATGTGGACAGTTTCAGGTAACTTCAGAATCACAACCAGGGTTATTTATTTAAGAATTTATAACCTATTTGAGTTCAAATGTCCACATTCGATTGAATTTTGCATTTTTAGAATCCCTAGCATAAACTGAAATCACTGTGTTCAGTTTGCCATTGAACCAAACACCCGTTTGCTGAGTTTGGAAGCAAACCGGTTCATTGAACGGGTGTTTGCATTCAATTTTGAACTGGCTTGAAAACCAGGAACACTTTTCCCCCACTGAAAATAAGCTCTTTTCAAGGGCAACAACGCAGCAAATGCAAACTATTCTATTGAATAGTTCAATACTTGCAGTGGGAGAACAGGTTTGGATCGATCAAATTCTTCTGATATCCAAACCAAATATTCGGCTCAATGCGAACCTTCACAAACGAGCTGGTTTCCTGCAAACCACAATCTAACTGAACCGGCTCGGCATGTCTCCAAATGGATATCCCACCCTACTTGTGTGGTTCGTGTTCTCCTTACTGTACTATTTTGACTATATTTCAAGCAAAAAGAACTTCAGAGTAACTAATTAAAGCTCTGTTTGAGGAAGAGATTGCCTACGCCAGAGCGGCCATCTTGCCAGGGGCCGTATCTGGCTCCGCACGGGCCACAGACACGGAGCTCACCGAATTGGCCGGGTTATGAAATGATCCACAAGTCGAATGTGCAAAAGTTGGGCTCAGGGCACCCTAAGCAGCAGTTTACAAGGGTTAGAGGACTCGCAGAAGACACGGAACAAGCCGATGGGAACACGGACGAGGCTGTGACCTGTGACCCTTGCCTCTGATATTTACACTGGGTGAGCGCGACAACACATTACACATTGACCGTTTTTTGTTCACAGCACAAGCCCTGGATGGCTGAAGATTCAAATGCAACACTGTTTTGTTTCCCCCTACGCCAGTCCATGTGCACACAAAAACCATCTGAGATTGCCAAATGACCAGGAAAGCTCCGCCGGGGTCCGCTCTTGTGCCTTAACGACCGCCACTTGATCTGCGGAACACGGGGGGGCCTCGCACTCCTGCAATATTGGGTGGAAACCTTGTGAATTTCAGATCAAGCAGCTGTTTAAGGCTCAAAGGATGGGAAGCCCAGAATTCCTGGCATTTTTGCATCACTCCCTGTTGGCTAGAGGACATTTCCGGGACTGGGTGGGCTGTGGGCATCTCTGCCACGGCCACCACCACCACCACCATCATCAACGCTCCGGCCTGCCCTATCACTGTTTGAACGCCGACTGAAGCTCCTTGAAGGCCGCTTTCCGCTGCTTCATCTCCTCCACCTGTCTCCGTTTCTCCTCCTGCTCAGCCTTGATCTCCTCTTCGAAGCGGCTCGTCACGTTCATGGCTTGGACCTGCAAGAGGAGAAGCGCCCTGTTGGGTTCTGGGAAAGCGATGCCGTCTGTGGCCAAGCACGGGTCACAAGAGATGGGTAGGGCTCAGTATGGGGCTGGCACCTGCCAGGGCAAGGTGAGTTGAGAACGTCCCTCACAAAGCACTGGGGATTAGGGGATATGGCTGCCACATCCATTTGCAGGAAGTGGAGAGCAGGTGAAGGTTTTTGCCTTTGCCCTCTGCTTGAGATGCCCAGCAGCAATTGGTGGACGACCTTGTGATACTTGGATAGATAGGCTGTGGCCTGATCCAGCAGGGCTCCTCTTAAGGTCTTATGTTGCAACCTCTGAGCCCATTGCTTTGTTTCAGGAAGCTCCAACCTCCTGTTGCTTTTGCAAAGGTGGCCAAACGGGCGAGAGATTGGGTCCCGTACCCCCACCACCCCAGCGAGGACCCTCTTGCCCTCCTTACTTTGGCCTCAAAAAAGCTTTTGGCTCCTTTGACGCCCTCCGTTGAGACATCAATCTCCGACAGGCGGGCTAAGGCATGAAGGCCGCTGTCTTCTTCTAGCTCACCCGCAGCGGCTTTGCGGAAGATGAGAAGGAACTGGGGTGGGAAGAGGAGAGAATAAGTGGAGATCGTTGAGAGTTACGTCGCGACACCACAGACCCACACAGACCAGGGAGAGACAGCAAGAAGCAGTAAACACCTCCCTGCTTATCACACTTTGCTATATAGACATAACAGTGCTATTTCTGTGTGAGACAACAGGTTAGAGCCATGAGAACCTTCATTGTTTATCCATAACCACTGGGTCAACCATGTATGGGCGTACAGCAATACAACCCACTTCCTGGTGACATCATGAGTCTCACCCAAAAATGATTTGCTTCTATGCATCCATTTTATGCTCTATGCCTTATTCCTTCCTTCCTGCTGACTGTTGCAATTATATTAGTCTTAGCTTTGATCATGTTCAGCTCTAAGCATGTTCAGTTAGGCAGCAATTATGTTAGACTAAGGTGCAACTACGTAGCCAGTTAGGCTGAGTGATATTAGGCTTGTAACAGCCGAGAAGTTGCTAGTTGCAACAGTATATTCACCTTAGATTAAGTTGTATATTTGCATTTATTTCATTTATGCATGCAACTAATGTTTACTTACTTGTGCAACTAACTTACTTGCACACATTAAGAATAAAGTATCTTCTGCTTGGAATGTGTCATGTCTCCATTGATCTGACTGTGACTTCAGAGGAAGAATCACATTACGCTCTCCCAACTGCTGAATGCAGTCTCTGCTACATTTATATCAATATCCGCGTCTTATCAAGATAATCTCAACCATTTGTAACATTAGTCGGAATCTGGACATTCTCAACATATGTATTTATTACATTCATGAACTTGGGGAAGAAGAAGAGGAAGAGTTGGCTTATCTAGCCTGCTTTTCTCACCCACTTAAGGGGACTCAAAGCGGCTGACAAAACTTCTGTTCTTCTCCCCACACCAAACACCCTGTGAGGTAGGTGGGGCTGTAGTGCTGTGTCTAGCCCAAGGGCACCCAGCTGGCTTCATGGAGGAGTGCGGAATCAAACCCAGTGTTCCCAGGTAAAAATCTGGCTCCCGAACCACTAGACCAAACTGGCACATAGTTGTTTAAAAACAAAATTACATTACTCTGCTTGCTCCTGAGGGCCAGGGGAGATTTTTAATTTGCAGGGTCTGTGTGTGTGTGATTGTCCAACATGAATAGTCAGACCAAATGGCTTAAGTGACTTGTTACCCAGAATGCCTTTGGGCAAGACAAGAGGCATGCTTTAGAGAGAACCTTCCCAACTTCATTTTCCCCCCATTTTTTAATTCTTTCTTTTTTGATCCAGCGCGAATTAATTTACCTCCCGGAAGCTGAGTTTCCCGTCAAAGTCTTCATCTACCTCCTTGATCATGTTCTTCAAACCCAGGTGGGTTTGGGGGGCCCCCATTTTCTCCATCATCAACTTCAGTTCCATCAGGTCAATGAAACCGTCTTTCCCCGCATCGTTCCTGGGAGGGAAAAAAAAGGAGCAAGAATAAAGCATAGCCAAAATACAATACAAAATACAAAAATCACACCAGGCTGCCTCCTTCCCAGTGAGCCGCAACCCTTTCCATCAGAGAGTTAGTTTTTTTTTTAATAACGATCAGCTTCTTATTGTGAGTCTGTGTCCCACAATATTTACTAATCTAGTGATCAAGGAGCAGGACTCTTATCTGGGAATACCGGGTTCGATTCTGCCCTCCCCCATGAAGCCAGCTGGGTGACCTTGGGCTAGTCACAGCTCTCTTCTGAGCTTTCAAGGCTCCGCCTGCCTCACAGGGTGTCTGTTGTGGGGAGAATAGAAGGTTTATCAGCTGCTTTGAGTCCCCATAAATGGGTGAGAAAAGTGAGGTAGAAAAGCCAACTCTTCTTCTTCTTCTTCTTCATTTGCATTTTTACCCTGCTCTATACCTGGAGGCCTCAGGGCAAGTTAAGCAAATAGAAGCAAAATAGAAAATGAGCATATGAAAAACAGGAAGATGCTTAAAAAATGACTGAATGAGGGAAGGGGAAGAGGAAGAGGTTTCCTGGTATCAGTCGAAGGCCAGGGTTAGAGATGATGTGGTAAGTCTGATTTGCATTCAAATGTTCAGTCAAACAGTTCATGTTCATGAATGCTCGCTGCGAACCGAACATGCAGTTATTCAACTGATCAGCAATTTGCTCCAACCAAACCAGCCTCCCACTCACAAACACTAACAATCTGACTGAACAGTTTAGGTCTGTTGTGTCCTTTCCCTTGGAAAGGGCTTTTCAGTAGAATTGGAATCGAACGTGATTCGATTGAACCAAACAGGCAGGTGTTCAGTTCAAAGGCAAACCAAACATACTTTCTTACGTGGGCACAAAAGTGTTTTTCAAACAGGGAGACTATTCCACAGTCTGGGAAATAGGCCTAAAATGAGTTTTCTGCATAATAAAGCCACTCAGTTTTTAAAGTGTTTTTCCTTTGGTTGTGAAGTTATAGATTAACAGATGAGATGATTCACAGGCAAAGCTCCGCCGCACTTCCTTTTAACGTCTCTGTGGCCTGATTTTGCAACCTGGTATTGTCAGCGGTTGCATTTTATGTTCCAGTTTAGAGCCTAGCTAAACATTCAGATTCACCAGAAAGGTTGTGATTATCCCCTAATATTTTGTTGATTAACGGGTGGGAAAGAACTTCTGGTGAGAATCATTTGAATATTCCATGTTTATTTATTTTCTGATCTTTTCTTGTGTGCTTCATAACAGAATATAACATAAGAACCTAAGAGGATCCAGGTAGGATCAGGCCACAACCCATCTAGTCCAACATCCTGTCTCACGCAGCGTCCCACCAATTGCTTCTGGGCATTATGTCTGGTGATAAGGCAGCAGGATTCTTATCTGGGAATACCGGGTTTGATTTCGCACTCCTCCATGAAGCCAGCTGGGTGACCTTGGGCAAGTCACAGCTCTCTTCTGAGCTCTCACAGCCCCATCTACCTCACAGGGTCTACTGTTGTGAGTTGAAGAACAGAAGCTTTGTGAGCTGCTTTGAGTCCCCTTAAATGGGTGAGAAAAGTGGGGTAGAAAAGCCAACTCTTCTTCTTCTTCTAGCAGAAGATAAGGGCAAAACCTTCACGTATTCTCTAATCCCAGCAAGTGGCCTTACAGGTACCTGCCTGTCTCTACAGCCTAGATGAAGTACCTAGGCATCCATTACAGTAGCCATAGATATACCCGACCATGAATTAACAGAATCCCTGCTGGATTGGGCCACAGCCCTTCTAGTCTATCACACAGTGGCCCACCAATTGCTTCTGGGCATCTCAAGCAGAAGATGAAGGCAAAACCTTCATCTGCTCTCAAATCCCTGCAAATGGCCTTGAGAGGCTTCCTGCCTGCCTCTCCCACCTACAGGGAGCACCCGGGCATTCATTCTAGTAGATACTGATGCTCTGGACGTGTGTGAACGTGCCCAACCCTTTATTAAAGCCATGTAAGATGTTTGACGTCACCACCTTCAACATTTGGCCACACAGCCCTCCATCCCCTCCCTGATCCTTCAAATTCCCCTTGAACTGAACAGAGGCAAAGTTGGTGAACTGCACATCTCCCTGTGGTTTAGTGTCAGAAGTTTACAAAATCCCTCCAAACAAAATTTTCCAAGAACAGGTCCAGCTCCTCCATCCATTCCTTCAGCTAAAGTTCAAATATGAAACGTTCAGCCTCTTTAAGCAACACTGAACGGGTGTGAATTCTTTACACTCTGGGAACCAAACATTCTTATCAGAAAGTCCCAGAGATTTCAGAAGCAATGAAAGGACAAAGGTAGGCAGATCCAGGCTGTGGGTAGGGCCAGTCCTGTTTTGCTTCAACCTAAAGCAAAAGAACCTAAGGGGAGCCCTGCTGGATCAGGCCACAGCCCATCTGGTCCATAAGAACCTAAGAGGAGCCCTGCTGGATCAGGCCACAGCCCATCTAGTGCAGAAGAACCTAAGAGGAGCCCTGCTGGATCAGGCCACAGCCCATCTAGTCCAGAAGAACCAAGGAGGAGCCCTGCTGGATCAGGCCACAGCCCATCTAGTCCATAAGAACCTAAGAGGAGCCCTCCTGGATCAGGCCACGACCCATCTAGTCCATAAGAACCTCAGAGGAGCCCTGCTGGATCAGGCCACAGGCCATCTCGTCCATAAGGACCTAAGAGGAGCCCTGCTGGATCAGGCCACAGCCCATCTAGTCCATAAGAAGCCAAGAGGAGCCCTACGGGATAAAGCCACAGCCCATCTAGTCCATAAGAACCTAAGAGGAGCCCTGCTGGATGAGGCCACAGCCCATCTAGTCCATTAGAACCTCAGAGGAGCCCTGCTGGATCAGGCCACAGCCCATCTAGTCCATAAGTACCTAAGAAGAGCCCTGCTGGATCAGGCCACAGCCCACCTAGTCCAGCATCCTGTCGCACACGGTGACCTACTAGTTGCTTCTGTGTATCTGTGTGCATTTGCACTGATAGTACAGGATGAAAACAGGATGCATACAGGATAAAACGAGATAAGTACAAAATGCCTACGGATACTTATAACCCATACGAACGTTGTCAACATTCATATCTTCAGATCTGAATCTAACATTCAAACAAACAATTTCAAATGTATTTGATTCTAACCTGACTTGGATTTTAAACATTCGAATCAAACCAGATGTTTGGATATTCGATTCAACTCGAATTCTAATGCAAAAAAAAAAAAAAAAATTGTGTACATCCCTAATGAAGTCTATTGAGTTGAAAACTAACCAGGCCGAGCGTTCTGTTTCAGATTCCAGCAATCATGGTTTATGGAAAAGGGCAGATCGCGATGACAAGTAAAAATCTAGCAGCCATGTGTAATTGGAAGCACTCAGAGTGGGTTTTCAAACCACTCGAATTAACCTCAAGCTGTTCAATGAACTCTGGGATGTTTTTAATTGGGATTTTTTGGCCATCAAAGTCTGTTGCCAAGACCTTAACCCGTCTTTACTGTTGTGGTCGGTTGTGGTCCAGCTGAGGTTTAGGACAAAGATTTCCTCACCGCCAGGATGCTTTTAATACTAATTAGGCTTCCACAAAAAGAAGTCAGAATTCTTGAAGCTTCTGCCTTCAAAATGCCTCTTTCCTGCTAAGAAAAGGCAATGCATGTTTTGAAGGGAGAGTGAGCCAGTTTGGTCTAGTGGTTAGGGAGCCAGACTCCTATCCGGGAATGCCGGGTTTGATTCCGCGCTCCTCCACGAAGCCAGCTGGGTGACCTTGGGCGAATCAGAGCTCTCTTCTGAGCTCTCACAGCCCCACCTACATCATAGGGTGTCTTGTGGGGAGAAGAATAGAAGCTTTATCAGCTGCTTTGAGTCCCCTTGAAAGGGTTCGAAAACTGGAGTAGAAAAGCCAACTCTCCTTCTTCCTCCACAAAGCCAGCTGGGGGACCTTGGCCTAGTCACAGCTCTCGTCTGAGCTTTCTCATAGCCCCACCTAACCCCACAGGGTGTCTGCTGCGGGGAGAAGAACAGAAGGTTTGTCAGCCACTTCGAGTCCCCTTGAAAGGGTGAGAAAAGCCAACTCTTCTTCTTCCACTCCCAGATGTGGTGCAGAGCATATTCAGGCTCCGCCACCCATGCCAACACTGGCCACCTAGCAGAGAGAGACTCCCTGGACCAACAAAGGCTTTGGTGCTTCTAAGGAGGTAGAAATCTTGCAACATGGCCCTGATCAATGACTAATTCTTAGCTGCCTGCTAACCACAGAAGTTAAGAACCTAAGAAGGGCCCCAGGGCTCCAACACGGTCCCCCTGGTTGGGAGCAGAAGATTAATCCATGCGATTACTTGGAAAGCTGATTAAAGTTAGATACACGTGTTCCAACTGCTCCGTGCCTGGCTGGGAGATGCAGTGTTTTCCTGCCATGCCAAAGAAAGATCCATTGCTTAAAGCAAACAAGCCAACCAAGGAAATCCCAAAGGAATAGATTCGAATTTGCTTAATTAGAATCGAATCTGGTTCAATTTGAATTTAACAGACTCGAATCAAATTGAATTTTTGAGTATTCATTTCAAATCGAATTGAATCCCCAAAATTGAATTTGTTCACACCCCTACTATGGATATTTGGGTCTTCTAAGTAAACTTTAGGAAGCACAGGATTATAATTTATTTTATGTATATGATATATATTTGCAGGGTTTCAATAAAAGGCATTCAAATGCTGCAGAACTGGATAAACCTACTCTGACCACTTTATCTAGCGTGTCTGAAAGTGAACACAAAGGGAAATAAACGAGCAACCACAGAAAGGAAAGACGCTTTCTGAAACCACCAGCAGCCAGCGCACAAAATTCGGCACTGACTCAAAGAACAACCAGCCTTGCTGTTGACAACAGGAAAGGGAGAAGTAAAGATAAGAAGGGAGAGAACTGAGAATGAAAGAATGGATGAACAAACAGAAACCTAAGACGAAAGGTCGGGGTGGCTCAGGTTCTCTTGGAGATGGCGGTTTCAGGTTCAGCAGTTCGCGGCAAATCTGAGTTTGGGGATTTTTCCAAACCGTGGACTGGGAACTCCAAGGCACGCTGTCACCCTATGCACAGGAGTTTTTAGAGCGGCTTTGGTCTACCAGGCGGCTTCCAGAAATCTGGAACGGTAAAAATTCCGAACCCTTCCAGATAAGAGCAAAAACTTCCAGGATATATTCCAGAATAAAGCCAAGTGCCAATAGGCCCCTGCTGTCTGAAACTATGCACGCTGCATCTGCAACAGCATCTGAGTCTAATCTTTCTTGCCACACAGCGGAAATGCTAAGGAGGTGTTTTTGGTGATGCAACTTCAGAAGAAATGTGTCAGAGGGTTTTTTGGAGCGGGGGGGGGGGGAGCATTCTATGCTCACTGTGTATTTCCCTCTGCCACCTTTGTGCTGCAATGAGTCTTAAGAACATAAGGATTAGATGGGCTGTGGCCTGATCTAGCAGGGCTCCTCTTAGGTTCTTATGGACTAGACGGGCTGTGGCCTGATCCAGCAGGGCTCCTCTGGGGTTCTTACGGACTAGATGGGCTGTGGCCTGATCCAGCAGGGCTCCTCTGGGGTTCTTACGGACTAGATGGGCTGTGGCCTGATCCAGCAGGGCTCCTCTTAGTTTCTCATGGACTAGATGGGCTGTGGCCTGATCCAGCAGGGCTCCTCTTAGTTTCTCATGGACTAGATGGGTTGTGGCCTGATCCAGCAGGGCTCCTGTTCATTCATGGAGGACAGGTGTATCATGACGGCCAGTGGATGCCCAGGTACTGCCTCCAGGTTGGAGAGCCAGGCAGGATGCCTCTAAGGCCATCTGCAGGGAGTTGAGATCAGATGAAGGTTTTGCCTTTGTCTTCTGCTTGAGATGCCCAGGCGAAATTGGTGGGCAACTGAAAAGGATCCTGCACTAGAAAGGCTACGGGGCCTGATCCTGCGGGCTCCTCTTAGGTCTTCATCTTCTCTTAGGTGGAGCAGTGATCCCATGTGCATCCTGTTTTCATCCCGTACTATCAGCGCAAATGCGTACAGGTACGTATGAGATTTGAACAGATACGTATGTAACAGATATGTATCTGTACTTTCAAATGTTTTGAATTATTCAAACGAATGCTTTGGAACATTCAAAATCTGTCTGAATGTTTAAATCTGAATGTGAAGACATTCTCTTCGAACTCGAATGTCCACATTGGATCGAATTTGATCGAATTTTGAATGTTTAGAACATCTGTGTGCATCCCAAATCCTGATCTGTTCAGACTTTAGCACACATCAGGCCCAGGCCTAGGACGAGAGCAAAGGAAGCTAACTCCATTTCCATCAATTTCCACCACTTCCCAGCTCTGACAGCTTGCCGTGAGCAACCGGCCGTCCTTCAACGGAATGCAATAATTATGGATGCTTTCCAAAGTGTAGCCCCCGGACATGGGCAGTCTGGGTTGTGGATTGCAGGAATTATGTAAGTGAAGAGAGGGAGGGAGGGAGGGAGGGAGAAAACCAGGGGGGGTGAGTTCCCCTTCTTTTAACCACATGGCTTTTGCAACTGACCTTTCCCAAAGAGGGGGAACCTTTGCAGAGAACGGAAATGAAGCGTGTTGCGTCAGATCTGCTGGCAAAATGCAGAGCCGGTTCTCAGTTTCTGCTGTCGGTCCGCAAAAAGCACCCAATAAATGATCCCTGTGGATTTTGACTTGGGGAAACCGTCACCTATCTCCATCTTTGCATATTATAAGGCTATGGTTCCTAAACTGGCTTAAAAGGGTGGCTTTTGGTTTGTGTTTAAAAGAACCTAATTCTATTTTTTAAAAATATATTTTATATTCTGCAAGTAAGGGGACAAATACCAAACAACAACCACATTCACAAACCATACAGATCACAAAGAACATACAAACAAAATAAAAAACACCCTTATCTAAGCGTCCCCTTCGATTTGGTCACCTGTACCCTATTTTTTAAAAAATAAATCCTAATTTTGGTCCTTAAACACCATCCTTATGTTAGCCATCTGTTTAGAAATATCTTTTCAGCCGAGTCTGGGAAAGATCTCCTGTTCAATTCTTCAATGCACAGGTTCCAGATCAGTTTGAATTATTGGATGTTACCAACTCCCTCCATTTCACTGAGAGAGATTCATTCATCATGAGATTCCATGCTGTTCTATACCATGCAACTTTGGTCAGATTCAAGGCATATTTCCAATTACACACTACATACATTAAAAGATGTAATAATTTTTGTTCTTCTGTTCCAATGTTCAATACTGCAAAACTGTGCAATAAAAATATTTTTGGAGCTTGTGGTATGTGTGTTAAAAGCTCAATACGGGACTATCGTAATTGCAAAATCAAAAACATCGTAATGAATGGGTACAAATAAAATAAATAAATAAAAAATCCTCAGTGCATTATACACAACGCAATCAATACAACAGGTATGTACAATATTGTTATTATTAACTGACGTAAAACGACAGTAACACACAGCAAACAAGATATTTATGCTGGTTTGGGTTATTGTTATGACTAGGGTCCTTCCCAAGCGCCTAGGACTGAGTGATGTATTGGCAAATTATTATTAATTATCATTATTTCAAATTTGTTTAAAAGTAAATAAACAGTCTACAAGCCAAGGATCCCAATTTTTGGGACTAGACTGTTGGTTTTACTCATACACGCACTAGCTGCATACATAGATTTAATTTTCACTGTATATGTTGGTTTCTAGTAAATATAATTCTGTTGTATATTATACCTACATCTTCCACTGCATTCTGGCTCCGGCTGGATTGGCTGAGGCTCATGGGAGACGGAGTCCAGCAACACCTGGAAAGGTATAATCTGGCCCACCTTACCCTATGCAGACAGACAGGGGTCACCTGCTCTTAAGCCCCTGGCACAAAGAGGTGCAGACTACATTCCCAAGCTTGTGCACTCTGTACACGCCCAGAGGTTGGTGTCCCTACACCAAAACACTAAAGAACTTATTTTTCTTCAGTTCTTTCTCAGGATGCGTAAGGTGGACTGTTCCCCCAACAGCCTGATTCCCCCGCACACACACACACCTTCTCCCTGCTTCATCCATGCCAAAAGCAGCTTGTTCTCAGAGAAAAAAGACCAGGAAGGTTTAAGAAGGCAGAACAGATCTAAAGTTTCTCTCTTCTTTTTCCTCCAGCCCTGGGGTGTTTGGCTACTAAAGCCCATGGATGGCCACCAAAGGCGAGGAGGGAGAAGAAGACAACGAGGACGAGTTGGCTCTTCTACCCCATTTTTCCTTACCCATTAAGGGGACTCAAAGCAGCTGACAAACTTTATGTTCTTCTCCCCACAACAGAACAGCCTGGTAGGTAGGTGGGGCTGCGAGAGCTCAGAAGAGAGCTGTGGCTCGCCCAAGGTCACCCCGCTGGCTTCGTGGGGGAGTGCCCAATCAAACCCAGTATCTTCAGATAAAGGTCCGGATCCCTAAGCACTAGACCAAACTGGCTCACAGGAAGAAATAGAGGGTTGCCTCTTCTTTCCTTCTCTTCCAGGCAGAAGGATTTCTCCTGGGAAGCAATGCAGGAATTATTGGGGTGGGTGGGGGGGCAAGGCAAGGCAAGGCCAGCTTGCCTCCTCCTCCCCAGACAGGCTTGGAGAGAGCCCCCCCCCCCCGACCCCAGGGCCTTTCTCCACCCTGGTAATATTTGGAGACATTCGGGCAATGAAACCGGGTGTCGCTCCCGGAGAAGGAGGGCAGAATTTGGATGGGCTGTGTGCCATTGCAAAGGCACCCCGATTTTGTGGTGGTGGTGGGGGGCGGCGGGATAAAGGAGAGGAAGTTAAACAGGGAGGTGCTGATCTCGCCTCCTCCTCTTCCTCCCCCCCCCCCCCGTTTGCACCACCGCCACCTGATAGAAGATGCTCCGCGTAAGAGAGGAGCTCGCTCGCGCATCCTTGGGGACCGGATCAAAAGCGGGGGGAGAAAAGACATCGAGGGGGGTGTCTCCACACTTCAGGGAGGAGCCTTCGCTGGGTCTCCCCCCCCCCCCCCCGCCGCCGCCATAATTCAAACCTGCTTCCTTTCCTTCTGGAAGAGCCTGGCAAGGAGAGGACAAGCCAGCATCTCTCTTCCGTCTGCAAGTGGAAAGGGAATTTGGGAAGCCCGAAAGCCCTGCGGCGGGAGAAGCGGGCAAGGAACCCGTAAACAAGCGGTATATGCGTGCAGGGGAGCTTTTGGCTGCGGCTGGGAGCCCCCCTCCTTTCCACCCCACCCCCCCCGCGTCCAGGAAATCCACCCCAAAGGCCGCGGTCTGGGAGCCAACGGCGGCGCCCCGTATTTTTGCAAGCGCGTAAGGAAGAAGCTTCATAAAGGGGGGGGGGCGAAGGCAGCAGTAGCCTCCCCCCCATCGAGCGCCCCTCCCTCCTTTCAGCCCTGTCTGCAGTGCGCGCCGAGAAGCAGCGGGGCCCCTGAGCGCGTGCAGAGGGCTTCCACCGTCCCGGGCGGGATCGGGGAGCCCCGGGACGCGTGTCGCGCGTGTCCACCCTTCGCCCCGCGCAGCGGAACGGTTCCCGCGCCCTGGCTAGATGTGGGGGAGACACCAGCAGCAGCAGCCCGTCCCGGTGGCGCTCTGCACGCGCCCCGAGGCGCCCTCGCCCCCACTCACTGGCGGAAGAGCTGCTCCATGTCCTTGATCTGCCGCCGGGAGAACTCGCGGAACTCCGTGTAGGGGTTGAAGACGCGCCGCGAGGGCGACTGCTGCGCCGCCGGGTCGTTGAGCTCGGAGCGCCGCTGCAGCTTGGCGCTCAGCTCGCCGTCGGCGCCGCTGTCCAGGGCCGGCTCGGGGGCCCCGGCGGCGGCACCGCCACCGCCGTCCTCGCCTGCCTGGCCCGGCGGCAGCTCGCCATTGCGCGCCGCCTCCTCCACGCCGTCCTCCACCTGCAGCCGGCGGCTCAGCTTGCTGGCCAGCTCGTCCGTGGCCATCGCGGGGAGGCGAGCAGGACCTGCGGCGGCGCCCCGGAGCCCGCAGCCAGCGCAACGAGAGGCAGGCAGGCAGGCAGGCAGGCAGGCAGGCAAAGGCGGGCAGGCGCGCCGTCCGGCTCCGCCCCGGCTCAGCTGACCGGGCGCGCCCGGCTGGAGGAGGAGCGTCTCGGCTGGGAGCTGATCTTGGGCGGCTGAGGGAGGACGGCGAGGCGGGCACTGCCAGGCTGGTCTAGCGGCTAGGGAGCCGGACTCTTATCTGGGAAGAGCGGGTTGGATTCCGCACTCCTCCGGGAAGCCGGCTGGGTGACCTTGGGCGAGTCACAGCTCTCTTCTCCCAGCGTCGCAGGGAGAAGAATGGAAGGTTTGTCGGTCGCTTTCGAGTCCCCTTAAAAGGGTGAGAAAAGCGGGCGTAGAAAAACCAACTCTTCCTCCTCCTCCTCCTCCTCCTCCACGAAGGGCCATTTTCAGGGAGTGGGGAGCAGGTGAAGGTTTTGCCTTTGTCTTCTGCTTGAGATGCCCATGGGCAACTGGTGGATCACTGTGTGGGGCAGAAGGCCGGACCAGATGGGCTGTGGCTTCATCCACCAGGGCTTCTCTTTCCTTATGTTCAGGAAACTTGAGATTTTAAAAATCAAGTATACGCAGAAGACGACGCATGAGAAAATAGCCAAAAATGAAGACCTGAGGATTGAAGCGCAGAGACACCGGCACAAACAGATGTGGTCCCGTTCGTTGCCTTCCCCAAAGGCTTTGTGTGCTGACAAAATCCCCGTCGGTCAACTGCAAAACGCCACGCTGCTCTGCTCTGTTTGTATTGTACACCAATGCATCACGACATCCTAAATTCTTGGGAAGAACCTAAGAGGAGCCCTGCTGGTTCAGGCCACAGCCCATCTAGTCCAGCATCCCGTCTCACACAGTGGCCCACCAACTGCCCATGGGCATCTCAAGCACAGATGAGGGCAAACTTTCTCTTGCTCTTGAATCCCAGCAAATTGCCCTAGAGGCATCCTGCTTGTCCCTCAAGCCTGGAAGATGTACTTAGGCGTCCATTCTAGTAGCCACTGATACATCTGCCATCCATAAACTTGTCCAACCCTTCCTTAAAGCCATCTAGGCTGGTAGCTGTTGTCACCTTTTCTGGCAGCAAATTCCGTAGACCAATGATCCTCTGGGTGAAGAAATCCTTCCCCTTGTCTGATCAGACTCTCGTACCCATCAGCTTCATAGATGCCCCCTGGTTCTAGTGTTGTATGATAGAAAAATGTTCTCTATCCATCCATGATTTTATATCCTTCAATAAGGTCCCCTCTTAAACGCCGTCTCTCCAGACTGAAGAGGCCTAGAGGTTGCAGCCTGGTTTTGTAAGGGATTTTGTTCCAGACCCTTGATCGTTCTAGTTGCCTGTTTTCTGCACCATTTCCAGTTCCACGATATCCTTGCTGAGGTGTGGTGACCAGAATTGTACACAATATGAACTCAATATGTGGTGAAGACCAGCTCAGCTGGGGGTTGTCTGGCTGGCAAAGAGCAGAACTTGGTTCAAAGCAAAGGTGAGATCTTGGCAAAGAACTAACCATCCATGGATGGTACTGTCCTCACTTGGTGTTTGATGGATTCCACCGTGGCTGATGGGACAACAAATTCTTTTCCAATGGCTACTGGCCGCTGAAATCTTTCAGCAGAAGCAGGGGTGCATCTGCCCTTGGGAGACCCCCAGCTTTTCTGCAGGACGCCAAGAAGGGCAGGGAGAAGATCCTGAGGACTTGAGTGGCTGCTGTTTTCAGCCACAGTCCATACAATGTGGAGAGCCCATCTTGCTTTCTCAGCCATAGCCTCAAACAGCTGGGTAGTGGTCCTCAGACCTGGGCGTCCAGCAGCAGGGGGATGCGAGAAATTTCACTTCCAGTGGGGACCGTGCAAGAGGAACAAGCCCCATCTTGGTTATGCTCTAGCGCCACCACTGCTGATGGTCGCTGAGTGGTACTGCAGCCCCAACAGAGACTTGCAAATTCAAGAGCCAGTTGGTGCGTGTTGAAGGATGCTTGGGAGACGACAGATTTTCAGGCGTTATCGCCCAGCTAATAGCCTCCGCTGACCTTTCTCCGCGATGACATTTGCACAATCTGCCTTCCAGTTCACAGCAGTTGGAGCAGCCCACGCTTGGCATTCCCAGGAGCCCTTTCTTCTTGCCACTCCATGGCAAGACTCCTGCTATCAACGGCACAGCCGGAGTCTGTAGCCACGGGCTACCATGGATCAACCTGCGCTTACCTGCCGGAGCGCCGGTAAATTTGGCAACGGGGAAGCAGAGAGGAGGAAGGAAGATGGTTTCAATCCGACATTGCCCTCTGCTGCCACGGATATCCGGCCTCTGATCAGCTTTCTCTGAACCAGCTTAGCTTGTTTTCTGCTGGAATTCCCTGCAGCGAAGTCCTAATCCCGCACGGGGTACACCGGAAGCATTGCAGGCTGAGGGATTATGGGATTTTAGCCCATTCTTAATGCTGATTGCCTTAAGAGAGCTGGGTCATGGCTAAGGAACCGCTGCCGGCCTCCGGGGTTTGGAAATTCGGCACCTCCTTTCTCCAGCATGCAAAACATTATTTTTTGAGGCTAGTTCCTGGTCTCTGTGTGCGATTGCTAGTTTTTAGCCATGCATTATTTTCTTAGCAAAAGGCCTACACCAGACATTATTTTAAAAGCCTTATTAAAAATACACTGAAAAAGATCTAAAATATTCATGCGGCGAGAGCGGTTTCTATAGGAAGACAGAGGATCGGGTGTGGGAAAGCCTCACTCTTTCCTTCCCAGCGGCGATTCCTTGCCTCACTTCTGTTAACTTTGGAAGAAACATTTCCTCTCCTCCTTCTTCTGCACAGGGGAGTGAAAGTTGTTTCTAGGGGCATTCAATTCAAAATGAACCGAATGTTCAAAAATCCGTATTCGTATGAATGGAAGGCATTCAAATGTGGTAAAATTCGATTCAATACGTTCCGGCTCCTAGCGTGGTTGCCTGAAAACGTGGATAATTGGCCTCCGGAGGGCCTATTTTCAGCCTCCAGAGAGCGTTAGGATAGGGGTGTGATGCCACCTCATGCCTCATGCCCACCTACCACGCACACCCTTTTGGGATGGGCTCTAGTGGCATCACATGGCTATTCCAACACTCTCCAGAGGCTGAAATAGGCCTTCTGGTTCTGGGTGCTTTTCCCTTATGGTGCCCGCGGGGGGCGGGGGGGGGGGGCCCTGATGCAGGAACCGTGGTTAACTGAAACCGAATCAGTGGATATGGGGGTCCAACTGTATTCATGTGAACGTTCGATACGTACTGGATACAATGAATATGTTATCTACATGTATCTGATATGAACAATACGTATCTGATACGAATGGATAGGTATCCAATACATTTCCTCAGTTTAGCAAACGTCTGATCTATCTGTGCGAATTTCCGGAAACATTCACATTCGTTTGAATGTTAGCATACAAATACTGTAACATTCATTAGATATGGGATGGATGGATGGATGGATGGGTGGATGGATGGATGGGAGAGAGGGATGGATGGATGGATGGATGGATGGATGGATGGATGGATGTGGTCCACTTGGCATCTCCCTGCCCTCAGCCACACCTGTGGGAAAGCCCTGGAAGCGACAACAACGAAAAGGGCGGCAATGGTGGAGGAAACCAAACAGTCTCCAGGCTGAAGCTGGTTGTGCCGTTGGAAGATATTGAAGAACACACAGGGATGTGTCATCAGGGAAAGACACACTCACTGGCACATTCCTTTCCCAGCAATCCACACTGATCCAACTCCAAACGGAGACCTGCGATTTGTAATGACAGCTTTTTAGGTTTCCCAGCAGCAGGGATTTGAGACTCCTGGCAACCGCGCGTGTTATTTGGACAGCGTCTGGTTTGTACTCAATTCCTGGCTATTTTGACAACACTGAACGGGCTGATTCCACGTGGTGGTTTGGGAAAGCCGGATAATTCCCCGATGGAAGGAAGAAAGGCCTCTTCACTCCATCAGGAGGCCTACTGGAATAAGGAGGGGGGGGGAATTCCCCCAAAGGGCCAGCTTCACCCACTGTGACTCTGATGAGTGAGGAGGGAAAGGAGGAGAGGCATAAATGTGAGGCACAGCTTTTCAGGGACCGCTTGAAAGGGGATCGGGAACGCCATGAGTCTTCCTCACCCACAGCAAGCAGCAATGTCTTAGAGCATGGAGATGCCGGAGGCTGACCTTGGGCAAAGTCATTGTCCCTGAAATGCAGGCTAAAGCCGAGGCTTAGAGATGGTTATTATTTTTTTTATTCTTTTTGCAGGGTGCAATTAAACTAGCGAAACGCGAACAAATGACTCCGCAGTTCTGCAGAGAGAAAGCCAAGCCAAACAGGCATCATGGAACAGATGGGCATGGCTGATGCAGACAACGTTCCAGGGATATAGCGTGTGATGAGGCGCTCTGTCCTGAAATAAACTCTTCAGATATTACAAAAGGAGAGAAAGAGATGAGAGAGAAAGCACATAGCAGCAAGTCTTGGGCAAATAATAATTTAAAAATGCTACCGAGTAATTCAGTAGAGTTCCTAATTATAGACAATCCATATGCAAACTGGCCTGACCCTTCGTGGATCATTTCTGACCGTTTTCCAGGTTGTTCCGCCATCAGTTTGAAGCAAAAAAGTGATTGTGGGAGCAAAGAAGCCCTCTACCCCCCCCCCCCCCCCAGTCACCTTTCCACATGCTGCCAGGGTTTTTTCTCATATTATTTACGGCAGTGGTCCTCGGGGTTAGGAATGGCTGGCTGGCTGGGATCTGTTTTTCTGGGCCACAGTTTGAAAAGCCCTGGTTTTGGATGCTTCTAGGCAGGGGACATAGGCTACCGAGTGGTGGCCCCTTCGTTTACCCTTCTTTTAATCTTTTAATAAGTTGTGGTGGTGTTGTTTTTGAGGAAAGTTTGATGGGTTAACAGTAACATATGGAAGAGGAGGAAGAGCTGGGATCTGTTTGAATTCTCTGAAAAAAAGAGAGAAGGCATATTCTAAGAGGAACCTGGAAACACTCCTAGCTGAAACCTGTCATGTCATTTGAAGTTAATCCTCTCTGGAGCAGCAGGGAAAAGATTTGCTTTGTTTATCTATCATAGAACCACAGAATCATAGAGCCCCAAGAGGGGAGCTGCTCCATACAAAGAGCTGCATCTCCAAGCAGTACCAACAGATGACCCATAGCCAGGGACGAAGAGGTTACCGGGTCTCTAGGGAACCAGGGAAGACAAAATGTGGGCTCAGGAAGTCCAAAGCATCTGGCGGGGGCCTTCTGAAGTTAGCACCTGGCCCCATCCCCAAAAGAACACCCATGACACCTGTTGCGGAGACTTGGTTAAGATGCGCATGATTGTGTAACAAACCTTACACAAGAACCCCACCTGTGCAAATATTTACAGGTATATTTACGCTTTATAAATGGCTGCAAAGAGGCGTTGCAGGTTTAACGTTTCCTGGCAATGCTTCCTTCCTATGCTGAAGCGCTGGAGTGGGCCCGCTTCTTCAAGACCTCCGCGGGGCTTTCAGCCGTCCTGGGGCTTTCAGGGAACGGTTTCTTAGCCACGGTGGTCTGCAAAAGACAGGGAGGGGAAGAAGCAACACAGAAGAGGTGAGTGTCTCTGCCTAGCTATGGGGATGTATTTTAACAGCAACAATACAACACTAGCGAACAGGCGACAGAGATTAATTCTGGGCTGAGGGTTTGACACTCCTGAACTTGAGGTCACTTGAGGAGGGAAGGGCTCCTGGTGGCTGCCAACTGCAAATCTCACCCTCCACTACGAGTCTGAATGCCAAAATTCGGCACATTCGATCGGATTTCGAATGCCAACGAATATCTGTGTACATCCCTAGTTCAGTCTGGTGAAGAGAATGCTCACGGCCAGACAGCTGGACGTTAGAGCCAAGCTTTCCCCTTGTATATTCAAATCTACCTCCCTCTTTCCTCTTTCCACAAAACTACAGCTGTCCGTAGAGCCCAGCAGAAGGCCAGAAGCCAGCCAGAGAGACGACTATTCCAAACGGCGAGGCTTTGCTTAAAAGGCAAGCAGGCCCACAGCTAACATGGCCTCGTAAATCAGAATTTTTCCTTACCCCTTTCAATACAACTGCAAAGCATTCACAGGTATCTCTAACAGGCGCTGCCCTACCTTCCTAGGCCTGGGCTTCAGAGAACAGGCATAGCATGTGGAGTTCTCGTTCCTCTTCTCCTCGGTGTGAGTCTAGGTGAAAAACAAGGAGTAAAAATATAGCTGGGAGGACACAAGACTTTTCACTGCATGCAGGCTTTGTGGGCAGTTTGGTTAGCTTCTGCATTCTTCCGTAAACTAGTAAAGTTATACAGTGACTGCAGTCCTGGAAAGAGACCAAAGAAATGCAGCCAATTGCATTCTTCTCCATGGACAAGGGATTCTTCCTCGCTGCTCCTGGGTAAAGGTTGTAAGTTTGTGCAGCCGAAAGAAAGGCAGATAGGAGGGAGGTTTCAGGACTGATACATCTGTGCACTGCTGAAGGCAATCTTATCTGCCTGCTTCTGTCTACAGCACTTGCTCAGAGGTTATACAGAGCGGGTGCCTGGAACTTGTGTGTGTGTGTGGTGGGTGTGTCCTTGTAACTCCTACCATGAATTGTTTTTCTACTTCTGCTAAGATCTGCACAGTCTTTCAGCCTTAACCATTTCTCCCCACCTGTTCTGACCCCAGGTACCATGTCCCACCTGCCCAAGTGGCCCAAAGGGCATGCTTATTTATTTATTTAGTCATTTATTATCCATCCATCCATCCATCCATCCATCCATCCATCCATCCATCCACCCACCCACCCACCTGCATTTTATTCCGCCCTATATTCAAGGATCTCAGGGCGGGTTAGAACATATAAAACAACCATATTAAAACCAATAACATATTGAACATATTAAAACCATAAAAGGGCTTGGATGTGGGAAGGAAAAAGCTGTTCCTTTAACTTAGCCAAAGGCCAGGGTAAAGAGGTGCGTCTTCACAGCTCATTTAAACACACAGAGTGAAGGTGCCTGATGCACCTCAGGAGAAAGACTATTCCACGGTCTGGGAGCCACCGCTGAAAAGGCCCTATCCTGTGAGCCCACCCCTTTTGCTGCTGTGAGCGGTGGTACAACCAGGAGGCCCTCCCCTCCGGATCTTAGGGCACAGGCAGGTCGATATGGAAGGAAGCCTTCTCTTAGATATTTAGGGCCCAAGCCATTTAGGGCCTTCTACGTCAAGGCAGGGCTTACCTTATGATGTTTAAGGGCCCGGTTCAGCCTTCTCTCCTGCGTCAGCTGCAATTTTGTCCTCTCCAGGGCTTCTTTCAGCAGAGCCTTCTCCTCAGCCTCGCGGTACGCCTTGTCGGCCAGCCTGGCCATTTCGGATTTGCAGGCCTGCAGAGCTTGCTTGTTGGTCCTGCAGAATGGGATACGAATCTACTCATTTGAATTCTTTGAAAATCTGTATCACCCCTTTGTGTGAATGGAAGTTCTCGATGAAGAGGCAAAGCTTGCATTCTGGGGCAGAAACAGCTGCCCCTGACAGGTTCACTGGCCCTGCTGTTAGCGGTCTTCCCCTGCTCGGAGCCAGGGCCAGGGAAGCGTGGCTTTCCATACCGGAAATGTCCAATGTCCTTCTCGTACTCCTTCAGCAGTATCTCTCTCCTCTCAAGGCGCTGCTTAAGTCGGCTGATCTTGTCAAACAGCACTTCCAGGTCCTTCTGCCGGCGCTTGCCGACCTTTTCCCGTTCATCCTGGGGGAGATGCTTGACAGTCTGCAGGCCGGAGAGCTCCTTCACGTCCATCAGGGCGGCGAGGTCTTGAATGAGGGTGAGGTACTGAAGGGAAGAGAAACAGGGGCAGGAGATGGCATCAGGAGGGCTGTTCTTCTCCCCACAACAGACACCCTGTGAGGTAGGTGGGGCTGGGAGAGCTCAGAAAGAGCTGTGGCTAGCCCAAGGTCACCCAGCTGGCTTCATGGAGGAAAAAGAGTTGGCTTTTCTACCCTGCTTTTCCCACCCATTTAAGGAGACTCAAAGCGGCTGACAAACCTTCTGTTCTTCTCCCCACAACAGACACCCTGTGAGATAGGTGGGGCTGTGAGAGCTCAGAAAGAGCTGTGGCTAGCCCAAGGTCACCCAGCTGGCTTCATGGAGGAAAAAGAGTTGGCTTTTCTACCCTGCTTTTCCCACCCATTTAAGGAGACTCAAAGCGGCTGACAAACCTTCTGTTCTTCTCCCCACAACAGACACCCTGTGAGGTAGGTGGGGCTGTGAGAGCTCAGAAAGAGCTGTGGCTAGCCCAAGGTCACCCAGCTGGCTTCATGGAGGAAAAAGAGTTGGCTTTTCCACCCTGCTTTTCCCACCCATTTAAGGAGACTCAAAGCGGCTGACAAACCTTCTGTTCTTCTCCCCACAACAGACACCCTGTGAGGTAGGTGGGGCTGTGAGAGCTCAGAAGGAGAGCTGTGACTAGCCCAAGGCCACCCAGCTGGGTTCATGGAGGAAAAAGAGTTGGCTTTTCAGAGTTTCAGAACATTCGAAATTCATCTGAATGTTTGAATTCGAATGAGAAGACATTCTATTTGAATTTGAATGTCGACATTTGATTGAGTTCGACTGAATTTCGAATGTTTAGAACATTTGTGCATATCTCTAATATGTGGTAGCAGCTTCACATACCAAATTCATCTGGAACAGGCAACACCGAAATTATGGGAGAAGCAGCAACAAGAAATTCCCACAACTGTCCCCTTTCCTAGCAACGTGTGTTAACACGTTGCTCACTGTTGTACCATGTTTTCACTGAGGTCTAAAGCATCAGCCATCTCTAGTCTCGCTGTCCTCTCTATGGTCACGTTGGGATCTAGGCTGGACGCAACACCAGGCTGAAGCTGAAAGAAAGCAAAAGGACATGTACAGAAACATTCGTGATAGTTCAGCGTGGGATGCTATAGTGGCAAAGGGACAGAGACTAGGCGTGCACACTAATTTTGGCATTCGATTCGTAAGGATCGAATAGTTTGAATAGATCGAATATTCGCGCACATCCGAAACAGAGACACATATTTCATCTTTGCCTCTTTTTTTCCATGGGGGGGGGGGAAGGGGAGGGAACAGATCAAGCAGTGCTCCCTTTACCTTGCCAATATCCCCTCCCGATATGCGTGCCGTCACCTCCTTCTGCTCCGGTTTTTGGTCTTGCTTCTCCATGATGCCTTTTTTCAGCACTATGAGGGTCTCTGCTGTTCTTTCTTCAGGATCTAAAGGGGGAGAGGAGCCGCTGTACACTCCCTTTCCCACAGGGCGCGGATAAATGGCCCAGCAGCACTGCCTTCCGCTCCTTGCAGGAGAACGTACAGGAGTAATTCACCGTATAATTATTACCCTGAGAACGGCCCAACAACAAAATAACCTGCGGTTGGTTATACATACGAAGTGAAGGAAGAAAGAAACGCATCTGCATTTTACCAGGAAAGACAATCACAGCCTTGAGTCAATATCAACTGCAGGTGACTCCAGGGAAATGCCTATTCAGACTTTTTGGCAACAATACAGGACTGGTTTGCCATTCCCTTCTGAGCAGGCGTCAGGGATAGGGCCTGGAACTTTTATAAAGCAAGTGCTCTCCTTCTGAGCTATGTCCCTCTCCCCAAAATAGAAAGATGCCCTAAAGACAAGCTCAGTGCTAGGTGAGAACCGTATGGGATCAGAACGGGTTGCATAAGGGATGACCACAGGATGCATACAGACACGGACAGATGCGGACGGACCCGGGGAAGACGCATACGGGCGTCTACGAGTGTTGTCGACATCTGAATGAAAAATTGGAACAAATGGCTTTAAATTTGCTTAATTCAAATCGAATTTGGTCAAATTCAAACTTTAAACATTTGAATCAAATCACAAGCCAAAAATTGCATTTGTGGATGCCCCTACATCAAGGAACATCCAAGGCAGACTGGCTGGTCATGCTACCGACATTTCCATGGCTGGGATTCAGCCTGGGACCCGATGATATTCTAGAACTGAGCTAGCACCAGGGCAGCTAGAAGCCCCCTGCCTGCCGGAAGCCCCCTGCCTGCCAGGGTTTGGGGTTCACCTGAGGGCCGGCTCCTTTCCAGCACTCTGATCCTCTGCCGGAGCTCAGCCAGGCCTTCTTGCTGGCGGTGGATGGTTTCTTCGTGCCTGCAACCCCTGCACCGAGCTCCCAGGTCGGCCAAGTCCCAGACTGGTACCTGGGGAGGGGGGGGAGGGAGGAGAGATCTGAAACAGAGACACGCCACTGAATGATCCCTTCTGAGAAGTGTACAGAAAGGGAACCTCTTTGAAAAGACAGGAAGGACATTCATAGGTGTATCTGTATCTTTCCTGCATTTGTACGGATCTATACAGGATGAAAACAGGTTGCATATGGGAAACCTACAGGATGCATACAGATTTGTACGGTTGTGGGGAAGATGGGCACGTTCACATACAAACCTTATCGACATTCCTACGTGCAGATTCAAACCAACAATGCAAACGCACAGATTCGAATTTGGTAAATTCAAACCGAATCTTGTTAAATTCAAATTTAAAATATTCCAATCCAATGGGATTTTCGGGTACTTCAAAAAAAAAAAAAATTCATACACATCTCTAGTCAGGTGACAAATTCCCAAAAACAAAGGAAGGAACCAATCAGCTCTGGAATGGAAAGCCTCTCTGATCTGTGCGCAACTTTGCTGGGAAAATCAGGGAGAGGTAGGATATCCCTTTTCTCCCCCCCCCCCCACAAGCCGGTTTACCAATCTTAATGAGCAATTACGGTAACACTCAGCACTTAATGAGCTTTTAGAACTGCAGAGTGCGATAAACAGAGCTGCCAGGCGCCTATCGCAACATGCCTGGGTGATAGGAACCAGATGAGAAACACACTCAGCTTCCTTAGGGGAGAAGGAGATTTTTACACCAGTGCCTGAGCAATCGTCAAAAATGCCATCCGGTATAAGGTCGAACCAGATCCACACGGTTTGGCTCGGGACGGCAAACCCTTTGTCAGGATGCGACAAACAGGGCTTTGATGAGCCTGGCTTTTCTGACCCATCGGAGTCCCTCATTTTGGGTCGGCGGCGAGGAACCAATGAGGTTTCAGCAGCTGAGGTCTTAAGGAGAATCTGAAATAACTTCGTACCACGAAAGCGGCGGAAAGGACCGGCAGGTGTGAAATTTAATAGGCACATGGTGCCCTCTGTTGGCTGAATAGGATGAAGCCAGGGGATTAGCCCAGCCTGCATTACTTCTTGGTTTCTCCATGTCCATCCAGGGGGCTTTAAAAGGTTCAAAGGCAAACAGAAGAGGGATGTGCATGAATATTCTAATGTAAATTTGATCGAATCGACTAAATTTCAGCATTCAAGTTCGAAACCAACACCCTTGAATTTGAATTTAAAGTTTTGACCCGAATTTCAAATTTTGGACCTATTAGTTCGAATTATCCGGACATTCACTTGAAGATCCGCATCTTTCCTGCATCTGTACACATTTGTACAGATCAGTACGGGATGAAAACGGGTTGCCTACGGGATAACTACGGGATGGACACGGAGGTATACGGATGCGTATGGACCCGGGGAAGATGTATACGGGCATCTACGAGTGTTGTTGACATTCATGAGAGTCGAATTTGCTTAATTCGAATCAAATCTGGTTAAATTTGAATTTAATAGGTTCAAATCAGGTCCCAAAAATTGCATCTGTGCACAACTCTAGAACGGAATTGAAAGCTAAGAAGAGGAAGGAAATACTGTGGCTGAAGATAACATGAATAGGCAACCAGCAGAGCACCCTGGACTTACCTTTCCATAGAGGCTGTTCTCAGGGAGAGGGGAGGGGCTGGTCTGAATGCCCATGTCTTGTATCACTTTCCCAACTCTGCCTCCCTTTTCTTCTGCCTCTGACTTCAGCTCCTTCACTTTTTCTCTTATGCTCCTGTGTGCGAGAAAGGAAAACGTGCCACTGGAAAGGTATGAACAGTGAAGATCTTGGGATTCCTGCCCACCATTGCCCAACTCCTACCGCAGTTCTTCGTTGGTTGTCCTGAGGTCGGCGTCCTTCCGGTCCACAAGGCGGGACATCTCAAGGAGCTTTTCCCGGAGCTGGTGAAGTTCGTGCGCTTGGGCGTGGACAAGGTGGTTCTTCTCTTCCAGCTCTATCTTCTGCTCCTCACTGAGCTCCCCTGTACAAAGAGAGTTGCAAGCAATGCGAGGGCTTCACCAGAAACAAGGCCCGAAACGAGAGCCACCATTTCACAAACCTATCACGTCGGACACCCTGGCTTTAGCTTCGGAGATCTCCTTCTTTAATTCTGAAATGAGGGCTTGTTTGAACAGGAGCTCTTGCTTTGCCACCGTCAGTTCTTCCCTGGTTAGTGCGGGTAAGAGAAGGAAAGAAGGGAAGGGGGGAGAGGGAGGGACAGACAGAAAGAAAGAATTTGGAAAAATTCAAATCGAATCTTGTGAAATTTGAACTTAAAAGATTCTAATTGAATTGGATTTTTGGGTATTCCATTCGAATAGAATGTCAAAAAAACGTTTGTGGACACCTCTATTTATGACCCCTTTCCAATTTTAACTGAAGGCTACAGATCACGGTAGCACATCTGCCACAGACTTTGCCCTAATTTAAATTTCCAAAACAAGACAGGAGTTTTGAAATGAATCTTGAACACAGCATCTTAACTCTTGTTGGGACTCTCTGCAAGCACATGTTGCTGTGTGCAACGCCTGCTTTGCATTTCTGAACTGCTTCTCTCACACTAACAAACTGCTGAAGATCAAAGTAAAGTGGAACCAAAGAGAATTCACTCACCCACCCACCCATTGCAATCCTGAACCGTGGGCTGATACTGTGTACAAAATGCACTGGTGCTGGGTACCAGCACGTCCTGGCTGACCGTGTGAGCACCTCTACGCAGTTTTCTTGGCAGGGATACAGAAGTTGTTTGCCATTGCCTACTTCCAGGAATTTTGCGTATCGAACCAGCAACACTCAGCTTCTGCAACTTGCAGAATATCACTGCCAGAATTCTGTGCTGGCCCCACTGAGCTACAACTCCCAGTGGAACTGCAACTCCCAGCATTCCACTTATGGGGATGGCACGGAATGCTGGGATTGAGATGCCGGGAGTTCTTGTTCAGGAACAACCATAGTTTGAGAGCCACTGGCATAAAAGAAGCACAGCAAGGCGTGAACCTCCTCTGCACCCAATGCAAAACTAACACCATAAAACTTACACCAACTTACTTCAAGAAAGCATGAGAGCCTTCCATGCAAGAAGTATTTTGAGAGCCGGCTGGCGGAGATTTAGAAGATTCGTTCTGCATTTCTGAATACAAAAAGTCAACACGAAAGAGCAGCTGAGAGTTGTCAATGAAGAGAAAAGATTTGGATTCCAAATCCGGTGGATCAATTCAAAGCGTTCTGGAATTTGTGTGGCATTTATTCCCTCCGTCCCCCCCTCTGCATGTCTGTAAGGGTCTTACATAAAGGAACACCTTCTCCCATATTGACCTGCCCATGCCTTGAGATTTCCAGGGGAGCCCCTCCCCCTGGATGTACTACCTATTTCAGTGGTTGGGCGTAGGGACCCAGGATAGGGTCTTCTTGGTGGTGGCCCCCAGACTGTGGAACGGTCTCCCATGCCGCCGGGGTGCGCCCCCTGGTCTTGGATTGAAAACAGGGAACATCTCCCCCTCTCCCCATGTTCAACTATTAAGTTTAGTATCTTTAAAAGAATAAAAACTATTTTATATTTTGCTTCCTATTGCTGCCAGCTACCCTGAGATGTTCTGGTATTGCATGGGATAAAAATGCAGACAAACAAAGCTGCAGCCATTTCTGAAGAGCTGGGCGCCCTTTCTCAAACTGCAGAGGTGTCCTCGCTGCGGCGCGACAAGGGACCTGCTCTGATCAGCTATGGGAAAAGGCAAATGCCACTTTTTGCTTGGATTCAAACCGGTTTTCGTTGCATTTGGATTTTAAACATTCGAATCGAATAGAATGTTTTGACATTCGATTCAACTCGAATTCAAATGCAAAAATAAAATTGATGAGGGTGCAAGACAACAGCCATCTCTCTGCATCCGCTGCTGACCTTCTAATTGCTTCTGGAGCCTCACGTTTTCCTCTTTTGCCTTCTCGATATACTGGACAGACTCTAAGAATTTGCCTTCCAATTCCACAATGGTCCTGGCGTGTTGTCTGATCTGCTCCTTATATTCTGCGATCTCCTCCTGATGTCTTCTCTTCTGTAACTCATTCTCCTCTTCGAGACGCTTCAGGCGGTTCTCCCAGCCCGCTAACTTCTCTTCAGCCACAGTCTGGAAAGCACAAGATGTTCCTTTTTGTAAAAGCCATCTGTCCTTTTGTTTATATTCCCATCACTTTATCTTCCTCAAAACCCCAAAGCATTAAAAAATCAGGTTAAAAACAGATGAAAACAGGGCATGTATTAAAACAGAACTGCATATTAGGACTGTTCGGCTAAACAAAATGGCCGCACAGTTGTCAAGCACTGGGTTAAGATTTGCATCGGAGACTCACCTTTCTCCTCTTAGCTATTTCTAGGCTCTCTAGTGTCTCACTTATCTTGGCATTCAAAGCTTGCTCGGATTTTGTTTTCAACTCAACTGCCTATCAAAAAGAAAAGAAAAGAAAAGAAAAAAAGCAGGAAGTTAAGATATATCGGGAAAAGAAGCACAGCTTGTCCTACACAAAGTTTTCAGTGGTAGGGAAATGTGCAAAGACACTTTGAAGGGGATCAGGACAGACACCAGAGAAGTCCATGCAAGAGAAACATGTTGTAGGCTAATATATCTTTCGTTTTGTAGGTGGTACTTAGATCTTTCTTCCAAAGACTGGAAAGTCCTGATAAAATTCACCCTTTGTACATCTCAGAAAAGAAACCTGAAGAGATAGTGGCTGGAGATACCCAGAGACCTGTATTTTATTTATTTACTGGTACTTACTATTTATATTTCTATCCCACCCTATATCCATAGGTCTCAGGGCAGGTAACAAGTTTTAAGACAACAAATTATAACCTATATATATTAAAACTATAATATCCACAAAAAACCCTTAAGAGAACCAACATATTTAAAAGCATGTCCTAAATATTAAAATACTAATCTACAGTGGGAGGGGAATATAGTCACATTAGCCAAAGGCCAGGGCAGAGATGCGTCTGGGCAGAGACTACTTCATAACCTGGGGGCCATTACCGAAAAGGCCCTTCCCCGGGTGCCCACCCGCCTCACTACTGAGGGTGGTGGGACAGCCAGGTATATATCCCTCAGTCAAGTACTGTATATACCTCAGTCAAACGTGCAATTTGTGCTTCCAGAGCTTCATTTTTTTTCTTCTCTTCAGCAATAGCAGCCTGTAATCTGCTTTCTTCCTGGGCAGCCATCCCCTCCAGAATCTGGAAAAGAGTTTCAATTCCGTTGCTTTTTTCTACCTGTAATACATTCCCACTTACTGCCTTAAAATTTCCCAAAGTGGATGAACAGGCAAGGATGGGAAAAACCCAGAACTCCAACCTTTCTGCTCTCTTTCTTATCCTCCAGAATTCCTCTCACTCTGTCCTGATATTCCTCCTCTAATTTCTCTTTCTGTTCTCTCAGCCTTTGCTGCAGGAACAGATCTTGAGTTTCCTCAGTCATTTTTAATTGCGTCTACATTGAGAAGATGCATAGAATCAGAGTCGTCTCCGGAGACCGGCCTCTCTGGCAGCAGTTCTTCCCTGAGGAAACACCTTTTACCTGGAAGGCTTGCAGTTGGCTCATGGCGTCATGGTGTTTGTCTAGGAGTTTCTTCATATAGGAAGACATTCCTGCCCGAGGGATGAAAAACAGAGAGGCAAATCAGTCTCGTATTTTTTGCTCTACTCTCTTGAATTTTTACTTTTTTTAGCCACACTCATTTGGGTAGAGATCCACAGGATGTCTTGCCTCGCACTCCAGAAATTATAGGAATTCATTGTTTATTTATTTGTATTTCTATCCCGCCCTATACCTGAAGGTCTCTGGGTGGGTTACAACGTTATATTAATCTTAGACAGGAACTAAACTATCCTATAAGGGAGAGGAGGAAGGGAGAGGTATATTTTAAATATATATTTTAATAGGTTTTGTTTTTTACAGTTGCGAACTGCCTGGGGCCTTTTGGCGAAGGGCGGATTCGAATAGAATATCCATGCACTAAGAAACACTACTATATAATAAACGGCATATTTTCAGATGTATGGGGCCTGTAGTGGGCAAAGATTTCCAGCATCAAAGGATACAGTTCCAAGTAAAAGAAAAGATAATGGGAAGAGAACCTTTTTCTAAGCCAGACATATCAAGTCCCACATTCTGCATGAGACCTTCCACTTCTTCTACCCAGCTCAAAAGACTGCAGAGGATCTGAACTACTGAGCTCTTGATACCAGCGACGGGTGGAGTCAGGTAGAGATTCTGAAGGTTACAGATCTCCCGTCTCAAGTGGTTGCCGCAGTAGGAAGTTTTCAAAAACTCCTAACAAAGAACAGGGAAAGGAATAAAAGAGGAGCCCTGCTGGATCAGGCCATCTGGTCAACCATCCTGCCTTCTTCTCCGACCTGGAAGCGGTACCTATCCGTTTTAGTAGGCGTTGATACATCTGTCCTCCATGAATTAAGAGGAGAAGAGCTGGATCTGGCCAAAGCCCACCTAAGTCCAGCATCCCTTCTCACGCAGTAGCCCACCAGATGCTTCTGGGCATCTCAAGCAGAAGACAAAGGCAGAACCTTCACCTGCTCTTGAATCCCTGTAAATGGTCTCTAGTGGATTCAAATATTTGAAATTGAATATTCTTCTGCTGTTCTAGTCAACATTAACTAATCGTTTGCTAAAGCCATCCGGGCTTGTTCTTCCTCACAGTCAGATCTCAACACTCTAGATTAACTAACCTTGCCTATTCGTTTTCTCAGAAAATAAAATTCCAAGAAGAAATCTTGGTCTGTAGACCAACAATTTCTCTATCAAACACAACAGAATCTTACTTCTCGAATTTACAGGATTCGGTTACAAGTCACTGAACCGAGCTCAAACTGACCAAGAGCCAGTTTGGTCTAGTGGTTAGGGAGCCGGACTCTTATCTGGGAATACCGAGTTTAATTCTGCCCTCCCCCACAAAGCCAGCTGGGTGACCTTGGGCAAGTCACAGCTCTCTTCTGAGCTCTCACAGCCCCATCTACTTCACAATGCGTTCTGTTGTGGGGAGAAGAACAGAAGTTTTGTCAGCTGCTTTGAGTCCCCTTGAACGGGTGAAAAAAGCAGGGTAGAAAAGCCAACTCTTCCTCTTCTTCAAGATTGTCCCTTCTGGACCACAGATTTACAGGCTCCATTAGCAAAATCGTTGTGAATCCAGATACCTGAAATTCATCCAGTTCTTTTTTCAAAAGCTCAACATTTTCAACCACTTTCTCTGCCTCAGTGCTCTTGTCAAGCGCCTCCTTTTGACAATATTCCTCGTTTGTTTCTTGAATCTCTTTGATCTTCTCTATAATCTAAACCATAATCAAGATGGACAAAACATTTCTGTAGCTAGGAATGCTTTCACTGTCATGGATTTTATTGTCTATATGCTTAAATGTGTATGCCACCCCAGCGCCTTTAGGCAAAGGGTCTGTGTATAAATAAGCTAAATAAAATTAAAGAAATATATTAATGGGATTTGTATCTTTCCCTTAACTAAAAATCAGTGTCTGTCTTATTATGAAGATTATGGACTCGTGTTCAAGCAAGAGTGTCTACAGTTGACAGAATTTTATGTGCATCTTTATATCTTGGGCCCCAAATATCTAAAGGAACGCCTTCTCCCATACCGACCTGCCCGTGCCTTAAGATCTAGCAGTGAGGCCCTCCTGGTTGTCCCACCACCCGGGAGAGGGCCTTCTCAGTGATGGCCCCCAGACTATGGAATAGTCTTCCCCTCGAGGTACATCATGCCCCTTCCTTATATATACCCTGGCCTTTGGCTGAGGTGATTATATTCTCCCCCACCCCCCCTTACAGCCACTATCTTTGGATATTCAATTCAATTCGAATTTGAATGCAAAAAAACCCTTTGTGTACATCCCTAGCCAGAGATTTGCTCCCTCTCAGATTTATAAACCAAACACTCCAAGACGGGTACTCTGGCTAACAGGACAGCATTTAATCTTCTTTGGGAAAAAGACCAGTCCCCCAAAAAAGTGCTCACCTCTTCATCTGTTAAGGATTTCTCTGGAAGTTCCAACTGCAGCGCGTCGATAACTTTCTTCCTAAAACGCTGGGCCTATCAGTGAAACAAAAATGGGGTGAAAGTGTTTAAAATGACAGGAGGGAACCGCTTCCCCTCCCATCCTGGTACCAACAGGGCAAATTGCCAGGTCAGCAAAGAGTCAGGTTTTTATATTTAAGGATTTGACAAGGAAATGAATTATCGGAGTTTTGATTCGACAGCAAAACAACTGTGGGTATTTTTTTCCTGGGCACACCTCTAATCCCCGGCAGAGAGCTGGGGGGCTTTACAGGCAGCTTCCCTTTCTGCTTCTTTACAGGGCGGCACAAGATGGCTTTCGCCGCTCCTACCTGAACCGCCGCTTGATCCATCTCAAACCTCAGGAGGTGCTCCCGGCGCCCCATTTCCTGTAACTGCTTCGATCGCTTTTCACATTCTTCTTTGAGGTCCCCTTCGGACTGAAATAACGGCAGAAAAATGGAGCGTAAGCCAGGGAACGCAGGCCTCAGATCCCCCCCACTTTCTGCAAGAAAGGAGAACAGACACAGTCTTAAAAAGAAAAAAGAAAAACCCAGATCTCTGGCCTTTCCTATACTTGTCTATAAATTCGGACCTAGGAGCCTCTGGTCCGGATTTTGGGTCTAACCATCCACACAAAGATACGAATGTTGACAATATTCCTACGTGTTACACCTATCTGTCTACATTCTATTCGAATGTCCACATTCGATCGAATTTCAAATGTTTAGAGCATTCGTCTATTATAGACCCATCTAATTGAGCGTACAATCAGACTAAGGACTTGTTCCGGATCAAAGGAAAGCGTGCAGATGGCATACGTCCGTGATCCTGAAAGGAAGTTGGAGGAAACGGGCAACCTACCTTTGTTTTCTCCGCAAGTCTGCTGGCCAAAGATTCCTGCTCTGCCCGGCGCTTCTTAATTTCTTCTTTGGATCTCTTCACCTGTAGCTCAAGCTCACTGATTTGCTGCGAAGACACCAGAAAAGACAGGATTAATTCTTCTACTTAAAAAAAATATCACTCCAGTTGCTACGCCAGCAATTAGGTTAGCATGTAAGAAGCTAATGGAGAAATGCTCTGGGATGAAGAGTCCTGAGAGATCAGGTCTCTGCCGGCATCTGATGCAAAATATTACCCTATAGAAATAACCGGGTTCTCCAAAAAGCGACATTATTTAACCTTTAGCAAACCCTCGAGTCCCTGGTGACGACTCTTTGAAGGAGGAAAGAAGCAAAACACCTCACTTACTAGGGATGTATTGTGAAAGAAGAAAGCAATGTTAAGAAGCAGCCTTATCCCACATCAAACTTCCTGTTCCTTTAAGAGGTGAAGGAGAACTCCCCATGGGTTATACCACCACCTTCAGTAGTTAAAGGGGTGGGGACCCATTACATGGACTTCTCGGTGGTGGCCCCCACACTATGGAATAAGGATGAGGAAACAGCTTCCCCAACCTTCTTTCAGGAGCTGTTCTTGTTTTTAATGTGACCTGAGATCACATTGGGCATAGGGCAGCATAAAAGTGCAAATAGACAGACAGACAGACAGACAGACAGACAGACAGACAGACAGACAGACAGACAGACAGACAGACAGACAGACTCACATTCCGGAAAACGTTTGCTGCTCTGTCTCGCAGTTCATTACTTGTTTCCTCTCTAATCCTGGCACACTACAACAGACCACCATTCAGTTAAAAAAAAGTGCTATACATGAGAAGTTACATATAAATATAAAACTATATAGCACAGTGCTTTTACTATGTAAAAGGCAAACTACGAAATTAAAACAAACTATCATTAATTCAATATTAGCTTCGTTGCTGAGAACAGAAAACAGGTGAAAAAAAGATGAGGTTTTGCTAACTAGAAGGGACGCTCATTTCCACTAAATTCCAAGAGATCCAGAAAAACTCAATTTTTTTCACCTGAGCAGAAACAAAAGCAAGCTGGTTGTCTTTTTCTCTGCTGTCCCTCCTTAATTTCTCAGTCTCCATCTTCAGTTGTTGTATTCTCTGCTCCTTTGAGGTGACTTCCTTTTGCAAACTGGTTACCAGACCTTGGAACAACATGTCAAACGTAGCACTTTTTAAGAACCAAGCAGCTGGTTTGGAAAACAGAAGATTATGTTGCAAAGCAGCTCACATCTCAATTCCAAAAGGGGTCTCTGAATAGTTCCAAATTGTGGAACTCCCTTCCATCAGTGGTCCCCTCAGCCCCCTCTCTGCTCTCCTTTCATCAGCAGGCTAAGACAGTGCTGTTTAGGCAGGCCTTTAATTAACTTTTATTTCATTCTAATTAATTTTTTAGCCATATTTTTTTGATGTTTATATTGATTATAACTGTAACGGCTGTTTAAGAAGGTTTGCCCTTCTCTCTGCTTCAGATGCCCATGGGCAACCGCTGGGCTACTGTGTGAGACAGGATGCTGGACTAGATGGGCTGTGGCCCGATCCAGCAGGGCTCCTCTTAGGTTCTAAAAGCAAACAAGACAAACTATACCTGTTGTAAGAGAGACATTTTTCTTCAGGGCCTCATTTTCTTGCTTCCAATGTGCAATCTGCAGATCTCTGTCAGAAAGGGAACGGTACATGACCTCGCTGGTATTCCTCTGCAAGCTCTTGATCTGTTCCAATGGAAAACACAAGATCGTAGCCAGGTTACACTGAGCCATGTGGAAACCAGGTAAAGGTCAGCAGGATACAACAATTGATAAAGGGCGGGATGTACAGTGCCTACTAACCGTCTTGTTTGCTACACAAGTGCCCCTTATATTTCTAGCCTTGATGGAACTCATGAAAGACCCATACCTCCTCTCTCAAGGCCTCGATTTCAGCTGCCTTCGCCCCAACTTCTTGCTCAAGATCCACCAGCTTCTGATGAAATTCAGCGTCTTTCAGGGCCGAGACGCCTCTTAATTTATCCGACATGGCTGCCAGTTCATTCTGAAGGTTTGCGATCACTGTATCTTTGCGGCTGCACTCGTTTTCGAAGGCAGAGAGGCGACCTATTTCGTTCCCTAGTTTTGAAATTACTTCGTCCTAGGTAGAAGAGAATAGTTGGTATTCTGTTCTAACAGGCTCCACTTTGGACCCTGATATTGGGGTTTTTTAAAGCATCACATTTTTTTTTTACAGAAAGCAAAATACTAATGTCAGAAAGCAGGTTTCCCTGGTCTCACAGTCTCTAAATGTTGACAAGACTTTGGCTCTCCCATCAGCCTCAACCAACAGAGTTGTAAGAACTCAAAAGGAGCCCTGCTGGATCAGGTCATGGCCCATCTAGTCCATCTCAAGCAGAAGACAAAGGCAAAACCTTCACCTGCTCTGGACTCCCTGCAAATGGCCTCTCTCTCCAACCTGGCAGTGGTACCTGGGCATCCTTTCTAGTAGCCATTAATATACCCGTCCTTGACTTACCAGGCCACAGCCCATCTAGTGAAGCATCCTACCCCACACAGCGGCCCAAGAATTGCTTTTGGGCATCTCAAGCAGAAGACAAGGGCAAAACCTTCACCTGCTCTTGACTCCTTGCAAATAGCGTTTACAGGCCTCCCACCTGTCTCTGCAGCCTGGAGGAAGTATCTAGGCCTCCATTCTAGTAGCCACTGGTTCTAGGGATGTGCACGAATGTTTCTTTTGCATTTGAATCAAATCAAATATCCAAACATTTGAATGTTTAGAATCCGAATGCAACAAAATCCAATCCGACTCGAATACATTTGAAACTATTTGTTTGAATGTTAGATTCAGATTTAAAGATAAGAATATCAGCAACATTCCTGTATGCATTTTATCCTGTATGTATCCCGTTTTCGCCCCTAATTATCAGTGCAAATGCATACAGATACGTATGAGATTCATAGAGAAATGTATTACATACGTATCTGTACTCTTGAATGTTTTGAATCATTCGAATGAATGTTTCGGAACATTTGAAATTCATCCAAATGTTTAAATTCAAATGCGTAGATTTTCTATTTGAATTTGAATGTCCACATTATATCGAATTTCGAATGTTTAGAATATTTGTGCACATTCCTAACAGGCCCACATGTCCTCCATGAATTTGTCTGATCACTGGTAACAAATCCCATAAACTGCTGACCCTCTGGGTGGAAAAATCCTTCCCCTGCTCTGTCTTAACTCTCCTGCTTGTCAGAAGAAAACAATTATGTCATGCTACTGATCCGACTGGTTTTGACATAGCTTTCACTGGTTGCTTTACTGTTTTGCTATGCAATTTGCAGTGCTAACCAAAGTTTATCACTTTGACTACTGGCCAGATCAATATTCCTTCTACTTCCACGACTCTGAGCAAGTAAGTAACAGACACAGTGTATCTCTGGGCCTCACCCTCTCTTTGGGAAGTGCATCTCCCTGATGGATGTTGGTCAGAGGGCCAATGCCGACTCCATTGCCTGAAATAAATGGACACCAGGCAGTAGCTGATTTTTGAATGTGAATGCTACAACCGTATTTATTGTAACATCTGTTCATGTGTTGGTTTCTTAGATGGACTAGTCCATCTAGCCCAGCATCCTGTCTCACACAGGGGCCCACCAACCATTGTTTCTGGTTATCTCAAGCAGAAGACGACGGGAGAAACTTCACCTGCTCTTCACTCCCTGCAAATGGCCTTTGGTGTCACCCTGGCTATCTTCCCAACCCAGAGACAGTACCTAGGGATCCATTCTAGTGGACATTGATACCCCTGGCTTCTATGGATTTGTCTTATCCCATAAGAATCTAAGAGGCACCTTGCTGGGACAGGCCACAGGCCATCTAATCCATAAGGACCTCAGAGGAGCCCTGCTGGATCAGGCCACAGCCCATCTAGTCCAGAAGAACCTCAGAGGAGCCCTGCTGGATCAGGCCACAGCCCATCTAGTCCATAAGAGCCTAAGAGGAGCCCTGCTGGATCAGGCCACAGCCCATCTAGTCCAGAAGAACCTCAGAGGAGCCCTGCTGGATCAGGCCACAGCCCATCTAGTCCATAAGAGCCTAAGAGGAGCCCTGCTGGATCAGGCCACAGCCCATCTAGTCCATAAGAACCTCAGAGGAGCCCTGCTGGATCAGGCCACAGCCCATCTAGTCCGTAAGAACCTCAGAGGAGCCACAGCCCATCTAGTCCATAAGAGCCTAAGAGGAGCCCTGCTGGATCAGGCCACAGCCCATCTAGTCCATAAGAGCCTAAGAGGAGCCCTGCTGGATCAGGCCACAGCCCATCTAGTCCATAAGAGCCTAAGAGGAGCCCTGCTGGATCAGGCCACAGCCCATCTAGTCCATAAGAGCCTAAGAGGAGCCCTGCTGGATCAGGCCACAGCCCATCTAGTCCAGAAGAACCTCAGAGGAGCCCTGCTGGATCAGGCCACAGCCCATCTAGTCCAGAAGAACCTAATAGGAGCCCTACTGGATCGGGCCACAGCCCATCTAGTCCGTAAGAACCTCAGAGGAGCCCTGCTGGATCAGGCCAAAGACCATCTAGTCCAGCATCCCATGTCACTCACTTTCCCAGCCATAAGAAAGGCACCAACTTCCTTTTGGGCTTTGGCCCTTTCTTTGTCCACTGTCTTTCCTCTCCCTAGCCGGCTGGATTCCCTGCAGCCCAAGGCCCTTTGCTTTTGTTTCCAATTCTCTGCAGGGCTCAATAAGGATTATATTCACAATAAAGATATCCTAAAACCGCAGTCCTGAAATTTTCAGCAGTGCAAAAGTAGGCAGTACCTGGTATAACTGGAGGAGGTCTGCCAAAAGCATCAGGAGAGAAAGATGGCGAAGAGACAGCCTTGCCCCAAGCAGTTAGAGGTCTTTTTCTGTGTGGCGGATACGGTACAGCTCCAGTTGCCCCAAAGGACCAGCTGCGGCCAGTGGGAGGGGAGCCTTGAGATGTAAGGACCGGAAACGAAGAGGCGGCGGTTGGGAGAGCAGGTTTGGTTTCTGCAGCCATGTGGAGTTGTCCTGGCCAAGCCACTCGGCGGCTCATGGGAGGACGGGAAACCTGGGCAGGAGAAGACCAAATGTTGAAAGTAACTTAATGCAAACCTTAATCTTGTTTCTTACATAAATCATTGAGTCTCCTCAGGTAATGAGCCATATAAGCCTCACTGCATTGCAAGTGCTTTGGGAAATGGGCTGAGGGAGGAAAGTTAGACAGAAAAGCCAGGATGGAACCCTAAGGTAAATTCCAGAACATAAGAGAAGCCCTGCTGGATGAGACCACAGCGCATCTAGCCCAGCATTCTGTCTCACACAATGGCCCACAATCTGCTTCTAGGCCTCTCAGGCAGATGAAGGCAAAACCCTCACCTGCTACCCACGTCCTACAAATGGCCTTTAGAGGCATCCTGCCCATCCCTCTGACCTGGAGGTGGCACCTGGGTACCAGATAAGAACCTAAGAGGAGCTTTCCTGGATCAGGCCACAGACCATCTAGTCCAGCATCCTATCTCATGCAACAGACCATCAATTGCTTCTGGGCTTCTCAAGGGGAAGATGAAGGCAAACCTTCACCTGCTCTCCATTTCCTGCAAATGGCTTTTAGAGGCATCATGGCCATCTTTCTGACTTGAAGGTGGTACCTGAGCATCCATTCTAGATAAGAACCTAAAAGGAGCTATTCTATTCCAGCAACCTGTCTCACACAGTGGACCATCAATTGCTTCTGGGCTTCACATGGAGAAGATAAAGGCAAAACCTTCACCCGCTCTCCACCCCCTGCCAATGACCTTCAGAGACAAAGTGTCCATCTCTCCAACCCAGAGCACCCATTCTAGTAGCCATTCTAGTAGCCACTGATACACCCTGTCCTCCATGAATATCTTTAACCTTCTTTTAAAGCTATCCAGGCTGGTTGCTGCCACCATCTCTTCTGGTAGCAAATTCCATAGACCGGAGACCCTCTGGGTGGAGAAATACTTCCCCTTCAATGTTCTTCCGGGACAGACAAATGCCACATGAGCAACGAGACAATCAATCACTGCACATTATTTACAGAGAGATGCTCAGAAGCCGTGACCACTCCAAACAGGTACCAACCATACCTGAGGTGCGTTTTCCACCACAAGTTCAAAGCTCGGTCCGCCGAATCCAAAGCGCAGAACGTCGCCAGGACTCACTTTCACAGCTGCGTTCTGGATGTGGCAGTCATTCACAAAGCTCCCGTGGGCCGAGTTGAAATCCCGAAGAACGAAGCTGTTTTCTGAGTCACTGAACTCAATGGCCGCATGGTGGTCTTCAACCCCTAAGGACTACAAGGGACATTTCAGAAGCCGGAAGGTGAAAACTGACCTGAAGTGAAGATTCTTCTTTAAAAAAAACAAAAACTGTCACCTGATTTCAACAACCTGCAAGTGGCCTGTAGAGGAATCCTGCCTCTCCCTCCCAGGCATCCATTCTAGCACCTGTCCTCCATGAATTAAGAGGTATACTGGGAATACTGACTGAGTTCAATTCCATCCTCCCCTACAAAGCCAGCTAGGTGACCTAGGGTGAGTCACAGCTCTCTTCTGAGCTCTCACAGCCCCACCTACCTCACAGGGTGTTCTGCTGTGGGGAGAAGAACAGAAGGTTTGTCAGCTGCTTTGAGTCCCCTTAAATGGGTGAGAAAGGCGGGGTAGAAAAGCCAGCTCTTCTTCTTCTTATATAAAATAAGGTTAAAAAGTTTAAGGAAAATATAACGTGTGTGTGTATTATATTTTCCTCAAACTTTTAAATCTTTTTAAATAAGAAAAAGAAGAGAAGTTGGCTTTTCTCTATATATGTACATATATGTAGAATAGATCACCTTAAGAATAATATCTGAATCTTCGTGCTTTCCTATCGTGGTGATTTTCGGCCTGAGTGTCAAAATACCATCAGAACTCTTGAGATATGCCTTCATTTTACCTCTGTGTTAGCATCAACTTGTGGTCTTGAGACTGGACAGAAAACATTATGAACGTATGTTAGTATATATAAAAATACAAGGGTTTCTTTTGCTGTCTTTTGAGACACAAGAGTTACATAACATGAAGTTTGTTCTAACTTTTTTTTTGCAATATTATAATACTATATAAATTCCTGCTATTATTGTTATTATCACAGCCAAACCTTTTAATCATTCTCATAACAATAAAATAGTCTACAAATTATTAACTGCCACAGCAAAAGATTTTGATCATTTCTGGCACTGTGGAATAGTCTATAAATTATTATCAGCCTCAGTGCCAAACGCTGTAATGATTTCTGTAACAATCGGGGCATAAATTGTTATTGTTATCGCAGACAAACGTGAATCTAATCCCGCCACAAAGTATTCCAAGGAAAACCCTACATGCTGCTGCAGGGCCTTAACTTCAGCGGCCCCCGAATTCGCATTCGCCACCCCGTCCTGATTGGGACTCAAGAACTTCCCTGCCTGGACCGTTCTGGAGTAGAGACCTCCCCCCCCTCCCCGCCCGAGAAAGCAAAAGATTGCTCTCTGCACATGCTCAAGGGAAAGGAGGAGGTGTACGGGAGCAGCGGGAAAGCAGGCCCTGCTCCTTGCACCTCTCCGCCCGCCACCCCATCCCACCCACGGCAGGTGCCCCACCGACCTCCCCTCAGCCCAGCAGGGCAGCGGCATTCCTGGGCCGCCGAGGCCGCCGCCGCCGCCGCCGCCTCCTTCCCCGCTGCTGCCTCCGCGTGGAGTCGGGGCCGGCAGCTGGTCGCGTCTCCATGGCAACCGCGTTAGGCCGCAGCCTCCTAGCAGGGTATTCGCCGTCGCCACTCGAGGAGGAGGAGCCGAACTGGCCATGCCCCGCCTCGTCCCGCCTCCCGGCCCGTCTGCCGTCGCCACGGCAACCACGCTGGAACCGGGCTCGCTGCCCCGTTTCCACTCCCCCGCTCTGCGCATGCTCAGTAGCAGCACAGCCTCTCCCGAGGACTACACTTCCCACAATCCTCAGCCACAGAACTCATAGCATTGCCTTCGACTGTCAGAAAGCGGGGCATTTAGGTCTGCAAGGGAGAGTCTTGCAGCATCGTTTGGTTGCATCGTTGGCCTTCGAGCGGGGCCTTCTCAGTGGTGGCTCCCAAGGGCAGCCTCTCTCCAAAGGTGCATTATTCACCTGCCAGCTCCCAGATCTTTCATCCGGACCATCAGTCTTTCTGCACCATTTTTAAGTTCCTATTCTCGTCTTTTAAAAATAGGTTTAAAACTTGTGGGCTTTATCTGGTTTTAAAAGCTGCATCCACACCTAAATGTTAATCCAGTTTCAGTGCACTTTCGGAATGAAATAATGCACTGGGCAAAGTGAAAAGCTGTTTGCTTTATCCAACCTAGGAACATCCAACTTTGAGTTATATAATGTGGAAACAAAATCATGAGTCCCTTTGCTGAGATGTGTTCTCTCGCCCTTAAAGTGGACTGAATCTGGATTAAAACCCAGGTGTGAACGCGGCCTTAGTTTATTATCTGGTCCCCCCTGGTGCAACTTTTGAGGTTACATGGTGCCGATTTCAGTGGGCTTTCTATATCCCTAGACTCTCTCCAGAAGCACCAATATTTCCACCTTCAAACCAGTGTGCGCATGAATGCAAATTTTAAGATTAGAATCGAATACCCAAAAAATTTGATTCAATTCAAATCTTTAAAATTTGAATTTAAACAATTCAATTCGAATTAAGCAAATTTGAATCTATTTGTTCTAATTTTTGATTCAAATCTGCACTTACAAATGCTGACAACATTCATATGTGCCCGTATGCATCATTACCCATCCATATACGTCCATATGCATCCCATAGTTATCCCGTACGCAACCTGTTTTCCTCCCGCACGTATCTGTGCAAATGCGTACAGATGCAGGAAAGATGTGTATCTGCAAGTACGCATTGTGTGTGTGAACCAGGGCACATGCGAATGTCCGGATAATTTGAACAACTAGATCCAAAATTCAACATTTGTTCTACTCTTTACATTTGAATTTATGGACATTCGATTCGAACTCGAAGGTTGAAATTTGGGCAGATTCGATCGAATTTCGAATACCTTCAAATATTCACACACACACACACACACACACAATGCAAAACTGTGTTCAGCACTTTGTTGTCAGGGCTCACTTTGTATTCAGCAGCCAAGGAGGAAACATGTGGATTCCTTTATTTGTGACTGGGCAACAGTTGAAGCGATTTTTAAATGCAACTCTGTGCATGCACAGAGGCCGGTGTGTATGCCAAGATATTGCTCAAAGTCCAAAAACCCTCTTCTTCTTCTTTTTTTCTTCACACATCAGGAATGCAGAAGACATTGCAAGATCGGAGAGAACAAAGCGATGTTCATTCTGCGTTCCACAATCCTCGTAGCGCAAATCTCTTGTCTAATAGCAGGAAACCTTGAATCATAGAATACATCAGTTAGGAGGGACCCTAGAGGCCCATGCAGACCAACCCCTTGTCTGTAGCACCCACATGCCCCTAGTGGTGTTTCCACATCACACAGACTGAAAAGTGACCCTGCCCGAACTGCCAAGCAATGCATGAACCAGTAGGGCAGGCGGAGCTGGAAATCACATCTACTCCCTCCTTTTCCAAAGCCGGCAGGTAAATGGAGGCTCCCTAGCCGGGCAGCTGGCCCTGGTCTCACACTCGGGAAGCGACTGCATAAGCCTTGCATGTCACCGTCCGCGAAGGGTACAAGCGGCAAGGAGGTCTCCTGGAAGGAGCAGCATCTGCAGCAGAGAGAGCTGACATTAGTATTCCATCCTCGAGAGTTAGGGTTCAAATCTCTGGCATTTCTTTGGCTAGGAGATAAGGTTTAATCCCGCTTCAGTCCACTTTCAGAGTGAGAGAATTCATCAGCAAAGCGGCCAGCTGTGTTTCTTTCATTGTTAAATAACTCAGAAAATTCACTTCTCCTGGGATGGAGAATGTGGAAAGAAAATTCCTGGTCATTTTGCTGATGGGTTCTCTTGCTCTGAAGGTGGACTGAAGCTGGATTAAATCTTAGGTGTGATCACAGCCCTGGGGGTGGTGTGCCAGACGCTAGCTTTATGTGTTTCCAGTGCCAAATAACATTCAAGAAAGTCCAAAGAGAGGGTGGAAAGTCAACAAACAAAACAGAAATGAAATCCGATCCAATGTGCCAAATTTTAACATTTGAACTCAAATAGAATGTCCTGAAATTTGAATGTAAACATTTAAATCGAGTTTTGGATCTATTTGTTCGAATTATCCAGACCTTTGTATGTGTATGGGTTCGTACACAATATGGACTTGAAGATCCGCATCTTTTCTGCATCCGTACGCATTTGTACGGATCCATACGGGAAGAAAACGGGTTGCATACGGGATAACCACGGGATGCATACGGACACGTATGGATGCGTACAGATGTGAGGAAGATGCGTAATGGGAACATACAAATGTTGCCGACACTCATACGTGCAGATTCCAATAGAAAATTCAAACAAACAGGTTCGCATTCGGCAAACTCGAATCGAATCTTGTTTGAATTTAAATTCAAAAGATTGCCAAATTGTTTCGAGCCCCGGTTCACACCTGAGCAGCATGTGAATGTTTAGGAGGAGCGTCGCGTGCCCTCGAACCATCTCTCAGCTGATAACACACACCTTGTAGTATCCAAGATTACAGCACCGACAGGACATGCCTAAACTGTGTCCTTCGGAGGCGAGCGTCTCATACCGTTTAACATCTGCTTTTTGAGATCTCTCTTCTTATGTATTCCCTCTCCTCCATCTCTCACCTGTGATGGCGTAGAAGCAACAGGTGAGCCCGACGGAAGCCAGGAAGCATCCAGTGGATCCGGCCATGGCTAGCCAGCAAGACCAGCCAAAGTCATAGTGAACTCCCAGAAAGACACCGTGTAGCACCAGCGTGGTCCTTTCCAGGTAGACATCAACGGCATACCAGACCGAGCCAATGGCCCCAAGGATACCTGGAGGCCAGAAACAAAGGCTGCGTCTGCACCTACGTTTTAATCAGCTTTCAGACCACTTTTGGAGCGAGAAAACCCATCAGGGGCACGTTCCCACCCGGGTTATACTGAGGTTTGAAAACAATTTGAATTTTCTTGGTCCACCTTGCAGGTTGCCTTCTGCAATCAAAGTCATTTTCCTTCCAGATTATCTAACCCAAAGGTGGATTTTCTGATGCTTCTTACTCTGCTGATGTGACCCCTCACTCTGAAAGTGGATTGAAGCTGGGCTAAACTTTAGGTGTGAACACAGCCCAAGGAAAGTACTTACTTCCGAGTCCCAGGATGAAGCCGGCCAGGTAGCACATCTTTCGCTTGACGCGGGGGTCGTGCCGGAGGAACTTGACGCATTCCAGCCCTGAGACCAGCAACAGCAAAGCAAACCCTGAGAAGATATCCGCTGTGATCAGCAGGGTCCGAGTCACCATGATCTTCACTGGGAGAGAGGACCAAAGGCAGATTAGAGAAGGCACGTCCAGACGGAGGCCAAAGTCCACCTAAGACAAATTTATGGATGGCAGATGTATCAATGGCTACTAGAATAGATGTCTAAGTACATCAGGTTGGAGGGACAAGCAGGAGGCCTCTAAGGCCATTTGCTGGGATTCGAGAGCTGGAGAAGGTTTGCCCTTGTCTCTGCTTGAGATGCCCATGGGCAATTGGTGGGGCACTGTGTGCGACAGGACGCTGGACTAGATGGGCTGTGGCCTGATCCAGCAGGGCTCCTCTTGGGTTCTTATGGACCAGATGGGCTGTGGCCTGATCCAGCAGGGCTCCTCTGAGGTTCTTATAAATAGTAGTAATATGGCTTGGCTAGGTTGCGACTGCGATACATATCTGTAGGAACCCCAAGAAACTGCCTGGATCCAAAATGAAATTCTTGTCTCTAGAGGTACACTTACAAGAGTGCTCTGCTAAGATCGAATCGTACTGGTCACATGTGCGGATCCCATCTTGCATGTTAGTAACGCACTCCCTCCATAGTCCCCGGCACTTGTGGCTGACCTAGGAAGGAAAAAGAGGTGTGGTGTATATAATGCAAGACCGGCAGCACTTGGTAGTAGAGATATGGGCAAATATTCAAAACAATTGAAATTTGATCGAATTCATTCGAATTTGCATACTCAAATTTGAACTGAATGTCCGTAAATTCGAATTTAAACATCTGAACGAACTTTGAATTTTCAAATCTATTCGTGCAAATTATTCAGACATTCGTATGTGCACCGATGCGTACACAGGATGAGAACGGGATCACTACGGGATAAATACAGGATGCGTACGGATGTGTACAGCCACATGTGAATGTTGTCGACATTTGTATGTGCAAATTCAAATAGAAATTTTGCACGAATAGATTTGAATCGAACTGAATGCAGATACATTCAAATTTTAAACATCTGAATTGATCTGAATTTTTGGATATTTGATTGGAATCCTCAAAATTGCATTTGTGCATGCTCCTACTTGGAAAAGGCGCCCTTGCTGAAGTTCTAAACAAAACCAGGCATGAAGACTCCTGCCTCATTCCTTTGTCTCAAAGCCTAGCAATGCCTCCCTAGCAAAAAATCTTCACCACTGATTGGGTGCCACCTGCTCGATTTTCTAGGCCTCTTAATTGATGGCTGAACGTGATTCTCCTTGCCTGCATTGTGCCTTCCCGATAACCCTGACAGGCAAACTGGACTGGAATGCGGTGACTGCACCAAAATCACTCAGGGTGCCTCCGAAAATCGGGGGGGGGGGGAATTGCAGTATCTTCTATAGATCCTTCAGTCGCCTCTTGACACTCCTGCCAGGCAGCAGGAGGAAATTCCAGGACAACCCTGGGATCTTTCCTCCATCTGCCAGCTATTCATGTTCTTGTTGCAGAATACCAGGATGTTTGATAGCTCCCCATACTGCCCTATGCTTGCCAACATCCGGGCATTTTGGAAGAGGACTGATAACGCAAAGACACAGCAGACAGAGGTAAGGAATCGGTACTGTGGGAAACCAAGCATTGGGTGCTGGATTTCCATCACACTGATTGTACTGACCTCCAAGCTGTCATCGGCATTAACCATCCAGCAGTCTGTCCAAGTGGCAGTAACCAGGAAGAGCGTGGAGATGAGCGCCACACAGAAAGAGGTGAGCTGCAGAGCCGCAGCCATCTGGAATCCTGGGCCGCTCTGGAAAAAATGCAGGCGCTGGACTTCTTTAGCCTGTAAAGTGATTCCATTTGTTAATGGAGAAGGAGAAGCAAGCAAAGATGTTCACGTGTCCTTCACAGAATCATAGGACCAATGGCCCCATTCCATGCCCCCCCCCCTTTCCTCCCAGGAATGCAGGTTCATGCTGTCTAGACAAGATGGAAACAGGAGCGGTAGTCAAAAACTCACTGATGATCTCGGCCAGCTACCCAAGAATGAAAATAAATCTGGTTTTACAGACTTGTTGTTTTGAATGTGGTTATGTTTTTTAAAAGAAGGACTAAGAAAAGAATAATCCAGATGTTAAAGGTACAAGACAAGATTCATCTCCATTCTGTTCGGTTCGAATCATTTCTTCTGCTCCCTAAGAAATAATTAGAAGGCCCGCACTGAGATCTGGAAAAGGGCACCGTTAAAAACATCCCTAGGCTCATCCCAGAACTGGGGAATAGCAAACCACTTCTGTGTCTTTGCCAAGAAAGCTGTGTGAAGGTGCCCAAGCCATCAACCAGGGCTGAACTATGACTCAGTGGTACCCAAGAAGAGATATATCCTCACCTTCCACCCAACACCTGGCTGTTACATTGATGCATGCAGTTTTGTTCGCAAAGATGCAGAAGTCGTTTGCCCTTCCTATCTTCCAGGTAGATGCCAGGAATTGAAGGCTATGACTTTTCACCTTTCCAGGGACTTGGATCTAGGACTGCCTACCCTTAGCTCTTCCCTACTTCTTTACGCCTGCCTCACCCTCCACCTTCCCCTCACAGAAGAGATTGCAAGGAGGCCTTAGAATATTGGGAATTTACCTTTCTGTTGGATCATCCTTTGCAAAGGGAGCCAGCAAAACGTCTGGAATAGGCGCTGGGAATTTGGAGGTGTGTATTCCTGGAGTTCTTCAAAGCCAACCAAGTGCATTAATGGGCAAAAGCCAGCCAGGTCTGCGCCGTTCCGCCTGGCATCAAACACCGCCTCCCCTTTCCAAGTGCTAACTGCTATTAGAACTGCCCAAAGGTAAATCAATTGGACTTTTCATTCGCCCCCCCCTTTCCCAAGATCAAGTCAGCTGTGCTGTGGGCTTCCTAGTGTGATGGACTTTCTTTCACAATTAAAATGCGCATGGGTCATAAAGCATGACCAGTCCACGGTGGGAAGAGGTCCTGGCAGCTTCAGAGACTTGGCAAGCCCTGCTGGGACAGTGGCGCTTATCTGTCCAGAATTCAGTTGGTTACCTTCATTGAAGAGTAAGGCCATATACTGCAGATCCAGTGGTTAAGGAGCCTGACCCTTATCTGGGAATACCGGGTTTGATTCCACCCTCCTCCACGAAGCCAGCTGGGTGACCTTGGGCTAGTCACAACTCTCTCCTGAGCTCTCATAGCCCCACCTACCTCACAGGGTGTTCTGGTGTGGGGTGAAGAACAAAAGGTTTGTCAGCCACTTTGAGTCCCCTTAAAGGGTGAAAAAGCAGAATCCCCTATGTAGAAACAGCAACCCTGACACCATCCCTTTCCCAGCATGCCAGTGCAGAAAGAAGTGTTGGTTTTTCTATCCCGCTTTTCTCATCCATTTTAGGGGACTCAAAGTGACTGTCAAACCTTCTGTTCTTCTCCCCACAACAGAACAACCTGTGTGCATTCCCATGGACACTTTAATCCAAATTCAATTCAAATTCCGGCAGGAAGGAATGTTCCCATGACTTTTGTAATTAATCCAAATATAATTATTCCTGCATCCCGTTATTCTCAGATTTTATGAGGACTATCCTGCCTAAATCTGGGGGGGGGGGGGAGTCCTGATGAAAACAGGACTGAGTCCCCTTTCTGGAGCTGAGTCCACTTATTTTCCCCCACATGGGGACAACACTGGGCTATTTGGGGTGAAGGTCTAATCCTCTGGCCAATGGCAGCAAGCTGTGGATGTTTTTGGTTTTGTTTTGTTTTTTACAGATGCAAAGCTTCCCCCCACTTTGCCAGTCTTGCAATGCTGAAAAAGGCAGAAAGGAGGAAGAGCGCTTGCCTTTTAAAGGGACTTTTAAAACATTTTCACTGGAAACATTTATTTTTGAAAAGATACATGTGAGAAGCAGAATGCTTTTAAATACTTGAAGTGCTATGAAATGCTTTGCAAGGATACGTTTTAACTCCTGTTGATCTGCTTGAGTGCACATTTGCCAGTAGTCACAAAAGGGAGAGGTGTGAAATAGAAAGTAATTTTAATACAGCCGGTGATAGTTTTTGCTTTCTTTATTGAGGCAGGGTTTGCACGGGGGCAGGGGGGATGTTTAAAAATAGTCCACAAAATAGTCCAAACAGGACTAAACCTGGACTAAGAAACCTGCATGAGGACACGCCTCCTGTGAGGTAGATGGGGCTGTGAGAGTGCAGAAAGAGGTCTGTGACTAGCCCAAGGTCACCCAGCTGGCTTCATGGAAAAGGAAGAAGAAGAGGAAGAGTTGGCTTTTCTACCCCAATTTTCTCATCTATTTAAGGGGACTCAAAGTGGCTGACAACCCTTATGTTCTTCTCCCCACAACAGAACACCCTGTGAGGTAGGAGGGGCTGTGAGAGCTCCGAAGAGAGCTGTGACTAGCCCAAAGCCACCCAGATGGTTTTGTGGAGGAGGAAGAAGAAGAGTTGGTTTTTCTACCCCACTTTTCTCACCCATTTAAGGGGACTCAGAGCGGCTGACAAACTTTCTATTCTTCTCCCCACACCAGACAGCCTGTGAGGTAGGTGGGGATGTGAGAGCATAGGAGAGAGCTGTGACTAGCCCAAGGTCACCCAGCTGGCTTCGTGGAGGAGTGAGGAATCAAACCCGGTATTCCCAGATAAGAGTCCGGCTCCTTATCCACTGGACCAAGCTGGACATTGGTGTGGGCAGCCGTGCCCAGAAATGCTACCTAAGTGTGTGGGGGGGTTGAAGCCCAAGGATCTGTTTTCTAGACTCTTTGGCACAGCTCCTGGACGGCTGCAGGACGTTTTGTGCTCTCTTGCCCTTCTGAAAGCTGAGAGACCCCGCTGAGCAGCAGAACCACAGGGGGAAAGATTACCTCGCTCACCTCCTCTTCGCCTGACATCTTGAATGCACAGACGGATTAGGTTAATTAGCATTTCCTGCATTCTTCCTCTGTTAAAATTAAAAAAAAAAAGTGAAAAGGGGAGGGAGGAGAAAACAGGGGCCAGCTAGAACAGTTGGACTCAAAGGGGATAATTATGGGAAACAGCCAAGGCAGGTTGCCAGGGGAAGCTGAAAGGTGCCCTAAGGCAGAAATGCAGGGAGAAATCTAGGCAGAGGAACAGCTTCTCCAGAAGCCAGACAGGGCAGGATGTTACCCCCAGCTGCCCCTTGATGGCCAGGAGGCCACATCTCAATGGTGGGGCCATCAGCTGGAAAGCAGAGGGTCATAGGTAGAATCTCCAGCACCTTTCGGATAAGAGACAGGCAGGAGGCCTTGAAAGGTCATTCTGCAGGATGTCAAGAGCAGGTGAAGGTCGATCTGAGAGCAGGTGAAGGTCTTGCCTTCATCTTCTGCTTGAGATGGCCAGAATGGTGGGCCAGTGTGTGAGATGGGATGCTGGACTAGAAGGGCTGTGGCCTGATCCAGCAGGGCTCCTCTTAATTCACAGCGGATAGGTGTATCATTGCCTTCTAGAATGAATGCCCAGGGACTGCCTCCATGTTGAAGAAAGAGTCAGGATGCCTCTCAAGGCCACTTGCAGGGTGTCAAGGGCTTTCCTTTGTCTTCTCCTTGGGATGTCCAGAAGCCATTGGTGGGCCATTGTATGAGACAGGATGCTGGAATGGATGGGCTGTGGCCTGATCCAACAGGGCTCCTCTCAGGTTCTCAAGGACAAGATGGGCTGTGGCCTGATCCAACAGGGCTCCTATTATGTTCTAAGAGTTTTGTGTTTTCCTACAGTTACACTCTGTGTGAGCTTTTCATCTCAATCCACATAATGAAAGTCTACCTTGCCTTTCTTCACCAGGGGCCTTTTTTATCCTAGCTCTCCTCCGAAAGGAGGTTTCCTCACTGTTCTAAAGTATTAGAACTGGAAGTCGCCGAAGGAAGATGAAGTTTGGAAGGATCAGGACAGATGATGGAAATATTTCTTCTAATCTTGAGCTTCAGAACATGTAGAGCAAACCTGTAACCCCTGAAGAAAAGCAAGAGGGACCCATAACACACTTTAGAAAGCTGGCAATAAAAATATTTTAATACGATAAAATTTTTAGTACAAACCATTAGAGACAAAAAGTTGTTGCTTTCTTTTTTTTCCACGTATCGCAATGTAGACAATATGTGTAGGAAAGTTAAGGCAACATTTACATTGTGAGGAACAGATGTTTTTCTTCTGTTCAGAGCACCATCCTGATGCATAGAAAAACAGATCCCGGGACACACAAAAGAAAACATCTGCATGTTACAGGCATTTTGGTTTCTTGCAAAGGAAAGCTCAGGCCAAGTGCCACAACTTCCCGGAAGGTTTTATACGCACTGATCGCCCCTTTTTACAGTGGGTCTGAAAAATCAAGGGAAAAGGGGCTGTTAGTGCCCAGCCCAGAATCAAGAGCCAGGGAGCCGTAAAAAATAATGATATAATAATGATAATAAAAATGGGAAGGAAGGGAAGAGAAAGAAAGGGAAGGGAAGGAAGGAAGGAAGAAGGAGGGGAGGGAAGGGAAGGAAGGAAGGAAGGAAGGAAGGAAGGAAGGAAGGAAGGAAGGAAGGAAGAAGGAGGGGAGGGGAAGGGGAGGGAAGGGAAGGGAAGGGAAGGGAAGGGAAGGGAAGGAAATGGAAGGAAACAGAAGGGGAAGAAGGAAAGAAAAGGAAAGAAATGGAAGGGGAGGAAGGAAGGAAGGAAGCAGGGAGGAAGGAAGGATGTTTCCCTCCCCACCAGTCACACAAGCTCAGCTGCAACTGATTATTTTTAAAGCTTCTCAAATGTAATTTGGAGAAGAGACCCCTGAGATACCCTTTGTGCCTCTGAACCCCCAGCCCCTCTGAGGGTTTGCTTGGATCCTCCATTTAGCAAGCCCCTCCGTGGGTCCCTCGGGAAGAGCGTCAGTCACACATACTCTCGTGCTGTTGACGGCTGTGACTGCTGGTAATATTGCTGCTGCTGCCGCCGCCTCTCTTCCGGTCTGGGGCAGGAGCAGGAGAGGAAGGCGCCCCCCAGCAGGGTCAGGCTGGCTGCTGACCAACCCACAAATAAAGCTGATCCAAACTCATACCTAGGAGGACAGAGAGGGAGGGAGGTGAGCTTGGGGTCAGATCGACAGGAGATACATCACTCACAGGCTGGCTCCACACACTGCCCAATGATCTGAAAAATACGTATGTACAGATACGTATCTGTATGCATCTCATATGTATCTGTACGCAGGGTGTACCAGAGTGCTGAAGACACAGGGCCTGAAGAGGGCTGGCCCCCATGTTGGACCAATCCTCAGGCAAGTGGGGAAATGGTCTTGATCTCCAACAGTGCCAAAGAAAGGAGATGTCCCTGCTAGTAACTAGGAGTAAGTCTCAACTTCGTGGTACTAAAAGGCAAGAAAAGGAGGAAGAAGGAAAAAAGAAGACTCTGTTTACCGGGCGTTCACTGGCGTGTTTGGGTTGAAGAATTCATATGTCACCCGTACGGCATACCACGAGACTGCTGTCATTGTGCACAGACCTGGGAATGGGGTGAAAACTCAGGGTCATCCAGCTTCCCCCTTCAAATACATTCAAGGTCCAGATATATATTACACAGATTTTCTTGACCGGCTGATGGGTCATCAAGTGAGGCTATTAGTCCACCTACTGTTATGGATGGAAGAAAGAGTTGTGAACCACATCAGGATTATTCTGAAATCCCCACACTTTTCAGGGTTTTGCCACACTGATTTCAATGCGTGAAGCTCTGTCCGCTGGCTTCTTCCGCTACTGTCCCTGTTCCAAATACCAGGATGTCCTTCAATCACCTGCCTGAATATGCGCATAACTGAAAACACGCAAAGACAGCAATGCAGCCAGCGCTGTCTAGCAAGCAAGGGATAATGGAGGGTGATCGATATCCATTGTTATCCCGTGCCAGAAGGTTAATTGCCCTCCACTGGTGTGTGCGTGTGCGCGTAGGCTTTTCACCATTGAAGATTCAAAGGATTCAAAACTCATCCAAATGTTAAATTTGAATTTAAAGACATTCAATTCGAATTCAAATGTCTGAATTCGATTGAATTTCAAGTGTTTCGAATATTCGAATAATCTCTTCCCCTAACTGGAGGTTGCAGCTACTTGTATAGTTGTGTTCTGCAAAATATAAGCTGCAAGGGACCGACGCGACTCATGCTCAGAGGGAGGACCCCACTGATTATTGCAGATTCTGTTACAGACCAGTTCTGGGTGGTGGGAGTGGCAGGGTCAAACACTCACCTGCCAGGAGGAAAAAGACGCCCCCCAGAACCGCAATCCAGCTTTTCATGACAGGGTTCTCATCCCCAACTTTGGTACATTTCATTCCGATCACGCTGACAATGACGCCCACAAAGCCCAGCAGAATGGAGACCACCATGAGAGCGCGGGAAGTCTGGATGTGAACTGGAAGGTAAGAAAAACATCGATCTTTGCAGACGTCCGGAGGGAGGGGAAACAGAACAACAGAGACGTTGTTGGCGGTTCACTTTTGATGAGCCCTGCAAATGACTCGGTTTGCTATAAACCGCTAATTAACCAAACCAATTTAGCACAGGATTTTGGACTAGATGGGCTGTGGCCCAATCTAGCAGGGTTCCTCTTAATTCATGGAGGACAGGTGTATCAAGGGCTGCTAGAATGGATGCCTAGGTACCACCTCCAGGCTGGAGAGACAGGCAGGACGCCTCTGAAGGCCACTTGAGCAGGTGAAGGTTTTGTGTTCATCTTCTGCTTGAGATGCCCAGAAGCAACTGGTGGGCCACTGTGTGAGACGGGACGCTGGACAAGGTAGGCTGTGGCCTCATCTAGCAGGGCTTCTCTTAGGCTCTTAAGTTCTTAAATCTCATCCTTTCTACCTTCTTCCCTCCTTCCAGCCAACCAGCCACCTAAGCATTCAAAGGAAGCTCCAACTTGGACCACAAGTACTAGAACTGCAGTAGTGCAAAAGCCACATTGTCCAAAGAGAACCGCTTTGTGCAAGAATGCCCTTCCAAAGAGACTCGGCTAAAGATTCTAGCTTTAAAAAAACATGAATTCACACACCCTCATCTAGGGTGTGTTCCCACTCAAGATTTAAAGAGCTCTGAAATTTGAGCGCTCACCGTTCCTAAAGTTTTAAAAGAATCTGAGGATTACAGGTCCCAAAACACAGATTATTTATATTCAAATCAAACGAGGTCTCACTGCTGGATTTAGAAATAATCCTCACTATTTAGCAATGGGAACGCAAGCTATTTTGGGGGTGGGAGGGAACCATGCTTTAGGGGTGCTCTCCCCAGTTTCCCCTGATCCAATGATAAGGTGTGATTTCGTCCCATTTCCCCCTGGCTCTCACCATTACATGCTAAGGGGATCGGGCTTGGCTGAAAGGGGGAGGGAGGTGAAGAATTAAGAGAGATCAGACCACATTGTAGCTATAAAAGAGATCAGAACACATGTAACAAGAGATCAGAACACATGTAACGGGATCCGAACACAATCTAACAAAGAGATCAAACAAAAGTATCTGATTTTACAAAGAGGTGGCCATCAGGACTTTGGAGGCTTCTGTCCTGTGTCGGCTCTTGTGTAAAAGCCCACTTTCTCCCTCCTTCCTTCCATTCACGCCTTTTGCCTGGATCCCTACAGCTCTCAGCTCTTGTGTAAAAGCCTGCCAGCCTGCTTTGCTTCGGGTTAACACCACAAAGAACAACTAAATTAACACACACACACACACACACACAACACACACACACACGCTATATCTGGCTTTGCCATAAGACAATTGAGCCTCTCTTGCACTTCTCTGTGGCTCAACCAGGATTTGTCAGAAAACGTGGCTTTCCTATTAGGATTCATCCCTCTACCCCCACCCCCACCTCCACCCCCAAAAGAAACAAAAGCCAAAAAAAAAAAAGTGCAAAAATGTGAAGACAGAAAAAATGCAGCGAGAGTTCATCCTGGGGGAGAAAGGGAGGCAGGGGAAGATATTGTATACTGTAAGTAATTTAAGACTATTTGAATATAGTAGTAGTAATAGCAGCAGCAACAGTTTTTTAAAAAACTGTTTTTATGGATATCATCATTTTAATCTGTTTTAAAACTTGTAACCCACCCTGAGACCTAGGGATATAGGGTAGGATAAAAATAAATAAACAGAAGACGAAGGAGAGGTCACCTTCAGGGCCCCTCCAGAGCTCAGAAATTTGTTCCCCCTAGGAAATCGAACTGAGGTCCCTCCAAAATCTCTCGCAGACTTCAAGGCCCCTGGGAAACTCCCTGGGCTAAATTTCAGGCTGCTTCTCCGCAGCCTAGACCCTGGTCTAGCGGCTCAAAAGTTGGGTCGGCCCTCGGCCAGGCAGGCTGAGAGGTTCGGATCGCCCACTCCACCGTGAATGCGCCCCTGGAACTAGGGTGGATCAGGGGCTGCCTCGCTCAGCTCAGCCCGGCCGCCCTGCCTGCCTGCCTACCTCACAGGGCAGCAGGGAGAGTAAAAGGGAAGGGCGAAGAACCATCGGAAACACTCCAGATTCTGCAGGAAAGGCGAGAAAGGAAGGAAGGAAGGAAGGAAGGAAGGGAGAGAGATGTTACGCGCATCCAGCCCCTTTTCGATTCATGCTTAAGGAGATGCGTTAGCCCTCTGCGCCCCATAGAGAAGCTGCTGGCAGCCCGTCGCGCATGTAGCCCCAACCCCCCCCCCTTCTCTCCTCTTGGCCAGGGATGCTCCCCAGGTAGTGGATCGTGCGCGCGCCTTCCGACGTGGGCTGAGCTGCGTTGGCCCCTTCCTAACTTGCCCCCTCGCGGGCCGCCCGGGGTTCCCTCCCTCCCTCCCTGCCCCCCCTGGCGCGCGGCGAGGAGCAGCGACGCACCGTCGAGCGAGAGCAGCGACTCGTGGAGCTTGCACTGCACCTGCCCGGTGCTCTGCGAGGCGCAGCTCATCCAGAGCCCCTCGTAGAGTCCCACGGCCGTGATGATGGCGTCGCCGGCGTACGAGCTCTGCTTCCACTGCGGCAGCGCCGAGGCGCAGATGGCGCCCACCCAGCCGGCCAGCGCCAGGAAGTAGCCCACCAGCTGCAGCCCCGCGCTGGCCATGGATGGATGGATGGACGGTCGGTCGGTCCTGTCCAGGAGCGAGCGGGGCGGGCGCTGCGTCCGTGCGTCCGATCCAGAGCCCGACGGGGCGGCTCGGCTCGCTCGGGCAGCCGGGCGATGCCAGCCAGGGGCCGCCCCCGCCCGCGCTCTGGCGGCAGGCAGGCAGGCAGCAGCAGCGCCTGACGGCTGGCTGCTTTCCCCTTCTCGCTCCCCACAAGGCGTGGCTCCTGCCCGCGTGGGGTGGGGGAGAGGGAGGGAGGGGGGAGAAGTGGCAGCCCCCACCGCAGGGCCCAGAAGCCCAGGGACCTTGCTCCTCTCTATGAGAAGGAGGGGGGGGGTGGCTGGGAAACTCTCCAGCGCAGGACCGTCGCGTGCCCCTCCCACGAGCAGGGCCATCCCCGTGGTAGCCCCCAAGATCTTCACGCCAAAGTTTCAGGAGATCAGTGAAGAGGCGCCGCCTGGATACGGACCCTGCCTGGCCTTTGGCCGAGGAAACGGCTCCCCACCACCACCACTTTTGGGCACCCGAGGCCCTTAGGGATGCCCAGGAGCTCCTAGAAGAAAGTGGGGGTGACCCCTGGCCCTCCAGATGCGGCAGCACTCATCCTGCAAAACAGGGCTCCGGATTCACAGCCCCCCCCCCCTGCGCCCCTATCTGTTCTTGAAGCACAGCACCCAGAAGGCCCAGCTGGTCTGGCTAGGAAGGACAGTTGCTGTTCCAGGAACATCTGGAGCTTCCAGAAGCATCCAGATGTTGCAGACCTGGTGCCACAGAGCCCAAACCATGGAAGATGCCCTGGTCAAAGGCAACCGCTGCACCTAGGATCTCCATAAGGCGGCTGGATAGAATCGCAGCCTCAGAGTCTCACCCAGGAATGAAACAGTGGTTGGTGCTGGGCACCACCGACAGTCCTGGCTGACTGCTGGCTGGCTGGCTGGGCACTTCCATGCAGTTTTCTTGGCAGTAAATGCAGAAGCGGTTTGCCTGTTTTTGTGGAGAGGCTGGGAATAGAACTAGCGACTCATTAGTTTCCAGGCAGTTTGCTCCACCACTGGGCTAGTTACGCCCAGACTCCATGGACACGTCTGCACAGTTTTCTTGGCAGTGATGCAGCAGTGGTTTGCCATTGCCTACTTTGTGGAGGAGCTGGGGATTGGAGGACCCTCTGCTTTCCAGGCCATTTATTCTAGCCCACAGCCCCTCCCAGACTCCATGGACACCTCTGCGCAGTTTTCTTGGCAGTGATGCAGCAGTGGTTTGCCATTGCCTACTTCTTGGAGAAGCTGGGGATCAAACCCGCAACTTTCTGCATTCCAGGCCAACTGTCTTAACCCTGAGCTACAGCTCAGAATGACAACAGAGGATGCGAAAGGGTGAAGGAGTAACTGCGGTGAGCCTGCAGGATAAGGACCTCTGAGCCCCGCCATGCCAACCTGCCTCCCCTCTCTCCACATCTTCAACTCTGTCCTTTGTCTCCGCAGCCGGCCTGAGCTGCATGCTAATGAGCATCAACCTTTCTCTCCCCTTCGCTTTCAATCCAAGGCCTCCTTTGTGCCCGGTCCATAATGTGGGGGCTGGCTGGCATTTGCCCTGGAATCCGGGTGGGCTGCAGATTTTGTCAACAGAAAACTTCATTGACACGGGGACGGCTTGGAAGCGTTTGCCTGCCTTGTTGGCGAAATGCACTCTTGCCCCCAGCCCTGTAAATATGCCCGGAAAAGGAATACTTTTTGCATCTTACTGGAAAACGCCGGCTGGAGATCTCTGAGCTCGGTGCGCCGGCCCTCTGCCACCCGCCCCACTGAAAGCCAAGCTGGCCGGAGGCCAAAACCTAATCACGCCTGGTGCATTCCTGCCTAAAGCGGCTCTGAAAATTGCTCTCCCGGGTCACCTTTGAGGGAATTGCTGGAGCACTTCAAAGGCTCACCCAGGGAGAAGTCCCCATACGGGGCTGCCATCCTGAGCGGTGTAGACGGCGCAATAAATGCCGCTGGTTAGCAGGTGGCTGGGTTCATGCAGAGGCAGACGTAATCGGCGGAGGTGGCCGGGTTTCCAAAGCTCACGGACAAAAGCAAGCAGTAGAAAAGCTTGTCTTAGGCGGGGAAGATTTATCCCCAGATTTACAGCCATAATATCTTTAGCTGCCAGTGCTTTTGGTTGTTTACCCACTTGCTGGCTGGCCGGCAGAGTGTTTGAGCCAATAATTTATTTCCAGGACTTCTGATGTGCCATAAACCAGGCAGATAGGAGATCTAGAACTCCTTGTAGATTTCTGCCAGTGTGTAGGGACTGTTGAACAAGGGAAATCCATCCGTCTGTCCATCCATCCATCTGTCCGTCCATCCAACCATCATCCAGAGGGTCATCGGTTTGAGGAATTTGCTGCCAAAAGAGGTGGTAACAGCAACCAGCCTAGAAGGCTTTAAGAAAGGGATAGACAAATTTATGGATGACTGACGTATCAATGGCTACTAGAACGGACATCTAAGTACATCTTCCAGGCTGGGGGGACAAGCAGGAGGCCTCTAAGGCCATTTGCTGGGATTCGGGAGCAGGAGAAGGTTTGCCCTTGTCTCTGCTTGAGAGGCCCGTGGGCAATTGGTGGGCCACTGTGTGCGACAGGATGCTGGACTAGATGGGCTGTGGCCGGATCCAGCAGGGCTCCTCTTAGGTTCCTAGGTTCTAACAGAGATCCCTTCAGATAAGAGCCAGACACTAGCCAAACTGGCTCTTGGTTGGTACCCTTTGTGGGTGCAGGGACAGAAGGCAAGGTAGCTCAAAGGAAAGAGTTGCCAGGGGCCACTGTAAGGCTGCAATTCTATTCAAACCCATACAAAAACTGGCCCCACTGTAAACAGTGGCTATGCGCCACCCCATCTTTCAGTGAAGCCTCAAACTCTGGTTCCACCCACATGCTGCCAAAAGCCTGACCAGAGCTTGGCACGGGTGGGCAACCAAATGACAACCTCTTCCATCAGCAGGAGTAACTTTCTCTGCTAGTCTGAGCCGGTTTAGTCTAGTGGTTAGGGAGCTGAACTCTTATCTGGGAATACCGGGTCTGATTCTGCACTTCTCCACAAAGCCAGCTGGGTGACCTTGGGCTAGTCACAACTCTCTGCGCTCTCACAGCTCCTCCTAACTCACAAGGCGTTCTGTTGCGTGGAGAACAGAAGGTTTGTCAGATGCTTTGAGTCCCCTTAAATGGGTGAGAAAAGCGCAGTAGAAAAGCCAACTCTTCTTCTTCCTCCACGAAGCCGTCTGGGTGACTTTGGGCAAGTCACAGCTCTCTCTTTGAGCTCTCACAGCCCCTCCTACCTCACAGGGTGTTCTATTGTGGGGAGAAGAACAGAAGGTTTGTCAGCCGCTTTGAGTCCCCTTAAATGGGTGACGAAAACGGGGTAGAAAAGCCAACTCTTCTTCAAACAACTCTCTGCTGAGTCAGCCTGGATTTGGAGCTGGCAGATTAAGTTTCTTTTGCTTTCAAATCAAATTAAGACGCTTAATCTTGAGGAACAACTTACTACATGACTGATAAATTAGTCTATTATTTAAATCAAGCTGCTTGCGTTGTGTATATTGATAACTCTGAGAGGACACGAAGGATGCGAAATAGGCTGCTCACATCCTGAGTCCTCTCCTGATTCTTACATAAGGGGACAATTTTATTTTTTCTTGGTTCCTGCAAGTCCCCCAAAATCCCAAACAAACCATCCATGATAAACCAGCTGCTTCTCCCCATGCAAGCCAATAAGATGAAAATGAGCATTCGGAGCGTGAGCAGATTGTTAATGAGCAGGGAGAGTTAATTATTTCCACCTCTGAGAGACCAAGGCAGGTACGACATGAGCCCCAGTGGGAAATGCTTGGTTCCTGCGGGTCGAGATGGTTCGTAGCTGAGCTGATCACAACCCAAATGGCTCAATGACATTTGCCATGGGTGATGTTTAGGAATGCTCAGCCCGCAGAAGAGAAGATGAAGTCCACGGTCACACCTTCACCTGGAACCTTCTTCAGTCCATCTCCAAGTCTGATACTTCGCACCTTTTAGTTTCTCCCCATTTGATTTGCGGACTTTCCACCTTCCACTTGGACTTTCCCGGGTGGAAAGTCCACCAATGAAAGAGATAGAAGTTGAAAGGTGTGACCGGTGACTCAAAGTGGCTGACAAACCTTCTGTTCTTCTTGCCCACAACAGAACATCCTGTGAGGTCAGCAGAGAGCTGTGACTAGCCCAAGGTCATCCAGCTGGCTTCATGGGAGAGGGCAGAATTGAACCCAGACTTCCCAGATAAGAGTCCGGCTCCCTAACCACCAAACTGGAGGTTTTAAGCTGTGATCACGGCCTAAGAGGAGACAGGATCACTGTTTCCAAGTCTCTGAAGGGCTGTCCCAGGGCATGAGAAGGAAGGACTAGAAACAACGGGATGAAACTGCCAGGGAGTCGATACAGATAAGCGATTAGGAAAAACATTCCGACAACGAGGACCATCAGTCAATGGAATAGGTTGCCCCAGGAGGTGTTGAACTCTCCTCTGCTGGAAGTCTTCAAGAAGAAGCTGGACAGACATCCATCTGGGATGGTCTAGTGGATCCTACATTGAGCAGGGGGTTTTGCAGGGAGTCAAGAGCAAGTGAAGGATAGCCTGGAGACCACAGTTTAGACTTTAAGCTGCAGTGGCACTGAAAAGGCCACAGAACAGCATACGCTTGAGGAAGGCCATTCTAATGCTGAAACCTGCTTCTTCCCAACTGTATAGAGAGTTTAATCTCCTGATTGGTTTGGACAAAGTTCCCTTGTGCCAAATGAGAGGTCCTGAATCGAGCCTTACGTAAAAGACAGCAATCACTCTCGGTCATTTCAAGTAGAAGCCTCTTCCAACTCTGCCTGGAGATGCTGGGAAATCAACTGATAGCTTTGAGAGAAACATCATCTGCTCGACATCTGAGCTGGACTCCCAATCCCTTCCTCCCTTCCCTCCCGCCCTCCCTCCTTTCTTCGTCAGTGCCATGTTTCTGTTATATTACATTCCAGTGGGTGGGATAAATACAAATGCTTTTTTTTTTTTTGAAAAAAAAGAGTGATTTAATTCCGCAGTTGGCTAAAAGGACCCACGGCTGTGAGGGGCAGGAAAACAGCATCCATTTTACTTTATTTGGCACATCGGTCATCCATCCTTCCTCTTCAGCTCTGGGTCTCTGGGTCACGCATCTCACAACCACCTTGTGGGGCAGTTTTAGGCAGCGCGACCAGGGGAGGACTGTGCCGAGGCTGTGAGCAGTGACCTGAACAATCGGACGTGTCCGCGTTTGCTGTAGGCTGTGTTGTCACAGGGACGGCTAGCTTTGGAGACGGCCTTAAGTGGGTGAGTCCCAAGGAGAGAGGTGTTTTATATTTCGTTTTAAAAATAATAATGGATCAAGTGGAGCCACCCCTCCTTGGAAAGAGAAGGTTGAAAGATGGAGGGAGAGATGGCGTACCTCTCCCTCTTTGCATTAGCTGAGCGCAACTGTAGCCAGGCAATGCCACAGGAAGGCACGTTCAAATCAGTCTGCCTGGCTTGCCCAGACTCGTGGCCTCAGACCACAGGCTACTGGTTCACCTTCGCCCTTTTTTCTGGTCTTCCAAAATGCTCGCCGTTCCGATGGAGCCCCTTGCTGGGTTCCCTACCAGTGGTGGGGCTCAGAGCTCGTCTTTCTCTGAAGGAACACCCTGCGGAGGAGCTCCGGTGGGGCCCGGAGGGGTCTCTTCCGGCCCTGCTGCTCCCTCGGGGCTCAAGGCCACTTCCTCGGTCTTGAAGAGCATCCGTACCAGGTCATCGGCCTGAACCCTCTCCTATGGAAGACGTGGAGAAGAAAACAGAAGAGGCGGCTGAGGAGGGCGTGGCTACTGAGCCGCGGAACTGGACACGCTTGCCGGGGTTAAATGGGGGGGGGGGGAGAAAACGTGTTTAGAAGAAGAGTTGGCTTTTCTACCCTTCTGTTATCACCCATTTAAGGGGACCCAAAATGGCTGACAAACCTTCTGTTCTTCTCCCCACAACAGAACACCCTGTGAGAGCTCAAAGAGAGAGCTGTGACTAGCCCAAGGTCACCCAGCTGTTTTTGTGGAGGAGGGCAGAATCAAACCCGGTATTCCCAGATAAGAGCCTGGCCTGCAGGGAGCTGTACCATTGCGGCAGCAGTTGGCAACTGGGCAACACGGCCACGCCTGCGCAAGACACCGGCAATTGACCAGCGCTGGCAACATAGCCACACCTGCACAGACAACCCACCCACTGCGTGCAGCAAGCCGGAAGACGTGCAAATGGTCTCACCACCAGACGCTGCAGGTAAGCCTGTGGTAAAAGGTTGCTAAAGGCATGGAGCATGACATCGTGCCCCACATCTAATCAGCAATTAGTGCACTACTAGTGAGGGCAAGCACACTTGGAGGCTTTAGCAACCTAGTGGCCACTGCGTATGCTCTTCACCAGGGCTGCACTAATTGCTTACCAGAGGCCTAAGTGCAAATTGGCCTCAAGTGGAGAGTTCTAAATCTCTCAGCCTGACCCAGCGTTATGTTACCCGTTGAACTGGCCCATCCGTCTCCACATTTATTCCTGGATCTTTTGGAAGCTCGGCCTCTTGGGCTCCGGCTTCCCATCATTTCCCGCTGGGAATCATGGGAGCTGGAACCCAAGTCCAGCTGAGGGACAATTCTGAGGCACAGAATTTCCAGACTCAGGATGGACAGAGTATTTTACCAGCTGCCTCGATGACGGCAAAGGAGTCGATAACAGAACACATGTCGCTGTCCAGGGTCTTACCCTTTCGCTGTGCCGGGGATCTAGAGTAAACCATAAGGCGATGGCACAGCGTTGTCCCTTGGTCACGGCTTTCACCCCGTGGGGGTTTTCGGAGCCCGAGGAGAAACCCACAGCACGGCCGCACTGGGGCTGAACTTCGGCCTTGAAAGACAAAGGAGATCACAGAACCCATGAAAGAGACCCTGAGTGTCAGCGAGTCTAACTCTCTGTTTAGCGCAGTATCCTAAAAATGGTGAAATTGCTAGAAAGTAGCAGAAATGGGAATATTTTATCCTACTTCTTGTTGGGTTTTTGCCCAAGGGTGAAACTACAGAGATGCCACTTGGTACAGCCCAGCCGACATGTGACTTTCTGGAATCTGATGGTGGGTAACAACACCCCCCCCCTCCCGTTTCCCGCAAGGTAGGAAGGTAGGGTTGATGAGAAGTACAAGCTCAGCAACATCTGGAGCACCACCTGTTGGACATTCATGGCATAGCCATTTTCCTGGATCATTTCTCCCTCTCATCACCCACTAGGGAGGAAGAGATCGGGAAAAGGTCCTCTCTGCCCACAGAAGTTTCCCAATTCAGCTGAATTGGACTCAACACAACATGAACACTGTTGAACTCGACATCTGTAGCGCCGGCAAGAGAAACGAGGAAAGAAATGACTGATTCACCGTCACTGTGGTCGCATCCAGTTCCGTGAAGTAAAAGGCTCCTCCCTCAAAATCGTCGTTTAAGTAGAGGATGGCGCTGAAGGGAATCAGAAAGTGACATCCTTTAGGGACTTTATTTAGGCTAAACGTACGCAGATCTCTCAGTCTCTTCAGAGGACTTGGTTTCCAGACCCTGCCCTTAACGGGCTACCCTAAGGAATACAGTTCTGGACAGAAACTCTGTTAAGGGCATTTCAAACAACCTGCAAGTCTCTAGATTGGCACAAAATGTTCCCGTGTGCTGGGGTCCTTGGTACCTGTAATCCCGGAACGTGTAGGCCGGCGGCTCTTTCAAACACACCAGGGCTTCCGCATTAAGGATGCAGTTGTCAACATGGACAGGGTGGCTGGGGTCCGACCGTTCCTCCTGTTTATCTGTGCAGAGAGCAGGCAGATGCCTTCAGAAGTGGTAACCTGAGGCTCAGTCCCTGATACGCTGCAGGCAACCTACCCACATATGGGATTCTGCGCATGCCTTCCACTGCTGCAGAGGACTAGAAGCCTCTGGTATAGGGAAACTCAGAAGACCGACAAGCAGAGATGTGGGATCTGAGGACAACCTAGCTGTGAACAGAGCTGGTACGACCTCAGTTCGAATTACGAACCAGGACGCCCTACCTCATACATGTGTAACCAGGGCCAAGGGGCACACTTCCACAGCAGTCCCTATGTCGCTGGCCATATTGGATGGAAGTGGGGCGTTAGGGGCTGCAGGGCCCAACATCCAACAGGCAGTAGATTTTCCTCCCTGCAAATTCTTCTACACAGAAATGTGGTAAACAGACATTCCACTTACCGTCTATGGCAGTGCGGCACACCAGGTGGGAATAGGAGAAATACAGTGGCACCTCCAGGCGGAAGTAGGACTCTACCACCTGCCGGACCTTCTCCGTCACGTTGTAATAGAGGTAGGCACTCTGTATCGGTACTCTGCCCTCTTGTCCCAGCTGAGAAAAAGGCATTTTATTTAAATTATTTTTATATATTGCTTTATATATATATCATGATGGATGTACAAAGGATGAAAACAGGTAAAATTCATTAAAGACATTTAAAATCCAGGTTGAGAGAAACACACACACATTCACTTTGGAAAGGCCTGGGTAAAAATGTCAGGTTTCCTACAAATATCAGGAGAGGCTATCCCTGATCGGTGGGTGCCACCACGTAAAAGGCCTTATTGCCTGTTATCTCATATGCAGGGATTTGAGAGCAGGTGAGGGTTTTGCCTTTGTCTTCTACTTGAGATGCCCAAGAGCAACTGGTGGGCCACTGTGCGAGACAAGATGCTGGACTAGATGTGTTGTGGCCTGATCCAGCAGGGTTTTTCTTATGTTTTTATGTACCAGCCATTTTCAAACTTCAGACTCTCCACTATAGAGGAACCCAACACTCTACATGGCCACTCTTCCTTAGGCTTACCTTGAGGGCTTTAAGGACTGTTACGCCATAAAACGTCTCACTGGGAGTGTGTGGGGAGGTTTTCCCACGGTAGCCATCCCCAGCGGAGGCAGCAGCCTGGGGAAAGAAAATACACAAATGGTAAAATTCTAGATTATGCTGTTGCCAACTTCTGGGGATCGAACCGGTAACCTACAGCCACTCCTGGTTCAAGATGACCAGCATGCTAATACCAGGACAGTCAAGGGTTGCTGCTGCTCTAAACCACAGCTCCTATGATCTGTAGCTGAGGTAAGGACTGCACCATGGTAGCTGCCAACTTGCAAGCCAGGAAGCCAGCAGTTCCCCACTGAGGGGTTGCTACCCACATTGGTCAACCTCTGCAGAGCACGGCACTCTTCTTCAGACAGGACACCATCAACCACCACGCGCTGGGAGCCGTTCAAAAGCTTGGAGTTCATGACAATGCTGAGTCCGTCATACACCAAGGGACCTCCTGTGGGCAAGAGACCGAGGAGCCATTCAGGGACTAGCTGGCATGGATGGTAGAAACTCCAGCCCCTTTCTGCACTTCCCTGCCTTAACTCTGGATCAGTAGGCCTGGAATAGGAGGGGCCTGCCACTGAGAAGCTTGCATGAGCTTTGCAGCTGCCTCCCACACCCCCAAAGGCATAATCAGGTCTACCAGGGATCCAGATTAAAGGCCTCATAATTTGGATCTTGCTCCACCTTGTGCAGATAGAGCCGGAGCAGCTGGGGTGTAAGCCTCCTTGAGGCCCAGAATGTGTACTCCATGGAGCCTTAATCTGGATTAAGGCTCTGTGGAGAAAGGGCCCTAGGCTGATTAGATGTGGCTCGGCTCCAAATCAGAGGAAAGCAACGTGGGTGATTGGACCATTCTCTGCCTCTCAGCCAAGTCCACCTCACAGGCATGTTTATTTACTTATTTCTAGTTATCTGTATCTTGCCCTCCACCTGAAGGTCTCAAGGTGGGTCCTAATATATGGAGCACCACCCAGCCAACTATGGAGTCTCCTCTTTGGCCATGGTCTCAAAGACTGTGAGGGCAGGATGTGAAGGAGAGACCCTTCTTCTCACCATCAGGAGGCCCTCGGGCATCCAGCTCACCTTCCCGCACAAGTTTGCTCATGTCGGCTGACTCCTTTGTCTTTTCCTCCACCAGGGTCTCAATCTCCTTCATGAGGTTGCCAATCTCCTCGGAGATACGGGCCGCGGTCTCACGCTCCGCCCTGGGGGACACGCACATAGACACAAGCACGCACAGCGTTGGTTGGCCAAACTACAGCCCAGCAGTGGATACTGCAAAGAGCCCGAACAAGGCCTGGAAGAGGCAGGAGGCGTTTGGGCCACAATCGCACCTACATTTTAATCCAGCTTGAGTCCACTTTCAGAGTGAGAGTGGCAAATGCACTGGCAAAGTGATAAGCCATTTGCTTTTGGCTTTAACCAACTTCAGAAAATCCACCTCTGGGTTAGACAACATGGAAAGAAAAGGCCCTGTGTGAATATGGGCCCTCAAGAATTGAGGGGAGGGAACAGAGTTCTATTCCTGCTTTGGCCAAATTCCCAGTTTCCCAGGCACCCTCTTGCCCCAAATATTCCTAGCAAAAAAACAAAAATGAACAGACAAAACAACCAAATGAATATCTCAGGGAAGGTCTCAGGACAGCAGAAAATCATTTTGGGTCTCTCAGCTGTTAGCTAAGAGCAAAAAGGAACACTTTAGCTTAAGGTTAGGAAGAAAACCAAGCTCACTTCTGCTTTTCTCTCAGCCTCTTTGGAATCACCTCTTCAGGGGTCCATGTATCCTAAAAGACAAAGAACGAGGCAAAATAAAAGGGATTAAAGTTAGGGATATTTTGGCACTGTATGTATATATGTATTTGTGAGTTTTGACAAATACAGTTGTTCCACTCAAATAGGGACCCAAAACACTGATAATTCTGAATAGATATCAAGTCCCTCCAGAGATTGTTAGAGGTTGAAGGTTCTGCCTTTGTCGCTGCTGGAGGTGCCCAGATGTACGCATTTGCATGTATAGTACGGGACAAAAACGGGATGCATACAGGATAAAATGGGATGCATACGAAATGTGTACAGATATGTAGAACACATACAAATGTTAACATTTGTATTTTCAGATTCAAATCTAACATTCAAACAAATAGTTTCAAATGTATTCCATTCGAGTCAGATTTTGTTGCATTCTGATTCTAAACATTTGAATCAGATGTTTAAATATTCGATTCGATTTCAAGTGCAAAAACATCATTTGTGCACATCTGTACTCTGAAGGTCCTTTGCAGGTAGTTGAGAGCAGGTGAAGTGTCTGTTTTCCTCTTCTGCTGGAGATTCCCAGAAGAAAATGGTGGGCCATTTTGTGTGAAATGGGATCTTGGACTAGTTGGCTGGGGCCTGATCCAGCAGGGCTCCTATGACAGGGTCAGGATTCATTCTTCAACAGCAAACCGGCTCTTCGTGCTTCTCTCTAGGAAGACTTGGTTTGCCCTCATCCTTTGTTGTGTCCTGAGTTAGCCAAGTCTTAGAGAGCAAACACACACGCACGCACACTCCGGGTGAGTAGTAGTAGCGACCAGCCAAAGTTCAAAGTTCTTTTGGGGAGCAAGAATAAAGTGTAGCCAAAAGTTCTGAATTCCAAGACGCCAGGGGGTCTGAGGTGTCAGAAATCAGTTCTGACAATTTCAAGGTTCAGAAATACAAAGAGCAAATGAGTCGAGGTTGCAGGATAAAGGGACATATTGTCTGCAACAAGTTCTGCAGGCGTGAGGCGCATTTAAGTAGATGAGGGAGCATCGCACCCTCAATAGTGCGGGTGTTTAGCCTGCAGACGTGCTGACCGTCTCAGCTGTTGTGGCTCTTGACTCAGAACACTCAGGGAAGGGTGTCACCCAGCATCTTCATCCGAGTAGTTTCCATCTTGGGCTATAGTGTCAGTGTTCACGTTGAGACCGAGCCGCACCTCCCCCACCCAGATTGTCAGGGAAGATGGGCTCGCCTTGGTTGTCCCTGGTGACAGACAACTTTTCGTCAGAGGAGAGCCTGAGGAGAAGGGGCCCCGACATCCTTTCTTTTCAGCCAGCCAAGGGGCCATTTCCTACAGAGACTGCAGGCAGGATCTCCACTTACCGGGTCAACGAACGGAATCCCAAAGATATCATAGGCAAAAAACAGGAGCTCTTTCTCTAACAGGCTGCGCTGCCGGTAGGCCTGCACATTCTGCAGGGACAGAGGAAAAGGCACCAACCATCAGCACAGGGGCGCTCAAGTTAATTTCTGTTTATTTTGAACATCTGCATCCTGCCCCACCTGGAGACTCCCTAATATTAGGCCCTGGGAAGTCCAAGATGTTCTTCTAATTCTCACCTCTCTAGGATTAATGGGCTTGGCCAAGTACTCCCCAAGGACTGCGGTGTAGTAGGCGAGATTCTGGTTCATGACTTCGTCGTTAGGAAAGAAAAGCAAATACGTCTTTGCGCACTCAATGGCCTTCTCATAATTGCCACCTTTGAAAAGAAGAACAGTCCACGGGTTAGGATCAATGGCAGACAATGTGCTATGCCTGCACAAGGTACCAGGTTCAGTCTGGGGCATCATAAGAAAGCAAACCACTTCCCTGTTGTGGCCCAGAAACCTGCACATCCCTAATCCAAAGCCTACCCAAAAGGGCTGGAAATCATAGGAGAGAAAAGAGCGTGGCCTACCTGCATGGATTGCAAAACTGCATGATATCAATTTAGGCTACATATAAGTCAGGTATTTGCAACCTTCTGTGATACCACGCTATAATTCTAAAGATAATTTTGAAGTACATAACCCCTTCCACCCTCCTCTAGTCTCAAGAGAAAGGCCAGACCCCCTGGGCTGACCCAGCTGACATCATATTACATGCATTTATTTATAACATTTATCTACTGCTTCCCATTAAAATATAACCCCAAAGTGGCATTTGATGATACAAATGTGGACAACAATGTTACTTAAAGCTGAAAGAAAACAGCTTGTCACTTTGCTGATGTATTCTCTCGCTCTGAAAGTGGACCGAAGCTGGATTAAACTGTAAGTGTGACCACAGCCCTTGACAATTGATGAAGAAGGTGCTCACTTTTTTCCCCCGGTTCTCCCTCCACCAGCAAAGGGAGTTCAGCCTCACCCCATGACTTACTGTTATAGTAGGCGAACTGGAGGTAGTTGAAATGTGAAGGAAGGAAGTCTTCGATGGCCTTGTCTCGGCCGGGCTGGGAGGCAAGTTCTGTAACACACCCCTGCTTGCAGCTCAGCACCTGCATATAGTGGTCTGGTCAAAAGAGAGAGAAATGGAAAGGAGTTTAAAATACAACAAGCTAGAAGAAGGAACTAAGCTGAAGATTTGCAAGGGTAGGAGACTTTTCTAAAAAATATTGTTTTTAAGTCATTAAGAAGCAGCTTCTACCCACTAAATGCATGCTCAGCAATCCTAGCTCCTCGCTTGCATGCAGCTCACCAATAATGGCTTGGAAGAGATCTGCATTGTATTCCAGGTAGTTGTAACCTTCATAGTCATATGGCCCTTCACAAAGTGCCCGGCACTTGGTATCAGCCACCCAGTAAGCTTCCAGGGCCTTCTCCAGGTGCCAGATGGCTTCCTGAGACAGTTCGTCAGTGTAGTAACTCACACCCAGGCGGAATTCTTCCTATGGAAAAGTACAAGCACAGAATAAGTGTGCAAACTGTACCGGCACTGAGAAAAGGTAAAGACAAGGGATATGCACAAATATATATATTTTTTATTCAGTTCCTATCGAATCAAATGCAAGAAAATTCTTATTCGTTCGAATAGATCCCCTTAGAATGTGGAAGGATTCTATTCAATACAAATGTTCAATCCCATGTGAATCCCATACGAAGCTTCATACAAATGTATCAAAACATTCAAATCTGAATGTCAGTCTTCAAATGTGCAGGTAAAGGTAGGTGTGTAGGTTGCAGCTTTTAACCCCTGTTGATTGGCTGGGAAGAGACTGGTGGGCGTGGCTTACATAGGCTTGGAGGGTGGGAGGGTTTACCCCTTACATGATCCAATCAAGGTAAGCCTGTAGCTTGAAGAGAGGCACCCTTGAGGTACGCCATGCCCCTTCCTTGTATTTATTTAGGAGGGCTGTAAAGACTTATCTTTTTGCCTTGGCCTTTGGGTGAGGCTCTGTTCTCCCTCCCCAGTTATAATGATATCATTATTAATGTCTCAGGGAATGCCTGGTTTTAATTTGTTGAATTTTTAAGGGTTTTAACTGTGCATCTTGCTTTTAATCTGTATTTCATTTTAATCTGTATCTGTTTGAATTTGTATCCTGTTTTAATTTGTTTTAATCTGTTGTTACCCGCCCAGAGACCTTCGGGTATGGGGCGGGATAGAAATGTAAATAAATAAATAAATAAATAAGGCCCTGCAACTAGGGTTCGTGGTTCTTTCCTGGGATAACTCACCTGAGGGTGGGCAGTGAGAATCGGGCTCGAGATAATCTACTTACCTGAGGAGAGTTAGATAGAGAGTCCTGAGTCAAATTCAAATTCAAATAAAAAATTCGAACGAATAAGATTTGCATTTGTTTAATTCAAATCAAATTTTGTTAAATTTGAATTTAAATAATTCAAATCCAATCAAAGTTTTGATTATTTGAATTGACTCAAACAGAATGCCAAAAAAAATTCTTCCACACCCCAAATTTGTACAGATATGTATGTAATATGTATCTGTACTTTCAAATGTTTAGAATCATTCAAATGAATGTTTCGGAACATTCGAAATTTGCTCAAATGTTTAAATTCAGTTTTATTATATATTGTGGTTTATATGGTGGATTTTAAGGTTGTTACCCGCCCAGAGACCTTCAGGTAGAGGGCGGGATAGCAATATAAATAATAAATAAAATAAAATAAATTCAAATGTGAAGGCGTTCTATTCAAATTTGAATGTCCACATTCAATCAAATGTTTAGAACATTTGTGCACATCCTTAATTCCAACTAATGGGTGAGACTTCCAGGAAGCCAAACTTAGGTAAACTTTAGTACAAGGGTTCTTAAGTGTTGTAATATTATGACCACCCTCCAAAAAGCTTTAAGCTTCATTAGTACAGGTGCGTTGGCTCCATTAATCAATGTCGCTGAAGAATATTCTTACCATGTGTGGTTTAGCCTCCAGGTCGACAAAATCTGACTCTTTGACTCCAGCCATCATTTGATAGTATTCTAAGTTTTGCCGCATTTCCATGTGGTCAGGATTAGCCACAAAGAAGGTATTGGCTGCTGCCACTGCCTTGTCGAGCTTGTTGATCTAGACAGAGGAAAAACAGAGGGGAAAACAATGTCAATGTGACACATCTGCAAATATCTGCAGAATGTGACTGCTGGATAACGGGCCAAAACCCATCCAGTTTACTCCCCCATTTGGCCAAGGGGCCATCCAGATGTTGAAAAGAGGACTCAGTTTAAGAGAGCCAAGCATTCATATATATCCATGTACAACTGTCTCTGGTATAAGATGGTGCTTTGGTTCCCAAAAATCATTATGTAACATAAACTATGTCAGTCCAAGTAAATGGAATCACAGCCACCCATCTAGGAATGTAACACTGTTGTGCAAAAAGCAGAAATCCACTGATTTAGTTGAAAATGATGCTGTGTTGGGATGACCCAATCTGCCAAGAGGAAGCCCTGCCTGAGAAGGAGGAGAATCTTGCCATTCCTCCAGGTGTGGTGGTCTAGTGGTGGCAGCCTAGACCCCTCCCTCCTCTGGATGACCCTCCAGCCTGGATGGGCCCTGATAATTTAGAGCTGCTTCCCTGCAGGACTGGGTCCCTCTTGTCAGCTGTTCTGGACTCCATCTGGTCTCAGCTAGACCAAAAACCATAAAGGACAGCTGCTCATGCCATCCCTCCTGGGGGTGGTCTAGTGGTGGCAGCATAGACCATTCTGCTCTCTGGCTGGGCGCGGACATCTTGGAAGAGGTGACTGTTTGTGGGACTGGGTCCCTCTTGTAAGCAGCTCTGGACTCCACTTGGCCTCAGCCACCTCAATTTAATATTATTATTACTACTACCATTATTGTCGTTGTTATTTTTATTATCATTAATAATAACAATAATATTAACATTATGTTTGAGTTTTGGCCTATTTTGCAATGTTTTGTATGATTTTTATAATGTATTTTTATTATAATGTTTTGATTATTGTTTTGCATTGTATATTTTGTTTATTGTAAACTGCCTTGGGCAAATTTTCTTTTGGAAAGGCAGTATACAAATAAAATGGAAATGAAAAGAAATGAAAAAGAGAAACACATAGGCGAATAAATAATACTAAAACACTAAAAACAGTATTATTAAAAGAATAAATACTTTGGACTTTACTAGAATATGATTTAAAATAAGATTTAGTATATCTGCTGCAAAATGGTTTGTACGTAACATTTGTCTACTACTCAGTTACCCTGATTTTTACTCCCCTGATTCAGGGAAATTACTATCCAGGATCGCACAGGGATCCCTGAAAAATATGTATTTCGTTACTATATTTGTTTGATGGGCCTTTGAAAGTAGGTATTTAAAATACTTAGACTCCAATATTTAAGAAAGATTTGCTGGTGTATTACAAAGAAACCATGTCTGTGTTGGCTAAGGATTATGGGAGATGGAGTCCAGAAAAAGATCTCTCCCACGGTCTCTGGTTTGTTACCCCACAGAATTCCAGAACTTTTGGAGGACCCATTGGGATACACAAAACCCATGCCAGGTAGAGAAGGCTGCAAACATTCTAGTGTCGCATGGTTTTGCTGCTCAGAATTAATCAAGTTTAGGAAATTGACTGCACAGGAATGAAGGAGGGGGGCATAGGGTGTGGGAACCGGAACAGCACAATTTTGGGGGCATTTCCTTTTTTTTTTTTTTACTCCAGTTAAGAACTGAAACCTGAGACAATAGTGAGAATCTACATCCCCCTTTTACACACACACACACACACACACACACACACACACACACACACACGTTAACTGCAGCAGCAACCACCTTTTACTACGTGGCATGCAGCCCTTCTGAACTTCCAAAGGAAGGGAGGAAGGGAGAGGAGAAAGGAGAAAAAGGAAGGACTGATTCTGCGCCCGCAGGGGAGAGAACGCTCTAAGTAGCTCCAGCTGCTGGACATGTGGGTGCCTGCACCAGCGAAAGAGAGAGGACGTGTTGGAGAACATCTCTCAAGCTGGTTATGGAGATCCACACACTGCCTCCTTTTGGAAAGAGACTGAGCGTTTGGGAATGGCAAACAACTTCTGTATTCTTGTCAAGAAAACTGCACAGATGTGTACAAGGAGTAGCCAACAGAGGCACTTCACTCAAAGGTGCCTTTACCTAAGTGCATCTTTCAGGCTTTTATTATAGTGTGTTACAATTTTAATGTGTTTGTTCTTAAATGTTGTAAGCCGCCCAGAGACCCTCGGGTATGGGGCGGGATATAAATATAAATAAATAAAATAAATAAATAAAAATGGTAAGGCCATTTGCTGGGATTTGAGAGCAGGGAGAGGTTTGCCCTACTGAAACCTAATTGCCATGGCAGTTACTCCAAGATAAAGTCAAGACTGGAAGTATATGTAGCTCAGTGGTAGAGCGAACTATCTGGATAGGAGAGGATCACTGGTTTAATCTCTAGCTTCTTCCTAGAAGTAAGCAATTGCAAACCACTTCTGTATCCCTGCCAAGAAAACTGCATAAAGATGCCCATAGAGTCTGGGAATGGCTGTAGCTCAGTGGTAGAGCAAACTGCCTGAAAAACAGAGGGCTGCTGGTTGGACCCCCAGCTTCCTCTCAGAAATGGGCAATGACAAACCACTTCTTCACCTCTGTCAAAAAACCTGCATGGAGATGCCCATGGAGTGATACCCAACGATAACAAATAATGCTGAGATTAACTCTGGTCCTACAGATGTACCTGAACTGTCCAAAAGGATGGGAGCTGCAGTTCTGGAACGTCTGGAGAGCCATGGTTTGCACACTCATGGCCCAAAGCAGTATGCTTCTTCTCTAGGAGACCCAGGGTGCCTCTCAGCAGCGATTTGGCCTGCTCTACCTCACAGGGCTGTTGTGAGGAGGAGGAGAGTTGGCTTCTCTACCCCACTTTTCTCACCCATCTAAGGGGACTCCAAGCTGCTGACAACTCTTCTGTTCTCACCCTTAAAGGAACTCAAAGCTGCTGACAAACTTTTTGTTCTTCTCCCCACCACAGACACCCTGTGAGAGCTCAGAAGAGAGCTGTGATTCGCCCAAGGCTGCCCAGCTGGCTTCATGGAGGAGTGCGGAATCAAACCCAGTATCCCCAGATAAGAGACTAGACCAAAGAGACGACGGAAGAGAGGAAAGGGGCTTTCGGCGGTTCTTAGTAGGAAAGGAGGGGTGGAAGAGACCCGGAAGGGCCCCGGGGTCTACCTTGAAATAGGCCACTTGGAGGTAGTTGTAGGGGCTGCGTTTCTGGAACTCGAGCTCCGTATCCTCGCCCAGCTGGAAGCGGGACGCGCCCTCGGGGAGGCAGCCACGCAGGCAGGCGGCGCGGCGGAGGACGCCTGCGAAGAAGCGGAGGTCGCCCACGGCTACCCCGGCGCCTTCGCTCGCCGCCGGGCTGCTGCTGCTGCTGTTGGCGCACCGCAGGCGGCACTCGACCAGGCGCGCCCGGGACGCCTCCCGCGCCCGCAGCGCCCGCTCCATGTGCAGCACCACGGCGCCCCAGTCCGCGCGCGCGTACGCCTCCACCCCGGCCGCCAGCAGCTCGTCGGCCGGCGCGGAAGGCGGCAGGCCTGGCTCCAGACCCGCGCCGCCGCCGGACATCGCCGCCGCCGTCCAGGATAGCAGCAGCAGCAGGAGACGGGGCGCCATGGTAGATCGCCAGCAGCTGAGCCGTCGACTATGGACGGGACGGGGGGGGGGGAGATGGAGAGGCTGGCCCCTCCCCCTTTCGCCCTCCGCCCCCTCCTCTGGCTCGGGTGGGGGCACCGCCTCGCTGCCCTAAAAAATGCCACCTCGGCGGCACCCGGCCTCTTTCTCTGCGCATCATTCGCTCGCTCGCTCGCTTAGGCACTTCACGTTTAGGATCCCTGGATAAGGATTTCTTTTAGCTGAATGGAATATCCGGGCCGGGACAGACAGGCTCCTCCCGCGGACCTGCATCCTCGAATCTCAGCATACCCCACACGGTCCTGGTCTGGGCTGATCTTGGAGAGAGAGTCCTCAGCCACATCTGCCCAGAGGCTGAGACTGGCCTAGCCTGGCCTGGCCTGAAGGAGGAGGCACCTACTGCATGAACCTCACCAACAATATCCTTGCTCTTGATGACCCTTTCCCTGGGCATCTCGAGCAGAAGGCAAAGGCAAAACCTTCACCAGCTCCTGACTCCCTGCAAACGTCCTTTGGAGTCATCTTGCCTGTCTCTCCGGCCTGGAGGTGCTGCCATTCCAGTAGCCATTGGTACCCCTGTCTTCCATGAATTAAGAGGATCCCCGCTGGATGAGACAACAGCCCATATAGTCCAGCATCCTGTCTCGCCCACTGGCCCCACCCATTGGGCATCTCAAAACCTTCACCTGCTCTTGACTCCCTGCAAATGGTCTTTAGAAGCATCCTGCCTGTCTTCCTAGCCTGAAGGTGGTACCTGGGCATCCATTCCAATAGCCTTTGATACACCTGTCTTCCAAGAATTAAAAGGATCAGGCCACAGCCCATCTAGTCCAGCATCCTGTCTCACACAGTGGCCCACCAATTTAGAGGGATCCTGCCTGCCTCTCCAACCTGGAGGTGGTACCTGGGCATCCATCCTAGTAGCCATTGATACACCTGACCTCCATGAACTAAGAGGAAACTTGTTGAAGGAGGCCACAGCCCATCTAGTCCAGCATCCTGTCTCACAAGGTGGCCCACCAATTTAGAGGAATCCTTCCTGTCTCTCCAACCTGGAGGTGATACCTGGGCATCCTTCCTAGTAGCCATTGATACACCTGACCTCCATGAACTAAGAGGAACCTTTCTGGATGAGGCCACAGCCCATCTAGTCCAGCATCCCGTCTCACACAGTAGCCCACCAATTTAGAGGGATCCTGCCTGCCTCTCCAACCTGGAGGTGGTACCTGGGCATCCATCCTAGTAGCCATCGATACACCTGTCCTCCATGACTTTAGCTACTTGCATTCTTATCCTGCGCTACACCCGAAGGTCTCAGTGAATGACAGCAATATATAAAGCAAACACGTTAAAATAATAATAATAAAATACTGAAATAATAAAGAGTGCCTGGAAGAGAAAGCAGTTTCCTGACTTCAAAACGAAGGCCAGGGCACGATAACGTGGGAAGAACGTGACCAGTCACTCTGAAGGCAGGCTGAAGCTGGCCTCAGCCCATCTACACGTAAGTTTCAATCCAGTTTCAGTCCGCTTTCTGAACGAGGCGACACCTTCGGAGAAGGGAATATTAATTTTCTTCCCACGCTTTCATTTTCCTTCGGCGCTCCCTAAGTCTTTGGATTAGAATTAGATAATGTGGGGGAAAAATAGCTGGCCACTTCCCTCTCGCTTTGAAGGTGGGCAGAAACCGGATTAAAACACAGGTGTGGACGCCCTCCCCCCTCACCCGCCCGGGCCTGGTCCAGGTTTGAAGGGAAGCTGGAGCTGAATAACCTGTTGGCTCACAGGTCGCAAGTTCAATCCCGGGCTTGTGCCCCAAATCAAGGGAAACCTTTAAATCACTTTTCCTTCCCTTGGCCGTCGGCCGGTTTCCCTCAGGACAGACGCCGCCTCCGCCCTCCAATAAGGCGCTCTCCAATTGGTCACTCACTTCTGGGCTCCTGGCCACGCCCCCGCGTCCCGGTGTCTCCGCCCACTATATTGACGTCACCGGCCCGGGAGCCAATGGGCGGGCGCGGGGTGGAGTTCAGCCTCTCACGGGAAAGGGATGGAGGCCGCCGCGGCGAAGCTGGAAGCGGCGTCCGAAGCCGGGGGGCCGCCGGAGGCCCCGGCCGAGCGGAGCCCGAGGGAAGAGCTCCGTCTGGCGCCCGCCGCCCGGAAGCCGCAGCCCATGGATTTGGTGACTCTGGCAGAGCAAGTACAGAAGGTGAGGTGAAGGGCCTCTGCGCATGCGCAGACTGCCTTTGGTCCTCTGCGCATGCGCAGAGTGCCCCCACTCTTCCTGTGGCTTCTGGATGGGTGTGCACGGTAGTGTCAGCCTCCTGGGTATGCACAGAGTGTCGCCAGATCTTCCTGCTCCTCTGGGTGTATGCACACTAGTGTCAGCCTTCTGGGCATGTACAGAGTGTCCCCAGGTCTTCCTGCTCCTCTGGGTGTATGCACACTAGTGTCAGCCTTCTGGGCATGCACAGAGTATCGCCAGGTCTTCCTGCTCCTCTGGGTGTATGCACACTAGTGTCAGCCTTCTGGGCATGTACAGAGTGTCCCCAGGTCTTCTTAGGCCTCTGGTTGTGCACATAGCACCATTCAAGATGTTGACATTAACCTTTAAAGCCCTAAACAGCTTGAACCCTGGGTATCTGAAGGAGCGCCTTCTCCCACATAGACCTGCCCATGTACAGAGATCTGAAGGAGAAGGTCTTCTTGGAGTTCCTCCTCCTGCAGAGGTATAAGGTATAGGGACATACAAGAGGGGCTTCTCTGTGGTGGCCCCTAGGCTATAACAGACTCCCTCCTGAGGTTCCATAGGTGCCTTCATTTGTTTCGGCAGCTCGTGAAAACATATATTTCCAACCAGGCTTTTATCATTTAAATAGCTTCCTCAAGGCGCTGTCCTGTTAGGAAGGGAGGGAGGGGGTTATTATTTATTCTTATTGTAACCCACTTGAGACCATTTGATGAAGGGCGGGATATAAATTTATTAAATAAATAAATGGGCATATGAGGAGTGTCTTCTGCTTTTCCTGGTCCTACGGTTGTGTGCAAAGTACTGCCAGTCTTCTCGGAATGTGTAGTGTGTTTATTGACTCCTATATTTTGCTTTTATGGTAGAAACCCAGCCTGAGACTTGGGTATAGGGTAGGATGAAAATGCAAATAAATAAACAAACAGAATAACCTTCTAAATTCTCTTTCCTTTTGCAGGCTGATGACTTTGTTCGAGCAAACGCCTGCAACCGATTGACGGTCATAGCAGAACAAATTCGTTATTTGCAAGAGCAAGCTAGGAAGGTAAATAACACTGGAGAAAAGGGGTGAATCCGTTTTTCAGAAAGCTCAGAAGGGCTGAAGAGTCAAACACAAAGCCAAAACTGGCTTTCGGCAAGGTTGATACATAAGCAGACAGTTTCATTCGGGAAAGGAGTCCAAAGTCACAAAAAACCACAAAATGGCTTTTGCAGAACAAGGGAAATGAAAGGTCGGAAAGCTGATCTTTGGCCCTGGGTGAAACAGAGCAGGACAATTATTCATTCGTGGGGTGGGGGTGTGGAGGTTGGGGTTTAGGAGACACATACTTACAATTTGTGTAGAAGCCAGAAAATGAAAAGGAATGTTTCTGAGCTCAGCAGAAAATATGTCTTCTTGATGGCCATTTTCTTGAACAGTTTTAGGCTCTCCTTTGAGAGGGTATTTAAACGGGGACATGATTGAAATATATAAAATCATTTACGGTATAGAAAAGGCGGACGGAGGAAAAATATTATGCTGATGGGCAGGAGAATTAGGACAGACAAAAGGGAGTACTTTTTCACCTAGAGAGTCATCAGTCTATGTAATTTACTGTGAAAAGAGATGATGAAAGTGGCCAGCATGGCTAAATTTAAGAAAGAGTTAGGCAAATCCATGGTGTATCAATGGCTACTAAAATAGATGCAGCGGTACCACCTCCAGGTTGGAGAGACAGGCAGGTGACCTCCGAAGACCAGAGAGTCGAGAGCAGATGAAGGTTTTGCCTTTGTGTTCTGCTTGAGATCCCCCAAATGGTGGGCTACTGTATGAGATGGGATTCTGCCCTAGATGGGCTGTGGCCTGATCCAGCAGGGTTCCTCTCGTGTTTTTATGAGTTTCACTGGTTTCAGTGGAATTTAGTTTTGAATAGCCTCACCAGTTCTGCAGAGGAAAATCCCAGAAACAGTTGCGGCTATGCCATTTTTAATGTTCCCACTAGTGAAGCATGTACACTGGTTGGGTCCATCTTTCTCTGACTCTTCCTGCCGTTTTAGGTTTTGGAGGATGCGAACCGAGATGCAGATCTGCACCACGTGGCCTGCAATTTTGTGAAGAGGCCTGGAAACATCTACTACCTCTACAGGAGGGCAGGCGGCCAACGCTATTTCTCCATGCTTTCCCCTAAGGTACCAGTTCTCATTCGCTGAATAGGGTGCACGAGGTGGTTTTGGAATAAAGAAATAAATGAAATGCTGCATGCACCGCGCTTTTCCTGGCTTGTAACTGCACGCAGGAACTCCCAGATTCAGTCCTGTGTTGGACTGGATTACTGTAATTGGCCAATGCTGGGGCCTGCTCTTGAAGGCAACCCAGTCACAAAATGTGACAGCTAGAATGTTTAAGAATAAAAGTCATCTTTATTCAGAACAGAGAGGGTTCTGTTTTTTTACAGCTCTTTAAAAAGCATGTTATGTGTCAGGAAGCAGCTTATATATGTAATAGGGCCTTCCCAGTGAGAGCCCCCAGATTATGGAATACTCTTTTCCTCGCTAAGGTGAGTCAGGGACCTTCTCTTCACATGTCCAGGAGGGCAGTGAAGGTGCACCTCTTTGCCCTGGCCTTTGGCTAAATAAGGAAACAACTTCTCCTCCCCATTTTCAGGCGCTGTTCTTGTCCATTGTAGTCATTTTACTGCCTCCAACATAGCGCAACTGTTTTGCCAGGGATCACCAAGGCTCCATAACATTTTTCTCCCCTCTTTTTTTCCTTCCACTCTCTATAGGAATGGGGCCCCAGCTGCCCGAGTGAGTTCCTGGGGGCCTACAAGCTGCAACAGGATCACTCCTGGACTCCTTCCGATGACGCGGAGAAGCGCGACGCTGAGCTGAATGTCCTTGAGAAACTGCTGAGTCAGCAAGTGGCCTTGCCCTCCTGCAGTGAGCCCAATTTCCGGGGCCTGACCATGTGATCACGTGACCGCCGCCTCCCTCCATGTCTGCCATCGTACTGTCTTTGGGAGTTGGCTTCGCTGTGAGCGTTGCTTGTCAGCGCTGCCCTGCCCAACAAATGAAAAAGACCTGGGTCCTGTTAACAGGGGCTGAAATGGGTGCTGTTCCAATGTTCGGTTGTTTTATAATTTCTTTGGGAACATTTGCCCTATATTATAACAGGGCATTTGCCTACAATTGGCCTGGCCATGTCCCTCTGGGAAAGAAGGGTGTTCAGCCTGTTAGTGCTCACAAAAGACACCTTGTGGCTGGATTTTTTGTCATCTGAAAGTGGTATATGTCTTACCAGACTTCTGGAGAGTTAGGCACTAGTGAATTGAGTGGAGCACGTGGCTTCTGGTGTTTTTAATTACACGGATGATTTATTCAAAGCAATGTCCGTCATTCTTTCCTCCTGCAGATTTGTCTTCATTGCCAGTCTGCAGGATGAGTTTGCCCAGGGATGCTCCATTAAGGCCCTTTCTGCTCTGGGCCTTATTCTGCAGTGCATCCTGAGTTAGGGGCCTGCTGTCTGCTTGCTAGTGCAGACCGTGGCAGGGGTATTTACAGGTAACTGTTGTGAATGAGAATATTGTCAAGACCCCAGGTGCATTATTGGCTATTAGAACGGAGGCCTGGGCCCTGCCATCAGGCTGGAGAGACAGGCAGGAGGCCTCTAAAGGCCATTTGCAGGGACTCAAGGATGCTGGAGTAGATGGGGTGTGCATGGTCCAGCAGCACACCCCATCTATGTTCTTACAAAATTGATGGAGGATTGTGTGGAGGCATGGGACAGAGACGGCGTTGATTGGGTCCATGGCTCCCCCTGGATGCAGAGTTCACTCAGACTTCACGTCTCCAAAATCTAGGAATGGAAGTTGCTACCCAAAGAACCTGGGACGTGGGTGCTTTTGGTGGCACGTCTGAGTACTTCCAGAACATAAAAGGCGCGCCATCTGCACCCATCCCATGTTCAGGGTCAAAGCCCTTAGTGAGTCAGTTTGGTCTAGTGGTTAGGGAGCTGGACTCCTAGCTGGGAATACCAGCTTTGATTCCACCCTCCCCCGTGAAGCCAGCTGGGTGAGCCTGGGCGAGTCACAGCTCTCTTCTGAGCTCTCACAGTCCCACCTACCTCACAGGGCGTTCTGTTGTGGAGAGAACAGAACGTTTGTCAGTTGCTTTGAGTCCCCTTAAATGGGTGAGAAAAGCCGGGTAGAAAAGCCACCTCTTCTCCTGTGGCCTTGATTGGGTGGATCCACAAGAGGTCCAGTTTAAGGGCCTTGTTAATCCGAATCTGGCTCCACCCGGAGCAGGCTGAGCCAGACCAGCGATGGGGAGGTTTCCTTGATCTCATTAAGCTGTGGATGAAGAGGCCAGTGATCTAGATTAAGGAGCCCCCGGCGAGTGGAGAAATTTGTAATCCAGGTTTGCATCACTTGCTTTGTGGAATGACAGGCGCTCACCCAAATTAATGTTTTGAAGGGATAACAATCTTTCTAGGACTGCGCTGTGCAAGTGGACCTTCCTTCAGGTGTGTTTCCATTCCCCATGGCAGCTCTGCCCTGTTCTGGCTGGCGTTTGGAGTAGCTTCTACCAAATCCCTTCCAGTGATTGCTATGTGAAGTTTGGATTCTATCAGCTCCAACCTTTGAGATTGCATTTAAAAATAATAATAAATCAAATACCTGAAAGGGTATGACTGTAATTAATTTTTTTTTAATTTGGACAAGCACATAAATAACAAAAAATAATAGCCAGGCTTATCAGCTGTGTGGTTTTATGGTGCAACATACTCACATCGTATCCATATTCTTAAAAATATATAAATGCTTTCACAATCATGCTGCTTTCCTTGCAGAGATATATAGCATCTACAGCGAACAGCAGGCATTGAGAGGCAATGGCGCATGCGCTCTCGAGACTTTCGGGGCCAGATGAGCTCACTCGCCTGGGCGTGGCCCCGCCTCCGCCTCCTGCAGGAGCGCGGTGACGTCAGCGCGCTCGCTCGAGGCTGCCGTCGCCGCGTCCCCGCCTTCCGTCCGCCCCTGCCGCCCAGTCGAGGAGACCCCGCAGCGAGCTGCCAACGCCCGGCGGAGAGAGCGAGCGAGCGGCGGAGGCAGCAGGAGCGGCGGAGGCGAGGTAACGACGCTGAGGCGGGAGGGCGGCGCGGCCTGGGCCGGGGAGCCGTCGTCTGACCGACGGCCGGCCGGCCAGCCGCCGGCGCTCGGGCCCTCTCTTCCTTGGCCGGGAGGCGGACTGTGTGTGTGTATATGTCCCTCAGTGTGGATGTGGGCGGCGGCGGCGGCCTCCTCCTCCCCTCCTCCACACTGCGGGAGGGGGGCAGAGGAAGGGGAGCGGTTTCCTGAAGCGGTGGGGGAGGGGCCACCGGAAGCTTCGGGCGTGGGGGAGGGGAAAGGGAAGGGGCGGGGCTGCCCTCGGGCCTTCCAGGGGGCGATTCTCTCGGGGGGGGGAGGGATGAGGGGATGCGCCCCCCCAGTGCCAGACTCTGAAGCGTATTGGAGGGCGCACACAGACGGCCCTCTCCTCCCTTCCCCTCCTGCCCCCCCCCCGTTCGACACTAGGGCGTATAGGGGGGCACACAGGCCCCCTTTCCTCTTCCTCCCGCCCCCATTCTCTTCCTCTTCCCCCCCGTCTAATTACATACCCAGCCTTGCACCTTATCTTTTCTTTCACCACCTTTTGGAAGCCCCCTCCCCCCAATTCCTGCCAATAATTGTTCCTGATTATTACTTCCTCCTCTTCTCTCTCGCCCCCATTCCCCATTCCCTCTCCCCCTGCCCCCCATTCTCCCCCTCTCCTCTGCCCCCGTTCTCCCACCTCCCCTCTACCCCCCATTCTCCCCCCTCTCCTCTGCCCCCCTTCTCCCCCTTCACCTCTGCCCCCTTCTCCCCCTCTCCTCTGCCCCCTGTTCTCCCCCCCTGCCCCCGTTCTCCCCCCCTCTCCTCTGCCCCCCTTCTCCCCCTCACCTCTGCCCCCCTTCTCCCCCTCTCCTCTGCCCCCTGTTCTCCCCCCTGCCCCCGTTCTCCCCCCTCTCCTCTGCCCCCCATTCTCCCCCTTCCCCTCTGCCCCCCCCATTCTCCCCCTCTCCCAGTTTCCCTTTTGTATCCAGGGGGCAGCCATTGCATGGGCAGCCAGATTCAGGCATTATTGATTTGGTGGTTTTTTTTCTTCTTCTTCTTTCTTTTTTTAAAGTCTTTTTAACTGCACTTCCTTTTCCTTAAGGCTTTCTCTGCAAATATACCCTTTATACCTGCATGCATTGATAACATGGGTACACAAGCAAACACACACTGAGTACACGATTTCCTTCGCATATATCAATGTGTTTATATCTCACGCAGACATATGTCTTATTTTTAAACATCTAAGATCACATGTAGCTTCCCTGTATGTGTGTACAGTAGATTGCAAGAAGTGTGGCTGTAGCTTCTATGGTTGGGGCCTGTGTTTTCCATGCAAAAAGTCCTGGGTTCAGCCCCTGGTATTTCCGCAAAAGATGACTTTGGAAGACCAGCTTCTATAGTCAAGAAAACTGCATGGCTGTGTTCATATAGTTGAGCTCACCTTGAATACGTCCTTAACTATGTTTGTGTGCCAGCAGTATAAAATATGTCATCTTACTTCTGAGCTCACCAGAGGACTTTGGCTGAGAGGTGTCTCTATAGAGACAGGATGCAGTTGCTGCTGAACCTAACCCATTGCTTGTTGTTACCTTAACAGTGAGTCCATTAAAGTTCATTAGATGGAAAAGAAAGGAAAGAAAAATTAAGCATGGGTCAATGTATATCATGCTGATCTGAAAGGAACTGCACTGGTTGCCAGTTCCAAGGTATGTCCACTGCTATGTCCAATCCAAGGTGCTAACACTGACTTATAAAGCCCTGGAGAACTTGGGTCCAAATATGTAAAGGAACACTTTATCCCATATATGGTTGAGATCAGTGGGAGATGTCCTCATTGTAGTGTCACTGCAATCAAGAGTTATAAGGTTCGAGGGCACATGAGAGGGCCTGCTCTGTGGTGACCCCAGCTATTGGATAACTCTTCTCTGAAGTGCATATAGTCCTTTCACTGCAAATGTTTTAGATGCATGGTGAATACATACCTCTATCTTAATTTGTAGCTGAAGAAACAACTCCCCTTCCAAGCACTGTTGGTTGCTGTTTTAGTCAATATCATTTGCACTTGTGTTTTTATATTTATTTTATTGCAGTCCACCTGTAACCTCATGGTATAGGGCAGAACAGAAATATAAAGCAGCAAGATATTAGGGTTGGCCTTCTAGAGATTCCTGAACTTCAGTTGTCATTGTTTCTTGCCCTTGCCAGACTGAATGAGGCTCATGGGAATTACAATTCAGCAACATTTGGGGAGCATAGTTTTGCTACCCTATTTCAAAAGTCTTTTTTTTTCTTTCTCTTCCTCTCTCTTTCAGAGTGAGGCAAAGGAATAGAGATCTTCAGTGGTTTGCTAGTCAGGATAATAGTGCTGCAAGGTAGCCATTCCTTGTTTGTTATTAAATCTTATTGTTTCATATAGATCTCCCAAAATTCAATAACATCCATTAGTTTCTAGTATAATGTGAGTTAAAAGTTCTCTCCACCGCATTCCACACTGTGAAAGATTCTATCTCGTGCTTAGTTCAAAAGGGTGAGAACAAATGCGTAGTGATGGTTAAATTGAGAGTTTTATTTCTAAGATTCCAGTGCACTTATTCCAACTTTGTCATGGGAGTTTGCTGGATTCCTCTCAGGCCTAATTGTAGTCAGGATAAAATCGAAGGGAGGAGAATATATGCCTCTCTGTCTTGGAGCTCTTTAGGAGAAATTAAAAATGCAAATGGCAGATAATTTTTTAAAAGCTCTTGTTCTAAAAGCTTCTGTGATAAGCATCTGCCGTGGGGTTCCTGGTACTTTTGGGCTCACAACCACTTTAGGCTTTTGTGGGATTCACTTTCACTGAGCACTTACGTCAGTCAGGCCAGGTAGGTGGCACTAAGAAGGTTTGTGGGTGCCTGGCAAAGTCTTGGCTCTCCTTCCTATAAAGAGATGCACATTGAAAGGGCAAAACAAAGCCAGAAACCTATTAGATATGAATTGGTGGGAGCAGTTCCTAAAACAGTTCTTGTGGTTACAGTATAATGGAGTAGGCTGACCTTCTGGGCCTTAATACTGGAAATAGATTAAGAAAAGATATGTTTGATAGCAGCTGCACAGCATGGGAAGTAGTCCACTGCCATTTTTCAAGATTCCACTGCAGTTTCACAGTGAGGGACCAAGAAGGCAATATTCCCACCCCCAAACTGCTGCATTCACCTGTAAATTCATTTAGTTGCCATTTTAGCTCACATAGGGAGTAAATGTCAGAAATCTTTTTGTGGAGAAAGCTGTGGTCAGTAAAACTGAGATTAACCAGGAACTGCTGTACTAATGTTGGAAATCATGGGGTTTCACAGATCAGATTCTGGGGGCGTGGCCATGACAGAGTGCTAAAGTGTTTCCTGCAGATCTTTAGTTGAATCTTGCAAGTAACAGACCAGGACATTTCTTGTGTTCTCACGATGGAGAAGCTTCTCTGGGATCCTAATTCTTTGCTGAAGGTAGAGATTTTTTTTTTTTAATAAATACATCTGTTGGTGGTTAGGTTTTTTCCTCACTTGTTTCAGTTCTTCCTTGGCATTGATAGGCTTTCTTGCCTTTATGTGTTTCAGGTTTGTTGCTTATTTATAAACCCCTTTCCCTAAATCAAGCATTGCAAGCTTGCAAACAGGGAAACAAATATACAAAACAATCCCAGAAAACATAATTGAACCAACACAAATCCTTGACACGTAACTAAAATGGTAGACTAATCATCCACAGCCTCTAGATAGACAGATTAAAAGCTGGGGAGAAACAATATTCTTTGTCTTCTGAAAAAGATCTGGTCAGGCAAAGGATGGGACTCTGTGCTGAGTAAGTTCTGTAGCTAAGGGGCCAACACTGAGAAGCCGTATTCCTGCTCATCGCCTGCTTGACATCAGATGAGGAGGGCACACAAAATGTCCTGAAATCCAACACTGAGTCTGGATTATAGGGAAGGAGGCATTCACACAGCACCGTGTTAGTTTTTGAAACCCTACACAGTCCTAAGGTCAACATATTGCTTTAGGTTTGGGAATATATCAGAAGCCAGCACAGTTGAGCAAGCAGATTGGTTGCCGCATTCTGCTCCCGCTCCAGTTTTTGAATGTCTTTTGAGGGCAGGAATGCACAGAGCATGTCACATTAATCCAAACAAAAGGTCTATATTTAAACAACAACCTTGGACATCAAGTGTTCAGATTGATGTAGTGGGTCTTTAAATCTCAAGGGTGGAGCACCGACTGGCTACAGTGTGTTCCTGTTCCGCATGATGAGTTACTTGCTGTTTAATGTGAAGCATGACTTAAGAAAAGCTTAGAGACATGAGGTTTTGAATTGACTCTGGTTGCGTGTAGAAAGGTACATGAGAGTTTATGTGTCTGTGGCAAGTATGTACTGGAGGATCTGATGCCCATATTGTGTGCCACCTCTATACTAGCTTAAGAGAAGCTTGATGTCTTCTGTAAAGCTGATGAAGTAGTTAGAAGATGCATTTCTTCCACATAGGTCTAGTTTGCATGTTAGAGACCAAGTGGGTATAGGGTGGGATAAAAGTGCAAATAATAAAATTTGCTATGGAGGTATCTTGACTCGAGAGCAGTGTGTGGACTGTTCAGGGAAAAAACTCACTGAAGTTCTGTGTGGGTCTATTGATTTTACTTCTGAATACTTTTATTATTACATTTATATACTTGTTTGTGCAATATTGATTAACTAATCAATAGCTTATTATGACTTTTTTCTTTAGATAGCTTCAGCAGAAATTGCAGGTCATGATGAAGACCCCTCTAGGACGGATTTGGGCAAGATTAAGTGCAGTATTCACAAAATATTTGAGCTGCAAAGGTTGGATCTACACTCAAGAAGTGTTGAAATCCCTAGGACAAGTTATTCAGGATTGGCTAACACTGATCTCTGTGTTAATTTCATGTGACTAACTGAGTGTGGATTTAACCCTTTTTTCTTATTTCCTCATTAACCTGCCTTTCTCTGCCTTTTAGAATAAGGATTTTTTTGTCCCATTAGAGATAGTGGAGTGAAGGATATTTAGAACATTTAACTAAGAGTCAGGAAAGCTTTTTTCTCTTCCATTCTGTATTGAGATATTTTCTTTGCCTGTAGGAATTTTCTGGATTTCCAACTCCCTTGTGTTACATGTGTGTTTGAGTAATGTGGTTTTTCGGATGGCCATAAGTTAGTTAGGTGGAATACCTTGAATTTGCCACAGACCACAGCCAGGCGTGTATAGTTGCAATGAATATATATGTGCATAATATAAAAATAGCACCACTCTAAAACACAAATCATAATCAATATCTTAAGCCTTTCTAATTTTAGTTGGGGAGGCAAAGAAGAAAATAGAAGCCTACAAAGGATAATGCTCCTGCCAGGGAAGCAAGTTGCAGTCTTGGTTGAGGCCTGTAAGACAATCAGTAATCAAGCCAAAGTGTTTTGCTCATATGATGTCATGCAAGGGACAATATAATACATAATGAGCTGCATTCTGCACTTGGCAGAGCTGTGGATCATTAGGAGCTTTTGGAATCTGTATGCACAGTAATTCTGTTGGCATTGTCTGGAAGCAAATGTCTTGTATAATGGAGCATTAACAGTGGTCGATAAATAATGCGAATAGAGGATACTTCTTTAAAACATAGAGCAGGGCGCTCAATTTATGGCTTGTATGTGCCCCTCAAAGGACTCCCCCCCCCCCAGTTGTTGGTCTTTCTTCTTTTAAACAGATTTGTACATCGGCTTTCTTTTCTGGAGAAATATAATTGATAAACGAACTAATAGCATTAGTGGTGGGGATGGTAGCACAGTAATCAGTTATGGTGTGTGCAAAACAGGAATTACAATCCTGATCCTGTTCTTCAGGGATTAAAAGGCCTTGTTTGAATCCTCCCTCTTTCACTAACTCCAGGGGAGTCTCACCTTCCTCCTCTCCTCTGCCTACCACGTAGGGATGGCGTGGATGAGAATACTGCCTCTCTGACAGATGCTGGTGTCGTGCAGTGAAGTGGGTGAAATACTGTAATGCAAGGTTTGTGGACCTTTGCCGACCTGTGATACAAGTGTCAGACTATGATGCTCTGAGTGTACATGACCTCAAGAACTGCAGCATGCCAGGCTCATCTGTCTTCCACTGTCTCCCGGAGTCTGCCCAGTTCAATTTTGCTTCCTCTCACAACACTGTCTCATCCTCTGTCTTCCCCTTCCTTCCTTCTGTCCCACCACCAGGGTCTTTTCTAGTGAATCACATCTTCCTTTTGTGGCTAAAGAGCTCTGAGCTTCACCTTCAGTATTTTATTTATTGCATTTGTATCCTGCTGTACACCTGAAGGCTACATTACTTTTTAGCTAGCTACTTTTTCACAAGCCCGTCTTTCCTTGTTTGTTGTAAAGAAGAAAACAACCCCTCTTTGTGACTAGCGTGAAGTTTAGACTAGTAAGCCGAAAAGCAGTTGTAACCTTTAGACCCTGTTCTTACCGTAATGTGGCGGTAGCAAATATATATAATTCAGCTACATTTGTGGCTGATAATAATTGTACTGTACTATGAGAATCTTAAAACTGTAAAGTATGGAGATAGTATTTTTAAAATAACAGTGTTTCTATTGTGCCCTTTGCTTAGGTTTGTAAAGCATGGAGTTTGGGCAATTTAAATATGCATAAAAATGAAATTGAGTCATTGGAAGGCTGTCTTTATTTATTTATTTATTGTTTGTATTTCTATCCCGCCCTATACTCGAAGGTCACAGGGTGGGTAACAACTTTTAAAATCAGACATATATTAAAACAGTAGTATGCATTAAAACTATGTCTGTAAAGTGGGAAAATACAGTATATGCCCATTTAACAAAAGGGCAGGGCAAAGAGGTGTTTCTTCACTGCTTTCCTAAATATATAAAGTGAAGGAGCTTGATGCATCTCAAGCTGGAGGGTATTCCATAGCCTAGGGGCCATCACTGAGAAGGCCCTCTCCTGGGGGCCCACTAAAAGACAGTTGGAACGCATTAGTGGAGATTCCTGCTTCCCTTGTCTGGCTATGAGTCAGAAGGCAGATGATGATATATAGCCAGAGAGATAAGGGAGCAGGTTTAAATATTGCCTAGAGGCCAGAGAGTAGGGATGTGTACGAATGCATTTCTTTGCATTCGAATTTGAGTCGATTTGAATATTCAATTCGATTTGAAATTTGAAAATCAGTTTTTTAAAATCTGGTTCGAATCCGGATGATCTGAATCCGTATTTCCAAAAATCCAGTTCGAATCTAATGATACAAATGCCGACAACATTCATATCCGATTTTTGAATTCGCCAGCATCCTGTTTTTGTCCCATTTGAATCCTGTTGTCATTCTGTGTTATATGTGCAGATAGACCTGATATTCAGATATGATATTCAGTTGAATTATTCGAAAATCCATATTGGATTTCCAAAAATTCAGAATCCGTTTGAATTCAGATTTTCAGATTTTTAAATATCGGTGCACATTCCTACCAGAGAATGAAGGTTACCTGCCCTGAGTGTGGATAGCAGAACATTAATCTGGTAGATCTCCCTGCTGAGCTAATGCCTCTTCTTCTCCTTCACATTAGAGATGCTCTTCATTTGGTACTGGCCTTCCAGTTTTGTTGTGCTTGGTTTTCTGAAAGGGATGGCATTTGTTCCCTGATAGAGGTTAATTCTTTCTGGCAAGGGGTGGAAGGAGGGCCTATTGGTGTATGATTTTCAAGTACAGCTAAAAATGCCCTTGATGACTCTATGAGTACACCCATGATGTTTTCTTGATTGTAATATGGAAATAGGTAGCCACTGCCTTGACCTCTACAGAAGAAGGAGATCCAGCACCAAGCTACGGCCATCCCCCAAAGTCAAGATGCCTTCTGATTGAGTGTGTCTCCCAGTAACTACACAATCACCTTTTTCGTTTGTGGAAGTGGTTTGCCATTTTCTTCTGGGAAAATGCTGGGTAAAAAACCTGGAATGTGCTTGTCCCCTTCCCAGTATACCCTGGAAAGAGGATGTGGTCACAGCCAGAAACCTGCCTCCTGCTGACATGAGCAGTACTAGAGGAATAACGTCTTTGCAAAAGCTTAAAGATGGAAATGACTGAACGCTGCGCTTAGGCTGCAGTCCATGCAATGTTCTTTAGCAGTGCTTTATTTTTGCTGTAAACATCCAAGGTTCATGTAGGTTTGGGCTTTTTAAAAAACATATTTTGAAGACACTGTGACTTTTTTCTGCAATTGCAGGAAACTCATCTTTGTGACTGTTTGCTCAAGTGTTAATTTTAGATGGCAACTAGAGTTGACTGTTTAAAATCTGTTTCTTAACAGAAACCTTTGGATGGTTTTATTCCCCACAGCCAAGGAGACTGTGTGACATACCTCTACGGGCCTCCTTGGAGAGATCCAGCTGTGGACTGCTGAAAAGCACCCCTCAGGCTGACTAGGTGCATCTGGATTCCTCTTGGAGTGCAGATTCCACATGCTCTTTTGGCTGCTGCACTGCATTGCACTGGGCAACTGCGGCTGCGATTGTGTGCAGCTGCTGGATTGCTATGGTAACATCCAGTTGCGCCAGGATGCCGGTGTGGGTGTTAGCTTGGTATGGGTCTAGTTCAGTTCTTAGAGTGTGAATGGCTACCACACCACACTCAAGTCTTACCAGGCTGTTATGCCAAACCGGACTGGTGTGTGAGAAAAAGGTCTGTGCTATAGCAGCTCCTTGTTTGAGACACCTTCAAAGCATCTGATATCTGTCAGCCAAGTCCTCGTGTCTGGGAAAGTGAACCTCGGTATTCCGTTTGAATTTACGTAGGCGGACGATAGGTATTATTAGAAAATCGCAAGCTATGACCACACGGAACGGATCTCTTTTCACCGTAGCAGTACATTTGGAGGATTCTTTTGTGTGTGTAGCCTTATAGCTATTATATGACCAAATGCCTCTCAAAAGTTGAGCACTGTTGATTTACTGGGCAGAAATTATTCCCAAGTAGGACACATGTATCCTGCTGAAACATTTTGTCCTAGGAAGAGCTGGTTTGTCGCCTAATCAAACCATTACCAAGTTGTCCATCTTTCCTCTGATGGTGGGGCACATATTTTCTTTTTTCAGTCTCTTTATTGCATAAACTCTCAGATTCCTAAATTCCAAGAATCCCAGGTGATCTAGACCAGCCTTGTAGGTTAATTGGGGGGGGGGAGGGGGCCTCAGCAAAAGAAGGCAGTGGGAAACTTCAAAAACAGCAGCACAGGTCTGGCCTTGCAATCCCTTGGCTGTTCCAATCTCAGCTGAGCCAGTAAGTTCTTATTAACAGTGAATATTCGGTTAGATAAGCATTATTGGCGTTTCTGCCTCTGCGTGTGTGATGTGTAAATCAATCAATTGAAAATGTTATTGCAGTCCAAAGACTAAGTGTAATTGCGATTGGTCTGCTTCATATCAATGCTTCATAGACAGATAGTCCACGTGAATTGGAGGCTCTCAGACATTAGGGGCCATGTGTCCAGTTTGGGATTTTGCGGCAGCTCAGAGAGAGCTAGGCTTTCATGTGTTTTTTCTCCCAGGTTGGGGATGATAGGTCAAACACTTTTCAGAGACGCCAAAAAAGCCCCCCAAAGGCCCCTTTTCAGTGCTGGCAATATTTGATAGAAATGCTTGATACTTCTTACTGTCTGAAGCTTCTTTTCAAAACAAGGAAGTATTGAGATAGAAGTATTTGTTAATCATGGAATAACTGTCTTCTTAGTAAAGCTTACTATAATGAGAAAAGGCTTACCATGAGTTTGCAAGAAATTTTTCTGAGTTTTCAAGGGCCTAGAACATTGGCTGAGATATAAAAGCAGGCAGGCAAATAAAAAACTCCTGCTGGGTTGGACTTGGGAGTCCATGCCTATTTTCACATTAGCCCTTTCCCGGCTGCCCACCTGTTTCGCTAGCGAAGGCGGTGGGACAACCAGGAGGGCCTCAGATCCAGATCTTAAGGCACGGGCAGGTCGGTATGGGAGAAGGCGTTCCTTTAGGTATTTGGGGTAGTAGAGAAAAGGTAACCTCTCTCTGCCTCTGCTGAGCATGGGAGAAGAAAAGATCATAAGATCACTTGCCCTGTGCTGTCCAGTGCAGGCAGAGACATCCGTTTTCACTGCTTTGGGCCACATGGAATGCAGCATCAGTCCTCTAGCTCTTTGCAGGAGAATCGAGAGTACCTTTACATTGTGTGGGGGAGAAGGTAATGTTTTCTCCTCTTGCTCTCTTGCAGGGAAAAGGTGACGGTACACAGAAGCACCAGCCTGTTGGGTGCAGCCCTGTTCCTCCGGCGAGCCTGAAAGTGAATAGATTGCCAGGTCTAAGGAGGCAAGTTCTTCCCCTCCCTTTTGTGAATGGTGCGCTGCCAGGTTCTGTCCTGTGGAAAGAAGGATTTCCTTTTCACCACTCTTGGAAGTGTGGGGGAAGTTGGCAGGGGCATGGTCCTGCCTTTCACTTTCTTCTCAGAGAGACCGATGGCTCTTGGTTTGGCCTGGGGTTTGCCTGGGGCTGAGCTTTCTAGTTGCTGCATGGGGGCAAAAGTAGTGGAAAGTGAAAGGGGCCTGTGGTGGTGGTTACACTTCTGCAGCTCCTGAAACCAGAGTGGAGTTCCCAAAAAGGTGGCGGGCAACTGAATCAATAGTTGTGATTAAATGCAGAGTCTTCTGGTCATTGGCTCATATTGCCCTCCGTTATGCCTGTATTGGCCATTCCTGAGTGCTGTTATAGCTCTGCTGAACCTGGTAGACCTCAGACCTAAACAGAACCAGGAGCAGAACAGCGGCAGCAACCCTCGTTGTTTCTTTGAAGGAGTCTTTTCAAGGTTTCCAGTTAGGTGGCCAGCAGCCTGTGTGTGCGTCGACTGCCTGCCAGAATTCTTGGCAATGTTCCTAATTAGTGGAGTCTGGGCCTACTGGGGTTGTCCCCCCTTTAAGGAATCCGTTAGATTTCCTGGATCCCTTTTAATCCTTTGAGGGATAAGTAGCTTTTATGGTTTGGGGGGCTTTCTAGTTGCTGTTTCAGAGCGGTGAAAAGCCCCCTCTACCCCAGTCTGAGTTGAAGTGGCTTCTCTTCAGTGCTGTTTGCACTGATAGCTCATGGCTTGATTAATGTAGGATATTGTACTTGGATCTGTCCTTGAGAGCCAACTGGGAAGCTCAGCTGACTCAGAGCACGGTGACAGAGTTAGTGACAGGAACGTGGCGGTGCAAATCTGTGCCCCTGGTCTCTGCTTACTTCCACTGGGAGCCGGGCCTACTTCAGTTTGCTGGCTAACCTGCAAAGCTGCGTAGGAGTTGAGGCTCAAGCAGTGCTGGGGAGAAAAACTAAAATCTTAAGATCTGGAGGGGAGGCCCTCCTGGTCGTCCCACCACCCAGCAGCAAAAGGGGTGGGCACCTGGGAGAGGGCCTTCTCAGTGATGACCCCTAGGCTAGGGATGGGCATGAATATTCAAATGCATTTGAAATTTGATTGAATCGACCAAATTTCAACATTCAAATTCGAATTGAATGGTCTTAAATTCATATTTAAAGATTCGATTTGAATATTGGATCTGTTTGTTTGAATTATTCGGACATTTGTATGTGTATGGGCTTGTACACAATGCGTACTTGAAGTTCTGCATCTTTTCTGCATCCGTATGTATTTGTATGGATCCGTATGGGATGAAGAGTGCGTGGCTGTGGGGAGAAGAACAATTCTTTTCTTCACTGCAGAGCACATTTGTCCACTTGCAATGACAACCTTCTGTGGCTTTTTCTAGAAGGCATCTGATTTCTTCCCCATCTTATTTGTGCATTGCGCAGACAGACACACACTCGCTCATGCCATGAAAACAGTTTTTAATAATAGTAACTATTATCTTGATACATTTATTTTTTCAGCTGCCCTAGATATATTTAGCTGTATTTCTCAAGTTGCAACAGTGACTCAAAACATTTTCCTTCCTTCACCCAAATAAGATGTTTTTTTTTCCTCCTTTTGCTTCCTAGGTTAATTTTGTACCTGATACTGTAACAGACGTCAGCTATGCAGACAATTAAGTGTGTCGTTGTTGGAGATGGAGCGGTTGGTAAAACATGTCTTCTCATTTCTTACACAACTAACAAATTCCCATCTGAATACGTACCAACGGTAAGTGAATTAGATTAATTTTCTCTTAATGCTGCTTGTGAGATTTTTGTCCTCTTAGGTTCTCTGCTGAGTCCTTTTCATAAAGTTTCTTTTTTCTGAGCCCCGAGGGTGGCTATGTAGCCTTGTACCGTTCTGCTGTTACGCATAGGATTTCTTCTTATTAGGGATGTGCATGAATATTCGTAAGATTAGAAATTTGGCTGAATTCAGACATTCAGACTCAAATCGAATGCTAGGATACTCGTATGCTAACATTTCAAATAAATATGAATGTTTCCAGACATGAGTACAAATAGATCAGACATTTGCTAAGCTTGGGAAATGCATTGGATACGTATTTATTCGTTTCAGATATGTATCTATTCATACCAGATACGTATCAGTTCATACCAGATATTTATCGGATATGTATTCATTCATTTCAGATACGCATTGAAGGTTCATACGAATACAATTTTAGCACATTCAAATGCAATCTATTCGTATGAATACAGATTTTTGAACATTCGATTCGTTGTGAATCGAATGCCAAAAAAAAAACAATTTTGCACATCCCTATTCCTTATTTATTAATAAAATCCATTGCCTAGTACATTTGTGAAAGGCAGACGCAAGGAGTCTGACCAGTATAACCCAAACCCCCTGCTCCAAGTGCTTGTGAATCCAGATACGCACTGCTGCCTCTACTGCCACTCGTTTTATCTATTTATTATTTATATTTCTATCCTGCCCTATACCCGAAGGTCTCAGGGTAGGTAACAAACCTTTAAAATCCAGCATATCAAGAAACAATATATATTAAAACAACAAAAAACTACAACAACATTTAACACCCAACGTTTTGCAGCCCTGCTTCCCCTTAGCTTTTGCACGTGGTCTTTGTAGCCAGAATTGGACCCAGCCACAAGAGGAGTTTGGAGGGGGCCTGGTCAGTTCTATATGGGCCAAACTCAACTCCAACAGCCTGGAAAGATTTGTCCCTGCTGCTTAACAGGTGGAAGTAACTGAAAAGGTTTCCTCTTCCCTTTCTTTGTTCACAGTGCCAGGCTGAATGAAATTTGGCTACTGCACCACACACGCCCAGTGTGACTGGTGTGGTTGCTGCCATGGAGGCTTGCATAACTCTTTTCAAATAAGTGTTGCAGTGTTAAAGGTGGAACAGGAAGCTGCTGTAATCCAGAGTTACTCAGCCTGCAATCCTACAAAGGCTTCCTGAACTATAACACCCAGCGTTTAGTGCCTGATGGAATCCAAGGTCCCCACGTACGCTTTCTGCAACAGTCAGGAAGTTTAGTGGGATTTAGAAACCATTTCTTTCTTTTTGTATCACAAATCTCTCTCCGCAAGAAGGCACACAGAACCTATGCTCCTGTGAGTAGCACAAAGGCCTTCCTCCTAAAGTTCGAAGAGAAGAAGAGTTGGCTATTCTACCCTGCTTTTCTCACCCATTTAAGGGGACTCAAAGTGGCTGACAAAGCTCCTGTTCTTCTCCCCATTAGAGACACCCTGTGAGGCAGGTGCGGCTTTGAGAATTCAGAAGAGAGCTGTGACTAGCCCAAGGTCACCGAACTGACTTCATGGAGGAGGGCGGAATCAAACCCGAAATTCCCAGATAAGAGTCCGGCTCCCTAACCACTAGACCAAGCTGCCTTGTTCTCCCAATCTGTGCATGAAATGCCTTGTATAGGCAAGGGAGAAGCGGAAGACATGGACTGGCAATAAATAAAGATGAATCTTTACCCTTAAAGTGCCTTATCTAAGCGGTGATGCCTCACAAACCGGGGAACATCCAGACTTTCTGTGATTCTTCATCTCTGAGACCTTTGGGTATAGGGCGGGATATAAATATAAATACCGTATATTCTGGCGTATAAGATGACTGGGTGTATAAGACAACCCCCAACTTTCCAATTAAAATAAAGAGTTTGGGATATACTCGCCGTATAAGAAGACGACACCTGGCGTATAAGACGATCCCCGACTTTTGAGAAGATTTTCCTGGGTTAAAAAGTAGTCTTATACGCCAGAATATACAGTATATATAAAGAAATAAATTAAGACACAGGAGCAACCTTAGAAGAGATGCTGGGATACTTGCTGGATGGTGCTTCATTCACTCTATTGCAGAACATGGTAGCTTTCCTTATGGGCTCTTCTGTGCCTTTTTAAAGGAGACCCTGGAGGGTTGCAGTTTGGTGTTGCTGCTCTTTGGTGCCATATTGAGGAATTGTAGCAACACAGTCGTGTTGTGCAGCAGTTGTTGAGCTTTTGTCTGTCCCACTGTCAGAATGCAAGCTCACAACCCTGGTATCTGGAATTCTACAAGGGCCATGATTCACTGAAAATGGAAAGCACAGTGTTATAGGCCAGGAAACTCATCTGCCGTTTCAAGGGTTCAATTCTTAAAGCTTGTTTTTTTTTTTCTGTCAACTTTTGTTGAGTGGCCTGTGGGCTCTGCTCCTAGGGTACAGCCCAATCTAAGCTTTTGAGGAAAAAATTGGTTTTGTTACAGGCTTTTGGTTGGTGGCTAGTGAATAACGCAACTGTCATTTGATTTTACTTTTTGTGGGTTGGGTTGGCACTAATGACGTCCTGCTTGGGAGATGATTTTTTTTTTTTAATTCTAAAGATGCTTCTTTAACCTCTTGGTCTTCAGGTGTTTGATAACTATGCTGTAACAGTGATGATTGGCGGAGAGCCATACACTCTAGGCCTGTTTGATACAGCAGGTAAGTGCCTCTTTGGTAAATCAGCTTTGGAGAAGGCAGGTGACTTGGTTTCCTAGGTAATTAGGCAAACTCTGCCTGTCTGTGTTCACCTTGGGATTGGCAGGAGAGTGTCTCTTGAAGGAACGCAAGGTGAGCAGAGTGATCATCCCATTTACGGCCTCTTTCTGGGCCAACTACTTTTGAAAGACAGCTGAAAAATGTCTAATTGCCTCATTTATATTTTGGAATGTTTGTGCTTTTAAATTAATCTGGTTTTGTCCTTTAATCATGTAAGCCTTTCTGGGTGTTATATAGTAATAAGACTGTGTGTGTGTGTTTGCGTGTGTAGAATTTTAAGTAAGTTTCCAACTAGTTTTTGGCTGGGTTTCTGTTCTACATGGACTGTTTTCTTCCCCTTCCCTCTGTCTCTTGCCCCTTTGGGAGCTGCGATGGAGGAAGTTACACACGTCTTCAGTAATGTCAGAGCTGTTCAACTCTGTGGCATTTCAGATGCTCCTGTACTTCATCTCCCTGCATTTTGGGGCCAGCTAGCTCAGAATGCTGGGAGTTGTATGCTAGGAGCATTTGAAGGCTTGCGAGTTGTACAGACTTTATGGTATTTTCTTATTAATGATCTCTGTGCCATTTCTTTGATACTTTATTGTTTGACATTGTTCTGTCATTGCCGGGAAGGATTACTTTGCAGGTGTGAGACCCTACAGCACAGGTTGCTGACTCCAGTTTGTCCTCCTTTCTTTCTCTACTTCCCCAACAGGACAGGAAGATTATGACAGATTACGGCCCCTCAGTTATCCTCAGACAGATGTGTTCCTGGTCTGTTTCTCAGTGGTGTCACCCTCTTCCTTTGAAAATGTGAAAGAAAAGGTGAGTGCACGTTGCCTCCCTCTTCCAGTTTGCTCTAAAGCAGCGGTTCTCAACCTTCCTAATGCCGTGACTCCTTAATGCAGTTCCTCATGTTGCGGAGACCCCCAACCCCGGGGGCAGGGTCACTGGGGTCATGGGGGCGGGGCCACTGGGGTCATGGGGGCGGGGCCACTGGGGAATCCACAGTGAAAACACTACATACAGGAGGATTCACAAAGTTCCTGCAGATGTGGCAGGACTTCCCAATTCGTTTGCAGCTCATTATTTACAAGCAGTGGTACAGAAGAAGTGAGAAGGAAACACTGACATCTCATTTGCAAGTCTCATAAAAATCTAGTTAGGGAAGGACAAAGTCTCTTTGGGGGGGGAGGGGTGGCGGGAGACTCGTTGTGACCCCCCTGAAAGGGCAGTTCGACCCCAAAGGGGTCACGACCCACAGGTTGATACCGCTGCTGTAAAGAGTCCTGTGTTGCTCTTCCATTCTCGCCCTTTTGGTTTTGACCAAGTCCCTTCTGTCTTCCCGGCAGTGGGTACCTGAAATTACTCACCATTGTCCAAAGACCCCCTTTTTGCTTGTCGGGACACAAATTGATCTCCGAGATGACCCCTCCACAATTGAGAAACTCGCCAAGAATAAGCAGAAGCCCATCACTCCTGAGACAGCTGAGAAGCTGGCGCGAGACTTGAAGGCTGTTAAATACGTGGAGTGTTCCGCACTCACACAGGTAAGGTTCTTGTTTCGGGGTTCAGGCCGCTCCTCTCCTCCTGGGTGTTTTGACGGTACGCCCGCACGGTGCGGAAGGTGAGTGCTTCTTCTTAGAAGGAGCTTGCATGGGGATCAAGTGAGGTGCCACTGGCTTCAAAGAGCCCAGGGGAGGTCCAGAAATCCTAGCACGTGCGGTCGAGTTCCTTATACCCTGTTACTACTGTTCATATAATCAAGCAGGACAAGTTGGAGCCTCATAAGCATAGTGTATTAATTAGAAATCTAACGCATGAATAAGATCAATTTATCCTGGCTTATCTGTAGGGCTTCCGGGTGTCAGAGTTAGCAATCCGATAGCAAAGCCCAGTGTGACTTTGCAGTTGGTTAAATCACGAACCGCAGCCTGTTTAAATTACTGTGTGGGGCCCTCTTTGAACCTGGGAGTCTTAAGCATTTGATTTTTGTTTCTTTCACCTCATTTGTAGGAGGACAGCTGGAAAACAAACCTGTGCTGCCTCCCTTCTGTACCCCCCTCCGGTTGGTGGGATAAGTGACTTAAACTAGATTTTATCCCCTCGTTAGAAGAGGTCATAAATCAGTTAGAGGCTTCATATGCCGATTTTGCCTAAAGGCGAGGTATTCTGATAACGAGTTACTGATTTTTTTTTCCATTTTGGGGTGAGTTATCTTGTTAGTGAATTTATTACTTGCTTTTATGTACATCACTTTGACACGTACCTGAAAGGCAGTGAATAAAAGTGATTATTTGTGACCTGGAAATAAATTCCCCATGCACCACTTAGACATTTACGTGCATTGTTTCTCTGAAACCACTGTTAAAATCATGGTTAAGAGAACATAAGAGGAGCTCTGCTGGATCAGGCCACAGCCCATATAGACCAGCATTTCCTGTCTCACACTGTGGCCCACCAGTTGCTTCTGGGCATCTCAAGGAAGAGAGAAAGGCAGAATCTTCACTTCCTCCTGACTCCCTGCAAATGGTCTTTAGAGGCCTCTTGCCTGTCTCTCCAACCTGGAGGGAAGTACCTAAGCATCTCTTCTAGTAGGAATTGATACTAGATTCCTGAAGTTAGCCATGATGTATGGAAGCAGAATGCCTTGTGCTGCCAAAGTGTTTTTAGTATCCTTGAAAATCTCAGTGCTGACATGTTCATCTAGTTTAGTGGATTTATTTATTATTTATTTATATTTCTATCCCGCCCTATAACCAAAGGTCTCAGGGCAGGTAGCAACCTTTAAAACAGCAAATTAAAAGCTATATTAAAACCAGTAATATACATAAAACATTTAAAAGATTCAGCATATTAAAATACTCAAATAATAGTATCTGCCGTGGGGGGGTGGGGGGTGGGGAGTATAATCACATCAGCCATAGGCCAGGGCAAAAAGGTGTGTCTTCACCGCCTTCCTGAATATACGCAGAGAAGGGGCATAATGCACCTCAAGGGGGAGACTATTCCATAACCTGGGGGCCGTTACCGAAAAGGCCCTTTCCCAGTGGCCCACCTGTTCCGCTGCTGAGGGCGGCGGGACAACCAGGAGGGCCTCAGCTCCAGATTTAGGCGAGTCCAGTTAGCTGCTTTTGGTCTCCATTGCAAATATTTATCTGTCAATTTGTGGCAGTGTCCAAGTCATTGCAGAGTTGCTGTTCCTTTCCCTGGCACTTGTTTTGTAAGCAGATCAAAGCGCTGTGCTGATCTAGCCATGGTAAACAGAAGCCCTTATTTTGCTTGGTTTTCAGCACGTAATGGTACCCTGCTCCCATTCCTGACTCCTCTTAAGCGTCTTTTATGGTTGCCTCAGATACTGGGACACAGCTTGTCATAAACCAGGGCTCTCATGCTGCAAGCAGCCTTTGCCGTCTACAGTCGCTCTTCCTTTCTCCTGGACTTTTTGCCTGCTTCAAATTGCTGTTGAAGAATTCTGTTGGTCCAGTAAACAGTTCATGTAAAATCCAGCTCCGGGGAATATTTCTGCACGGCTCGGTCCGTGTAATTTCAGACGGTTGGGCTGCAAGTTGTTCGTGAACAGCTGCTGGCAGGACCTGTCTTCTAGGACTAAATTTATATGAGTTTAGAATGCTGTAGGCATGCTGGATGTGGGGTGAAGCTGTGGAGAGGAGACCATTTTGTCCTCCACAGGCAGCAAAAATGAAATTGGAGAGCTGTACACGAGGCGGTCACCTGGCTTTAGCCCTCTCTTTAGTCTTCCATAGTGGTGTGACATGGAACGTTGAATCTGGCTCTTCCCATGATTCAAAAGCAGAGGGGGCTGATGCCATGAATTTCCCAAGCTTTTTAGCAGTAGTAGCAGCAGATGTCCACCTGGTGGCCCCTTTGTGGTCCTACAGAAGCAACTTCAGCTGAGCTGGTAGCATGTATCCCCTTCCTAAATAGCTGTCCTTCGGCTTTCTTTTTCTTTCTCTGGAGAACCGGCAGCAGCAGCTGGTTCTATTTCACCTGGGATTGGGCCGTGCAGTTTGGGGCAGGGCGGTTCTCTTCTTAACCGGGGGAAATCTATTTCCAACTGTCTTCTCCATTTGAGGAGGCATGCAGCATAAGTCACTCACAGCGGCGATGGCCTTTGTTCAGGTAGTATTTTCGCTAACTCTCCGCTCCGCTTGCCTGTTTCCTTCCCTGCCCGCCAAAGATCTACTTTGTGACAAAGTAAATCTGCTTTGCTGACCACCTTTATCCCGCTACCTGCTCGTGCATGAGTGCGCGCGCGTGTGTCCATCTTGTGTCTGTGTCTCTCTCTTTCTAATCCTCTAACCTGGGTACTATTTTTCTCTCCTCCCCTCTGTTTTGTAGAGAGGTCTGAAGAATGTATTTGATGAGGCTATCCTAGCGGCACTGGAGCCTCCGGAAACTCAACCCAAACGGAAATGCTGTATATTCTAAACCAGTTTCCTCTTTTCTCTCCCCCCCCCCTTCCTTTCATGTCGCTGCTTCCTTTGTCCTGCTGCTGTGTAGAACATTGGTTGAAAAAAAAAAGGCAAAAAAGCAAAAAAAAATAATACAAAACCCAAATAAAAGTGTCCTGATTGAAAGAAGCTGTGTCTCTACTCAATGTCTTAGAGCAACCTCTGTATTAGTTTTTTGGATTGGAAATTGCTTCTACAATTCGTGATGGCTATGAAACCATGAACTGGACTCGCTTAAAACTTCTCTCTCCTTGTGTAGAATGGGCCCTGATCAGCTTATTCTCAGTTAGCTTATTAAGGGATTGAATAATTAGTAAAATCTGTTCGAGATCATATGTATATATATATATATATATATATATGTATATGATCGTATATATATATATATATATATCCAAATGAGAAGTCATGTGCAATTCATATATATATATATTTATATTCCCTCCCCCCCATTTTCCTGTGGCTCTGTTAACTGTAATATTGCATGATGATTGTATCTGATAATGGTGTTCTGCAAGTGATGCTGGGACAGTAACACATTTTCTGGTTTTTTCCTCTGTGCATTGGGGCTCGCTCTTGCTTTGCCTGTTTGTGCTATGGTGAAATATTTGTTGGTCTTCTGGATGCTCCGGGGCGGGTGGGGGCGGGAGGGTAGGACGGAAGGAAGGAAGCTCCGTGTGTCTGCCGCGGCTGCTCTAAGGACTCCTGTTTTCAGCCTTCATTTTCTTCACCCTTGAAGCTTACAAGTGTACAGTGTAAAGCTTTAAGTCATAACCCTTTTGACTTCTGTTGCCTGCAGGAAGCAAAGGCGTGCAACTGTAGTACATTACATTTCCAAATTAAAATTAGTTCTTTGTATAAATGCCTGATGGAGCATTATTCCTGTCTGCATTCATTTGCTTCAGTTTGAACATTTATACTCTGTGTAGCGTCTCCTTGTTTGTTTGGTTTCTTCCCTCCGTGGTTGGACTCCTAATACCATTATTCGCTTCAGAGTCCAGCTGGGCTGCTTCAGTAACACGAGGTGCAGCAGGGCTCTCAAACTCCAAACTGCAGGCATCCCTGGACTACAAGGCCCAGCATGCCTCTCCCAGTGTTCCAGGTCCAACAGGATATGTTAGGAGTGGAATGTTGGGCCATGTAGTCCAGGAGCATCCTCACCTTGAGAGTTTGACTGGATGGATACTTCATGGATACTTCATGCAGCTTTCTTGCTTAACACAAGCTGGGCGTTAACTTTCGGCCCCATGAATCACCTCTTTTTCTCTCTCTCAGAATAATGCATTGCCATTAGCATGTGAGCTGTGACATGCACATTGGCGCACGTACGCACAGGCAGTGACTGGCAGTTTGGTACACACACACTCTTTCTCTGGACCTATTCTCTGCACATCTGTCCTTGGCTCCTGTATGGGTTTATTGCTCTGCTCCTCTGCCATCCACCCACCTGGTTACAGGTGCCAGCGTGGTCTAGGGGGTGACAGTTCTAGAAAGCTCTGAAGGGAACGCCGCACAGCTGTCCGGGGCGATAGCGATCTTTCCGGTTTGTCTTTGCGGGTTGTTTTGAACTCGATCTTGCTTGTAATCACCCAGAAAAATGAGACCGCCCCTCTCTCTTTGCCCCTTTTCAGAAAGGCCTAAAGAATGTATTTGACGAGGCGATACTGGCTGCCTTGGAGCCTCCGGAGCCGAAGAAGAGCCGCAGGTGTGTGCTGCTATGAAGCGAACCCTTCACGGCCCCTTCTGCAAAGCTGGTGTTGATGTCATACTAAAAAGCAATGTCCGAATCAGATTTTTTTTCCCCATTTGTTCTTGCAATAATGACAGATGCCGCCGCCGCCGCCGTGAGCCCTCTCCCCACTTGCTCCCTGTGTGAGATGCATACGTTAGTGCTCTTCTCCGGTGCCCTTCAGTTAGACCTCATTTTTTTTAAAAAAAGTATTTCAGCAAACACTGATCAGTTCTAGGTTTCTTTGTTTCCTCTTTCTTTCTCCCTCTTTTAAGTTTCAGGCATGTGTGTGAGAACCCGCCACACCCCCCAACAACAGACTAATTCTTAGCCTCAGGTCCTGTCCTGTAAAACCCGGCTGGCTGTGCTGGACCCTTTGATCTTTCACAGCTGGCTTGCAGTCTGGGGTGAGTGCGCGTGTCCAGGCTTCATGCAGTTTTTGGAGTGGATTCTGGATCGGAAGACGTCCCCAAACTGGTGCTCTTTTGAAGAGGGGTGTAACTCATCCTTCTGATTTGCATCTCCTCTCATGTTGCCTTGGTTCTGCTTCCTTCCCTCTCTCCAGCTGGGCCAGACTTTCTCAGCTTCCCATCTGAGACATAGATGCGAAAGGCCCTTTGGTTTACATATTCAGCCAAAAGCTTTTGGATTTTTTTTTTAAAGCGTGTGTGTGCCTGTGTAACACACATCTAACGCCCTAACCAACACCCATCCGTTACTAATTTTTTTGTATTTTGAATTGAAAAGGGGGGAACCGCACCTTTTAAAGTCCGTCTGCTGTGGGGTTCCTTGAGCGTCAGGCTCCTCTCCTGGCATGTGAAGGTTTCTGATCAGGAGACTGATGGATCAGGTGAACCCCCGAGCCCTTCACCTGTTTGGGTGGAGGCCTGCTCCTTTTGAGGCTATCAGGGCCCCAAACCGATTCAGCATTTTCCCTGGCTAGAGGGGAATGAAAAAGATGCCTCCTTCGGGAGAGAAAGAAATGGAGAAGATATTCGCGTTGGCACCGTGGAGGCCAGTAGAGGTGGAGCCTACCTGTGCATTGAGCCAGCGGTGCTGGCGTCCCTGGTTGTCGCTTGTAACAGTACATCATGTGAGAGGCTTCAACTCCAGTGTTAATAAGGATCTTACCAGAGTTATACTCCAGCTTAATCCTTCTCAATCTTGCTACACTGTAATTCTCGTAGACTTGTTAGTGTTGAACTGATGCTTTCCCCTCCTTGCCCCCCCCCCCAAAATGTCTTAAGTTCTTTGTTATATGCATTTTTCAGATGTATTAAACATAAAAGTATCTTCACAATCCCGGCTGAGAACGGTTTTATTTTGCCATTGCTTCCCCCCGCCTCCTAGTTTGCTTGCTGTTTTAAAATAAGCACGCTGACAACTTACTTTGACGTCTCACCTTAAGGCGTGAAGCGTCCGCACAGGGGTCCCCCATCAAAAGCTGCCTTGAAAATTCCTTCCCTTCTCTGCTGTGCATCTTGAACATATTTATGCTTGACTCATAGCTGCTGGTAATGTAATTGGGAGCGCATTGTGCCACCAAAACACTAAAGGCGGATGTTGAATATAGGTAAGATGTTGAATAATATTACCTTGCCCGGATTCTTTATTTCGAAAGAATGTCGCTTGGTCTTACGGTCTGAAGATCTTTTTCTCTGGAGTGGGTCACAGGAACAGGCAACGGATGGAGATTTGGGAGTCTCTAAGTCAATTAGCCTGGCCTCTGTTCCAGGAAGGGTAAGGAGAAAGTATCATGAAAGGTAAAATTGTCAAAGGGATCTTGCATCACCATCTGCAAAGGTAAGACCTGTGTTTTAGTGTTTCGTGAGAGCTTTAATAAGCATGGGATTAACTTAAGCCTCTCTTGAAGTAGATTCCTGAATTATGCATGACAGCCACGGAACCCGTGATAACTCTCCATCTCTTCTGCACTGGGCCTTATTCCAGATTGTGTCCTGGAATAGGGACTTCCCACCACATGCTGTTGCAGACCATGGCAAGTCCTGATTCCAGGATAGATCTCTACGGATGGCTTAAACTGGGGGTGCTCCCAAGGTAAATAGTGTCCCGCCCAAGAAATCTGTACTGGGATCCTTTCTCAGACTGGGTATAAAAATGGCAGCCGTTCAGCACCATCAGCCCCAAAGTAACGCACGTAAGAGCACTACTGAGCCACTGAGGAAGGAGATCCTGAAGGTGAAGGTGTTAGGCGAGCAATACAGCTGCCTTCTCAAATGCAAACTAGTGAGCAGTGTCCCACTAGCTTGGAGTTTTTACCTCCCCTTTCAAGGGTGTGCACAGACATCTGAAAGTATTCAAAATTTGATGGAATTCGTCTGAATTTTGACATTCAAATTCGAATCGAATCTCCATAAATTCAAATTTAAAGTTTTGAACAAATGTTGGATCTGTTTGTTCGCATTATCTGGACATTCATACGTGTACAGGTTCATATACACGTGTACTTGCAGATATGCATCTTTCCCGCCTCTGTGCATTTGTACAGATCCATATGGGATGAAAACGGCTTGCATACGGGATGACTACGGGATGCATACAGATGTGTATGGATGCGTATGGGATGTGTAACGGCGTATACAGGCACGTACAAATGTTGTCGACGTTTGTAAGTGCAAATGCAGATCAAAAATTCGAATGAATAGAACTGAATTTGCTTAATTCAAATCGGATTTGGTTGAAGTAGAATTTTAAAGATTTGAATTCATGCGCCCCCCCCCCACCCCTTTCCCTTTCTTCTTCCAGGTAGGCTACCGTGTGCGTTAGTCACTTCAGTGGGGTGAATTTTCACGCAGCTGCACTTAGAATTTCATCCTTGCAACGTCCTGCCCAACTTGGCTTCTCTCTCTCCCGTTTCCCGGTGCTGCTTCCCTCCATCCCATCCGATGCTATTGTCAGCAGCCACCATTGCTGCGAAAAGTGGCTAACAGTGGTACGGGCTTCTTTAAATTAGAGCAACATGGACGTGGGATGCGGGACCGATGAAAAAAGAGGGTGGGATGGATTGTGTACCTGGGTACCGGCACAGAAACGGGGGCGAAGTACAGAATTCATGTAGCACGAGACGTAACAGCAGTTGCCAGCTTGGATGCCTTTTATTACTTCTTTTCATTTCTTTCAGTTGCACTCCTCTCCTCAGCCTAGAAAGGCTCTCAGAGTAGCCCACCAATTCTCCTCTTGGACCAGTCAAGTATATAGTCTGAAGATGCTCAAGGAAACGGAGGGGATGGCAGAGTTTAAGAGCAGGTCTTGCCAAGGGCTCCTGGCTGATCCAGATTTCCAGAAAAGGATTAAGGCTGGGAGGAGGAAGAAAATGCCACCAGTGACGTTACTTAGGCAGCCTGTGTGCAAAGGGGACACTCTGCCCTGGTGCTGTTTGTTCCACAGAGCCCCTCACTGGTCTATGAAACTGCTCCATTCCCTCCCAGCCACCTTTGCCTCATGCCTTCGGTCTTTTTCAGATCATAAGTCCCAAGAGCAGGGACTTGTCTACAACTCCTTTGACAGTCATCGTAGGTTTGAAGGTGCCATGTGAAATAAACCTAATAAATAACACAACAGGGTAGGGATGAGCACAAATGTTCTAAACATTCGAAATTCGACTGAATTTGATTGGATGTGGACATTCAAATTCAAATACAACGTCTACACGTTTGAATTCAGACCTTCGAACGAATGTCGAATGTTCCAAATTTGTTTGAATGATTCGAAAGTACAAATGCATATGTATTACGTACGTATCTGTACGAATCTCCTACGTATCTGTACGCATTTGCGCTGATAGTACAGGATGAAAACGGGGTGCACACGGAATAAAACGGGGTGGGTACGAAATGGGTGCAGATACGTATAACGTGAATGTTGTCGACATTCGTATCCTCAGATTCAAATAGAACATCTGAACGAATAGATTCGAATGTATTCGAATCGAATCGAATCTGATTTTTGTTGCGTTCAGATTCCAAACGTTTGAATCAAATTGAATGTTTGGATATTTGATTCGATTTGAATTTGAATGCAAAAAACAAAACAAACAAAAAAACCAACTGAGTGGTTTGCAAACCAAATGACCACTCTTTGGACCAGGGAAAGGTGTAGCTCAAGGTGGTCCCCGAACATGGTCTAGGGGAATTTGGGTTAGTGATTCAAGATATTAGAACCTCCTGATTGGGACTGAAGAGGAAAGACCAGCAGCAGATCCTGACAACATCTGATATTAGCCTCCGCTGTGGACAGATTTGTGATGTCTCATGTCCCCACCGTAATATCTTCTAGCCTTCTGGTGTCCTTGTCTCAAGAGAATGGGTGATAACCATCTCTGCAGGTCTGGGAAAGGCCGCTAGGTGGCAAGGTTGTATCAAGCTATGGCCTTTCCCCTCTTCTCCTTCCGGGAAGGCTTCTGTGTCCAGATGTCAATGGGAGGCGTGGTCTGTCCGGCCGTCTCCGCGGACTGGAGCATTCGTGCGGTCGTCAGCGCTTCCCCTGTCTTTGGTGTAACCTCAGTGCTGGCTGCCCAGAGCTGCTTACAAACGCCTCTTGAAAGAGATCAACAGAGACTGTGCCCCAGCAGCTGGGCCCAGGTGTGCGTGCAGTGGCGGCCGTTCCAGCAATTCCGCACAGCCCGGCTGCGAGCGCCGTCCTTCAGCCGCAGACTTTAAACAGCAGTGCGCTGTCTGGGAGTGGTCAAGGGCTGTCCATGATAGAACTGTGGCCTTCTCTTCCCCCACCCCGAGAGTGATGGTCCGGACAGCTGCCTTCCCTGCAGTCCAGCATTCCAAGTCTCCCCTAATGCTTCCTGTTTCTCAAGAATTATCCCAAGGCCAGGCCCTTCCCACCCACTTCTGCCTTTTCTCCCCTTCCACCCCCCCATGCCCCCCCACCCAGACTAACCAGCCGTTGCAAGGACTGTTCATTCTTGCCTTTCTCTTTTAAGAGTCTTATCTGTGTGTTAAATTAAGGACCGATAAGCTGTCAAATACTTGGCAGGGCTGGAGCAGATGTTAGTGGGGGTTTTTTTGGGGGGGAGTATTTCTCCCCCAACTCACATCCCCCTGCCCAGCCCCCCCCCCAAAAAAAAGAAAGGAAATTGTGGGAAGATGTGTCCTGAGGGTGGGTGTCAAGGTGGGGGGGTATCCCCCATGACCTTGGCACGTGTCATTTTGCCTCTTTATAAATCTATGGTAAGGCCACATTTGGAATATTGTGTACAATTCTGGTCACCACACCTCAAAAAGGATATTGTGGAACTGGAAAAGATGCAGAAAAGGGCAACCAGAATGATTAAGGGGCTGGAACAAAATCCTTTACAAAACCAGGCTGCAACATCTAGGCCTCTTCAGTCTGGAAAGATGTCATTTAAGAGGGGACCTGATTGAAGTATGTAAAATTATGCATGGTATAGAAAAGTTGGATAGAGAAGATTTCTTTTCTCTATCACACAACACTAGAACCAGGGGGCATCTATGAAGCTGGTGGGTAGGAGAGTCGGATCAGACAAGGGGAAGGATTTCTTCACCCAGAGGGTCATCGGTCTATGGAATTTGCTGCCGGAAGAGGTGGTGACAGCTACCAGTCTAGATGGCTTTAAGGAAGGGTTGGACATATTTATGGATGGCTACTAGAATGGGTGCCTAGGTGCATCTTCCAGGCTGGGTGGACAAGAGACTAAAATCTAGCTAGGCCCAAAATATATTTGCATTGAAAGTTTTCTTTCTTTGCCACCACCTCTCAATTTTTCCTCTTGTTAACTGCTTTTTACCCACCCCTGTTTATTTGCACTCATGGGTTAGAGTTAGGGTTAGGTGGGGTTTGCATGCATGCATGCGTGTGCATCTTTCAGAAATATCCCCAGTTTGGACAGCAGTTCTGGGATTTTCTGGTGGCCTCCCATCCAAACACAAGCCATGTTTTGAGCTTCTGCTACATTATATGCTAAATCAATGTAAGTGACACTTAAGGGTGAGATCTTGTTCTTTTTTTGGGGGGGGGGGAGGTTCTCGCTGAAGAGTTTTCTCAATGTGTTAAATTAAGAACTATTAACGTTAGTCCACAGAGACAAAAGTCATGTTGGATAGATGAATGGATTTGCAAAGCAATCAGTGTGGGGCTAGCACTGAGAAGCCCCTGTGTTTGAATCCCTGACCAGGCTAAAAGCTCACCAGCTGGACTTGGGCCGGTCACTGCCTACCTGTGAGCATTGCATGCAATAACTAAACATCATTTGGAGATGTCTTTCTTAGAGGGAAACCTTTTTGTGCTGTCAGACATATTTGTTTGAAGTTAATCAGCTCGCACGTATGTGCCAGAAACTGGCAGAGCCGTGGCCGAAGGTATGTGAGCTGCCTGCAGCTTCTTCTCTCCGGGATTCTTCCCCCTTGTCTTCCCTTGACTACCTTGAGTTGGCCTAAAAGCACAGGTTGTCCGCCCGGGTTTCTTCTGCTGCAGGTGCATTTTAGGGCCATTGCCAAATTGTCTCTTCTCTGCTGTTTCCGCTTCAAATTTCAGTCTGCTGTCCTTTGCCAATGCTGCAGATTTCCCGGTGAGTTGGCGTTGGGAGGAAACAGCTTGCAAAAGAGGGCCTGAATCCCGGTGGCCTCTTCTTCTGCCCATCAGAACCACGGTGCGGAGCGTCCCTTGGCTGGCCAGCGCAAGGTTTCTTTTTTAAAAAAATCCCTTTTTCTGTAGATTTTTAGGGCTGTGCAATCGCTGCCTCCTCACGCCTTAACCTGACTGCACCTTTCTTTGGGCACTGCAAGTTTTGCTTTGGTTCCGGCAGGGCGGAGGAAGCTGGCGGTTTCTCACTTCCAAAGTGCTTCCTTCGCCTCGGGTCAAAAGGCTGTTCTGTTACCTGCTGCCGCTGCCCGGGCCTGGAGGTTGGAGACGCCCTTGGAACTTTTCCCCCTCCTTCCCCCTTGTTATTTCAGCTGTAGGAGCCGGAGAGTGTTGGCTGGCTGGCTGGCCGGCCGGCCTGCCTGCCTGCCTACTGGCCTGCCTTGGGTCTCTTGCCACACAGGTGCTGTTTGCAGAGTATTTATATCCTCTCTGAAAGCAGCCAGGGCTGTTTGGAAACCGCAGCCTGGGACTTCACCACCCTTCCTTGCCTTCCACTTCGGTTGTGCGTATGTGCATATGTTGTGTGTTGCCTGCATCTCTTTGCTTCCACGCCTCCGAGCGCCGTACGCCGCAAGCCGCCTTTCTGCTGGGCGCTGAGCGTGCTCCGCCGTGCGCATGACCCGCCGAATGGGTGCCGCCCGCACCTCCGAAGCCATCGCTTAACCTGAAGAAGCCCTGGGTGACTCTTGTTTTTCTTGGCAAGGCCCGGCCTGGCCCCTTCTGAAAACACGGCGGCGAGTGCGCGCGGAGGTGCCGAGTGAGAGCCAGCGCGGGCTGTTTGTCTTGGAGCCGCTGCAGAGGGAATTAGTTCAACTCTGTTGCTAATTGCTCCTGAAGTGCAGGCCCTGTGAAAGGGCTCTCAATCCTCTGCCAGGAAAGGTGGTGAATCAGCGGAGCCGTTTCCAAAGCGAGGGCTGTGGGCTGTGCAGGCGATGTCAGGAGCCCCCCCCCCCCCCCGGCGCCACCAGATTGCGTTTGAACCTGTCCGGCCCCCAGGGTCAATTCCAGATACCCTGGAAGGGGCCGGTCCCTGGTGACCGGGATCTACCAGTATCCTGATTCCTCGTGATCTTCAGTCTGGATGCCTCCCGAGGCAAAATAGGGCATTGAACTGGCTCTGGTCTCTCTTTCACGGGGGCCAGTCCTCTGGGTAGAGAACTCTGCAGGTTAAAGATAACACCTTGAGAGGTGATAATGGAGCGCTTGCAATTTCTTCTTTGGTCTAGTGGTTGAGGGGCTGGACCCTCATCTGGGAATATACTGGGTTTGATTCTGCTCTCGTTCATGAAGCCAGCTGGGTGACCTTGGGCTAGTCACAGCCCCATCCTTTTCACAAGGTGTTCTGTTGTGAGGAGAACAGAAAGCTTTGTCAGCCACTTTGAGTCTTTGTGAAAAGCGAGGTATACAAGTGGACTCCTCCTTCTTACTCCATGAAGCCTGCTGGGTGGCTTTGGGCTAGTCACAGTTGTCTTTCTGAGTTCCCACAACCCCACCCACCTCACAGGGTATTCTGTTGTGGAGAGAAGACCAGAAGGTTTGTCAGCCGCTTCGAGACCCCTTAAATGGGTGAGAAAAGCAGGGTAGAAAAGCCAACTCATCTTCTAGTCTAATGCCTAGAAGATGCTGTATCCACTCTTGTGGTGTTTCCCTAGCCCATGCTTGCTTCCTCTTCCTCCTCTTCCTCACACCAGAGGCATAACCATGCTGTAGTAAGTGCACACCTCTTGCATTGCTTGAGCCACAGATCTGTGACTCACCTGAGCAGGACTAATCTCAGTGTGTGTGTTTGTGTGTGTGTGGGGTGAAATAGGAAGCAAGGAAGACTTAGAAAAACAATGTTCACTTGTTGGCACATAGCTGGTTGCACACATTAAGCCGCCTGGGCCGGATGATTATTAATGCTCCTTGAGGTGGGGAAATTGCAAAGGCAGTTTTCAGGTAAAATGATCTGAGGCCTCCTCCAGCAATAAAGGAGGAAGAGAAAAGGCCTTCCTTGCTTTTCAGGAGTGAAAAACGAAAGCATTAAGATGCCACAGAGGGGGACTTAGAAATGCTATATCTGAAAACTGGGAGGCAGGAGACGGGGAAGAAATAACACCATTTTTATGCCAGAATTTCCTGAGGAACAGAACACAGAATTTGGAAAACAATAATTACGAGGAAGAAGTACCGGATGAATGGAATATATGCAGCAGGTCTGCTTTGTGTTGTTGGAGGTGGTGAACAAGATGCCCGTGTTTTGCATAAGAACCTAAGAGGAGCCCTGCTGGATGAGGCAACGGCCCATCTAGTCCATAAGAACCTAAGAGGAGCCCTGCTGGATCAGGCCACAGCCCATCTAGTCCATAAGAACCTAAGAGGAACCCTGCTGGATCAGGCCACAGCCCATCTAGTCCATAAGAACCTAAGAGGAGCCTGGCTGGATCAGACCACAGCCCATCTAGTCCATAAGAACCTAAGAGGAGCCTGGCTGGATCAGACCACAGCCCATCTAGTCCATTAGAACCTAAGAGGAGCCCTGCTGGATCAGGCCACAGCCCATTTAGCCCTTAAGAACCTAAGAGGAGCCCTGCTGGATGAGGCAACGGCCCATCTAGTCCATAAGAACCTAAGAGGAGCCCTGCTGGATCAGGCCACAGCCCATCTAGTCCTTAAGAACCTCAGAGGAGCCCTGCTGGTTCAGGCCACAGCCCATCTAGTCCTTAAGAACCTAAGAGGAGCCCTGCTGGTTCAGGCTACAGCCCATCTAGTCCAGAAGAACCTCAGAGGAGCCCTGCTGGTTCAGGCCACAGCCCATCTAGTCCATAAGAACCTAAGAGGAGCCCTGCTGGATGAGGCCACAGCCCATCTAGTCCATAAGAACCTAAGAGGAGCCCTGCTGGATGAGGCCACAGCCTATCTAGTCCATAAGAACCTAAGAGGAGCCCTGCTGGATCAGGCCACAGCCCATCTAGTCCTTAAGAACCTCAGAGGAGCCCTGCTGGTTCAGGCCACAGCCCATCTAGTCCTTAAGAACCTCAGAGGAGCCCTGCTGGTTCAGGCCACAGCCCATCTAGTCCTTAAGAACCTAAGAGGAGCCCTGCTGGATCAGGCCGCAGCCCATCTAGTCCATAAGAACCTAAGAGGAGCCCTGCTGGATCAGGCCACAGCCCATCTAGTCCTTAAGAACCTCAGAGGAGCCCTGCTGGTTCAGGCCACAGCCCATCTAGTCCTTAAGAACCTCAGAGGAGTCCTGCTGGTTCAGGCCACAGCCCATCTAGTCCTTAAGAACCTAAGAGGAGCCCTGCTGGATCAGGCCGCAGCCCATCTAGTCCATAAGAACCTAAGAGGAGCCCTGCTGGATCAGGCCACAGCCCATCTAGTCCTTAAGAACCTCAGAGGAGCCCTGCTGGTTCAGGCCACAGCCCATCTAGTCCTTAAGAACCTCAGAGGAGCCCTGCTGGATGAGGCCACAGCCCATCTAGTCCAGAAGAACCTCAGAGGAGTCCTGCTGGTTCAGGCCACAGCCCATCTAGTCCTTAAGAACCTAAGAGGAGCCCTGCTGGATCAGGCCGCAGCCCATCTAGTCCATAAGAACCTAAGAGGAGCCCTGCTGGATCAGGCCACAGCCCATCTAGTCCTTAAGAACCTCAGAGGAGCCCTGCTGGTTCAGGCCACAGCCCATCTAGTCCTTAAGAACCTAAGAGGAGCCCTGCTGGATCAGGCCGCAGCCCATCTGGTCCATAAGAACCTAAGAGGAGACCTGGTGGATCAGGCCGCAGCCCATCTAGTCCTTAAGAACCTAAGAGGAGCCCTGCTGGATCAGGCCACAGCCCATCTAGTCCTTAAGAACCTCAGAGGAGCCCTGCTGGTTCAGGCCACAGCCCATCTAGTCCTTAAGAACCTCAGAGGAGCCCTGCTGGATCAGGCCACAGCCCATCTAGTCCTTAAGAACCTCAGAGGAGCCCTGCTGGTTCAGGCCACAGCCCATCTAGTCCTTAAGAACCTAAGAGGAGCCCTGCTGGATCAGGCCGCAGCCCATCTGGTCCATAAGAACCTAAGAGGAGACCTGGTGGATCAGGCCACAGCCCATCTAGTCCTTAAGAACCTAAGAGGAGCCCTGCTGGATCAGGCCGCAGCCCATCTGGTCCATAAGAACCTAAGAGGAGACCTGGTGGATCAGGCCACAGCCCATCTAGTCCATAAGAACCTAAGAGGAGCCCTGCTGGATCAGGCCGCAGCCCATCTGGTCCATAAGAACCTAAGAGGAGACCTGCTGGATCAGGCCACAGCCCATCTAGTCCAGAAGAACCTCAGAGGAGCCCTGCTGGTTCAGGCCACAGCCCATCTAGTCCAGAAGAACCTCAGAGGTGCCCTGCTGGATCAGAGAGGCAGTCGGGAGTGAATTCAGTAGCTGCTTTCTCATTGGAGCTATCAAAGATCTGCATCCCACCACAGCCTGATTCATGGAGCTATTACAGACTGACAACATATGGACACATGCAGGATTGGGGTTGTGTCTGTGTGTCTGTGTTCCCCTTCCAAGGATGTGTTTTGAAGCAGAACATCTGCATTATGCTCCCTGTTTTGTGTTGGTCGATCCACGCTGGGGGAGAATTATTCCCACCCCACAAATCCCCTGAAAGGTGTTTTGTGTGTTCTCCTTTCATGACGGATCCCCTGTGTGGTTTTCTTCCTTTCCCTCGCTTTCTTTTCCCCCCTTTTCATTTCTTGTTTCGGGAAAGAGGTCCATGCTGAGAAAGCAAAATGCCTGCCTGCGGGAGAAGTCCTTTTGAGCGGCCCGCCAGTGTTTCCTATCAGTCTTATTCCTGCTGATCTCGTTCTGAAAAGAAATCCCATCCTCGTAGAAAGGCTAGGAGTGGGTCAGTCCTGTGGGCTGGACTCTTATCTGGGAATACCGGGTCCGATTCCACTCTCCTTCCTGAAGCCAGCTGGGTGGCCTTGGGCTAGTCATAGCTCTCTTCTGAGCTCTCACAGCCCCACCTACCTCACAGGGTGTCTGTTGTGGGGAGAAGACTATAAAGCTTTGTCAGCTGCTTTGAGTCCCCTTAAATGGGTGAGAAAAGCAGAATATAAAAGCCAACTCTTCTTCTTGCTCCACAAAGCCAGATGGGTGACCTTGGGCTAGTCACAGCTCTCTTCTGAGCTCTCACAGCCCCACCTACCTCACAGGGTGTTCTGTTGTGGGGAGAAGAACAGAAGGTTTGTCAGCCACTTTGAGTCCCCTTAAGTGGGTGAGAAAAGTGGGCTAGAAAAGCCAACTGCTCCTCCTTATGCACTCAGCTGTGACAGGTCTGCGCATTCTTAGGTGAAGGCATGGTCAGATGCAGAGGAATGGAAAACTCTGCTGTGAGTGTCCTTAAAAGTACTGTTTGCTCAACCTACAACCTGTCTGGGATGGTTTAGGAAATCCTGCATTGAGCAGGGGGTTGGACTGGATGACCCTAGAGGCCCCTTCCAACTCGGTGATTCAGTGACTTTTCCAACTCTATGACACAAGTCAAGGCATCTTACAGACTTTCCTGCCCCGGAAATAATCCAGTGGTTCATCAGCCGTGGCAGCAGAGAAACCTGGATTCTGGTCTCAATGACAATGTCCAATTATTAAGATTTAGTCTTGTGTGCTAAAAGAAGCCTGGAGTGAGCCAAAGCAACACTGACATCACTGTGAAGGAACCAGTCTGAACGCTCCAGCCCCCCTGTGCCAGATGGCAGTGAAACTTTATGCTTCACACCTTTCACCCTCCCGGCATCTGAAAACTGAAATTGTCTTTCTGGCAGGCAGATCTCTTTTTGCAACCTTACAGTCACACCGTATATTTAATCCTTCCTTTAAAAAGAAAGAAAGAAAGAACACAGAAAAGGACAAACGGGATTGCTGCCTTTGGTGCGCTCTGTGGACTTTTACAGACGATGAAAAGGCAAGGACAAATATATATGTTTTTTTGGTGCTGACTTTTCTTGGAACTCTTTTAGTGATCCACATTAAGAAAAAGGAAAAGGAAAAAAACGATTCTGGATTAGGCAGACATTTATGCTAGGTCACTTTTCAATCTTGTGAGCTGACCTCGCTTGGCGTAGATTCTGTATCTCCTGGACTAATCCTGCAAAGAAACTGCCCCGTTTCCCTGGTCTGGCAGTGGACGTTGCAGACGAAGGGTGCAATTTTGGGGATTTGATTAGGATACCTGAAGATTCGAATCGATTCGAATGTTCAAAATCTGAATGTCTTTACATTCCATTTGAATTGAATACATCCGAGTAGATTTCTACAAATATTCAATTCGTAATGTCAACAGTATTTGAATGTGTCTGTGGGCTTTTGTATGCATCCTGTTTTCGTCCCGTAATGTATCCGTACAAATGTGTCCGGATGGGTATCTAATGCGTGCGGATGTCCAAATGGTTCGTACGCATGATTTGAAAGATCCAATAATTTGTCCAAAAGTTAAATTCAAATTAGAATTCGAATGTCCAAATTCGATCAGATTTCAAATTTTTTGAATATTGGTTCAGATCCCTATTTCAGGCAAATGTTGACGCATGAAATGGGAAATGGAGTGAAGATACTGAGTGTGAGGTCTGTTGCATAATAGTGCTATTTGCATAGTTTTAAATGTTCTGCTCCAGGGAAAGGGGAACCCGTTGGCCTTCATGTATTCCTGGATTTAGCTTGCATCAGGCCTGATGAACTTTGGCCAAGAGGTTGGAAGCTGAGAATCTAGCAGCAGCGCTTTTTAAGGTTGTGAGCATGCATGTTCTAAACATTCGAAATTCCATCAAATTTGATCGCATGTGGACATTTGAATTCGAATAGAATGTCTGCGCCTTTGAATTTAAACTTTTGGACAAATTTTGAATGTTCCAAAACATTCGTTTGAATGATTTGAAGCATTCGAAAGTACAGATACGTATGTATTACATACATATCTGTAGGAATATCATGCGTATCTGTAAGCGTTTGCTCTGATAGTACGGGATGCATACGGGATAAAACGAAATGCACATTCCTCGTCCCACCGCTGACGACATTCGTAGCTTCAGATTCGAATCCAACATTCGAACGAATAGATTCGAATGTGTTCGATTCGAATCGGATTTTGTTGCATTCGGATTCTAAGCATTTGAATGGAATTGAATGTCTGGATGCTTGATTCACCTTGAATTCGAATGCCAAAAAAAAAAAAAAAAAGAAGCAGCAGCAAAACTCCAAACCACATTCGTGCACAGCCCTACTGCTTTTAGCCAAATGCACAATACATGCACCTGGTTTGGTGGTGCTGAATAACAGCTCCCCTGTGCCTGTTCACAGAGGGCAGAGATTAAATCTGGGCTTTTGCAAAGTGGGCTCTGCTGGTGAGTTTGGGGGACCAGGGGCCACTGTCCCTCACTGTCTCTTTGCAGTGAGAAGAAAAGTGTCATGCTCTTGAATTGGTACCTTTAACACTCATGGCAGGAGGCTTCTAAGACATGGGGTGTTTTTCCACTGCGCTCCTTTAATCTGGATCTAAGAAGATCCAGATCTAAGGAATGGGTACATTCCTTAATCCGGATCTAGTAGATCCAGATTAAGGGAAGTACCCAATGTGTTTCCATGGGTGGGCTAGCGCCCAATAGCAATGGGTGCCAGCCTCCCTGCCATGGAAACACCGGAGCACCCATTTGGAAATCCGGATCTACCCATGAGGGGTCTGCTTGTCACCCCAGGTGTTTGGGGGGACAGGGGGTGCAATCATGAAAGTCATTTCAAAGTCACTTCAAAGTCTGTGCAAAACAGCTCGAGTCTGTGCTGATCTTTGGAGTGAACTTCAAAGTGACTTCCAAATGACTCCGAAGCTTAGGTTTTGGGGCTCCCCCCCCATGGGTGTCTCCTCCTCCTAGCCTCCTCTAGACCCCATTGCCAACCTAACGTGGAAACAGGCTCCCTTTAATCTGGATTTTCTGCCTGAAGACCCCATTGTAGACCCCATTAATGGGGTCTACAGAAAATCCGGATTAAAGGCCCGGAAGTACCCATTTGATCCGGATTTCCCCAGCGGCAGTAGAAACAATGGGGTCCCAAATGGGTGCCGTGGTAGAAATGGGATCATCCGGCTCACACCCAAATGGGTCCTTAATGGGTGCAAAAATGGGTACTTTCTGACAGTGGCAAAACACCCATGGTATTCCAGCAAATCCCTGTTACCCAAAAATATAGCTCTGTGTGTGTGTGTGTATGAGTGAGTGAGTGAGAAGCTGAATTTCCTACACCCCTGGAAAAAGACCCTGAGCCGGCTCTTCACTTTCACAAGGCAGATGACAAGGACGGCTCCGGATGGGGCAGGAAGTCTTCTGGCAACGGCGTGCAAAGGGGCCTGTTCTGGGCGAAGCGCTTGGCTCCGGCGGGAGTTCTCCCTGCTGTGTCACACGGCGGCCAAGGCATTCCAGCCGGACCACATCTGGAGCCTGTTCCAGCGACCGCAGCCTCCTCCGCCCATCAATGCCACAGCGGACAGCCTTGGATGCGTATCTGCGTCTCCCTTCCTAACCTTTCCCCTCTCGCTCCATCCTGAGCAGGCGAAAAATGTGAGGCCCGTGGGGTGAGCAACGCACGCTGCTCATCTCCCTCTCCCATAAGGCGTCCCAAGGGTGAACAGTGGCACTTTTAAAGCAGTAAGCCAATGCAGGCAAACCCCCAAAATGTCTGAAAAGCAAGCGCAGCTGAGGTCAGCGGTGGGACGAGGAATGCGCACGGAAATTCAAAAACTTGAATATTCCATTCGAATCCGACAGATTCCGACGTTCGTCCTCGAGTTGGATTTTTGAAAATCCAAATTTCGACATTCGAATTCAAGTATGAATTTTTGAATGGTTCAGATGAGTAGATTCGTATCTGTCGTAGACGAATCTGCCCGAAAATTACCCGTATCTTGTGCTTAAAATTTGGGATTAAAACGGCATGTGTACAGGATAATACGGGATGCATATGGATTTTTACAGAATGCGCACAGATATGTTGTAGATGGACCTGAATATCCAAATCGAATAGGATTTTTTGACATTTGTGCACATCAGCTTCCTGGAGTGCCCCATGGTTCTAGTGTGTGATAAGAGAAAATACTTCTTCCCTACCCACCGTTTCTACCCTGTGCCTGTTCTCATAAACTTTAATTTGTGCAACTGATCTGGTGAGCAAAGAGTGTTGCCCTTGTGTGCAGAAAATACCACGTTTGGCCAGTTGGTCTAGTGGTTAGGGAGCCGGAATCTTATCTGGGAGTACTGGGTTCGATTCCACCCTCCCCCATGAAGCCAGCTGGGTGACCTTGGGCTAGTCACAGCTCTCCTCTGAGCTCTCACAGCCCCACTTACCTCACAGGGTGTCTGTTGTGGGGAGAAGAACAGGAGGTTTGTCAGCCGCTTTGAGTCGCCATAAATGGGCGAGAAAAGTGGGGTAGAAAAGCCAACTCTTCTTCTTCTCTTAATGCAATTGCTGGGATGTGTCCAAGCAGACACCAGGATTTAGGCTGAACTTAAGAGTGTCTTTGTCTTTACTTCTTTAGAAGCCAGGACAGGTGCTTGTGCGCATGAATGTTCTAAACATTCAAAATCTGATCGAATGTGGACATTTGAGATCGAATAGAGTGTCTCTCATTCGAATTTAAACATTCAAATTAATTTCAAAAGTTCTGAAACATTCGTTCAGATGATACGAAACATGCGAATGCACGGATACGTATGTAATACATCTTATGCACATCTGTACACATTTGCACTGATAGTACGGATGCAAACGGGATAAAACGGGACGCGTACGGAATGCGTCCGGATACGTACAACACATACGCATGTTGTCGACATTCGTATCTTCAGATCTAACATTTGAACGGATAGATTTGAACAGATTTGAATCGGATTTCGTCGCATTTGGATTCTAAGTATTCGGTTTGAATTCGAATGCAAACAGAGGTTCGTACGCATCCCTACTTGTGTGAGGTTCACTGGAGCTTAGTTGATTGCGCTTTGCTGCCTTTTTAGCGCCGGCCGCAGCCGCACGCGACAAAGATGACAGGTTACAGGCCGCAAGCCACAGATCCACTTCGTAAACAAGTAATGCACGACCCATCACCAGCCTCAGCTAGTGTTGCTGAACCTGGTCTGCAGAGACGGTCACGGCCATGGGCTGAACTAGCTACCCACGGAGAGAAGCTCTGGTCCCGTCTTGCTGGCCCAGGATGGTGGGAACAGACGCAGACGTCCAGCAGCACGTTCTGGAGAAGCCCGCCTTGCCAGTCCGTTGTGTGCCAACTGTTCCGTTGCCCAGCCGAGTGCCCGTTTCAAGCGTCCATTCTCGGGCTGCAGAGCTTCCTGTGGAGGGCCGCAGAAGGGCTCAGGATCCAGCCTCTACCCCCACCCCACATTGCAGAAAAGGCCCATACCAGAAGATCCGAGCATCTGTAGTTTTTAGCTATAAATAAAGCACACCACCAAAGCTGGTAACCATACAAGACAAAATAAATCCCGTCCCCAAACCTGTTTTTTTTTGTTGTTGTCTAAAAAAAATGAAACAAACCATAAAAGAAAGGAAAGAGAAACTTTGCTTCCTCCAAGCGTCTCCCTTTGGGGTGCCCTGGGGCCCTCCCCCACGTGGTCTCTGGTCCCGCCGCTTCTCGCAGTCCCACAGTTGCGCCTCGCCCCACGTCACCGGCAAGTGTGCATTTCCACCACCCGGTGGCACTGTTTACACTTGACGAAGCAGCACCAGTGAAACTTGCAGCTGCACCTCTCTACCACCTCCACCTCGTCCGTGTGGAAGCCGCGCCCGCAGCACATGAGTTCGCAGCCGTCGATGGCCTTGGAGGTCTTGTTGCAGTGCCGGCCGCTGGTGCCCAGGACGCCGTTCTTTAGGTCATGGTCACAGAAATCGGGGCTGGAGTCCAGGTAGACCAGGTCCTCGTCCGTGTGCGGCTTGAATTGGGAATTCTTGGGCACCAGGACCTTGGTGGAGCCAATCTTTCTCTGCTCGACCTCAGTGGCCCCGTCAAACTTCTCCTTTAGGACGTTGCCCACCTTGCGGAAGGGAGGCATGGCCTTCCAGCAGGTCTTCACCTCGCAGGAACCCGAGACCCCGTGGCACTTGCATTCCACTCTCATGTTGTTCAGGATGGCCTGCAAAAGAAGGGGACAGGACTGCTGAGGGCGTCTGGTTTCCCACGATTCCACTGAGTTGGCATTGTTCTGAATTGGGGTGGAGATCATGGTGCTCTTTGGATACTAGGGTCCTCCCCCCCCCCCCCCGCAGACCTCCCTTAATCCAGATCTAAGATCCGGGTCTAAGGAATGGGTCCTTCAACTAACCCAAATCTCATAGATCCGGATTAAGGGAAGTACCCAATACGTCCCCACGGGGGGTACAGCACCTGACAGCAATGGTGCTAGCCTGCCCACAGTGGAAACGCCAGAGCACCCATGTGGTGAATCCAGATTGACCCAGGTGGGGCCTACCCATCACCCCAGGTTTTTGGGGGACAGGGGGAGCAATCTCCGTAGACGCTCCGGATATTCTTCAACTGCATCTCCAACCCGGAGGTGTTACCTGGCGCCCATTTGAGTAGCCATTGATACACTTGCCCTCCATGAACTAAGAGGAGCCCTGCTGGATCAAGCCACAGCCCATCTAGTCCAGCGTCCTGTCTCACACAGTGGCCCACCAACTACTTCTGGACAAGATGATTACTGAGGGCTAGAAACCAGGCCACGGGAAAGGCAGCCGGAGGGCGGAGGGGTAGCACGCCTTACCTTCCTTCCGGCTTCGTTGTTGTGCAGGTTCATGAGTGCCCTGCTGGAGGAGGCACCTTTGCTCCTTTCTCTGACGTCCACAAACGACTGGGAGAAAGCCACACCATACGCAATGTTGTCAGAACAGCCAGACCACTGGAAGCCTAGAGGGCAAATGGGAATAGAGGGAGAGGCTCACAGTGAGCAAATCTAACACAGGGAGGGCAAACGCAGCCAACAGGTTCTCAAAATGGCTGATGGATTTTTACATCCGCCACAATACCCAGAGCAGAGTCCATTCCTGAGCCCGGCCTTGTTCCTGGAAGAGAGGCCCGGCTTCCCTACCCCAGAATACCCAGGACTAGGGATCTGCAAGAATATTTGAAATATTCATTATTCAATCGAAGTTGGCCGAATCTGGACATTCAAATCCGAACCGAATGTTCAGACGTTAGTTTTTTAATATCTGAACGTATACAAATATTTTGAATCATTCATTCAAATCATTTGGATATTTGCATGTGTCTGGATTACGCATGCGCATGAATATTTGAAGACATTTGAAATTCGATCAAATTCGTCCGAATTTTGACATCAGAATTCGAATCGACTGTCCGTAAATTCGAATTTAAACGTTCAAACCAATTTTGAACTTCAAATCTATTCATTCAGATTATTCAGGCATTCGTACATGTACGGGTTTGTACATGATGCGTACACATTTGTACAGATCCGTAGGGGCAAAAATGGCTTGCACACGGGATAACTATGGGATGAACACCGATGTGTACAGATGCATAACGATGCGTATGGGCGCATACGAAAGTTGTCAACGTTTGTAAGCGCAAATCTGAATAGAAAATCCAGATGAATAGATTCGAAGTTGCTTAGTTCGAATCAAATTTGGGTAAATTTGAATTTTAAAGATCTGAATCGAATCAAATCCAAAAAAATTGCATTTGTACACACCCCTAGTACAGTGGTACCTTGACATACGAGTTTAATTTGTTCCGTAACCTTGCTCTTATGTCAAATTGCTCGTCTCTCAAAGCTATTTTCCCATTAATCCATTCCAGCTCCCAAAACACCACCTCAGTTGTTTTTGGTATGTACTGTACTGTATTTACATACTCGTATCTCAAATCTTGCTCTCATCTCAAAGCAAAATATCACTCGCTCGGCGGCTTGTATCTCAAAACACTTGTATGTCAGGGCACTTGTATGTTGAGGTACCACTGTATGTACGCGTATGCCTTTAATATGTATCCGTATGTATCTTATATTGTTGACATTCGTACGTGCAAATTCAAATTGAATGTGAATACATTTGAATTTTAAGGATTCGAATTGGTTTGAATTTTTGGAAATTCGATTTGAATCTAATCCCAAAATTGCATTCGTGTTACACCCCTAGCAAGGCCATCACACTGCTAAGATAAAGCATTGCCCCTTGCCATTTGGAGAATCCTGGTAGGCGCTGCCATCTGAAAAGCGCCGTTGACCTTCCTATTTTGCGTAGGATGGGAAGCCTCTTCCGCAATGGAGCTTCCACCCTGAAGCTCACAGGTTATAATGTGCAAATAATTTAAATGCTGGTTAGCCAGAACAGGGCTGTATGTGTGTGTGTCGTGGGTGGGTGGGTGAGTGGGTGGGTACCTTGTCTTTAACTGATCCGATCTTAGTCGGTTTAATTGGAAGCTTTTCTTGAAAGCAAAACCAAACAGACTTCAGCCTTGGAGGCTCTCTGGAAATGACTTACATAAGATCAAGCGATAAAATACTCCTGCCACGCTTGGTTTAAATTAATCTGAACGAAATAATATAGAGGGAGGGAGGGAGGGAAGAGTGTTTCTAAGCCATGTAGATATTCTAATAGTCACTTGGATAGGGATTCGAAATTTGAACGAATTTGATTGAATGTGGACATTCGAACAAATTTCATAAGAACATAAGAGAGGCCCTGCTGGATCAACATTTCCAGTGTTCCAGAACATATTTGTACTTTTGAATGTTTCGAAAGAGCATATGAATATCATATGTATCTGTATGCATTTGCGCTTATAATACGGGACGAAAACAGGACGCGTATGAAATGCGTGCAGATTGGAGGTGTGCAGGAATGTTTTTCTTTCATTCCAATTCGAGTCAAATAGAATGTCAAAAACATTTGGTTCAATTCGAATGTAACAAAAGCCAATTCAAATAGGAGACATTCGAATCTTATTTGTACGAAATGTAAGATGCGAATTTTAAGATGCGAATGTCGACGACATTCGTATGTGTTATACGTATCTGTATGCATTTCATAGGCATCCCATTTTCGTTCCGTGTTGTACGCGGAAATGTGTACAGATACATATGATATTCATACAGAGACATACGTAAAACACACGTATCTGTACGAATATCATATGTATCTGTACATCTGGCAGGGACAGAAAGTGTTCTGTTGTATCCACCACCCCAAACCCCCTGCCTAGCTGCCTTCCAGCTGCCGAAATCAGCTAAACCACAGGTCGCAGGTGTGCCAGCTGGCTACGTGGAAGAGTGCGGAAGCAAACCCGGTATTCCCAGATAAGAGTCAGGCTCCCTAACTGGCAGACAACATGTTTTAAATGGCAAAGTTTTAAATTAAACCGGCCTCAACTGAAAATGCCCCTGTAAGGAGGGCTTGTTTTGAGCAAGGCGCCAACATTTTGCTTGGATGAACCATTCGGAGAGTTCCAAAATCACGGTCACTTCAGACCGCAAATGAAATTTTTAAGTCAAAGGGTGTCTCCCGAAGCCCCTGAACTGGGGGACAGGGATGGTAGGTGAAACATGTGAGATATCCACCACCCAAACCATGAAACAGTTGGTTAACTTGGGCGATTTCCACACTGGGCTTTACTCCAGATCATATCCCAGAATCGGAGCAAGCGGTCCCCACGCTACGGCAGGCTACGTGGGACCTGTACGTGGTGTCCGCCAACATGAGGTCTGCCACGCTCCTGTTCTGGAATCTAATCTGTGAAAAGGTCCAGTGCAGAAACGGCCATGAAGATTTTAAGGATTCAAGCAGCTTCTCTACAGATTTCTTGGCAAAAAATATATTTTTAAAAAAGATTCTTAAAAGTGGCTATTTAATGAACGGGTCACCTGTTTCATAGGTTGGAGCGGGGGTACATTGCAGGCATTTCCCCTACCACCCCTCCTGGCTTGGGATCCACCTCTCACCTCCTCCAGTCCCAGTGACCGCCGCCGCCGCCGCCGCCACGCCTGTAACAAAACATTTCAAGTGTTCTGATGAAACACTCAAAACGTTCAAGGGCGCTTCGCGTTTCGATCCGGCTCGGAACCCCTTGGCCTTACCCTGCGGGCTGACCCCGTGCACTGTGCGGTCGCAGCCACACTTGTCGAGCTCGCCGCTGCTGCAGGCCCTTGTGACGGCGAAGGCCACGCCGGCAGAGGAGATGGCGTACACAAAGGCGGCCTCCCGCGTCCCTGGCAGCAGAAGTGGAAAAAGACAGGGCGGTTAAGCGCAAGGCGTCCGCATGGATTAGTTAAAACTCAGAAGAATCGTTGGGTTGCAGGTCTTATGTGCTGCAGGAGCTGTAGAGCCATGTGCTCGGCGCCTGTCGCTCTTACGGGTGCGCATGGATGCCATTGTTTTGTGTTCCAATTCGAGTTGAATTTAATATTCAATAATTCAATTCGGTTCAAATTCCATACGTTTGAAAACCCGATTCGAATTTGAAAATGCAAACGTTGGTGACATTCGTATCTGTGTTTTGAATTTGCGCGCAGCCTCTTTTCACCTTGCATTATAAGCGCAGATGCGCATAATATTCGCATGCGATACATGCAGATCTGTTCACTCGAATTATTCAAAAATCCCTCTCGGATTTTTCAAAAATCCAAAATTCGAATCTGTAAATTCGGATTTTCGAAAATCCAATTGTGAATTCGAATGTTATTTGACGGATTCGAATCAGATTTTTGAATATTCATGTGCATTCCTAGTCACTCTGCCTCTGGGAAGGCCTTGGAGGGGGGTGGGGGCTTCTTGGAAGCAGGAGAGCCCCCAGGCATCTGGGTCTCTGGTATAGCCTGAGATTGGCTGAGTGGATCTGTTCCCTCCCCACAGCTGCCCCTTCAGCGTGATGGGGAACTGGGAAAGATTCATAGCTGCAAATATAATATACATAAAATTAAAAACAGCGCTAGAGGGGTTGAGCATCTTAGGCCCTATCGAGACAGGACGGATGTGCAAGAATATTTGAAACATTCAAAATTTGATCAAATTCATTGCAATCCCGGACATTTGTTTTTTAACACTCGAATGGATTTTGGAATTTTTGAATCATTTGTACAGATTATTTGGACATTCATATGTGTACGGACATTTGTGCGGGATACATATGGACCATTTAGCTGCTGACATTTGTATCTTAAAATACGAATTGAAAATTCATACGAATGGATACAAATGTATTCAAAGCAGATTCGAATTTGGATACATTTGTTCTTTCTCTATCCATTCAGATTACGTGATCCGAATTGAATCACAACTGAAAATTGCATTTGTGCACACTAAGAATGAATAGATCCAAGATCTGGAATTCGAATAGAATCTTTAAATTCAAATTTTAAGGACGGTCGATTTGATTGAATCTCGAACGCCATTTGAATATCCATGCTGGTATTGCTGCTATGTCCACCACTAAACCTTCGTAGGCGGAAATCTCCGTCTCTTGCCGCAGGCAAGCAGGGGACAGTGAAATTAGGGAATTGCAGGCTGATAAGAGAGTGGCTGTAGCTCAGTGATACAGCAAGCTGCCTAGAAAGCTGCAGGTTGCCGGTTCGATCCCTGGAAGTAGGTAATGGCAAACCACTTCTGTGTCACTGCCAAGAAAGCTGCACAGACGTGGCTGTGAAGTCTGGAAAATGGCTGTAGCTCAGTGAGACAGCAAGCTGTCTGGAAAGCCGAGGGTTGCCAGTTCAATCACTGGAAGTAGGCAGTGCCAAACCACTTCTGCATCACTGCTAAGAAAACTGCATAGATATGACTATGATGCCTGGAAGTGGCTGTAGCTCACTGGGAGAGCAAACTGCCTGGAAAGCTGAAGGGTGCCAGTTCAATGTCCAGCCTCTCCCCAGAAGTTGGCTCTAGCCAACGCCTTCTGCATCTCTGCCAAGAAAACTGCATAGATGTGGCCATGCAGTCAACTAGTACCCAGACATGGCTTAATAATTCCCTACAACAACAAAGGGTTGTTGAACAAGCCAACTGTTTGCCTGCTAAGAAAACTGCACGGATGGAGCCTTGCAGTTAACCACGCACCAAACTCAGCTTGAGGGTGTCTGCACCAGTCTTTTGAAGCCCAGGTGTCCATTTGGATGTGCTGGCACAGACTGGTTTGTATCTTGCTGTTCTTGTATTTATGTGTCCATCCTATTGCTTTTTAATGCACCAAAATTAATCTTTTAAGTACAGGACAATGAAATCTTGGAACCAGTCATGAAACCTTTGTAGGAAAGGAGACACAATAGGTGTTTTTCCACTGTCACTAGAAGTACCCATTAAGTACCCGTTAATGGGTACAAAAATGCCATTACGTACCTATTAATGGGTACTTAATGGGTACTTTTAGTGACAATGGAAAAACACCCAATAAATATAATACATGGATATACATATACATATGCTTATACGTATTAGGGATTTGCACAGATATTCGTAGGCATTTGAAATCCAATCAAATGTGCCAAATTTCGACATGCAAACTTGGATAGAATGTCCTGAATGTAAACACTCAAATCGAATTTCAAACTTCGGATCTATTCATTTGAATTATCTGGACATTCCTGTGTATACAGGTTCGTACATGATGCGCACTTGGAGATCCACATCTTTCCCGCATCTGTACGCATTTGTACTTTGGAAAGCGGAGTGCTTGGTTTGATTCGAAAGCCGTCGGGCCTTGATTGAACAGGGTGTGTTTGGTAGGTTTGTTAAAATACCCCTCTGTTCAGTTGGAATTTGTATTCCGTTTTTCCAACAGGCAGGGTGTTCGGTTTGAACTCCAAGCTTTTGGACATCCTTGTTTGATTCGGACCAGTTTGAACCTGAACCAGTTCGGCACAAACTAACAGGCGGCTGGGAAGCGAGCGGCCTGCTTCTGTATGCAGAAAACATGGGCCAATGTACCTGCCCACCCTCTCTCTCAAGGAGACACAGAAGATGCCATCACCTTGCGTCACCACCTTGCCAAATACCGGCAGGCTGTCTAGCGTAGAGCAGTTCCAGCGGCGGTTGCGGAATTGAAACTGGCACTCCTCAATGGCCAGCTGTGCGCCACGGCGCACCGAGTCCATGACTTCCAAGTTCCGTTTGCACATCTGCACCTGACGCTGCATTAGACCCTTCAGCTTCTCACAGGTCTCTTCCTCTGAAATGCTTCCGACCGAAGAGAGCTTTGCCAGGTATCTGTTCGGACGACAATGGGAGGGTTGGAGAAAGAGGAGGAAAGGGTCAGACCTGGTGTTTCAGGTGGGTGAAGTCTAACAGCTTGTGTGTGTGTGTGCGTGCAATATTTTAGAAGTCCACAACAGAACACCCTGCGAGGTGGGTGGGGCTGTGAGAGGTCAGAAGAGAGCTGTGACCCACCCAAGGTCACCCAGCTTGCTTTGTGGAGGAGTGCATCTTGTATTATAAGCGCAAATAGAGCCGATATTCGGATGCGATATGCGGAGACAAATTCATCAAAAATCCAGATTTTTGAGAATCCAATCCAATTACGGATTTGGATTTTCGAATAGGATTTCGGATGTTCTGACTGTTGAATATCTGGGCACATCCATAGAAGTAGCAGCCCTGTGCAGAGAGGCAAAAATCCTTCTCTAAGTGCCCTTGTGTTTTCAGTATTTCTGTATGGGAAGAGCAAGGCATAAAAGGGTTACGTTCCCTCCCCTCCCCTGCCCCGTCTGCTGCGGATACTTATCAGCCCTCGTCCCACCACAGGATATTTCCATCTTCCAAAAAAGAAAGAGAGAGAGAGAGAGAGAGAGAAAGATGCATGTTAACATCCCCTGTAGTTTGGCGCTGGTCCCTGCGTCTCGCTCCAAGGATGCAAACGCTTTATTTACTTTCTGAATTTATAACCCATCTCTGGCTCCAAGAACCCCCAGGGTGGTTCAACGGCAGAAGACCGTCCAAGCAGTGGCAAAACCTAGTGGAATTCCCACAGAATCCTCAACCATCATAAACAGGATGAGCAACACCCAAAGAGCCAAACACCCAAAGAGGAAGGGAAGGAGGAAACGCACCAGAGATGAACAGGCGTGCAGATTTGTAGACGTGGGAATTGCTGTGTAGCCTCATTGGTTTACATCCCTACATTTTCCTGGTTTTTCAACTGCGTGCAGAATAGAATCTACCCCTTCCACTCGGCTGGGGTGCAAAGCTACCCCAGCTATGGTGTTCTATCTTCTAGTTGGATTTTGCACTTCTGAGATGCTCCTTTTCCTAGGGGCAAATGCCGGCTTAGTGGCAGCCTTGCAGATAGTTTGCAGGTGGGGGGCAATCCAACCCTGCTTGACTCTCTGCCCTTCCCATGAACATCCTAGGCTACAAAAAGTGAATTGTAGACAGGATAGGAGCCCAAGTATAGAAATATTTTGGTCAAGAAGAAAGAGAGAAACTAGCTGCCTTCTTGATAACCCCTTCTTGATATCCTAGATCCTTGGGCAGGACTTGAATTAACAAGGTGTCAGGATTCAAAGTATTTTATGCAAAATGCCACTGGACTTGGAAGTTATATTTTTCAAAGGTCCCCTCGATTTCTAAAACCGCGGTGGGCATTCAAACTTCCAAGGGAACAGCTATTTACATCTGATGCGCCATGCAACCGACGCATGACAGTCGCTCAAAATCCAGGAATAATGCATGGCAAATCTACGCAAAAAATATGGATTTGCAGTGCCAAAACGGTGCAGAGAAAATTGCAGAAATGAAATGTCAAGGTCGTGAAATACAATACCACCTGATGTTCCACTAATAGAAAAGGAAGCCTGTTTGGTTCGCAGAAGTGGCCATACCAGAAGATGGCAGAATTGCAGAAGGGAAAAGTGGGGAAAGGAATAAAATATTAGGATTTTGGAAAAGATCCATAGTGAGGACTATGAGGGGAAGAAAGTCTGGACTAGAGCTTGACTTTGAGAGAGGAAAAGCACCCTAAAAATTGTGGCATTTTAGGTGTGCTTCTGAATCATTATGATACCTTTGAAAGTACTTTGGGAAAAAACATTTCCCTGCAAGCATTTCTCTCCTGAGCATCTTGATTTTGCGGTAGAGATGTGCCAAACGTGGTTGCAGAGTTAGAAGAAGAGTTGGCTTTTCTACCCTGCTTTTCTCACCCATTTAAGGGGACTCCAAGCGGCTGGCAAACCTTCTGTTCTTCTCCCCACAACAGACACCCTGTGAGGCAGGTGAGGTTGTGAGAGCTCAGAAGAGAACTGTGACTTGCCCAAGGTCACCCAGCTGGCTTCACGGGGGAGGGTGGAATCAAACCCAAGATTCCCAGCTCCCTGACCACTAGATCAAGCTGGGTCACAGTGAACCAGCTGGTTTGTGAATGTTTGCCCCGAAGCAAACATCTGGTTCTTTGAATTGCCAAAAAATTTCTTCGAACCAAACCAGTCTCCCATTTATGAATACTTCATGTTTGTTCTGTTTTTACCATCTAAAAGGGCTTTTTACAATGGGGGGGGGGGAACCCATGATATTTCTTGACTCCAAACCTGTGCTGTATTGAATGCGAAGAACTGTCTGTTCAATTCAACGGTTCACTGTCAAACCAAACAAACAGGCGCCTTTGGTTCGATTTCAGGCCGGACACGCAATTTTAGTTCCTGCTCACCTCTAGTTTGCAGGTCAGTCCTGCTTTTACCATCTTCTGTTCCGCTCCTGTTTTCAGGCTGTGTGGTTGCACTTGAGGTTTAATCCAGCTTCAGTCCACTTTTGGAGTGAGAGAATACATCGCCAGAGTGGCAAGCTGTTCTCTTTCAGTGCGAAATAACAGAAAGTTCACCTTTGGGATCGAGAATGTGGGAAGGCAATGACTGGCCACTTTGCTGATGTGTTCTCTCGCTCTGAAAGTGGACTGAAAGTGGATTAAACTTTAGGTGTGACCACAGCTTAAGAGTCCTTGTCTCTGCCAGCCAACCTGTACTCCATTCCTTTGGGGGCTAGAGGGCATTAGTAAACTTTCCCTGATCTCCCAGAGGCCTCAGGGACGAGGCTGGGAGCAAAAGCCCCTGAATGGAAGAGTCGCTGAGCCGGCCAAGGGAGCCCGCCTGCAAAGTCCACCCAGGCCTGATGACCCACTGGGCTCTCTGATGCCCTCCCTCCCGGCCTCCCCCCCATGGAAAGCCTTTGCCTGTTGTTCTCAGAGCCTAACAGATCTCCTTTGTCTGCCCAGAACGGAGCAGAGGGACTTGCGCTGTCCGCTCTGAGCTGTCCCAGTGTATCCAAAGGCCGCTAGGAGAAGCCAGAGTGGCGGAGAGCGGGCCAAGATCAGCAGAACCAGGACCCCAGCTGCCAGTTCTGGCTGCCACCAGGGGCTCCCTCGAAACCACTTCCCTCCCCGGGATCAGCTGTTGAACCAGTGGGAACAGCGGCGGCAGTGGAAGCAAAGGCCAAGGGCCGTTGCCTGCTCTCCACTCTCTGCAAATGGCCTTCACAGGCATCCTACCTGCCTTTCCAACCTGGAGGTGTGGTACCTGGGAGTCCTGCTGGGTCAGGCCACAGCCCATCTGGTCCAGCATCCTGTCTCACCCAGTGTGCCACCACTTGCTTCTGGGCTTCTCAATCAGAAGAAGAAGAAGAAGGCAAAACCTTCACCTGCTTGTGACTCCCTGCAAATGGCAGGATTTCTTGCCCTGAAGGAAGCACCAACTGTTCGGTACCATGGAGTGTTTGGGGAGCTGGACTCTTATCTGGGAATACCGGGTTCGATTCCGCCCTACCCCCATGAAGCCAGCTGGGTGACCTTGGGCTAGCCACAGCTCTCTTCTGAGCTCTCACAGCTCCACCCACCTCACAGGGTGTTCTGTTGTGGGGAGAAGAATAGAAGCTTTGTCAGCCATTTTGAGTCCCCTTAAATGGGTGAGAAAAGCAGGGTAGGAAAGCCAACTCTTCTTCTTCTTTTTCTCCTCCTCCTCCTCCTCGCCTTTCTGGAACCCTCCTCCTATTATTAGCCCTGTGATGGCGAGCGCTATCATTCAAGCAACTTATTTGATGTTTTGTTTTCTCCTTTCAAACAGTGCAGTGATAAGCATTGGCTTAAGGGGGACTTAAAAAACACTACACACGCACAACCTCTCTGGAGCATCTGTTTTGGAATGGTTTCAAAGGGATCTGTTGCATTCCTCCTCCTCCTCCTCCTCTTCCACTTTGCTCCCATTGCCTAGGAAAATCTGGGAAGTTTCTTCATTCTTGTGCTTCTCCGCTGCCAACTGGAACTCTCCCATGCTCCGGGGAAGAGGTGGGCTGTTTCTCCTCTGGCACTGTTTCCTGCCAGGGGGTCAAGCTGTTTTATGTCGTCCATTGCTCTCCAAAGAGGGCTGGAGAAGCCTTGGGACTTGGGTTCCCTTCATACTTGCTCAGGGCTTTGTTGCCAAGAGAGGCTGGTGGAGCTTGTAGTTCAACAGCCCTTAGATGGTGGCAGGTTTGCCATTTCTGGACTGTACTGAAGGAGGAGGAGGAGAGTTGGCTTTTATACCCCACTTTTCTCACCCTTAAGGGGGCTCGAAGCTGCTGACGAACCTTCTGTTCTTCTCCCCACAAGAGACACCTTCTGAGGTCGGTGAGGCCGTGAGAGCTCAGAACGAGACCTGCGACTCGCCCAAGGGTCGCCCAGCTGTCTTTGTGGAGGACTGCAGAATCAAACCAGGAGACCTCCAGATGAAGAGCCTGGCCCGCTAACCCCAAGACCAAACTGGCTAATGCCAAACCAGCGGCTTCATAAAGTGCTACGGAACGTCATTCACGAGTGCCGCATAAAAGCCAGGAGCGCGTCCAGATTTGCCATACCAAGGGCATCCTGTGGACCAGCCGTCCAGCAGCCTGCAAGTGGAAGCTCCCGAAGGAGGAGAAAATAACGCCTCAATAAGTTGCCTTGCCAAGTATGAGAAGTAGTCACAGGGCTTGGGAACAGAAGGGGAGGCGCCTTTGCCTTTGGGTTAGGTGATGGGCTTATCCGTGCATGAGCGTCAGAACTGGGCCAACACATGGAAAGAGGAGAGAACAGCCAGCTTTGAGAGCCCAGCCTGGCTGCTGTCTCTCTTTCTAGGCTATACTCACTCGAGGCAACTTGGGCGAAGTACTAGTAGAAGCATGTCCTAGGAGATTTCCCTCCCTGACAGCTTGACAGATAACCCTCCTTTTCTTTATGAACAACGGCGCAAGAATTCCGGGGCTGCTTAAGGTTGGAGAGCCTGTCTTAGTGCTTTAGAAGAGCTTAGCTCAGGGCTCCGTGTCCCAGGCAGGGGTGTGTACGAATGCAATTTCTGGCATTCGATTCGAATAGACTATCCGAGGATTCGAACCGACAAACCTTGTCTTCTTATTTACTTGGCCTGCTGGGGCAACAGTGAGAAAAGGTTTAAATTTCTCCTCTGAGGCCAGGATTAGCTGATGGAATGGGGCCGGAGGTGGACTTTCCTCATTCCTAGTGCTCCTGGTTGACGGCACCTCCACGGACAGTTTTATGCAGCTTTTCTGGCAGGGATACAGAAGTGGTTTGCCATTGCCTACTTCTGGGGAGAGGCTGGGGGTCAAACCAACAACATTCTGCTGTCCAGGCTGACTGCATTACCAGAGAGCTTCGTTGACTCCGTGGGCACCTCTGTGCAGCTTTCTTGGCAGTGACGTAAAAGAGGTTTGTTATTGCCTGCTTCCAAGGAGAAGCTGGGAAACCAAAACCAGCAACCCTCCGGCTTTCCAGGCAGCTTGGTCTGCCACATAGCTACAAACACCCCCAGGCACTATGGGCCCCTCTATGCAGGTTTATTGACAGAGGTAAAGAAGTAGTTTGCTATTGCCAAGTTCCAGAGAGAGGCTGGGGACCGAACTGGCACCCCTCTCAGCTTTCAAAGCGTTTTACCACTGAGCTCCATCCCTTCCCTTAAAGTTGCCTTCTGTCCACACTAATATTTTGCACTGCTCAGTTTTACACTACCAAAAGGTTAATTCATTAAAAATACAAAATAAATTCTACAGTAAGATGCTCCTTTTTCCGATCACGAAGAGGAGCCCTTCCTTGCTTTAAGCAGAAGCAGTATAATTTATGTATACTGCACTCTATCAGCTCTGCTCTCCTTGGCAGCGGGAGATGAAGGGCCTTCGCTGTTTGTCTACTATCCAGAGCAGAGCAGGCGGAGGAACCATGGGGTTACCATGTGGAAAAGAGGAGGGGGTCCCTGCCCCTTTGATACTTAGGTGGGCGAGCGCATTTCAGCCCTGTGAGGCAAGCTACGCCCACCGAAATGGCATCTGCTAAAAGGGGCAGATCTTGCTTGCCTATTAAACAAACAAATGAACAGAAACCCCAAGCGTGCTCGCTTGCAAGAATTTGTCAGTGGAATAAATGACTAAGGGAGTTTGGATGTGTTCAGGCAGATGTGCGACAGCTGTCCGCTGTGGTTGTTTTGACATGGATTCCAGCGTTTATTTGTTTATTTGCAAAAATTGCATCGCTGCCCAAAATGCTGAGGTTCCCGGGGCGGCTTACAAAACAGACAGCGCGTTTGCCATTGAAGGGTGGCTGTGCATTTTCCCCCTTTTTTGGGGGGGGGGGCGGCTCAGGGGAAAAAAAAGAGGGTCTGCGTCTATAATGCAAGGAGTAAACTCCCTTAATAGCATCCATCATGCAGACTGCTAAATCTTTGCTGATTGGTACCACTGCAGTCTTTTGGGCAGGGATACAGAAGTGGTTTGCCATTGCTTACTTCCAGGGAGAGGCTGGGGACCAAACTGGCATTCCTCTGCTTTCAAAGCATTTTGCTCTCAGCCACTCCTAGACTCCAGGGGCACCTCTATGCAGTTTTCTTGGCAGTGATGCCGCAGTGGTTTTCCATTCCCAGGCTCCACAGGCACCGAGGTACAGTTTTCTTGGCAAAGATACAAAAGTAGGTTGCTCTTAGGGTGTTTTTTTTTTTTTTTTTGCCACTAGTGCTTTTTAAGGCTGCCTGTACGTCTTCTGGATGGAACCGAGATCATAGCTCCATCCTCCACGCACAGGTGGAGGTCGGAACAGGTGTCCACACATGCGTGGAGGTGCCGGTGAACACAGCCAGGAATTTGGGATGCCTAAATGCCTGGATGTGGGTGTCAATGAAAATGCGTGAAGTGACATGTGTCTGGAGTCTCCAATGTTCGTTTTATCTATGGCATAGAGAGGCACTTTCTAGACGTGAGTCACATGAGATGCGTTTTCTCCACCATCGCTGGCGCACTGGGCTATGTTAGCAACCAAGCCAATGCCCACCTTCGCTCACCAGCCTTCCCCTGAAGGGGGCAACTTCCAAAGAGTGCTTGCTGTACCTGCTTCTTCTTTAAATACCCCTCTTCTAGGGGTCTGCACAATTGTTCAATTCGATTCGAATGTTTAAAATCTGAAGGCAACAAAAACCAATTCCAATCCGATACATTTGAATCTATTCGTTCAAATGTTAGGTACGATTCTGAAGACACAAATGTCAACAACATTTCTATGCATCCCGTTTTCATCCCGTATTATAAGCGCAAATGTGTACAGATGTGTATAATATTTGAACGAATGTTTTGGAATTGTACGAAATTGGTTTGAATGTCCACATTTGAACAAATTCTATCAGATTTCGAATGTTAAGAAGAAGAGTTGGCTTTTCTACTCCGCTTTTCTCACCCATATAAGGGGACTCTAAGTGGCTGACAAAGCTTCAATTCTTCTCCCCACATAGAACACCCTGTGAGATTGGTGGGGCTCTGGTTGCTCAGAAAGAGAGCTGTGACTAGCCCAAGGTCACACAGCTGGATTCGTGAAGGAAGAAGAAGAGTTGGCTTTTCTACCCTGGGTTTCTCACCCATTTAAAGGGACTCAAAGCGGCTGACAAAGCTTCTCTTCTTCTCCCCACAACAGTCACCCTGTGAGGTGGGTGGGGCTGTGAGAGCTCAGAAGAGAGCTGTGTCTAGCCCAAGGTCACCCAGCTGGCTTCATGGGGGAGGGTGGAATTGAACCTGGTATTCCCAGATAAGTCTGGCTCCCTAACCACTAGACCAAATTGGCTCACCCTAACCCCTTCTATGCAAGTAATTGCCTTTTTCTCTTCCGTGCAACCAGAACACTGAATTACTGACCCTGCTGTTTTCTTTCTTTCTTTCTTAAAATGGATATCTTTCCGTCCTGCGAGGGCATTTAAAAATGCAGAAATCTGTAGAAAAACACAGAGATTTGCTGGAATTTTCTTCTGTTCCCCCTCCCCAGCTATAACCAGCCTTGCACATCCTCACGCTAAAAATAAACTTGCAACCGTTTTGTGCCAAGAGAAGATGAATTCAGACACTGTTCTGAACTGTGAAAGGCAGTGAGGTGCTGCGGTTAGAGGGCAGCACTGGCAACGGGGAAAACGTAGATCCACGTTTCCACTCGGCCGTGAAGCTAACCAGAAACTATGATTAATAGTATTCAAGTTATTATAGGCTGGTTGCATGGATCACCAGAGGTAAATGACTGGCGTCCGGGCCTATCCTTAATCCAAACCCTGCCCACCAAGTTAGGAATCAATGGAGGATCTCTGGAGCATGTAGGCGCGAGCAGAGACGCCGTTTCATCTGCCCAGATGTTCTGCTGATCTTCCTCGCTTTTCGGTGGCCATAATGATGCACAGGCAACCAGATGCAACCACTGGACCTTTGGCTCGTCGTTTTGAATCTTAGCTAACGGTTTAGGGAAGTCAAGAAAGCGCAGGCGTTTAATCTGGATTAAGGGCGGTTGGTTCGAAACATCTGGGCCTCTAGAGCAGCATGTTCTATGTGCCGAATTTTGACATCCGAATTCGAATAGAATGTCCAGAAATTTGCATCAAATTTCAAATTTTGGGGCTATTTCTTCGAATTACTATGTGTCCGGGTTAGTACACGATGCGTACTTGAGGATCCACACCTTCCCAACATGTGTACGGGGTAATTACAGGGTGCGTGCTCACGTGTACAGATGTAGGGAAGATGCATACGGGCATCTCCACGTCTTGTTGACATTCGAATCAAAATTTGAACGAATAGATTCGAATTGGCTTAATCCGAATCGAATTTTGTTAAGTTCCAATTTAAGTAATTCGAACTGAACTTTCAACTGTTCGAATCGACTTGAATAGAAGGTTAAAAAACAAACAAACATTCTTGCACGCCCCTAGCCATCGGTAAGGCTCACTTAGTCAGGTGTGGGGCCTGATCCAGTGGCCCCGATCCAGAATTTGGGGTGTATGCAGAAGGCACAGTTGCCGTGTTCGTGACTACTGGAGATCCAATTCAGTGGTGCCCCCTAGGACACTGCTGACATGCAGGCCCCAGAGGGCTAAGACCCAATCACGATGCTCAGGCAGCCTTTGAAGCTACAAGGCGGGCTGCTCTGACAGCACTGATCCTGCCTGTGTTCAGAATCAGCAGGCCTAGCTGTCCCGGACTCACTGATTCCAAAGCTGGGGTTGGTGGTGGTGCTGGAGGCCACACCACCGGAGATAATGTCCAAGTGCCCACCAGCAGATTTCCTTTCTCCACGACCCTTTGATCCTTGCACCAGAAACGGGCTGCGTGCTGGAAGAATCCAAATGCACCATAGTAGCAGTTGGGGAGAGAAAGTCTGCAAAAGAACTGCAAATGCCCTTTCGCGTGTGATGCCCGAGGAAAGTGGGCGCCCTCCATTCGGATGTAAGCTTCAGGTGTGACCGCAGCCTCTTGATTTTAGGCCCTCGGTGTATTATGAATTCCTCCTGTCCTTCCCCCTGCCCACCCCACCGTCTTACTGCCGGTTCAGTTTGTGCAATGCAAGCAAGAGAATGCCCAGGTAAGAATGTGCCTTCGGAGCACATGGCAGGCGGAATTCCAGGCCAAAAGGTGTTGCATAGACCTGCTTTTTGTCCTGCGCAGACAGCAGTATCTCTTGTAGAGACATTCCTCAAGCCATTTGTGTGTGTGTGTTTTGGAGTGGGGGGGGGGTGTTAAGAAATCCAATTTCACAAAACATCCAAACCACTTAGCAACCAGAACGGCACCACTTGGCTTTTTCTGAGACGAGGTTGAGTCGTCAGCCCCAGGGCTACGTTGCCACACACTTCCAACGCTTGTAAACAGGGCCTGGTGCCACACCCTCCTCTGATCTGAAGTCTTGCTTATAATACACAGCTTATAATAGGTGTCCTGCCATGCCCCCTGAAAAGCCAGGAAATCTCTGGATTGGGAGGGAGGCAAATGGCTCACACTGATCCAATGACTTCATGTGCGCAGCATCTGCACGTTGAGGTCCAGTTCTAGCAGGTCGCATAATGCAGAGTGCACAAATGGTGTGATCTGCATTTGCGTCGAATCGAATATCTGAAAATTCGATTCGAATGTTGAAAATCCAAATGCCCTAAAATCTGATTCGAATGTGCATTATTCGGATCCGTACTTTAGAATGTTAGATTCGTATTTAAAAACAACATTCGTGTCTGTTATACGAATCTGGGCACATTCGGTATGCATCCCGTTTTATCCCGTAGGCATTCCATTTTCATCCCGCATTATAAGCGCAAATACATATAATTTTCACGCAAATTTGTATGCGACACATACGAATCTGCATTTGAATCATTGGAATGTTTGTATCGGAGTTTTGGAAAACTAAAATCTGTTCGAATGTCCGAAGTCGAATGTTATTAAATCCGATTCGAATTCGAATCTGATTCGAATTCGAATCCGATATTGAATCCGATTCGGATTCAAATGGGATTTTTGAATTTTTGAATATTCGTGCATGTCCCTACCCCAAACTTTCTCGCATATTATACAGTAGGGGTGTACACAAATGCTTTTTGTTGTATTTGTTTCGAACTGAATCGAACCCAAGAGAATTAAAAGTCGTTCGAATAGATCCCCTTCGAATGTGGTAGGATTCGTATTTGATATGAATATTCAGTCCGATATGAATCCCATACGAACGCATACGAATAGCATACAAACTACTGGGCTACTGTAATACGCTCTACATGGGGCTGCCCTTGAAGATAGTTCAGAAGCTGCAGCTGGTGCAGAATGCAGCTGCTAGACTGCTGACTGGAACAGCTGGCCAGATGCACATCACACCATCTTAAAAGAGTTGCCGATTTGCTACCAAGCCCATTCAAGGTGTCAACTTTGACTTATAAGGCCCTAAATGACTTAGACCCCAAATATCTGAAGGATTGCCTTCTCCCATATCAACCTGCCCATTGGCTAATCAAGTTGACCAAACTTGTGGAGATGGACAAATTGATGAACTTTTTAAAAGAAAGAACAATAGATCTAAAAGACCGGAGACCCTATTTCCAGTATCTACAGGAGGAAGGATTAACAAGGGCTGGATTCCACTGGTATTACAAATGGAAATGGAAGATATTAAGACAAGATCCCAAAAAAGGGAGGAAAGTCACCTATAGTTAACCATGGATTGCTGTATGATAACTGTGTAAAGGGCTAATAATGAACCCTGAAGTTTTACTGTTGTATTAAAAATAATAACAATAATTTAAAAAAACTGCCCATGACTTAAGATCTGGAGGGGAGGCCCTCCTGGTTTTACCACCACCTTCAGCAGCAGAAGGGGCGGGCACCCGGGAGAGGGCCTTCTCAGTGGTGGCCCCTGAGCTATGGAATAACCTCCCCCTTGAGGTGTGTCAGGCTCCCTCGCTGTATAGGTCAGAGAGGCAGTGAAGACGCATCTCTTTGTCCTGGCCTTCGGCTAAATGGAGACACCTTTTCCCTTCCCACTTGTAACCACTGGTAGTTATTTGCAGATACTGTCGTTTTAATATAGAGTGTTTACTGTTTTTAATGCATTGGAATTTTAAACGGATTCGAGTCGGTTTTTGTTGCATTCAGATTTTAAACCTTCAACTCTAATTGAATGTTTTGACGTTCGATTTGCCGCAGATTCGAATGCAAAAAAATAAATAAATAAACAAACCAAAAACCATTTGTGCAGAGCCCTAAAATCAGCTTCTATGGGGCCTCCGGTGTGGAACCAACCTACCGTGTCTGGCGAGGCACTTGGAAGATTGCTTAGATAGCAGCTTCCTGGATCATGCCATTATACCACCTGTAGCCTTCTGAACATGAGACTTTGCAAGCTCCCAGGAGTTCCTATCAGTGTTCCGGGCACTTTGCCTAATGCCCTGGCATGGACTCTCAATTGAACAGGCCAGCAAAGAGTCCACACACGCTGTTTATGGGTCCAGCTGTGATGCCCCAAAGCGGTTAGTTTTTCTTCACAATGTCTGGTTCTGCTCTTAGCTGCTTCCATGGACAGACTCACACAGAGGGTTTTGGGTGGCAGTTTTGCCGTTAGCTTCTGGGGATCACATGTGTCCTTTCCAGGCAGGTGGTCGCACTTTAAGGGTGAATCCAGCTTCAGTCCACTTTCAGAGTGAGGCTGTGGTCGCCCTTAAGGTTGAATCCAGCTTCAGTCCACTTTTAGAGTGAGGCTGTGGTTGCTCTTAAGGTTGAATCCAGCTTCAGTCCACTTTCAGAGTAAGAATACAGCAGCAGAGAAGCTGCTTTATTTCAGCATTAAATAACTCAGAAAAGTCACCTTTAGGAAAGATGAATGTGGAAAGAAAATTACTGGTCGCTTTGCTGCTGAGTCCCCTCGCTCTGAAAGTGGACTGAAACTGGATTCAACCTTAGGTGTGAACACAGCACAAGACAATATTCCTTCGGTTTCCCACCCCCAACTTTACAAATAAGAAAACTGGCCCACCTTGCAGGGCTGCTGTCCTAAAGAGCCCAACAATCGGTTCCCAAAGCACGCCGAGTGTTTTGGAAATGCTGCATTAATATGCACCAGCAGCTGCCCGTGAGCTACGATGTCCTACCTTGAGAGTGATTTATGAGTAAAGTATTAATAAAGGCCTGGAACAGAGATCCAGTTCAACCTCAACAATTTTTAATTATACTCGACCCCTTCATGCGACCCCTGGCATTTATATCTGTATTTATCCGAGTTTCTCTTTCATCTCTTCTCTTTCCTTTCTCCTCCTCCTCCTTCTTCTTTTCCCTCCCTGGTTCCTGCACTTTTTAAACTTTACCAGCGATTTTATCTGCTGCCACTGTTCTATTTTTATACATCTAGTTATTTGTTTCTCTATGTGTTTCATTCTACAATTCGGACCTCCCGTTGCATGCTGCCCAGAAACCGCCAAGGGGCGACCCGTAAGCCCTTGACAGAAGTGCAGCCGGAGCCCCGTATCCAATGATCCTATAACCACGTTTCGGGGATCAGGCTTCCCCCACCCCTGTGGGTGCAGTCCTAACAAAAACCCGGAATAATCCTGGGTTTTAAAACCACTCTGGGTGCAACATTACATAATATGGGTGTCGGAGCGCAGTGGCTGTGCAACAATTCTTCCTTAGGAGTACACCGAAGACGATTCCTGGTTGACGCCTCTGTGCAGTTTTCTTGGCAGGGATACAGAAGTGGTTTGTCACTGCCCACTTCCATGGAGAGGCCGGGGGTGAAACCGGCGACCCTCTGCTCTCCAGGCAGTTTGCTCTACCACTGAGTTTCAGCCACTCCCAGACTCCATGGGCACCTCTATGCAGCTTTCTTGGCAGGGATACCGACGTGGTTTGCCATTGCCTCTTTTTGCCGAGAGCCCTGGGACTGAACCGGCAACCCTTTGCTTTCACAAAAGGGCAATGAGGATAACCAAGGGACTTGCAGTAAAGCCCTATGGGGAGAGATTTAGAGAAATAGATAGGCTTAAGCCTTGAGAAACCTTGAGAAGGAGAAGGGCCCCTGCTATCCTCTTGAGACATCTCAAAGGGATGTCCCAGACAGAGAGGTCACAACCTTAATCATCCAAGAACGCAGATGCACAATAATGGGTTTAAGGTACAAAAAAAAGGCAGAATCTGGTGAACCATCAGAAAGGCAGTTTCTTACAGTGGGGGGGGGGGGGGGCAGTCTGACAGTAGAGCCAGATATTTAGACAGGTTGTGATGGCTCCCTCCCTGGATATACTCAAGAGCAGGCTGGACAGGTATCTATTGGAGACTGCCTAGGGGTCTGGGGTGTGTGTGTGTGTGTCTTCCCAATGCACTCTTTCCATCATTCTTTTAATTTGGAAGAAAGGCAGGATATAAATGCAAAAGGCATTCTACAAACCACAATGCCAATGAGCGACCACGTCAAATGCAGGTAACTGGAGGGTTTTTTTAAAAAAAATCAAATTGCATTCTAAAGGGGGGGCGGGCTAGTAAACTTACATAAGACAGGGGGCCCTGCAGAGATGGGGAGCCCACCCCCAGTCTACTAATGCAAGCCGATGGAGCTGAATTACCCAAAGAGAGTGAAGACCTGATACAATTGAACCCTTCATGTCAGTAGCATAGAAAATGTATTAAATAAATTTAATATCTACTGGGCCATTGCAACCCAGATCAGTTCAGTGATGAAGGGAGGGAGGGTTGGCTTTTCTACTCCACTTTTCTCACCCATTTAAGGGGACTCAAACAGCCGACAAACCTTCTGTTCTTCTCTTCATAACAGACACCTGTGCGGTAGGTGAGGCTCTGAGAGCTCAGAAGAAAGCTGTGACTAGCCCAAGGTTACCCAGCTGGCTTCGTGGAGGAGGAAGAAGAAGGAGAGTTGGCTTTTCTACTGAGCTTTTCTCACCCCGTTAAGGGGACTCAAAGCAGCTGACAAACCTTCTGTTCTTCTCCCCACAACAGACACCCTGTGAGAGCTCCGAAACAGAGCTGTAACTAGCCCAAGGCCACCCATCTGGCTTTGTGGAGGACTGCAGAATCAAACCTGGTATTCCCAGACAAGCGTCCGGCTCCTTAACCACTAGACCGAACCGAAAGAAAAGAAACCCGGTTGCTGGTCTTTGCAAGAAAAGTGTCTTCGCTTTCTTGAAAAGAAAAGAAAAGAAAACAAACCATAAAATCCCAGGCCTTTTGCTTCTGCATGTGATTTCTCCGAAGCTCTGGCAGCGCAAGTCCGGGCAAGTGGGAAAAGAAGGCTTGGGGGGGTTGCTGGAAGGTGGGGTGTGTGTGTGGGGGGGGGGAGATCAAGGCAGAAAGAAGGAGAAGGAGAAGAAAAGCCCCAAAGACTCTCTTGTCTCATGAGACGTTGCTTGAGCTTAGCCACTAATCTGGCGGAAAAGTAGAAGATCTACTGCGAAGGTACGGAGAAGAACTTGCCTGCCAGCGTGCGGTGGCACATACACGCACTCACACCTGGGTGAATAAGCAGTGGGCATCCGGCCAGCGGCAGTGCATGGCGGTTGTGGACCTCAGTGTGTCCTGCACGGGCCTGTTGCATCGCACAGCGCAAACATCTCAACCACGACGGCAGGGTGGGATGAAGAGCTGGCGGGCGGTGGTGGCATGCTACAGGACAAGGCACATTCCGATGGAGAAGTGTTCCGAGCGTTTGGTATCTCCCGAAGAATCGCCTACCTCGGTGCCGACTGTGCCGCGGGCAACGCCTCACCTCTTCGGGGCGGAAGCAAAAATGTCCGGGGTCTCCCAGGTGGAGCGTGGGGTACAGATGGAGGCCCACCAGCAGGTCAGGTGGCAACAGCCATGCGGCTCCTGGAGGCTCTGTGGACCCAGATTTCCTGGAGACAACGTGGAGGTGGTTTCTCACTGCCACCTTCTGGTGAGGACATTATGCCCGGTGGAGGACATGTCTGCCGCGACATGCTCCAACTGGGAGAGGTCCATTAGTGCCACCCTCTGACCCTGGTATGCAGGTATTCGCTCCGCTACGGCAACCAGAATGTCACCGGGTCCAAGAGGCCTGCTGAGATGTGGTCCTTCCACCCAGCCATCTGCAAACCAGAAGGCCACACGTTGCACCCTTGGCATTTTGACGTGGAAGGATCACGGGAAGCCTAGAGACCAATGGTTGGTGTGGGACGTGAAATGCTTGACTTTAGTGAGATGCTGCCCATTGCCTGTCCTGTGGGGGACCTGGCTGACTTAAAATTCTGAACAGCATTCTACACATCCATGTCGCTTTCTCAGCCATGGTTGTCCATTGCGTTCCACTGGAGAGATGTTGGTCGATCAACCTGGCATCTTCCACACACAAAGCAAGTATTTTCCCGCTCTTAAGATGGATTCCAGATGACAACATAGAATCTCATCTCATAGAATCATAGAGTTGGAAGGGACCTCTAGGGTCATTAAGTCCAGACCCCAGCTTTAGTTCACTTTCAGAGTGAACCAACCCCTCAGAAAATTCACCTTTGGGATACATGATGTGGAAAGAAAATAACTGCTTACTTTGCTGATCTGTCCCTCTAAAGGTGGCCTGAAGCAGGATTAAAACTTAGGTGTGAACGTAACCTCAAAGCTGAAACCCTGAAGTTCCTTCACAGCAAGTTGAGGGTCATCTATGCCATAGTGTAGCACTTTCTACTCTAGGGTGGTGGTGGTGGTGGTGGTTCGAGAAATAGCATAAGAACATAAGAGGAGCCCTGCTGGATCAGGCCAAAGACCTTCTCGTCCAGCATCCTGTCTCACACAGTGGTCCACCAATGGCTTCTGGGCATCTCAAGCAGGAGACAAGGGCAAAACCTTCAGCTCTTAAGTCCCTGGAAACAGCCATGAGAGGCATCTCCTCTGCCTCGCGAGCCTGGAGGTGGTGCCTAGCCATCCATTTTAGATAAGAACCTAAGAGGAGCCCTCCTGGATCAGGCCACAGCCCATGTAGTTCCACACTGTTGGCCTGATTCTGGCCATCACAAGCAGAAGATAGGGGCAAAACTTTCACCTGCTTGGGACTCCATACATATGGCCTCGAGAGGCATCCTGGAGGTGGTACCTGGGCATCCATTCTTGATAAGAACCTAAGAGGAGCCCTGCTGGGTCAGGCCACAGCCCATCTAGTCCCTAAGAACCTAAGAGGAGCCCTGCTGGGTCAGGGCACAGCCCATCTAGTCCCTAAGAACCTAAGAGGAGCCCTGCTGGATCAGGCCACAGCCCATCTAGTCCCTAAGAACCTAAGAGGAGCCCTGCTGGATCAGGCCACAGCCCACCTAGTCCATAAGAACCTAAGAGGAGTCCTGCTGGATCAGGCCACAGCCCACCTAGTCCATAAGAACCTAAGAGGAGTCCTGCTGGATCAGGCCACAACCCATCTACTCCATAAGAACCTAAGAGGAGACCTGGTGGATCAGGCCACAGCCCATCTAGTCCATAAGAACCTAAGAGGAGCCCTGGTGGATCAGGCCACAGCCCATCTAGTCCCTAAGAACCTAAGAGGAGCCCTGCTGGGTCAGGCCACAGCCCATCTAGTCCATAAGAACCTAAGAGGAGCCCTGCTGGATCAGGCCACAGCCCATTTAGTCGATAAGAACCTAAGAGGAGTCCTGCTGGATCAGGCCACAGCCCATCTAGTCCGTAAGAACCTAAGAGGAGCCCTGTTGGATCAGGCCACAGACGATCTAGTCCATAAGAACCTAAGAGGAGCCCTGCTGGATCAGGCCACAGCCCATCTAGTCCATAAGAACCTAAGAGGAGTCCTGCTGGATCAGGCCACAGCCCATCTAGTCCATAAGAACCTAAGAGGAGTCCTGCTGGATCAGGCCACAGACAATCTAGTCCATAAGAACCTAAGAGGAGCCCTGCTGGATCAGGCCACAGCCCATCTAGTCCATAAGAACCTAAGAGGAGCCCTGCTGGATCAGGCCACAGCCCATCTAATCCAGCAATCCCGTCTCACCAAGTGGCCCACCAGCTTATTCTGGGCACCTCAAGCAGAAGACAAAGTCAGAACCTTCACCAGATTCTCACTACCCCTGAAAAACGCAGTCTCCTGATAAGACACAAAAACAAAAACCCACACCATTGGCAACGCAGACCTAACCTACACCACCGCTACCTGCCAACACAGGTCTGGAGTGCTTAACTAGTGAGGCAGAGTAAAGCCACAGCAAAAGCGCCCTGGGCACATTTCCTTCAAACGTGCACCCCAAACGAGTTGCAACAATTACGATAAGGCCCAAGGTATGCGCTGCCCCCTCCTTCCTCCAGCCCTCCCCCTCCCTCTGGGGCTGGAGTTTATCTCCAGGTTAGGGATTAAAAGCGTAATTGCAATGCAAATGGAAACCCTCTAACAGGATCCCACCCAGTTGGTGAAACACACATCCAATCTCTCTCTCATTTTCTCATAAGCCATCTCTCCTTTTTTGTCCTGTAGCGGTCACCCTTAAGGGCCATTTCTAGCCAGCAAGTATTCCATTCCCCCTCCCGTTCAGCGTTCAGCAGATCCTGGGATGCAACTCTGCAACCCTACGTTGCCAGCTGCAAGAAAAGCGCGCCGCAGGATCCTGTCTGTTCAACAGATGCATCACTTCCCTGCTTCCACTCTCCAAGGGCAAACCCAAAAGGACTCTGACACACAGACACACAGACAGACAGACACACCAGGATCACTGTAGGAAGGACATCAGATGTGCCAGGAAAGCCCGGCGCTCAGGATGTGCATGGATATTTGTAGGCATTCGAAATTCGATCGAATGTGCCGAAGTTCGACATTCGAACTCAAATAGGATGTCCTGAAATTTGAACGTAAACATGCGAATCGAATTTCGGATCTATTCATTTGAATTATCCGGACATTCATAAGTGCACGGGTACATGATGCGTCCTTAAAGATCCGCATCTTTCCCGCATCTGTACGGAGCCGTACAGGACAAAACAGGTTGCATATGGGAGGCATACGGACATGTATGGATGAGTAAGGATGTGGGGAAGACGCGTACGGGCACATACGAATGTTGTCGACATTCGTATCTGCAGATTTGGATCAAATACTCTACCGAATAGATCTGAATTTGCCGAATTCAAATTGAATTTGGTTAAATTCGAATTTCGATGATTCCAATCAAATTGAAGTTTTTGCGTATTCGAAATGAATCGAATCCCAAAAATTGCATTCATGCAGCCACCCACCCCAATACGCACGAGGAAATTTCATTCCAGGGTCACTGCAGGAGGGCACCCAAGGACCGATGTGCCGGGAAAGCCCAGGGCTGACATAGAGAAAACAGGCCTTGGTTCCCCATGCTTGTATATAATAATGCCAATAATATACAATGCTTGTATATAATAATGCAATTCCTTGACGTTGCTTTCATTTTATTTTCCTTTCCGGCCGGCAGTTTGGGCCTGCATGCCCGCACAGCAATTGTCTTCCATCAGAGGAGGAAAAGGCAAACCCGTGCGTTGTTAATTGGTCAATTATATCTACCTGGAGCCACGCCAGATATCTCTTTCTGGAGCTTTTGCTGGGTTGTGAATGAGCTGCGTGAGCCATTAATTTTGAAAAAGCAATTCGCCTTTCAGTTTCATATTTGGGACCTTTGATTAATTTATGAGTTTTAAAATATCAGTGCCTCTCTGCCGCTTCTTTGGCAATCTCTTGTCCCCGAGCAGAGCACGCATGGAAATATCAAAGTTCATGGAAAAGACCAAGCAAACGTCAAGTTCAAAGAAGACACCAAAACATCAAACAGATACCGCTTCAGTGTTCTGGTCCTTTGCGGCCCAAGATGACCGGCGGTTAGAACAGAAGGAAGGGAAGGGAAAGGTCAGATTTTCTGCAGCCAACGTTTCTGAAGTCCAGATTTCTGGCTATCGAACAAGACACATTTCATGTCTTTTGAGTGAAAAATGGCTTTTACTTGGACACCAGGTTTGATCTAGTGGTTTGGGAGCTGGACTCTTATCTGGGAATTCCGGGTTGGATTCCACACTCCTCCAAGAAGCCAGCTGGGTGACCTTGTGTGAGTCACAGCTCTCTTCTGAGCTCCTACAGCCCCACCTACCTCACATGGTGTCTGTTGTGGGGAGAAGAATAGAAAAGCTTTCTCAGCTGCTCTGAGTCCCCTAAAATGGGTGAGAAAAGTCGGGTAGAAAAGCCAACTCTTCTCCCTCCATGAAGCCAGCTGGATGACCTTGGGCTATTCACAGCTCTCTTCTGAGCTTTCACATCCCCACCTACCTCTCAGTGTGTTCTGTGGTGGGGAGAAGAACAGAAGGTTTGTCAGCTGCTTTGAGTCCCCTTTAATGGGTGAGAAAAGCAGGGTGGAAAAGCCAACTCTTCTTGAGTTTGCCAGAACTTGGTTCCAGCCCCAGTTTCCCCCTTGCCTTAATAATCTTTTATGGAAATTTGGAATTACAAGCTTTAAATTATCTCACACAAAGTAATGCCGTATCATTCCTGTACCCATCTGTAGCCTAAGGTCTTGTAACAGAGGCCTGTCTCAAGGATTTCTGCCAAAGGAAGCTAGACTGTAGACATGTACCAAACTAGTCTATGAATGTTTGCATCGGATCAGACATTTGGTTGTTTGAATATCCAAGATTCAATTGGACTGAACCGATTCGTTTGTATTTTTAATTCAAATTTGTACTTACGAATGGATACGGGCCCGTATGCATCTCTCTTGGGTCCATACACATCTGCGTGCATCCTGTAGTTATCCCGTACGCAACCTGTTTTCATCCCGTACGGATCCGTACAAGTGCGTACCGATGCGGGAAAGATGTGGATCTTCAAGTGTCTAAATAATTCAAATGAATAGATCCAAAATTCAAATTGAATATTTAAATTTGAATTTAAGGACACTTGATTCGAATTTGAATGTTGAAATTCAGTCGATTAGATCGAATTTCAAATGCATTTGAATATTCGTGCAAATCTCTACTCCTTGGCTTCTTGCCCCCCCCTTTCTTACCTACCCCCAAGTGGTATTTGGGTAGTTGTTATACGTTCCTGCCAACGTAGCAAGAGCTCAGTTCCTGCAACTGAAAGGCGTAAGGCGACATTATAGATGGGGGCAGAAGGCGAAAGAAACCGCAGACACCCGGAAGGGTTAATTGCACATCTATACAGCTTGTGCATTCCAAACTGCCTGTCTAAAAGCTGCTTTTCCCTAGGAATAAAAAAGAAGAAAAGAAAAATTCCCCCTCTGGGCATATGCTACACGCGAAGACCCATTCCTGAAATGAGCCGCGTATTCTTAATGCATTTTTACATTTTGCACCTTACTGCTCCAGTCTTGGGGGGGGGGGGATCAACCTTGAGTCAGCTTTCATTTAAAGGAAAAGGAAAAACAAATAAACCCCAAAGAAGTAACTTTAGCAATAAACTAAACGGACTCTCTTCCACCACCCCCCCCAACCCCAAACATCATTAAAGAAATGCACATTATCCTACCGAGAAGGGCAAACAAAAAAACATTCAGACGGAACTTCCAGCTAAAAAGGATAAAACAGAACGCCAGCACCGAATGAGCTTCAGGATGTTTCTAAGCTGGTGAAACAAGGAAACCAAAAAACAGAAATATATTGTATCCTAAGCTCCAGAAAGAAATTGCAGGCAGGATTTTGCACTAGGGAAAAGCAAACGTTCGTGTCTGTATAGAAGAAGAAGAAGAGTTGGCTTTTCTACCCCGCTTTTCTCACCCATTTCAGGGGACTCAAAGCAGCTGACAAACCTTCTGTTCTTCTCCCCACAACAGAACACTCTGTAAGAGCTCAGAAGAGAGCTGTGACTAGCCCAAGGTTACCCAGCTGGCTTCATGAAGAAAGAAGAAGAGTTGGCTTTTCTACCCTGCTTTTCTCACCCATTTCAGGGGACTCATAGCAGCTGACAAAGCTTCTATTCTTCTCCCCACAGCAGAACACCCTGTGAGGTAGGTGGGGCTGTGAGAGCTCAGAAAAGAGCTGTGACTAGCCCAAGGTCACCCAGCTGGCTTCATGGGGGAGGGCAGAATCAAATCTGGTAGAGGGAGAAGAGGTTACTTCACCTTGGCCTTCTTGGTGACTTACATATATATTTAATCTGGCTCCATTGTGGCAAGCTACTGTACCGGGCATTTCTCCTGGGCCCATCCTCGTGGGGGGAGCTTTTAAATTGTGGGGTGTGGGGTGTGTTTTTAGAATCGTTGTTTTAATTGTTTACTCTTTAATATCTTTCTAGCTCTCTCTCTCTCTGTGGTGCTCTGGGCATGGAATCATGTGCCAAGGCCAGGCAGGAGGGGTAGAAGTGTGTCAGGGGACTGCTATCACAGTGGTAATGGGCAGGGGGAGATATGGCATTGGGAAGGAGTGGTAGATGTATTGAAGCCATCACTCCTTCTGTTCTGCTTCCCAGCCGACAGAATTTGGGGAGGTCTACCAACCAGCCCGCTGCTCTGGCCATGCTGCTCCTGAATGCCAGATCAGTCCGGAATAAAGCATCTGTCATACAGGATTTGATTTTGGATCAAGGGGCTTATCTGGCATGCATTACTGAGACCTGGGTGGATGAATTGGGTGGGCCTAGTTTTGCCCAGGTTTGTCCCCCAGGATACTCAGTGCAGCACTGCTCCAGACAAGCTGGGCTGTGGATGGACCCAGCAGGGCTCCTCTTAGGTTCTTATCTAGAATGGATGGCTGCATGTTGTCCAGAAACAACCAGGAGAGGGCCTTCTGGGTGATGGCCCCTAGGCTATGGAATAGTCTCCCCCTTGAGGTGTGTCAGGCTCCTTCACTGTATACGTTCAGGAAGGCAGTGAGGATGCATCTTTTTGCCCTGGCCTTCGCTTAAATGGGGACACACTTTTCTCTCCCCACTGACAGATGCTCAGTAGAGCTACTGTGTGAGATGGGAGGCTGGACTAGATGGGCCCCTCTTAGGTTCTTAGGATGCTTCTGGAGACGATATGCAAGGAGTCAAGAAGAAGAAGAAGGGTTGGCTTTTCTACTCTGCTTTTTCCATCCACTTAAGGGGATTTAAAGCAGCTGACAGCCTTCTGTTCTTCTTCCCACCAGAGACACCCTGTGAGGTGGGTGGGGCTGTGGGAGCTCAGAAGAGAGCTGTGACTAGCCCAAGGTCACCCAGATGGCTTTGTGTGGGAGGGTGGAATCGAACCCGGTATTCCCGGATAAGAGTCTGGCTCCTAACCAGTAGACCAAACCAGCTCAGAGCAGGTGAGGGCTACTGTGTGAGACATGATGGTGGAACAGACGGGTTTTGGCCCAATCCAGCTTGGTTCCTCTTATATTCCTAGCTAGAAGTATAGGAATTCCAGTCTATAAAACAATCATCTTTATCATGCCAGTGTTGGGGTGTTTTCGTCTCATGTTTTGACCAAAATGGTGGTACCCTTCTAAGATCTTACACCATAAAACACAATGACCCAGATCTCCTGAGCTCCAACCACCACCCCTGCCAAGCTAATGAGCCTCAATGTTTTATGCTTAGTGCAAAAAAAAAAGGGGGGGGGAAAGCACCAGAAAATAAGAGTTTTCCTGTGCAGATGGTGAGATCCTGAGCTCTCTATTTTTCTAGGCACGCAGTCTGACGATGCAACATTACTCATTTCTATTTATTACTCATTTCTACTAGCAAGATCTCACTAGAAGCTCAGACTGTGACCCTGGTCTTAACGCAAGCTGCAAAATGCCGTCGGAGCAGGATTTACAAACCCTGTGCAAGAAGCCAGATTCCACGTTCCACGGAGACATCGTATGCATAAAGTGGTGAGCAATTTTGGTTTGTTTGTTTTTAAAAAAGTCTTCTGCAGCACCCCAGGGGGCTGTTAAGACCCCTAACCCAGTTTGTCATTTTCCCTTCTGCCATCGGAGATCAAGCAAAGCAAGATGGAGTAAAATGTTATTTCAGAATAATATCTTTTCTTTCATGGATGATCTGTAGCCTCTATCTTTGAATCCATAGGACGGGCTTGTCTTCTTGCCCGGGACCACAAAATGCAAAATAATTTGAATATTCGACGTTGGCCATATTTAGCTGGATTCTACTTATTTATTGAGCTTTGGACCTATCTCTACTTCACATGGATTTTAGAAAGTTGGCTTGGAAACTGAGCAGTTTTGCGCAGCTGGCCGGAATACCAGACCGGCAAACGAACGAGGAACTTACCTCCCTCCCTTCCTTCCACAGGTTGGACTGGTGGGTCCCTCTAAGGTGGGTCCTGCCACCTTAGGCCCCACCCCTTAGAGCACCCCCTGTGGTCAGAGACCCTACTTAGAGCACAGGGGCAATTGGAAGGGGGCCTCCTGGCTAGGGGTGTGAACGAATGCAATTTTGGGGATTCGATTCGAATTTAACCAAACTCAATTCGAACCAAGCAAATTCGAACCTATCCGTTTTATTTTTGCGTTTGAATTTGCACGTACAGATGTCGACAACACTCGTAGAGGCCTGTACACATCTTCCCTGGGTCCATACACACCCATACATGTCCGTATGCATCCCGTAGTTATCCCGTACGCAACCCGTTTTCTCCCGGATGCGTACGGATGCAGGAAAGGTGTGGATCTTCAAGTACGCGCCGTGTACGAACCCTTACACATGCAAATCTTGGAATAATTCGGACAAATAGATCCAAAATTTGAATTGAAACTTTAAACTCGAATTTAAGGGGATTCGATTCAAATTCGAAAGTCAAAATCCAGTCGATTGATCAAATTTTGAATGCCGTTGAAAATTCCCTACAAGAGGCAAAGCAGGATCTAACCTGGACCCACACCAAATGCAAGAAACAAACCTGTTTGAGGTTTTAATGTAACCAAATTCGATTCAAACCAAGCTGATTCGAGTCTATTTGTTTGATTTTCTTTAATTCGAATTTTGCACTTACGAATGTCGGCAGTGTAGGAAATCAGAGTGACTGAGACTACCGGAAACCAGCTAAGGGCACCCATTTCCTCCCTGTGGTTATTTTAACTGGCCAGCGTGGCTTTTGGTAGCCCCTATAGTTCCAACCCCAGAGACATCAAGGCACGCATTACCATTACAGGGTATCTGGTCTCGTTGCTGGATTTTACCCATCATAGCAGAGGGAAAATGCTCAGGTTTTGCCTGCTTAAGTTGGGACTGTACTGGGAGACTATACTGGGAATGCTGGCATTCTCACTGTGGTCCCTTGGAGGATTGTGGGTTTTACAATGCCTCTAGTTTTTGGGAGGGAGCACCATGTACCTCCTTTGTGAAAAACATGTTCTCCAGGAAACAGCAAAAACCATTTCTGGGTCCAGCTCTTGTACTTTGTTTATTTATCTGCATTTCCATCCCGTATATAAAAACACGACGCAATGAAAATAAACCCCATAAAACAACAAACACACAGTGCCTGAAAGAGGAGGGGAAAACTTATCTTCAGCCAAAGGCTAAAATAAAGAGAAGCATCTTCTCAAGATAGCTGAATGGATACAGTGATGCCCCTTAGAGGGGAGGCTATTCCATTATCCAGGGGCCACCACCAAGGAGCCCCTGTGCATTCTGTTCTTCTCCCCACAACAGAACGCCCTGTGAGGTAGGTGGGGCTGTAGGAGCTCAGAAGAGAGCTGCGACTAACCCAAGGTCACCCAGCTGGCTTTGTGGAGGAGGGTGGAATCGAACCCAGTATTCCCAGATAAGAGTCCGGCTCCCTAACCACTAGACCAAACTGGTTAACGCCTTGAATTGGGCTCAGGAGCAAATTGGCGGTGGATGTGGTCTGTATTCTGCACCAGCTGCAGCTCCAAATTCAGTCCTTGGGTTTTTTTTTTATGACAAGGACTAGGGGTCATTTCGTTTTAGCCTCACGACAGCCCTGTGAGGCAGGCCGACTTGGCAGTCTTGCCTCAGCGCCATCAAAAGGGTCTTCCTTGCTCCGCAGGCCAGAGGGGCACGGCCAGAGTGATGCCAGAGGAGGCCTTTCGAACCTTGCGCGGCATCCAGACCTCTGGGACTTATTCCGGAATTCTTCGGCTATTCTGGAATAACACACGGCTATTCCGGAATGCAAAAGCCCTGCCGGGAAGCCGCGGTCCGGTGCCTGTGTGTGGACGGAAGGCACCGGGGTGGGGGTCGAGTCTCCTGTTCCTCCGGGGGTGAGGAGACGGTAAGCCCCCCCAAGCCCCCCACCCCGGACGGAGGGAAGAAGCACGAGCCGTTCCCAGCCCGTGGCAGCCTGCCTGCTGCCCGCCGCCTCCTTTAAGACGCTGCCGCCGCCCCCCCCCCGCAAAGCCCCCGGGGCTCGCAGCCGATCCGCAGCAGGCGCGCGCGAGTGCGGACAGCGCCCGTCACCGGCCGAGGCTGCCTGCCTGCCGTCCGTCCGTCCGCCCGCCCCGTCGAACGTGCCGCAGGAGTCGAGCGCCAAGAGGCGCCGCCGTCGGACCAGGCGGCCGCCGACCGAGCCAGGTGAGCCGAGGGGCCGAGAGCGAGCGAGCGAGCGAGCGGCGGCCACCCCCGAAGGCAGGCAGGCAGGCAGGCAGGCGGGCGGGCGGGCGGGCGGGCGGGCGGGACGCGCGGCACCTGCGTTGCCGTCGTGGTGGGCACGGCGGCTCCGTCCCTCTCTGCCCGCCTCCTTCTCCTTCTCCTTCTCCGTCTTTCCCCGCGGCCGATCGCGGGTTCGCCCCGACGGCGACCGTGTCTCCGTCCCCCCCGCCGCCCCCAGCCCGCCGCGGCGCCCGCACTCACAGCCAGTTGCTGGCGTTGGCCGAGAAGGCGGCCAGGATCAGGAGCAGCAGCGAGCGCAGGAAATAGCGCGGGCTCATCCTGGACGGCGCGCGCGGAGGAGGAGGAGCGGCGGCGGCGGCGGCGGCGGCGGCCCGGGCCAGCAGCGGGGCCGGGCCGGGCCGGGCTCAGGTGCCGCCCTGCTGCCCGCCCTGCTGCCCGCCTGCCCGCCCGCCCGCCTGCCTGCCTCGCTCCGTGCCGCCCCGACGGCCGCAGCAGCGGGGCAGACGAGCCGGCGGCGGCAGCTGCTGCTCGGAGCCGGACTGTCAGCTCGGCCGCCCGGGCGCTCCCGGGATGGAGCGGCGGCGGCGGGGCGGCGGGCGGGCGGGGCCGGCCCCAGGAGGCGGCTCCCGGGGCGGGACGGGGACATCCCCGAGGCGGAGCGCGGAGGCAGAGCGGAGCAGCGCAGCGCACGGGCGACGCCGCGCCTTCCCTCGCCTCGGGCCCCGGGAGGAGGAGGAGGAGGAGGAGGGGGCCGCTGCCCGCCGCCGGGTCTCCTCGGGTGTAGGCGGCTAGACAGCCGCGCACGCCCGGGACAGCGTCCCCTTCCGTAGGATTTACTCGCGAGGCGGCCTGGGGGCCCGATCCGGCCCGCCTGCCAGAGCCGCTGCGCGCTGTACGGGTTTGGTGCCCACGTGCGGCGGGGTTGGCCGAGGGGTGGGTGGGCGCGCCGGCACGCTCGACACGACCCCCGCGCCCTTCTGCCCCTCCCGAGCCCGAGGTAGCGCCGTCCGTCGGATCCCGGCCTCCACCCTCGCTCCCGGATTGAGCCCCATGGTCTTGGGAGAGAGAGAGAGAGAGAGAAGGGGGGCGGTGAATAAAATCTGGAAGGGGGCTCGCTCCCACGGACGCCACGCGCGCGCTTCCCCCAGCCCGAGCCCCCGAAGGATCAGCCCGCGAGGTTAAGCGGGGTGACTTTCCGCGCGTCTCTGTCGCCCCTGGCGTGGCTGCGACTCCGGGGCTGGAGCGCAGAGTCTTCTTTGCAGCTGCCCCTGGTTCCAGCGTCTCAGGCTGCGAGTCCAATTTCCCTCTCTCCTCCACGGTCGGCTTATAGGAGTTGGCTTGTCTCTGCCCCGTTTTTCTCACCCATTTAAGGGGACCCAGAGCGGCTGACAAAGCTTCTGCTCTTCTCCCCACAACAGAAAAACCCTGTGAGGCGGGTGGGGCTGTGAGAGGAGAGCTGTGACTAGCCTAAAGTCACCCAGCTGGCTTCGAGGAGGAAGAAGAAGAGTTGGCTTTTCTACCTCGCTTTTCTCTCCCATTTACGGGGACTCAAAGCCGCTGACAAAGCTTCAGTTCTCCCCACAACAGAACACCCTGTGAGGCAGGTGGGGCTGTGAGAGCTCAGGAGAGAGCTGTGACTCACCCAAGGTCACCCAACTGGCTTCATGGAGGAGTGCGGAATCAAACCTGGTATTCCCAGATAAGATCCTGGCTCCCTAACCACTAGACCAAACTGGCTCACATCGGGATCCGTTTTCACGAAGTTTGCAAAGAGCTGCAGCCCTTATGCTGGAATTGCCTCTCGCATTTCCCTGTCTGAAAGCAGGCCCTCAATCTTTGCAAGATCACCCAGCCTGCAAGACACCCGGCCGCCTCCCTCGGCTGTTCATTGCACCCTTCCCACAGAGGGGTATTTTGCAAGAGGAGCCGATCCCACGGAGGACACCAGAGAGAGGAAATCAATTGCTAGTTTGGAAAGTCCCGCGCCATGACTGGTTTTTCTGCAATAGCAATGCACCTGGGTGCTGCTTAGCTGCTTTGGAACTCCGCTGGGATTGCCACAGATACATGTGGCAAACCCAGTAGAACATGGTGTCTCCTTATGCTTCAATCCAGCTTCAGTCCGCTTTCAGAGCGAGAGGACGCATCAGCAAAGTGACCCGAAATTCAAACGTAAACATTCAAATCAAAGTTTGCATCTATTCATTCAGATTATCTGGACATTCCTAAGTGTATGGGTTGGTACGCAAGGCGTACTTGAAGACGCGCATCTTTCCGGCGTCCGTGCGCATTTGTACAGATCCGTACGGAACGAAGGCGGGTTGCATACATGATAACTAGGGAATGCACGCGGGTGTGTACAGATGTGGGGAAGATGCATACGGGCGCATACGGACGTTGCCGACATTCGTCTGGGCAGATTCAAATAAAAGACTCGAATAGATAAATTCAGATTCGGTAAAACGAATCGAACCTTGTTAAATTCGAATTTAACAGGTTCGAATCGAATTGAATTTTCGGGCGTTCGGTTCTGTTTGAATAGAACGTCAGGAAAACGACAACATCTGTAGCGCACAGAAAATCTTTGGGGTCGACAATGTGGGAGTAAAATCCCTTGTCCCTTTGCCGGGTGTTCTCTCTTGCTCTGAAGGCGGACCGAAGCTGGATTAAACCGTAGGTGTGACCACAGCCCTGGAGGCATGCTGCAACAAAGGGTACCAGCAGACAGAGGTGGTCCTGAGGTCTTAGGTTGTCCGTGCTTGATGGACCGACCACTAGAGGGTGACAGGTCCACATATAACCTAAGACCTAACACCATCATCCACTGGGCCCAGTCCGGATCTCTTGCCACTGCTGTCCTCAGGGTCCTTGCCAGATCTTTCCCCAAATGAATCACAGTCCGGCGGCGGCGGGGGGGGGGGGGGGCTCAAGGAACAGATGACCTGTTCTTGTGTCCCCAGGTGCCTCCAGGGTGATGAAGGCCTCTGGAGCTCCCGGGCTCAGGGTGCAAGCAGCAGCTGCAAGGTCAACTCTTTGGTTCCACAGCAGCTGATGCTGACGCTTCTCCCTTTGCTCTTGACTTCACTGGAGTGGCACTGTCCACTGGATGCCCCTAGGCCCAAAGGGCCAGCAACCGGCCGAGACTGCAGCAAGAAGGGCAGGAAGAGCAGGATGTTGTTGATCTATTGCCCCCTCCCATCCCCCACCGGCCAAACCTGATCTATTGTTAGGAGGTATATCCCATAAGGACCTCAGAGGAGCCCTGCTGGATGAGGCCACAGCGCATCTAGTCCAGCCTCCTATCTCACACGGTGGCCCATGGCCATCTCAGGCAGAAGATGAGGGCCAAACCTTCACTGGCCATTCTGTCCATATGGGCTGATCAGCTCTGAATTCAATATATATCTATATACATGCATATAGTGGTTTGCTCTTCATCACTTTGGTGAACAGCTTGACCTGTGAACCAGGATGCTCCTATTAAATCATGCCCCAAAGATCATCATTTGGGTTGCATTTCATGGTTGTGGTACGAAATATTGAAGAGATCACAAGTTGCAATCTTCCTTCCTTCCTTCCTTCCTTTTTTCCTCTTTCCCTCTTTCCCTTCCCTTCCCTTCCCCCACTTTCTTTCTTTCTTTCTCTTCTATCCATCCTCTTCTATCCATTTATCTCCTATCCATCTTCTCCCTCCTCCTTCCTTCCCCCCTCCCTCCCTCTTTCTTTCCTCCTTCCCTTCCTTCATTCTTTCTCTCCTATCCATCCTCTCCCTCCCTCCCTCCCTTCCCCCTCCCTCCCTCTTTCTTTCTTTCGTTCCTTCTTTCTTTTCTCTCCTATCCATCCTCTCCCTCCCTCCCTCCCTTCCCCCTCCCTCCCTCTTTCTTTCTTTCGTTCCTTCTTTCTTTTCTCTCCTATCCATCCTCTCCCTCCCTCCTTCCCTCCCTCCTTCCCTTCTTTCTCTTCTATCCATCTCTCTCCTATCCATCCTCTCCCTCTAAATTCTTCCTTCCTTCCTTCCTTCCCTCCCTCCCTCCTTTTTTTGGATGGTATGAGCAGCAGCTCCCTGCCTGGAAAACCAGATACCATCTCTGTGCCTCAGCAGTTTTCTGTTCTGCACCAGGGAAGGAGTAGAGCTCTTTGCCTTTCGTCTGAGTCGATGCATCGAGGTCTCATCCAAAGGAATAATTAACTCGGTGGCCAAGCGAGCACTGCCTTTTGGCCAGAGGCGCTGCGCCTGCTCTCCAGATAAGAGGCGATCAGAGCGCAGATGCATTTTAATGAAGGCAGAGTAACCCTCAGCCAAGGGAGTGCCCGTCGCTTAGTCATGGAGGAGCTGCTTGGAAAGCAGGCACTTGCAGTTTGGTGCCTGGAATCCCTGCAAAGGAGATCCCTTCTGCATACTGACCCACTAGCCAGTGTGGTCTAGTGGTTAGGGAGCCAGACTCTTATCTGGTAACATAAGACTAGGCCACAGCCCATCTAGTCCATAAGAACCTAAGAGGAGCCCTGCTGGATCAGGCCACAGCCCATCTGGTCCATAAGAACCTAAGAGGAGCCGTGATGGATCAGGCCACAGCCCATCTAGTCCACAAGAAACTCAGATGAGCCCTGCTGGATCAGGCCACAGCCCATCTAGTCCATAACAACCTAAGAGGAGCCCTGCTGGATCAGGCCACAGCCCATCTGGTCCATAAGAACCTAAGAGGAGCCCTGCTGGATCAGGCCACAGCCCGTCTAGTCCATAAGAACCTAAGAGGAGCTCTGCTGGGTCAGGCCACAGCCCATCTAGTCCATAAGAACCTAAGAAGAGCCCTGCTGGATCAGGCCACAGCCCATCTAGTCCATAAGAACCTAAGAGGAGCCCTGCTGGATCAGGCCACAGCCCATCTAGTCCATAAGAACCTAAGAGGAGCCCTGCTGGATCAGGCCACAGCCCATCTAGTCCATAACAACCTAAGAGGAGCCCTGCTGGGTCAGGCCACAGCCCATCTAGTCCACAACAACCTAAGAGGAGCCCTGCTGGGTCAGGCCACAGCGGATTATGATCCGGGGGTCGCTGTGCCTCAGTTTCCCTACTGTGAGCCTCCTGGAGTTTGGAGAGCTCTGAAAAACAGTGCTTTGCTGGGTCCTAAAACCTCTTGATCTCAGAAGGACTTGGTCGGGTACCACTGAGTCATAGCTGACTCCTGGTTGACTCCGTGGGCAGTTTTCTTGGCAAAGATACAGAAGTGGTTTGCCCTGCCCCTGAGCAACAGCCACTGCCAGATGTCATGGTTGTCTCTACACAGCTTTATTGGCAGTGGCACCGAAGTAGTTTCCCATGCCTCTTCGTTTGAAGCCACAAACATGCAATGCTTATGACCCATCAGGAAAGCCCCACCACATGACCTCCCCCAGCGTGACCCCCAAACTGCTCGCCCTTGCTTCTTCTTTTCTCTGCCTTCATCTTCTCTTCCTCTTCCTCTTCCTCTCCCTCTCCTTCCTTTGCTCCATCCCTGGCCCACTGTAGGAGATCTTCCCTCCTCCGTAGCTACAATTTGTTTATGGTTCACGGTAAACACTTTTGGCAGCCGGCGCAGAATATCTGTGGCCGGTGGAAAAGCAACTTAGCCGGGCCATGTGGCGTAGGACGCTGCACAGCTGGGACTGTGCGGTGGAGATTCCATTTCCCAGTGGTTGCGCATGTGCGCTAAACATTGAGAGGGGGACAGAGAGAGGCTTAAAAAAAAGATTAAAAAATTGCAAGAGTAATTGGTTTATTCCTGAGGTAAGCTATATAAATAGGACGGAGGGAAACATTTCCTGTTCCAGCGCAAATAGCAAGCTGACTCCCTCTTGGCTTTGATGCTCTGGACAGTATAAAAGGCCACAGACATGGGTCTGTTAGCCCTGAGTCTCCCTCACATGGCCTGGCTTGCCTGTTTGTTTGTTTGTTTTTTAAAGCTCCATTTGGGCTGCTAAACATCCTCAGTGATGGAGCCAAATGGCCTGGAGAGCAGTTTGATCCTCAGCCTCTCCCTGGAAGTAGGCAATGGCAAACTACTTCAGCATCCCGGCCAAGAAAACTGCACAGGGTGCCCATGGAGTCCGGGATGTTTTGTAGCTCAGTGGTGGGGCAAACCGCCTGGAAAGCAGAGGGTTGCTGGTTTGGTCCCGAGCCTCTCCCTTGGAGTAGGCAATGCAAACCGCTTCTATGTCCTTGCCAAGAAAACTGCGTAGATGGGCCCATGGAGTCTGGAATGTTTTGTATCTCAGTAGTAGGGCAAACTGTCTGGGAAGCAAAGAGTTGCTGGTCCAAACCCTAGCCTCTCCCTGGAACTAAGCAATGGCAAGCCACTTCTGTATCCCTGCCAAGAAAGCTGCGCAGAGGTGTTTCCACACAGTAATATGTGTGCATCCCATTTTCATCCCATATGTATCCGTACAGATGTATACAGATACGAATAAGATATGTACGCATCCATACGTATACAAATGTCCGAAATATTTGTATTTGTTCAAATATTAAAAAGCAAATGTCTGGACGTTTGATTCGAATTTGAATGTCTGAATTTTGCCTAATTTGGGCAAATAACGAATATTTCAAATATTCATGCACATCCCTAGCAGCTAGGAAACCTCACAGTGGATGGTCTGTGCAAAGATGCCGTGCCAAACAAAGCGAGATTAGGGGAATAATCGGTTCGAATCCAACGAATTTCAACATTCAAACTCTAATACGGATTTTCGAAACTCCGATGCAGATTTTCAAATGATTTGAATGTGTTGATTCACATCTGTCGTGTATGAATCTTCACGAAAATTAACCGTATTCTGCACTTAAAATACGGGTTTAAAACGGGATGCATACAGGATAATACGGGACGCATACATATTTTCCCGGTATGCGCACAGATACATATAACAGGAATGAATGTTGTTGACGTTCGTATCTTTAAATACGAACCTAACATTCGAACGTACGGATTCGAATGTTGCGGATTTGAATTGGATTTTAAGACTTTAGAATCTTAAATATCCAAATCGGATTATATGACGTTTGAATCTTAAGTATCTGAATCGAACCGGATTTTAAGACATTTGAATCTTAGATATTCAAATCGGATTTTATGACGTTCGAATCTCATAGAATCATAGAATCATAGAATGGTAGAGTTGGAGGGGACCTCCTGGGTCATCGAGTCCAACCCCCTGCTCAAGGCAGGATCTCCTAAACCATCTCAGACAGATGGCCGTCCAGTCTCTGCTTGAAGACCTCCATCGAAGGGGAACCAACCACCTCCCGTGGCAGCCTGTTCCACTGGTTGATCACTCTTACTGTTAGAAATTTTTTCCTAACATCTAAACTAAATCTTTTCCCCTGCAGTTTCACCCCATTGTTTCTAGTCCTTCCTTGAGAGAGTGAGAACAGGGCTGATCCCTCTGCCTTGTGACAACCCTTGAGGTATTTGTAGACAGCTATCATGTCTCCTCTCAGTCTTCTTTTTGTTAGACTAAACATTCCTAGTTCCTTAAGCCGTTCCTCATAGGACATGGTTTGCAGACCGTTCACCATCTTGGTAGCTCTCCTTTGAACATGCTCCAGCTTGTCAGTGTCCTTTTTAAACTGGGGTGACCAGAACTGGACACAGTACTCCAGATGAGGTCTGACCAAGGTAGAGTAGAGGGGGATAATAACTTCACGCGATCTGGACTCTATGCTTCTCCTAATACACCCCAGGATTGCGTTTGCCTTTTTTGCAGCTGCCTCGCACTGTTGGCTCATGTTCAGTTGATGATCTACCAGGACACCCAAGTCTTTTTCACATGTGCTGCTGCTCAGCCGAATTCCTCCCATTGTATATGTGCTTTTTTCATTTTTCTTGCCCAGGTGCAGAACCTTGCATTTTTCTTTGTTAAATACCATTTTATTAGTTGCAGCCCATTGTTCGAGTTTCTCTAAATCTTTTTGAATCCTCTCTCTCTCTTCTCTGGTGTTTGCAATCCCCCCTAGCTTTGTGTCATCAGCAAATTTGATCAGTTTCCCTTCAACTCCCTCGTCCAGATCGTTTATAAAAACATTAAACATAACTGGGCCCAGGACAGAACCTTGTGGTACTCCACTTGACACTTCCCTCCATTTGGATGTGCAGCCATTTAAAGCCACTCTTTGAGTACGATTACTAAGCCAGTTTTGAACCCACCTTATAGTTGCCTTGTCAAACCCATATTTGATCAATTTTTCAATGAGGATCGCATCAGATACTTTGTCAAATGCTTTGCTGAAATCAAGAAATACTATGTCTACTGCATTTCCTTGATCAACCCATTCAGTGATTTTGTCATAAAATGAAATCAAGTTAGTCTGACACGACTTGTTTGATACAAACCCATGTTGACTACTGTTAATTATTGAATTCCTATCCAAATGCTGACATATGTGTTGTTTAATAATTTGTTCGAGAATCTTTCCTGGTATTGAAGTCAGGCTAACAGGCCTGTAGTTCCCTGGGTCTACCTTTTTCCCTTTTTTGAAGATAGGAACAACGTTTGCCCTTCTCCAATCGTCTGGGACTTCTCCTGTTCTCCATGACTTCTCAAAGATTACAGCAAGTGGTTCAGCAATTACCTCTGATAATTCCTTCAGTACCCTAGGATGTAATCCATCTGGACCCGGGGACTTAAATTCGTTTAAGTTAGCTAAGCGTTCCCTTACTCTCTCAGTGTTGATTCTGTGTCTTGATTCTCCTAGTCCTTCATCAGTACAGTGAAGGACTGTTGCATGTACATTATCCCTCTTGGAAAAAACAGATGCAAAATAGGAGTTCAGAATCTCTGCCTTCTCAAGATCACTTTCGATCACTTCTCCATTCTCTCCCTGCAGACTTCCCAAAACCTCTTTGACTTTTCTTTTGCTGTTGACATATCCCCAAAACCCTTTTTTATTGTTTTTAGTCTCTCTTGCAAGCCTCAGTTCATTTTTAGCTTTAGCTTTTCTGATACTTGCCCTGCAGATTGTACTGATTTCATTATATTCCTCCTTAGATATGTATCCCTCCTTCCATTTCTTAAACATTTATTTTTTCTTTTTTATCAAGTTTTTAAGTTCTAGGTTTATCCACCCTGGTCTCTTTAGATGTTTTCCATTCTTCCTTCTTTGAGGAATTGTTAATGATTGCGCTTCTAATATTGCATTTCTCAAAATATTCCATCCTTCTTGGACATTTCTATCCTTTAGTACATTTAACCATTTGATCCCTCCTAACCTCCTCCGGAGTCCATCAAAATCCGCCCTTCTGAAGTCCAACTTTGAAGTCTGAGTCCTTAAATATCCGAATCGAATTGGATATTAAGACATTTGAACCTTAGATATTCAAATCGGATTTCATGATGTTCAAATCTTAAATATCCAAATCGAATCGGATTTTAAGACATTTGAACCTTAGATATTCGAATCGGATTTTATGATGTTCGAATCCACTCAGATTCGAATGTCAGAGATGCAATCGTGCGCATTGTGTCGGGTTTGAAAAACCCAGGAAGCGGGCTTGTCCTCTGGGGCCCTGCTGAGACTATTGATGGATTATAGATCTGCCCGGGGGGGGGGGGGGGGAGGGAATGAGGCTGCATTCACAGGCTGAGCTATGGGTGGGAAGCAGCTTATAGGGGTCTCGGGGTCTCACCCCATTCTCACTCTGTCTCCAATCCACCGCTAACAGGCTTTGGGGTTTCCATTTGATGGCCTTAGAGGTTGGAGGAAAACATGCCGGCCACACAGGGCAATCTTTAAGGTCCTCTGCATGGAGTCACATTTTTTGCTTGGAATTAGGTGTGGCCCTCATGTTCTCATCCCATCTCCAACCCATGCTTTCTAACCTAGAACATTCATGATAAAGTAGGCAGGAACATCTTAACCTGCAAACCACCTGCAAATTATATTTTAGCTGCCTCAAGGGGCTTCTTCTTCTTCTTTTTTAACTGGGCATGAAGGTTACCAACAATGTTGCTGTTGGAAACCCCTGAGCCTTGGTTGACTCCTGGATGACTCCTCTGTGCAGTTTTCTTGGCAGGGATGCAGGAGTGGTTTGCCATTGCCTACTTCCGTGGAGAGGTTGGGGATGAACCGGCAACATTCTGCTTTGCCAGGCAGTTTGCTCTACCACTGAGCTACAAAGACTCCCGGACTCCAAAGGCCACCTCTATGCAGTTTTCTTGGCAGGGATACAGGAGTGGTTTGCCCTTGCCTACTTCTGGGGAGAGGCTGCGGATCTAACCAACGACCCTCTGTTTTCCAAGCAGTTTGCTCTACAACTGAGCTGCAGCCATTCATATGGTCATTCTTCCTTTAGAGGCCCCCCCCATAAAAAAGAATGGAACAAAACCAGTCATGTGTATCACCTTCCCATTTTGACCTTTTAGTCACCCAAGTGAGGAACATGTTAATTTTTTACCTACATTTTAAAACCACACAGGATTATGGCCTCAAGTCTCTTTAATATTCCAATTGCTGAACAGAATGCAGAATTGCAGAATGCTCAAGGTGCAAGAACTGTTCCTCCTCCTCCTATCTAACCAGTCCATTGATAGAGTGGGGCCACTAGGAGGCATTATACAAAAGAAAATAAAGAAAAGGATTAACGCATGAACACAGGTAGAGCTCTGGAAAGGTGTCTGCCATCCTGTGGAGTTCACCACTGGCATTGAAGAAGAAGAAGAAGAAGAAGAGTTGGCTTTTCTATCCCACTTTTCTCACCCATTTAAGATGACTCAAAGCGGCTGACAAACCTTCTGTTCTTCTCCCCACAACAGACACTTGGGGCTGTGAGAGCTCAGAAGAGAGCTGTGACTAGCCCAAGGTCACCCAGCTGGCTTCATGGAGGAAGAAGAGTTGGCTTTTCTACCCTGCTTTTTTCACCCGTTTAAGGGGACTCAGAGCGGCTGACAAACCTTCTGTTCTCCCCACAACAGACACCCTGTGAGGTGAATGGGGCTGTGAGAGCTCAGAAGAGAGCTGTGACTAGCCCAAAGCCACCCAGCTGGCTTCGAGGAGGAAGAGGAAGAAGAGTTGGCTTTTATGTCCTGCTTGTCCCACCCTTAAGGGGACTCAAAGTTGCTGACAAACCTCCTGACAACAGTCACCCTGTGAGGTCGGTCGGTTGGGCTGTGAGAGCTCAGAAAGAGAACTATGACTAGCCCAAGGCCACCCAGCTGGCTCCGTCCTCAAGTATGGGATTGAACCATGAGACTACCAGATAAAAACCCAACACTCTAACCACAGGGCCGAACTGGCATCCCCCAAGGGACCAGAAACGCTGCTTGCTGCTGCCCTCCGAGGGGAAAGCCATGCAGGTGGGGCATGTAGCTAAAGATATTTGGTAGCTCTCCACCGGTGTGCAACCTCCAAGTCTGTGCATGACACAAGCACACTGTAACCCCCCTATAACTCCACTCCTGGCGTAGGGGTGGGGGTAGGGTGGTCGGGAGGACCCTCCCCGGGCAGTGTGCGCCTGCACCCTTTCCCCCAGACCCTCTTTGTCGTGGGATTAAGTGGGATCCCAGTGTGGCAGCGTGAAACAGGAACTCCGACTTCCCAGACGCGAGTTATTTTTGGGTCCGGAGCGCCGTGCGAAACCTTCCCCCCCTGGAAAATGTGACACGCACTGCTCCCCCTTTGTGTTCGCGCGCCGAACACTAATTAAGGCATGTAATGAAGAGAGAGGCGCACGTTAATAAAGCATAATTATGGGCTGGGATTTAGGTAGCTTATCGGAAACAGGTGGCGGCGAGGAGCCCGTCTGCTTGCCGGGGCAGCGAGCATGAGCTCACAGCCTTTCACTCCATGCGCGGCCAGGGGGACTAATCCAGCCTCACCCTTCGACTGTCCCCAGAGCGGCTTTCTCCGTCCTCAGCTGTGCCCTTCCTTTGATACTTGACTTTGTGGGACCGGTGCGGGGCCGCCTGGCTTGCTAATGAACTGACAAGGGACGCAGCAGCCAGCGGGTGCCGGTTTTCGGCCTCTCGACGCCGTCTTTATTTGGTTGGAAAGGCACGGGAGGCAGACCAGGATGGATTTCTAAATGCACCTCCGGCTTTGGTCACTTTCACCCTCAATGTAGGTGGAAGGATCCAGGATTGGAGCAAGGCGGACGGGGCCCTTCTTTATGGCATGCAGAGGGACAGGGGATTTATTTATGGATTTTATAGCGCCAAGGCAGTGCTAGGTGCTCTCTGTGAGGTCCCCAGGCCAAGTGTGGCTGAATGGCCCAAGATCACCCCATGTGGTTTCAGGACAGATGGTGTGACTAGAGTCCACTTTCAGCCTGTTGCTCAAACTGGCTCATTGTAGGTCCAGTCCAACTTCTTTGTCTCCTAAACATGTGAGATGAGAGGGTTTTGTCTTAAGAACCTAAGAGGAGCCCTGCTGGATCAGGCCACAGCCCATCTAGTCCATAAGAACCTAAGAGGAGCCTGGCTGGATCAGACCACAGCCCATCTAGTCCATTAGAACCTAAGAGGAGCCCTGCTGGATCAGGCCACAGCCCATCTAGTCCATGAGAACCTCAGAGGAGCCTGGCTGGATCAGACCACAGCCCATCTAGTCCATTAGAACCTAAGAGGAGCCCTGCTGGATCAGGCCACAGCCCATCTAGTCCATTAGAACCTAAGAGGAGCCCTGCTGGATCAGGCCACAGCCCATCTAGTCCATGAGAACCTCAGAGGAGCCTGGCTGGATCAGACCACAGCCCATCTAGTCCATTAGAACCTAAGAGGAGCCCTGCTGGATCAGGCCACAGCCCATCTAGTCCATTAGAACCTAAGAGGAGCCCTGCTGGATCAGACCACAGTCCATCTAGTCCATAAGAACCCAAGAGGAGCCCTACTGGATCAGACCACAGTCCATCTAGCCCATAAGAACCCAAGAGGAGCCCTACTGGATCAGACCACAGCCCATCTAATCCTTCCTTAAAGCTATCCTGGCTGGTTGCTTTCATGTTCCCCTCAGAAGACTGATGATGTTCCTCAGCGCACAGGAGGTGATCAGCATATACGGACAAGATGGCCGGGGTTCCACCCATGACATGCAGAAGGCCAGCACTCGAGTCCACTTCTCCTGCCTGCTTTTAGTGCCTCTTGCATTTTGGGCCCAGCTCATGTGCGGCGAATGCGCCATGCCCAGTGGGTTCAGTTTTCACGGGCCTTTGCAGAGTTCAGGCAATCCAGTGCAGATGTTGACCTCTGGCCCAATCAGGAGAAGAATTTTGTCATAGAAATGTTTGAGGCTGCTCTGTGACTTCACGTCCAATTGGAGCCCATCACTTGTGTGCCCCCTCTGCCAAAAATGGACCCTACGCGTCCTTCATTCAGTGGGAAAAAAAGAACTATGGAATGTCTGCATCCATGTTCACTCTTGCCTCCATTATCGCTCCCTGCCGCTTGGCCTTCTCTCCTCCACAGCTCCACACTGTTTTCTTCGTCCTGCCGCTTTCCTTGATCTCCCTGCCAAGAGAAACAGGGAACAGCTGTCCGATGGTGGTCAGCAGTTGATTGTCCTGAGCTACACGCTCCCAAGAGCTGGACAGACTGGAGCATGAAGGCACGGCGAACCTCATTTACTGCAGGATAGGGAGGTGGACGAATATTGGAAAGCTCAAATATGCGATCCGAATCTGGTGAAATTCGACATTCGAACCCAAGTTGGATGTTTGAAAATACCCAATTTGCACATTTGAAACTGAATATGGATTTTCAAATGATTCGAATGTGTAGATTCGTATCTGTCGTTTATGAACCTGCCCGAAAGTGATCTGTGTCTTGCGCTTAAAATACGGGATTATACAGGATGCAGACGGATTTTTCCTGCATGTGCACAGATATGTATAAAAAGATATGAGTGTTGTCGACATTCGTATCTTTAAATACAAATTTAACATCCGGACGTACGGATTCAAATCGGATTTTATGACATTTGAATCTTAAACACCCAAATTGAATCAGATTTTATGACATTCGAATCTACTGCATCCCTGTATCCATCCCTGCATCCATCCATCCATCCCCAGGAATTTCTAAACTACAAATAAGCCTGTCGCTGGTCTATCCATCCATCCCTGCATCCATCCCTGCATCCCTGCATCCCTGCATCCCTGCATCCCTCCATCCATCCATCCATCCATCCATCCATCCATCCATCCATCCATCCATCCATCCCCAGGAATTTCTAAATTACAAATACAGTGGTACCTTGACATACGAGTTTAATTCGTTCCGTAACCTTGCTCTTATGTCAAATCACTCGTATCTCAAAGCAATTTTCCCATTAATCCATTCCAGCTCCCAAAACACCACCTCAGTTGTTTTTGTTATGTACTGTACTGTATTTACATACTCGTATCTCAAATCTTGCTCTCATCTCAAAGCAAAATATCACTCGCTCGGCGGCTTGTATCTCAAAACACTTGTATGTCAGGGCACTTGTATGTCGAGGTACCACTGTAAGCCTGTCGCTGGTCTATCCATCCATCCCTGCATCCATCCCTGCATCCCTGCATCCCTTCATCCCTGCATCCATCCATCCATCCATCCATCCATCCATCCATCCATCCATCCATCCATCCATCCATCCATCCATCCATCCATCCATCCATCCATCCATCCATCCATCCATCCATCCGAACTACAGATAAGCCTGTCGCTGGGTCTGAATGCTGCTGTTCTGGTGGCATTTTGCTGTTGAACTGGGACCGGCTGACCAATTCAGCGCCCTTCCTGTTTGCTTCCCCTTCCTCACCCCGCTATCAGCAATGGGAGCCAGGGATGCGCCGTCTCCCTTCACCCCGGCCTGTGCCCCCTTTCCTGCTGTGATCGGCCTGGAGAACACAGGCAGGGGACGCGGATCTGCTTTTAACGGGATCGAGGTTTGAATGGACATGTGTGTGGGTTGGGGAAGCATTACAGTACTCAGACTTTCTTCAGCCTAAAAGGATTACCTGCTAATCTGGAACTCTTCTCTCCTTGCTCAGATGACACCGTGGAGCGAAGCTCCTCTAAAAACCAGGCCTAATCCAACCCAGCCTTTCCCCCCTCGCCCCAGCAGGGACCCTCATCTCTTTTCAGGTTCTTTCCTGTGGAATGTGAAGGCTTGGAAAAGCTTTTGAGGCCTAGCCAAAAGCTACATTCCTTATAATGTTCCTAGGAGGTCAGTTAGGACAAAGAGCGTCTCAGAGCGCGGTGTCTTTGGAGCGGCGTCTCTGTCCGTCCCGGGATCACCGTCCTTAACAGAGAGGTTTTGCACCAGGAAACGGCTTGCACCAGATAGTGCAAAAGCCCACAGACGTGCTCTGAGCATCCTCCTTTAAAGCCCACAGCTGGTGGGAGGAAATTAATTTATTAATTTATTTTCATGCAGCCTTTGCAAATGAGCTCTTAATTTCTTCATAAGCAGAAAATACCGGACTGTTCGATGGGCTGTGACTAGCCCAAGGTCACCTAGCTGGCTTTGTGGAGGTGATAATATTTTGTACATGGGTGATTAAAGATTTCTGTTACTTATGAAATGCAAGCAGAACATCTTTCTTTCTTTCTTTGTTTCTTTGCATTTTTATCCCAAGGTTTTGGCATAGTGGAAGAAAAAAGAAAGACCAAACTCCATTTTCAATGTGCCAAGTGGAAGCACATTTCACCAAAGCAATGTTACCAGCAATGCAGTGGTTAGGGAGCCAGACTCTTATCTGGGAATACCGTTCCCCATGAAGCCAGCTGGGTGACCTTGGGCTAGTCACAGCTCTCTTCAGAGCTCTCACAGCCCCACCTACCTCACAGGGTGTCTGGTGTGGGGAGAAGAACAGAAGGTTTGTCAGCCACTTTGAGTGCCCTTAAATGGATGAGAAAAGCGGGGTAGAAAAGCCAACTCTTCTCCTTCTCCTTCCCTTTCAACCTTCTTCAGTCCATCTTCAGCCCTGGCTGCTCACACCTTGTCATGTCTGTCTGTTTTATATGTGGACTTTCCATTCAGGGAAGTCCAAATAGAGCGTGGAAAGTCCACACATAAAATGGATCGAGATGAAAAGGCATGTGGGCAGCCAGAGCCTGAAGATGGCCTGGAAGAAGGATTCAAAGTGAAGGTGCGACCAGGGCCTCGGGTGTCTTTCCAGGTGATTTCTCTTCCTTTCCACTTCCCATCAGCGACGGTTCACTTTTCTGCAGAACTTCTGTGCAAAGCCAATTTAAAACTTCCCGTGACTGGACTCTTCTCTCTCTCTCTCTCTCTCCCCCACCCTGAGATTTACGAGGGTACCGGACTACTTATCCTGTTATGGTTGCCGTTGCCAGAGTGGAACATCGTGATGGGGACTCTGTTCCCACGCAGAATTGTTTTCAAGACCCAAAGCAATAGCTCCCTGCAACGTCTGGCTGGAGTACAGTTTGGCTGAACTGTAACAGGAAATGCTGAATCAAAGCCGCGGCGGCGGCGCTTGTATTTCTGAGATGGTCTGTTATCTCCCGGCTGGCTTCGTTGCTGTCCAAGACACTCAGGGAGGCTATTCAGGGCTGCAGAGATGGCCTGGAGGCAACACAGGGGCCGTGTGGCGATCCACACCTGTGTGAGAAGTTGGCCATCCTGGAAGATAGTGGAAAACTCCCAGGGGAAAGGCGGAAGAAGCCAGAAAGGGGTCTGGGTGGGAGATGATTCTCCATAACAGCATGGTAAAGGACCATTCTTCACTTTGGTGGAAAGCAATGATACCCTGAGAAGAAGAAGAGTTGGCTTTTCTACCCCACTTTTCTCACCCATTTAAGGGGACTCAAAGCGGCTGACAAATCTTCTGTTCTTCTCCCCACAACAGACGCCCTGTGAGGTGGGTGGGGCTGTGCGGTCTCATAAAGAGAGCTGTGACTAGCCCAAGGTCACCCAGCTGGCTTCGTGGAGGAGGTCGGAATTAAACCCGGTATTCCCAGATAAAGAGTCCTGCTTCCTAACCATGAGACCAAACTGGCTTACGTGGTGAGAAGGTGAGTGTGAAACAGGGCCTCCACCTGGATGATCATAGGCTGTTGTTGGGTACCACCACGCTGTGGCTGACTCCTGGGCTGGGGTCACACCTAAGGTTTAATCCAGCTTCACTTTCAGAGTGACTATGATCATGCCTAAGGTTTAATCCAGCTTCAGTCCACTTTCAGAGTGGCTATGATCATGCCTAAGGTTTAATCCAGCTTCAGTCCACTTTCAGAGTGGCTATGATCATGCCTAAGGTTTAATTCAGCTTCAGTCCACTTTCAGAGCGAGAGAACCCATCAGCAAAGTGACCATTTTCATTCTCTTTCCACACTATCTATCCCAAAGGTGAATTTTCTGAGTTATTTAACCCTGAAAGAAAACACCTTGTCACTTTGCTGATGTCTTCTCCCATTCCGAAAGTGGACTGAAGCTGGATTAAACCTTAGGTTTGACCACAGCCCTGGTGGACTGCAGGGACACCTCCATGGTTGCCTCTGTGCAGTTTTCTTGGCAGAGATACCTAAGTGGTTTGCCATTGCCGGTTGCCGGGGAGAGCTGGGGGATCGAACCGGTGGCTCTTGGCTTTCTAGGCTGTTTGCTCCACCATTGAGCTACAGGCCCGTTACATGCCAGCGTGACCATCAAAACGCAAGGAATGCTCCACTGTTCGGGGCTCACTGCTCATCTAGCCCTGGTGGCCAGCTGGACAACGCTGGCCGCGTCCCCATGCACGTTTGGTATGGTTCCGAGGGCGGGATCGGCACGAGGCTTCCCCATGCGTTTTGGATTTGGTCCGTGGAAAGCAGGACCAAATCCCCCCTACCCATGCCAGAACCAGGACCAAATCTGGTACCTGAAAAAACAAGCCTTGGAACCATTTGGGGTACGTAAAACCTGTGCATAAAACCTGCAAGTGACACTCGCTAGGGAATTTGAAAATCCGATTCGAATCCGACAAATGTGGGCATTCGAACTCGAATTGACATTCGGTTCGACTCGAATTCGGATGCAAAAAACCCCCATCCCTAAAGCTTGCCCCACTTTCTCTGGCTAGTTTCTTCCGGCACCAGAGCAGGTTCTGTTCTGATCTTCCGGGTATGATGGGGGGCCACCCTCTTTTGCTCCTGTGAGGCTACGCTCCTAGTCCACGAATTATTCCGTGGTTCTCCTTGGTTTTTTTGCCGATGGGTCTGGTTGGACATGACTCCAGGTGGGGCCACCTTTCCCCTTCTCCCTCTCCTTCTCTCCCCCCTCCCCCCACGCCCTGTACCTCACCCTTTCTATTCTCAGCACCTTCTTTGCCAGGACGTGTTCAGGCAGAGGTTGGAGAAGTGCTGCAGGTAACATTCCTGCCTTGAAATATTTGTGCAGCGCAGATCTAGGTGGAGGAGCGCAGGCAGGCGGGCGGGCAGGCGGGCGGGCGGGCAGGGCGCGTTGCGGGGATGGGGGGGGGCGCGATGGAGAGGCTGGGTGGGTGAGGAAGAAATGCCTCTCTGGCTAATTCCGTACAAATAGGCTAATAGGCTGAGGAATGCTATTATGTGCAGGGACGGGTGTGGAATGCTGGCTCCTCCACGCCGGGCAGGCAGGCAAAGCTACGAGTGACTGGGGAAAGGGACAGGCACTGCTGGGGCAGTTACGCACAGGGGCCCGGCGTCCAGGTGAGCCGCGGCCTGGAAAGGTGGCCACTGTGGACGGGAGAAGGGCAGGCGGTCACTGGGGCCAGAGTCCAGGCATGCTTCGGAGAGGCCTGCCTGGAAGCTGAGGTTTCGGAAGGGGGGGGCTCGCCGCATCCGTCTCCACCAAGGCCACTTCTGATCGCTTTGGTTTCTCCCTTCCTTCTGCTGTCCTCCTGTTTTGATTGGTTAACTCATGTTGAAAGATCGCCCACTCCATGGGACTCCATCTTCTCCCACGACACCCACGTCCTTTGGCTGTACCTCTCTATCTTGCTACCTCCTTTCCTCCCTCCCTCCTTTCCTCCCTCCCTCCTTCCTTCCTTCCTTCCTTCCTTTCTTTCCTGTCTACCTACCTACCTCCTTCCTCTCCTCTCCAGTTAGACCAGTGCTTCTCAACCTGGGGGTCGGGACCCCTTTGGGGGTCGAATTACCCTCTCAGAGGGGTCGCGACGAGCCTCCCGCTGCCCTTCCCTCCCACCTCCCAGCTGTTCCACCCCCGTGATTGGGGGTCACCACAACATGAGGAACTCCATTAAGGGGTCGCGGCATTAGGAAGGTTGAGAACCACTGATTTAGACCTTCAGGGCCAACCTTCTCCTCCATATAGGAATCCCCACCATTCAAAGCATGTTTCCGAGATGCTTTGATTTGGGTTCTCAGGTGGACCATGGGGTTCGCCTCTGCGGTCTCCTTCCAGCCCCGTGGCCCTGCGACAGGCACCCCCAGTGCAACATCAACTGCTTTGAGGAGCATCCAGGCCCTTGCTTGCCACAGACAACAGAGTTTGATGTCAGGAAATGGCTGCACGTTGTTAGTGATAATTTTTTTGCCACTTCAGAAGTGCACAAGAGGTCCACGTGGGGTTTCTTTTTTCTCAGCTGCCAAAATAACTTGATTTGCTTTGGGTATTAACACCCGGATCATTTGCCCAGGGGTGGGTCCGGAGCTGCTTGGACACTAGACCGAATCCGCCTGCTGCTCATGAAAACCGACAATTTGATCAAACACTTCCCGTTGGCAGTGTTCTTGCCATTGAAAGGGGCACTTTTTAATGGGGGGAAATGTTTTTTGTTTGTTTTCAAACAGCTAAAAAACTGAACGCAAACAAATGTTTGTTTGATTAACCGGTTATTCATCATCAAACCAAAGAAACAGGAGTTTCCTTCAGTGGCTGCAGGGTTGAAGAACAAACAGGATGACTCATAGCATAAAGGATTCACCGGATGATGGGTTTTGTAGTGTTCCACCCCTGCGGTTCTTCTAGACTGTGGGCTGCTATCGCCAACCATGGATCGGGGCAATGCATGCTGGGAATGGAAGGTGCCCACTTAAGACTGGTTCCCTGCTGTGTTTTGGATAGAAGGTTTCCTTTTGCATAAGACCCTAGTAATAAGTCCTTCCTTCCTTCCTTCCTTCCTTCCTCCCTCTCTCTCTCCCTTTCTTTCTTTATTTCCCTCTCTCTCTTTCTTTCTCTCTGTCTCCCTCTTTCTTTCTTTCTTTCTCTCCCTCCCTCTCTTTCTTTATTTTTCTTTCTTTCCCCTGTGGGGTGGGATAGGAGGAGAAAAGTTAGTTCTGATGTGTTTTTAATGCAGAGAAAAATAGAGAAAGACATAGGAAGGGGCCTTAGATCCTGCACAACCAAGAAGCTACAACGGTTTGCTGTGACCAACAACACAAATTTATGCACACATTTTTTTCTTTCCACACTTTAATGTCCATGCAGGACCAGGACAAGTTGCACAAAAGGAATTGGACCAGTCCAGTTGTATGAAACGAGCTAAAAAAGATACATCTGCCTTTCTCCGTTCCTGGCCTGCTACTGGGTGGGGGCCGGTCCCTCCAGCGGGTTCCAGTGCTGACTCCAGAAACCGCCCCCCCCTTCATCTAATTTCTCTTTTCACAGCCTGCCACGTCTTCCGCAATCCGAGCAAGGCAGGTGAAGCTATCTGCTTCTGCTAATCCCGGCGGGCTCCGGTGCCAGCGGTCAGGTTGCAAAAACTGTGAATGAGATCTATGTTTCAAAATGTTCAGGCTTCCTGGAATTTCAGCCAGACCAGTTATCTGTTCAGCGGCTTAGGAGCTCCTGTGGGGTAGGATGGAACAGTATGAGCGGCTACTCCCAGGGTGATTTAATGAAGATCTTTGGGAGGAAGGGGATTTGGCTGCCAGGAAAGGGGTGGTTGACATAAGGACGTAAGAGGAGCCCTGCCGGATCAGGCCACAGCCCATCCAGCCCAGCATCCTGGCGCACGCAGTGGCTCATGGAGGACAGGTGTACCAGTGGCTAGGAGGAGGGATGCCTGTGATGTCCCTCCAGGTTGGAGAGGCAGGCAGGATTCCCCTACAGGCCATATGCAGGCAGGTGAAAGCAGGTGAAGGTCTTGCCTTTGTTCCCTGCTTGAACATAAGAACCTAAGAGGAGCCCTGCTGGATCAGACTATGGCCCATCTAGTCCATAAGAACGTAAGAGGAGCCCTGCTGGATTACACCACAGCCCATCTAGTCCAGCATCGTGTCCCAGACAGTGGCCCACCAACTGCCCATGGGCATCTCAAGCAGAGACAAGGGCAAACCTTCTCCTGCTCTCAAATCCCAGCAGATGGCCTTAGAAGCATCCTGCTTGTCCCCCCAGCTGAAAGATGTACCCAGGCATCCATTCTAGCAGCCATTGATACACCTGTCATCCATAAATCTAACCCTTCCTTAAAGCCATTCAGGCTGGTTGCTGTTACCACCTCTTCTGACAGGAAATTCCTTAAACCGATGACCCTCTGGGTGAAGAAATACTTCTCCTTGCCTAATCTGACTCTCCTACCCATCAGCTTCATAGAGTGACCCCTGGTTCTAGGGTTGTGTGATAGGGAAAATAAATCTTCTCTATCCATCTTTTCTATACCATGCAGGATTTTATAAACTACAATCAGGTCCCCTCTTAAATGCCCTTGAGATGCCCAGAAGGAGCTGGTGGCCACTGCATGAGGCAGGATGCTGGACTAGATGGGCTGTGGCCTCAACCAGCAGGGCTTTTCTTAATTCAATGAGCGCAAGTGCATTATTGGCTATTAGGAATACCTAGGGAGGCTGGAGAGACAGGCAGGAGACCTCTAAAGGCCATCTGCAGGGAACAGAGCAGCTGAAGCTTTTGCCTTCATCTTCTGCTTGAGATGCCCAGAAGCAATTGGTGGGCCACCTTGTGAGACCTGATGCTGGACTAGATGGGCTGTGTCCTCCTTCAGCAAGGTTCCTCTTAGTTCATGGAGCTCAGGTGTATCAATGGCTACTAGGATGAATGCCCATGTATCACCTCCAGGTTGGGGAGACAGGCACGATCTCTCTAAAGGCCATTTGCCATTGGTGGGCCACCTTGTGAGACAGGATGCTGGACTAGATGGGCTGTGGCCCGATCCAGCTGGGCTCCTTTTAATTCATGGAGGACACGTGCATCAATGGCTAGTAGAATGGATACCTAGACAACCAACCCCAGGTTGGAGAGACTGAGAAGAGGCCTCTAAAATCCATTTGCAGGGAGCTGAGAGCAGGTGAAGGTTTTGCCTCGGTCTTCTGCTAGAGGTACCCAGAAGCAATTGGTGGGCCACTGTGTGGGTCAGGATACTGGACTAGATGGGTTGTGGCCTGATCCAGCAGGGCTCCTCTTAGGTTCTTACGGACTAGATGGACTGTGGCCTGATCCAGCAGGGCTCCTCTGAGGTTCTTATGGACTAGATGGACTGTGGCCTGATCCAGCAGGGTTCCTCTGAGGTTATTATGGACTAGATGGACTGTGGCCTGATCCAGCAGGGCTCCTCTGAGGTTATTATGGACTAGATGGACTGTGGCCTGATCCAGCAGGGCTCCTCTGAGGTTCTTATGGACTGTATGGGCTGTGGCCTGATCCAGCAGGGCTCCTCTCAATTCATGGAGGACAGGTGTATCAGGGGCTGCTAGAATGGATGCCTAGGTACCACCTCCAGACTGGAGGGCCAGGCAGGATGAAGAGCAGGTGAAGGTTTTGCCTTCATCTTCTACTTGAGATGCCCAGAAGCAATTGGTGGGCCGTTGTGTGGGAAAGGATGCAGGACTAGATGGGCTGTGGCCTGACCCAGCAAATCGCCTCTTATGTTCTTATGTTATGTAGATATGGCCCTCTACTGATGGGAAGGAATTTCAAAGGATTTTCGGGCAACTCTTGTCCGTAATGGTTCAATTTGTCTTGCCCATCGGCTTTTGAAGTATCGTAACCTGCAGATAATTCTTCCCACCAAGCGATCCTCCGCACCGAGGGAGCTTTCTTGTCCTAGAAAGTGAGCAATCCTCGGGAAATCTGAAGCCAGGCTGGATCAGTAACACTCACAGGGAGGCAAAATACCAGCCCTGACCCATCCCATCCCATCCCGAGCGGATTCCAGCGTCTGAAAACGCGCAAAAGAGCTGTGATGCTTTTACCAGCCGGAGACACATGTCAGAGGGAGACCCCAGCAGGGCAACTAAAAAGCAGGAGGGCGTGTGAGCAAAAAATATTTCTCATCCCAGGTCATCAAGTTGCTCCTCGCACTTCAAGGATATGTGCAATATACTTTGGACTCTACATGGCAGGAAAAACAGGGTCTCTTTTGGATAGCACACTATTTTCATGCGCACAGGGACACGCACAGAGGTGGCGTGCTTTTGCAAAATGCCGGGATGTTCACCCATTTTGTGCAATTCCAGAATCTTTGAGCAATGCGATTCAGTCTCTATGGTGCTGTTGACATACATGGGTAAACTGAGGCTGTGGTTTAGGAGCTGGATTCGTTTGAAGAAGAAGAAGAGTTAGCTTTTCTACCTCGCCTTTCTCTCCCATTTAAGGAGACTCAAAGTGGCTGACAAAGCTTCTGTTCTTCTCCCCACAGCAGAACACCCTATGAGGTCGGTGGGGCTGTGAGAGCTCAGAAGAGAGCTCTGACTAGCCCAAGGTCACCCAGTTGGCTTTCATGGGGGAGAGCGGAATCGAACCCAGTACTCCCAGATAAGAGTCCGGCTCCTTAACCATGAGACCAAACTGGCTTGAATCAAAATAAAACTCTTTGAATTGATTTGAATCTTTAAAATTTGCATGTATTCATGTTCGAGTTGAATACATTTGAATCGATTCGTGGAAATTTTCAATTCGGATTTGCAAATGGAAATGCCGACAACATTCGTATGTGCCTGTACGCATCTGTACCCATCCGTACGTATCCCATATTTATTCTGTATGCATCCCATTTTTGTCGCATGCGCATGGATGTGGGAAAGATGCATATGAACAAGTATGCATTCTGTACGTATTTGTACACGTGCAAAGGTCTGAATAATTTGCATGGAATAGATTAGAAGATTCGAAATTTATTTGAATGTTTAAATTCAAATTCATAGACGTTTGATTTGAATTTGAACGTCCACATTTGAACCAATTCAACCAAACTTTGGAATGTTTCGAATATCTGTGCATACTCCTACCACGGTTACACCTTTATTTTAGACGCCTTTCCATTTCTGCCCATTTTATTTGTGGACTTTGCATCCTCCCTTTGGACTTTAGGAATGGAAAGGTGGAAATAGGCGGACCTGAAGGTGGACTGAAGGAGGTTTAACAGGAAGGTGCGACCACAGCGAGTCTGGTCTCCATAGAATTACGCCTTGGTCTAATGTTACGTGATAGAGAAAATCATTTCTCTCCATCCACCCTCTCCACACTGTGCATGATCTGAAAGATGTGGATGAAGTCCCCTCTTAAACACCGTCTTTGGAGGCTGAAGGGAGGGTGTTCCGGTCCCCTAGTCCTTCTGCTTCCTCCTTTCTGCCCCATGGCTGCAAGAACGGCCTCTGTGAGCCAGTTTGGTCCAGTGGTTAGGGAGTTGGACTCTTATCTGGGAATGCCGAGTTCGATTCCACCATCCTCCATGAGGCTAGCTCAGTGACCTTTGGCTAGTCACGGCTCTCCCTGAGCTCTCACAGGATGTCTGCTGCGGGGAGAAGAACAGAAGGTTTGTCAGCCACTTTGAGTCCCCTGAAATGGGCGAGAAAAGCAGGGTAGAAACGCCAACTCTTCTTCTTGTGCGCTTGGGTCTTCAGGGCCCAGCCAGGGTGTTTGTGTTCGTGTGACCCAGTCTACCCCCTTGCCCACCACTCCAGGGAGTTCCAGGACCGGAGCCGGAGACTGAGCTCGCTCCTTGACCAGCCTGGCCGGCGCTCGCGGCCCACAGCGCAGGACGCTGCCTCTCCAGCCTTCCCAGCTGACCGTCCCCATGCGAGAAACAGCTGCCATTTGCTGTTGGAACATTCATGTCTATTTTGGGCACAGCGAGAGGACAGGAAAGGGTGAGCGTGGCTTTTGGAAGGAGAGCGCTTACGCGGTGGGCAACAGACCCAGAGGCCGTGGCAATAATCCCTGATGCTACCAGGGCAAAAGTTCACTTGGAATGGGTGTGTGTTTGTGTGTTGGGTGTGCGTGGGTCAAGGAGTCCCCCCCCCCAGCACCTTTCTCCGGGTGCAGGATTAGTCCAGACGCACTCTGAAGGCTCCTGCATTGTTGCCAGGGGTGGCTGTATGAATTTCCCCTGAAGCAAAGGGCTGCTGGCCAGCCTGACTGCATTCACATCATATTTTGGAGCATTTTCTTTAAAAATCCCGTTGACAGATGAAGAGCAGGACAGGAGCCAGGTTCCCATGGAACAATAGCTCCATGCAAGAGGACTCTGTGCACAACCTGGCCCCCGGAGGGGCTGCCCGGGGGCATCGGCAGCCACAACCTACTGGTCCCCGGCCAAGGCGCAGGTGCTGGTGACAGGGAGAACCTTCTGGTCAGTTCATCTTACTTTATAACTTTGGCCGCTGGCCAGCTCTGAGCGTTAACCTGTTGTGTGCTGCAGCGGTTTCCCCCTAGCACATCTCAGCCGCTCCGGGTGGAGTTTCGAGCTTCCCTGCAGCTGTCAGTTAAAGGGAATGTAACGCTCCCGGGGCCAGAGGGAAATGACCAGCTGGTGCAGGGGCGACCCTGCTGCCCGGCACACCTATATGTTTTAACCCACCTTCAGTCTGCTTTCCGATTTAGACAACGGCACGTTGGCAGGCTGTATCCCACACAGAAAATCCGCCTTTGAGATGGGAAATGGGGAAGGAAGGAAACGAAACGTCGTTTTGCTGTGGCGTCCTGCTGCACACAGGAACTGGATTGAAGCTGGATTAAAACAGTGGTGGTATAAAAGGCTGGTTGTATAAAAGCTGCCCTGCACCCTAGAATGAGAGAGGAGCTTTGCTGGATGAGGCCCAGTGCAGCATCATAGAACTCGCAAGATGGTGAAGGGGACATTGTGCACAGGCTGCTATACTACCCGCTGGGGGAAATTGTTTGGGGAACTTTCTGTAACATTTAAGAACCCAAGAGGAGCCCTGCTGGATCAGGCCACAGCCCATCTAGTCCATAAGGACCTAAGAGGAGCCCTGCTGGATCAGGCCACAGCCCATCCAGTCCATAAGGACCTCAGAGGAGCCCTGCTGCATCAGGCCACAGCCCATCCAGTCCATAAGGACCTCAGAGGAGCCCTGCTGGATCAGGCCATAGCCCTTCTAGTCCATAAGAACCCAAGAGGAGCCCTGCTGGATCAGGCCACAGCCCATCTAGTCCATGAGAAACTAAGAGGAGCCCTGCTGATCAGGCCACAGCCCATCTAGTCCATAAGGACCTAAGAGGAGCCCTGCTGGATCAGGCCACGGCCCATCTAGTCCATAAGGACCTAAGAGGAGCCCTGCTGGATCAGGCCATAGCCCTTCTAGTCCCTAAGAACCTAAGAGGAGCCCTGCTGGATGAGGCCACAGCCCATCTAGTCCATAAGGACCTAAGAGGAGCCCTGCTGGATCAGGCCACAGCCCATCTAGTCCCTAAGAACCTAAGAGGAGCCCTGCTGGATCAGGCCACAGCCCATCTAGTCCATGAGAAACTAAGAGGAGCCCTGCTGATCAGGCCACAGCCCATCTAGTCCATAAGGACCTAAGAGGAGCCCTGCTGGATTAGGCCACAGCCCATCTAGTCCATAAGGACCTAAGAGGAGCCCTGCTGGATCAGGCCACAGCCCATGTAGTCCAGCATCCCAGTATCACAGAGTGGCTCATCAGTTGCTTCTGGGCATCTCAAGCAGAAGATGAATGCAAGACCTTCACCTGTTTTTGAATCCCTGCAAATGGCCTTCAGAGCCATCCTGCCTGACCCTCCGACCCGGAGGAGGTACCTTGGCATGCACTCCAGTGGCTGTCAGATACGACACTGCCATTTCTGGTAATGAAGGAAGTATCCTTTGCATGTCAAGTTGGACAGGGTACCCGTCTTTGGTTTTGGGCAGCAGAACCTGAGCAGGCTCAGAACTGGAGAAATTGTCACCTCATTGCCTTGTGGACACAGCAATGGGCTGAACATTGCAGAGTGTTCCAGGTTCCGTTTCCGGTGTATCCTGAGGAGAAGACTAAGGCAAGGCAGAAGCCACATTTCAGGATGCCAAGAATCCGAGCTGCTCTGAGGTGCCTTTAGCTTAGGAAGGAGAGGTTTGCAGATTGAGGCCCTGGCACCTCTACCAAGGAAGGTCATGGCAAACCCCTTCTGCACTTGCCAAGAAAAGCACTGGGATCCATCCATGGAGTAACCAGAAGTTGTTCTGTGACTCACCATTGCCAAATCCCCAAAGCCATGATTGCTCAGCGGAATATTCACAGTGAGGGTAATATTTCCCCAGTATTATTTACTGGGGAAATGAAGCAGGGGGGAGAGATGGTGACGTCTTGTTCTCCTTCCAGGTGGGAGGGGGTCTGCCCATGGTCCTTCTTGGAACAGAAAGCTGAACTAGTAAGCCTGACCCAGAAGGGTTCTTTTTGTTTCCCAACTTCATGAGGACTAGCATGATGTAAAGCAAGGTCAGGGCAGGGCCCCCCTTTGCTTCTGAAAGACATCCAGAGAGGCTGGTGAGCTTCATGTCAGAATAAGGGTGTGCAAAACTATTCAAAGGCTTTCAAAATTCAATAGAATCTGGCCAAAGTTCGACTTCCAAATTCAAATCGAATGTTCATGAATTTGAATTTAGAAATTCGAACCAACTTCAAATTTTGGACCTATTCATTTGCATCCGTATGCATTTGTATGGATCCGTACGGGACGAAAACGGGTTGCATGCAGAATAGCTACAGGATGCATACAGATGTGTACAGATGTGGGAAATATGCGTACGGACATCGAAGAATGTTGTTGACATTCGCAAGTGCAAAATTCGAATTGAACATTCAAACGGATAGATTCGAATTTGCTTAATTCGAACCAAATTTGGTTTCATTCAGATTTTAAAGATTAGATTCGAATTGAAATTTTGGATATTCAGTTTGAATCGAACCCAGAAGATTGCATTCACGCGCACCCCTGCTTAGCATCTGCAGCTTCCCCCAGCTGTGCTTTTCATGCCAAATCATACTGTCACAGCTGGGGCAGTTTCGCTCTGAGAAGCCAGAGGCATGAAAGGGAAGAAGAAAGGCATCGTATTTGCGCATGGGCGGTGAGCTGTTCTGGAGGCCAGGATACTTCCCTTCATGTCAAGAATGATTCCTGGCTCACTTAACCTTCGTCATCACTATGGATGGAGAAACTCTTAAAACCTGTTCAGAAAGATAGTAGGAAGAAAAATCAAGATAAAATTCCTGGCAAAAATGGGGAACATACCGTATGTGGCTTGGGTGCAGAGATTAAAAACTAATAGCATACAATATAACCCTCATCTGTAAAGACCAGGGCACAATAAATCAATTTATTAACATTAATAACACTTAGGGAGCTTGTAGATGTGGCAGAAAATACAAGAAGCTTCCTGAACATCATAGCTGAGTTGGAAAAACAGCCACCTCTTCCTTCCTTCCTTCCTTCCTTCCTTCCTTCCTTCCTTCCTTCCTTCCTTCCTTCCTTCCTTCCTTCCTTCCTTCCTTCCTTCCTTCCTTCCTTCCTTCCTTCCTTCCTTCCTTCCAGCTTGGTCTAGAGGTTTGGGAGCTGGACTCTTACCTGGGAATACTGGGTTCGATGCCGTCCTCCCCCATGAAGCCAGCTGGGTGTCCTTGGGCTAGTCACAGCTCTCTTCTGAGCTCTCACAGCCCTACCTGCCTGACACGGTGTTCTGTTGCGGGGAGAAGAACGGAAGGTTTGTCCGCTGCTTTGAGTCATCTAAAACGGGTGAGAAAAGCTGGGTAGAAAATCCAACTCTTCTTCTTTTTCTAATATTGGCAAAACACCATCAGTGTGTGCAAAAGATGGATAATTATATCTTCTGAGACATTAATCATTAGATAGTTTAGGAGGACAAGAACACTGAGCAGTAATAGAACTAGGGGTGGAAATTATTTATTTAGATAGTTGGGGGGGGGGAAGGGTCAGTTTGAGCCAGTAGGGTCATTTGCTGCTGGAAAACCATTTCAAATCAGCCTGGGCATTTCTCCCTGGGCATTTCTAGAGTGCAGGCAGGCAGGCAGGCAAGCCAGAGTTTTTGGCTTTCCAAACCCTTGCAGATAGAAGTGCGCTCTTGGCACAGTCTCGCTGCCCTCTTGCTCCTCTCAACCACATTGCACGGATTCAGCACCCCACCCCTGGTAAGAGGAGCCCCGGTCCTGACACCCAACTCCTCTGGGCTTCGTAGGGGGTCTGGGCAGAGCAAGGGAAAACTCCTCTGTCTGTTGCCCAGGGAGCTGGGAGGTGTCTTTTCATCTGGGGGCTCAGGTTTCCTGTCTGCAGTACCGGTGGCTCAGGGCTGTTCCAGGTGCACAGGGATCTAGAAATAGCCTCGTGCGGGTTTTGTACGGGGAATAGGAAGACAGATGCCTCCGGCGCTGACTCGATGCTGAATGGGTCAGAGTTACCAGCTCTTTGCAGCAAAGCTGGGAATTGAAGAGAGCAGTGGTAGTGCACACATGAGATCTTGGGGAAGGGCGAAAGGCTAGGCCTGGGCATGGGGCTGCAGGCATTCTTACCACGGCAGATTTGGTGGTGGGTTTCCACCGAATGATGGGAGGTGTGGAAGGCAGCCGTTCTATTTCAAGAAATCAGAGGCGTTATATAAAGTGCGTTCAATAAAGGCAAACACCGGTAGGGCCTTTGATCGCAGGACTCATATGCTGTGTTCACACCTAAGATTTAATCCAGCTTCCATTCACTTTCAATTTGGTTTCATTCCAATTTTAAAGATTCGAATGGAAGTTTTGGGTATTCCCCTACTGGGGAACACCAAACTTTCCCCAGGGGACAATAATCAGCTATTTTGGACGCACTGATCCTGGCTCAAAGCACATCAGTGCAGAAGGGGCTGGGGTCTGAGTAGGGATGTCCACGAAAATTCATAGGCATTCGAAATTTCGACATCCGAACTCGAATCGAAGGTCCCGAACTTTGAATCTAAACATTCCGTTAAGCCTGATGATATGCTGCCAATTCAGCCTGAGGACAGGCTAAGCAAAGGAACAGGTAGGGCTCCCGAATCTATTCACAGACACTGGGGGCATGTGCTGAACATGATGCCCCTTTCCCTCTGCCACAGCTGCCTGGTGGGCATTAAAGTCAAGGATGGCAAAGGGCCGATCTCTTTCATTTCATCACGCCAAACTTTACCATCCAAGGTTTGAAGTTCTGGAAGAAGGGCTTAGCGGGGGTGTTGCCCCCCAATCTAGAACGGGGGGTGTTCTGTTCATTCCTCACTTTTGTCTGTCGCTGCATTTTGGGCTATGAATTCCTGCCAGAAGGTTGGCTGCTTACACCATCGCCCACGGGAGCACAGTCATCCGAGTGAGGCAAAGGCTATTTTAAAAGAAGCCACGAATTAGCGGCCAACACGCAACACGACAGCTAATAAATCTTTTTGTTAATTCGCCCATGACTTAACTTCTATGTGACTTTGGGAGGCCTGGAGCGCCGTTTGTGATCCATCCGAGCGAGAGGGCCAAACCTCTCGTCTCAAACCGTCAAGATGCCGGCCTTGCAACCCTGGGCTCAAATTCTCCGCGCCGGTTTCCTTATATTACAATTAAATCCCTTTAATTTTAAGTCGTCAGCCTAGACTTTGAAGGATTAGGTTCCCTTTCACGCGCCGTACGCTCTCTCTCTCCTCCATTCCGAACACCCTGGCGCAGTCCCTTCGCCTGACCACTTTCATATTTACATCCCAAAAGGTTTGACCAAAGGAGACACGATTTTCCTCCCCTTGGCAGACTGTATTTAAGAGGTAACCATGGAGATTGCGTTATGAACCTCTCCTGGAGTGATCCGGCGGGTGGCCGCTCTCTTTGTGAAAACCAACCTGTTCCTTAATCCGTCGAGAAAGGGAGGGAGAGACCCCCACAGATATCCATGTGAGATGATTGGCTGAGCCCACATCCAAAGAGGATTAACTGGGGAGCCTTTCAAAAATGGTAGCTCCCCCAAATTGCAGCCTAGATGAGTAAGCAGACCTACCGGGGAACAGGGACGTGACTTGGGACCCAGTGGGATCTAGGCATTTGTTTTAAAAATCCCACATTAATTTGTGAACAGACCCAGGTTTTCTGCGTCTATAGGCTTTGAGGAACTACACAGTATATATTGTCTGACAATATCTAATCAAAATGATCAAGGAGCTACAGCAGGTTTTCTCCAGGACTATTTGGCGCTGTTCAGTTTAGGAAGGAGGGCAGTGAAAAGAGGCCACAATAAATGGGTCTTAGCTTACATGTGTATAAGAAAGCATTTCCCTCTAACTGTACCACTAACAGGAGTTGCTAGAGATGTCCACAGATATTCAAAACATTCAAAATTTGATCAGATTCAGACATTCAGATTCAAACAGAATGTCTATGAATTCGAATTTAAACATTAGGACGAATTTTGAATTTTTGAAACATTCATATGAATTATTCGGACATTCATATGTGTACAGATACGTACACGGTGTGTACTGGCCCGTGGGTATCTTTCCCGCATCCGCACGTCTTGGTGCAGATCCGTACAGGACAGAAACGGGATGCGTACGGGATGCGTACAGGCACATACGAATGTCGACATTTGTATTTGCAGATACGGATTGAAAATTCGCACAAATAGATTTGAGTGTATTTGAATGTTCAACATTCAAATTTGAATGTTCAACATTCAAATCGATTCAAGTGTTTAGATATTCAATTCGAATCGGATCGAATCCCAAAAAATGCACTCATGAAAACCCCTAGGACTTATCTATGCAAACCCTTAAGCCAAATCCTAGCAGAATCAGGGAAGAGCAGAGGAAGTATTTTCATCATGCGTTGCAGAGTTAAATTCTAGGGTTCATCAGTGTAGTATCCCATGGTCCAATGTTTTCTTACCAATTGGTATCTGTCCCAGATTCTCCCAAATTCTGAATACCTTGGCCTAGAATTGACATGTGTCTCCTACATGCTACCCTTTCTGGTTCCTCGAATCTAAGCTGGAAGCCTCTCTTCCAGCTGCCTGCTGGAATTTTGCAATATGTTTCTTTCCCACTGAAAAGACCCAGTGCCTCACTATTAGATATTTTGTTAATGCTTTGGGCAAAGCCTGCACTCAGGCACTCTTTAAGGAGAATAGAATAATAACTGATTTATTGATACAACACTCCTGAATAAGTCTGGAATGTCAACACTGAAAAAAACCTGATGTCATTATCATGCCTTTAAGAATCTCAGAACGTTATATATTGTTGTGTGGAAAAACAGTTTCTATCAACTAATAAAGTCTGTCAATGAAAACCAATCTCAGGACTACCTAACTAAACTTCCCTCAGGTAAGTAGTTAACATGAACCCCATTCTCCCTGCCTAAACGTCAGTGAGAAAACCCAAGACAGAACCCCCAAACCTCTGCTGGTTGGCCTTATATAGTCTCCCATCAAGACGCTGGATAGAGCTACAGCCAGCTATTCCCTTTAGATAACTTCCAGCATATTTACTGGGACCAAACCACCCGATAGGACCTCACTATCATAACTCAGTGGTCACAATCAGCAAGAGGTGTGGTATTAGCTACCACTTTTGAGGGCTTTGCAGAAGGTTGGGAGGCATTATCCATGGACGTGGGAAAGGGTTGTGAAGGGCTACTAGTCCCACTGGCAACCACAGACTGTAGACCTCTAGGAGAATGTGATAAAGGTGCCTTTTAAGAGGGGACCTGATTGAACTATGTAAAATTGTGCACAGTGTGGAAAAGATGGATAGAGACAAATCATTTCCTGTATTATATACAACACTCGAACTAGTAAGCAAACATGGTAACTGAGATATAAATATTTGCTTTCCACTCCAGGCCTTGAAACAATGTTCTCTTGCAAAGAATATGGGACTGTAGATCCAGTCCTAAAATTTCACGCCTGCATGGTACAATTATGGAAAAACAGCATGCATATCTCTGGCGTTGAGAGGCAGAAAGCATTGCAATTTCCCTGCTGTTCCCAACATGCAGCAGGAGCAGATGAGACAACAAACAGTTTCTGAGAAGAAGAAGAAGAAGAAGAAGAGAAGAAGAAGAAGAGAAACCCAAACCATCAATTTTGTTTCAGTATCTGGCACCCTGACAATGCAATCTTTCTGGTATTTTTTTTTAATTTCTTACAGGAATTTCAGGAACTTGGGAAATGAAAAACTGACTGTCCAGCGAAAACCGCACATACCCCTTGACAATGGTTCACAAGAACTTCAACCCAGTGTGCCACCAGAGATGAAGCATTCTTCAGGGTTGCCAGCCTCAGAGGCTTCCAAAACATGCGTCAACACCCTTCCCTTCTTCTCCAGAAATGAGCTAAAGTATTGCAACACGTGGGGTAATACAGATAATTGTCTTCTTGAGAGGTTAGAACTGTGGACCACAGCGTCTCAGGAGCAGATAAGAGGGTTGCTCTGCGCACAGTATGCAGAAGATGGTTGCATTGTAGGGGTTACACAAATATCCGTAGGCATTTGAAAATCGATCGAATGTGCCGAATTTCGGCATCCGAATTTGAAGAGAATGCCCAGAAATTCTAATTTAAACATTCAAATTGAATTTTGGGACTTTTCCTTTGGGTTATTGGAACATTCCTTTGTGTACGGGTTAGTACACGATGCACACTTAAAGATCCGCATCTGTATGCATTTGTACCAATCTGTACGGGACAAAAACGGGTTGCGTATGGGATAACTACGGGATGCGTACACACACATGTACGGATGCGTACGGATGCGTACGGATGTCGGAAATATGCCTACGGGCATCTACGCATCTTGTCGACATTCCTAAGTGTTAAATTCAAATTTAAGTAATCCAAAGTGAATTTTTGATTATTCAAATTGACTTGAATAGAAGGTCAAAAGAACATTCTTGCGTATCCCTATTCCACTGCAATGGGTCACGTTTCTCTTGGCTTTCCATGCAGAAAATCCTAGCTTTGAGGTCCATCACACTGGGTCTACGATGGACTGGATCTCCAATAAGATACCCAAGAGGGACGCCAGCAATCATCAAAGCTTGGATGCCGGATTATCCTTAGCATCTTGAGTGGAGGTGCGCACAAATGCAATTTCTGACATTCGATTTGAACCCAATATTTGAATGCCTGAATTTGTACGAAGAGAGAGAAAAAAATATATTAAAATTTGAACCAATTTGAATACATTTGTATCTCTTCATACAGATATTCGATATGAATTTGATGATACAAATGTTGACAACATCTGTACGTATCCGTACGTATCCTGTTTTCACCCCTTTATGAATAAGATGTGTACGGCTACGTATGTAATGGGTAGGTATCCGTACACATATGTATATCAAAATGATTTGAATGAATGATTCGAAATATTGGTATTTGTTTGAATATGAAGAAATGAATATTTGGACATTCGATTTGATCAAATAAGAAATATTTTGAATATTACTGCACATCCCTAATTTGAGGCTGAATGAATGAATGAATGAATGAATGAATGAATGAATGAATGAATTATATTTCTACCCCACCCTATACCCGAAGGTCTCAGGGCAGGTAACAACTTTTAAAATCTAGCATATCAAAAGCCTTATATTAAACAATAAAAGCGATCACAGCATTTAAAATCCAACACCTTAAAAAATAACACAATATCGGTTAAAACAGTAGTATTTGCAGTGGGGGGGAAACATAACCAACATTTAGCTGAAGGCCTGAGTGAAGAGCTGCATCTTCACCACCTTCCTGAACATGATCAGAGAAGGGTCCTGACACAGCTCAAAGGGGAGACTATTCCATAGCCTGGGGGCCATTACTGAGAAGACCCTCTCCCAGGTGCCCGCCTGCCTCACTGCTGAAGGTCGTGGAACAACCAGGAGGGCTTCTCTTCCAGATCTTAAGGCACGGGCAGGTCGATATGGGAGAAGGCGTTCCTTTAGATATTTGGGGCCCAAGTCCTGGAAGGAAGGAAGGAAGGAAGGAAGGAAGGAAGGAAGGAAGGAAGGAAGGAAGGAAGGAAGGAAGGAAGGAAGGAAGGAAGGAAGGAAGGAAGGAAGGAAGGAAGGAAGGAAGGAAGGAAGGAAGGAAGGAATAGAGAGTATTGTGTTCAGGTCTGGGCACACTAATTTAAAAAAGACATTGACAAAATAGAGCAAGTCCAAAGGAGGGCTACCAAAATGGTTAGAGGTCTGGAAAGGATGTCCTACGAGGAACGCTTGAAAGATCTAAGAATGTTTAGCCTGCAGAAGAGAAGACTGAGAGGAGACATGATCACGGTCTTCAAGTATCTGAAGGCCTGTCACAGGGCAGAGGGATTGTCCTTATTTTCATTTACACAAGATGGGAGGACTAGAAACAATGGGATGAAACTTCAAGGGAGTCAATGCAGATTAGATATTAGGAAAAACTTCCTGACAGTCAGGGGGATCAGTCAGTGGAATAGGTTGCCATGGGAGGCAGTGGGTTCTCCTTCACTGGAGGTCTTCAAGCAGAGGCTGGACCTACATCTGTCTGGGATGGTTTAGGAGATCCTGCATTGAGCAGGGGGTTCGACTGGATGACCCTCGAGGTCCCTTCCAACTCTACGATAACATGAATTGCAAAATTTTGGAACCTTTGCGGGAGAAAGAAATGATTCAGGAATACGTCTGAAGAAACCCTCCCGTTTGGAAGCGTATCGTGACTTACTCTGTTCCTGGGGTTGAAGGAAACACTTCTAGCCTTTCATCATGTTGTGACAGGTGATGCCAGAGAGCAGCTGCTGGCTGGTGACATCAACTAGCGTCCCACTGGGACAAAAGTTAGGTCCCGGCGTCCTAGAGAGTCATGCAGTTTGATCCACCTAAAGATAACACAGAATGACCACACTCTTTGGAACAGAGTCTGGGAAAGATTCTTTCTTTCTTTCTTAATGCACTGCAGGTCCCATGATCCATCGGAAGCTCTGGCAAAGAGTCACGGGAGCTGTAGTTCAGAGAAGGAAAATTGTCTATGCTCCGTATTGAATTCAGCAGCTATTTCCCCCTCCTGTCTCGTATGTACCCGCACACATCCTGTTTTCATCCCATGTGGATACGTACGGAGAGGCATGCAATGCGTACATATCCATACACATACGTATGTCTTTCAGTGAACAGGATCAGGCCTATTTCATCCTGGCCTATTTCAGCCAGGTGTGATCATAGCCTTGGTCTAGACAATTCTGGGGTGAAACCGGAGTTTGTCAAACGGTCAAACTGTCCAGAACCCTTTTACTGCAAACTTCTCCTCCTATGGAATTTTTCCCCCAGTTCTTTTTCTCTCTTATCTCCCCCTTCCATAGAAGGAAAGGACATTTTTAAAAAAGGGCGGCCAGATCTTAAGGAGTCATGGAAGATTCCACTCTGCGGGAAATTATTTGGAAAACTTGGTGCCAATTCTTAAAGGCTTCTGCAAAGCCTGCCTCACCCTTTAGCCTATTTATAGATCTGGAGCAGGGACACCTTGTTTTCTTTGGGATACAATCGAAGGCTTGGCTGGCCCTCCCTGTGACTTTCTTTCCTTATCAGATAGGGCAGGCCCGTGGGCAGAGAGGCAGGGCGATGGCACTCAGCGTTTCTGTTCCCAAAGGTAGGCGACAGCGGCTTTTATCGTGCAGGAAGTGGGAAGAACAGAGGAAAAGGACAGCAGTGAGAACATAAGAATCTAAGAGGACGACCACAACCCATCTGGTCCAGCATCCTGTCCCACACAGTGGCCCACCAACTGCCCATGGGCATCTCAAGCAGAGACAAGGGCAAACCTTCTTCTGCTCTCAGATCCCAGCAAATGACCTAAGAAGCATCCTGCTTGTCCCCCCAGTCTGAAAGATGTACTTGGGCATCCATTCTAGTAGCCATTGGTACATCTGTCTTCCATGAATTTGTCTAACCCTTCCTTGAAGCCATCTAGGCTGGTTGCGGTTACTACCCCTTGTAGCAGCAAACTCCATAGACCGATGACCTTCTGGGTGAAGAAATCCTTCCCCTTGCCTGATCCAACTCTCCTACCCGTCAGCTTCATAGAGAGGGCCTTCTCAGTGATGGCTCCCAGGCTATGGAATAGTCTCCCCTTTGTGGTGTGTCCGGCTCCCTTACTGTATATGTAAAGGAGGGTGGTGAAGACACACCTCTTTACTCTGGCCTTCAGTTAGATGGGGACACACACTCTCTTCCCACTGGCAGACACTGTTGTTTTAATATATGCTGTCATCTGTTTTAATATATTTGATTTTAAATGTTGTTACCCGGCCTGAGACCTTTGAGTATAGGGCAGGATAGAAAGATGGATGGATGGATGGATGGATGGATGGATGGATGGATGGATGGATGGATGGATGGACGGACGGACGGACGGACGGATGGATGGGCCCTGGTTCTAGGTTTGTGTGATAGAGAAAAGAAATGTTTTCTACCACCTTTTCTATACCATGCATAATTTTATATACTTCAATCAGGTTCCCTTTTAAACAATGTCTTTCCAGACTGAAGAGACCTAGACATTGCAGCCTGGTTTTGTAAGGGATTTTGTTCCAGCCCCTTAATAATTCTGCTTGCCCTTTCCTGCACCTTTTCCAGTTCCACAATATCCAGTTGACCAGAACTGTACACAGTATTCCAATATCTGGAATATCTGACTTCTGTTTCGCAAGATGCCTGACTCAGAGGAAACTCAGGAGAGATACATGAAGCTATACATAGTGTGTGAGAAGGAGAGCAAAAGAAGTTCCCCCTTTCTCAGAAATAATTCTGCAGGCTGGTTGTTGGGCACCACCAACATGGCCGACCTCTTCGCAGTTTTCTTGGCAGGAATGCAGAAGTGGTTTGCCTTTCCCTATTTCCAGGGAGAGGATGTGGATTGAAACCAGCAACCTTCAACCCTGTTTCTTCTTTCAGGTTTTTGTTTAGTTTTATTCAATGTCCGAGGAAATGGAATGAGAGATTCAGGCAGGTACCTCCAATGTGAAAATACAGATGCTCCACGTATCCCAGAATCCTCCTCTCTCTGCCTCCCACCAAATGTTAACGGGTACGGAGATCAGAAAGAGCGCTCTCCGGGTTTCCCTGGGTGGGGTTTCCTTGGCGTTTTCTGAATACTCCCTTTGATTTTGGTTCCCAGGCGGGCTGTAGCGATGCCTGCACGCTCTCTCCTTCCTATCAGCAGCCGGCGATTAAGCAGGCTTCCTGTTTGGGAAGAAGCATTCTTTATCATCTGTGAACGAGATCTGGAGCTGAACAACCTTTGCACAAAAGGCAGCCTCTGTGTGTCCATTCCCACATGATTCTCACTTGCCATTCATTTGGGTGCAATCATTAATAAGAAATCCCTCTCAGTGTACTTTGCTCTCTCTTCTTGTCTCACTGAAAATAAAAAACTCTGTCTGATCGCACCCAAAGACTGAGGGCTGTGGTCACACTTAAGGTTTAATCCAGCTTCAGTCCTGTTTCGGAGTGAGAGAATACATCAGCAAAGAGACAATCTGTTTTCTTTCAGTGTTAAATAACTCAGAAAATTCCCCTTTGCAATAGAAAAAGAGCTGGCTTTCCTACCTCACTTTTCCCACCCGTTTAAGGGGACTCAAAAGTGGCTGACAAACCTTCTGTTCTTCTCCCCACAACAGACACCCTGTGAGGACGGTTGGGCCGTAAGAGCTCAGAAAGAGAGCTGCGATCAGCCCAAGGTCACCCAGCTGACTTCATGGACTAGGAAGAAGAAGAATTGGTTTTTATACCCCACTTTTCTCATCCATTTAAGGGGACTCAAAGCTGCTGACAAATGTTCGGTTCTTCTCCCCACAAAAGAGGTAGGTGGGGATGTGAGAGCTCAGAAAGAGAGCTGTGACTAGCCCAAGGTCACCCAAATGGCTCTGTGGAAGATTGTGGAATCAAACCTGGTATTCCCAGATAAGAGTCCGGCTCCCTAACCACTAGACCAACTGGCTCACACAAGACCAAACTGGCAATGTGGAAAGAAAAGCACTAGCAACTCTTCTGATCTGTCCTCTTGCTCCAAAAGTGGCTTGAAGCTGGATGAAACCTGAGGTTTGACCACATCTGTTTTTAGTCTTCTAGGATTTTTGTTTGGTTTTCAGCTTGGGAAGATCGAATCCTCCTTTATCATGTCGTTTTGACTGAAGACTGTTGAAGGTATCTGAAAGATCCAGGCGGCCCAATTCTGCGTCCTCTTCTGAGTCCTCTCCAGCCCCCGTGCAGACTGACGCTCCACAAACGAGGCGGGATCTCTTGCTGGTGTCCTGACCTTGTGATGGTCTCCATAAAGTTTCAAGCAGCTGGTATAGAGAAACGGGGACGGCAGAAACGTCTGGCTGGGAAGTGTCAAAGATGGATGGAGAAAGCGCACCAAGCAAAGGGTTTTGCAGCTGGGCAACCGAAACCAAACAAATCCACAGGCTAGCTCATAATGATGCATCATTGGGTGGAGCAACATAGGGAGGCAGGAGAAAGAAAGAAAGAAAGAAAAGAAAGAGCGAAAGAAAGAGGTAGATGAGCACACCTTCCAAACTCGGGATGTGCATGAATATTCAAAAATTCAAAAATCCAATTCAGATCCTATGGATGTTGGCATTAGAATTCGAAACAGATTTAATAACATTTGAATTTAGACATTTGAACGGATTTCCAGATTTTCCAAAACGTTCGTTCGAATGATACACACGTATCTATACAAATATTATACGTATTTGCACTTATAATGCGGGATGAAAACGGAATGCATACGGAATGTGCACTTATACATCTAACAAATATGAATGTCGAAGGCATTCGGTATCTTGAAATACAAATCTGACATCCGAACAAACAGATCTGAACGTTATGGATTCGAACTGGATTTGCTTGACGTTCGGGTTTTAAACTTTTGAATGGAATCAAATCGATTTGACTCCAACTCGAATGCAAAACAGCAACAATATTTGTGGACACCCTTATTCCGAATGGAGATGGATAGGTACATTTACTTGCATTTCTTACCCCCACCCCTAAGAACGCACAAGAGCTGGCTTTGTATAGAAGTTCTGGCCGGTGAGGGAACAGTGTGTTCCTAGATGTTGGATGGGGAAGGAAAATGAATGCAGCAATGGAATCCCATTCATCTTGATGTACAAATGGCCACGGTCTTTCTCCTAACTGGGAATTTACGAAGGAAAAGAAAGGAAAATAGACTTCTCATGCAATGCAGAGTGAGACCCAAAAAGCACAACTGGAAGACTCTCTTCATCTATCTGTCTATCCACCTGCAGGTGAATGCAATTTGTGGGATTCAATTCAAATCGAATATCCGAAGACTCGAACCAATTCGAATTCAAATCGAGTACATTCGAATCTTTTCGTATGGAGTTTCAATTCGTATTTGAAGATACAAATGCCGACAACATTCAGATGTGTCCGTACGCATCCCGTTTTTATCTCCTATGCGTCCTGTTTTTGTCCCCTTTGTATCTGTACAAATTTGTACAGATACAAATAAGATGCACACAGATACGTATGTAATGCATACATTACAAATGTCTGAATAATTCATACGAATGATTTGAAAGAATCAAAAATTCGTTGGAATGTTAAATTCGAATGTATAGACATTCAATTTGACTTTGAATGTCTGAATTTGGTTGAATTTCAAATGTTTTGAATATTTGTGCACATCCCCATCCATCCATCCATCCATCCATCCATCCATCCATCCATCCATCCATCCATCCATCCATCCATCCATCCATCCATCCATCCATCCATCCATCCATCCATCCATCCATCCATCGAAAGTAGAGTAGAAAAGCCAACTGTTCTTCAGATCCATCCATCCATCCATCCATCCATCCATCCATCGAAAGTAGAGTAGAAAAGCCAACTGTTCTTCAGATCCATCCATCCATCCATCCATCCATCCATCCATCCATCCATCCATCCATCAAAAGTAGAGTAGAAAAGCCAACTGTTCTTCAGATCCATCCATCCATCCATCCATCCATCCATCCATCCATCCATCCATCCATCCATCCATCCATCCATCCATCCATCCATCCATCCATCCATCCATCCATCCATAGGAATTTCTGAACTATATATAAGCCTGTCGCTGGGCCATCCATCCATCCATCCATCCATCCATCCATCCATCCATCCATCCATCCATCCATCCATCCATCCATCCATCCATCCATCCATCCATCCATCCATCCCTGTCCGTCTGTCTGTCCGTCCGTCTGCCTGCAGCATTTGAACCCCACAATTGCTATTCCTTCCATCTTATTTATTTTCTTTCTCCTCTCCCCCTTTTCCCTTCACCAACCATCCTAGAGGGAAGTTAGGCTGGATGCCAACAGGTGGCCCAAGTGGTAGTTCCAGCAGCTCTGGATCCTGGTTCTTCTTCCTGAATAATTTCCCCCCTTCCTTCTCCATTTCATCTGTGCATTGATTGAACGTGAGAGGCTAGGTAGTGACTTCCTGAGCTCCATTTTTGTATTGAGGCTTGAAACCTTGCCCCCCCTGGGCTGCCGGGTTTCCTCTCCATTTCAGGATACCTGAAATTCCCTTTTTGGTGTATCCCTGTTAACGGGGCAGGAAAATAGCCTTGCCTTCCTTCCCTCCCCTCCAGATCTTGCTATCTTCCAATCCTATGATTCACTGCTTCCTTGCTGAAATATCTGCACCCCCGCGGGACATTGGGGGTGCGGTCTAACATTGGGTGGAGGTTGAGAAGAACCCCACAGGCCAGGCAGAGATGTCTAGTGGGGCAAATTTGCTCCAGACAGACGTTTTCCCTATCTTGCTGGAGATCAAAGGCAACTTTGCTGCCTTCAGCATGTAAGCCCAGTCTCTGCCTGGAATCGCCTCCGCTGATCCAGCGCCAAACTCTGATCAGGTAGTCCGAAAGCGGTTTGAGGCTTGGGTTGTGAGACATTCCTGGCAGCTATTTCCCTTCACTTTGTGCATGAGCCCTGCTGGATCAGGCCACAGGCCATCTAGTCCAGCCTCCTGTCTTACATGCTTCTGGGCATCTCAAGCAGAAGACGGAGGCAGAACCTTCACCTGATCTCCACTCCCTAGGAAAGGCCTTTAGTGGCACCCTGCCTGTCTCTCCTACGTGGATGCAGTAGCTTGGTATCCATTCTAGGAGCCATTGATATACCATGATCTTCAAGTATGCATCGTGTATGAACCCGTACACATACGAATGTCGGGAGAATTTGAACGAATAGATCCAAAGTTTGATTTAAATGTTTTCAAATTTCGGGACATTCTATTCAAGTTCGAAGGTCAAAATTTGGCACATTCGATTGGATTTTGAATCCCTACGAATATTCATGCACATCCCAGCATCACTGTAGGCTTTGCTCCTACTGCCCTTGCCTTCCTGCGATCCGGATCCGTGGTCTGGACTATTCTAGACCTTGGCATGCAACCGATCCTTCAGCCGACGGAAGAAAGCAAACCGGGCCAGAGTACCCCATGTTGTCTATGGGGGAATCGCTCTGCAGGAGGGGGGGGGGCGCTTGCTTTCCCCAGCAGAGTCAGAGGCCAGCTCCTCTCCTCCACCCTGAGTGGATCTGGGAAGGTGGGGGCGCCTGCCAGGGAGCAGAGGATGGGGGCACCACCGTGGGGACGGGGACAGGGACAAACCAGAGGGTGGGTGGGGGCGAACGGCAGACACGGCACCTGGAATAACAAGCTCTGGGCACAGGGCCTGACAGCAGGACGCGGGCCGAGCTGGAGTTACAGCTCCCGGGGGGAGCGCAGTGGCGACATGCCCGGGAAACACCTCCAAAAATCAGCTGCCCGCCCGCCCGCCCGGACCTCCTCCCTCCCCTCGCTGCCTCGGGAAGACAAACAGAGGTCACGCCAGCCCTGCGTGGCCCCCTCCCTGCGCAGTTCGACTTATGTAGGGCTCCCTAGTCCAGAAAAATAAAAAATAGAAGGCCGAAGTTCTGTCCGTACAGCTCGCGGGCACGCATTTGTCATCTGCCTGACCAGCCCGTCTGCGCTCACACGCGCCAGACATGATTGCTTCTTGCAGATATGTGGCAGCTGAGGAGGCGGCGGCGTGGCCGGTGGATGGGAAGGGCCGTGGCCCAGCAAGGGAGCATTGCTTTGCGCACACATAAGGCCCTTGGTCTGATCCCCGGTATCCCAATGAGAAAGACCCATTGCTGCCCGAAACCCATCGCTCTCCATGGTTGCTATCAGTGGGTCTGGCCTCCTGGGACGCCGCACTGATTCCAGCCACGGATGGGTGAGTACAGAGGAGGCCTTAGATCATGCTTTCCAACCTGGGAAGCAGCTGGCTGCGGAGATGCAAACCTGCTGTTTTCCCCTCTGCCTGGGGGAGAACTCCTGGGCCTGGGAAAGACGGAGATGGACCGGCTGATTTACACCTCCGCGCCTTTTCCTTTTGATCTCCGCGACTCTTCGGTCTCTTTGGGAGAACGCAGCCAGTCCGGCTGTGGTTTCAGGGCTCAGCGAGCTGCAGGCCCGCCGTGGGTGCCTCCAACGCCGCTTTTGAAGTTCTCCCTGACTTGAACCTGCTCTTCAAAGCGTCTCTGCTCTTTCTCAACATTCATGAGACTCATCTCGGGGCAGCCAGGGGACCCACCCACACCGGCCATCCGTTCCAGCGCTCCTTGAGCAGGCAGATTTTGCCGGCGCTTGCTCCTCCAGGCACATCTGCCTGCGTGCCTAGATAGAAAGATAAATTTGCCAATTTCACTGACCTGCTTTGGAGTCTACAGCCGGCTCGTCAGGTTTCATCTTCCCCTCCCTGCAGCCTGCTCAGAAGCAACCCAACAGAAACACCGGCACTTCCATAAACGACGAGGAATTGCAGAATTTCAGGCTGATTGCCAAACGAGAAGCCGCGAATCCCATTCATCTTGATGTACAAATGGCCGCAGTCTTCCTCCATGTCCACCATTCATGCAACAAACAATCCGAATCTGCAGTATTCGAACTCATTACTTGCCAAACAACAGATTATGAATGTGACTTCCCCACAGCTTGCTTTTCTGGGGATTTGGCAAACACTCACCAACAGGGTCCTGCGCAAATGCAATTTTTGGGATTCGATTCTAATCAAATACCAAAAATCCAATTCGATTCGGATCTTTAAAATTCGGATTTACCCACATTTGAATCTATTTGTTTGGGTTTTCAATTCGAATTTGCACTTACGAATGTTGACTACATTCATACGTGCCCCTACACATACTGTATGCATCCACATGTATCCATTCATGTCCATGGGCATCCTGTGGTTTCCCCGAATGCAACCCGTTTTTGTGCCATGTGGAGACGCAGAAATGCGGATGGGTGCGGGTATGTACGTACATGGATGTCCAAATAATTCGAATGAATAGATTCGAAATTCATTCAGATGTTTAAATGCGAATCTATGGACACACAATTTGAACTTAAATGAGAAAATTCGGACAAATTCGATCAAATTTTGAATTTCTTCAAATATTCGTGTACATCCAGACTCACCTGTTTGGTCTAGTGGTTAGGGAGCCGGCCTCTTATCTGGGATTACGGGGTGCGATTCCACCTTCCCCCATGAAACCAGCTGAGTGACTTTGGGCTAGTCACAGCTCTCTTCTGAGCTCTCACAGCCCCACCTACCTCACAGGGTGTCTGTTGCAGGGAGAAGAACAGAAGGTTTGTCAGCCGCTTTGAGTCCCCTTGAATGGGTGAGAAAAGCAGGGTAGAAAAGCCAGCTCTTCTTCTTCTTCTTAGGGATCTGGATTCTTATCTGGAAATGCCGGCTTCGATTCTGCCCTCCCCTATGAAGCCAACTGGGTGACCTTGGGCTAGTCACAGCTCTCTTCTAAGCTCTCACAGCCCCATCTACCTCACATGGTGTCTGTTGTGGGGAGAAGAACAGAAGGTTTGTCAGACGCTTTGAGTCCCCTTAAATGGCTGAGAAAGCAAGGTAGAAAAGCCAATTCTTCTTCTTCTTTACCAACAAGAGACAGCGGAGTAGTTTTACCCACTTCTGTTCTTCTGATGCTACCTATATATCCGTATGTGTCTTATTCGTAAACATACACGGATGTATAGATGCATACAGGATAAAACAGGAAACATATAGATACATATGAATGTTGTCAACATTCGTATCATCAAATACAAATTGAATATTCATAGGAATAGATGCAAATGTATTCAAACCGGTTTGAATTTTCATACATTTGCTTTTTCTCTATTTGTACAATTCGGATATTCAGATATTCAATTCTAATCAAATGTTAAAAATTGAATTCACACCTGCTCCAAAATTGTGGTGCGCACACGCACGCACGCACGCACACACACACACACACACACACACAGCAGAGCCAGGAAGGCCTGATGGGAGTTGTAGTTCCGGCAGCACATCTGGACAGCTGCCCGTCATTGCTTCTGCTGGAAGACATAGTGCGCGTAGGAGAAGGAATGGGGGAGAATGTAAGGGCAAATTAAATACCTCTTAAGCCCCTAGTTCATGTTTTTTAAATAAAGGGATTTTTCGGCAGCTGCCCTGGTTGTAAACCAGCCAAAAATAATCTGTGGCAGGAAAGTTTGAGCGTTTGTAAAAATAAAAGCCCCTCTTCTTCCCCTCGCTCCTCTGAAAGAAGAAAAACCCGCCCTGAAAGCACTTTGGAGCATCTTGACATGAACCTAAAAAGAGAATGGGAAGTAAAGGAACCATCCAGGGTCACCTATGGCGTTTCTAGGTAGCGCCTTTGTCCCAAAGGGAGCAGAACCGTTTCCTTCCCCTGGGACAGAGGGACTGATTCAGTTTGCCTCTTGGCATGCAATGGGCTAGTTGCTGAGAAGGGGGGGGGGGGACTTTGGCCAGGTCTGCGTGGAACGGAATCCCACTGGCCGTCAGAAGGGGCAGGGAAGAGCAGAGAAGTCCCCTTTGGCTTGTAGAGATGGGCACATTGCCAGCAGTGCCAAAAGGTCTTAGTGGGCACTTGAAGAGCACTGGCACCAACAAAAGATCCATCTGCCAGCTACAGAAAGCCTCTTTGCTGGGATCTGCTCGTATCATTCGCCGATACATCACTCAGTCCTAGGCGCTTGGGAAGGGCCCGACTTGTTTGCTGTGTGTTACTGCTGTGTTACATCAATAATAATAATAGCAATAACGATGATGATGAAATAGAGTTGGTGGCAAATTCATTGCAGGCTTTGGGCACTGCCCACCAATTCCAGCAAAGCTCTAGGTAGTTATTATGATGTTAGAAAAGGCATTACAAGGGTATAGACTCTAGCCTTACTGGAAGTATTTTGGAGATCAGATTGAAGGAGGAAGACAGACAGACAGACAGACAGACAGACAGACAGACAGACAGACAGACAGACAGACAGAGGTGATCTCTTCAGGCAGGTCCACGGATCTGTCACAAAGGATTTAGTGCCACCTAGCCCTGGAAGGCAGAACTGTGCAAAATCCTTGCAACTGCATGAGGTCTCAAGCCTCACCAGTCAGTAGTCAGGAGACAAGTTGGTGAGGGAATCCACCCACAAATGCAAAATAAATAAATAAATAAGAACTCTTTGAAAAGGTATCATAGGGACCGATGAGAATGCCAGGCTACATTCAGCATTCAGCATATTCGATCTGGATTTGGAAATTCGGATCTTTGAAAATCCGGTTCACATTCGAATGTCAATATTTGTCGAATTCGAATCGGATTTTTGAATTTTCAAATATCCCTGCAAATCCCTAATCTCGGAGTTTCCTTCCAAACTAAGGAAGCCTTAGAGGTGGTGCCCGCTTCCTTAGCGAATATCCCCTGTGCTTTGTGAAAGTTGCCAGATAAGTCAAATCCTTTTAAGGATCTGCACAAATATTCATAGGCATTCAAACTCAAATGACCCAAAATTCAAATGTAAACATTCTAATCAAATTTTGAATTTCGGATCTATTTATTTGAATTATCCGGGCATTCATATGTGTACGGGTTTGTACATGGTGCGTACTTGGAAGATCCACACCTTTCCCACATCTGTACGCATTTGTACGGATCCATACAGGATGGAAACAGGTTACATACGGGATAACTACAGGATGCATACGGACATGTACAGATGTGTACAGATGTGGGGAAGATGCGAGCGTGCACATAAATGAATGCTGTTGACGTTTGTACGTGTAGATTCGAATCAAAAATTCAAACAAATAGATTCGAATTTGGTAAATACGAATCGAACCATGTTAAATTCGAATTTAAAAGATTTGAATCGAAACGGATTTTCGGGTATTTGATTCAATTTGAATAGAATGTCTAAGAAACATTCTAGCTTTGTCAAAGTTGCCAGATAAGTCAATTTTCTTTAGCTGGATTAATCCCTTTCCCCACAGACTGTCCAGCAGCACTGGGTGAAAAACGTCCATCACCTTCGCAATTTGAACGAATTGCGAAGATTCGGAACTTTGCATTTGGACTCTGGAACCTCAAAGACTGGCTATATCTGAAGACTGAGCTTTGCATGGGAAGAAGAAGCTTTTGTGCCTTCATTCAAAGTGGATCCAGAGTGGATCTGGAGCAGATTCAGAGTGAATCCAAAGTGAATTCTATTTTTATTTTTTTTTGCATTCAAATTTGAGTCAAATTGAATGTCAAAGCATTTGATTCAATTTGAGTGCCTAAAATCCAAATCATTACATTCGAATCTATTCCTTTGAATGTTAGATTTGTATTTAAAGATACGAATGTCGACAACATTCATATGTGTTACACGCATCTGTCCGCATCCCGTTTTCACCCTGTATTATAAGCACAAATGCGCACAGATAATATTTGTACAGACACGTATGTAATACATACATATGTGCACATTGGAATGATTCGAAACATTTGAATGAATGGGTCTGAAATCCATTCAAATGTCTAAATTCGAATGTGAACACATTCGACCCGAGTTCGAATGTCCACATTTGTCCGATTTGCATTGGATTTTTGAATATTTGTGCACATTCAAAGTGGCTCCATTCACACAAATGGAGGGGGAATCAGTGCCTATCCCTACTGTCCAGCCATTGCCATCTCCAGCATGCGTGTTCCTCTTAACTCTTCCCTCCCGCGTCCTTCCTGCTCGTCTCCGGCGTAGCCGCCCTGCACGGGGATGCAACGTGGTTCTTCGCAGCCTTTTCACACCCTCTGGGTCTCTCTGCCGGCCGCTGAGCCAGCCAGGCTCACATTACTTGCCTCTAAAAACCAGCAGCCTCTTGGGTGCCGTTGTGCGCAGCACGCTTCGGCCTGAGCCGACGGGCTCCTTTCCTGGACGCACAAACCTGACACCCTGCGTCACCGCATCCGTGTGGAGTTGGTTTGGGGGGCGGGTGGGCGGGCGAGCGACGGGGCTTGTTCAGCTGCGGCTGGAAGAGTGTGGCATGGTCCGTCGATCACCTTCTACATTTCGAGGGAGGCGACATTTGCTGAAAAGTTCACCGGCCCCAGTCCCCCTGTGGGGGCCAATAAATCTGGCAGTGCAAAAGCTGCTGCCTGCTTTGTTTCCTCATCAAGTGGAGCTGCTGTTTTTCTTGGAGGCCGGCTTGGTGTGACCTTCTCCGGGCACCTGCCGCTCCTCCGTAGTGAGATGCATTCCTCAGTGGCAGTGGGGGAGGCAGCTCCGTCATCTGCTGCCCGCTGCTTGCCGCCTAGATGGCAAGCGATTTTATTTTTTTTAAGTGTGCTGCTACTAGGGATGGGAAGGAAAATGTAAACATTCGAATGAATTTTCAGCATTTTGAATCGTTTGTGCAAATTATTTGGACATTCATATGTGTATGGATACATACGCATTATATACATATACGTACAGATACGTTCATGATGAAATCAGGTGCATACGGACACATACGAATGTTGTCGACATTCGTATCTTCAAATATGAATTGAATATTCATAGGAATAGATACGAATCTATTCAAATCGGATTCGAATTTGAATATGTTCATTTTTTCTCTATTCATTTGAATTTGGACATTCAGATTAGGATAGAATATCTATACATTCATTTAACATTCTAATGAATTTTGAGTGTTTTGAATCATTTGTAGAAATTATGTGGACATTCATATGTGTACAGATATGTATGCATTACATACGTGTCATTATGCATCTCGTTTGTATCCGTACCCATTTGTATGGATACAATTGGGAAAAAAACAGGATGCATACAGGATAAAAACAGGGCTCCCCTTAGGCTCTTATGGACTAGGTGGGCTGTGGCCTGATCCAGCAGGGCTCCTCTTAGGTTCTTATGGACTAGATGGGCTGTGGCCTGATCCAGCAGGGCTCCTCTTAGGTTCCTATGGACTAGATGGGCTGTGGCCTGATCCAGCAGGGCTCCTCTCAGGTTCTTATGGACTAGATGGGCTGTGGGCTGATCCAGCAGGGCTCCTCTGAGGTTCTTATGGACTAGGTGGGATGTGGCCTGATCCAGCAGGGCTCCTCTTAGGTTCTTATGGACTAGATGGGCTGTGGCCTGATCCAGCAGGGCTCCTCTTAGGTTCTTATGGACTAGATGGGCTGTGGCCTGATCTAGCAGGGCTCTCTTAGGTCCTTGAAAAGCACCTTTGTTAACTCTTTGCGGTTGATCTTCACAAACCCTAGGCCTTTTCGCACAGGCCTTTTCCGAACGCGTGGAAGACAGCTTCGGACGAGTGCTCTGCATCCGTTCCGACGCAGACGAGCCGCCCCGGCGCACGCTTCTCTCCCTGACAGCCGTCGGCACGCCCCCAGGGCCCAACGTGAACTGCTTGTCCAATAGGGGGCTTAGGTGGGCTACGTGCTGCGCGCTCCCAGCATGCCCCCCCTCATTCTGAGACTGCACAGCGACGAGGTAAGTCCTCCGTCGCGCACGCGTCCTCCCGGGGCCTTGTGGGGGAATCATCTTCGCGGTGTGGGTGCCTCGCTGTAGGCACCCACACAGCGAAGATGGGCCCGATCCGGCTCAGAGGGTGGTTGCGGGTGGGGGTTTGGGGGACTGGGGTTTTAATCTGTGGAGTGCCCAAGCCTAGATCCAGGCGCTCGCGCCCCACAGATGAACGAGATCGGGGCGAGGGGCGAAGCCTTTGCAGATCAGAGCCAGGGGCTCTGATCTCCAAAGGCATCCTGCCCCATAGGGGCCTTGCCCCGGGCCCTCCGATGGGCACCCGGGTGCCCGGGCATGTTCGGGCCAGCTCCACAGGGCCCGATCCGGCCCTGTAGAGCTGGCACGAAGCGCGGCGACTGGCTTGACAGCGCTGCCCGCCCCTTGGGTGCTCTCACCCAATGGGCGGCAGCGCTGCTGGCCGAATCCCCGCCCCTGGCCGGCCTTTGCTGGCCAAGACAGTTCCGGGCGCTTTTAGGATTCGCACACAGGCGCGCCGGAACGCGTTTACACGCGTTCCGGCGCTCCTGTGTGTGAATGGTGAAAGCGCCCGGAACTGTCTTAAGCTGCCCGCCTGCACGCGTTCCAAACGGAACGCGTTGCAGTGCGAAAATCCCTCCTATTTTGACCAAAACCAGGGTTTGTAAAGATCAGAGACAATGGTCCAGCCTGATTTTCTTACCCATTGCTGTTATCATTAGCGGGAAGAAGGGACCACAGTTATTTCATGCATTTCCTGTGAGGTGATTATCAGCACCAACCGGCCCTCTGCAACTCTTAAAGTTGCAGGGTTTTTATCCCTGCTCAAGCTGGCCTGGTGGGATGGAGGCCTTCCAGTGTGAAGTGGCTGACGAGTCATTCAAGGACAACACGGCTGTCGTCCTGCTCGTCTCCCTCTCTCACCCTGGGCCTTCTTCGTTGGCTCTGCAAATAATCCAAGTATTGAAAACAGGAGACGAAATGGATAGGTAAAGCCCCAAAGGATTTTGCTGCTTTAGCTTCTGAGAATCTGGAATTATCTTTGGAGAAAATGGCAGACTCTTACAGAGGGAAGATCTTGGGTTGGGCAGGGCAGCACAGTGGAGCAAGGCCAGCAAAAAATGCCTCTTTTAGCTCTTAATCCCAATGTATTAGCCTGTCTTGGGAGCATCAGATCTTTTGTACTGGTATCCAGCCCGCCCAGGATCCTGGGACTGTAACCCACCCTAGCTGTGTGGTGGATTATCTGGGTTTTCTCCAGGTTGGATCTTTTACCTGGAGGAGCTATTATGACATGTTCCAGGTTTCTTCCTCTGGGAAGCTAAGCTTCCTTGCGTAGCCAAAGACCTGTGTCTTTACTGCTCTCCTGAACATGTGAGGTGAAGGTGCCTGGCACATGCAACAGGCCGAGACTATTCTTTAATCTGAGGGCCACTGTTGAGAAGGCCCTGTCCTACATCTCCCATCCCTTTTGCTACTGAGAGGGGTGGTTCCAGACTCTATATTGAACTGAGACTACAGTTCCTGGAATGAATGAATGAATGAATGAATGAATGAATGAATGAATGAATGAATGAATGAATGGCCAACAGGATCATCTCTCCCAAAGCCATTACCAGTGTGGAGATCTTCAGTGCAGCACCTCTAGGGTAGGGAAAGGAATGACTTTTGTGCTGCTACTAAGCATCCACCCACCCATCCATCCATCCAGGGTAATGAATGTGTCCAAAGGGATATGACCAGAAGCAGAATAAACCACCTGTTGTCCCTTTCCAAGTTGATGGCCCTGTGAAGTTGCTCATAGCTCAACAAATCAGGGAGACTAGATCTTGTTGGTTGGGGGGGGCAGTGGGAGCACTCATTTCCACCATAGCTCCCAAGCCAGTTTGGTCTTGTGCTCAGAGTGCTGGACTATTCTCTAGAGGCTTTCTGGTCTGATTCCACACTCCTCCACAAGACCAGCTGGGTGAGCTTGGGCTAGTCACAGCTCCATTTCGGAGCTCTCTCACAGCCCCACCTACTTCACAGGGTGTCTGTTGTGGGGAGAAGAACAGAAGGTCTGTCAGCAGCTTTGAGTCCCCTTAAAGGGTGAGAAAAGCGAGGTCTAAAAGCCAAATCCTCCTCCTCTTCTTCTAGCCCAACTTAGGCTCAAGTTCTCCTCCACTGTCTGCCCCCTTCTTTCTTTCTCAGCCCCCCCCTATTTTTTTTCTCAGTCCGTCATGTGCTGGTGAAAGCTCTTGCAGCCTGGGCAAAGTTCACCCCTTGCCTCGCCTTCTGCTTGTGTGAGCTTTATTGTATGCTTGTTGAGGTGTGAATGAAGTAATGGACCTTCTCTGCCACGGCATCCATCTCCAGCTGACAGGGTCCCCCATATACATTGTGTTGCTCTGTATAAACCCTGTCACTTGGCCACCTCCTTGGGGAACCTGTAAGCTGGCTTTCTCAGGCATATCAGCAGCCCTCATCTGCGGCTCATAAATCACAGCTGCTGTTGTGGAGAGCCCAGAGAGGAGAGAACGGGTCTGACATGCAGCGGGAGCCCTCAGGAGTTGCATCTACCCTGGGGCCGTGCCAGAATAGGAGACCAAAGATGGCACTAGAGTCTAGAGCAGGTGAAGGTTTTGCCTCCACCTTCAACGGGAGATGCCCAGAAGCAACTAGTGGACCTCTGGATGAGATGGGAAGCTGGACTGGATGGGCTGTGGCCTGATCCAGCAGGGCTCCTCTTAGGTTCTCATAGACTAGATGGGCTGTGGCCTGATCCAGCTGGGCTCCTCTTAGGTTCTCATGGACTGGATGGGCTGTGGCCTGATCCAGCAGGGCTCCTCTTAGGTTCTTATGGACTGGATGGGCTGTGGCCTGATCCGACACAGCTCCTCTTAGGTTCTTATGAACTACATGGGCTGTGGCCTGATCCACCAGGGCTCCTCTTAGGTTCTTATGGACTGGATGGGCTGTGGCCTGATCCAGCTGGGCTCCTCTTAGGTTCTCATGGACTGGATGGGCTGTGGCCTGATCCCACATGGCTCCTCTTAGGTTCTTATGAACTAGATGGGCTGTGGCCTGATCTAGCAGGGCTCCTCTTAGGTCCTTATGGACTAGATGGGCTGTGGTCTGATCCAGCAGGGCTCCTCTTAGGTTCTTATGGACTAGATGGCCTGTGGCCTGACCCAGCAGGGCTCCTCTTAGGTTCTTATGGACTGGATGGGCTGTGGCCTGATCCAGCAAGGCTCCTCTTAGGTTCTTATGGACTAGATGGGCTGTGGCCTGATCCAGCAGGGCTCCTCTTAGGTTCTTATGGACTAGATGGGCTGTGGCCTGATCCAGCAGGGCTCCTCTTAATTCATGAAGCACAGGAGTATCAGTGGCTACTAGAATGGATGCCTAGATACTTCAGGCTGCAGAAATAGGTGAGATGCTTCTGAAGGCCATTTGCAGGGGGTGGAGAGTAGGTGAAGGCATTGGCCCAGAAGCCATTGGTGGGCCACCATGTGAGAAATGATGCTGGAGCTGATGTGGTGGCTATCCTGGAAAAGCCACCATAAGAACATAAGAGGACCACAGGCAGAAGACATCTGAAATGGAGGTAAGCAGGACTTGCGTCTTCTGAATCTACACTTGGAGCCCAAATTTTAACCATGTCCAAGCCATTTCCAAAGTGAGATTAAGAAGGAGAAGAAGAAGAAGAAGAGTTGGCTTTTCTACCCTGCTTTTCTCACTCATTTAAGGGCACTCAAAGCGGCTGACAAACCTTCTGTTCTTCTCCCCACAACAGACACACTGTGAGGTAGGTGGAGCTGTGGGAGCTTAGAAGAGAGCTGTGACTAGCCCAAGGTCACCCAGCTGGCTTCATGGGGGAGGGCAGAATCAAACCCGGTATTCCCATATAAGAGTTCGTCTCCCTAACCACTAGATCAAACACCTCAATGTGGCAAGCCATTTTCCTTCTGCATTATGTAACTCATAAACACTACCCTTTTAAAACGTACAGATTTCTGACTTAATAATAATGATAAATAAAATACTGCTCGTATCATTTGCCGATACATCACTCAGTCCTAGAAGCTTGGGAAGGGCCCGACTTCTGATAACAATGACCAGAAGTAGCATAAATATCTTGTTTGCTGTGGGTTACTGTTGTTTTATGTCCATAATAATGATAACAATAATGATACTGGGAAGTGCCCGACTAGTGATATAATATGAAATCCAGCACAGTGATCTTGTTTGCTGTGTGTAACTGCTGTTTTTACAACAATAATGACAATAATAATATAGGCCAATAGGTCTCCTGAACATGTTTAAACTGGCACAATAGCTGATAATATCCAGGACTATTTGGAGACAAACAACATCTTGCCAATGGAGCAAAAAAAGGAAACAAACTCAAAAGCAGAGGCACAAAATATCAGCTTCTGATTGACCAACTGGTTCTGGAGAACTGTAAATATGGAAGAACAAACCTATATATGGCTTGGATTGATTATAAGAAAGCATTTGACTCAATATGGTAAATTTGAATCAAATCTGGTTAAATTCAAATTTGATTTGGGGGTATTTGTGAACATCTCTACCCCCAAAACCCCAAGACCCATTTCCAAGCCCACCAGCTTGGACCCTTTGGACTTCAGCCAGCTCCAGGTCTCTGGTGAGCCCAACCTTCACGTCAACCCTCCGCCTCCCCCCTGAAACAGGACCGCGGCATTAGGTAGTGCTTTGCTTCATCTTAGGAAGGCCATTCAGTTTGCTGGGGGAGAGCCAGACCGAGATTGTGGTGAGGATGAGGGAAAGTCCTGCTTTTTCTCCCAGATATGACACAACGGGACACGTTAATCATGATGGATTTACACAGCAAATCCCACTTACAAGGCCTACTCAGTGCGTGGCATTTGGCCTTCCTTGGGACTCTCCCTCTGGGCTGAGATAGAGTGAAGGGAGTTTAAGAGCTGGGTCTAGGAGGAGTTGTGATCCTGAGTGAGAAAAGCTTTGCTTTGAGTTTACTGGGGAATTGTGGTCGGACTTCATGGATGGAAGGGGCCACTTGTGTCATAAGAACTTAGGAGGAGCCCTGCTGGATCAGGCCACAGCCCACCAAGTCCATAAGAACCTAAGAGGAGCCCTGCTGGATCAGGCCACAGCCCATCTAGTCCATAAGAACCTAAGAGGAGCCCTGCTGGATCAGGCCACAGCCCATCTAGTGCATAAGGACCTAAGAGGAGCCCTGCTGGATCAGGCCACAGCCCATCTAGTCCATAAGAGCCTAAGAGGAGCCCTGCTGGATCAGGCCACAGCCCATCTAGTCCATAAGGACCTAAGAGGAGCCTTGCTGGATCAGGCCACAGCCCATCTAGTCCATAAGAGCCTAAGAGGAGCCCTACTGGATCAGGCCATAGCCCTTCTAGTCCATAAGAACCTAAGAGGAGCCCTGCTGGATCAAGCCACAGCCTATCTAGTCCATAAGAACCTAAGAGGAGCCCTGCTGGATCAGGCCACAGCCCATCTAGTCCAGAAGAACCTAAGAGGAGCCCTGCTAGATCAGGCCACAGCCCATCTTGTCCATAAGGACCTAAGAGGAGCCCTGCTGGATCAAGCCACAGCCCATCTTGTCCATAAGGACCTAAGAGGAGCCCTGCTGGATCAAGCCACAGCCTATCTAGTCCATAAGAACCTAAGAGGAGCCCTGCTGGATCAAGCCACAGCCTATCTAGTCCATAAGAACCTAAGAGGAGCCCTGCTAGATCAGGCCACAGCCCATCTTGTCCATAAGGACCTAAGAGGAGCCCTGCTAGATCAGGCCACAGCCCATCTTGTCCATAAGGACCTAAGAGGAGCCCTGCTGGATCAAGCCACAGCCTATCTAGTCCATAAGAACCTAAGAGGAGCCCTGCTGGATCAGGCCACAACCCATCTAGTCCAGAAGAACCTAAGAGGAGCCCTGCTAGATCAGGCCACAGCCCATCTTGTCCATAAGGACCTAAGAGGAGCCCTGCTAGATCAGGCCACAGCCCATCTTGTCCATAAGGACCTAAGAGGAGCCCTGCTGGATCAAGCCACAGCCTATCTAGTCCATAAGAACCTAAGAGGAGCCCTGCTGGATCAAGCCACAGCCTATCTAGTCCATAAGAACCTAAGAGGAGCCCTGCTGGATCAGGCCACAGCCTATCTAATCCAGCATCCCGTCCCACCCAGCGTCCCACTAATTGCTTCTGGGCATCCCAAGCAGAAGATGAAGCTCTCACTTATCTGCATATTTTTCCATTTTTATTTTATATACTGCCTTTCCAAAAAAACAAAATTTCGCCCAAGGCGGTTTACGACAAACAGAAAAAAATAAAAAGAATTCAACAAATCAATACAAAAAGTAAAAAAAAAAACCCATCAATCTCAATAAATAATCATTGTATCAAAGAATACAACAATTCAATACAACAAATAAGAAACCAATCTCCGTAAATAAGAGATCAAAAAACATATCATAAACAAGGTCCTCCCTCCGCTCTCCCCTCTCTAGCCCCCAGGAGGAAGGCATAGCCTGGTTGGATGGAAAGATGGATTAAGCGTTGGGAGTGAGAGTCTCCTACCCCTTTTTTAATCTCTCCCAAGGAAGTGTAGCACAGCTGGAGCTAGTGGAGGGCAGGAGAAGGCTGAGTTGGGATTGAGCATCCCTGGTTGCTGTCGCCACCTCTTCTGGCAGTAAATTCCATAGACCGATGACCCTCTGGGTAAAGAAATCCTTCCCCTTGTCTGATCCGATTCTCCTGCCCATCAGCTTCATAGATGCTCCTTGGTTCTGTAGTGGTACAGTGGGGACACTATGTTTCTCTATCCACCTTTTCCACACCTTAGAAGTTGGACCCTTCAGCTCTGCTGTATATAGGCACTGAAGTCCTGGTGGATCTTTGGAATCTCTGGGGCGTGATGTATATGGCACAATGAATTAAAAGCCCTGCTGGGCCTCTGGAAGCCATAGGTGGGCATCTTTCAATTTCCCTGCACCTACTTTGAATGCCAACGGCAGCAGATTGCTACAAGTCTCCAAAACCCTCCTCTCTGTTTAAAAGAAGAAGAAGGCGGAAAAATACTGCCTTTAACAGCACATTCTTGGATCCCCAGTGAAAAAGTCAACAGTTTTGATCTAAAAATAACAGAGAGATTTTCCCCGCTGAGATGAAATTCTGGCGGTGCGGACGGCCAAATAACATTCTCTGGAAGAAACAAGTGGGCAAATGACCAGCCATTCGGGCTACCAAGATGGATTTGTTCACATACATGGCCCAGGTAGGGATGTATATGAATATTCATGAATATTCAAAACATTCAAAATTCGATCGAATTTGGTTGAATCTGAACATTCAAATCCGAGTCAAATGTCTATAAATTTGAATTTAAGCATTCGAATGAATTTTGAATTTTTGAAACATTCGTATGAATTATTTGGATATTCTTATTTGTATCTTTCCCGCATTTATATGCATTTGTACGGATCTGTACGGAAGGAAAACGGGTTGCATATGGGATAAGTACAGGATGCATACGAAGGTGTACAGATGTGTATGGGCACATAGGAATTTTGTTGACGTTCGTATGCGCAAATATGGGTCAAAAATGTATTTGAATCTAATTGAATGTGAATACGTTCAAATTTTAATTGATTTGAATTTTTGGATATTAGATTTGAATCGAATTCCGAAAACTGCATTTGTACATAGGCCCAGGTTTGCGAAGGCAATCATTGAAGGGACTGAGATAACCCCCTTGTGGAATCACACTGCAACGCCTGCAAATGCCTACAGATACATACGACAAATGCAAAATGTTGTCAACATTCGTATCTTCAGATTCAAATGTATTTGATTTGGATTGGATTTCGTTGCATTCAGATTCTAAACATTCTATTCAAATGAAATGCAAATGCGCAAAACACATTAGTGCACTTCCTTAGCTGTGCATGGGCCTGCCTGCCTTTCATCCCCGTGGCTCAAGACATTCCCATAGGTCGCCGGAGCTGCCACATCTGTCATTTACTGCTGCTACTGCTGTGCATGGCATCTATGAACAGCCTGGCTCGCTTCTGTCTCAGCGCAGAGCGCCACGCTCCAGAGGGCTGACCTCAGAGCAACATAACCTTGTTCCTATTTCCTGCAGCCAGAGACCTTGGCTTGGCTGGCGTGGGGAGGTGACAGTCCCTCCCTAGAGCCCGAGACCCTCTCTCTTTACATGGCAAGGATCCTAAAGACCTGTCAGCTGCCATATCTGTATGCAGCACTGATTTATTGCTCTGGGGTAAATCCAGCACTTGGAAGCAATGGCGATTTCTTGCTTTTTAGCCCAGCTGACAGCCAAGGTTATCATAACAGTTATAAATCCCCCCCCCCCGAATCATGAATGGGAAATCTCATTGGGTGCGTCTTCATGGCATAGTTATCTCGAATTCAAAACGTTTTGAGTTTGCGCAGTTCAGACGGCACTTCGGATTAACACGGTATTTCCGTGTTAAAGGACGTTATCCCGATTAGAAATAAATCCTGATCTCAACAGGTCTCACTCCAGATCGTGCGTCGATACGTGTTTCCTTTTTAACTGTGTGGACAGTATCGTTCTGGGATGAGATTCAGTGTTAAGGCTGTCCCGCCCCCCCAATCGCACTGTAACCAATGGCTGAACGTATTAGAAGCACGTCATGTTTAGGGTTTCCTTCATTGAAAAAATCCACCCTCAAACACCCACTATAAACCTCCAGTCCTTAAAGCTGAAACACTGTATCAATCTAAGCACTTCACACCTTAAAAACAATGTTGCAATTTTGCGCAATTTCAGACCTTTGAAGGTTCGGAACAGTCGCTTTCAGCCCCCTTAAGGGTGAGAAGGCTTGTCAGCCACTTAGTCCCTTGAAGGGTGAAAACAGAATGTCAACCGCTTTGAGCCCCCTCTAGGCTACTTTGCCTCTGCCTGTGGTCACACCTAAGGTTTAATCCAGTTTCAGTTCACTTTCAGAGTGAGAGAATACACCAGCAAACTGACAAGCTGGTTTTCTTTCAGGGTTAATAACTCAGAAAATCCACCTTTAGACTAGATAATGTGGAAAGAAAACTACTGGTCACTTTGCTGATGTGTTCTCTCACTCTGAAGGTGGAGTGAAGCTAAATTAAACCTTAGGTGTGACCACAAGCCAAGGTTTTAATCCAGCTTCGGTCCCTGTGAGGTGGGGGGGCGGAGTTCCCTCCCGGCCACGGGGGGAAGAGCAAGCGAGGAGCCCCCTTCGCCCTCTTGTCCACCCCTTGGCTCTCCTCCTCTGCGGGGCAAAGTGGCGGCAAAGCGGGGGAAAAGCGGCGGTGGAGCCCCAGGGAGAAGCCGCTAGCGCCGCAGCGCCGCAGCGCCTGGATGGATGGATGGATGGATGGATGGATGGATGGATGGATGGATGGATGGATGGATGGATGGATGCTGCTGCTGCTGCTGCTGCTGCTGCTGCTGCTGGGAAGGGGGAGGGTGGATTGGGCAGGGAATTCCCGGCGGAGCATGACGCAAAGAGAAGGGAGGGTGGGATCCTGGCAGGGAAAACCAATCACAGGAGAGAGTGTGGGCAATGGGCAGGAGGACAATGCTGCCATGTGGACTCCGAGTATTGATCCCGCGTTAAGGCTGCCATCGGAACCGGATCAACTTGCAAGTCGTCTGGACAGCTTTGTTCCGTTTCTTTTATTTCGAATTCTTTAAACTGAAATAACACATGCCATGAAGACGCGCCCATTGTTTCTCCTAGTTCCTTCCATTTGTGGACCAAGAGACCTGGTGGCACGGCTGCTTCAACATGTGAGCCAGTTTGGTCTAGTGGTTAGGGAGCCGGACTCTTATCTGGGAACACTGGGTTTGATTCCACCCTCCCCCATGAAGCCAGCTGGGTGACCTTGGGCTGGTCACGGCTCTCTTCTGCGCTCTCACAGCCCCACCTACCTCACAGGGTGTCTGGTGTGGGGAGAAGAAGAGAAGGTTTGTCAGCCACTTTGAGCCCCCTTAAATGGGTGAGAGAAGCAGGGAAGAAAAGCCAATTCTTCTTCTTCTGCTTAGGGAGCTGGATTCTTATCTGGAAATGCCGGCTTCGATTCCACCCTCCCACATGAAGCCAGCTGGGTGACCTTAGGCTGGTCGTGGCTCTCTTCTGCGCTCTCACAGCCCCACCTACCTCACAGGGTGTCTGGTGTGGGGAGAAGAAGAGAAGGTTTGTCAGCCACTTTGAGCCCCCTTAAATGGGTGAGAGATACAGGGAAGAAAAGCCAACTCTTCTTCGGGAGCCAGATTCTTATCTGGGAATACCAGGTTCGATTCCACCCTCCTCCATGAAGCTAGCTGGGTGACCTTGGGCTAGTCACAGCTCTCTTCTGAGCTCTCACATATTTATTATTATTATTATTATTATTATTATTATTATTATTATTATTATTATTATTATTATTATTATTATTATTATTATTATTATTATTATTATTATTATTATTATTATTATTATTATTATTATTATTATTATGTAAAACAACAGTTACACACAGCAAACGAGATGACTATGCTGGATTTCGTATTATATCACTAGTCAGGCACATCCCAAGCACCTAGGACTGCGTGATGTATCGGCGAATTATGCGAGCAGAGCCCAGTAAAGTGGCTTTTTGTAGCTGGCAGTTGGACATTATTATTATTATTATTATTATTATTATTATTATTATTATTATTATTATTATTATTAGTAGTAGTAGTAGTAGTAGTAGTAGTAGTAGTAGTAGTATTAGTATTAGTATTAGTATTAGTATTAGTATTAGTATTAGTATTAGTATTAGTATTAGTAGTATTATTATTATTATTATTATTATTATTATTATTAGTAGTAGTAGTAGTAGTAGTAGCAGCAGCAGCACTAGCACTAGCACTAGCACTAGCACTACTAGTACTACTAGTACTAGTATTCCTGGCATCATTTTGCCACCCACAAATTGGGTGTAGTTTCTGTCTCCGTCAGCAGGACGAACCTTTGAGCCTTTGTGTTGGCCCTCTGACCATTAGCATCTCTCTGGTCGCCAGGAAGTCCTTTCTCTCCCGTTGGGGTGGCGGTGTTCTTTGACTCCCTAGCCTCCACCTATTAGCAGGATGCTGTTTATATATATATATTGCACACACTTCTTTTTTCTCCTCCGCTACACCCCTCTCTATAATTGCACATTCAGCTCCCTGGCCGTTCAGAAGAGGTCTTCGGAAGGCCCTGATTACTGGCTCTCCTGCCAAGTCAGCTCTGGCACCGGCCAGCCGGTCGCAGCAACCCCACCGCCCTGATGAAAAGCTGCAATTCAACGGCTGAAGACCGGAGTACCTGACACCTCTGGCTGCACAAAGCAGGCTTTCTCCTTCCCAAAAGCTTTGGGAAAAGCAGCAGGCAAGGAGAGAAATCACAAAGCGACATCGTGTTTCTTGGGGGGGGGGGATAGGGGCCACGGAATTAAAAGCGGATGAGGCGGGGGCAGGGAGAGAGATCTCGGCAACAATACGTGGTTTGTCTGCCGAGTCTGTGCTGAGCCCATGCGCCATGCTCGCATGCAGAGCATGGATGCTCAGCAAAACATCTGAAAAAGCATGGGAGGTCTCTCTCTCTCCGCCTCTCCCTCTCCCGCCTTCTCTGTCCAAAATGGCCAGATTTCAGCTTTTTAAACATTTATTCCCATTTTCCAGGGAGGGTCCAGAGAAGCGAGAGTCTGATCTCAGGGTGAGAAGCTGGCGAGGAGCAAAGATAGAATCATAGAGCCCATTAACGGGATGGAATGTAAGCGAGAGATTGCTTGCTCAAGTCCCGTATTAATGTGGAATGCACCTTGAGCAGATGTGGTTTCCCACCTGTAAGCCCCCACAAGGTTCCTCTGGAGGACATAGGATCCTAGGAAATGCCCCACATGGTTGGAAACATGGCCTGCCTGGTCCAGTGGCATGTTCTCCCAGTAGCCGTCCAGCTGCCCAAGGAAGACCACCAAAAGGACATGAGCACACACAGCGTCCTCTGCTTACAGTACCCCAGCCACTGGGCATCTCCTGCTGTCATTGGGTTAATGGGTTGGACCATTCTAAGGTGGTTCACAGATGGGACCACTCTGAGGTGGTTCACAGGTGGTCCGCAGGTGGGACCATTCTGAGGTGGCTCACAGGTGGGGACCATTCTGAGGTAGTGGAGGCATGTTCACAGGTGGGACCATTCCCACCCCAATTTGACCCTCCACCCATGAACATTCTAGGCTAGAACATCAAGAGGCATCCAAGTATGTAATTTTGGAATATTCTATTCGAGTTTGAATGTCAAAATTCGGCACAATCGATCGGATTTTGAATGCCTATGAATATTCATGCTCACCCCTAGATCATTGCACCCTCCAATTATACGTCTATCAAGTTCCCATAGAGGTTTGAGAAGTTCATTCCTCTTACAGTTAAATCAAAGCCTCCTTGTTGTCTTCTGCCGATAATCCTTTATCTGTCCACGTTTCCTCTCATTCCCAGGGACCGGCGTTAACAAAGACCGCAAATCCTCTTGTAAAGAACACTTAAGACAGGAACTAGGCAAGTTGGGAAGGGATTCAAATCCTGGCCTATTTTTAAAAGCAGGTTGCTTAAAAATGGATTAGTTCCAGGGCTTCCAACCAATATAGGACATTAGAGGGCCTTTAAAGAGAGTGTTCTTTATGTTCACTTCATGCTGAGGTGAAGCTTGTGGTCACAGCGACTAAAAAAGAGAGCAAAGGACTCAGTGTCCTGTAGAGGACTGAGGAGTCTCTGGGTTCAGATCCTCATTTCACCATGAAAGGTCATCCGGTGAACTTGGGCCAAGTGTGTCCACTTATTTGGCTTTACCTGCCCCGCAGAGCTCTTGGAAGTATCAATGGTGTGATCAGACAGGGCTTTTTTCAACCACCTCTTTTAGAAAATGTGGTCCTTTTGAAGGCAAAAACAGGCATTCAGACATAAAAATAATCCTATCTCGTTCCTTTGCCTCAAAGTCTATCAGCTATGCCCTAGCAACAAATGCTCACCGTACATTGGCTGCCACCTGCCCAATTTTCTGGGGCCCTGATTGGTCATTAGGCTGGCAGAATTTGTTCCCAAACTACAGTTGGCTAGATTGTCTCCTCCAACGTGGCTGAAAGAGATTGTTCCAACAGTCTGAGGAAGGAATGACTTTTCCAGAAAGGTGCCTGCAGAATCTCAGGTGGGACCATTCTGAGGTGGTTCACAGAAGGTTCACAGGTGGGACCATTCTGAGGTGGGTCACAGAAGGTTCACAGGTGGGACCATTCTGAGGTGGTTCACAGAAAGTTCACAGGTGGGACCATTCTGAAGTGGTTCACAGGTGGGACCATTCTGAGGTGGTTCACAGGTGGGACCATTTTGAGGTGGGTCACAGAAAGTTCACAGGTGAGACCATTCTGAGGTGGTTTACAGATGGTTCATAGGTGGGACCATTCTATTTGAGTTCAAATGTTGAAATTCTGCACACCTCTATTTGGCATACCTAGAGTTTGTCTGTGAATGTGGGCATGTTGGAGGGTTGTACCTTTGATTGAATGGGCTAGGTAGTGCAATATTCCACCTGAACGCATGTAGTGGAAGGAAGAGCTAGGAAAGAGGTGGAGAAAAGAGATAAGGAGAAACACCTTGGCCAGGTTCTTTGGTCCAAGGAGGCCAAAGGTCATCAGAGAGTTGGCCACCCTCTTCCCAGCAGAGTAACTCAAGGCTCCCTTCCCAGAAGAGTTTTTAATGACAGAGTAGCATTGGGAATGGGGGGAAAAAAAGAAAAAAAAAGTTGAGCCAAGACTCATCAAGAAAAATGTGATACAAAATTGTTCATCTGTTAGTGATTGGGAGATTAAGTTCAGACTGCCCAATAAAACTCGCTTGGAGGAAAATTTCCTGAGCCTCCGATTAAGTGGATAAAGATGTTTCAGGGCAGCTGTGGGGTGTCTTTGCAGTCGGCTGGCTGTTGGGTTCACCCTTGGTTGCTTAATAAAGAACAGAAGAAGGATTTCACCCGCGTTTCTTTCCTCCCTTTTTTCTTTTATGGGGAGTTGGAAAGGGAGGGAGGGAGGGAGGGTGGGTGAGGAACATTCTTTCACCCGTCCTTGAATTCACTTCATGTTGCAAACCAAAGGATTTTTATCAGATATCAATTTCCATCCCACCATCAGCAGGGCTGTCTTGTGCAGAGCAAACAGGAGATGACATGGCAGCTAGGCCAAGAAACTTGGACCATGTGTAGAAGGGAAGGTTCATAAAAGCACGAGAACCTAAGAGGAGCCCTCCTGGATCAGGCCACAGCCCATCTTGTTCAACATCCTTTCTCATATGGTGGCCCACCACTTTCTTCTGAGCGCCTCAAGCAGGAGACAGAGGCAACACCTTCACCTGCTCTTGAATCCCAGCAAATGGCCTTTGGAGGCATCTTGCCTGTCTATCCAACATGGAGGTGGTACCTGGGCATCCATTCTAGTAGCCATTGGTACACCTGTTCTCCATGAATTAAGAGGAGCCCTGTTGGATCAGGCCATAGACCTTCTAGTCCAGTGTCCCATATCACCAATTGCTTCTGCTGCTCCTGAATTGGGGTGTGAACTAATATTTGAAGGTATCTGAAATTTGATTGAATCTGGCCAAATTTCGATTTTCAAATTCAAATCGAATGTCCATAATTTTGAATTTAGAGATTCAAACGAATTTCGGATTTTGGATCTATTCGTCCGAATTATGTGTATGGGTTCATACCAGATGCTTATTTCCAGACTTGCATCTTACTGCATCTGTATGCATTTGTACAGACCTGTATGGGACAACAACAGGTTGCATACAGGATAACTACGGGATGTATACGGATGCGTTCAGACGTGTACGGATGTGTCCAGATGTGAGAAAGATGTGTACGGGCATCTACGAATATTATTGACATTCGTAAGTGCAAATTTGAATTGAAAATTCGAATGAATAGATTCAAACTTGCTTAATTCCAATAGAATTTGGCGCAATTCGAATTTTAAAGACTTGAATTGAATCAAATTTTTGAGTATTCAGTTCAAATTGAATTGAATCCTGAAAATTGCATTCGTTTACAAGCCTACTCCTGAATCCCTTTGCAGCCTGCAAGAGTCTTCAACCTGGAGGTGCTACCTAGCTATCATGACTAACAGCTATCAGGCCCAATAGCCATTTTTGCTATGCATGGTGCTATCCAATTCCCAACCACCCTCCGTGCTAACTGACTTCCAGCCATACAGTCTGACCACTGCTTATTGTCACCCATCACTCTTTTGATTTATTGTTCAAAGTCTCGCCTTCTCTTTTCACTTTTTCACCTTCCAAAATATGCACTTAAATAAGTGATTTACCTGCGGTGCTCTTCCTATGTTCACATATTCATCCAACTTGGCAAAAAACACAACCCTCTGGGGGCGCATTCCCACTTGACTCTTTTAATCCAGTTTAGACTATTTTAATCCAGATTCAGGACCGAGGGCGCATTCTGGGTGTTCCCATTTCCTTGAGGATAACATGGGCTGAATGCCAATACTGGTGTTCCCACTCAAACCGCAATAAACCACAGCATGGAGAAACAGGACCTTTTAAACTACGCACCTATCCAATCCCTGTTAAGCCTGCCCCGCAGAATCAGGTGAGTGAAAAAACAAAGCAATTATCCCTTTCACATCGGAAGCTCCCTCCCTGCCAGGAAGACAGGGCAAAGCAATTCCCTTTCAAAACGGAGGCTAAGACAGCTTGCATGGAGGGTGGGGGGGGGGAGATAGGCTATTACTCTCACTTTCAGTTTCCCTCTCTGTAAAACGGAGGCTCGCAGCTCAGTTTTCTCCTGCTATGCCAGCCTTGCAACGATGTTTCTCTTGAGGCCTGTGTTTTTAAAAAGTTTTCCTGCGCTCGTATCTCTCCTAACAGCAGTGGGTTCAGAGCAGGCATGGCGAGGGGAGGGGGGGATACCTTTGCAGCTGGGAAATCCCACCCACATCTGGCAGGCATCGGCCAGAAGGATAGATCTTTGCCCCAAGAAGTCCGGTAGTGTTCCCAAAGGCAAAGAAATTATGCAGGCTGGGCGCCGAAAGGGGACTGAGAACAGTTTTTGTGAGGATTTTTTTTTCTGCAGAGTTTTGCAGGATAGTCCTCACAAAGTCCAGGAGTAAAAAAATAAATGGGATCTCCTGATCCCGAAAACGGATATGATTTGGATTTAAACTTGTATGGGAACACACCCTAGAAATAAAATACAGGACTAAGTGGGTATTTTTCCTGTTGCTTCTGATGTTCACAGACCATTTCCATTCTTTCCAGCTATTGCATGCAAGCCATTGTCAGGAAATAGAATTTTTCATCATCTTAATCTTAATCATCTTAATTGTTGTGAGTACTGGGGGTAGGAAAGTAAGGAAGCTGTTGACATCTGACTAGAAGAATGCATGAAGTTGGGGGGGGGTATTAACTTGGAGGGTGTGTGCGCGCCCCTGGAGGCCTGAGGAGGAGAAGATGGGCCGAGTGTGACCATCCAGATTTTTTGGGCACAGTGTCAGGAAATGTTTCCGTGCTCACAGCTCTGTGGAATAATCTCCCACGGTGGGGAATGTGGCCTCGAGAAGACCACATAAGCTTCGCCACTGAGTCATCGCAGGCTAAGGCCCAGATATCAGACTGATCTCATGGTCTCCTCCATCTCTAGAGCCTGCCTGTTTCATCTCATCCACCAGCCAAGCGTGCCCTGCTGACTGGCTTGCTGGGGGATCAGAAGGGTGGGCAACCAGGCTGAAGCAGAAAGCAGCCTGAGAGCCACCCTGGTCCAATGAGACGGAGATGGTTAGGTCCGTTAGCAGAAATTTCTTCTGGGCTAGACTGATGGATGTGTATTGAGGAGAAGACCTTCTTATGGTTTCCCCTCTCTTGGAGGGACATGCAATAGGGCCTTTTCTGTGGTGTCCCCCAGGTTCTAGAACATCCTCCCTCTGTACGTTCACCAGGTACCTACATATTACAGTTTTCAGTGCCTGGTTAAAACATTCCTCCCATCTTCTCCTAGGCCTTTGATGTTTAGTTCCCTCTGGGTGTTGTCCTGCAAAGGTGGAAGGGTTACATTTTAAATATATTTTAAGAATGCTTTATCTATATTATTGCTGTCATTGTGACCTGCCATGGGTCCTTTTGGTGAAAGGTGGGATATAAATTCTTAAATCAATGCAATCCTTAAATAAATAGTTGTGGGACGTAAGACTGGGAAATAGTATTTACCACCCTTTACATCAGAGTGCCATTTGGAGATCCAGAGATATTATCAGAGATCATCAACACTCGGTCTTTGGTTCATGTCCTGATGTATTGAACTGGCAAGACCAATGGGTGGGATCTTGACCCCCAAGAGAGTATTCAGACAGAACCTATGGACCCTCTGGGTACTCCTCAAAGTATCTTCACAATTCCTGAAGTTTTCAGGGCCTCTCAGTAAAACAAGAATTTCATGGAGAATAGGTGTATCAATGGCTACTAGAATGGGTACCTGCCTCCAGTTTGGAGAGACAGGCAAGAGGCCTCTCAAGGCCATTTTCAGGGGGTCAAGAGCAAGTGAAGGTTTTGCCTTAGTCTTCAGCTCTAGATGCCCAGAAGCAATTGGTGGCCACTGATGGGACAGGGTGCTAGACTAGATGGGTTGTGGCCTGATCCTCTTAATTAATGGAGGACAGGGGTATCTCAATGGCTACTAGGATGGGTTCCTCAGTACCAACTTCAAGTTGGAAGGGCAAGCAGGAGGCCTCTAAAGGCCATTTGCTGGGACTCAAGAGCAAATGAAGGTTTGTCCTTGTCTTGAGATGCCCAGAAGCAACCAGTAGGCCGTTGTGTGAGACAGGATGCTGGATTAGATGGACCGTGGCCTCATCCAGCAGATCATGCCTGACCTCCATGACTTTGTCAGTTCCTTTCTTCAAAAGATCCTCCAGGCTGGTTGGAGGGAATTTGACCACTTAGCCAGGTTCTTTTGTGTTGATCTACAGTGGACTGTCCCCTAACCTTGCTTTGTTGACGTCATCTGCAACAGGCAGAAAGGGTTCCTTCTCTTTCTCAGTCCCTTGGAGGATAAAGGTACCCCCCATAGCTCTTTGTCTTCGTGCGGCTTTGTGGGCTGGGACCCACGTTTCGTCCTCAAGGCCTGACTCTGAGGACAGCAAGATGCTTCTCAAATGCCTTTGGACTGTTTTGAATTAGCTGGTGAGGTTTCCTGGAAGTCTCGTTCTGATTAGCTTTGCCAAGCCCACATTGACGATTTCTCACTCGCTATTTATTATCATATTCTGGTGCAGATTCCAAAAAAAGAAAGAACGAAGGAAAGAAAGAAAGACAGAGAGAGAGAGAGAGAGAGAGGTTGTAATGTGAACTTCCTGGCCCAAGCAATGGATTTCTACGTGGCCCACCCAAGGCCTGTTCCTTGTTCGCGTTGGGTGTAACGATCCTTAGAGAGATCATAATGGAATGGAAACAAGCCCGGTCCAGAATCCTGATGTAACCCCAGAGGGAGGAGGGGTTATGATGCTTGGAGTGCCCATCCCTGAAAGGTGAACTTGAGCAAAGGGATGAATGCCTTTCCCAAACCGGACCTAGGCTGGTGGGAATGGTCCAGCTCTTCTGATCCAGCATACAACCATCCTGGTGATCAAAATGGCTCCAAAGTACTGGGATAAGCCCCATGCCGCTTCCAGAGACTGTCCAGTCTTCGGAACCACACCCAGGTTTGGGCTGAGGCTAGGAATGCATTTTCTGCAGCACACTGCCAATATGTGCCCCCCTGCTAGACTGGAGCATACCCCTGCCCCAGTACAAACACCCTTTGTACGCCAATGGCAGGTTTTACCCCTTTTACTTTTAATCTTTGGTTATTTTATTTTGTACAGCGCTGAGTACATGTACAGCTCTGTAGAAATAAACTAATAATAATAATAATAATAATAATAATAATAATAATAATAATAATAATAATAATAATAATAATAATAATAATAATAATAATAATAATAATAATAGACCGTAGGGATGTGCACAGATATTCAAAAATTCAAAAATCCGATTCAAATCCGTTGAATATCGACGTTCAAATTCAAATCGGATTTTCAAAGATCCAAATTTTTTAATTTGAGCAAATTTCGGTCTAGTTCGACTGAATAGAACTGTGCACGTTGCATCTGAATGTCGCGTTTATTTGCACTTATAATGCGGGATGCAAACGGCATGCACACAAATTGGATACGAATGTTGGCGACATTCGTATTTTTGAGTTTGAATCTAATTTCTGAAAGTGTGGGTTCAGATAATCCGGATTTGAATCGGATTTTTGAACATCTGGGTTTTCGATTTTCGAATTGAATGGAATATTCAAATCGACTCGAATTTGAATGCAGAAATGCATTTGTGCACACCTCTAGGAGACCTGACAAAAACCAGGTCCACCAGGATCCTGGTATAGCAGCCAGTTTGGACATATATATATTGGTGTACACTCCATCCCAATATGGATGGATCAACCCAGGGAAGGGGCTTGGAGAGGGACATGTGGCACCATAGAACAGTCCCCAGGTAAATAAAGATAGGCCTCAAAACTCCGTTGACACCCTTCACGCCATCCACAGCCAGACCTTGCTGACCTTTTCAGATCAGAGACAGCCAACATGAATTTTCCTCCTTTCATTTTTGAACTGTCAGCCTACATCTATGGGTAGGCCTGGTGCATGCTGTACCCACCAGCTCAACCCCAGCCACACTTTCTCCACTCTTCTCCTTCTTGTGGACTTCAATTGTGGATGAATTAGGGATGTCCACCGACCTCATAGGGTGTTCTGTTGTGGGGAGAAGAACAGAAGGTTTGTCAGCTGCTTTGAGTTGTCTTAAATGCATGAGAAAAGCAGGGTAGAAAAGCCAACTTCTCCTCCTCCTCCTTCTTGATTTATTTTAAAATTCTACAAACCCCCAAGATTTCCCTGAGCACATTGCTACTTGCGGACAAGTGTTCCTCTGTATCTGGACCCCAGTCGTCCTCATCAACTGATTTTCATGCTAGAAAGAGGGATAAATGGCTTCAGGACATGGAAGATCTGTTCCTCACCATCAGAGTTGTAATCCATGGATCAAACTATCTTCTTGGAATGTATCTAATCTGTGTGTAAAGTCTTCTAAGTGGGTGGTGAACGCCATATCCAGTCACAATGAATTCTTTGTTAATGATGTCTTCCCAAGAAAATCTTTTCCTCTTTCCTCCCCCCCCCCGCTATTCCTTCCCCGAAATTTGTTACCAGTTTCATCAACACTCTCCCCCTCAACTTAATGGCATTTTGGAAGAGAAAACATTTTTTTTCCTGTCCTCCCTCCACACTGTTCAGAATTTTATAAGCTTCTTTGCTATAGCAATTTTATTACTATTAAAAAAAAATTTAAACAAGCCAAATCTAATTAGCTGCCTTTCCAACAGAAGACGTTGTTTTGTCTGAAAGAGAAATGAACAAGAGGCAATATAGTAGTGATCCAACTCTGTATTCCTTTAAGGGACCATGGTTGTCTGATGGTCCCAAAATCCCTTTCCTTCTATTTGGTGATGATTCCATCATCCTACAATCCCTTTCCTTCTATCTGGTGATGGTTCAATGTTCTCAGAATCCTTTTCCTTCAATCTGGTGATGGCTCCATGTCCCAGAATCCCATGTCTTCTATCTGATGATGGTTCCATGTTCCCAGAATCCCTTTCCTTCCATCTGGTGATGGCTCCACGTTCTAGAATCCCATATCTTCTATCTGATGATGGTTCCATGTTCCCAGAATCCCTTTCCTTTTATCTGATGGTTCCACAGTCCCAGAGCCCCTTTCCTTCTACCTGGTGATTGTTGAAACAAAGCAAATGAGCCAGCTCCCTTACCAGCGCTCCATACCCTGGGATGGGCTCTGCTCTCTTGAATGTTTCTGGGCCAGCTAAGTTCTTTTTAATCTCCCTCGACACCCCCAGGGTGCTCAGCTCCTGCTCACAAACACAGGGCTTGGCTCTTTCCAGGATTGTCCACACACAGAGCTTACCCACAAATCCCCTCTGTTGACAAAGCCAAAATTAACACAGCGACTCCTTCCCCAGTGAATAGTGTTTCTCTCTGAAGCCCTGATCTCTGCCTCATGACACCATCAGTATTTAGAAATGTGGCGACTTCCAGGTCCCGGTGATTTATAAGGGAACTGGGTTGTCAGGCCAGATTCCTGTAGCTCTTCTGCGGTTGCTGAAGACGAAAAGTGTCTGTTCACTTGGCTCCCCCAGGGAGTAGAAGGTGGGAGGTACAGGAGAGAAAGCGGCGAAGATTTCGGCTGGGAAGTGAGCAAAGCACAAAGGAAATTTCCTCTTTTGCTGTGGGAGAAAAATTGATCAGTTCTGCTAGGCGAGAGAGTTTCCTCTTAGGCTGTGTTCCAGGCATAAGGGGTGCCTCAAAGTTTGGAGACAGTTTGGTCTAGTGGTTAGGGAGCTGGACTCTTATCTGGGAATACTGGGTTCGATTCCGCCCTCCCCCATGAAGCCAGCTGGGTGACCTTGGGCTAGTCACAGCTCTCTGATGAGCTCTCACAGCCCCACCTACCTCACAGGGTGTCTGGCGTGGGGAGAAGAATAGAAGGTTTGTCAGCCACTTTGAGCCTCCTTAAATGGGTAAGAAAAGCAGGGTAGAAAAGCCAACTGTTCTTCTTCTTCCTCTCCTCCTCTGAGAGACAATGTGTGACCCTGGGGTTCCCAAGGATGGAAGTGCATAAATATTCATTACATTTGTTACTTATATGAATTTGTACATTTTTTTTCAAGTTTGTACAAATTTGTATGATTTTTTTTTTACAAATTTGTACATTTGCTCATGAATCGCACGAATAGTTCAAACATTCGTTAAACTGGGGAGATGGGAAAGCAGCTGCAACCACTCACATCTGCATGTCCGTCGTGGATTGAGAGCGGAGTAAAAGTGGAATCAGGTTGAATTTGATGATTTCAGAGCAGATTCGTTACAGCACATGTACCAGATACGTATCGGATACGTATGCGTTCGTGTTGGATAAGTATCAGAAATGTATCGAATATATATTCGTTCATATTGGTTATTCGTATAAATATATACGTATTGAATGGAATGCTACTACATTCAAAGGGGATCTATTTGTAGGAATACAGATTTTCTAACATTCAATTGATTACAAATCAAATGTCAAACTCCCCATTTGTGCAAATTCCTCTTCTACCACTAGGTCTGGTGAATTGTTCTCTATCAGATGTCATGCTGTTTTAAGCAGGATGCCACGCTTTGACTGACATTAAAGGAGATCACAATGGATCCCTCATTTTGATCAAATTACAGACTGGTATTCCTTTTGCCATTCTTGTCTAAGGTGCTAGAGAAAGTCATTTTATCTCAACTAATGCCTTATCTGACATGTCATGATGTTTGCTGTCCATTTCAGTCAGGGTTTGTATGCGGCACATCCGATTTGAAAGGGAGAGTGATCGCTTTGCCCTGTCTGTTCTTTCGCTCAGCTGATTCTGTGCAAAGCTGCTGCCTTCCCAGTAACACAATGAATGGAGGGAGTGTCCGATTTGAAAGGGAGAGTGATCGCTTTGCCCTATCTGTTCTTTCGCTCAGCTGATTCTGAGCGAGGCAGTCTAAAATGTTTGTATTCCCCTCCTTTGTATTTCAAATTATTATTTGTTCATCCATCCATCCATCCATCATTTACCTATCTACGTATCTACCTACCTATCTATCATCCATCATCTACCTATCTACCTATCTATCTATCTACCTATCCATCCATCCTGCCCTATACCAGGAGGTCTCTGGGCAGGTAACAACATCCAAAATCAATTAAAACATCATTAAAACAATAGCAGCATCTGCCAGTGGAAAGAGAAAAGCATCTCCCCATTTAACCGAAAGCCAGGGCAAAGAGGTGAGTCTTCACTGCCTTATGAAATGTGTACAATGAAGGTGATAGACACACCTCTAGGGGGAGACTATTCCATATCCCAGGGGCCATCACTGAGAGGGCCCTCTCCCGGGTGCCCACTCCTTTTGCCGCTGAAGGTGGTGGGACAAGCAGGAGGGCCTCTCCTCCAGATCTTAAGGCACGGGCAGGTTGTTTTATCATGTTTTATATTTAAGCTTTATTTGCTGATGTTGTTTTTGCATTTTTGTACCTCCGTTTGGTAGAAAGAGGTGATGAAAATAAACATTTTTATTATTATGTTGGAGCCTTCTCAAAGGCTGTGTCAGAGGTAACAAAAGGGGTACCTCAGAGGGGCCTCGGGGAGACAGCTTGTGGCCCTCATGTTCCCAAGTCTTCTCTAATCCACCTTTTCTAGCCCAGAATGTGCCGGAGAGGCAGAAAGGGAGAACTGGGGTGGGAAACCTTCTCTAAGCCATTTCTGGGGTGCTTCAGGGGCGTCTTTCTTTTTCTTTCTGTGTCTCATCACAGCCTGAGTGGAAGATATCTCTGCCTTGCAACCTACAGCTGGCAAGTTCTGCTGCCTCCCAGAGGAAAAGATGATGATATCCCAGCTGCAGTGAATTTCCTGGACGTGAACTCAATTGCATTTCGACGGGAGCCCTCGTGAGCATACCGGCGGGGGAATTCTACAATCGTCCCTTCGGGTTCGGCGGCCCAAGTGAGTCTCTTAGGGTTCCAGGCTGGGTGTGCAGTGGGATAGACCACGTTAGGATACTTTAAACGTCAGCAACTGGGCAACACGCTATACCTAAACCCATGCCAGAGTAATTATTTACATGTGTTGGCTATTCGGGGTGTGGAACGTAAGGAACACCCAACCCCAAAGTCCTTTGAGGTCACTGATCAATCCCAGCAAAGAACATTTCTAAAGCGCCGTTTGAAAACATGAGCCTTTTCCTTGCCCAAATTTCATCTCTCGATGAACAGCCAGGGCTCTCTCATGTTCTGATGGAAGAGATGGGAGTGGTCTCATCCAGCAGGGCTCCTCTTAGGTTCTTATGGACAAATTGGGCTGTGGCCGGACTCAGCAGAGCTCCTCTTAGATTCTTATGGTCTAGATGAGCTGTGGCCTTATCCAGCAGGGCTCCTCTTAGATTCTTATGGACCAGATGGGCTGTGGCCTGATCCAGCAGGGCTCCTCTTAGGTTCTTATGGAACAGATGGGCAGTGGCCTGATCCAGCAGGGCTCCTCTTAGGTTCTCATGGACTAGATGGGTTTTGGGCTGATCCAGCAGGGGTCCTCTTAGGTTCTTATGGACTAGATGGGCTGTGGCCTGATCCAGCAGGGCTCCTCTTAGGTTCTTATGGACTAGATGGGCCGTGGCCTGATCCAGCAGGGCTCCCCTTAGGTTCTCATGGACTAGATGGGCTGAAACCTGATCCAGCAGGGTTCCTCTTAGGTTCTTATGGACAATTTGGGCTGTGGCCGGACTCAGCAGAGCTCCTCTTAGATTCTTATGGTCTAGATGGGCTATGGCCTGATCTTGCAGGGTTCCTCATAGGTTCTTATGGACTAGACTGGCTGTGGCCTGATCCAGGAGGGCTCCTCTTAGGTTCTCATGGACGAGATGAGCTCTGCCAGACCAAGAAGGGCTCCTCTTAGGTTCTTAGGGACAAGATGGGTTTTGGCCTGATCCAGCAGGGCACCCCTTAGGTTCTCATGGACTAGATGGGCTGAAACCTGATCCAACAGGGCTCCTCTTAGGTTCTTATGGACAATTTGGGCTGTGGCCGGACCCAGCAGGGCTCTTCTTATATTCTTATGGTCTAGATGAGCTGTGGCCTGATCCAGCAGGGCTCCTCTTAGGTTCTCATGGACTAGATGGGTTTTGGCCTGATCCAGGAGGGGTCCTGTTAGGTTCTTATGGACTAGACGGGCTGTGGCCTGATCCAGCAGGGTTCCCCTTACGTTCTCATGGACTAGATGGGCTGTTCCTGATCGAGCAGGGCTCCTCTTAGGTTCTTAGGGATTCGAAGGGCTGTGGCCTGATCCAGCAGGGCTTATCTTAGGTTCTCATGGACTAATTGGGCTGTTCCTGATCAAGCAGGGCTCCTCTTAGGATCTTAGGGATTCAAAGGGCTGTGGCCTGATCCAGCAGGGCTCCTCTTAGGTTCTTAGGGCCTAGACGGGCTGAAAGCTGATCCAACAGGGCTCCTCTTAGGTTCTTAGGGACTATGTGGGCTGTGGCCTGATCCAGCAGGGCTCCTCTTAGGTTCTCATGGACTAGATGGGCTGTGGCCTGATCCAGCTGGGCTCCTCTTAGGTTCTTAGGGACTAGATGGGTTGTGGCCTGATCCAGCAGGGCTCCTCATAGGTTCTTATGGACTAGATGGGCTGTGGCTGATCCAGCCGGGCTCCTCTTAGGTTCTTAGGGACTAGATGGGCTGTGGCCTGATACAGGAGGGCTCTTCTTACGTTCTCATGGACTAGATGGGCTGTACCTGATCCAGCAGGGCTCCTCTTATGTTCTTAGGGACTAGATGGGCTGAAACCTGATCCAGCAGGGTTCCTCTTAGGTTCTTATGGTCTAGATGAGCTGCGGCCTGATCTTGCAGGGTTCCTCTTAGGTTCTCATGGACTAGATTGGCTGTGGCCTGATCCAGCAGGGCTCCTCTTAGGTTCTTAGGGACTAGATGGGCTGTGGCCTGAACTTGCAGGGTTCCTCTTAGGTTCTCATGGACTAGATTGGCTGTGGCCTGATCCAGCAGGACTCCTCTTAGGTTCTTAGGGACTAGATGGGCTGTGGCCTGATCCAGCAGGGCTTCTCTTAGGTTCTTAGGGACAAGATGGGTTTTGGCCTGATCCAGCAGGGCTCCCCTTAGGTTCTCATGGACTAGATGGGCTGAAACCTGATCCAACAGGGCTCCTCTTAGGTTCTTAGGGACTAGTCGGGCTGTGGCCTGATCCAGCAGGGCTCCTCTTAGGTTCTCATGGAATAGATGGGCTGTGGCCTGATCCAGCAGGGCTCCTCTTAGGTTCTCATGGACTAGATGAGCTGTGCCTGACCGAGCAGGGCTCCTCTTAGGTTCTTAGGGACTAGATGGCCTGTGGCCTGATCGAGAAGGGCTTCTCTTAGGTTCTCATGGACTAGATGGGCTGTGGTGTGATCCAGCAGGGCTCCCCTTAGGTTCTCATGGATTAGATGGGCTGAAACCTGATCCAGCAGGGCTCCTCTTAGGTTCTTATGGACAATTTGGGCTGTGGCCGGACCCAGCATGGCTCCTCTTAGGTTCTTAGGGACTAGATGGGCTGTGGCCTGATCCAGCAGGGCTTCTCTTAGGTTCTTAGGGACTTGATGGGTTTTGGCCCGATGGAGTAGGGGTCCTCGTAGGTTTTTATGGACTAGATGGGCTGTGGCCTGATCCAGCAGGGCTCCTCTTAGATTCTCATGGACTAGATGGGCTGTGGCCTGATCCAGCAGGGCTTCTCTTAGGTTCTTAGGGACTTGATGGGTTTTGGCCCGATGGAGTAGGGGTCCCCTTAGGTTTTTATGGACTAGATGGGCTGTGGCCTGATCCAGCAGGGCTCCTCTTAGGTTCTCATGGACTAGATGGGCTGTGGCCTGATCCAGCTGGGCTCCTCTTAGGTTCTTAGGGACTAGATGGGTTGTGGCCTGATCCAGCAGGGCTCCTTATAGGTTCTTATGGACTAGATGGGCTGTGGCTGATCCAGCAGGGCTCCTCTTAGGTTCTTAGGGACTAGATGGGCTGAAACCTGATCCAGCAGGGTTCCTCTTAGGTTCTTATGGTCTAGATGAGCTGCGGCCTGATCTTGCAGGGTTCCTCTTAGGTTCTCATGGACTAGATTGGCTGTGGCCTGATCCAGCAGGGCTCCTCTTAGGTTCTTAGGGACTAGATGCGCTGTGGCCTGAACTTGCAGGGTTCCTCTTAGGTTCTCATGGACTAGATTGGCTGTGGCCTGATCCAGCAGGACTCCTCTTAGGTTCTTAGGGACTAGATGGGCTGTGGCCTGATCCAGCAGGGCTTCTCTTAGGGTCTTAGGGACAAGATGGGTTTTGGCCTGATCCAGCAGGGCTCCCCTTAGGTTCTCATGGACTAGATGGGCTGAAACCTGATCCAACAGGGCTCCTCTTAGGTTCTTAGGGACTAGTCGGGCTGTGGCCTGATCCAGCAGGGCTCCTCTTAGGTTCTCATGGAATAGATGGGCTGTGGCCTGATCCAGCAGGGCTCCTCTTAGGTTCTCATGGACTAGATGAGCTGTGCCTGACCGAGCAGGGCTCCTCTTAGGTTCTTAGGGACTAGATGGCCTGTGGCCTGATCGAGAAGGGCTTCTCTTAGGTTCTCATGGACTAGATGGGCTGTGGTGTGATCCAGCAGGGCTCCCCTTAGGTTCTCATGGACTAGATGGGCTGAAACCTGATCCAGCAGGGCTCCTCTTAGGTTCTTATGGACAATTTGGGCTGTGGCCGGACCCAGCATGGCTCCTCTTAGGTTTTAGGGTCTAGATGGCCTGTGGCCTGATCCAGTAGGGCTTCTCCTAGGTTCTTAGGGACTAGATGGGTTTTGGCCTGATCGAGCAGGGGTCCTCTTAGGTTCTTAGGAACTAGATGGGCTGTGGCCTGATCCAGCAGGGCTTCTCTTAGGTTCTTAGGGACTTGATGGGTTTTGGCCCGATGGAGTAGGGGTCCTCTTAGGTTTTTATGGACTAGATGGGCTGTGGCCTGATCCAGCAGGGCTCCTCTTAGATTCTCATGGACTAGATGGGCTGTGCCTGATTGAGCAGGGCTCCTCTTAGGTTCTCATGGACTAGATGGGCTGTGGCCTGATCCAGCAGGGCTCCTCTTAGGTTCTCATGGACTAGATGGGCTGTTCCTGATCCAGCAGGGCTCCTCTTAGGTTCTTAGGGACTAGATGGGCTGTGGCCTGATCCAGCTGGGCTTCTCTTAGGTTCTTAGGGACTAGATGGGTTTTGGCCTGATCCAGCAGGGGTCCTCTTAGGTTCTTATGGACTAGATGGGATGTGGCCTGATCCAGCAGGGATCCCCTTAGGTTTTCATGGAGAACCATAAGAACCTAAGAGAAGCCCTGCTGGATAAGGTTTCAGCCCATCTAGTCCATGAGAACCTAAGGGGAGCCCTGCAAGATCAGGCCACATCCCATCTAGTCTGTAAGAATCTACAGTGCCTGACAAAAGTTCTGTCGCTTATCCATGTTGTTGAAACCAAACCCTATAACCTGACTTAAAATTCATCCATTGGTTTTAGAAATGACTCATATGAAAGCTGAAACCCTCCCAAATGAGGTTTTTAAAAAGAAAATAAATTTGCTTCACTGCTGAAATATTGATCATTTAATGAACACAGAAATGTCAGATTTTGGCTAGACAAAAGTTTTGTCGCCTTGTCATATAATGCACCTAATCCTAGTTTACAGCCTCACCTGTGCTCACTAATTGATCAGATAATTAGTGGGTGTGTATAAAAAGAACTCCAGCACTCCAGACCTTCACTTGAACTGCAACTTGACCTCTGACAACATGCCAAAAATCCACCCTGCAACCAAAGCCTTGATTATCAGGAGACTGAAGACCAGATCCTCTGCAGAGGTGGCTGGCACCTTCAGTGTGTCTCAGCGTCAAGTACAAAGAATTAAAAAAAGATTTGAAGAAACTGGAGATGTTTTTGACAAGCCCAGGTCTGGCAGACCCCGCAAGACGACTGCTCAGGAGGATCGTTTGTTGGTTCGAAAATCAAAAGCCAGCCCTTCTTCCACTGCAGCAGAGCTCCAACAGGCCTGGTCACCTCAAGTCCTTGTGTCAACTAGAACAGTTTGTAGGATTCTGTCTCGAAATGGCCTCCATGGTCGAATCAGTGCCCAGAAGCCAGCACTAAACAAAAAGGCAATTAAAAAACCGTGTGGTATTTGCCAAGGCCCACAGCCTACTAAACGGATGGATGCTGGAAAAGTGGCAGAAGGTGGATTTCTCAGATGAATCTTCAGTTGAATTACACCACAGCTGCCGCAAATACTGCAGGAGACCTACTGGAGCCCGTATGGATCCAAGATACACCCAGAAAACAGTTAAGTTTGGTGGTGGAAAGATGGTCTGGGGTTACATTCAGTATAGGGGTGTGCGAAACATTTGCAAGGTGGAAGGCAATATCAATAGCCTAAAATATCAAGACTTATTAGCTACCTCTTACATTCCCAATCATAAAAGGGGTCAAATTTTGCAGCAGGATGGCGCTCCATCTCATATAGCCATCTCTACATCAAAGTTCCTCAAGGCAAAGAAGATCAAGGTGCTCCAGGACTGGCCAGCCCAGTCACCAGATATGAACATCATTGAGCATGTTTGGGGTAGGATGAAAGAGGAAGCTTGGAACACAAAACCAAAGAATCTTGATGAACTCTGGGAGGCATGTAAAACTGCATTCTTTACTATTCCTGATGACTTCATCAATAAATTGTATGAATCATTGCCGAAACGCATGGATGCAGTCCTTCAGGCTCATGGAAGTCACACAAAATATTAAATATGGCTCTAATAGCACAACAACTTCATTCACCAATGTTATGAAACATATCTTTGTATTTGAAGTGAATTATCTGTTTGATTTTCACATTACTTTTTGTGGGCGACAAAACTTTTGTTTTGCCAAAATCGAACCTTTCTGTGTTCATTAAATGATCAATATTTCAGCAGTGAAGCAAATTTATTTTCTTTTTAAAAACCTCATTTGGGAGGGTTTCAGCTTTCATATGAGTCATTTTTAAAACCAATGGATGAATTTTAAGTCAGGTTATAGGCTTTGGTTTCAACAACATGGAAAAGCGACAGAACTTTTGTCAGGCACTGTAAGAGGAGCCTTGCGGGGTCCGGCCACAGCCCAAATTGTCCATAAGAACCTAAGAGGAGCCTTGCTGGATCAGGTTTCAGCCCATCTAGTACGTGAGAACCTAAGGGGATCCCTGCTGGATCAGGCCACAGCCCATCTAGTCCATAAGAACCTAAGAGGACCCCTGCTGGATCAGGCCAAAACCCATCTAGTCCCTAAGAACCTAAGAGAAGCCCTGCTGGATTAGGCCACAGCCGATCTAGTCCCTAAGAACCTAAGAGGACCCCTGCTCGATCATGCCAAAACCCATCTAGTCCCTAAGAACCTAATAGAAGCCCTGCTGGATTGAACTGCTTGTCCAATAGGGGGCCTAGGTGGGCTGCGTCCTGCGCGATCCCACAATGCCACCCTCAGTCGGACAATGGACGGCCACGAGGTAGGTGATCCGTCGCGCGCGCGTCCTCCCAGGGCCCTGGGGGAGGGGGGGAACATCTTCGCCCTGTGGGTGCCTTGATATAGGCACCCACAGAGCGAAGATGGGCCCGATCCGGGCCGGAGGGTGGTTGGGGGTGGGGGTTTTGGGGACTGGGGGGGGGCGGGGGACTCATCTGCGGGCTGGAGGCACCTAGATCCAGGCGCCTGCAGCCCGTAGATGGGCGAGATCGGGGCGCGGGGCGAGCCCTTGGAGATCAGAGCCAGGGGCTCTGATCTTCAAAGGGGTCCTGCCCCATAGGGGCCTTGCCCCGGGCCCCATGATGGGTGCCCGGGTGCCCGGGCATCTTCGTGCCAGGTCCCGCGGGCCCGATCCGGGCCCGTAGAGCTGGCACGAAGCGCGGGGCGGGTGGCTTGACAGCGCTGCCCGCCCCTTGGGTGCTCTCACCCAATGGGCGGCAGCGCTGCCGGCCGAATCCCCGCCCCTGGCCGGCCTTTGCCGGGCCAAGACAGTTCCGGGCGCTTTTACCGTTCACACACAGGCGCGCCGGAACGCGTTCCGGCGCGCTTGTGTGTGAACGGTAAAAGCGCCCGGAAGTGTCTTAAGCTTCCCGCCTGCACGCGTTCCACACGGAACGCGTTGCAGTGCGAAAATCCCTCTGATCCAGCAACGCTCCTCTTAGGTTCTTATGGACAATTTGGGCTCCTCTTAGATTCTTACGGACTAGATGGGATGTGGGCTGATCTTGCAGGGCTCCTCTTAGGTTCTCATGGACTAGATGGGCTGCGGCCTGATCCAGCAGGGCTCCCCTTGGGTTCTCATGGACTAGATGGGCTGAAACCTTATCCAGCAGGGCTTCTCTTAGGTTCTTTGGGACTAGATGGGTTTTGGCCTGATCCAGCAGGGCTCCTCTTAGATTCTTATGGACTAGATGGGCCGTGGCCTGATCCAGCAGGGCTCCTCTTAGATTCTTATGGTCTAGATGAGCTGTGCCTGATCCAGCAGGGCTCCTCTTAGGTTCTCATGGACTAGATGGGCCATGCCTGATCGAGCAGGGCTCCTCCTAGGTTCTCATGGACTAGAAGGGCTGAAACCTGATCCAGCAGGGCTTCTCTTAGGTTCTTCCGGACTAGATCGGTTTTGGCCTGATCCAGCAGGGGTCCTCTTAGGTTCTTAGGGACTAGATGGGCTGTGGCCTGATCCAGCAGGGATCCCTTAGGTTCTCATGGACTAGATGGGCTGAAACCTGATTCAGCAAGGCTCCTCTTAGGTTCTTATGGACAATTTGGGCTGTGGCCGGACCCAGCAGGGCTCCTCTTAGATTCTTACGGACTAGATGGGCTGTGGCCTGATCTTGCAGGGCTCCTCTTAGGTTCTCATGGACTAGATGGGCTGTGGCCTGATCCAGCAGGGCTCCCCTTGGGTTCTCATGGATTAGATGGGCTGAAACCTGATCCAGCAGGGCTTCTCTTAGGTTCTTTGGAACTAGATGGGTTTTGACCTGACCCAGCAGGGCTCCTCTTAGGTTCTTATGGACTAGATGGGCCGTGGCCTGATCTAGCAGTGCTCCTCTTAGGTTCTTATGGAATAGATCTGCTGTGGCCTGATTCAGCAGGGCTCCCCTTAGGTTCTCATGGACTAGATGGGCTGAAACCTGATCCAGCAGGGCTCCTCTTAGGTTCTCATTGACTAGATGGGCTATGCCTGATCGAGCAGGGCTCCTGTTAGGTTCTCATGGACTAGATGGGCTGAAACCTGATCCAGCAGGGCTCTGTTTAGGTTCTTATGGACAATTTGGGTGTGGCCGGACCCAGCAGGGCTCCTCTTAGGTTCTTAGGGACTAGATGGGCTGTTTCCTGATCCAGCAGGGCTTCTCTTAGGTTCTTAGGGACAAGGTGGGTTTTGGCCTGATCCAGCAGCCGTCCTCTTAGGTTCTTATGGACTAGATGTGCTGTGGCCTGATTCAGCAGGGCTCCCCTTCTGTTCTCATGGACTAGATGGGCTGTGCCTGATCCAGCAAGGCTCCTATTAGGTTCTCATGGACTAGATGGGCTGTGGCCTGATCCAGCTGGGCTCCTCTTAGGTTCTCATGGACTAGATGGTCTGAAACCTGATCCAGCAGGGCTGCTCGTAGGTTCTTATGGACTAGATGGGCTGTGCCTGATCGAGCTGGGCTCCTCTTAGGTTCTTATGGACTAGATGGGTTTTGGCCTGATCTTGCAGGGCCCCTCTTAGGTTCTGATGGACTAGATGGGCTGTGGCCTGATCCAGCAGGGCTCCTCTTAGGTTCTCATGGACTAGATGGGCTGTGGCCTGATCCAGCAGGGCTCCCCTTGGGTTCTCATGGACTAGATGGGCTGTGGCCTGATTCAGCAGGGCTCCCCTTAGGTTCTCATGGACTAGATGGGCAGAAACCTGATCCAGCAGGGCTCCTCTTAGGTTCTTATGGTCTAGATGAGCTGTGGCCTGATCCAGCAGGGCTCCTCTTAGATTCTTATGGTCTAGATGAGCTGTGGCCTGATCCAACAGGGCTCCTCTTAGGTTCTCATGGACTAGATGGGCTGTTCCTAATCCAGCAGGGCTCCTCTTACGTTCTTAGGGTCTAGATGGGCTGTGGCCTGATCCAGCAGGGCTTTTCTTAGGTTCTTAGGGACTAGATGGGTTTTGGCCTTATCCAGCAGGGGTCCTCTTAGGTTCTTATGGACTAGATGGGCTGTGGCCTGATCCAGCAGGGATCTCCTTAGGTTCTCATGGACTAGATGGGCTGAAACCTGATCCAGCAAGGCTCCTCTTAGGTTCTGTGGCCGGACCCACAGGGCTCCTCTTAGATTCTTACGGACTAGATGGGCTATAGCCTGATCTTGCAGGGCTCCTCTTAGGTTCTCATGGACTAGATGGCCTTGGCCTGATCCAGCAGGGCTCCCCTTGGGTTCTCATGGACTATATGGGCTGAAACCTGATCCAGCAGGGCTCCTCTTAGGTTCTTATGGACTAGGTGGGCCGTGGCCTGATCTAGCAGTGCTCCTCTTAGATTCTTATGGTCTAGATGAGCTGTGGCCTGATCCAACAGGGCTCCTCTTAGGTTCTCATGGACTAGATGGGCTATGCCTGATCGAGCAGGGCTCCTTCTAGCTTCTCATGGACTAGATGGGCTGAAACCTGATCCAGCAGGGCTCCGCTTAGGTTCTTATGGACAATTTGGGTGTGGTCGTACCCAGCAGGGCTCCTCTTAGGTTGTCATGGACTAGATGGACTGTTTCCTGATCCAACAGGGCTTCTCTTAGGTTCTTATGGACTAGATGTGCTGTGGCCTGATCTTGCAGGGCTCCTCTTATGTTCTCATGGACTCGATGGGTTGTGGCCTGATCCAGCCGGGCTTCTCTTAGTTTCTTAGGGACTAGATGGGTTTTGGCCTGATCCAGCAGGGCTCCTCTTAGGTTCTTAGGGACTAGATGGGCTGTGGCCTGATCCAGCAGGGCTTCTCTTAGGTTCTTAGGGACTGGGTGGGCTGTGGCCTGATCTTGCAGGGCTCCTCTTAGGTTCTTATGGACTAGATGGGCTGTGGCCTGGTCTAGCAGTGCTCTTCTTAGGTTCCTATCATTTCAAATCATGTTTAGTGTGTTCCTAGAGCCTTTCATAGCTAGTTCTTTCAAATTTTCCTTCTGCATTGAAGCCATTGCTTTCCACCTATAGTGCAGAATAACAACAATATCTAAAATAATAGGCATCCACAAAATATCCATCTTCAAGTTACTGAAAGCCACTTTGCTGGGATTTGCTTGTTTCTTTCCTCTCCCTTTCATATATTCCATCGGCTTTTTAGACGAGAGTTTGAACTCATCCTTCTCAGGATAATTGTGATGCTTACCAGAAAGCTGGAATGCAGTTGGGTGTTTTGTCCGGATTGAGACCGGAAGCCAATCTGTTCTTACCTCAAACCTCTGAAGCCGATGATTCAAATTGAATATCCAAAGATTTGAATCAATTCAAATATTTAAAATTTGAATAGAATATGTTCGAAGCTATTTGTCTGAACTTTTAACTTGTATTTGAAGGTACGAATGTCAACAACATTTGAACAGTAATTGATTTCAAATTTCCTAAGCCGGCAGATGCGTTTTCACGTGTCACCTTCAGAAACTGCTGTTTTTCCCCCCCCTAACCATCATGTAAAATATATAGGAGTTTTTTATGTGACCCTTTTAAAGCTTAAATTACAAAGTTCCCACGACAGGTCATCACAATAAAATGTCTCTACCCTCTTCTAGGTGGCTTCTGGAGTAAACCCGTTCACCTTTCAATGCCGGAGCAAAGCCTGAGGAGTCCCCCTGGACTGAGTTGCTGCTATCACCCTGAACTTCTTTGTAAAGCTACTCAGAGATTACCCACTGGGTAAGCTGGAGCCATCCTTCCAGAAAGCATGTATGGGGAAATCACCGGGGTTATTAATTTTAATTGTATGTTAAATCCCTTGAGCATCCTTCACGCTGACGGGCTAGAGAAATTTATGGATGGCAGATGTACCAATGGCTACTACAATGGATGCCTAAGTACATCTTCCAGGCTGGGGGGACAAGCAGGAGGCCTCTAAGGCCATTTGCTGGGATTCGAGAGCAGGAGAAGAAGAGTCAGTTTCGATACCCCACTTTTCTCACCCTTAAGGAGACTCAAAGCATCTGACAAGCTTTCTGTTCTTCTCCCCACAGCACAGTACATAGGTCTGTGGGAGCTCAGAGAGAGAGCTGTGACTAGCCCAAGGCCACCTAACCGGTTTTGTGAAGGAGGAAGAAGAGGAGTTATGATAACTGTTCAGCGTTCGGGTGTCAGCAAAGAGCCAGACTTTGGCAATAGGCTGCAAACAGGTATAAACCCCTCGGCTCCTTCGCTTGCCGGGGTGGTGGGAAGAGCTGTGGCTACGGGGCAGCGAGGGGAGGGTCTGTCCGCCCCCAGAGTGCCGATAGATCTACTCGAGCCTTTTCCAGCCGAGTCCAGGTGATCTTTGCTGACTGTGGCTGAGTCCATTCCTAGCCTCGGAAGTGCTGGGCTGCCAGCACAGGCCACTTTGGCGTGGTGGGGAAAGGGCCGGATTCTTATTGCTGTTAGACAGCGAAGGCCAATTTTGCTCACCGGAAGACGGAACAAATTCTAACACCACGATGCCAATAATATGGATCCGTGTTTCATCTTGCACTTGATGGGGAGGGCCTGGACGAGGAGGGGAGCCCACAAAGAAGGGGAGCCCACCCAGAAAGGCGGGTAAATGGTGCCATTGTCTGGAAAAACATTGTCTGTTTCCCTCCTTCTCCAACGTTCACCCCTCTCTCTTTCAGCTTCTCTCTTTCACTTTCTTCCCCCTTTCCATTTCCCAGTCTTCATGTCCCACCCTCTTTTTTTTGCCTCTTTTCCACTCCTTTCACCCTCACCCTTTCCCTCTCTTTCTCACCTTCTGTGTTTCTCATCTCTCCATTTCTTTATCTTTCCCACTCATTCTCTGTTTAACCTTGTCATTTTCTGTCTTCCCTGCTGTTTCATGTTTTCCTCCTTCTCTCTTCTTTCTTTTTCCCTTTCCCTCCTTCTTCCTTTCTCTTTCTGCTCTTTCCACATCCGACTCTTCCTTCGTCTTCCATTCTTTCCCCACTTTCTCTCCTTCTCTGCTTTCTCTGCCTGTTTCCCTCCTTCTCTAACATTCCCCCCTCTCTCTTTCAGCTTCTTTTCCCATCTCTCTTTCTCTTTCTTTCCCCTTCCGTCCTTATGTTCTGATTTTCTATTTCCCATTCTTCATGTCCCACCTTTCCCCCTTTTGTCTTTTCCTCCTTTCCCTCGTTCTCCCCTTCTTTGTTTCTCATCTCTCAATTTCTTTATCTTTTGCACTATTATCTCTTTCTTTTTTACTTTGTCACCTTCTCCCTTCCCTGCTGTTTCATGTTTCCCTTATCTCTCCTTCCAGTTTCCCTTTCCCCTCTTTCTTTCTTTCTCTTTCCTGCTCTTTCTCACATATGATTCTTCCTTCCTCATACATTCTTTCCCTCCTTTCTCAACTTCTCTTTCTCTCTCATTTGCTCTTGAATCTTTTATTCCAAGCTTGACTTGTGTGTTTCTCTCTGATCACAGGTGCGGTGTGTCTTCCAAGCAAGAAACTGCTGCCAAGAGGGACCCGGAGCAGCCCACTGGCAGGATTCAGCTGAGGCTCCACCGGCACCAAGTTCAAGCTCTTCTGCCATCTCCTGTGGATTCATTTTCTAATGATACTTCTGTACAATAACATTGATATACTTGTCATTAAAAATTTATTAAAAATTACTTTTAACCAAATTTTGCCAGATTCACCAAATTTTGCCGGATTTGCCAAATTTTGCCGGATTTTGCTGTACCCTAACCAAACTTTGCCGGATTTTGCCAGATTTGCCAAATTTTGCTGGATTTTGCCGTACCCTAACCAAATTTTGCCGGATTTGCCAAATTTTGCCGGATTTTGCCGTACCCTAACCAAATTTTGCTGGATTTGCCAAATTTTGCCAGATTTTGCTGGATTATTAATATGGGAAAAATCCGGCAAAATATGGCAAATCCGGCAAAATTTGGTTAGGGTACGGCAAAATCCGGCAAAATTTGGCAAGTCCGGCAAAATTTGGCAAAATCCGGCAAAATTTGTTTAGGGTACGGCAAAATCCGGCAAAATTTGGCAAAATCTGGCAAAATTTGGAAAATCCGGCAAAATTTGGTTAGGGCACGACAAAATCCGGCAAAATTTGGCAAATCCGGCAAATCCGGCAAAATTTGGTTAGGGTACGGTAAAATCCGGCAAAATTTGGTTAGGGTACGCAAAATCCGGCAAAAATTGGCAAATCCGGCAAAATTTGGTTAGGGTATGGCAAAATCCGGCAAAATTTGGTTAGGGTACGGCAAAATCCGGCAAAATTTGGCAAATCCGGCAAAATTTGGTTAGGGTACGGCAAAATCCGGCAAAATTTGGCAAATCCGGCAAAATTTGGTTAGGGTATGGCAAAATCTGGCAAAATTTGGGGAAATTCAGCAAAATTTGGCAAATCCGGCAAAATTTGGTTAGGGTACAGCAAAATCCGGCACAATTTGGCAAAATTTGACAAAATCCGGCAAAGTTTAGTTAGGGTACGGCAAAATCCGGCAAAATTTAGCAAATCTGGCAAAATTTGGTTAACGTACGGCAAAATCCGGCAAAATTTGGTTAGGGTATGGCAAAATCTGGCAAAATTTGGCAAAATCCGGCAAAATTTGGCAAATCTGGCAAAATTTGGTTAGGGTACGGCAAAATTTGGCAAAATCCGGCAAAATTTGGCAAATCCGGCAAATTTTGGCAAAATCTGGCAAAATTTGGTTAGGGTACGGCAAAATCTGGCAAAATTTAGCAAATCCGGCAAAATTTGGTTAGGGTACGGCAAATCCTGCAAAATTTGGAAACATACTTTAAGAAAACCACTCCAAAAATTTCAAACAAAGTAGTTAAAATATTGTATTTCTTTTATTTATACAAATTCCTCCATTTCCATAAATGCACAACGGAAAAAATTGAATTACATAAGATTGTACAAAATAAAACATTGGCAATGTATGATCTATTGTCTATACTGTATGTTTGTTGATACCCTGACTGTGTTACATACTTTGTAATCCTTTGTTTTATTCTAATGACTATTAATCTGTTACTGTTATACTTTGATAACCTGTACAACAATATCAGCGCAATCAGTGCATTAGAACATTAAAAAATTAAAACACAGTATTACAAATTCTTATTACAAAGTAATACAACATATTACAAAGTACTATAACATTAAAACAAAGTATTACGAAGCAATACAATGTATTACAAATCATTATTACAAAGCATTACAAAATATTAAAATATTATTACAAAGTGTTATAACATTAAAGCAAAATATTACAAAGTATTACTTTGTAATCCTTTCCTTTATTCTAATGAGTGCCCTGTACCTTTATTAATCTGTTCTTGTTATACTTTGATAATATCAGCGTAATCAGTGCATTAGAACATTAAAATGTTACAAAGTATTTAACACTGTCATAAGAACACTTATTGTTACAATATCTGAATAATAGTAATTCTACAATGAAACTTTGTCGAAGGTGGAACATTACAGGCCACAGTAATATCGGGATCAAAGCTGCCCTCGTGCTCCCTGATCTGCAGTTCGACGCCCTTGGTCAGCCCTATCTGGACATGTAACCCCGATTCCCTTTGCCCACCCTCTTCCCTTTGGTCTCCTTGTGGAATGTTTGCCTCTTGGGCGTAAGAATAAAGCATCTGCTTTTCCTTGGTCACCGAGTTGGTCTTTTGTCATTAGAAAATAGAGCAAAGATACCACAAAGTGTAACAGTCTCAACTGGAGGAACCATCAGCTGATGTCCGAGGCAGAAAGGCGACGATGCCGAGAGTTCTTCCGCCGCGTCCACCCTGTGGGGTCTTCTCAACCCCCTTTGGTCTCAAATGCACCTAAGCACAGAGTCAGCTCAGTAAACAGACCAGCCATCGCTTTGCATTTGCGGCAGTTGCAATACCCACTGACCCACAAAGAGCCCCAAAGTTCTTTCCGGAAGAGTTTGGCCTGGGCTCCGCTTCCCAGTTCCTCAAGTCCAGGTCATTGCCTTCGTTTAGTCCGGGAGGGAGGGCAAATAGGGCTAAACCCGGTCACTGACTCAGTCCAGTCCAGTCCAAGCGAAGCTGCATGGTGCTTTGTAGAGACTCTGCTGAAGTTGAGCAAGCGAGGCAACACTCGGCTTCTCCTCTGGCTCCACTTGTCAGGGAAGGAGGCAGGAGATCCAAGAGCTGATCTGGAGGGTTCTGTGGGTCCAGGCATCACATCAGGGCCAGGAGACCAGGGTGGGCACCGAGGGGCCGTCCTTAGCTCTGTAGGGAGGGAAAGAAACAAAGTTCACGTTGGCATTTAATTAAGATCTACATTCAGTCCTCTCAAGGGCTCAGGTGTTTCCCCCAAGATGGACACAAAACACCCTCGAAAGTGGGAAAGATTCACATGACGAGACCCCGATATATTAGACTTAGGTGAACTGCAGGGTTTCCAAAATGAAAATGTACTTAATGCCCCAAAAGGTACCTAAAATGTACGCGTCAAATCTAAACTAGAAGAAATACAGCATCTCCTAAGAGCAGAGCTGCAAACTCTGGGTGAATTAACTTACTAAACACGGCACTAAAAGCCAATGTTGAAAGAAAGGGCAAAAAGAGGAACATCAGCACTGTATTGCCAAAAAGAAAACATTTTAAAAACCGTTTTAAATTACTGTATCTATATGGAAAATCAAAACAGATTCAAGGGTGCAAAATTGGTTTTTTAAAATCACTGGATCACCAGACAGACTGTGCTTGAAGCTGGAGGCTCTACCAGACTCAGGGTTCACGAAAAGGGAAATTACGAGAAAAACACTGGACCAGTAGGCAGGTTTGTTTGCCCCATAGTACTATGAACATCATTACTATGTTAGTGATCAATCTAGGGAAGACATTTGGTTACAAGATTAAACATATGGGCAGAAACAAGAGTTGATAGAGGAAAATGAGTGAGAGGCAAAAAAAGAGGGAAAGAGATAAAAAAGGAAGGGAAAGAGGGAGAGAACCAAAGAGACAGAAGACAAAGAGAAAGAAGTAACAGATAGCCAGCAGATACAAAACATCTTGTGTACTTTGTTTTATACAGGACTATATAAAAGAAAGGGGTGGATGATGCTGATATTAAAAAATATTTAAGTGGACAAAGTCTACCACAGCTTATTTATTATTTAATTAATTTATTATTATACTGTTTATATCCTGCCCCATATCCTAAGATCTCTGGGCAGCTATCAATAAAAGATCCAAACAAGACACTGAATACATACCCCACTAAAAAAGTATTTAACAGCATAGTTGGTTAAAAACTAAAGTCAAAATTAAAATAGTACTAATAGATACATATCTGCTATGAACAGATGTGTATCTGCTATGAAAAGATACATATCTGCTATGAAAAGATACATATCTGCTATGAACAGATACATCAGATACATATCTGCTATGAATAGATGTGTATCTGCTACTAATAGATACGTATCTGCTATGAACAGATGTGCATCTGCTATGAACAGATGTGCACCTGCTACTAATAGATATGTATCTGCTATGAACAGATGTGTATCTGCTATGAACAGATACGTATCTGCTATGAATAGATGTGTATCTGCTGCTAATAGATAAGTATCTGCTATGAACAGATGTGTATCTGCTACGAATAGATATATCGTGCCTGAGTGAATTAATGTCCAAAGGCTTCAATAAAAAGCCAGGTCTTTACTTGGCCCCAAAAAGTTAGAAGAGTTGGCGCAAAGGGCATTCCATAAGTTGGGGGCCACAGCTGAGAAGTCCCTGCCCATGTCCTAACACAGCAGGGTTCCTCTTAAGTTTTAACACCAAGAGAAACAGCAAGATCAACCTTGTTTAGTAATCCATTTTGGGGGTTTTAAATGAAGATGCAGGATAGAAGAGTGTGAAGCCACTGCGGACTCACCTGACCACCGCCATCAGCCTTCCACAGCCCTCAGTGCCATCCGCTTGAGGTCTTCTTCTTCCATGCAATGACAGCCGTCCGGCTCTGACCTTGGATTCTCTCTCTCTGTCCCTTGAACCCGGGGCTTCTGGAACAACATGGTACCTCGTCAATAAAGCCACCAGGGGGAACAAGGGAATCGAGGCTCATCAGAACAGAGATGCCTGTCTGGGTCCCCCTTCCTGGGTCCCCTACGTCCGCCCTACAATGCAAGGAGGAGCAGATTTCCACCTGGACTGGGTTACCAGACCCTGAAGACCACGAGGGCCAAACTGCTTTGAAACTGAGACACACAGGCTGCCCCTGGACATCTTTTTATAACTATAAATATATATTTCCTTCTGGCCAACCAAAAGAAGGAGACAGATGTGCATAAGATACCCCATGCTCTGAGCCACTTTGCTCTAGTGGTTAGGGAGCCCGAGTAGTGGGTTAGATTCTGCACTCCCCCACGAAGCCAGCTGGGTGACCTTGGGCTTGTCACAGCGTTCTTCCGAACTCCCACAGCCCCACCTACCTCACAGGGTGTCTGCTGTGGGTGAAGAACAGAAGGTTTGTCAGCCACTTTGAGTCCCCTTAAATGGGTGAGAAAAGCGGGGTAGGATGCCTTCCGGGCTGGGTGGATCCCGTATTGCGTATGCTTTCACTATGTTGGTTGTATTGTTTTACTACACTGAGTTCCACCCTATAGTCTTCAGGAGAAAGGTGGGATATAAATATGGGATTAAAATTAAGCAAGTATAATTTTGTTAGGCAAGTACAGTGCATGGGCAGTTGGTGGGCCACTGTGTGGGACAGGATGCTGGGCTAGATGGGCTGTGGCCTCATCCAGCAGCGCTCCTCTTGGGTTCCTAACAGCCACACTAAAACATTATTCTGCCCCTCTTTTGCTTTCATTACACCATCAACATTTTAACGACGTTTTACAAACCGTAAAGCAAACCCTGATTATCATCTCTCTCTTTTTTAACCTACAGGTGAGTTTTTAACCTATTCGTATTCAGCACCTTTTGCGTATAGAGGCAGTAGAAGATCAACCTGGGTTCACCTGGCCAGCCTTACCTTGGGCCCTTTGCCTTGAGACAGCTGGGTCTAGCGGTTAGAGAACGGAACTCTTATCTGGGAATACCGGGTTTGATTCCGCCCTCCTCCATGAAGCCATCTGGGTGACCTTGGGCTAGTCGCAGCTCTCCCCTGAGCTCTCACAGCCCCATCCACCTTGCAGGGTGTCCTTTATGGGGAGAAGAACAGAAGGTTTGTCAGGTGCTTTGAGTCCCCTTAAATGTGAGAGAAAAGCAGGGTAGAAAAGCCAACTCTTCTCCTCCTCCTCCCAGAAAAAAGGCAATGGCAAGCAACTCATGCATACATGCTAATAAAACTGTGCGGTGCTTATGCATACAGTAGGATGTGAAGGTAAAGCTGCCTCCAGATCTGTGTGTCTCCCACCTCCAACTCCCTGCCCATATAGTGAAAACATCTGAGTGCAACGTCAATCTCCACATCTTTCTCAAGGTCTATTTTTATCCAGCATATGTGCAAAACATCCTAAATACCTGAGCGTTTCCAAGCCAAGAGCCGCCTTGCTTGCTAGATAGAGAACGATAGGGTCCTGCTGCCACCTACCGGACAGTCCTAGGATTCTACTTAGTTAGCTCTGGCTCAGGGTCAGAGCACCGGAGGCTGCATCCACACTTAAGTTTCAATCCAGCCTCAGAGCGCGTCAGCAAAATGATGAACCATTTTCTTTGCACTCTGTGTAACCCCAGAGTGAATTTTCTGAGTCAGATAACACGGAAAGGAAACAGTTTGCTGGGATTAGAATTTAGGTGTGAGAGAAGCGTTTGCATACACGTTTAAATCCGAATTGAGTCCATTTTCGGGATCAGTAGATCCCATGTATTTTTCTTTTATTCCCAGACTTTATGAGGAATATCCTGCAAAAATCTGCAGAAAATAGTCCCCTTTTGGAGCCCAGCCTGCATTATTATTATTATTATTATTATTATTATTATTATTATTATTATTATTATTATTATTATTATTATTATTATTATTATTGCCTTTGGGAATGCTAGGGGACTATTTGGGGCAGGGATCTTTGCTTCTGGCCAATGCCTGCCAGATGTGGTTGGGATTTCACAGCTGCAAAGGTCTCCCCCTCCCCTCGGCATGCCTGATCTGAACATAGCCTTCATGGTACTAATGAATGATTGGTTTTATTTAAAAATAAAGTAAAATCACAGAGCCGCGTTTTGTTGCTGTCCAGCAGGGCAAGCTTCAAAGAATCCAACCGGCGCTTTTTCTTGCCATGGCTGTTGTGTTCCGCCCTTTTACACTTATTGGTCTGCTCTGATAATGTTTGTAATAAATGAATAACAGACTTAGGCTGTGGTCACACTTAAGGTTGAATGCAGCTTCAGTCCACTTTCAGAGTGAGAGAACACACCAGCAAAGTGAAAAGACGTTTTCTTTCAGGGTTAAATAAGGCAGAAAATTCACCTTTGAAATAAAGAACGTGGGAAGAAAATTAGTGGTCACTTTCTGACTTACTGGTCAGATTCTCTCGCTCTGAAGGTGGACTGAAGCTGGATTAAACCTGGAGTGTGACCACAGCCTTAAAAAGATTGCAGGGCATGAAAGGAAAAAGAAGAAGAAGTTGGCTTTTCTACCCTGCTTTTCTCACCCTTTAAGGGGACTCAAAGTGGTTGACAAACCTTCTGTTCTTCTCCCAACAACAGACACCCTGTGAGGTAGGTGGGGCTGTGAGAGCTCAGAAGAGAGCTGTGACTAGCCCAAGGTCACCCAGCTGGCTTCATGGGGGAAGAAGGAATCAAACCCGGTATTCCCAGATAAGAGTCTGGCTCCCTAACCACTAGACCAAACTGGCTCACTCTAGAGAGTCCATCTGTATACAAGAGTTTTAAAAATGGTCTCCACATGAACCCCTCACCCTGGACAGGGGCATGAACTGGGTCCAGTATTTAGGATAGGCAAAAAGTATGAGTAGACAATCTGTGAAATGGGTCCATACGTTGGATTTTGGTTCCCCATAAAACCACTAGACCACTAGACCAAACTGGATCTATGAGATTTTGCAGGGAAACAGTTAAAACTTAAATAGAATAAAATATACTAAATTGCCCGGTGGTCCTCTTAGAGCAAACCATGAGATTGTAATGCTTTTCTTTATTACCCGGGGCCAGAATATTTTGAATATTTCAAGTTTGGTTTGGCCGTCTCTCTATCCAGGGCAGCAACTCGGCTGAAATACCTTGAGCATTTGTGTTTCATTACTCAGGACAAAGTGCAAAAAGATCATAATAATTTCATTTATATCCCGTACAGAGAAGCATTCACCAAACTCTTAATGTAGGTAATTCAACATTTGGCCTGAAGGGGGAGCCAAAAACCAAGTTTTGGTCCCCTTCTCCCTATCTGTCTTTTTGTTTTAATGGGTTCCCAAAGTGCTGGAACTTAACAGCTTTTTGTTGCCACGGCTGCTGCTATTACTGCTATTTTTCAGAGAAGAAAATCTCATGCTAGGGAAACGATCAAGCTGGATGCAGCCGTTCCAATTTCCATTCCCATCTGACATTTCGAATTGTTTCGGTCTCCGGATTCATTCAAATTCATCCAGTAAATCAAGCAGCGTGCGACGGGGAAAGTGTGCCACCGTACATAAACGCCACTTTATATCAGGCCATTAATGTGCCTTCATGGCCGTCCCTCCATGGCAGCTTAGCATTTTGTTCAAAGCCCACCCTGGGCAGCTATGGATGGGTTCTTATGCGCTAGATGGGTTGTTACCTGACCCAGCAGGGCTCCTCTTGGGTTCTGATGGACTAGATGGGCTGTGGCCTGATCCAGCAGGGCTCCTCTTAGGTTCTCATGGACTAGATGGGCTGTGGCCTGATCCAGCAGGGCTCCTCTTAGGCTTTTATGGACTAGACGGGCTGTGGCCTGATCCAGCAGGGCTCCTCTTAGGTTCTGATGGACTAGATGGACTGTGGCCTGATCCAGCAGGGCTCCTCTTAGGCTCTTATGGACTAGATAGGCTGTGGCCTGATCCAGCAGGGCTCCTCTTAGGCTCTTATGGACTAGGTGGGCTGTGGCCTGATCCAGCAGGGCTCCTCTTAGGCTTTTATGGACTAGACGGGCTGTGGCCTGATCCAGCAGGGCTCCTCTTAGGTTCTGATGGACTAGATGGACTGTGGCCTGATCCAGCAGGGCTCCTCTTAGGCTCTTATGGACTAGATAGGCTGTGGCCTGATCCAGCAGGGCTCCTCTTAGGCTCTTATGGACTAGGTGGGCTGTGGCCTGATCCAGTAGGGCTCCTGTTAGGTTCTTGTGGACTAGACGGGCTGTGGCTTGATCCGGCAGGGCTCCTGTTAGGTTCTTATCCTATCAATAATAATAATAATGATAGTAATAGTGATAATGACCAAAACCAGCATAAATATCTTTGCTGTGTGTTACTGTTGTGTTATGTCAGTACTAATACTAATACTAGCACTAGTAGCACCGGTACTAGTACTAATACTAGTATTAATACTAGTCCTAATAATCATGCTGGAGAGGGGAGAAAAATGCAAAGGGAAGTAAGTACAATAACAGCCCTTGCGGAGGCTTCCCTGTTTCCTAACACCATCAGAAGGATCTCTGCAAGAGATCTAAGTGCATCGCTAAGCATATTGGGGGCACACAGAGGACAGAAGCAGCCCTTTGCTATTCTCTTTAAACAATGAAAGGAAAACCCCGCGCTTATTGGAAGGCAGAGCAAGGCACAGAGCAAGCCAGCGGTTAATATCATGTGCGCAAGGCCCTGGCCGGCTGTGTGTTGCAGAGGAAAGACCCTGGGAAGTCTCCTGAGAGAGCCAAGAAATCTCTACCTACTCCAGCAAGGAGAGCAAAGGCGGAGGCTTCTCTTTAGAAGCATCTAAACAGGAAGCAAGGAGAAGCCAGCCCTCGGCCCTTCTCGTGCAAGCATTGCGGTTGCTTTGACGGTGTCTTCTCCTGGCCTGGCCCGTTGCTAAATGCAACCAAATCCCTGAATTTTGCGCGAAAGCCCTGGCTTGCTTTCAATTCCTGCCTGTCTGGTTCGCGTGCCACGGGGCCGTTCCGTGAGTTTGGGCGGGGGATGCTTTGCAGAGACCCCCACGGCTCCGGTAAACTTATTCCCTGCATAAAATATGAGATTTGAGACGAAACGCAGCGGGGTTAACACATTTGCCAGAAAGCACATTTAGGAGGGAGCCGTAAGCAGGTACGTGTGAAGGCGCCGTGGGCTCAGCGGAATCACGGGCCTCCTTTTTCAGGGGGGAGGGAGAAGGAAATAGCAGTGATCTGGCAGTGTTTGACCCAAATATTGTACCCTTCGGCGGCGAGTCTTTAAAAAAGAGAGAGAGACAGAGAGATTTCAAGTGTATTTTCAGCCTGGGTGTTGGGAGAGTTCTCTCTTGGATCCTATACTTACCTGGCACATCTTTGGTGTTTCGTCTCCCGCCCTTATAATTTTTAAGCAACCTTCCAAGTGCTTCGAGGATGCTTTGGTAATAACGGGCTCTGGACGCTCAGTCACATCCTGGCCCATATTATGCCGTGGAGGGAGGTGCCAGTTGGTCATGGACTTCTCCTTCCGACTGCTGCAAGGCCCCAAGGTGTGAGATGCCTAGAAAGGAAGGAAGGGTTAGTCTGCTCTCAAGGCTTCTCCTCCCTCCCTCCCTCCCTCCCTCCTTCCTCTCCTCCTCCCTTCTTCCTCTCTTCCACCGCCCTGTCCTCCCTCCTCCTCTCCTCCCGCCTCTCCCTCCCTCTCCTCTGTGATTGCTGCTACAAATGTATCTCTCATAATTTGCAGTGGCATTCACAGAAAGGGGAAAGCTGTGTTCAAAGAAGCAAGCCCTTTTTTCATCTCCAGCGAGCATTGCACAGATGGCAAGGAGAGGGGGCAGACCTTCCCAGATGTGAAATCCCACCTATCGCTGGCAGGTGCTAGCCAGAAGGATATGGGGTGGCAACCTGAAAGGCTGATCTCCCCAAATAGTCCAGTAGTGTTCCCATATGGGGGGGGGGGAATGGGCCGAGTGCCAAAACAGGACCAAGAACAGTTTTTCTGAGGACTTTTTTTCTGTGGATTTTAGCAGGATAGTCCTTATAAAGTCCGGGAAGAAAAAAATTAAATGGGATTGTGCAATCCCGAAAATGGACTGGATTCGAGCGAATAAATCCGAAATTCAAAACTGGTTCGAATTTTCAAATTTGGATTTATGGACATTCGGTTAAAATATGCATACACACTTTTACTGCGTGGAGTTTGACTTAAGCTCTGACTTTACTGTGTTGCTTTCGGTCCAGTTCAGGGAGGGAGTTTAAGAGGTACATGGAGCATAATTGTCTCCACCTACCGAAAACAGCAATTCTATGACAATGTTCAGGCACGCCATTATATGCCCTTTCTCTGATGCCTTCTTCCACTCAATTGCATGCCTAATCTCCAGCTACCTGGCTGATACTTGGAGAAAGTTGCCTAGTTGGGGTGGGGAGGAAATCGCCAGCAAGAGAGACCCTATTTATCCCAGCAGGTATCCAAACAACACAGGGAATAGCATGGCTCAGTTTCTGCTGGAGCAGGTTACCTTCCACCCGGCTCCAAAATTGCCTTTGGGACTGAAATCTTCTCTCCTTTTGAGACTCCAAAGTGATGGCTCTCCCCCACCCGCCCTGCCCTTCTAGGATAAATTTGACCGCAATCCATTTCTTCTCTATCTAGTGTTGTTTTAGCAGCTTGAAGGAGCTTCTGTGTTATTTCCCACAGCTGGTTGGAAAGAAATTGGGGTCCAAAAATGGAATTGTTTAGGGTTTGTGTAGGCTGTTTGGTTTGGGATCAGTCTTAGCAAGAAGAGACTTAGGAGGACAGTTTCTGGGAGAGTCAAACTGTCCCCACTAAAGATGGGCCAAACTGGGTTGCAATACTGGGTTCGATTCCGCATTCCTCCATGAAGCCAGCTGGGTGACCTTGGGCTTGTCACAGCTCTCTTCTGAGCTCTCATAGCCCCATCTACCTCAAAGGGTGTCTGTTGTGGGGAGAAGAACAGAAGGTTTGTCAGCCGCTTTGAGTCCCCTGAAATGGGTGAGAAAAGCCGGGTAGAAAAGCCAAATCTTCTTCTTTTTCCCTAATCATGCACTACAGGCTGTACTGTGAATAGGCCTCAAGTGTGGGCCTTTTTATTTCCCCCAGTGTTTTAGACGCTAGCCTGGTTTTATGGTTTTAAAGTTTGATTTGTTCCATTATTAAAATGCTCATACTATTTGGTCTTGCGTCTTCCGGGCAGCTACTGTATAAATCCAGTAGGTAAATAAATTGTCTGCTAACGTCTTTCCTGTAAATGATACAGTGTGTTAACCCAAAGGATCTTGCTTTGAACAATCTGTCAAATAAATCTCTAATATTTGGGGTTTGCCACCTTAATTCTGGACCCTGCAATTTCTTGTATCTATCCTTCCTCTCCGAATTGCTTGAAGCATCTTTATGCTGTGGTGCCATCTGGAAATTGACTGATCCGACGCCTTGTAGAACCAGTGCAATAACCAACTATTTTAGGATTATCCCTGACGCTCTGAGCAAAGGGCACTGGAGACCTACGAAAGGAAAGCATGAATGTGTGTGTGCATTTCTGTTGGTGTTATTGCTCTCATTCTCATCTTTAAAAGAAACGCTGCCTAATAGGCCGTCTACCAAGAGGTGGATCAACTTGATAAATTTGGGGCCAAATTGCACTCTAATTAATGCTGCTTTTCAAGATTGCCAATTTGGAGGATCGAATGCCTTCAGCATATCAAGATAAAGGCTTCCCCACCCTTTTTCTTTCTTACTCCGATGAATTATATCAATGGAGGGGTATGAATATTCAAAACATTCAAAATTCAATCGAATTCGATCAGATTTGGACATCAGAATTCAAACTGAAACAAATTTAACATTTGAATGAATTTTTCAATCTTTCAAACCGTTCGTACAAATTATTCAGACATTTGTGTCACGTATGGATAGGTATCCATAGGCATCTTATTCGTATCCATACGCATTTGTACGGATAAATACGGGATGAAAACGGAATGCATACGGGATACGTATGCATACAGACACATACAAATGCCAAGATGTGTGACGCTCTGCTCCTCACAGCTTCCTGGTTGGCCCACAAGAAAATAGATGGACTTGTATGGCTCCCTTGACAACAGGCATGAAAATTAGTGTGTGTACCTGTGGCCCAGGGTGGTGCACTGGTGCTCTCTGAAACCCCAGAGTGGTGTTGGGAAGGACAAGAAGTGGAAAGCACCTCTGGTAATGTTTGGTCATCTATGGCTTCTGGGTTGCTGGTAAAACCATGGCAATCAGTGCATTTTAGGAAAATCATAGTTTCATCATCTGGGTGCCACAGTTAAAAAGGCCCTGTTGCATGCTACCTCCCCTGGATATCAGAAATTGTTCTTTGCTGCTGAAAAAAAAATACATTTTTGTCAATGATTGCTGATGAAACAATGGTAATTGGTGCATCTTAGAGGAATCATGGTTTCATCATCTGGGTGCTGCAACTAAAAAGGCCCTGTTGCATCCTACCTCCCTGTCACGTCACAGACTGGTCAGGCAACAGGCAAACACTTGCGCAGCTTACACAACCCCAAGGGTTCCAGGTGTTCTCGAGGTCAGTGCCGGTGCAGGGTCTAGGAGTCCAGAAAGTCAGCAAGGGTCAAGCAGTCCAAAGGGTCAGCAGGTCACAAGGAGTCCAGGATTTCAAGCTCAGGTAACACGAGTCTGCAAAGACATTGTCTGCAGCAACTTGAGGTAAGGTGCACACCCACACTGCAGCTGGGCTAATCGCTCTGATCTGCATCTCACCTGCTTCTACTGCCTAAGCAGGCGATGAGAGAGCCTTTGATTAGGCCCACTGCTGGTAGATTCATTATCAGAGCTGTCTGGCTGCTCACCTGGAACTGGCCTTAACCCTTCAATGTCTGCAATGCCATGCTGTGGCTGTTCCTCAGCCTGTGGTGGCATTGCAGGCAGGCTTCCCTCGTCCAAGGAGGCTGAACAGGGCATGACGCTCCCCTGGATACCTGAAATTGTATTTTGCTGCTGCTGCTAAAATCTTTTGGTCAGCTATTGGAGATGAAACAATGGCAAATTGGTGCATCTACAAGAAATCATGGTTTCATCATCTAGTGGCCATAACTGAAGAGGTCCTCTTGTATGTCATATGCGTGTGCGCACACACACCCGTGGACATGAGCAACTGCTCTCCCCCACCGCAATACTCTTCTGGACTGCAATTCGGCTTGAGCCGAATGCAGTCGCTGGAGTTAAAAGGACTGAAAGAGATTCCATTTTATCGGAGTGATGCTCCACAGTGTTTCTCTGTAGCTCAGGCAGGAGCAAAAAAAGGCGGGCAATTATGTCGCTCGAGTCTCGAGTGTCCAATTGGTATTGACGAATCCTGTGGTCTCTGCAGTGGCTGTAATAAAGGTACAGAGACGACCCTTCCTGTTTATACCACTTTATGTCCACTCAGCATAGAAAACCTAATAGGCAATCTGGGGTTTTCCAGGCATTGCAGGGCGGAAGGGGGTGGGGGTGGGGAGCATCTAGCGCCATGGCGACACCTAGTGGTTGAATGTGGGACTCACAAATGTGGGGGATACATTTTCAGTTGCTGCCGTCTTGATTAAAGGGCTCCTAAACCTGCTACTTTAGTCCCACAGTTGCTTGCTGCAAAAGTTAAAGTATCCATTTAAATATCCAATACATACCCAATGATATGAATCTCATAAGCATCCATACAATCCCGTTCTTATCCCGTATGCATCCTGTCGTCCCGTATGGGTACGAACACCGTACCCATAAGAGTGTCTGCATTATTTGTAAGAATAACTCGAAATATTGGTATTCATATGAATACTTAAAAAAAGAGTAATGTCTGGAGTTTTGTATACGAATATCCGAACCGCTGGAATCCGTCCGAATAATGAATATTTTGACAATTCATGCAAATCCCTAGTGCAAACTGAATTTTGCGCAAATGGAAGACTCGGTGCTCGATTTGAAACCAGATTTTAGGCACAGAGACCTCGGTAAATTTTAGCCAAAACTTCTTTATCCATCTTTGTCATTTGCTCGTGCTTGTGTTTGGAGGCCTGATCTTTTGCCGCTTCCAAGCAATAGGAGGTTGCATTGATTTCTCTATTATTGTTTCTCTCCCTCGCTCTCTTTTACCTGTGGTCCTATAAGCCCCCTGAGGTTGTGTCTTTAATTCAGTGGGGGGAAGAAAGCATTTTGGGGGAGTCACACAAGAACAGCAAGGGCAGCAATTGATGGGCATTAACCCTGGGGAAAGGGGAAGGGGTTTTCGAAAACAGCAGAAAGGAAGTTGTTCCTGCCGTCTGTTACCTTTTGCCCTTGACCTGAGCGGTGTGAAAGTCTCAGCCGCTTGCTTATTCCAGCCTGCTCCTGGTTCCCTTAATTGCTTGCCGGAGTCACTCCGGTATGAGCAAATGGGATCTAAATCAGCTTCAGATTCCTGCACAGAGAATAGAGAAGGGCACGGATATTCTAAGCATTAGAAATCCGATCGAATTCGTTGAAATGGGGACATTCGAATTCAAATTAAATGTTTTCACATTTGAATTTAGACATTCAAACGAATTTCAAATGCTCCAAAACATTCCTTCGAATGATTCGCATCATTTGAATATACAGACACGTATGTATCACATATGTATCTGTACAAATATCATACGTATTCTGTGCACATTTGTGCTTATAATATGGAACGAAAACAGGATGCAGACGGGATAAAACAGGATGCATACGAAATGCATACAGATACGTATAACACATACAAATGTTGTCAACTTTCGTGTCTCCAAATTTGTATCCAACATTCAAACAAACTTGATTAGAATGTATCGGATTCGAATCGGTTTTTGTTGCATTTGGATTTTAAAAACTGAATCAAATGCTTTGACATTTGAATTGGTGCAAATTCAAATGCAAAAAGAAATAAAAATGGTGTACACCACTGATAGAGAATGAAGGCAGGATCTTCCCAAATGCAGGAACCACTGTGCTTGCATTGCTGGAAGAAGACCATACGCGCATGGGCATGCACAGAGAGCGAACACCTTAAACTATGAGCAGACAAGATGGGGAGCAGGGTTTCTTTCCCCAGAGCTTTGGCTGATCAAAATGGAAGCTTCTCAAAATATGAAGAAGCCGCCAGCAATGTATGGGGAAGAAGAAGAAGAAGAAGAGTTGGCTTTTCTACCCCGCTTTTCTCACCCATTTAAGGGGACTCAAAACGGCTGACAAACCTTCTATTCTTCTCCCCACAACAGACACCCTGTGAGGTAGGTGGGGCTGTGAGAGCTCAGAAGAGAGCTGTGACTAGCCCAAGGTCACCCAGCTGGCTTCATGGGGGAGGGCGGAATCGAACCCGGTATTCCCAGATAAGAGTCCAGCTCCCTAACCATTCCATTCAATGTGAATGCATATTCAATACGTATCCAATATCCAGTAACATACTGTGTTTTCCCGAAAATAAGACTTTGTTATACAGTGGTACCTTGACATACGAGTTTAATTCGTTCCGTAACCTTGCTCTTATGTCAAATCGCTCGTATCTCAAAGCAGTTTTCCCATTAATCCATTCCAGCTCCCAAAACACCACCTCAGTTGTTTTTGTTATGTACTGTACTGTATTTACATACTCGTATCTCAAATCTTGCTCTCATCTCAAAGCAAAATATCACTCGCTCAGCGGCTTGTATCTCAAAGCACTTGTATGTCAGGGCACTTGTATGTCGAGGTACCACTGTATTAATTTTTGCTCCTAAAGGGCTTATTTTCAGACTATGTTTTACATAACACTAATATAGGGCTTATATTCCAAGCGTCCTGAAAAATCATTCTAGGGCTTATTTTCAGGATAGGTCTGATTTTGGGGGAAAACAGGGTATCTGCCCTGAAAGCATCAAATTCAGATGAGACATACCATGGTGAATTCGGCTGAATTATTCAAAAATTCGTATTGTATGTTCGAAAATCCGGATTCGAAAATTTGGATTTTCAAAAATCCGAGTCAAATTTGGATGCCAGTATTTGTCAAATTTGAACTGAATGTTCAGATATTTGAATATCTGTGCACACCCCTGCTGCAGGGCCCTGGATTCAGCCATCTGAACGCCGCCTCCCAGATCTGTGATTCTACGGGTCTATGACACGTCCGTCAGTCACCACCACGGTTTATTATTCTAAGCCAAACACGGCTCAGCGGGAAATTGAAGCTCTGCTGATCTCCCCACAGCAACCTTCAGCTTTGCAGGCCTACCTGGAATCCGTGCCCTAATTTGAGGATGAAAACTCCACCCGGGATAGACCTCCTTTTCCAAACATCTGAAATGCATTTGGAGCACCGGTCGCCAGCTGATCCGCCACATGCAGGATCAGGAACTCCTCTGTTCTGAGCGAAATAACCTTAAAGCTGCCTCCGCCCCCCCCCCCCAAATGAATTGTCCCTCTGACTCCTCACTTAATATTCCAGCTACAAATCCCAGGCTTGACAGCTTTAACAATGTGCAGCCGGCGTCTCGGGCAGCCGGCAACATCAAGTGCAACCCACATTCGGCCGGCAAAATGTCACAGGTTACAGACTGTGCAATGAGCATCTCCACGCGCTGCAGGGCTGATCGCATGAGAATCGCCCGCAACCCCATCTCTGACCTACCCGGGGGCCCTTGGGCTCCGAATGGTCAAGTCTGGAGCTCAAATATCTTCAACAAGAAGAAGCCCCTCTGCTGATATAAGGTGAGGTGTGGATAGCATAGGTTAGCGTCTTCCCATGATTTCAGTGCCGCAGGCATGGAAGGGAGGAATCCGTCTCTAGGGAACAGACACCTCTAAATTTCAGATTTTTTTTTTTTTTTTTACATGAGCCCCTGCTCGGATATTCAGGGTGGGCTGCAGGTTTGCAGAAGATGGGAAGAACAGTGACACTGTCCAATTTCATCTGGGGAGGGTGCAGGGTGTCGTTTCTCTTGGCATGTACCTATCAATTTGGAGATGCTCACTGGAAGGCCTAACGCTGAAGCTGAAATGCTTTGGTGGCATGAGAAGATTGGTCTAGTGGTTAGGGAGCCAGACTCCTATCTGTGAATACCAGGTTCAATTCCATCCTCCCCCATGAAGCCAGCTGGGTGGCCCTGGGCTAGTCACAGCTCTCTTCTGAGCTCTCACGGCCCTACCTACCTCACAGGATGTTCTGTTGAGGGGAGAAGAACAGAAGGTTTGTCAGCCGCTTTGAGTCCCCTGAAATGGGTGAGAAAAGTCAGCTAGAAAAGCCAACTCTGCTTCTTCCTCCATGAAGCCAGCTGGGTGACTTTGGGCTAGCCACAGCTCTCTTCTGAGCTCTCACAGACCCACCTACCTCATAGGATGTTCTGTTGAGGGGAGAAGAACAGAAGTTTTGTCAGCCGCTTTGAGTCCCCTGAAATGGGTGAGAAAAGCGGGGTAGAAAATTCCAGTCCATTTTATCTGTGGACTTTCCTCCCTTCAATTGGACTTTCCTGAGTCCTGCCTTTTACAGGTCTCAAGCTATTATAGTTAATCTGTCTTCATTCTGGGGGTGTGATCAGAGAAGAGAACTAAAGGAGGCTGAACCAGACTATAGTGGGTAGATACTGGATGAAGTTTCCTTCCCTTTTCACCATGCTGTTGAGTGACAGAACCTTTATCCTATCTGAGCACAGGAGGCATTGGGGCAGTGGAGATGGGTGGAGACCTAAAAAAGTGCAGAAAGGTGTGAGCAGAGCAACCCAGACTGAGGACGAACTATCAGATATTGGGTGTGATCAGAGTCAGTGCATTTTGAGTTCTGTTTCTTAATAAGACGGACTATTTTAGCAAGGTATGACCATAGCCTGTGTGCAATATCTTCTTGCCCAAAATGATGCCCTTGGGTCCTGCCTGGCATGGAAGCATTCTATGCCTTTGGCGTATGGCATTAGTGCATAAAGGCAAATTTATTTCAAATCCCAGGGACTCTTTCATTTAGCCCTCAAGCAATTATCAAGGTTTTTTGTAACAAAACAAACCTAATTATAGGCGGGTATACCCAAAATGAATTAAACTGCAGTGTCAAATGATAGCAGTACCTATCATTAATGCTTCAGGAATGTTACTTAACAATTCAGGCTTTGTGTAAATGCATTTTCAAGGTATCTCTCTCTTTTTGGGGTGTATGTGTGTGGACATCTATTCTTAGCTAGAAGCCCTTCCAGTATCCACTTAAGAATTTAATTTTTCAATACATTCAAAATAAGCGGCTGCACATCTTTGCTCTATCGGGATTGTTGTATTGATGTGAAAATCCTAACAAATTGCTATCTGAAAGAGTAGTCAATATTCTTTAATCTCCATTAAGTAGAGGAATAGGCCTATAACAGTCTAGAAGAACAAGGATTTACCTTGATTTATGAATTACTATCAGTTTGGTATCATCCAGACACACAGAGATCTTGTTTAATCCTTTTAATACACTGTAAACATCTCTCTTTTTGGGTGTTTTTCCACTGTCACCAAAAGTACCCATTAAGAACCCATTAATGGGTATGAAATGGCATTTTTGTACCCATTAATGGGTACTTAATGGGTACTTCTAGTGACAGTGGAAAAACACCCTTTCTTTTTCTCCCTCCCTCGCTCCCTCCCTGAAGCTAAGGTCCTTTGATGTGAACAAATGTTTTCTTGACATTCTATTAGAATTGAATCAAACACCCCAAAATCTGATTCGATTCAAATATTTTAAATTCAAATTTAATAAGATTCGATTCATTTTTACCAAATTTGAATCTATTCATTCAAATTTTTTATTCGAATCTGCACGTATGAATGTCGACAACATTCGTATGTGCACATACTTATCTTCCCCACATCCATAGTCCATCCACGCCCGTAAGCATCCCATCGTTATCCCATGTCCAACCCGTTTTCATCCCGTACAAATGCATACGGATGGGGGGAAAGAAGCAGATCTTCAAGTATGCATCATGTATGAACCCGTACACATATGAATGTCTGGATAATTTGAACGGCTAGATCCGAAATTCAGAATTCAATTTGAATGTTTACATTTGAATTTCGGGACATTCTATTCAAGTTCGAATGTCGAAATTCAGCACATTGATTGGATTTTGAATGCCTATGAATATTCATGAACATCCCTACTTTGGACCACGCATTTCCTCCAGTTAGGATTGGGCACTGGTTTAGATCGGTTCCAGTTAGGCTAATCCACTTCCTTGCTGGGGAAAAGGGTCTGGCTTAAATTCTATTCCCCACATGTGACCACGGGGTATTCAGGTCGCACATGCCAGGAAGTGAGAAGACACCTACCAAAGCCTCTTCCTTGAGGTCCCCCATCCCGGGTCACTTTCCTGATGGAAGAACCAGGACTGCCTGATGCAGCCTTGCAAGGGGATTGACACCAATGGGATGAGAGATGGAGTTTTATGAATGCTCACGTCTCGCAGGCCAGCCTGCCATCTCCCTGCTTTTTTTGCCCCTAAAAAGCTCTTTTAACTTTTGCTGGAAAATCCAGCACTGCTTGTGGGTTTTCCAGCTGTAGCACATTTTTGAGTAGGGGTGTGCACTAATGCAATTTTCTAATTCGATCCGATTGAAATTGAATATTCGAATGCACAAAGTTGAATGAATAGAGAAAACCACAAATGTATTCAAATTCAAATCCAACCAAATACATACAAAGTTTCAATTCATATTTGAAGATACAACATTCATATGTGTCTGTACGCATCCATACACATCCCGTTTTTATCCTGTATGCATCCCATCTTTATCCAGTACGTATCCGTACAAATGCGTCCGGATATGTACACATACGGATCTCCGGATAATTCGTATGAATGATTCAAAACATTCAAAATTTGTTCGAATGTTAAAAAAATTGTATAGACATTCGATTCAAATTCGAATGTCCGAATTTGATCGAATTCGATCAAATTTTGAACGTTTAGCATATTCTTGCACATTTCTATTTTAGAGTAGCCGCTGATGGTAGTGGTCATGCTTGAAGGTTGAAACAGGCAACCACGCATGCACGGAAGTGGTGATGCGTCCACCCGGGAATTCAATGCTGGCCGAATTGCCCGGATCACGCACCACCAAAATGCGCAAAGACAACTCTGTGGCCAGTGCCTTCCGGCTAGGAAGCATAGTGTAGGAGCAACCCCACCCCCTTTCATAGCTTCCTACCACTCTATCCGGCCGCCGTCGGGACTTAGTCCTATCGAAAGCCATCTTCTCACCAGATTGGGTGCTTGACATGGTATCTTCATGTACGCTAATGGGCTAAGTGTTCCATTTGAGCCTATGTGCTTCAAGTAGAAAGGAGCGTCCCGGCGCTCCTTTCTTTTTTTTACGGGAACATTTCACCGTCTCTGACACGCGGGTATGCTAATGCACCAGCTCCCCGCATTTTCATTTTCTGCAGGGACTAATTTAAAAGAAATGACCAGCCTCCCAGTGGACTTCAAAGCCAGCATTTGATGAGTTTTAGCAGTTTCAGCGAGCACTAATTTGAATTTCAGAGTGCGCCGTGCAATTTTGCCGGTGACATTCAAGAGGGATGATAGCTCCCGTTCTATCTGTCAGTGGAGCTGCTTTCTCTTGCTGTGTGTTGCCGATTTCTTACAGCAAAATGGAGAGGAAGGGAAATTCGGGGATGGGGGAGCATCAGCAGAATGTCAGGGAGGGGAAAGGAGGCGTGATTGAAGGAGTCACGGATGGAAGCAATACGTCTCCAGAGGTCATCGTGAACCATGCTTCGGGGAGGGTAGGAGGTAACAGTTGTGAAACACTGGAAATAAGACCCTCCCAAAAGGTAAAGTTTCTCATTACCTTTTCCCAGTATTAGAAGCTATGAGGCCCTTCTGCCCTGGGCTTTATTTTGGATTAGATCCCAGAATAAGGAGCCGCACCACCTAGGTCACTAGTTTAAGGTGACCTCAGGTCACCCTCAGGTTGGGTTACATTATTTTTATTCAATTCGTTTTCCAAACTGGCTTACCCCCATTGGATCGTTTGGAATGGAGCCCTCTTTTCCAGAGGACTCCTGGCATACCAGGCTGTCTTCTTACCTGTACGCATTTTGTACACATCCCGTTTTATCCCACATGCATCCCATTTTCATCCTGTACTATAAGCGCAAATGCATACAGATACAATGCATACGCATCTGTACTTGCGAATGTTTTGAATCATTTGGACGAACGTTTTGGAAGATTTGAAATTCGTTTGTATGTTTAAATTCGAATGTGAAGACATCCTATTAGAACTCAAATGTCCACATTCGATTGGATTTTGAATGTTTAGAACATTCGCGTGCAACCCCAACCCGTACACATACAAATGTCCGGATAATGCAAATAGATCCGAAATTCAAAATTCGTTTGAATCTTTAAATTCAAATTTATGGACGTTCGATTCAATTCGAATGTTGAAATTTGGACCGATTCGACCGAGTTTTGAATACCCTTGGATATTCATGAATGCCCCTAGTGAACAGTGTATACATAGGGTCCTCAGCACTTTCTAAGGGGGTTTCACTCGACTTCGCTTCTCCCTCTCCCTCAATCCAACCCCAACCTCCGGCAGGGAGGCACAAATATTCACACGGATGACTGGCAGGATACAAGAAATTCTTTTTGCTTGCAAGGCACAGGCTATTAAAGGCGGGCTTTGCCTCTAATCTCACCCGCTCTTTATTTCCAGGCACTGGGTTTTATCTCCTACACATACAGCTTCAGCTTTTTGGTCATGGATTACTGGCGCACATTCTGATCTTGTACGAAAGAATATAGAAGCATAAGAAACACCCCCACTGGATCGAGTCAGTGGCCTCTCTGGTCCATGTGCCCATTTCCCTGGTGGTCAACCAGTTGAACCAGGATGCCAACCAACAGGACCCTAACCAACAGGTCTGCTCACGGTCTCCCAGCTGAAGGACTTTGAAGGTGGACCAACTCTTCTTCTGCCATCAGAGCTAAGCTAATACCCCTTGATGGACCCGACTTCTGTGAACTGGTCCAAATTTGGGATGTGCACGAATGTTTATTTTGCATTCGAATTCAAATTGAATCGATTGTCCAAATGCTGGATTCAAATGTTTAGAATCCGAATGCAACAAAATCCAATTTGAATCAAATAGATTCGAATCTGGTCATTTGAATGTTAGATTTGAATCTGAAGATATGAATGTCGACAACATTTGCATGCGTTATACGTATCTACACGCATTTCGTATGCAGCCCATTTTATCCCGTATCCATCCCGTTTTCATCCCATACTTTCTGCGCAAATGTGTACAGATACATATGAGCTTCATATAGATACATATGTAATACATATGTATTTGTACTTTTGAATGGTTCGAACAAGTGTTTTGGAACATTAAAAATTGGTTTGAACATTCAAATTCAAATGTGAAGATCTGTTTGTCTGTCCCTCTCTGTCTGTCCATCTGTCCATCCATCTGTTGATCCGTCCATCCGTCCATCCATCCATCCATCCATCCATCCATCCGTCCGTCCGTCCGTCCGTCCGTCCGTCCGTCCGTCCGTCCATCCATCCATCCATCCGTCCATCCATCCGTCCATCCATCCATCCATCCATCCCCAGGAATTGCTGAACTACATATAAGCCTGTCGCTGGGCCATCCATCCATCCATCCATCCATCCATCCATCCATCCATCCATCCATCCATCCATCCATCCATCCATCCATCCATCCATCCATCCATCCATCCATCCATCCATCCATCTCCTCTCTCCAGTTCTGACCTTCTAATATTGGAGGGTCTGAATTCTTCTGAGCAGCCTGTCAGTTCTGTTCTGTTCTGTTGTGTTTGTTTTTCAAAACAGATAAAAAAGGATTTTTTTTGTCTTAAAAAAGAAGAGAAATGAAGATCTCTCTAGCAGTTGATGCCATGGGAATCGTGGGGAGAGCGGAGTCCTGCCGTGTGGCCCATGTTCCATTTTATGCTCCGCGCTGTGGCGGTCACGACTGTCGTTGGCAATTTCATGCTTCCTCTTATATCCTCTTATAAATAAATATCTCAGATTGCCTCCTCTGTAGCGATTGGGCGTCTGTGTGTTTCATCTTAGCTGTTCTATGCAGGCTGGGATCTAACAACCAAAGGTACCTGAGCAACCTGGAAGAAGATGTGTGCACAGATGTTCATAGGCATTTGAAATCTGATCTAATGTGCCAAATTTCAACATTCAAACTTAAATAGAATGTCCCGAAATTAGAATGTAAACATTCGAATAAGATTTTGAATTTCAGATCTATTTGTTCAAATTTTCTGGACATTCGTATGTGTTCTTGAAGATCCACATCTTTCCCGCATCCGTATGGAACTAAAACGGGTTGCATACAGGATAACTACGGGACGCATGTGGACGTGTTCAGATGTGTACAGATGTGTACAGATGTGGAGAAGATGTGTACATGCATGCATGAAGGTTGTTGACATTCATATGTGCAGATTTGAACCAAATTGAAGGAAATAGATTCGAATTTGGTAAATACGAATTGAATCTCGTTAAATTTGAATTTAAAAGGTTTGAATCGAATTGGATTTTTGGGTATTCGATTCGAACAGAAGCTCAAAAACGACGACGACACATTTGTGCACATTCCTACCTGGAAGGGCCACCAGAGGAGAACCTCACGGCACCATTTTAAACCCAATTCTGAGTAATCCTGACGCAGATTCCACGGTGTCTCCCTCCTCCTCCTCCGGAGACGGAGTCCAGCCACTCTTGCAACTGTCAGGTGAACCGACATGAATAAGAAGCAGCCCCCAACCCCCTGAAGAGCCCAATCTCTGGGGCCTGCAAGGCTGTGATGGTGACAGGGAGCGGAAGGAGATCCGCGGGCTTTTTGTCAATCCTGAGCAAACAAGACGCATTCCAATGAAGCTTTCCCTGGCCGCCGGGAAAACCAAGGAGAAAGCAGGCAGACAGGATGGTGGTGGGATTTCCTAGCTCTGTTTATTTGAAACCAGTTGATCTCGGTGCTCGGCTTACCGGTATCCGAAACATCTTAGGAAAAATCAAATGAAAATAAAACCCATTAGTTAGGGGCGTATACCCAAACATGTTTTATGGGGAACGAAAATCCAACGTATGGACCCATTTCACAGATTGTCTACTCATACTTTTTGCCTATCCTAAATACTGGACCCAGTTCATGCCCCTGTCCAGGGTGAGGGGTTCATGTGGAGACCATTTTTAAAACTCTTGTATACAGATGGACTCTCTAGAGTGAGCCAGTTTGGTCTAGTGGTTAGGGAGCCAGACTCTTATCTGGGAATACCAGGTCTGATTCTGCCCTCCCCCATGAAGCCAGCTGGGTGACCTTGGGCTAGTCACAGCTCTCTTCTGAGCTCTCACAGCCCCACCTACCTCACATCCGAGAACATAAGAACATAGAACATACGTGGAGGCTCCTGTCTCACACAGTGGCCCACCAATTGCTTCTGGGCATCACAAGCAGAAGATGGAGGCAAACCTTTCACCGGCTTTCCAACCCCTGCTTGATTCTCCAATCTGGAGGTGGGACCTGGGCATCCATTCTGGTAGCCATTGATCCACTTGTCCTCCACGATCAAAGAGAAGCCCTGCTGGACCAAGCCATGGGCGATCTAGTCCAGCATCCCATCTCACCCAGTGGCCCACCAACTACTTCTGGGCATCTCGAGCAGAAGACAAAGGCAAAAGCGTACGGATACGTATGTAATGCGTACATATCCGTACACATATGAATGTCCCAATATTTCGTACGGTGATTCCAAAGTTTCAAACATTCATTTGAACGTTAAATTCAAATGCATAGACATTCGACTTGAATTCAAATGTCCAAATTGGATTGAATTTTGAACGTCTGGAATATTTGCGGGCACCCTAACCTGAAATCGACACTGGGTTTCCCAGCAATCATTTTTTTGGTAGGAAATTATGGGGCTCTGCTGGGACAACCTGAGGTTCTTTGTCAGTTTGGTCTAGTGGTTAGGGAGCCAGACTCTTACCCGGGAATCCCGGGTTCGATTCCTCCCCCTGCCATAAGGCAAGCTGGGTGACCTTGGGCTAGTCACAGCTCTCTTCTGAGCTCTCACAGCCCCACCTCCCTCACAGGGTGTCTGTTGTGGGGGAGAAGAACAGAGGGTTTGTCAGGAGCTTTGAGTCTCCTTAAATGGGTGAGAAAAGTGGGGTAGAAAAGCCAACTCTTCTTCTTCTAACAGAGCTTCTCTTCTGCCCTGACCGGAATGCTGATGCCGGCTTCTTTTCGTGGTTTCCCAGAGAGCCGTTGGCAGGTTGGTCCCTGTCTAATCCCCCCTGACAGCCTCATTGGAGCTCAGTAGACGTAGGGTCCCCGTCCACCCCGCTTCGCCCTTGTGTAAGCTTTTCACCACGAAGCCCTCTGTGAAATTTCCCCGACATTCGGCGCTGCGTAATAAAGCTGTCAGAGACGCCCCCCATTATCTTCTAGCCTCGGAGCCTCTCTTGCCCTCCGTTTCACCAGATAATCTGTCTTTTAAGAGTAGATTTTCTGCCTGCTCAGGGAAAAGTTCGGGCGGCGTCTCTATGGCACACTGCGAAAAATAAATAAATAAATCAAATAAGTACGTAGAGGAGAAATAGGTGGAGGGAGGAGGAAAAAAATTGGAATAATGTGACATTCTCCGAGGCTAATTCAAGCGTTTCCAAGCTCTCCTTCCTTTCTGGTCCAAACTTGCTGAGATCCAGAATGTTAGAAAGATGCTGTGGTCACACTAAAGGCTTAATCCAGCTTCAGTCCGCTTTCAGAGTGAGAGAATACTCTCACTCAAGTGACAAACTGTTGCCTTTCGGTGTTAAATAACTCTGGAAAATCACCTTTGGGAGAGAGAATGTGGAAAGAAAATTATTGGCCACTTTGTGGATGGGCTCTCTCGTTGTGAAGCTGGACTGAAGCTGGATTAAACCTTCGGGGTGACCACAGATGTCAAGAATCCAACTTTGGACCTCTGGCGGACCAAACACGTGTCCTGACATAGAATTGTGGCCCATGATCCATCCCAGAGATAGGGCACAACCCATCAAGCCAAGCTGTAGAGAGGCCACAAGGACCGTATACATCCGTATGAATCCCGTGGTTATCCCATATGCAACCCGTTTTCATCCTGTACAGATCAGTACAAATCCGTACGGATGCAGGAAAGATGCATATCTGCAAGTGTGCATAATGTACCAACCCGTACGCATGCCAATGTCCAGATAATTGGAACGGATAGATCCGAAATCCAAACTTTGTTCAAATGGTTACATCCAAATGTATGGACATCTATGCTGACACGCAGACCGATTCGATCAAGTTTCAAATACAAAGGGGTGGTCCGATGAACCTACCGAGGGCTCCCTGCCCAATCCGAGCTAGAGACTGCCTCCAAAGGTGTTCGACTCAAACCCGACGCCGTGCCCGCTTGGAGAAACAAGTTCAGTATCAAACCCCACAGAGGGGCATGTGTTTTTGGTTTGGATCAAACCAAGCCAGAAGACAACGATGCCCGTGATTTCTCTCTATTCCCCACGGCTCAGCACTCCTTCCGATGTGCCTGCTGCCTTTCTATCCCGCTGTTTTTACCAGCCCCGCTAATCTTAGCCCTCGGTCCTCTCATGTTTGCTCACCGCCCTTGATGCCGGTGTGTATACTGTCTGCCCCGTTGAGCGCCTCTGCAGTGGAGCATTGCACATATTTTAACTTGTTTTCCAAAGCCTTGCAGGTCACTGCCCAGCAGGGGAGCCTTTGCAGACATGGAACAGCTGTGTGCAGCCGGGGTGGAGGGTATAGCAAACACGCAAGCAAGCAGCTGTGAGTGGCACATGTCCACACGCTGTGGCATAGGAGAAGAACGGAGACCAGCCGTGCCGGAAGGAAGGAAGGAAGGCAAAAGATAGGGACTTTTAAAATGAGACCCTTATTTTGGTTCACAGCTGGAAAGGACCTTTGTGCAGATGTGCGCGGGAGAGACAGAGGGGGAGAGAGACCAGAATAGAGGTAGGAGAGTCAGATCATACAAGGAGATGTCTATGGGATCTGCTCCCAGATAAGATGGAGACAGCACCCAGCCTAGACGACTCTGGCTTACAAAGCCCTAAATGACTTGGGCCCCAAATATCTAAAGGGGCGCCTTCTCCCATATCGACCTGCCTGTGCCCCAAGATCCAGCGATGAGGCCTCCCTGGTTGCCCCACTGCCTTCAGTAGTGAGGCTGGTGGGCACCCGGGAGAGGGCCTTTTCAGTGATGGCCCCCAGACTATGGAATTATCTCCCCCTTGAGGTGCGTCATGCCCCTTCCTTGTATATATTTAGGATGTGCACAGATATTCGAAAATTCAAAAATCTGGTCCAAATTTGACGAATATTGACATTCGGATTCGAATTGGATTTCCAAAAATCTGAATTTTTGAATTTGATCGGATTTCCGAAAATCTGATACGGGTTTTTGGATAATTCAACGTCGTATCCACAGATGCCTTTTTTTTATTTAAGAGCACAATGGGTTCCATTGGGGTTTGGCAATTTTACAGTAGTCGATCCTAAATTAACAGCATGGCTCAAACAGGACATGAAGTAGCCCACCTTGTCATTGAATCCACAGGAGGAAAACCAAAATATGTTGGCCGGCCAGCCCAATGTCCGGTCAAGAGCCCGCCAAAGCGTGGCTCAAATCCACGAGGAACATGGACAGAAATTTAGATAGATGTCTCCATCAAGGAATGAGACTTCTGCAATTAAGATGATGGAATTTGCAGAAACAGATGAACTAACCAATTTGATAAAACATCAATCGGTGGTAAATTTGACAGAGAACCAGCAACCCTTTATTGATTATCTATAGGGACAAGAAAATGATAGATTAATTGCAGGTTTTGGAGGACTTAGGGCCATGGTCACACCTTCCCTCCAAGTCTTCTTCAGTCCACCTTCAGGTCTGCCCACTCACACCTGTTCATTTCTATCCGTTTTATTTGTGGACCTTCTCATCTAGCCATGGCCCATCTGGTCCAGCATCCTGGCTCACACGGTTGCCCACCAAATGGACTTTAGAGGCCTCCTGTCTGTCTCTCCAACCTGGAGGTGGTATCTGGGCATCCATTCTGGTAGCCCTTGGTTCATGTCCTCCATGAATGAAGAGAAGCCCTGCTGGATCAGGATGTGGCCCTTATAGTCCAGCATTCCATCTCACGCATTGGGCCCACCAACCACTTCTGGTCACACAGATCTGCATTTGCGCTTATTTGCCAGTTTGGTCTAGTGGTTAGGGAGCCGGACTCTGATCTGGGAATACCAGGTTCGATTCTGCCCTCCCCCATGAAGCCAGCTGGGTGACCCTGGGCACGTCACAGCTCTCTTCTGAGCTCCCACAGCCCCACCTACCTCATAGGGTGTCTGTTGTGGGGAGAAGAACAGAAGCTTTGTCAGCCACGTTGAGTCCCCTTAAATGGGTGAGAAAAGAAGGGTAGAAAAGCCAATTCTTCTTCTTCTTCTTCTTCTTCTTCCATAACTTGCTATAACTTCAGTACCCACAGGACCCAAAAAGCCTGCTGGAAAAGAAAGGACAAAGAGCATTGGATTTCGAATGTTTAGAATATTCACCCACATCCTAGGGACCACCAACTACTCATGGGCTCCAGCCCTGGGGACAATAGTCAACTCACCAGCCCTGGACCACAGATGTTCTAGAAGCAAATATGTAACATCTGGGCAACATCATACCGCACCTTGTTCTTCTATGTTCCTTCTATACCCATCCCTTTTTCTTTCTCCTGATTATAGAATCACAGAACCTTACTATAGAATCCTTATTATAGAATCACAGAACCCATGAGCCAGTTTGGTCTAGTGGTTAAAGAGCTGGACTCTTGTCTGGGAATACCGGGTTCAACTCCGCTCTCCGCCATGAAGCCAGCTGGGTGACCTTGGGCTAGTCACAGCTCTCTTCTGAGCTCTCACAGCCCCACCTACCTCACAGGGTGTGCTGTTGTGCGGAGAAGAACAGAAGCTTCGTCAGCCGCTTTGAGTCCCCATAAATGGGTGAGAAAAGCGGGTTGGAAAGGCCAACTCTTCTTCTTCTTCTTCTTCTTCTTCTTTTATGATGATCAATTCTCACTCCCTGCCCAGACCAAACCATCCGCCTTTGGCCTCTTCTCCTAAGCCCCCTTCTTCAACAGGATTGCTTGGGTGACCTCAGGGCAAAGGCAGAAAGAACCAAAGTTAGCAATGCATGAACCGCTCAGTGCCACCCGCCGGCCCCTTCCCATGCGCAGGACATTATTTATGTCCCCCTGCATCATCCTACCTGTACGCAAAGGGGTCTTTAGCGAGCTATTAGTCCTCGGAAATGGCAGGGCGGCTGCTCGGGTTTTGCCCCGCGACCACAAGACATGGGCTACCCCTTCCTATAATTTGCCGGATCCTCGGGGGATAACCATGTGTGTGAAGCATGTATTTTTACCACCGGCGTCCAAAGGGATTAAGCACGTCGCTGTATAATTTGGACCTCGCTGATATTTGCATTCACAGTAGGAGCAAAAGGCCGGCAGCAAAGACAACAATTTAAAGTTAATAGCTTTGCATTATGGATATATTTCAAATAGAGAACAGTCAGGGCTTCTTTTTCTTTCTTTTTTTAAAAAGAAAATTCTTTTTAAAGTTCCCCAGTGGGTATGATGGGGGCTAGAGAACATGAACAGCGGTTTATAAATAAACTATAATAATAATAATAGAAAAGTGCAAGAATATTTGAAATATTCGTTATTCGGTCGACTTCGAATCGAAAGTACAGACACTCTTTTTAAAATATTCAAGCGAATACGGATATTTTGCATCATTTGTACGCATAATCGGGCGTACAGATACGTATACGTGGAAAGAAACCCGGTATTCCCAGATGAGAGTCTGGCTCCCTAACCACTAGGGGTGGAGGCACCTATTACACAGCTTGTGAGCTGGTGGAGTGTCTTGCACCCGGGACTACTGTCCAGGAGGTGGGGGAAGATGGCACCACCAGGTGGGATCAGAGATGTGATGGATTTCGACCTGGTCCCACAGTGCGGAGGCTGCAAACTGGTGACACAGAGCTGGAACCCTGGGAAGATGGGAGGAGCATCTGAAGAGTCAAAGAAGAGTTGGCTTTTCTACCCCACTTTCCTCCCCCATTTAAGGGGACTCAAAGCGGCTGACAAAGCTTCTGTTCTTCTCCCCACAACAGCACACCCTGTGAGGCAGGTGGGGCTGTGAGAGCTCAGAAGAGAGCCGTGACTCACCCAAGGTCACCCAGCTGGCTTTGTGGAGGAAGAAGAAGTGTTGGCTTTTCTACCCCACTTTTCTCACCCATTTAAGGGGACTCAAAGCAGCTGACACACCTTCCGTTCTTCTCCCCACAACAGACACCCTGGGAGGTAGGTGGGGCTGTGAGAGCTCAGAAGAGAGCTGTGATTAGCCCAAGGTCACCCGGCTGGCTTCGTGGGGGGAGGGCGGAATCAAACCCAGTATTCCCAGATAAGAGTCTGGCTCCCTAACCACTAGAGGAAACTGAAAGAAAGAAAGAAAGAAAGAAAGAAAGAAAGAAAGAAAGAAAGAAAGAAAGAAAGAAAGAAAGAAAGAAAGAAAGAAAGAAAGAAAGAAAGAAAGAAAGATAGATAGATAGATAGATAGATAGATAGATAGATAGATAGATAGATAGATAGATAGATAGATAGATAGATAGATAGATAGATGGATGGATGGATGGATGGATGGATGGATGGATGGATGGATGGATGGATGGATGGATGGGAGGATGGGAGGATGGAGGTAGTTAGGAAAGAAAGAAAGAAGCCATCTCTTGCCTTTTACTCTTAGAAGAAGGCAGGGCGCACTATCTGAAGGCAACGTGTTGCCTGTCTGGCTCCTGCTTTGCATCCTAGACAGCGCTCCAGCCCCAATTAATTAATTTAAAGAATTTTGCTCCTGCTCCTTCCTTCCCATAGGCTAGCATGCAGATTTCAAGGACAGATCGCGCTGACAGTGTGGAAGAAGGGCTGGCACGGAGGGGGAGGCAGAAAGGTGGGCCGAGACAAGAGGGGGCTGTTGCTAGTAGGGTGGGTGGCAGCCGCCAACGTCCCTTGGGCAGGGCATCACTGGGCATCTAAGGGCAGGCTGGGGAGACTTTTATTCCCCTCCAATGACGGTGGAAAGCCGGGATTGAAAGGACTGAATCTCCAGCTGAAACGTGGGCATGGGACATTTGAATCTGAGCCATAAAATCCAATTCGATCTGGATATTGAAGATCCAAACGTCTTAAAATCCTATTCAAATCCGTAACGTTCGAATCTGTACGTTCGAATGTTCGATCCGGATTTAAAGACACGAATGTCAACAACATTCGTATCGGTTATACGTATCTGTGCACATGCTGGAAAGATACCTATTCATCCCGTATTATCCCATATTATCCTGTCTGCATCCCGTTTTAATCTTAAGCGCAAGATACGTATAATTTTCACGCAGATTCATGTACGGCAGATGCGGATCTAAACGTTTGAATCGCTCAAAAGTCCCGATCGGGTTTTTTGACAATCCGTATTCGGATGTTCAGATTTGGATTTTCGAAAATCCAATTCGAGTTCGAATGTCGACATTCGTCAGATTCGTATTGAATATCAAAGTTTTTGAATATATGTGCACTTCCCTCGCCAGGGTTGGCTGCAGGAGCCAGGAGAGAGATCACCAGTGGTCCACCCCACCCCCTCGAGGTCTAGGGTTTTGCCCCATTCCAAGGCCAGCACAAGGCTGGTGTGTGTGTGGGGGTATTCGACCCACAGCAGAGAAGACCCAAGGAGGGTTCTAGACTACAGCTGGGTTCTAGACTAGTGCTGCTCTTAATGTCTGAGCAAAACAGAGAAGGAGGAGGAGGAGGAGGTTGGCTTTTCTACCCTGCTTTTCTCACCCATTGAAGGGGACTCAAAGCAGCTGACAAACCTTCTGTTCTTCTCCCCACAACAGAAATACTGTGAGGTTGGTGGGGCTGTGGGAGCTCAGAAGACAGCCGTGACTAGCCCAAGGTCACCCAGCTGACTTCATGGAGGAAGAATAAGAGCTGGCTTTTCTACCCTGCTTTTCACACCCATTGAAGGGGACTCAAAGCAGCCGACAAACCTTCTGTTCTTCTCCCCTGTGAGGTGGGTGGGGCTGTGAGAGCTCAGAAGAGAGCTGTGACTAGCCCAAGGTCACCCAGCTGGCTTCATGGGGGAAGGTGGAATCGAACCCAGTATTCCCAGATCAGAGTCCGGCTCCCTAACCACTAGACCAAACTGGTATCGAGTCGAGACATCTCTCTCCTCCCCTCTACTTGGCAACTGAGCATCTGCAGGTGGGTGAGTTTCAGGGTCCCCCCCCCCCAATCTGCCTGTCCCCAGCCAGCCCCACTGTCCCGTTAGCTGAGCTGTCCGCTGGACCTTTGCTGAAGCCAGAAGGAGCAGAGAAGGGATACAGGATGAGAGAGAGAGACCTGGGCGGTTCCTTAGCAACGGGAAACAATTTGCCATGCAAAGAGGGAGGCTAGAAGCAGCCCAGTGGGAAGGAGAAAGTGTGTGCAAGGGGGGGGGGATGCCAGAGGAGGTTGCGGGACAAAAGAAGCCCTGGCCGCCCGGCCCCACCCGATGCCACCCCACCCCACCCGGCCCCGGCTGCTGGTGCTGCGTGCCAAGTGATGCTCCCCTGGCAGCATGGGTGTCATGCTCCCGTTTGTGTTGCCGGGGAGGGGGCAGAGGAGAAGGCGGGGGAGGCACAGGGAGAGGCAACTTGGCCCGGGCTCCGCATCCCATTGGCTTTGGGGCTGTGACTGGCAGCGCCGTGCGCCCTCCTTCCATGCGGCTCGCCTGTGTGTGGACGGGCGCAAACGTGGGCGAACATGCATTCCGGAGCGCTCGGCTCGGCGGCTGGCGGCGCCCTGGCCGGCTGCCGTTTCCTGCCGGGCGGCCCCCGGGGCACCATCATGGCAGCGGCGGGCAGCCCGGCGGGGCTGAGGGCATCCCTGGCCATCATCCTGGCGGGCTTCACCAGCTGCCTCTCAGCCACCACCAGCGAAGGTAAGAAGGATCCCTTGGGTGCGGGGAGGCTGGTTTGCAAAAAACCCGGCTGGCATGTCTCAGAGTGGCGTGGTGGGCATCAGGCACTCCAGCTGGGCACGGCGAGGTCTTCCCGCGGCCCCCATCCCGGGCAACTTCATCTCGCCCGGCGGCCACCTCTGCCTGCTTCCGAAGAGCCAGAGTTTGGTGCTCTGGCAGGCGTGGGCACTAAGGTCGGTAACTTGGCTGAACAAGGGGGCACACGCAGGGGAATCTCCAGACAGGGAAGGCAGTCGGGCTGCCCGGGCTGCCCAGGTAGTGCAGGACACCTAGGCGGCCGGGAGAGGAAGGCGAGGCGGCGAGGGAGGCTCACAGGAGGGGTGGCGTGGGGTGGTGGGCACGTTCAGCCACGGACTTCGGTGGATGGCGGAGCAGGCCCCCGGAGGATGTTCTCCAAAGTGGCTCCGCTCCACCCCTTACCTGGCATGGGATGTGGTCCACCGCACCTCTCCTGCCCCCTTGGCCCAGAGATGAACTTCAGCGCTCAGGGCGAGCGGACGGAGGGTCTAGAAATCCTCTGGCAGGCCAAGATCTCCTCTGCTGCCCGCCTGGCATGGCTTCTCTGGCGGGCACCAGCCTTTCCTCCGGGACTCCAGCACCGGCTTCGGAGACTTTCATGCTGCCTGCCTCGCCTCCCTGCTGGTCTCCGAGACCCCTGTCCTCACCATTTTTTAGATCCTGGGGGTGAGAGTGGTTTGCGGTTGGCACAGCTTCCTCAGCCCGGATTGCCCGCTCTGCTGTTCTACTTATATTCAGCTATACCACCCCAAGTAAAGCCCCCATGGCCGGTTCACACTTACAGTTTAATCCAGCTTCAGTCCGCTTTCAGAGCCAGCGAACCCATCAGGAAAGCGACCATTCTCTGTCCCAAAGCTGAATTTTCTGGGTTATTTAACACGGAACGAAAACCAGCCGGTCTCTTTGCCTGATGCATTCGCCCACGCTGAAAGTGGACCGAAGCTGGATTAAACCTTCCGTGCAGTGGGCGTGCGTGAATATTCGAAAAATTCAAAATTGGATCGGATTTATTCGAATGTGGACATTCAAGTTAGGATCGAAGGTCTATAAATTCAAATTTAAACATTCGAAAGGATTTTGCAGTTTCGAAAGGATTTTGCAGTTTTGCAGATCTTTACCACATCTGTGCGCATTTCTACGGATGTATACGGGATGCATACGGGATGCATACGGGATGTATACGGGATGCATACGGGATGCGTAATGATGCGTACGAGCATGTACGAATGTTACCGGCGTTCGTATGTGCCAATCTGGACATCCGAGGGTCAGTAGAAATGGACACCTGAGGAGCAGCTGGTGGACCAGGGAGATGAACAAGAAGGGCTGCCTGAGGGCCCACCCCCAAAACATGTTTTTTGTTTGTGGTTGGGCATCACCAAGGCATGGCTAACTTCCGGTTGACGCCTGGGCACCTCTGAGCAGTTTTCTTGGCAGGGATGCAGAAGTGGTTTGCCATTGCCTAGTTCTGAGGAGAGGCTGGGGATCAAACCAGTGTCCCCCTGCATTCCAGGCCTTTTGCTCTCTCACGGAGCTAAAAACGCTCTCAGGTTCAATGGGACTTCTGTGCAGTTTTCTTGGCAGGGATGCAGAAGTGGTTTGCCATTGCCTAGTTCTGAGGCGAGGCTGGGGATCAAACCAGTGTCCCCCTGCATTCCAGGCCTTTTGCTCTCTCACGGAGCTAAAAACGCTCTCAGGTTCAATGGGACTTCTGTGCAGTTTTCTTGGCAGGGATGCAGAAGTGGTTTGCCATTCCCATGTTCTGGGGAGAGGCTGGGGATCAAACCAGAAACCTCCTGCATTCCAGGCAGTTTACTCTGCCCCTGAGCTAACAGACCATCCCTTTTGTTAGCAGAATAAAACAGGCAGGAGATAGAAAACAATTGCCTTGGCACACGACACTCAGTAATTGTTTGCAGAAGACAAGGTCCTATTAGCTAAGCGATCAGACATATCAAATAAGAGTTAGGTTTCTAGCAGAATCAGAACTGGCAGCTGAAAGGCATACTAAATAACCCAACTTTTAAAAACATGCATGAGTGGTTCAGACTGAGGGATGCAACTTTGACGATTTCCACCTCTGGGCCAGCAAAAGATGCTCCAGCCCCAGATCAAATGCCTTGGGCCAGGAATGAACCTAAAAGGGGGCTGGCTGGATCAGGCCACTGTAGCCCATCTAGCCCACAAGAACCTAAGAGGAGCCCTGCTGGATCAGGCCACAGCCCATCTAGTCCATAAGAGCCTTAGAGGAGCCCTGCTGGATCAGGCCACTGTAGCCCATCTAGCCCACAAGAACCTAAGAGGGGCCCAGCTAGATCAGGCCACACCCCATCTAGTCCATAAGAACCTAAGAGGAGCCCTGCTGGATCAGGCCACAGCCCATCTAGCACATAAGAACCTAAGAGGAGCCCTGCTGGATCAGGCCACAGCCCATCTAGTCCAGAAGAACCTAAGAGGAGCCCTGCTGGATCAGGCCACTGTAGCCCATCTAGCCCACAAGAACCTAAGAGGAGCCCTGCTGGATCAGGCCACAGCCCATCTAGTCCATAAGAGCCTTAGAGGAGCCCTGCTGGATCAGGCCACTGTAGCCCATCTAGCCCACAAGAACCTAAGAGGAGCCCTGCTGGATCAGGCCACAGCCCATCTAGTCCATAAGAGCCTTAGAGGAGCCCTGCTGGATCAGGCCACTGTAGCCCATCTAGCCCACAAGAACCTAAGAGGGGCCCAGCTAGATCAGGCCACACCCCATCTAGTCCATAAGAACCTAAGAGGAGCCCTGCTGGATCAGGCCACAGCCCATCTAGCACATAAGAACCTAAGAGGAGCCCTGCTGGATCAGGCCACAGCCCATCTAGTCCAGAAGAACCTAAGAGGAGCCCTGCTGGATCAGGCCACTGTAGCCCATCTAGCCCACAAGAACCTAAGAGGAGCCCTGCTGGATCAGGCCACAGCCCATCTAGTCCATAAGAGCCTTAGAGGAGCCCTGCTGGATCAGGCCACTGTAGCCCATCTAGCCCACAAGAACCTAAGAGGAGCCCTGCTGGATCAGGCCACAGCCCATCTAGTCCATAAGAGCCTTAGAGGAGCCCTGCTGGATCAGGCCACTGTAGCCCATCTAGCCCACAAGAACCTAAGAGGGGCCCAGCTAGATCAGGCCACACCCCATCTAGTCCATAAGAACCTAAGAGGAGCCCTGCTGGATCAGGCCACTGTAGCCCATCTAGCCCACAAGAACCTAAGAGGAGCCCTGCTGGATCAGGCCACAGCCCATCTAGTCCATAAGAGCCTTAGAGGAGCCCTGCTGGATCAGGCCACTGTAGCCCATCTAGCCCACAAGAACCTAAGAGGAGCCCTGCTGGATCAGGCCACAGCCCATCTAGTCCATAAGAGCCTTAGAGGAGCCCTGCTGGATCAGGCCACTGTAGCCCATCGAGCCCACAAGAACCTAAGAGGGGCCCAGCTAGATCAGGCCACACCCCATCTAGTCCATAAGAACCTAAGAGGAGCCCTGCTGGATCAGGCCACTGTAGCCCATCTAGCCCACAAGAACCTAAGAGGAGCCCTGCTGGATCAGGCCACAGCCCATCTAGTCCATAAGAGCCTTAGAGGAGCCCTGCTGGATCAGGCCACTGTAGCCCATCTAGCCCACAAGAACCTAAGAGGAGCCCTGCTGGATCAGGCCACAGCCCATCTAGTCCATAAGAGCCTTAGAGGAGCCCTGCTGGATCAGGCCACTGTAGCCCATCGAGCCCACAAGAACCTAAGAGGGGCCCAGCTAGATCAGGCCACACCCCATCTAGTCCATAAGAACCTAAGAGGAGACCTGCTGGATCAGGCCACAGCCCATCTAGTCCATAAGAGCCTTAGAGGAGCCCTGCTGGATCAGGCCACAGCCCATCCAGTCCATGAGAACCTAAGAGGAGCCCTGCTGGATCAGGCCACAGCCCATCTAGTCCATAAGAGCCTTAGAGGAGCCCTGCTGGATCAGGCCACAGCCCATCCAGTCCATGAGAACCTAAGAGGAGCCCTGCTGGATCAGGCCACAGCCCATCTAGTCCATAAGAGCCTTAGAGGAGCCCTGCTGGATCAGGCCACTGTAGACCATCTAGCCCACAAGAACCTAAGAGGAGCCCTGCTGGATCAGGCCACAGCCCATCTAGTCCATAAGAGCCTTAGAGGAGCCCTGCTGGATCAGGCCACAGCCCATCCAGTCCATGAGAACCTAAGAGGAGCCCTGCTGGATCAGGCCACAGCCCATCTAGTCCATAAGAGCCTTAGAGGAGCCCTGCTGGATCAGGCCACAGCCCATCCAGTCCATGAGAACCTAAGAGGAGCCCTGCTGGATCAGGCCACAGCCCATCTAGTCCATAAGAGCCTTAGAGGAGCCCTGCTGGATCAGGCCACTGTAGCCCATCTAGGCCAGCATCCCGTCTCACACAGTGACCGAGCAATTGCTTCTGGACATCTCAAGCAGAAGGTGAAGGGAACAGAGACATGCAACCTAAGTTTTTTTGCATTCAAATCTGAGTCAAATCAAATATACAAACATTATTTTAGACTCGAATCTGAAGACGCGAGGGTCGACAACATTCGTACGTGTTATACGTATCTGTCTGCATTTCGTACACATCCGGTTTGATCCCATGTGCGCCCCGTTTTCATCCTGTCCTATCAGCATAAATTCAGTTTGAATTCAAATGTCCACACCCGATCGAATTTGATCAAATTCCGAATGTTTACAGCATTGGTGCAAATCCGTAGAAGGCAAAACTGTTCCCCACTCCCTGTAAACGGCCTTTAGAAGCATTCTGCCTATCTCTGCAGCATGGAGGCAGTTCCTAGGTATCCATTCTAGTAGCCATGGATATACCTGTCCTTCAGGAATTGCAAGAAGCCCTGCTGGATCAGGCCACAGCCCATCTAGTCCATAGGAACCTAAGAGGAGCCCTGCTGGATCAGGCCACAGCCCATCTAGTCCATAGGAACCTAAGAGGAGCCCTGCAGGATCAGGCCACCCATCTAGTCTATAAGAACCTAAGGGGAGCCCCGCTGGATCAGGCCACGGCCCATCTAGTCCATAAGAACCTAAGAGGAACCCTGATGGATCTGGCCATAGCCCATCTAGTCCTTAAGAACCTAAGAGGAGCCCTGCTGGATCAGGCCACAGCCCATCTAGTCCATAGGAACCTAAGAGGAGCCCTGCTGGATCAGGCCACAGCCCATCTAGTCCATAGGAACCTAAGAGGAGCCCTGCTGGATCAGCCACAGCCCATCTAGTCCATAAGAACCTAAGAGGAGCCCTGCTGGATCAGGCCACAGCCCATCTAGTCCATAGGAACCTAAGAGGAGCCCTGCTGGATCAGGCCACAGCCCATCTAGTCCATAGGAACCTAAGAGGAGCCCTGCAGGATCAGGCCACCCATCTAGTCTATAAGAACCTAAGGGGAGCCCCGCTGGATCAGGCCACGGCCCATCTAGTCCATAAGAACCTAAGAGGAACCCTGATGGATCTGGCCATAGCCCATCTAGTCCTTAAGAACCTAAGAGGAGCCCTGCTGGATCAGGCCACAGCCCATCTAGTCCATAGGAACCTAAGAGGAGCCCTGCTGGATCAGGCCACAGCCCATCTAGTCCATAGGAACCTAAGAGGAGCCCTGCTGGATCAGCCACAGCCCATCTAGTCCATAAGAACCTAAGAGGAGCCCTGCTGGATCAGGCCACAGCCCATCTAGACCATAGGAACCTACGGAGCCCTGCTGGACCAGGCCACAGCCCATCTAGTCCAGCATCCCATCTCACACAGTGTCCCACCAGTTTCTTCTGGGCATCTCAAGCAGAAGACAAAGGCAAAACCTCCGCCTGCTCTCAGATCTCTGCAAATGGCCCTCAGAGGCATCCTGACTGTCTCTCCAATCTGGAGGTGATACCTGGGCATCCGTTCTAGTAGCCACCGTTACACCTGTCCTCCCCGAACTTGTCCACCTCTTCTTTAAAGCTGCCCAGGCTGGTTGCTGGTAGTAAATCCCACAAACTGATGACTCCCTGGGTGAAAAAAGTACTTCCCCTTGTTGGTCCTAATTCTCCTGCCCATCCCCTTCATGGAGTGACCCCTGCTTCCAGCATTGTGACAGAGAAAAGAGAATTTTCTCTATCTACGTTTTCCACCCAATGCATGGTTTTTATCTACTTCAATCAGGTCCCCTCGTAAACACCACCTTTCCAGGTCGAAGAGCCCCAGATGTTGCAGCCTGATTTCACACGGAAGCTGCTCTGGTTGCCCCTTTCCGCCCCTTTCCCAGCTCCCAGGACCTTCTGCTCCAAAACTGACGTGCTCCCACCAAGCCCTCCCAGTGGTTCTGGGGGTCTCAGCCCTGTCCCATCCCATCCCATCCCATCCCATCCCAGGGTCTGCAGCCAGGCCATGGAGTAGGGATGCTCACAGATATTCGAAACACTCCAAATCTGATCGAATTCGAATGTGGATTTTGAATGTTCCAAAACATTAGTTCAAACGACTCGAATGTACAGAGATATGCATGTATTATACATACCTGTGCGCATTTGCGCTTATAATACGGAACGCAAACGGGATGCCTACGGGATAAAAAGGTGTGTGTAACACATACAAATGTTCGTATCTTTAAATTCGTATCCAACATTCGAACCAACAGATTCCGACGTGACGGATTCGGATCGGGTTTCGTTGCATTCGGTGTTTTAAACGTTGGAATCGAACCAAATGTTTTGACATTAGATTCAACTCCAATTTGAATGCCAAAAAAAAAAAAAAAAAGCATTCATGCACACCTCTATTTCAGAGGGAACTTCTGATCCGCAGAACAGCTTTGCTTTGATGTCAGGAAGGTTCAAAGCGTAGGTACACCAGAGACTAGCTTTGTCCTCGAATCTGAGATGGTAGCTGTCCGCACTGTTAGGTTTGCGCACCTACGACAGACAGGTATGGCTCTCAGGATGCCATGTCTTTATCTCACATACTCCCTTAATTATTTGAATGGGCTGCTGCTCCCGCCTGCTTGCTCCTGCCATCAATGATGCTGGGGGGAAAAAGAAGCTGATCTCTTAATCCCCTCCCCTTGAGTCTACTGTTTCCATACATTCGTGGGCAGGGCAGATAATCGCAGCTAACTGGTCTTCCCCAGGACTGTCAAGCCTTGCAGAGGCCACTCACATGTTTCCGTTGCCGTGAAGGAAGGGGCATGCGTGGATAATTTATCAGAAGCTTTCGAATTGGAAAGGAGGTTTTCTTTTGGAGGGGGGGATTCCTTTGCTTCCCACTATGAAAGCAAAATTGCCAAATTTGCCCAGTCGATAAGCACAAGGGAGTGCTGATAAGCAATCGAAATTTTGTGATGCAGTTCTCTGACCAAAATCATTCTGCTAGTAACGCTAAATACCCTCGTGAAAATGCACTCGGAATACAGAGAAATGTAGAAATTACTAGTGCTGGTGGTAGTGGGGAATGGCTTGCAAGAATGCCTTTTTTTATTCTTTATTCTTTTCATTTTTCATTTTTATTTATTCTTTATTATTCTTTATTCTTAATTGTTTTATTCTTTATTCATAGAATCATAGAGTCATAGAGTTGGAACCTCTAGATCTTCATTCCTCTTCATTCATTTTATTCTTAATCCTTTTCATCCTTTATTTTTATTCTTCATTTTATTCTTTATCCCTTTTATTCTTTATTTTATTTTTTATTCCTTTTATTTATTCTTTATTCCTTTTACTCTTCCTTTTATTTTTTATTTCTTTTATTTATTCTTTATTCTTTATTCATTTTCTTTCTTCTTTATCTTTTATTCTTTTTATTCTTTATTCTTAACACTTGTTTATTTTTATCTTTAAAACAACATTAAAAACTTCTTACATATTCTCATATCACATTATTACACTGCTTTAATACTCTATATGACTTCCTCCATTTTTCCAACTTCTCTTCTTGATGTCGCTTATTTCTTTGCTTCCCATTCAAATATCTTGTTACTTTTCAGCTGACCACTTAATTTTTAATCCTTTATTCTTTTTATTCTTTTTATCTAATATTTAATATTTGCATCTTGCCCTTTACCTTCTCGTACCAGGATGGTTTACAACATATGCTAAAATACACACTAAAATGTATCTGAACACCCCAGCGGAGCAACATTCAGGGAAACACTATGAATGAAAGGCCAAGGCGAAGGGGTATGTTTTAATCAGGTACTGTTATGTCGCAGGTTGGCAAGGCAACAGGCAAACACTTGCGCAGCTTACTCAGTTCCAAGGGTGCCAGGAGTTCTCGAGGTCAGTTCCAGTCCGGGGTTTAGGAGTCCAGAAAGTCAGCAAGGGTCAGGCAGTCCAAAGGGTCAACAGGTCACAAGGAGTCCAGGAATTCAGGCACAGGGGAACACAAGACTGCAAAGACGTTGTCTGCCGCAACTGAGGCAAGGTGAGCTTGCTCTTAAGTGCCATGCCCACAGTGCAGTTGAGCTAATCGCTCTGATCTGCACCTCAGCTGCTTCTGCTGCCTCAGCAGGCGAGGAGAGGGCACAGATAAAGTTGGTGCTTCTCATACCTCCAATGGTAAGCTATTCCAAACATATATATATATGTTTTTTTTAATTGTGGTTGTTATTTATCTCCTTCTCCTCTCCTCCTCCTCCTTCTTGTGCTATCTCCCTGAGCTACACACTGTGCCGGGACATCTTCCTCTAGTCTGATCTGAAATGTGCTGGAGCAGAGGAAGATCTCCAACATGGGTGTGGACTTCAAATAAGAAGAAAAAGAAGAAGAGTTGGCTTTTCTCTCCCACTTTTCTCCCCCATTTAAGGGGAACTCAAAGCGGCTGACAAAGCTTTCTATTATTCTCCTCACAACACAACACCCTGTGAGGTGGGTGGGGCTGTGAGAGCTCAGAAGAGAGCTGTGACTAGCCCAAGGCCACCGAGTTGGCTTCATGGAGGAAGAAGATGAGTTGCCTTTTCTACCCCGCTTTTCTCACCCATTTAAGGGGACTCAAAGCGGCTCAATGGGATCCACAGGATATCCGGATTATAGGTCCTGAAGGACCCATATGATCCGGATTTCCCTAGCTGTGGTGAAAACAAATGTGGCTTTAATGGGGTCTGTAGTGGAAACGGGGTCATCCTGCTCTGAGCCTAATGGGTCCTTAATGGGTCCTTCAATGGGTACTTAGTGCTAGTGGAAAAACACCCAGGATGGTGTACCTGGGGATGTACCTGGACGATGTACCTGGGCATCCATTCTAGTAGCCATCAATACACCTGCTGCCATGAATTAGTCTAACCCTTTCTTAAATCTATCCAGCTGTCACTACCTCTTCTGGTAGTAAACTCCATAGACCAATGACCCTCTAGGTAGAAAAATACTTCCCCTTGTCTTTCCTAACTCTCCTGCCCATCAGCAGCATAGGGTGTTTTTCCACTGTCACTAGAAGTACCCATTAAGTACCCATTAATGGGTACTTAATGGGTACTTCTAGTGACAGTGGAAAAACACCCATAGAGTGACCCTTTATTTTAGTAACAGTGTGATAAACAAAGGAATCACCGGTTCTACCCAGCACATGATTTTATAAAGCTCAATCAGGATCCCTTCTTACACACCATCATGATGGCACTGCCTAGAGGTGTGCAGAAATGCAATTTTGGGGATTCGATTCAAATAGAATACCCCAAAATTCTGCACTTTTTTTCTGGTTCCACAAGATCCTTTCTAGAGTGTGCAGATCAGAATTGTACACGCTATTCTAAATGTGGCCTCCTTCCGCTCCCTCCCGTTGAAAATTATTACAGCAATACCTGTAGGCTACAGGTAAATCAACATAATTCGGTTTCAAAGAATCCATTTACTTAATTAAAAGCAGCCATTTAAAGGGGGAGAAAAAAAAATCAATGAAAATATACTACCACAATCTGAGAAAGACAGGGGAAAGAATTGTATCCATGGCTGATGCATTGTCTTTCTAAAGTTCATTGAAAAGAATTGCGCAAAAGTGGTTTTTGCCGTTTTCCTTTGGGATTATGAACAGTCATCGGCTGTTTCCGCTTTTACCGTGGTTAATCCGGATTAAGTAAATCCGGATCTTTGCAATCCGGTCCTTGGGGAATCTGGCCCTTGTTAAGGGAGGAAGGAAGGAGAAAGAAAGAGGAGGGAAGGAGAGAGGCATTAGATTAAATTTGAACTTTTGTGTCTGGCACAGCTTTGAGGCAGGAGAGACACCAGCTGAGATTAGTTCGACCCATTTCCCTAGATGGAGAAGGTCCATGGTTTACATGCTGACTAATGAGATGTAGCCTGTGCCCAGACGAGACAAGTAACACCCCTGAACCAAGGTTGGCATCAGTTTAGCAGTGCTGGCACTGGACGCTACTGAGCGTCTTGTAAGCCAGGGAACAGCTTCTAGTCCTCAAGCGCCCTCCTTATCAACCACAACCAAGACCGTGTCCTGAGCCCCTTGCATTTGCCATTCGCCTTTCCCCAGGGATCTGGGCCAAATGGGGTTTTGATACCTTACCGGGAGGATCCTGCTGCCCTGAGGTTTCCCAGCATTAAAGTGCAGTGCTGAATGATCGCCCTATATAGCAGCCAACGGTTGGGCTGCCATGTGCCTCTCGATGCCCCAACGGGGGCATTTGCTGTTTCCAAAGACATTTGGTATCTGTGTCAGGGAATTAGGGCCAATTTCTTCTTCATGCGCGCTCTCCATTCCGCAAGCACTTCCTTAAGAGCATTTAAACGGCATTTCGAGGTTACGTCGTCCAGGGTCTATTGGAGGCTGATGGGTAGGAAGCCTGAAACTGCATTCCACATGCCTCTCTCCTCTCTCTCTTTTCTTTTTCTCTCTTCCACTCTCCCTCCATCTTTCCTCTCTCTTTCTCACCCTCTTTTTCATTCTCTCCCTCCTTCCCTCCCCCTTTCTTCTCTCTCTCTCCTTCTCTTCTCTTTTCTTTTTCTCTCCCTCTGTCTTTCCTCTTCCTCTTCCTCCTTCTCTCTTTTTTCTTTTTCTCTCTCCCTCTCTCCCTTTTCTCTCTCCCTCTTGGCCGTGAGCCAGCTTGGTCTAGTGGTTAAGGGAGCTGGACTCTTACCTGGGAATATCTGGTTTGATTCCGCCCTCCCCCATGAAGCCAGCTGGGTGACCTTGGGCTAGTCACAGCTCTCTTCTGAGCAATCACAGCCTCACCTACCTCACAGGGTGTTCTGTTGTGGGGAGAAGACCAGAAGCTTTGTCAGCCACTTTGAGTCCCCTTAATTGGGTGAGACAAGCAGGGTAGAAAAGCCAACTCTTCTTCTTCCCTCTTTCTCCCTCCCTCTCTCCTTTTTCTCTCTTCCTCCCTCCCTCTCTCATTCCTCTCTTCCTCCTCCTCCTCTTCCTTCCTTCCTTCCTCCCTCCCTCCCTCTCTTCTCTCTCTCTCTTCTACCCTTCCTCCCTCATTCCTCTCTTCCTCCTTGTCCTCCCTCTTCCTTCTTTCTCTCTCTCCCTTCCTCCCTCTTTCTTCTTTTCTTCCTTTCCCCAAGTTGCTAAGGCTGGGTTTTTCCAGCATCCACGTCCTTCCTGCCCCAGATCTGGTGACAACTCACAGAGTTTGCCAAAGACTACGTTTACCACCCAAAGGAGCTTGCAGAGAAAATGGCTCCCCATATTGCTGTATAATTTTGCGGAGGCTCATTCTTATGCCGAGAGCCTCATCTGGAGAGGCCCCTGCTAGGACACGTCTTGCCTTCCTTGAGAGTGTTCGATTCACTGCCTTCCTCTGAGAACAGGAAAACGGCCATGGAATTTGGGACAGGAAGAACAAGGGGGACCGAGATGGAGGCAGCAATTGGGGGACTTGCCTGTGGGAAAGGAGCACTTCTGATCTTTGCAGATTCTAAATCAAAGAACCCTGAAACTGTATCATTTTATAGTCCAGGAAGTACTTATCCCTTTTTCAGCGCCCTAATGCGGTTTTAATACTGGTGTTTTTTTAAGAAAATTGAATTGCTTATGTTGAAAGAATCAGACACAAAAATTATAGCAATGTATCTTTTCCTACGGATTTATTCCTTCCAACAATGCCTCTCCTAACTTTGCTCCACTTTTCTCCTCCTCCTCTCCCTCCTTCCTTACCTTCATCTTTCCCTTTCCCTTCCTTCCCACCCTCTTCCTCCTCCTTGCCTTCTTTCCTTTCCTTCCTCCCTCCCCCTCTCTTTCCTTCCCTCCCTCCCTTCTGTTCTTCCTCCCTCTCCTCTCCTCTCCTCCCTTCATCTTTCTCTTTCCTTTCCTTCCTCTCCCTCCTTCCTCCCCTTCATCTTTCCTTTTCCATCTCTTCCTCCCTCTCTTTCCTTCTCTCCCTCCCTTCTGTTATCCTTCCCTCTCTTCCCTCTCTTCCCTCACTTCACCTTTCTCTTTCCCTCCCTTTCCCTCCTTTCTTCCCTTCATCCATCCCTTTCCATCTCTCCCTCCCTCTCCTTCCTTCCCTTCATCTTTCCCTTCCCTCCCTCCCTCCCTCCTTCCCTTCCCTTCATTTCCCTCTCCCTCTTCTTCCCTCCCTCCCTTCTGTTCCACCTCCCTCCTCCCTCTTTCCCTTTCCGTTCCTTCCTTCCTTCCTTCCCTCCCTCCCTCCAAGCAGAGCTAGCAATGGGAGAGCCAAGACAGCAACAAGACCCTCACCTTTGATCTTCCAAACTCCAATTCTGTCTCCTGTGGATCACGCTCCCCCCCCCCAAAAAAAAAAGTTTGCTGAGATCAGTATTGAGCGACCAGCTGGTTGCTCTTCATTTTTCTGCTGGCCTGACGTTTCTCTTCTGCACTGATGCTGCTGCTTTTCCCTTGCGCCACCCAGTTGCTCTTCGCAAGCGTGGGATTGCTTCATGCTGGGCAGGTTGACCATCTCATCACAGGGACCCCTTGGTCAAGGCTATTGGCGACACCTCCTGTACCCCCAAATGTTCCACCCACAACTAGAGAGGCCTCCCCTTAATAATCTTGGCTTGCCGGGCTCTGTGGCGTTAGCAAGCAAAACGTTTGGATCTACTCCCCGTTGCTTGATTTTATTTAATATTCGGTGTGGAAGGATCCCAGAGACACATTGGAGGGTTCTGTGCTTGTTATTAACTATACCTGTCTCCAGGGATGGGCACGAATATTCGAAGGCATTTGAAATTCAATCAAATTCGTTCAAATTTTGACATCTGAATTCAGATTGAACGTCCATACATTTGAATTTAAAGATGAGAACAAATTTTGAATTTTCAAATCTATTCATTCAGATTATTCAGACACTCGTCTGTGTACCCATATGCATCTTTCCTACATCTCTGTGCATTTGCATGGATCCATACGGAACAAAAAACGGATTGCATACAGGATAACTATGGTGTGCATACGGACACGTCCTCACGTATACAGGATGTGTAACAGTGCGTTGTCAACATTCATCAAGTGCAAATTTGAATTGAATAGATTCAAATTGGCTTAATTCAGATCGAATTTGGCTAGATTCAAATTTTAAAGATTTTAATAGAATGAATTTTTTTCGAAATTCAGTTCGAATCAAATCCCCAAAATTGCATTCAGCCACACCTGCACTTGTCTGCATTAATCTGACCGGTTAAAAAATTGAGGGTTCCAGTTCTTCTTCTTCTTCTTCTTCTTCTTCTTCTTCATCATCATCATCATCATTCCAACAAGGAGAGAATTAAATAACAGGTTGATCTGCAGAACACCAGTATTCCAAAATGCTAATTTTTCATTAGCTGTCGATGGTCCACTTTGAAAAGAGGCAGTTTATAGATATATAAGATAGGTTAGCAGGCAATGAATTTTAAATTATTATTATTATCCTCACCTCCACCCCGAATATGTGGTCTCATTGCTCTTATTAAGTGGTCCAGGGTGGCTTTTGCCAACATGGATCATCAGGACGCAACTGTATTGATATCATGCGCAATTTCAGCTCAATTGCTTATGTTCATTCCAAAACAAAGCGCTTGATTGCTTGAAACTAGTTCATCATTTTGACAGTCCCCATGGAGAGAGGGAGATCAGGAGAAGTTCTTTATTTGGTGAGTGTCAGCAAGGAGGAAAAAAGAGGGGGGGGGTTGCTTGGCCAACAGGATTAGTATGAACTCAGGGATCAGACCCTTCTGCCTTCCATTGATATGGCTACAGCAGCTGGATTCTGGCTCTGCCTGCCTGCCTGCATCAGCTGTCATAGGAGCATCAGAGGAGCCCTGCTGGATCAGGCCTAAGCCCATCAAGTCCAGCATCCCACCAATTGCTTCTGGGCATTTTCAAGCAGAAGACGAAGGCAAAACCTTCACCTGCTCTCGGCTCCCTGCAAATGGCCTTCAGTGGCATCCTGCCTGCCTCTCCAACATGGAAGTGGTACCCGGGCATCCATTCTAGTAGCCATTGGTACGCCTGATCTCCCACGAATAGAGAGCTGCCCTGCTGGCTGTGGCCACAGCCCATCTAGTCCAGCATCATGTCTCATCCGGTGGCCCACCAATTCCTTCTGGGCATCTCAAGCAGGAGAAGAAGGCAAAACCTTCACCTGCTCTCGACTCCCTGCAAGGGGCCTTCAGAGGCCTCCTGGCTGTCTCTACAACCTTAAAACCAGCCATAATCGCAAGGAGGGAAGTCAGAGCAAGACAATTCCGCCTAGCAGAAGGAATGACTGATGCATCAGCTGATAGGGCAGCCAGGAATCAACTGTTTGGAATGAGCCAACTCAAGCATTCAGCTGAAAAAAAAAAAATCTATGGTGGTAGTGGTGCTATCCTGAATGCAAAGCCAGGGTTCCTTTAGAGAAGGGCAAGGGATGGAGCCATAAAGTGTGCATGAAAAAGTCTGAGCCTTTCCCACTGGCCTCTTGCCAGGGAGGGTGGGTTACGTTTTAAATGTGCTTTAAGGATACCATCTATATTCTATGAGGGACACGCATGGGGAAAATGCATCACGCTGTCGGATTTTTGGATATCCGAAAAACCGGATTTTCAACTCAGTGCCGAACCCCTAGGGATTCGAAATATTCCATTGAACTTACGAACACAAATTCTATGTCATTTATTTAAGGATTTATATCCCACCCTTCACCAAGAGGTCACAAGAGCACCAAGAATAATGCATAAAAATATTCTTAAAAGACCCAGTTTCCTTTGTACCTTCCCTAGCAGGAGAGCACCCAAAGGAAGCTAAACATCAAGAGGTCTCGGTGAACAGGCATGCTTTTAAATGGGCTGAAATCCATGGACACGATCACTGTGACCCATCCTGGGCTGTCCAGTGAAAGGAGGCACATAAATTGCTAAATAATTAAACTGGAAGATCTGTATGACAGTCCCTCTCTTTTTCTTTTGTACTTTTGTTCAATAAAGATTATTATTATTATTATTATTATTATTATTATTATTATTATTATTATTATTATTATTATTATTATTATTATTATTAAAATAAATACCTACCTGAACAACCCACAGTTGTCTTTAATATTATTATTATTGTTATTAATATATTAATATTATTATTAATATATTAACATTTATTAATAATAATAATAAATGTTAATACATTAATAATAATAATTTATTTACAGCCACAGACCAAATCAAGATATAAAAATACAAAAGTATTTCTTACCTTATTTAAAATCAGCTTATAAAAATAGCTCGAAAAGAAAGTGGCTGTAGCTCAGTGGTAGAACAAACTGCCTGGAAAGCAAGTGGAGGGTTGCTGGTTCAGTCCCCAACCTCTCCTGAGAAGTAGGGAATGGAAAACCACTTCTGTATCCCTGCCAAGAAAACTGCATAGAGGTATCCATTGAGTGGCTGTAGCTCAGTGGTAGAACAAACTGCCTGGAAAGCAAGCGGAGGGTTGCTGGTTCAGTCCCCAACCTCTCCTGAGAAGTAGGGAATGGAAAACCACTTCTGTATCCCTGCCAAGAAAACTGCATAGAGGTATCCATTGAGTGGCTGTAGCTCAGTGGTAGAACAAACTGCCTGAAAAGCAAGCGGAGGGTTGCTGGTTCTCTCCTGAGAAGTAGGGAATGGCAAACCACTTCTGTATCCCTGCCAAGAAAACTTCACGCCTCTGAGTTGTGCTCAATTCAGCCAGGAATCGACCACGACGCAGAGGTGCCCAACGAGAAACAATAGAAACCAAATGCCCCTTTGTCCAGATTTTCCCTTATAGATATTATTTCTTGCTCCATTGCTGAGCACGGAGGAAGCCTCGCTTCAGCTCTGCGCCGCTCTGCTGGGTGTCTACAGCAGTTGAAAGCCTGTAGCTGAACGGATGCGCTCAATTACCAGCAAGGACGCTGAACTTCGGCTTGCTAGCGGCTCTTGCTTTTTGCCTGCCATTGCTAAAAGGCAGCTGACCCACTAAACGTTCCCCGAGATAGGAGGCTCTTGCTCTTGCGCTGCAGTCTGCGCACCGATGCATGGATGGCCACACACAGACACACATCTAGCCAGGGCCGAATTATCAAGGAAGCCGCTAAGAGTATTTAGCATCCATATCACGAGCAAAAGGTTCTATGCCAAGGCTTCCTCATTAACTTAAGTTGGACTCCCTGGAGGGGCAAAAACTTTGGAGTGGGGGCTTTGATTTCCCCCCTCTCACCCTCCCTCCTGCTGCTGCTGCCCCCATCACACTTAGCTTTGCCTCCATCGGAGCCCCGACATTCAAACTTCTTTGGTGTGAGCAGAGCATTACGGAGCATGCACCATGGGGCATAATTACTTTGGCTTTAGTTTCCAGACTTCAAACCTGGATTAAGTCCCACGGGACGTGCGAAACAAATACGAAGGTCTTAGCTAAGCCTCTAGAAAGCGGCGATTGCCGTGCAGAAACGGTGGAAGATTGTTTTGGACAGGGAGAGAGGTGCCCTTGAAACGGGCACAGGTGTGATCCATGTTTCCTTCTAGGGACTGGCAAAGCCACGCCGTACCCAAATATTGCACAGGCAATATGGGGAGAAGCGCAAGTTGGCAACGCTTGGCTTTTCTGGACAGCTCCGAAAGGGCAGAATATTTTGAATATTCTTACCCATCCCAAGTTAGGAGTCATGGCAGGCGTTGGAATCCTACCTGAGCTGGACTGGACCTGTTCCTGAAGCACCTGGAGGTGCTTTTTTTTATTGTGTATGAATGCAATCTGGTCCAACATGGCACACGAGGAAAGGGGAACAGGGCAAGAGAAGGAAAAGAACGAGCATCACACGTTCATTGTTGGACTGATGAATACTTTTCTGTTTTGCAGTGAATATTTTGGACACCTCCACCATTATTGGAGACTGGGGTTGGTTCACCTATCCTTCCCATGGAGTAAGTATCATGAGAATCTACAGAGAGGCCCATCGGGACAAACCTCTCCTTCATCTAAACCAACATAAGAGGACATACCATCTCACCCAGTGGTCCACCGGTTGCTTCTGGGCATCTCAAGCAGAGGGCCAAGGCAAAACCTTCACCTGCTCTTGACTCTCTGCAAATGGCCTTCAGAAGCATCCTGCCTGTCTCTCCAACCTGGAGGTGGTACCTGGGCACCCATTCTAGATAAGAACCTAAGAGGAGCCCTGCTGGATCAGGCCACAGCCTATCTAGTCCAGCATCCCATCTCACACACTAGCCACCAATTGCTCCTGGGCATCTCATGGAGGAGACAAAGGCAGAACTTTCATCTTCTCTTGCCTCCCTGAAAATGGCCTTGAAGACAGTTTGGAAGCTGCAGCTAGTGTAGAATGCAGCTGCTAGGCTGTTGACTGGGACAGCTAGCTGGGTGCACATCACGCCGGTCCTTAAAAGAATTGCACTGGCTGGCAGTTCGCTACCGAGCCCAATTCAAGGTTAACTTTGACTTATAAGGCCCTAAATGACTTGGGCCCCAAACTTGAAATAGCCATCAACATCTGGACTATGACCTTTGGAGCCTATGTCTAATGAGTGTATTTATGCAGGATCTATATGGCCTTTATCCTCATTCTTAGGATGCCTTGCTCTAACCTCCCTCTCCCATGACTGATGCCTTGCTCTAACCTCCTCTCCCATGACTGATACCTTGCTCTAACCCCTCTGTCCATGTGAATGCTGCCCCAGCTTCCTGATGCTCTGCTCTAACCCCTCTCTGTCGTTCCTCCCTACCAGTGGGACTCCATCAACGAAATGGACGAGTTCTTCAACCCCATCCATACCTACCAGGTCTGCAATGTCATGACCCCTAACCAGAACAACTGGCTGAGGACTAGCTGGATCCAGCGCCATGGAGCCCACCGAGTTTACGCCGAGATCAGGTTCACTTTGCGGGACTGCAACAGCATGCCGGGCGTGTCCAGCACCTGCAAAGAGACCTTCAACCTCTACTACCTGCAGTCCGACCGCGACCTGGGCAGCACCACCCGCGAGAGCCAGTTTGTGAAGATTGACACCATCGCGGCGGACGAGAGCTTCACCAACGTGGACCTGGGCGTCCGGCGGCTCAAGCTCAACACGGAAGTGAGGGGCGTGGGTCCACTGACCAAACGGGGTTTCTACTTGGCCTTCCAGGACATCGGGGCTTGCATTGCGATTGTCTCGGTCCGGGTCTACTACAAGAAGTGCCCAGCCATGGTCAGGAACTTGGCCTCCTTCTCTGAGGCCATCACCGGAGCCGATTCCTCGTCCCTGGTGGAGGTGCGGGGCGAGTGCGTGGGGCACTCTGAGGAAAGAGACACCCCCAAGATGTACTGCAGCGCTGAGGGAGAGTGGTTGGTGCCCATTGGGAAGTGTGTTTGTAGTGCTGGCTACGAGGAGAAAAGAGATGCGTGTCTGGGTAAGTCTGGCTGAAGGTCGCTCAGGACTGAGGGGAGGGTCCACCCATCAATCAGTCAGTCAGTCAGTCTGCCTGCCCACCCACCTGCCCATCTCTTCATCAGTCTGTCAATCAGTCTATCCATCTGTTCACCCATCATTCACTCTGCCATTCCAATCATCCATCCATCTGTCCACCCATCAGTCAGTCAGTCAGCCAGCTTCTTTCACCAAAACAACACATTGAACTGTCTGACATCTCACTCTATGGTCGTGGTCACAGCTTCACTTTAAACCTTCTTCAGTCCAACTTCAGTCCTGACTGATCCCACTTTTTCATCCCTATATGTTTTATCTGTGGACTTTCCATTCCGGAAAGTCCAAATGGAACGTGGAAAGTCCGCACAATAAAATCGATAGAGATGAAAAGCTATGTGAGCAGTCAGACCTGAAGATGGGCTGAAGGGGGTTTAGAGGGAAGGTGTGAACGCAGCTTCAAACTCTAAAGAAAACCTGGAATCAAAACTCAGAAATGGCATTGTCTCCGAAGTCTGAGATCAGATTCCCTAGTTTCCAGCAAAGGTGGAAGAAGAATCCAAGGCCGTGGTCACACCTTCACTTTAGACCTCCATCAGTCCGTCTTCAGGTCTGGCTGCTCACACCTTTCAATTCCTCTCCGTTTTATTTGGGGACTTTCCATCCTCCATTTGGACTTTCCTGAATGGAAAGTCCACCCATAAAATGGATAGAAGTGACAAGGTGGAAGCAGGCAGGCCTAAAGGTGGACTGAAGAAGGTTTAAACTGAAGTTATGACCATGTCCTGCATTGAGGCAAATTTGGAAGCGATGCCTTCCTTTGGGTTTTTGACCAGCGCCAAGAGTCAAGGTCTTGAGTCACTGCAAGGGTACTTTGGCATCAGTATTCATGGTTTTCCCCAGCTGCGCTCGGCAGGATCCATGCCAAAGTGTCTGCTGGTTCAGACCCGTCTCTGGGCTCCGTTGGCAGGGGACGTCCCTCGTCTTACCTCTCCTTTGGTAAACAGTTTTGATAGCAAAGGCGATGGAGAAACCAAGGTTGATGGAGACAAAGCTATCATCTCCATCCATAGCCTCCGAGAGTTTGCCTGCTTCCTCTTGGAGGATGGAGCCGTTTCCTCCAGGGTGCTTTTGGAACTCCGAGAGGATATTGCAGCTTCCAACTGTATAAACGTCGATAAGAAGATAGCAGCTGTGTAGACGGCAACCGCGGCGCATTGGCCTGAGGCTAGCTGTGTACAGCAGCGAGATCAACCGGGGTCCTCAAAGGGGGCTTTGTTTGCTTTTGGCTCCCTCTCAAAAGCTTTTTAGAAGAGGCGAGCTTTGGCTCGGCAAATATATAAAAGGAAGCCTTGTTTATATTTGGGAAGAAGGCAAACAGCCACCTTGCAAACATTCGGCACAAGGTTACCTCTGGCAAAGTCACGCGCGAGGAGAGAAGAAAGTTGCCCGTCTTTGGAGGCCACGCGCAAGGTGGTTCTGGAGGACTTCAAAGCATTGTGGGAGATTTTCCAGAGCCTTTGACAAAGGTCCGTAGGATTGGCATTGCTCTCGGGTGGGGTCCTCTTCGGAGCCTGTGCTATTCTTCGGAGCTGGCTTCGGAGATTGTGCACAGGCTTTGAAGCTTTGGGTTTGGGGTTTTGGGGCACCCCCCCCATGGGGGCACCCCAGACCCCATTGCCCAATTCTGGTGGAAATGCTCTCTGTATAATCCAGATTTGATGCCTGAAGACCCCATTGTAGACCCCCTTAATGGGGTCTACAGGAAATCCAGATTATAGGTCCTGAAGGACCCCTTCAATCCGGATTTCCCTAGAACTGGTGGAAACAAATGTGCCTCTAACGGGGTCTGCAGTGGAAATGGGGTCTTCCTGCTCTGAGCCTAATGGGTCCCTTATGGGTACTTAATGGGTACTTAGTGCTAGTGGGAACCACCACTCCCTAGATCTGGATCTCCAGGAGGACCCCATCTCAAAGATCTGGATCTTGAAGGCCCAGATCATTGACTGTGTGTGGAAAAAGGGAGAATTTCTCCATGGACCTGGACAGCACTTTAGCCAAATGGAGCAAGCTGACCCACTCACACCGCAAAGGCTGAGCGCAAACGCATGCGCAGTAGAGATGTGCATGAAGGGTTTTTTGGACATTCTATTTGAATCGAATAGAATACCTGAAAATCTGATTCGATACGAATCTTTCAAATTCAAATTTAACAAGATTAAATTCGTATCTACCAAATCCAACTCTATTCGAATTTTTCTTTCAAATCTGCACATAAGAATGCTGACGACATTCATTTGCGCAGGTACGCACCTTCCTCACATCTGTGCACATCCGTAAGCATCTGTACAGGTCCGTATGCATCCTGTAGTTATCCGGTATGCAACCTGTTTTCGTCCTGCATGGATCTATACAAATGTGTACAGATGCGGGAAAGATGCAGATCTCCAAGTACGGATCGTGAACAAACCCGTACACATACGAATGTCCGGATAATTCAAATGAATAGATCAGAAATTTGAAATCCAATTAAAATGTTTACATTTGAATTTCGGGATCCTGTATTCAAGTTCCAATGTTGACATTCGGCACATTCGATCGGGTTTTGGAATGCCTACGAATATCCGTGCGATCCCTTATACACAGAATGGCGCTAACAGACCCCAAGCTCATGTCAAAAGTGCTTCCTTCTTCTTTGCTTTCTGAGACCTTCTGGCTATAAGCCATGTTTGCACGACGTTAGTAACCCCACGACGTCTGAGGCCCATCTTCTGCAAATCTCTAAATTCAAAACGACGGCATTGACCATTCTGACAAGGCAATGCATGCAAAATCGAATCAGACCAAGTCAGTTCTAATGAAGTCTCCTCTTTTAGATTCCGCTTCTGGCTGCCAATGATATTTGGATTGATCCAAATGAGCTCATAAGCATGTCCATCATGGTGGGTAGCAGAATGGGAGGTATTCAGCATTGGCAAATACCAGTATGAGTTTATTCACCTCCGTACCTATGGAGAGAGACTGGGATCAAATTTAATGATCCTAACCTCAAGCAATGTTCAAAATTTAATTAAATTCAAACACTCAGATTTGAATCCATTTGAGTTTAATATGTGACTGAATTTTTGCATCTTTTGAATCATTCATATGAATATTCAAAACATTCAAAATTGGATCGGACTGGATTAAACATTCGAATGAATTTTTGAATCTTTTGAATCATTCGTACGAATATTCAAAACATTCAAAATTTGATTTAATTTGATTTAATTTGAATATTTGAATTCAAATTGAATGTCTATACATTTGAGTTTAACACTCAATTGAATTATTAGGACATTTATACGTGTACAGATAAATACATGTTACATACATAACGGTACACATCTTATTCATATCATACGTATTTGTGTGGATACATATGGGATGAAAACAGGATGCAAACAGGATAAAAACGGGATAAGTACAAAAGCATATGGATGGATACGGACACATTCGAATGCTGTCAACATTTGTACCTTCAAATACAAATAAAAAATGCCTATGAATAGATTCGAATGTACTCAAATTCAAATCGAAAGTGAATACATTGGAATGGATTCAAATCTTCAGGTACCTGGTTCAAATCAAATCAAATCAAATCAAATTCTGAAAATTGCATTTGTTCACACCCTACCTCTAACCCAGCATCAATGTGCATATTTTTCCAAAGGGAATACAAATTAGGGAAGTGCAAAGTTCTATTCGCTTTTGCAAATTTGGCGTAGAAAAGCCAACTCTTCTTCATCACCACCACCATCATCGATTTAGCCCATGTTCCTTCATATGGCCCAGCTTTAAAGTCCGTCTTATCAGGTGTGGAAAGAAGCGGTTAGTAACAATGGGGGCCCAAATCACCTACAATCATTTGGGTTTTTTTTTTTCACTGTCCAAAAGTACACATTTTTGCACCCAAACAAACCCCATTGAACGTGGTAGGATTCAAATTTGATCTGAATGTTCCACAAAAATTTGAGACAAATCTTAGATACAAATCCCATAGAAATCTGTAACAAAACTTGGTACAATGTATCAAAGCATTTAATTCAAATTTGGGTGTCCAAATTCGGTTGAATTCGTTCGGATTTCAAAGGTTACAATATTCGGGCACATCCATAATTTTCCCGTCGTTCTTCTATACATCATATTGAGTTTTATTACGAATAGAAATGAAAAACAGCAGCGATGGCAAGACTTAGGTGGGACGTCAGTGTCTTTCTTGTCTGGCCTCTCACTTTTCAATCGTGCTGCTCCGGGTTCCGCCATCAGGCTTGGAAACAAGCTGTTTTCATATGCAGCGTCCAGCTTCCCCGTCTTTTCCAGACTCAGAGCTGGTACCCAGAAGAGTTCTTCTCCCTTCACTACCATCACCTTGACGGACAGGTCTGCCCATCATTTTGGCTTATTAGCAGGCTTTCTCCTTTCCCCAGGGATCCAAGAAGGCTTGGAGAACTGGACTAAACCATGGATCAGGGCTGTGCGTGAATGCAATTTTTGGCTGTGATTTGAATATTTGAATCTTCGAATTTGAACGAATAGAGAAAACTGAATGGATCCAAATACATTCATGGGTGTTTTTCCATGGTCACTTAGTACCCTTTTTAGCACCCATTAAGGACCCATTTGGGTGAGAGCCGGATGACCCCATTTCCACCACGGCACCCATTAGGGACACATTTGTTTCCACTGCGCCTTGGGAAATCCGGATCATATGGGTACTTTTTGGGCTTTAATCTAGATTTTCTGTAGACCCCATTAATGGGGTCCACAATGGGGTCTTCCACCAGAAAATCCAGATTAAAGGGAGCCTGTTTCCACGTTAGGTTGGCAATGGGGTCTAGAAGAGGCTAGGGGGAGGGGGAACCCTTGGGGGGGGGAACCCCAAAACCTAAGCTTCAAAGTCATTTCAAAGTCTGTGCAAAATAGCTCCGGAGTGTCTTTGAAGTCTATGCTGATCTTCGGAGTGAACTTCGAAGTGACTCCGAAGTCACTTTGAAGTCAGTGACTTCGGAGACTGCACCCCCTGTCCCCCCAAACACCTGGGGTGACAAGCAGACCCCTCGTGGGTAGATCCGGATTTCCAAATGGGTGCTCTGGTGTTTCCATGGCAGGGAGTCTAGCACCCATTGCTATTGGGTGCTAGACCACCCATGGAAACACATTGGGTACTTCCCTTAATTCGGATCAGCTGCCATCTGATCCTAGATATTTTGAGCTACGGGATTTGGTTGGCCGAGAAGCAAAATCCATCTATTCTTGGAAACATCTCCTACTTAGGTAAATGTATAAATCTGTAAGGAAACTCTAAGCGGTACAAATGTTTGTAGCAAATAAGACATCTATCTGTGAAAGGCAAAGAGAAATTAATATGGAGACGGACTTCCATCCCTGTTTCCAGGTATCAACTGTCAAAGTCAAGGTTTAATTTCCCTTCCCCACCCAAAAAAAATTGAATTTCTCTGGTATTTATAGAAAGATTAGGAGGACGACAAAATGGGATTTGCATTATTCTATCGCAATGTCAGAGAACGAATATAGGGAGGAAGGCGCCATTTCAGGTTGACTTTCCTCTGGCTGTGGAGATAATGGGTGTTTTTCCACCTCGCTCCTTTAATCCGGATCTAAGGAATGGGTACATTCCTTAATCCGGATCTAGTAGATCTGGATTAAGGGAAGTACCCAATGTGTTTCCATGGGTGGTCTAGCACCCAATAGCAATGGGTGCTAGACTCCCTGCCGTGGAAACACCAGAGCACCCATTTGGAAATCCGGATCTACCCATGAGGGGTCTGCTTGTCACCCCAGGTGTTTGGGGGGACAGGGGGTGCAATCTCCGAAGTGGCTTCGAAGTCACTTCGAAGTCTGTGCAAAACAGCTCCATTGAAGTCTGTGCTGACCTTTGGAGTGAACTTCAGAGTGAACTTCGGTGTCACTTGGAAGTTCACTCTGAAGATCAGCACAGACTTCAAAGATGCGCTGGAGCTATTTTGCACAGACTTCGAAGTGACTTTGAAATGACTTTGAACCTTAGGTTTTAGGGCTTCCCCCCCCCCATGGGTGCCCCCTCCCCCTAGCCTCCTCTAGACCCCATTGCCACACAAGTGTGGAAACAGGCTCCCTTTAATCCGGATTTTCTGCCTGAAGACCCCATTGTAGACCCCATTAATAGGGTCTACAGAAAATCCGGATTAAAGGCCAGAAAGTACCCATTTGATTTGGATTTCCCCAGTGGCAGTCGAAACAATCGGGTCCCAAATGGGTGCCGTGGTGGAAATGGGATAATCCGGCTCACACCCAAATGGGTCCTTAATGGGTGCAAAAATGGCTACTTTCTGACAGTGGAAAAACACCCTTTGAATGAATACAAATTTTCTTGCATTCCATTCAATGTGAATCGAATTTTAAAAACCACTGGTGCACATTCCTAGGAAAAAATAAAATCTATGATCTGAACAAAAGCGCCGGAGAAGCAGTGATCAAACACAGAGTCCAGGGCCCAGCCTTTTTAGGAGCCTGAACTCAGAAGAATTGTGCCAAAGCGTGCTGCAACGCTAACAGGAAATGTGCCACATGCTGGAGAAGGCTGGAGAAGGAATCGCTTTAACGGACTGATCTGAGGCTCTCTTTGGCCACCCAGTCATGTTCCTAGGAGACGTCCTGAGAGTTGGGAGGGGGATATGACGATCCGGGGAGGGCAGCTATGTCAACGTGACTTGACATGCCCCATTCCTCCCTGACAGGCCCTTGTCTCCAGAGACGTGGCTTGCAAGTGACCTGCGAGAGACAGAAAGACTCCAAAGACGGAGCTCCCTGAGCTCTGGTTCCCCCCTCCATCCTAGGAAGGCTAGATCCAGATCCTTTCTGTCTGATGGGCGATGAGGTCAAAGCCTCTTTGACACCATGGGGGCCTGGAGCTCCATGCTCAAGTGACGATCTCTGTGAAATACTAAAACTGACCATGAGTTGGGGCGAATTTTGAATGTTTTCCATTTTCTTGCTCATGCCTGCCATGGATGGGTGTCCCTGGGTCTTTCTGTTCCTTCCAACCCTCCCCCCTGGCACTTTCTGGGATACACCTGTCAGTTCCCTGGGTGGCAGAGATACAAGGAATGGCATGTGGTGTTCCGTGTGTAGCGCGCAAGAGAAAGCTGGTAGAATGGCGGCGACTGGCCTGGGAGCTGCCCAGGAAACGTGGGTGCTGGATTGAAACCACAAAAGCTGCTGAAATGATGCTGTGTTTGAATTTAGTCCAATTCTCCCAGCATTCTTGGTCCTCTTGGAAGAGGAGAAAGTCTGCTAATAAGCCAAAATGATGGGCAGGGCTTAAAATCCCGGATTATCCCAGGGCTCGGTTGGGTTTGCTACACGTAGCAAACCCAACACAAACCAGGAGAAAGGGGAGGAATCCTGTATTATTGTTATACTGAGAAAATTAGCTCCCAACCTGGGTTTTCCCGTAATTGTGATCACTGTCTGGACACTTGTTCCCATGAACCATGAGCCACTGTGCAAGAGGAGGCCTGAAGGTGCCTCCAAAAATGCCTTCTGATCGCACGTTTCTGGGTAATTCACACCATCAAAAGCAGGAGGAAGAACCCAGACAAGCAAAAGGTCGTGAATATTCGCAGGCATTCGAAATCTGATTGAATGTGCCGAATTTCAACATTCAAACTCAAACAGAATGTCCCATAATTTGAACGTAAACATTCAAAATCTAAGTTTGAATTTCGGATCTATTTGTTTGAATTATCCGGACATTTATATGTGTACAGGTTCGTACATGATGTGTCCTTGAAGATCCAGATCTTTCCCGCATCTGTACGCATTTGTATGGAACCGTACCGGCCGAAAACAGGTTGCATACGGGATAACTATGGACAGATGTGTGCAGATGTGTGCAGATGTGTGCAGATGTGGGGAAAATGCGTACGGGCACATAGAACGTTATCGACATTTGTATGCGTAGGTTCAAATAAAAAATTCAAACGAATAGATTCGAACTTGGTAAACTGGAACCGAATCTTTGTTAAATTCGAATTTAAAAAGATTCGAATCAAATTGGATCTTTGGGTATTCGATTCGATTCAAATAGAATGTCAAAAAACATTCATGTCCATCTCTGCCCTCCACCATTTTACCCTGGGATGGCAAAGGCAACTGCGGGATCACGACTCTTGTCTGAATTTAGCAACCGTTGAGCTTCTCCTCTCTCTCCTTTCTCCTTCCTAGCCTGCCAACTGGGGTTCTACAAGTCTTCTCCTGGAGATCAGCTGTGTGCCAAGTGCCCTTCCTACAGCTACTCCGATATTTTGGGCGCAGAGGTGTGTCGCTGTGAGAGCAACTTTTATCGGGCACCACAGGACCCTCCCTCGGCATCCTGCACGCGTACGTATCTCCGTATTTGACCATCAGAGAAGACCCAGCGACTTCAGATGGGATCGAGGTGGAGTTGGCTTTCACTGGGCCTTTTTCTACATGATATACCTCGTAATTGGGGCCTGAGTATAGACTACAGCGGGGACTAGTTCTAATTTGTTTGCAAGTAGCTGGACCGGCATAGTCAATGGAGACGGTGATAGGCAAAGGATTAGACAAATTTATCAGTGAGAGATGTATCAATGGCTACTAGAATGGATGCCTAGGTACATCTTTCAGGCTATGGGGACAAGCAGGAGGCCTCTAAGGGCATTTCCTGGGATTCGAGAGCAGGTGAAGGTTTGATCTTGGCTTTGCTTGAGATGCTCAGGGACAATTGGTGGGCCACTGTGTGTGACAGAACGCTGGACTAGATGGGCTGTGGCCTGATCCAGCAGGGCTCCTCTTAGGTTCTTATGGACTAGATGGGCTGTGGCCTGATCCAGCAGGGCTCCTCTTAGGTTCTTATGGACTAGATGAGCTGTGGCCTGATCCAGCAGGGCTCCTCTGAGGTTTGTATGGACTAGATGGGCTGTGGCCTGATCCAGCAGGGCTCCTCTTAAGTTCTTATGGACTAGATGGGCTGCGGCCTGATCCAGCAGGGCTCCTCGGGCTATGGCCTGATCCAGCAGGGCTCCTCTTAGGTTCTTAGCTCTTTCCACGTGCTGAGATGATCCTGAAATTACTTTATGGTTCTCCTTGGCTAGTCAAAAATTTTCATCCTTCACTCTCTTGAACTCTTCCCAGGACCTCCCTCAGCCCCAATGAACCTGCTCTCGAGTGTGAATGGAACATCAGTCAGCCTAGAATGGTCTCCACCAGTGGATAAAGGAGGCCGCAGTGACGTCATTTACAACGTCATCTGTCACCGCTGTGTGTCGGACGCAGAGCAGTGTGAGGCCTGCGGGGCTGGGGTGCGTTTCGTGCCTCAGCAGATGAACCTGGCCCAGGGCTTTTTGGCTGTGGCCAACCTGCTGGCCCACACAAATTATTCCTTCTGGGTCGAGGCCATCAACGGAGTCTCAGACCTCAGCCACGAGCCACCAAGGTTTGCTGCTGTCAACATTACCACGAACCAGGCAGGTATGAGATCCTACCCATCCCCATCTGTCCAAACTTTCCCTTCCTTTGGTTTTGTTCCTCAGGTGCTAATTCAGCATTGCTCCTTATTTGTTGTTGTTTACATTTTTGTACCACTCAACTATTTCCCTTGGACCATCACAGCCTTCTCCGTTGCTGCCTCAGCATCACCACAGACGCCACCACCTCACTCTGTGCCCATATTTTTCTGTCTTTTGGTACCTTTTGCTTCAGATTTCCTTTTCCTTCCACTGCCTCCGTCACTGTCTCTATGGCCCACTCCTGTCTCAAAATTAAACAAAGTTCAGCATTCTCTTTGGATGCGATCAGTCACACTTAATGAGACGCCCTCTAGGTGAACTTGAGTCTATAAGGGCAGACGTCAGCTTCCTAAAATCACATTCCCGCGTCCTGGAACCTGGAAATGGGTGCCCTTTTCTCATAAGGGGTAAAATGACACCAAGGGTGACTCTTTCAGTTCCCTTAGGCAGGAAGCTTGATAAGCAAAGAGGAGGGAAACATAACCAATCACAATACGGGAACAAATACTGTTGGAACTCACTCACTCACTCAGTCCATCCGTCCGTCCCCATCGTCCTATTCTGTGGGCAGCTCCTGAATTCACGTGATTTATTCCCTCTCACGTTGTCAGCTGCAACGGATTTCACAGCACAGCTCTTTGGCATAGATTTGACCTGCAGAGTCAGATTTTTAGGTGCTATATTCTCTGCCTCAGGGCAACCTGCTTAAAATGCAAGGCGTCTGCTCATCTCAGTTCTGTTTCAAGACAAGATCTGGAGTCCTCTCCGATCTGAAACATGAAAACGACATCATTCTCAAAATACCACATCCCATGATGATGGAGAGGAGAGAAACACACACCCAGGGGTTCCACCACTAATATATATTTCAAGCTTCCAGGGCCTTTCCCTGCAGATCTCACCAGTATTTTTGACTGACAGTACCATGGCTGAATGCAACCTTCCTTTCCTGCCATATGGTGAAAAGCTCTATAGTGTAAATAGGGTGAACTAAAATCCAATTTGAGACTATTGCAGATATTTCGATCTGCGCAAAACAGGGAATCGGATTTAATGATTGAAATGGTCCTTCCACTAGGGACATGCATAGATATTCGAAAATTCAAAAATCCGAATTTCCAAATTTGGATTGAATCCGGATTTTCAAAAATCCGATATGGATTTTTGAATGATTATAGACTGAATTCAGCGTTGTATATCACATCCAAGTATTGGGCCTATGTGCACACATAATACGGGATGCAAACAGGATGCCAATGGAACGCAAACGCGATAAAACAGGATGTGAACAGATTCAAAAATCCCGACACTCATATCATTAGATTCCAATCAGATTTTCAAAAATACGGATAGGTAGATAGTAATAATGCTGACATATCAGAGGGAATAAAGGTCTCCGTTCTTTAGAAGGAACAAAATACAGGGAGTCAGAGCTCAGGTCGTGCTGATCTCAGGAGAAGATCCATGCTTCAATGTTGCCCTTCCCAGTCAGGTTTCATTGTACATTTTCACTTACCTGAGTTTTGAAAATATAAATATTATATCAAATGTTTCTCCCATTAGTGAGAAGTTGGGTGATACATCCAATATGTGGTAACCATGCCTAAGGGGTTGGGTAACCATACCTGGCTCTCCAAAATTACTCTGCCTCACCTGATGGAAGGACTCCTCTGGGCCTCTGAGCCTTCTGGAGAGGGTTGAAGGCCAGCTGTTTACCTGGCACTTTTGGTCTCTCCATGGCTTCGAACTGGTGATGACTGGAGTCTCCGCCCATGGGCTGCATAGGTCCTCCAGTCCACTGGGGGCAGTGGACTTTGAGATCTGGTGACCATCAGAGTAACCTGGGACATGTGGGGGCTGTCCGTCTCAGGCATTAAGCGGGCGGTGATCTCACGTTATACCTCCACAGCTTGTGACCGCTGAGAGCTGGGCAAGAGCAGATCTTGCTCGTGAGCTGCAAAAGACCACAACATCAACATCTCTGGGTGCCTTCAATGGGAAGTTGCCCGGAAGCAGTTGGTGGGCCACTGTGTTCTGGATTTCTAGAAGCTATCTCACACTCCATGGTGACCCTTCTCCTGCCTAACGTTCTCTTGATGGCTTCCATAGCTCCGTCTCAAGTACTGGGACTTCGCCACGAGAACGTGGGACAGAACAGTGTCACCCTTGTATGGCAAGAGCCAGACCAACCTAACGGGATCATTCTGGAATACGAAATCAAGTACTTTGAGAAGGTAGGAATGGATATTTTCTGGTTGGGGCTTCTTTTATTTGTCGGCTGGCACGTATGATTTTGCGTTCCCGGAGATGTAACAAATTGATTAAGTCAGTTTGTGGTGGTTTGCAGCGAACCGGGTTGTTTATGAATGTTTCCACTGAACCAAACCTGTGGTTGTTTCGATATCAAAAAATCCGATTGAACCAAACCGGTCCCTTGCTTGCCAACGCAAACTAATGGATCAAACAGTTCATGTTTGCTGTGTTTTTGTCCTTGAGAAGGGCTTTTTTCAAAGGGGAAAATGGAATTTCTTGCTTTTAAACGAGTTTGAACTGGAACACAAACACCGTTTGTTCAATTAACTGGTCCACCATCAAACCAAACCAACAGTTCGACGGCAAACCGAACAGACAATCTTAGTTCATGCACATTCCTCTAGTTAGAAGGGAACAGACCCTTTGCAATGTGTGTGCGTGAAAATAAGCCAAACCATTCTTGAGAGTTGGCTATCTAGTCTCTTCTTGAGAGAGAATAAACCTCCATGGGTAGAACACTCCACCGTTGTACAAATTTTAACGCCAACCCCATTTGGTCTTAAATCTCATGCTTCTGCACTCCTCCACAAAGCCAGCTGGGTAACCTTGGGCTAGTCACAGCTCTCTTTCTGAGCTCTCACAGCCCCACCCACCTCACAGGGAGTCTGCAGTGGGGAGAAGAACAGAAGGTTTGTCAGCTGCTTTGAGTCCCCTTAAATGGGTGAAAAGCAGGGTATAAAAGCCAATTCTTCTTCTTCCTCCTCCTCCTCCTATTCAGCCTCAAAGCTAGGAAGTTGCACCTTCTATTCACTATTTTTCATTCTAGCCTCTGAAGAACCATTTGAGCACCTTCCCTATGGCATTCTTTTATGGCCCTTAATACTGAGGTTTCCTTCCTGTGTTGTGTGTCCTGTATACATACCTAATTCCAAGCCAAGTATGTCTCGGTCACCTGATCTTGTGCTCTTTCCCCAAGGATAAAGAGATGCAGAGCTATTCTACCCTGAAGTCCAAAGGCAACGGCACCACCGTCTCAGGCCTGAAACCGGCCACGCACTACGTCTTCCAGGTCCGCGCCCGGACTTCTGCCGGCTGTGGCAAATTCAGCCAAGTGCTAGAAATAGAGACCGCTAAAGCAAGTAAGACAAAGTGGACGAAGGGAGGCACATGCGTTCTTATGGTGACCTTAGATTTTGGGAAGGATCTTTCCAGCTTGGGGCTATGACATCTACAACCCAAGGGCAGCCGTTAGCAAAGCTGGAACAACATCCATTGGGAGATAGAGCAAGTCAGAGATGAGCTCTGACTTCCTTTTGGGGTCACAAGGTGTTGGAGAAGGTGGTAGCACTGGTGATCTGAAAGGGAACGGGTATTTTGGACCCCCTTCAATCTAGGGATGGGCACAAATATTTGAAAATCCAATTCAAATCTGACAAATATCGTTATTTGAATTCGGATTGGATTTAATATTCAAATTCAGACATTCAAATGGATTTTGGATTTTCCAAAACGTTCCTTCGAATATTCAAATGATTCGAATGTAGAGATTCGTAAGTATTACATACATATCTGTGCGAATATTATACGCATTTGCGCTTATAATGCAGGATGAAAACGGGATAAAACGGAATGCATACGGAATGCGCACAGATACGTATAACAGCTACGAATGTTGTCAACATCCTTATCTTTAAATACAAATCTAACATTCAAACATACGGATTAGAATGTTGCGGATTCGAATCGGATTTTCGGACGTTTGGATTTTAAATGTTGGAATCAAATCAAATGTTTGGATATTCTATTCGACTCAAATGCAAATGCATATATATATTTGTGCACACCCCTACTTCAATCTCAGTTTGAACTGTTGGGTACCATCAAGGCATGGCCAACTCCTGGTTGACTGCATGGGCACATCTGTAGGCATCTCTATGCAGCTTTCTTGGCAGGGATACAGAAATGGTTTTCCATTGCCTATTTCTGGGGAGAGGCTGAGGGTCCAACTGGTGACCCTGTCCTTTCCTTGCGGGTTGCTCAGTCACTGAGCTACAGAAAACCCCTAACTTTTATTGCAAGAAGCATGGAGCCCCCTTCCCCATCGGCGCATAGACTCCAATAAATTGCTATTAAAACTGTATGCTAGAACGTTATTTCTAACCCGACAGACGAGGTTCTTCACCACCAAATCCTTGCCCGATAATTCTTTCTAGTAAGGGTGTGCATGAATGCAATTTTCAACATTGGATTCGATAGAAATGGAATATTCAAATGTCAAAATTTGTACCGATGGAGAAAATACAAATGTCTTAAAATTCAGACCAATTTGAATACATTTGTATTTATTCATACGAATATTTGATACCTATTTGATGATACAAATGGTGATAACGTTCATATGTATCTGTACACATTTGTGGACATCCTGTTTTTATCCGGTAGGCATCTGGTCTTCACCCCATACGTATCCGTACATCTGTGTACAGATGCATATGCAATTTGCACGTATCAATACACATAATAATGTCTGAACTATTCGTACAAATAGTTTGAAATATTCGTATTTGTTCAAATAATAAAAAATGAATATATCCTTTTTTCTCCCTATGAATTCGGACAATCGAATAGGCGGTTCGACTCAAACTGAACGTCAAAAATTGCATTCGGTCACGCCCCCTAGTGTGCACAGGTGTGGTTCTGGCATGATTCAGGCACTACAATTAAACTTCTCTTCCATCCGTGTTTCTTAGTAGTTCCGCATTACGACACCACCACGATTGTCTGGATCTGCCTCACTCTCATCAGTGGACTAGTGGCTCTGCTCATGTTCCTGGTCTGCAAGAAAAGGTGGGTATTCCCTGAGGAAGGTCTAGTGCTAGAACAGGCAGTGGGAAAGCGTTCCAGAAAGCTCAGCTCTTAGGGTGTGTCCCCATGCAGCTTTTTGAAGTCCTGCTTGGACTATTTTGGGACTATTTTTAAACATAAAAAACAGGAGTTTTAAATCCCCCCCCGCCCCGTGCAAACCCTGCCTGCAATAAAAGCAGCAAAAACTCTCACTGAAGGCCATTTTAAAATTACTTTCTATATCACCTCCGCGATTTCCTGGTGGTCTCTCATCCACGCGCTAACACAGTTGAGCCTTGCTAACCTTTTAACGTTAGTGAAGATGTTGCTCTGGCATATACTAGTGTTCTTTCTCTCCCTTGCATCTGATCTGCAGGCACTGTGGCTACAGCAAAGCTTTTCAAGACACCGATGAAGAGAAGATGCATTATCAGAACGGGCAAGGTAAGTACAAAGGGGACAATAGTGTGGGCAACATGTCTGCACCAGTCCTGGACCTGCTGTGTGCACACTGGAGACGGACCATATTCAGAACATTCATTTGAATGTATAAGAACATAAGAGAAGCCTTGCTGGATCAGGCCACAGCCCATGTAGTCCAGCATCCTGTCGCACACAGTGGCCCACCAAATGCTCACGGGCATCTCAAGCAGAGACAAGGACAAACCTTCTCCTGCTCTCGAGTCCCAGCAGATGGCCTTAGAAGTGCCCCAGTTCCTCCGCGCCCCCCCCCCCAGCCTGAAAGATGCACCTAGGCATTCGTTCTAGTAGCCATTGATACATCTGTCATCCATAAATTTGTCTAACCCTACCTTAAAGCCATCCAGATTGGTAGCTGTCACCACCTCTTCTGGCAGCACATTCCATAGGCCGATGACCCTCTATGTGAAGAAATACTTCCCCCTGTCAGACCTTACGCTCCTACCCATCAGCTTCATAGAGTGCCCCCTGGTTCTAGTGTTGTGCGACAGAGAAAAGAAATTTTCTCTATCCACCTTTTCTATACCGTGCAAAATTTTATACACTTCAATCAGGTCCCCTCTTAACCGCCGTCTCTCCAGACTGAAGAGGCCTAGACGCTGCAGCCTGGTTTCGTAAGGGATTTTGTTCCAGACCCTTAATCATTCTGGTTGCCCTTCTCTGCCCTTCAGCTGCTTCACTCCAAACCTGGAAGACAGCGTGTAGTCTATACTACACTCATCTCGATGCTTCTCGACAATCATATTTGCAAATGAAAATTATCGCTCAAGCCAAGATGCCCCGCCAGTTATTTTCCACATTCAAGGCACTACTATCTCCAACTACAATCTCTGACGGAGGCTCTCAATATCCCTCTGCTGGTGACTTAGCCGTTTTCTTCCAGCAGAAGGTGAATTCGATTGTTGATTCCTTCTCGGTGAATGGTCTCAGACCTCCGTTGCCTTCGGCTGACCTGCCGCTTCCTTCTGTTGATTCTCAGTTCGATTTTCTGCCAGTTACAGAATCAGATATAACACAGATTGTATTATCATCCTCTCCTACATCCTGCTCTATGGATCCGTTCCCCTCATTTCTGTATGCATCTCTTTTGCCTTTGTTTGTGACGTTTATTACACACTTGGTGAATCGTTCTTTCTTAATGGGGATCTTCCCAGCATGTTTTAAACATGCAGTGCTCTGTCCTTTGTTAAAGAAACCTGGGTTGGATTCATCTATTTGTGCCCATTATCGTCCTGTTTCTCGTCTTCCTTTTCTTTCTAAGGTTCTAGAGAGAGTGGCTCTATCCCAATTACTGCCCTACTTGAACTCGTGTAATTTCTTTGACCCATTTCAATCCGGATTTCGGAAAGGTCACTCTACTGAAACGGCCTTAAACCATGTACTGAATGAGATCTTGTTGGCAAAGTCGCGGCGTCAGACTTCAGTTTTAATTCTGCTTGATTTGTCTGCTGCTTTCGACACTTTGGATCATCAAATTATGTGTTCACGTTTGGCATCATTGGGCATACAGGGCAAGGCTCTCAGTTGGTTTCAATCATTCCTATCTGACCGTTCTTTTTCTGTTGCTTTTCAAGGAATTTCCTCACACACGGTTCCCTTATTGGCTGGTGTCCCTCAAGGCTCGGTGTTGGGTCCTCTTCTTTTTTCACTGTATACTCTTCCTCTTGGTTTTCTTATATCTAATAAAGGTTTTCAGCGTCATATTTATGCTGATGATGTTCAAATTTTTCAAAGTTTTAATGTGTTGGATTCATCGTCATGGAGTGCTATTACAGATTGTCTGTCTAGTGTGTCTTATTGGATGACAGAACACCGATTGAAGCTTAACATGGACAAAACAGAAATTTTAGTGTTCCAGCCTGAGCGCCCCGTGGCTTCTTTGTCTACTTCATCTGTCATCCTCCAGGATCGTCCTGTGGTTCCGGTGGCAACTGCTCGCAACCTGGGGGTCTGGTTAGATGATCGCTTGTCCTTGCGTCCTTTTATCGCTGCAACAGCGAAGGCATGTAATTTTCATCTCTTAAATATTAGGAGGATTCGTAAATTTCTATCAGTAGAGACTGCTAAGTCTCTGGTCCAAGCTTTGGTGATTTCTCGCTTGGATTATTGTAATAGTTTATTGGCGGGTCTCCCTTCATGTTCTCTTCTTCCCTTGACCTTAGTACAGAATACTGCAGTGCGTGTGGTTCTTAATTTACCTAAATATTCTCATGTTACAATACCACGTAGATCTCTCCACTGGCTGCCAATTCGAGCTAGAGCTTCTTTTAAATTACTAGTCCTGACCTTTAAGTCTCTACGCTTGAAGATTCCTAGTTATTTGGCAGCCAGAGTGTCATGGTATGTCCCTGTTAGGACGCTGCGTTCAGCTGCTACGGGGCGGTTACTTGTTCCATCTACAAAAGTAGCACCATCCAGATTGAGAGCTTTTCAAGATCTTGCTCCGCGTTTGTGGAATAGTCTTCCTCTTGCTCTTCGTCTAGAGGAGGATTTGCTTCGTTTTCGAAAAGCACTGAAAACTTATCTTTTCGATTCTTCAGTCTGAAGCCAGTCCATTAGCTGATGGCAGATGGTGTTATGGCATATGTTCAGTTTCATAAGCTAACTGCCGGCTGATGGTTTTGCTCTCTTTGAATTTCAGTTGGAGTTATTTATCTTATCCTATTTTGTACTTTTACGGGGGGTAGTGTTGGTTGTATTGTCTGTTATGTATTGTTTATTTTAGTTTATATTTGTTTTGTTGTTATGCCCTTTGGTGAAAGGGGCACTATAAATAAACGTTTTATTTATTATTATTATTAGTTCCACAATATCCTTTTTGAGGTGTGGTGACCAGAATTGTACACAATTCGATTAGTATTCCAGTGTATGAATTCGAACTAATTCGATCAAGTTTAGAATGTTTTTGAAATTTGTGCCCATCCCTAGTTATCATAGGAATTGTTTAGATACCTTATGTCTGGCTGGTTGTACCACTGGCTCAGACAAGTTTCATCTTCTCCCCTGAGCAGTGAAGTTCCCTGAGTCAAAGTTCTACGTGGAGCCGCACACCTACGAAGATCCCTGCCAAGCTGTGCACGAATTCACAAGAGAAATCGAAGCCTCAAGGATAAAAATCGAGAGAGTCATCGGGTCTGGTGCGTCATCCCTTTTGCCAGGCATTTAGCTAGCCCATGTATTTCCGTATGTGGCGGGTATCGCCTGCATAGGGACACAGTATCCCAAGGCGTAGCTCTTTTGTATAAGGGACGTGACCTTCCATCTTTCTCCGGACGTTCAGATTATGGCAATGACGGGCAAAGCCTTTTCTGTGTTGGCCCCAGCAACTATAATATCATCTTGTTTATAATCTGAAATGAAAGAAAGAAAACACACACAACGCGTTTGCATTTGCGGGGTAGTTTTATACCCCAGATCGAGACGCGTTTAAAAAATCAATAGGATGGGCAATTTTTAAAAGCGATGTATAGGACATTTCGCTTCTTTTTGGTCTGCGTTCAGGGGAATCCGGAGAGGTGTGTTTCGGCTGCCTGAAGTTGCCAGGAAAGAGAGAATTGCCGGTGGCAGTGAAAACGCTGAAGGCTGGTTACACAGAGAAGCAGAGACGTGACTTCCTGAGCGAGGCCAGCATCATGGCGCAGTTTGACCACCCCAACGTTATACACCTGGAAGGGGTTGTCACGAAAAGTAAGGGTGCCATTGGGATAGGTCTGACCCACAGAGGGGAGACAGATTGCATGTGATCCCACAAGACTCGGTTCGCAGGGGGAAGCGTTTCAGGAGCATTTTGTCCCCGTGAGGGCTTGGTTTGGTGTATGTGGGGCAACCTCAGCTAACAGACCAAGCTTTATGTGGCCACCAAGAACCTAAGAGGGGCCCTCCTGGATCAGGCCATGGCCCATCTTGTCCATAAGGACCTAAGAGGAGCCCTGCTGGATCAGTCCAGAGCCCATCTAGTCCAGCATCCCATCTCACACAGTGTCCCACCAATTCCTTCTGAACATCTCAAGCCGAAGATGAAGGCAAAACCTTCACCTGCTCCCGAATCCCTGCAAATGGCCTTCAGAGGCCTCTTGCCTGTCTCTCCAACCTGGAAGAAGTACCCAGGCATCCCTTCTGGAAGCCGTTGGTGCAGCCATATATTGGGGGCAACTGGAGCCACGCTTTGCGTGTCTGCAAGTGGTGGTGGTGGGAAACCATATTTTGTTTCAAAACCCAGAGCAGCTTAGTTGCGGGAGGAAGTATTTCTCCTTTAAATTGATTATTTTCCTCTCCTGCAGGCAAACTAGTTATGATTGTGACTGAATACATGGAGAACGGGTCTCTGGATTCCTTTCTGCGGGTAAATCACTTCTCTATCTTTGGGCGGCACAATTCATTCCTCATTGACCGGCAGGAACATGGATGGGTTCCTCCAACGTTCTCAGAACATTGCTGAGTCTTTTGGGGCAACCACTCAAACCACACCTAGGTCCTCTCTGCACTTACCTGGGTCTGGAAGAACCGGGGGTCCCTATCCGATGCCAAGCAGGGGCCAAGCCGGCACCCTGCATTGCATGAACTTTGCAGACTGAATTCAATTTGATTCGAGTCGAATATTCGAATATCCAAATTCGTACGAATAAAGAATAAAAAATGGGTGCATGCTTTTTGGTGGCATGCTATGGCGTATTGCTGATAGTCCTGGACCTAGAGGCGCGCACGAATGCAAAATTCGGATCGATTCAGATCTTTGAAATTCAAATGTATTCACGTCCAATTCGAATTGAGTACATTCCAAATCTATTCGTGTGAATTTTTCATTCGAATTTGCACATATGAAGATCGACAATATTTGTATGGGTCTGTACAGGATCCTGTATGCATTCCGTTTTCATCCCGTACAGAACCATACAAACGCGTACCAATGTGGGAAAGATGTGTACAGGCAAGTACGCATCTTGTATGTGTCCGTACACATATGTGTGTCCGAATAATTCGAACGAATAGATTCAAAATTTGAAATTTGTTCGACTGTTTAAATTTGAACCTACATTCGATTTGAATTTTAATGTCCAAATTTGAACAAACTCGATTGAATTTTGAATGTTTCGAATATGTTTCGGATGTGGTTAGTGTCTTTGATTCTTACCTCGTAGCTCCCAGGTTCAAGTCCACTCTCCTTCACAAAGCCAGCTGGGTGGCCTTAGGCTAGTCACAGTTCTCTGGCTGAGCTCCCATGGCCCCATCTACCTCACAGGATGTGCGCTATGGGCAGGAGAGCAGAAGGTTTGTCAGCCACTTTGAGGTCCCTTAAGAGTGAGACAAGTAGGGTATAAAAGCCAACATTCTTCTTCTTACCTGGTAGTCTCCTGGCTTGAGCCTGCACTCCTACATGAAGCCATCTGTGTGACCTTGAGCTAGGCTCAGATCTCACAAGCCCACCTGCCTCACAGGGTGTCTGTTGTGGGAAGAAGAACAAGGTTCGTCAGCCACCTTGAGTCCCCTTAGGGGTGAGAAAAGGGAGGATATAGAACCTGATTCACCTTCTTTTCCCTAGAAACACGATGGGCAATTTACCGTCCTCCAGCTGGTTGTCATGCTCAGAGGGATTGGCGCTGGCATGCGCTACCTCGCGGATCTTGGCTACATCCACCGAGACCTGGCGGCCCGGAACATCCTTGTCAACGGCAACTTGGTTTGCAAAGTCTCTGACTTTGGTCTGTCGCGTATCCTGGAGAACAACCCTGAGGCTGCATATACCACCACGGTACGTCCCAGGCTTAATGTCCAACAAGATGGTGGAGCTCAGGTTCTGCTGCCTTCCTAGGGGTTCTGAGGTTGGCTGGACCCTCAAGATTTCTCTTGATGTTTCAAGGACACTGGAGGACGTCCAAAGTCTTGTTAGGTCTTCATGAACAGGCAGCTTTTTAAAACAGAGCTGTGCTTGAGTTAATCCAAAGACATGGCCCTGTTAATCTGGATCAATACGCAAGGGGGTTTAGTAGCACCTTGAAGACTAACAGGAAGAAGTTAGTAGCATGTGGTTCCATAGACTAAGCCTCCATAATGAATTAAGCCATCTTCTTCCCTGAATTTAGGAATCTGACCTAAGCCATATAGAAGTATTCTGTATCTCAGGTGGCCCACATCTGTCCAGATAAGTCTCCATCTTTTTTGGTATCTGAGTTATTGGACTCCTGAAGGATAACTTGGTCTCCAGAGCTTCTAATACTCATCCAGACCTTCATTCCTCTTTCCTGAAGCTGCTATCTAGCAGATCAATGCCTTCTTTCCCCTTCACAGTGTGCCATGAAGCTGTTGCTGAAGCTTGGAATTATTTAGTTCAGGATACAGGTTTTTAAACATAAGAACCTAAGGGGAGCCCCTGCTGGATTAGACCACAGCCCATCAAGTCACACAGTGGCCCACCATTTGCGTAGGGGCATTTCAAGCAGAAGACAAAAGCAAGGCTTATTTGCAAGGGGTATCCAAATGCCGAGTAGTACAGAGTACTCTGGTGCAAAGTTGACTTGTAATTGCACCCCCACTTGAACTACTATCCGGAATGATCACTTCACCCAGCTGTAGAAATAAACTAGATGAGTATTTATTAAATACAGCAACATGTAATATAAAATAACCAATAGGCAAAACCCAAAAGAAATAGCTTAATTCATTTGCCTGTCTTGTCAGCTTGTTTGGTTGCAAGGTCCCTAGTACAATCCTAATAAGTTCCTGTTGCAAAATGATCTGAGTTCCGCTAGCCAAAATAAAGCCTGTTCCTCCCCAAAAGCAGATCCTTGCCCAAGCTAAGAAATCACTGCTTTCTAACACAAGCAACTGGCTGCCTCCCTAGGTTTGGTCTAGCGGTTAAGGAGCTGGACTCTTATCTGGGAATACCGGGTTCAATTCCATCCTCCCCCATGAAGCCAGCTGGGTGACCTTGGGCTGGTCGCAGCTCTCTTCTGAGCTCTCACAGCCCCACCCACCTCACAAGATGTTCTGTTGTGGGGAGAAGAACAGAAGCTTTGTCAGCCGCCTTGAGTCCCCTTAAATGGGTGAGAAAAGCAAGGTAGAAAAGCCAACTCTTCTTCTTCTTCTTGTAAGCTTGCAAGACAAACTCACTCCCTTGCTTAGCTTCCAGCTAGGAAACAGAGCAAGAACAGAGAGAAGCCTCTTGCCTCTCTCCTCTCCCCTAGGAGAGTTTCCAAACCTCCAGCCTCTGCTGTGTTTGCGGAGAGCACGTGGTGAATGGCTGCAATGAATTAGCTGGCTGCTGCCTTCTCCTCTGCTCTCAGTGTGTCTCACCTTTTCATCTTCACCTGTCCCTCCTGTTTGGGTGGGAACCCCACCCCGTCCTTCCTTAAAGTCCTGAGAGCTTAGTAATAAAAGAAAAAAAAATCTGCATTATTGAGTCCTTGCTGGGCTGTAAAAAGCCCATGGTCTTCACAAATGTATCTCCAACAGAATGTCACAATATTTTCCTGCCATTCACAGTTGCCCATGCCAGCGATTTCTTTTTTTAAAAAAAAAATAATTAAACAATTTTACTTAAGCTGATTATAGAGTAACAACAGTGTGTAATAAACAGAGACCATACTTCCTGGTATTTATAATGAGACCTACTTTTTTTAGCTCCCTAAATTGTGATGCGATAAACTCATTTACCGCCAATTCTGCCAGCTTTCTATACCATTCTGATTTACTCAGAGTTTCTTGTACTTTCCAATTTTTGGGCTGCAAGGAGCATAAAATGAATGAATATTCTACAATTTGGCGTGCATCAATTGTGTTTAATAACCCTAATAACGCCATCTCTGCCATCAGGTTAAACTGCGTGCGTGTGATTCTTTTAATTTCCTCCCCTATTATTCTCCAAAATACTCTGACTTTGGAGCATTCCCACCATAAGTGCAGATATGTGCCCAAGAGCCCACAGTTATGCCAACAAACTTTCACGTACTGAGGAGACCTGTAAGATTTCTATCTTTCTTTTGAACACATTCTGCGGCGTGACTTTCTCTCTCTTTTCCACCTAATTTGGGCTGCTTGAGACCTCTTAGATGGGTAGGTGGAGTCTGGTCAGGCATGCATTTCTCTTCATCCAGATTTAGACATTGGGCTTTCCACACTTGGCCTTATTCTGGAAAATATCCTGGAACAAGGACCTGCTGTCCACATGCTGGTGCAGACAATGGAAGGCCCCAAGTGAGGCTTGCCATAGTCTGCATTAGCTTGTGGACCACTGGTCCCCATCTCAAGATCTATCCCAAAGTAAGGCCAAGTGTATTCTTTGGTCATCAGACCTGTGGGTTTCAGTGGCCCCCAGGGCCCCCATGATTCCCCTTCAACCGGCCCATTCTACACAACTTTTATCATGGAATTTGTATTGCAGGGTGGGAAGATTCCTGTCCGATGGACGGCCCCGGAAGCCATCACCTACCGGAAGTTCTCATCAGCCAGTGATGTGTGGAGCTATGGCATCGTCATGTGGGAAGTACTGGCCTATGGGGAGAGGCCTTACTGGAACATGACCAACCGGGACGTAAGCAAGATGGCGGCTGGGCGCCCATATTCTTATTCATTGATTTTATTGGATCAACATTGTTCATCTTTATAGACTACGTTCCACCTAAACCCCAAGGGGCCATACAGATAGGTGTGCGTTTTTTGGATTAACACCCCCATAATTGGGAGAAATATTGCTACAAATACCTGGATGTTGAGTTGTCAACGTATAGAGAAGTAATTTATGATGGCACTTGGCAAATCATTAAAGGGATTTCTGGAGACGTCAATAGAAGCCCTCAGATTCACCAGGAGAGCCTCATAGGACAGTCTCTTTTCCTTGGCAAGTCTACATGGGCCAAGGGGCTCCTTCAAATATATCAATCCCAAGACATTTAGCACTGTGAATTGAATCTGGGAGCGAAGTATTAACCAGTGCAGATCTTTAGGTACTGGAAACAGAAGGCCAATTTGTTCCTAAGAGGCAACAATACTTGACCATAACACTTGACCCTGAAGGATGAGAGTTCAAGGCCTGTTCACACTTGCTGGTCTGGCCTGATCTGGTCTGGTCCTTCCTTCTCGTTTAGTAGTCCAAGTATTTCAGTTTCACAGTGCTTCCAAGGAGGAGTCAGGGTTGATTTCCTTCAGGATTGACTGATCTGGTCTCCTTTCAGTCCACAGACCTCTTAAAAGTTTCCTTCCTGTTCTTGTTCAGTCCTTCAAGCCATAGCCAACTCTTTATGGCTTCAAGGACCACGGCCTTTATTCCTTTATTCCACTGCCTCTTGAATAGGGGTGCGTGCACAAATGTCTCTGCATGTTTGATTCAAATTGAATTGAAGGTGAGGAAATTAGCATTCGTTTGGATAAATCCCCTTTGAAAGTGGTGGGATTCAAATTCAATATGAATGCTCCATCAATCCCTGCTGCCAGTTGCATCTATGAATCCCCTATAACTCTGCTCTGAATGCGTAAACTCCGCTCTGAATCCACTTTGAATCCGCTCTGGGCCTGCGGCAGATGTGACTGGACAGCTCATGGATGTAATGAAACTATGAATGTATAGAACCATTCAATTTGCATCCAAATGTCGATCTTTGAATTTGGAGGGGGGGTTAATTCATATTGAATCAAATGCAGATGTGATTGCTGCAGCTGCTTTCCCACCTCCCAGGTTCATGAATATAACAAAGCTTCATACAAATGTCCCAAAGCATTGGATTCAAATTCGAATGTCAATTGTTGAACGTGCGAACATTCGATTCGGATACAAATGTCTGGATTCAGATGGATTTGGACAAATTTCAACTGTGACGAGTATTCGTGCACGTCCCTACACCGTGGAAATCCTTGTGGCAAGGTAAACTAGAACATTTCTCTGTCCCCCTTCCGCCCCCAGGTTATTCAGTCTGTTGAAGAAGGCTATCGACTTCCTGCCCCAATGGGGTGCCCAACGGCCCTCCATCAACTCATGCTGGATTGCTGGCAGAAAGATCGCAACGAGCGGCCACGATTCTCCCAGATTGTCAGCATCCTTGATAAGCTGATCCGCAGTCCACAGAACCTAAAGTGTACGGCTACTGTCAATAGGTAAGTGGCCTCCATGGAACGGAGAGCTTCCCAGTGATTTTCAATAGGCCTAATTCCATTGTGAGCAACTGAAGTATGTTTCTAATTCCCAGTTTGGTCTTGTGGTTAGACCGGCAGACTCATATCTTGCAGTCAGTGGGTTTGGTTATGCAATCCTCCATGCAGCCAGCTGGGTGGCCTTGGGTTAGTCACAGCTCCCTTTTTTTTTTAATTTTTTATATATTTTTATTACCTTTTACAATAAAATTTTTACATAATTATGCACTTATACATTCTTCCCTTTTCCCCCCCTCCCCACCCCCTCCCACCCCTAAATAATGAATATTCAATAACATGTATGAGCTAAGGGTTACATTTGGAATACAATTCTTAACTGTAATTTAACTAATTCACTTCTGACACTCGCTTCCAGGTAATTCTTAACCTCCCTCCATTTGTTTTTACACCTTCTTATTTTTACTAAATCATTTTCAAAATTTTCCCGACATTCTCGAACCTCTACTGCAATCGAGGCTATTATATATTCATACAGTTTCTGTATTTCCCATTTAGTTGCATCCTTCCATCCATTTACTACTACCAATTGAGCCGTCCTAAGTATGGAACAAACTACTTCCCTAGTCTCTTTTGGCCTTATATTCTCCTTTCTGAGCTCTCACAGCTAGGGATGTGCGTGGATATTTGTAACATTCAAAATTCAGCCTAATTCGGCCTAAATCACATATGTATAAGTTTGTATCAGCTACGTATCTATTTGAATTAGATATGTACTTGTTTGTTTCAGATACGTATCTGTTTGCATCAGATACATATTCATTCATATCCGATACATACGAAATGTTTGTACAAATATGTACAAACAGATTTGTAATGAATAGAATTTTACCACACTGGAATGCAAAATATTTGTACGAATATGGATTTTTGAACATTTGATTCATTTCGAATTGAATGCCAAAAAATATTGTGTATATTCCTACTCGCAGCCCACACTCAGGGTGACTGTTACGGGGAGAAGAACAGAAGATTTGTCAGCAGCTTCGAGTCCCCTTAAATGGGTGAGAAAAGAAGGGTAGAAAAGCCAACCCCTCCTCCTCGTCTTCTTCCGTTATTTCCCCATCCTTCCTAACCCTCCAAGAATGCCACCAAGGGTGCCCATAGAAGCCTTTATCTCCAATTTTTCAGGTCAAGCTGTGATGGACCTTACCACCACTTACCTGTGTGCCACTCACCTTTTTCTGCACCATGTCTCCCGTTTACAGGTTCACCCAAACCCTCTCAGAACAAGCCTGCATTGATTTCACGCGCTGTCCTACAGTGGAAGACTGGTTGGACTCCATTCGGCTGGGACGTTACCGCGACAACTTTGCCCTGGCTGGTTATTCATCCCTTGATATGGTCATGAGGATGAACATAGAGTAAGTAGATCCCAAAACCTCTGTTAATAGCTGTCAAAGTGAGCTAAGACCATAATTGGAGCCCTGCTGGATGAGGCTATAGCCTATCTAGTTCAGCATCCCATCTCACAAAGTGGCCCACCAATTGCCTTTAAGGATCTCAAGCAGAAGATGAAGGCAAAATCTTCACTTGCCCTCCAACCCCTGCAAGAGGGCTTTGGAGAATGAGTGCCTAATTAGCAGATTATTCATGCATATTAAGGGCATGCACAGATTTGGATTGAATATTTGAATATCCGAAATTAATGTCTGGATGAATATTCGATACATATTTGATGATATGAATACTTATTTATTATATTTGTATCATCAAATATGTATCGAATATTCTGTTTTCATCTCGTACAGATGCATACAGATACGAATAAGACGCATACAGATTGTATCTATACACATATCAATGTCTGAATAATTTGTACAATTATTCAAAATATTCATATTCGTTTGAATACTTAAAAAAATGAATATCTGGACATTCAATTCAAATTCGAATGTCCAAATTCATCCAAATTCGATCGAATAACAAATATCTCGAATATTTGTTCATGTCCCTAATATTTACAGATATAGCAATAATATTTATATCATTTGCTTGATCTTCTTCATCTTTTCTTTTGAGCAAGGTCATACCTGTTCCTTATTTTAACTGTGCACTGATGGTGAAAAATCCTTTGCACCAATATTCATGGATACTTGTCTTTGCTTCCACAGGGACGTGCAAGGTTTGGGCATTGGTCTCATTGGCCACCAGAGGAAAATCTTAACCAGTATCCAGATCATGAGGTCCCAGCTGTTCAACACCATGGGTTCCAGGAGACATCTGTGATGACCGTTGCTCCTGAATCCCAGGGACTGAGTCCCATGCAGATAAGGATACGGTGACCATGGAAAGTGGTGGCCTTCAGCTTCTCCGATGGTCTACCACCATCTGCTGGGTTTCCTTGGTACGGGGTCGAAAGCATGGAACAGTTCATGGTTATGATAACAGCTACCACGGCCAACATCACACCAGCTTGGGATATTGCTTGCAGATAGGAGAGGAAACAATGGTTTCTAGCAGGTGCCTATCAGCTGGGTTCGTTTCCGCTATGCACAGACTGCCGGGCTCTGCTAAACTGGTGACGGTGGAGACGGGCAAACAGGGTACTTCAAGCCATTCGACAGCAATAAACCCCGGTGGGCTTATTTTCAATTGCCTTTGCGTTAGGCCGGAAGAATGGGGGACCTTTGAGGAAAGCCTCATGGAAATCCACCCAAAAACACCTCCAGAGGCCACCTCTGATCTTGCAAACCCTCGAGCGATTCCTTGGGATGGAGAGTACGTCACTTACGGGAAGGAAAGACACACTTCAGATCTACCAGCAAGTCTGTATTGGCGCGACCGGAGCCCAGTTGAGGTCTGAGGACAAGCTTCAGGCCACCAACTCAGGTTCCCCAAATCCTGGCTCATCTCACAAGACATTAGACCCGCGAGCGGCTCGGCATCTTCTCCAGGTCTTCCCAGTTTTTCTTGCTCTTCCACAAAGCACAAGCTACCTAATATGCACAAAGGTCCTTCTTACAGGACCGCTTGGACCACCATTTTTGAAGGCCAGAAGAAACCTTCTCAAGGATCCAGGAAACACTATACACACTCATGGATTTGGAGACCAGAGGGAACACCCTTCCATTTCCTTCACAGGCACCTGAAACTCATTCTAAGCACGCGCAATCCTGTCCCACCACCAATCCAATGCTGCCTTTTTTGGGTTTTTTTAGAATTCACCCAACCCCAGGAGGGAATTCAGCCCTCAGCAAAAACACTGGAGAAAGAGCACAAAGCAAATGCAAACAATAAACTCCAAGCTGCCTTCTCTGTAAATAAGAAATCTCCCCTCTAGTCCAAATGATTGCTGACTTGTAATAATAATTAATAATAATAATAATAGTAATAATATATGATTGATTGGAGCTAAGGCAACGTGTCCTGAAAGCGAGCCATTTTAGGGGGCTGAGGTGTCTTTTGAAATCAAGCCTGGGTGTCAACATGGAGTTACGTTGGATGGAGCCAGATCCATGGATCAACATCACTGTGGAGAGAAAGAAGGACCCAGCTCAGGTCCTCCATTTCCACTACCCACCTTGATTAGGGATGGTCTACTTTGCCTAACTGAGGGTGGTGGGAAAAGGGACTATAAAGCAACCCAAAAGGCACATTATGAAGCCCAACAGGTCTGTTTATAGACTCTGTCCAGTTTCCAGGTCTCCCCCCCCCCCCTTCCAATTCCTGGCCATCGCTGAACTGTGCAATCTAACTTTACTGGTACAGAAAGGCGCAATCCATGCAAAAGATGCTCAGGTTAGGAGATTCAGCTGGCCTGGCTGGGTAAGTGGCTTCGTTTCCTGGATCCTCATGAGAAACAGAAGAGGAATGGACCAGAGGAAGGAGGCCAGAAGAAGAGCAGGCCTCGTTGGCTGAGCTTTGGTGCATGGAGCGTGCCAAGAATCCTAGAATGCAATAAACCCGGCTAATTTAGTCGCCTCTGCAGGGCAAACACCAGCTCGGTTCTTTTACACCAGAGACTTTTTCTTCCTATGGAAGTTCTTTCTTTCTTTCTTTCTCTCTCTCTCTCCTTTCTCTTTACAAGACAAGACAAGGGAAGATGCAATACTTTTTTTGTTTGAAACATTCACTCAGCAGCCGAGGAAGGAAGATCCCAGATCAGTCCCTCATTTGGGGGTGGGGGCTTTTCCCTCCCCCAGCTAGCAGGTATAGGACAGAAGGAAATCCCATAAGGTGGGAGGAGTGCCAAGGACCTGGGGAGAGGGAATATCTGCAGGTCAGACCTTGATCCCCAGAACAGGTGCCAGGTAAGTGGAGGTTGATGATAGGAAGAGGGTCTTGCCAGGTGTCCAGTCCGTTCGCAGCGGTCTCCGTTCCTGAATCTCTTCTCTTGGGCTGCCATCAAAGAATAAAACTCTTGCATTAAACTCCTGCCTTGTTGTGTCTGATTGTGCATGGATTTGCTTTTACTCAGCAGGATATTCTGACCACAGGCCTGTGAGCTCCACCAAACAGCAACCAAACTAGTGGTGAAAAGTACCCTAGGGGAGCGGGTGTATAAGGGCCCAAGGCATCCTTCCAGTGGAGTAGAAGAAGAAGAGCTGGCTTTTCTACCCCACTTTTCTCACCCATTTAAGGGGACTCAAAGCGGCTGACAAACCTTCTGTTCTTCTCCCCACAACAACACCCTGTGAGGTGGGTGGGGCTGTGAGAGCGCAGAAGAGAGCTGTGACTAGCCCAAAGTCACCCAGCTGGCTTCATGGGGGAGTAAGGAATCAAACCCAGTAATCCCAGATAAGAGTCCGGCTCGCTAACCACTAGACCAAACTGGCTCACCTAAGAGTAGGATAAAGAACTCTGAGGACACCTGCTCCCTTGGGAAGTTACAGAGTAAAATGAGTATTAAAGAACCTGAGGAGCCCTGCTGGATCAGGCCACAGCCCATCGAGTCCATAAGAACCTAAGAGGAGCCCTGCTGGGTCAGGCCACAGCCCATCTAGTCCATAAGGACCTAAGAGGAGCCCTGCTGGATCAGGCCACAGCCCATCGAGTCCATAAGAACCTAAGAGGAGCCCTGCTGGGTCAGGCCACAGCCCATCTAATCCAGCATCCTGGCTCACACAGTGGCCCACCAGTTGCCCATGGGCATCTCAAGCTGAAGAGAAAGGGAACCCATCCAGCCGCTGTGGAATAGCCTTTCGAGGTATCCTACCTGTCTCTCCAAGCTGGAGGCAGTACCTAGACATCCATTCTAGTATCCACTGATACACCTGTCTTCCATACATTTATCTAACTCGTTCTTAAAGCTACCCAGGATGGCTGCAGGCACCTTGGAAAGGATGCCATAAGTGCTGCACAAAAAGCCATCTCTCCATCTTCAAACCTGAGTGCAGAGATGTCATTTCAAGGAGCAGTCCACGGTGTCCTCAGTGGGGGACAGAAATTGCATCTGCATTGTTATGGGGCCTTACATATGGATCCATACACACCTTATCTGTATCTGGACGCATTTGTCCGGAACAAACATGGGATGCATACGGGACAAATACGGAATGTGCACGGGTGCGTACAGATGCATACGGACACATACCAATGTTGTCTGCATTCATATCTTCAAATACAAATCAAATATCCGTACAAATAAATACGAATGTATCGGAACCAGATTTGAATTTGAATACGTTCATTTTTTCTCTAGTGGTTCGCAGTCAAAAATCCGAATATTTGATTCAAATCGAATCTGAATCTAAAATGATCTTAGCAAAGTGACATCGGCCCATGTTCGGAATAAGCTTCAGCTCTTGTGGCAAGAAGGAAGTAGAAGACATCCCAGTGAGATCCAGAGACATAGTAGACCCAGTTACAGCAAAGAATGTAGTGGCCACGGTGGAAGCACGAGAGACCCTGAGCAGACAAGGGCGCTTATTCTTATACCCCAAAAACCTACCCTTAAGTGTAAGAAAAGAGGCAAATAAGGATTGTCCCGCAAAAGCTTCTAACCAGAGAAACAAGATATTGTTGGAAATTTGGAGCAGGTGGGCCTGGCACCCCACCCCAAAGGGGTATGAAGGCAAGTGAAGGGACATTTTGGAAAGTCCAACTCATGCATTGAGCTGGGCCCTCATCCCAGCAAAGCACGCTGTGGACCTTTTCCCACTAGGGCATAGAATCCTTCTAAGACCCCATTAGGAACCCGATTGGTACCTGATTGGTACCAATTGGAAAGGCCCTGTCCCCCACCTGTCCCCCACTGAAGGCCCCATTTGCAAGGCCCTGTCCCCACGAGGGCAGGAGAAATCCAGATATAAATCTGGATATTGTGTGGACCAGATTAAAGGTGTCCCACAATGGGGTCTTCAGGCATCTTCAAGATCCGGATCTCCAGGAGGACACCACCTCAAAGATTCAGATCTTGAAGATCCAGATCTTTGACTGTGCATGGAAAAAGGGGCTGTACTTCCTTGTAGGCCTTCTACATCTACATCTTGTAGGTCCTCAAAGTTCAGCTGTAAAAACTCCAGACTTTTTGATGGTGCCCAAAGCTAGCAGGGGTCTGCAGGGCCCTATGTGATGACACGTCCTCCGTGATGCTGGAATGCTGTGCTCTTCTTCAGATGCAGAAGCCCTTGTCGCTTTCACCTAGACCAACACTCCCCGTGGTGTTGTGGCACATCGATCAAATGTATCATGTCCTCCATGCTTTCCCAATATTATTTTATTCGCTGCTCCCACACTGGGACCAAAGGCACCAGTCTAGGGATGTGCAGGAATATTCAAAACATCCAATATTCGATCAAATGCGGACATTTGAATTTGGACATTCGAATTCAAATCAATTTTTTTTGTTAACATTCAAACAAATTTGAATTTTTTTAATCATTCATACAAATTATTCAGATGTCCTTATGGGTATGGATATGTACACATTACATATGTATCTGTACACATCTTATCCGTAGCCGTATGCGTTCGTACGGATACATATGGGGAAGAAACGGGACGCATACGGGATAAAAACGAGATGCGTACGAATGTCGTCGACATTTGCATCTTCAAATACGAATCAAATATTCGTAGGAATAGATATGAATGCATTCAAATCAATTCAAATTTTCTCTATATCCGTTCGAATTTGGATGAATATTCTTTCTGACTCGGATCCGAAAATTGCATTCGTGAACACCCCTACTGTAGATCAGTGAAAGTGTGGATTCTCCAAATCTCTTTCATACTGGATTTTTTTCTCCCCCAAAAAAGTTGCCTGCTTGTTCTTGGACCAAGGACTAATAAATAAAAGATGTCTTTTCCTGGATGCAAATGTCTCCAGCAATTTCTGAGCAAGACAGTGAGGGGCTGTTGCGAGTGCCTAGGAGAAAGAACTGTGGTCCGCTCACCAACTGTGAGCAAATAACTTCAAACAGGGAGAAACCAGCCTTCTCTCTTTGATGCCATATTCCCCTCTGCCTTGCTGGTTGGCAACCGTTGACTGAACATCAGGAGTGGAAAGGTGGACAAGCAACGATGGGACAGCAAGAACTCCCCAAAGACGGCAGTTGGCTTTTCTGTGGCTCAGCGCATGGTCCAATGCTTTGATAATACAGGTTTTATGCCATCCGATTTGTATTCGAAATCCGATCAAATCTGTCCAAATGTTGACATTCGAATTCGAATTTAAAATTGGAACGAATTTTGCATTTTTGGATCTATTTGTTCAAATTATCTGGACATTCGTATGTGTACAGGTTCATACACAACGGGGTGTTTTTCTACTGCAGCCCTTAGATCCGGATCTAAGGAATGGGTACATCTAGTAGATCCGGATTAAGGGAAGCACCCAATGTGTTTCCACGGGAGGTTTAGCACCCATTAGCAATAGGTGCTAACACCCCTGCTGTGGAAACAGCTTTGCACCCATGTGGGGAATCCGGATCGACCCCCAAGGGGTTGGCCCATTACCCCAGGTGTTTCGGGGGGCAGGGGGGGGCAGTCTTCAAAGACACTTCGAATTGACCTCGAAGTCATTTCGAAGCCTATGCAAAATAGCTCCAGAGTGCCTTTGAAGTCTGTGCTGATCTTCGGAGCAAACATCGAAATGTATTTATAAACGATCTGGACGAGGGAGTTGAAGGGAAACTGATCAAATTTGCTGATGACACAAAGCTAGGGGGGATTGCAAACACCAGAGAAGAGAGAGAGAGGATTCAAAAAGATTTAGAGAAACTCGAACAATGGGCTGCAACTAATAAAATGGTATTTAACAAAGAAAAATGCAAGGTTCTGCACCTGGGCAAGAAAAATGAAAAAAGCACATATACAATGGGAGGAATTCGGCTGAGCAGCAGCACATGTGAAAAAGACTTGGGTGTCCTGGTAGATCATCAACTGAACATGAGTCAGCTGCAAAAAAGGCAAACGCAATCCTGGGGTGTATTAGGAGAAGCATAGAGTCCAGATCACGTGAAGTTATGATCCCCCTCTACTCTACCTTGGTCAGACCTCATCTGGAGTACTGTGTCCAGTTCTGGTCACCCCAGTTTAAAAAAGACGCTGACAAGCTGGAGCAGGTTCAAAGGAGAGCTACCAAGATGGTGAACGGTCTGCAAACCATGTCCTATGAGGAACGGCTTAAGGAACTAGGAATGTTTAGTCTACCAAAAAGAAGACTGAGAGGAGACATGATAGCTGTCTACAAATACCTCAAGGGTTGTCACAAGGCAGAGGGATCAGCCCTGTTCTCACTCTCTCAAGGAAGGACTAGAAACAATGGGGTGAAACTGCAGGGGAAAAGATTTAGTTTAGATGTTAGGAAAAAATTTCTAACAGTAAGAGTGATCAACCAGTGGAACAGGCTGCCACGGGAGGTGGTTGGTTCCCCTTCGATGGAGGTCTTCAAGCAGAGACTGGACAGCCATCTGTCTGAGATGGTTTAGGAGATCCTGCCTTGAGCAGGGGGTTGGACTCGATGACCCAGGAGGTCCCCTCCAACTCTACCATTCTATGATTCTATGATTCTATGATTCTATGACTTTGAAGAAATGCTGATCTTCGAAATAAACTCCCAGGTTTAACGAATGTCTGAATCATTCGTACAAATATCTGGAACGTTCATATTCATACGGACTTTTTTATATACGGATGTGGCAACATTTGCTTCGTGTATTTATGTCCATAGAAAGTAGAAATTACACACCTAAGCACAGAGAAGGAGACCAGATAGTGGCATGCATATAATTATCAGACCTGCTTCTTCTTCCTTTTTTTTGTTTTTTAGCTTGCCCGCTTCCTTCTCCTTGCCGCAAACTATCCGGTATTTTAGGTGAGAATAAAAGGATCTCGGAATGATCCTTCGGTCTTCCCATTCAGAGGCAAACGGAGACTTCTCCCCGGAGACCCTTTTGTCCTGGTCATGAACCTATTCACTCACAATTCGTCTGGACTGAAATATGAATTTCTGCCCATATATGAGATTTATTGGTGGATTACTGTTGTTTTTACCTCTTCCTGACTCCTTGGGCTCTCTGGAGCTGAGGTTAGCGATCGATTTTGGAGCAATTTGCTTCTGGATTTTTCTTGCATTGTGCTTGCTTATAGGAACAGATATGTACATTTGTGAACGACCTCCGAATTGGCTGAATTCAGACCTTCGTGCTAGGGATATGCAAGAATATTTGAAACATTCAAAATTCAATCAAATTCGTTCCAATTCTGACATTCACATTCAAATAGAAGGTCTATACATTCATTTTTTAAACATTTGAATAAATTTGAATGTTTGAAAAGGGTCCGCCCCAGTAGGAAAATGAATACAAATTAGGTTTGTGCACAATTGTTTTTTGGGGCATGTGATTCATAATTAATCAAATGTTCAAAAAATTGTATTTGTTCAAATAGATCCCCTTTGAATGTGGTAGGATTCCATCTGATACAAATACATTTGTACAAATTTGTATGAATATCTAATGCATACGGATCCTATACAAACACATACATATCAGATACATATCCTAAACCAACACATATGTATGGAATACGTATCAGATACATATCCAATATGTATCCCCAGTTTAACAAAAGTATGAACTATTCTTCGTACAAATACTAATATACAGATACTGTAACATTCAATTCATGTATGCATGTCCATGACTTTGTACGTATAACAAATGTTACAGATATCCGTGGACACCCCTAATACAAATATAAATATAAATATCCATACAAATACAAATACCTATACCTATACATGCATACATGCATACATACATATACACTAGAGTCACTAGAAGTACCCATTAAGTACCCATTAATGGGTACAAAAGTGCCATTACATACCCATTAATGGGTACTTAATGGGTACTTCTAATGACAGTGGAAAAACAATGTCACTAGATGTACCCATTAAGTACCCATTAATGGGTATGTAATGGCACTTTTGTACCCATTAATGGGTACTTAATGGGTACTTCTAGTGACAGTGGACAAATATATATCCAGTACATTCTGGCGTATAAGACTACTTTTTAACCCAGGAAAATCTTCTCAAAAGTCAGGGGTCTTCTTACGTCGGGTGTCGTCTTCTTATATGGCGAGTATATCCCAAACTCTATATTTTAACTGGAAAAGTTGGGGGTTGTCTTAAATGCCCATTTGTCTTATACGCCGGAATATGCGGGTATATATTTGTAGATACATACATATATATATCATTTTTGAGGAAACATGAAATTGAACCCAAATGACTGCCGTCGGTTCGATTAAGCAAACAGATCTCCGGTTCGATTTCACGGACCACACCATTCCCGTTGGCGCCTATCTCTTGTAGCATCTGTGGGTGGTCCCCTGGGGAGCTGATATCTTCAGAGAACGTTCCAGACAGCACGTGAGCATGGAAAATCTCAGGCTGGTGGTGTCCTGTCTGTAGCAGGTGGCATCGTGAAACCCATGCACCGAACAGCCATCTGTAAAGCGCAGATGCCTTTTTCTTTTTTTTAAATGGTACACAAAGCGCAAGAACACACGACAAAATAAGGCACTGCTTCTGTTCTCATCGTCAGCCACTTTGCTATTAGCCTGCAATTCTGGGGGGCTTTGAAGTTGTTCCCCAAGGATCGTCTGCCAGGCTAATCTACTCCCTGCCCCTCCACCCGCCGGCTCTGGCATCAGCGAGATCTGACTCACGCTGTTCCCAGCACGCTATCGCTATGGCGTGAGCTTGAACCAAGGTGACAAGGAGGCAATGGAATCCATCCACACAGAAGCCAGGCACGAAAACCTTGGCACGGAAACATGCAAACAGATCAATGTTTCCCGCTGTGCTGGGCTTCCGCAGGGCTGTTTCCGTGCCGGCAGAAAGTTCTGCTTCTTTCTGTCTGGTGCACAGGACGGGGTCACTGCAAAATGGGCAGGTTCCCTGGGAGTCGGCGCGGCGGGGCGAAACCCACAGCCCGGATAGGAGGAAGGACGCCGGCTGATGAGAGTCCCTGCCCTTCGCTTCCTCCTCCAAGTAGAGATGCGGCCCACGTTCCTTCACCCGACGCGTCTCCGCCATTTGAAGGCCTTGCATCCACTTAATGGTGCGAAAATGCTGCGATGCTTTATGGAGTCCGTGGCCTTCAGAGGTCCCTATGGATGTGCGAAAACGTTTTTTTGACATTCAAATCGAATCGAACACCCAAAAATCCGATTTGATTCGAATATTCTAAATTCGAATTTAATAAGACTCAGTTCGTGTTTACCAAACTCGAATGTATTCATTGGAATTTCTGGTTTGTAATTGTGATTTGAATCTGCACATACGACATTCGCCCATATGCGTCCCGTAGTTATCCCGTATGCGTCCTGTGTACGGATCCCTACAAATCCGGGAAAGATGCGGATCTTCATGTACGCACCATGTCCAAACCCCTACGCGTACGGATGTCTGGATAATCCGATCAAATAGATGCAAAGTTGGAAATCCAATTCAAATGTTTACATTTGAATTTCAGAACATTCTACCTGGGTTCGATTGTCGACGTTCGGCACATTCGATCAGGTTTCGAATGCCTGCAGATATTCATGCCCACCCCTAGAGAGCATCTAGTTGAGGAAGTTCACTGCCTTGGCAAGGCAGGACAGGTGGCATCCCATTTCTGCCTCTGCCGTCTTTCGCTGTATAGTTCAAAACGGTTTGCATCACCAGCAAGCTGCTCCCAACCAGCGGCAGTTGCTGCCTGTTGTGGCAGGGAAATATGCCAGAGTTTGGAATAGTCAGTTTAAAATCCATTGCAAACCCGCAGGACAATTTAAGGACCTAAGAACCTAAAATGAGCTCTTGCTGGATCATCTAGTCTAGCATCCTGCTCCATACAGGGGCCCACCAATTGCTTCCGGGCATCTCAAGCAAAAGACAAAGGCAAGACATAAGAACATAAGAACATAAGAACATAAGAACATAAGAGAAGCCTTGCTGGATCAGGCCACAGCCCATCTAGTCCAGCATCCTGTCGCACACAGTGGCCCACCAAATGCTCATGGGCATCTCAAGCAGAGACAAGGACAAACCTTCTCCTGCTCTCGAGTCCCAGCAGATGGCCCTAGAAGCACCCCATTTCCTCCCCCCCCCAGCCTGAAAGATGCACCTAGGCATTCGTTCTAGTAGACCTTCACCTGCTCCCAATTCCCTGTAAATGGCCTTCAGAAGCCTCCTGCCTGTCTCCCCAACATGGAGGCAACACCTAGGTATCCAATTACCCACCTGAACCTAGTGGGTCCCATTTATGGAAGCCAACCTAAAAGGTGAACCTAGTGTTTCCTCCTGCTTCACCTTCCTTAGCCAGCGATGAGCTTCAAAGGGGGGAAAATCTACCGCATTTTCAGTTTGTTCATTCAAAGCTGTTCTTGACTAGCTCTGCACCATCAATTTCATGTTCCTTCCACATGTCTGGGTCTCCTCCTCTCCTCTCCTCTCCCCACCTCCAGCACTGTGTGCAAAATGCTGCGGATAAAGAAACCACAACAAAGTCCCACAGTGGCGATTACTTGGTAAATATCTTCTCTGTGCAGAGCTTTGGCGGTGTTAAGGAACGCAGCATCGATGCTCCGTAGGGCATCGGATGAACAAATGCAATTTTTGGGATTCGATTTGAACCAGATACCCAAAAATCCAATTCGATTTGAAACTTCAGCATCCGAATTTAGCCAAATTCAATTCGAATTAACCCAATTCGAATCTGTTTTCAATTCAAATTTGCACTTATTTATTTATTTTTATTTATATTTATATCCCACCCCGTACCCAAAGGGTCTCTGGGCGGCTCACGACATTTAAAACTATATCAATCCTAAAACTATATCAATCCTAAATGAATTTTCGATTCAAATTGGCACTGTATGCATCCCGTAGTCATCCCGTATGCAACCCGTTTTTGTCCCACAAGCCTCCATACAATTGCGGGGAAAGATGCATATCTGCAAAGACACATTGCCTGTGAGTCTGTACACGTATGAATGTCTGGATAATAGCATCCCAAATTCAAAATTTGATTCAAATGTTAACATCTGCATTCTCGGGCATCTAATTCGAGTTCAAATGTGGAAATTTGGCCCATTCAATTGTATTTTGAACGCCTACAATTATTTGTGCACCACCCTACACGCCAGCTGGGCCCGCGTCCCTGCGCACATGCTGGCCAAGACTTTGTCAAACCTTTGGAAGATCCCCGACTTCCGTTCCTCCCTAGTTCTTCTCGGCCGCCGGCCGCCTCGACGTCCAAGCGAAAAGGGTGGGAGTAACCAGCTGAGCAGCGATCCTGCCCTCCCCCCGGGGGACCACTTGACACGCTATTCCTCTCACACGGATGACCCTTTACACACCAGCGCTGTCACAACACAGCAATTAGCCAGGGATTTCTCTGACTGACACACGCAGCTCCGTTTTTCACATGCCCCTTTTCCTCGGCAGCTGCGTCTTAAAGATGCAAGACGCCGCTTCCAAAGGGAGAAGAGATAAATGCTTTCAAAGAGAGAGAGAGAGGGAGAGAGAGGTTGTTGCAAAGTGTATTTGTTTGGAGAGGGGAGGATAGATGTGAATTTCTTTCCTTGCCCTCTCCTTTCCCTTTGTCTGCCTTTTTTCTCGTCTTTGACTTCATTATTCTTCTGTTCCGCATTCGCTTTCTTGTCTTGAGTTCTTCTAGTCGGGTCTCTTGGGAGTTACAGCTTGGCATGCGCGACGAAAATAATATAAAATAATTTTTTTTAAAAAAATAAAAGACACCGCGGGAAGACCACGGGAGGTATCACGATCAGGTGAATGATTAGCAGGTAGCAGAGCAGGCAGGTCATGGGGCCGTTTGGGGCGAATCTCCAAGGGGTTTTAAGAACCTAAGAGGAGCCCTGCTGGATCAGGCCACGACCCATCTAGTCCAGCCTCCTGTCTCAGAAGGTGGCCCACCAACTCCTTCGGGGCAAAACTTTCACTTGCTTTTGACTCCCTGCGATGGCTTTTAGAGGGATCCTGCCTGTTTCTACAACCTGGAGGTGGTACTTGGGCTTCTGTTCTAGTATCCACTGACACCCCTGTCCTCTGTGACGTAAGAGGAGCCCTGCTGGATCAGGCCACGACCCATCTAGCCCAGCCTCCTCTCTCACAAGGTGGCCCACCAAGTGCTTCTGAGCAAAACCTCCACTTGAGCTTGGCTCCCTGCAAACGGCCTTTAGAGGCATCCTGCCTGTTTCTGGAACCCGAAGGTGGTATATGGGCATCCATTCTAGCAGCCACTTGTCCTCTGTGATGCTGGATCAGTCCACAAAACTATTTCAGCTTCCTGTTTCACATGGTGGCCCGCCAATCGCTTCTGGGCATCTTAAACAGAAAACGAAGGCAACACCTTCACCTGCTCTCAGCTACCTGCAAATAGCCTTTGGAAATCCAAAGGGTCCTTTGAAGGGCTGTTCATGAATGCAATTTTTGACTTTCAAATTTTAAGAAGAAGAGTTGGTTTTTCTACCCCACTTTTCTCACCCATTTAAGGGGATTCAAAATGGCTGACAAACCTTCAGTTCTTCTCTCTACAACAAACACCCTGTGAGGTGGGTGGGGCTGTGGGAGCTCAGAAGAGAGCTGTGACCAGCCCAAGGCCACCCAGCTGGCTTCGTGTGGGAGGGCGGAATCGAACCCGGCATTCCCAGATCAGAGTCTGGATCCCTGACCACTAGACCAAACTGGCTCATCAGTTTAAACATTCTAACCTATTGGAATCTTCGGATGTTCGATTTGGTTTGAATCGAATTCCAAAAATTGCATTTGTTCACATCCTTAGTTTTTGTGTGTGTGTGTGTGTGTGTGTGTGTGTGGCTTCATAGATCTATGACACCTAGAGGTGATCTCTGCAGACTCTTAAGGGCCCAAGCTTTCTTGCAGCGTCAGAGATGTCTACACTCTCCCCCTGATTCCCTGCCTCTTGAAAATGCCAAGGATCCTGCCAAATCCCCACCAAACTCTGCTGTCCCTTTCCACCCCCAGCTTGGCCAATGCCTGCTGTGGTTGTGCCTGATGGTGTGTGTGTGGGTTTTTTTGTCACGCTCTTTGTCTGCAAGGCCGCCTGCCTTTGGCGGGGGAATCCGACGATCATCACGCCCTGAAATTTGCCTCCCGGTCCCCGAGACTCTCACCCCCCCACACACACACACCGTTCAGCTTCAGAAATTATTGCTACACCATTTGGAATTTTCCGCTCTATTAATTTTCTACCAGGAGTCTATTTGTCCCCCGGGGGTCCAACGGGAGGAGCTGAGTGCCGCTGCTGCTGCCGCCACCGACAGCGTCGCCTTCGCTGGCACGCTGTCTTTGTTTACAACACAAGGAGTGTTGCCTTTGATCGGCAAGAGGGTGTGAATGGCCACTCCTCCGCGGGCTCCTTCTCCCTCCTGTCCCCCCAGTCCGCCCCCCCCCCGCCCCTTGAGATCTTCTCTAATTCCAGCCAGTGCCAATCTAGGCCACATAAGTGGGTCTTTTCATGGATCAAAGGCTTTGCCATGCCTCTTATACAATGTCCCCTGCCTTGGCCAGATCCTATGCAATGTCCCTTACCTTGGCCAGATCCTATACAATGTCCCCTGCCTTGGCCAGATCCTATGCAACGTCCTCTGCCTTGGCCAGATCCTATGCAATGTCCCTTACCTTGGCCAGATCCTATACAATGTCCCCTGCCTTGGCCAGATCCTATGCAACGTCCTCTGCCTTGGCCAGATCCTATGCAATGTCCCTTACCTTGGCCAGATCCTATGCAATGTCCCTTACCTTGGCCAGATCCTATGCAATGTCCCTTACCTTGGCCAGATCCTATGCAACGTCCCTTACCTTGGCCAGATCCTATGCAACATCCCTTACCTTGGCCAGATCCTATGCAATGTCCCTTACCTTGGCCAGATCCTATGCAATGTCCACTGCCTTGGCCAGATCCTATGAAACGTCCTCTGCCTTGGCCAGATCCTATGCAACGTCCCTTACCTTGGCCAGATCCTATGCAATGTCCCTTACCTTGGCCAGATCCTATGCAACGTCCCCTACCGTGGCCAGATCCTATGCAACGTCCTCTGCCTTGGCCAGATCCTATGCAATGTCCCGTACCTTGGCCAGATCCTATGCAACGTCCTCTGCCTTGGCCAGATCCTATGCAACATCCCTTACCTTGGCCAGATCCTATGCAATGTCCCTTACCTTGGCCAGATCCTATGCAATGTCCCCTGCCTTGGCCAGATCCTATGCAACGTCCTCTGCCTTGGCCAGATCCTATGCAACGTCCTCTGCCTTGGCCAGATCCTATGCAACGTCCCTTACCTTGGCCAGATCCTATGCAATGTCCCTTACCTTGGCCAGATCCTATGCAACGTCCCCTGCCTTGGCCAGATCCTATACAAAGTCCCCTGCCTTGGCCAGATCCTATGCAACGTCCCCTCCCTTGGCCAGATCCTATACAATGTCCCCTCCCTTGACCAGATCCTATGCAATGTCCTCTCCCTTGGCCAGATCCGAGGTTGCCTGATGTTCCTGCACCTGCCAACAGGACTTTGAGGAAGGGAGGAATCATTAATGGAGCCCATCGCACTTACTGACGGCCCATTTCAGGCCTACCAGGACCTGATGCATTTCACTGTCACCTTTCGCCTGGTAAGTGCAAAAATCATTGGAGCGCAAGCAGTTCAGAAGTTCTGCCAGACTTAAAGGTGCATTTTCTGCTCCGTTGGAAAGATCTGGAGCTTTTTAGCTGCTGAACAAGCCCAACGCAACCTCTATGTGATTCCTGGGGAAAGCCCAGGCGTGTTCTGGGAACATGGGCTCGGACGCCCAATGTACTCCACTGTGGAACATGCTGGCTATGTGAACCCTGGACATGGCCCACTCTCCAGTGGAGAACCCTCACCCAAGAGGCCTTCAGCACATTCTATGCAGGGCAAGACAGGAGCAGTCCAGGCCCTGTTCTGGAGACTGATGGATATTTTTCTGGGCTCTGGAATGTGGCCCCATAAGAACCTAAGAGGAGCCCTTCTGGATCAGGTCACAGCTTATCTAGTCTTCTGTTCTATCCCACACAATGATGGTTCTCAAGACCATTTGTAGTGAATTAAGAGCAGGAGAAGGTTTTGCCCTTGTCTTCTGCTTGAGATGCCCATGGGCAATGGGTGGGCCATCATGTGAGGCAGGATGCTGGACTAGATGGACTTCAGCCTGGTCCAGCTGGGCTTGTCTCAGGTTCTTATGATGGCCCACTGGGTATTCTCAAGCAGAGGATGAGCACAAGACCTTCACCTGTTCTCATCTCCCTGCTGCAGTTCGCCTCTAGAAGCCTTCTGCCTCCCCTTTCCAACCTGGAGGTGGTACCTGGGCATCCATTCTAGATCACCATCACCATGGCTTGGCTTGGCTTCGAGAGCCAAGATTAGGCAGGGCTCAACCCACGCTTGTGGCATGCGCGTTGGCGGCTAAGCAGACTGAGAGGCATGGAGATGCACTATCCATCCTTCGAGAACTTTAGCAGAACCAGTGTGGAGGAGAAAAGACAACGCAGAAAGAACCACGCCATTGCGGTCCCAGCCGAAGGAGACCTACCCCTGCCCCTTCCATTCTAGATAAAGAACTCGAAAACTGGGCAATTTATATGGAAGTCCCTGAGCAAATAAATAACGCGAAAATAAGACGCTGGATTAATTGGGCATTTGGTTCGACGAATCACTTCTTAAAATGGCATTTTCCATATCTTTCTGCCTCTTAGCATTGTCTGCTCATCTTCCTCCTCTTCCTCTTCCTCCTCCCCCCACCTCCCTGCACCCACCAGCAACCGCTGCCAAGCGGATACAGTCTGAATTAGGAATGCCACGCAGCGTGAGGGGGAAAAATACCCAGCGGGCGCACGGGTGAACTCTTCACACTGTGGGTGTCTAGTCAGAAGGGAGAACTTCAAAGCTCACATCCAGCCCGGCTTCCAGCAGCCAGACAATTACAATAATTACCATATCATTGCAAAGGAGGAGACGCTTCCCCAGAGCTGGCTTACCTCATTGTTTCTCTCTTCCTGACACCAGCTCTGAGGGCGGCAGCGAACGTCTTCACTGGGCAACTCGGTCTTTGGCGTTGCGGATTATTATGCCAGGGAAGGGGAGTTTAACCTTCATCTCAGGTGGCATTGGCTAGCGGTTAGGGAGCCGGACTCCTACCTGGGAATACTGGGTTTGGTTCCGCCCTCCCCCATGAAGCCAGCTGGGTGACCTTGGGCAAGTCACAGCTCTCTTCTGAGCTCTCACGACCCCACCTGCCTCACAGGGTGTTCTGTTGTGGGGAGAAGAACAGAAGATTTGTCAGCCATTTTTGACTCACCTTAAAGGGTAGGAAAGCAGGGTATAGAAGCCAATTCTTCTTCTTCCCCCACAAAACCAGCTGGGGGCCCTTGGGCTAGTCACAGCTCTCTTCTGAGCTCTCACAGCCCCACCCACCTCACAGGGTGTCAGTTGTGGGGAAAAGAACAGAAGCTTTGTCAGCTGCTTTGAGTCCCCTTAAATGAGAAAAGTGGGGTAGAAAAGCCAACTCTTCCTCTTCTTCTTCAGGAAATCATTCTTGAGATTCATCCTTAGCCTAAAAGATATTCCTATCCTCGCCTCACCTCCACCTTCCACCACTTCAGGTATCTGGCAGGCCTTCTGGTTCCCTGTGGAGATGCTTCCTTTGTGATGGGACCTAAATGCAAGGAGGGGTAGATGGAGTCAAACGGCATGCAGGAAAGGAAGAAATCCAGCCAAGTTCTTGGGACTGGGCAGAATTGGGATTGGTGACTGGGGGGGGGGGAAGGATGGGGAACCCTCAGCATTCCAAATTTGTTTCCCCCAGACTCCTCAAATGGGCCACGTGGATGAAGACCAGAAGGTGTGTTGCCTTCAGGAGAGGAGAGGGAGGGCCAAGCGGAAAGCTTCTTGCAGGACCACGGACAGATCACAGGGAGCGTGCTAGTGGGTTATGGAGGCTACCTAGAGAAGAAGGGGCTTCAGACGCTGTGGCCTGTAAAACAGGCCGAGTCTGTGGAAGATGCCTTTCCTGTCACACTGTTAAGAGTGCAGGAAGCTTCTCCACGTGGCAAACTTGGCTTGCTCCAACAGCCTGGACAATGTGCATTCTCTTAGATGAACACCTCCCTCCCTCCTCCTTTTCTCCCTCTTTCTTTCCATTCTTTCCTTCCTCCCTCCCTCCTCCCTCCCTTCTTTCTTTCCTTTCTCCCTCCCTCCCTCCTTTCTTTCCTTTCTTCCTCCTTCTTTTCTCCCTCTCTCCTTTCTTTTCTCTCTCCATCTCTCCTTTCCCTCCTTCTTTCTTTCCTTTCTCCCTCCCTCCTTTCTTTCTGTGTATCCTTACCAGCTGATATAGATTTGTCCATGGTGAGATTTTCCCTTCTTAGCAAGAACTCAGGCTGCAGACATGATCCCTTCCCGTTTTATCTTCACAACAGCCTTGTGGGGTAGGATAGGGGCTAGGCAGACTTCCTGGCTGACTGTGGTCTCCTAGGTCCAAGTCAAGCCCTCTAACCGCTACTCTGCTCTGTCTCCCATTGCCACCAGACATACACAACCGAAATAATAACATATGATTTTTTTTTTTAATTCAACTCTGACTCTGGCTTCTCATGCATCCAATTTTGGATTGCAGCCTCTACAGGATGGAGGGGGCGCAACCATACTGTGATTTGCAAGAGACAGAGGAAAAAAGATTTCCTCCATCATGCAATTTGAGAACCTGATGGGCAGGGTTAGGACTGACAAGGGGAAATATTATTTCCACCCAGAGGGTCATGGGTCTGTGGAATTTACTACCAAAAGAGGTGGTGACAGCAACCAGCCGATATAGCTTGATTGGATAAATTCTATGAAGACAGATGTACAGTATCAATGCATACTAGAATGGATGCCAAGATACTGACTCCAGGGTCGGAGGGAGAGTGGCAGGATGCCTCTCACGGAAATTTGCACAGAGTGGGGAGTAGATGGTGTTCATCCAAGAGTCCTTAAGGAACTCAAATGTGAAATTGCCGAGCTTCTAGCAAAAATATATAATCTTTCCCTAACATCAGGCTCTGTACCTGAGGACTGGAGCATAGCAAATGTAACACCAATCTTCAAAAAAGGATACAGGGGTGATCCAGGCAATTACAGACCAGTTAGCTTAACGTTGATTCCATGTAAGGTGATGGAAACCATCATTAAAGACAAAATTAGTGTGCACATGGAGGAGCAAGCATTGCTGAACAAAAGCCAGCATGGCTTCTGCAAAGGTAAATCATGCCTCACAAACTTGTTGGAATTCTTTGAGAGTGTCAATAAACACGTGGATATAGGCGAACCAGGAGACATTGTCTACCTGGACTTTCAGAAGGCTTTTGACAAAGTCCCACATCAAAGGCTACTGGGTAAACTCATCAGCCATGGAATTTGTGACTGGCTTAAGGGCAGAAAGCAGAGAGTAGTAATAAATGGCCAATTCTCAGGGTGGAAAGAAATAAAAAGTGGGGTCCCTCAAGGCTCAGTATTGGGACCAATGCTTTTAAATTTATTCATCAATGATCTAGAAGAAGGGATACATAGTAAAATAGCAGGGCTCCTCTTAGGTTCTTATGGACTAAATGGGATGTGGCCTGATCCAGCAGGGCTCCTTTTAGGTTCTTTTGGGCTAGATGGGCTGTGGCCTGATCCTGCAGGGTTCCTCTTATGTTCTTATGGACTAGATGGGCTGTGGCCTGACCCAGTAGGGCTCCTCTTAATTCATGGAAGGTAGTGTACCAATGGCTGCTAGAATGGATGCCTAAGTACCACCTCCTGGGTTGGAGAGACAGGCAGGATGCCTCTAAAGGCCATCTGCAAGGAGTGGAAAACAGTTTTGCCTTTTGTCTTCTGTTTGAGATACCCAGAAGCAATTGGTGGGCCGCTGTGTGAGACCAGATGCCAGATCGGCAGGGCTCCTCTTAAATTCTTATGTTCTTAAAAGGCCATGCAGAGTGCACATGCGATGTAAAGAATAAAGGCTGCATGTATAGCAAACTTCAGCCTGCAAGATCTTGCTCCTTTCCGTGAAGAACGGCCCGCCCTCCACCTTTCCCAAAGAGGGTTCACCGAAAGGCATTTAATCGCTCCTGATCCTTGCACCCTTACCTGTGAAGATCCCTGAAGAAGTTTTCAAATAATAAATTAGAATAATAGCCCCATTTTGGCTTCCCTAGCAGGAAACCCCTCTTGGCTGATCCCCTGCGTAAGCTTGTTCCAACATGTTGGACTTTGCAGAGAATAATTACGGGAGGGTGGGGGGGGTAGAATTCTTTTTTCTTTTTCTTTTTTTAAAAATGAAAGAAACCTGGAAAATACAGATCATAAGGCTAGCGGTCCCAGGAGGCCAAGGCACCATCTAATAGCTTTTTAAAGTGTGGGGGTTGCAGCCGGGCATCTGTCTTCAGAGCCAGTGCTGCAAAAGAGGGGGAAAGCATCCTGGGACCATCTCCCAAACGCTGCATAAATGAGAAACTAACTTCAGGCAGCATGAGAAATCAGAAAGCGACTTCAAAGGCTTCTGAGCTTCCTATCTGTGTCAAACTGGAGCTCTAAGCCCTCCTATTAAAGATGAACTTTTGTACTCCACTCAACATCATAAAAAAGCATAAAACATACGTTCGTTTGCTTTTCAACTTCTCCCCCGTTCCCTTTGCGGAGCGAAGAGACTGCCGGGCAATCTGTGACCGAACGGCGCATGGAAGCCGACGCGTGCCTCCCTGGCAAACAAAAAGGTAGCCCTCTGGATGCACCCATCCCGTCTCTCTGTTTGGGGTGCAGGGACCTCTGGAAAGGCCAACGGGTTCCCTACCGTCTCAGCTTCAGCCCCGGCACTTGGTTGCAAAACCAGGCAGCGTGGAGGCTCCCAAGACGTTTGCTCTTTCTGTGTCGCTGAAAACACACAGAGACCCAGACGCAGACTTAATATCCTGTGATATACGGTCTCTGAGCCTTTCTTAGCCCATAGAAGACTGAGAGGAGACATGATTGCGGTCTTCAAGTACCTGAAGGGCTGTCACAGTGCAGAGGGATCGTCCCTATTCTCACTTGCACAAATTGGGAGGACTAGAAACAACGGGATGGAACTTCAAGTGAGTCAATGCAGATGAGATACTAGGAAAAACTCCTTGACAGTGAGGGCGATCAGTCGGTGGAATAGGTTGCCATGGGAGGTGGTGGGTTCTCCTTCACTGGAGGTGTTCAAGCAGAGGCTGAACCTACATCTGTCTGGGATGGTTTAGCAAATCCGGCATTGAGCAGGGGGTTGGACTGGATGACCCTGGAGGTCCTTTCCAACTCTATGATTCTATGATTCTTTGAAGTTCACTACACATTTTTCGAATACTCTGGCAAAGTCAACGATATGTCCACGGGGACATGAGATCCTGCTGCTAGTTCGGTGTCTTCCAGAAAATTAATGCCACTTAGGCTGCGTCTAAAGGGGGGGGGGGGGAGAAATATTGCACCATTATGGTTGCCCTATGGTGAGATTGCCACACATTCTCTGTGTCAGCTCCACCCTAGTTTTGAGTGCCTAAAATTGTTTGTTCAGTTTACCATTGAACTGAACACCCATTTGTTGGGTGCAGTGGTGAATTGGTCAACTGAACAAATGAGCGGCACATATTTGTTTTCAAGCCGTTTGAAAACAAGGAATCCCAGTTTCTCTCCCCCCCCCCCAATTCAAAAAAGCACAGCAAAGATCTCTGTGAACTAGCTGGTTTGTGGCGAACTGCACACTTACCAAACAGGTTCATCAGGCCTCTAGTCTAGAGGCATTAGAAACTCGTGAGAAACAAAATCAGATGGAATTATCCATTTCCTGATTCTCTCTGTGTGTCTCTCTCATTCTCTCTCTCCCTCTGACACTCATAGTACCTTGCTTAGCTTTCTTGTGTCAGATAAAACGCACGGAGGACAGCTTTTATGTTCCTCAGCCTGAAGAGAGATGACAGTTGACGGGAGCATAATAGAAGCATTGTCTCCCCATGGTGTAAATCACACTTCCCCCCCCTCTCTCCCTTTGGTCCCTTGCTGTCCTCTGGTCAAACTGCTTGTGTCGAGTTTTGAAACCTTGCACACAAAAGCTGCCAAGTCCTCAAAGACAGACAAGATGGAGGCGTGCGTGCGCACAGGCAACCAGGCGGCCCCCACTGGGTTATCTTCACCCTCCCTCTAGCTTTCAGCTTCGGGCTTGGAAGAGGAGGGGATCGGGAAAGGTGGCAGAGAGGAGGGTAATCGGAAGGGGGGAATCCGTGGGAAGAGGTGAAGGTGGAAATGGAAGGCAAAACCAAAGGAAATGCTGGAGATCAAGGAAGCTCCGAGAAGTCAGTGACAGTGATGTTCCACAAATCCATCTCTTCCTGGGGAGTAGGGGGTGTGTCTGAGTGTATTTTTTGCATTTGAATTTGAGCTGAATCAAACATTCAAAAATTCAATTCGATTCAAATGAAATAATACAGATTTCCAAAAACTGGGTTCGAATCCGGATTATCCAGATCCACACATTTCAAAATCCAATTTGAATTTGAAAACACAAATGTCAACAACATTCGGATCTGTTATACAAATTTGCACAATTCCGTATGAATCCTGCTTTCACCCATTTTGCATGCCATTTCCATCCCATATTCCAGCAGGGCCCCCCTTATGTTCTTGTGCAACTGCTCACAGCCCATAGCATTTGGGGTTGCCCTGCAACCCTGGATTTCCAGCCAAGGTCACACAACCAAGCCAACTTTCCCTTTTGCAACCAGCCTCAGAAACCATGGCAGAAACTGAGAATCAGAGAAAGTGAGAGGCACAGGGCCGTGATGAAGGCAGAGACAAAAGCGGGAAGTGGGCGTTCTCTGCCTCTTTCCATCATGGTCTCATTGGCATGCAGAGCAAGACTCTGTTTCCTCCCTCTGATCGGCTTAGAGCAAACAGTTGTCAAACACTTTCCTAATCCCAGCTATAATAAACCTATCCCATCTCCCTGATACCTGTCTCTGCTGGACAAGCTCGCTATGAGCTGGGGAGCAGTTTGTGATACATGCCGATCTTGTCTGCACGCTTTGAAACAACACAAACCCACGGATGTATGTAGGCTTTCAGGGCTGGATTCAATCTCATTTGTAGCAGTTTGGGGGCTGTTATACCATGTTCCAGGTTTCTTCCTCTGAGAACCTAATCTTTTGGATATAGCTGTGATATCCACCTGCAGAGGTCTTTGCCCTTGGCCGAGTCAAGGGTGACTGGTGTCTTACTAGATCTTGTTTCCCTTCTTATAGATGTCTGCTGTTTGTTGTCAGCTCTTCCTTTGCTTGAATTGCTAATGGGTCATTGGTCTTTCCCTGGCAGAGATTCACACCTGAGCTCTGCAAACACGCAAGCAACTGGTCACTCACTGCAGGGATTACACCAATACACAGTAAACCTCAATGACCTGCCATTAACACTTCCACTCAAGGAAACAATGCCAACAGGGTGCAGCCAGGGAAAGACCTCTGCTGATGGATATCACAGCTATATCTGAAAGCTTAGGTTCTCAGAAGAAGAAACCTGGAACATGGCATAACAGCCCCAAAACTGCTACAAATGAGAACACAAACCCAGTTCATTCCCACCACCCAAGCTGCTAAAACCAGGGTGAGCGTGCCATCTCCTCCGATAGTCCATGAATGCTTCTTGGAAGTGGGATGGGGTACTAGAAGGAAGGAATCCCTTCTCCAAGCAAAGGGGGGGATACTTGCCTAAGTATACAATGGGAGGAATTCGGCTGAGCAGCAGCACATGTGAAAAAGACTTGGGTGTCCTGGTAGATCATCAACTGAACATGAGTCAACAGTGCGAGGCAGCTGCAAAAAAGGCAAACGCAATCCTGGGGTGTATTAGGAGAAGCATAGAGTCCAGATCACGTGAAGTTATTATCCCCCTCTACTCTACCTTGGTCAGACCTCATCTGGAGTACTGTGTCCAGTTCTGGTCACCCCAGTTTAAAAAAGACACTGACAAGCTGGAGCAGGTTCAAAGGAGAGCTACCAAGATGGTGAACGGTCTGCAAACCATGTCCTATGAGGAACGGCTTAAGGAACTAGGAATGTTTAGTCTACCAAAAAGAAGACTGAGAGGAGACATGATAGCTGTCTACAAATACCTCAAGGGTTGTCACAAGGCAGAGGGATCAGCCCTGTTCTCACTCTCTCAAGGAAGGACTAGAAACAATGGGGTGAAACTGCAGGGGAAAAGCTTTAGTTTAGATGTTAGGAAAAAATTTCTAACAGTAAGAGTGATCAACCAGTGGAACAGGCTGCCACGGGAGGTGGTTGGTTCCCCTTCGATGGAGGTCTTCAAGCAGAGACTGGACGGCCATCTGTCTGAGATGGTTTAGGAGATCCTGCCTTGAGCAGGGGGTTGGACTCGATGACCCAGGAGGTCCCCTCCAACTCTACCATTCTATGATTCTATGATTTCAGAGGCTTTTCCAGGCTGTGGTCACACCTAAAGGTTTAATCCAGCTTCAGTCCACCCTCAGAGTGAGAGAACACATCAGCAAAGTGGCCGTTAATTTTCTTTCCACATTATGAAAACACTGAAAGAAAGCAGCTTGTCACTTTGCTGATGTGTTCTCTCACTCTGAAAGTGGACTGATGCTGGATTAAACCCTAAGTGTGACCACAGCCAATGTCACACCTCTTAGCCTCACTCACCCCCTCCCTTCATCTAGGCAAGTAATAAATTAATAAAGCTGTGACTCCAATGCATCGAACCATTCCTGCACATTCATTGAGATATACGAGGGCAGCCTGAGGTCCCTTCCGGCCTTGGGACCCACCGATAGGAACAGGAACTCACCTCCACTCCCCAGTAGGGAAACTTACTTCCTAGATGTGGTACGTCCTTCCTCTGGCAGAGTATCTAAAAGGGCTGAGTCTCCACTGAGATCATGGCAATGTCCGTGGTCTCCAAAGATGATGTCTGCTGCCATTCCATGTCTGTCCTCTTTGCTGGTGTGACCACCATCCAAGATACACAGGTACACAGGGTAGGTTTCCATGTAGGGATCTAGTACCTCCTCTATTCAGGGCTAGCAAATAGTCAAATTTCTAAAAGAGGAAACAGCCAATGAAGTGCAGTTCAGAAGATGACACTCACCACTCCAGAGTCTTGAGCAGAACTTGAAAGTGTGGGTCATTTGGGGGATTGGAAGCGATTGCCATCTCTGGTCCCAGGGTGTTTCTCTGTAGTCCCACCCAGATATCCATGGGCAGGTAGCTTTCCCTGCAGAAGTTACATCCATGCAAAGTCTGATGTTCTCTCTGTGACTTCCTCCTTCCTGGCGGGTGTAGGGCTTTTAGATCTAAAGATGGCAGTGTTATCTAGCAGGGGGTCTTTCCACTAAATTAGCTGCTGGCACAAAGAGTCAGGTTCCTCCATTAGCTCTGTTGGGCAGCGTGAAAGGTGTCCTCAGACCACCTGGGCTGAGAAATTGGTGCTAGCGAGGGAAAGATCAAACCCAACAGCAACAGCTTCGTTAGCGTCTAGAAATGCGCACAAATCTGGGGTGTTTTTTTGACATTCTATTTGAATCAAACGGAATACCCAAAAATCCTATTGATTCAAATCTTTTAAATTCGAATTTAACAAGATTTGATTCAGATTTACCAAATTCAAATCTATTCGTTTGAATATTTTATTCAAATCTGCCCATACAAATGTCGACAACTCGGTGCATTCGATGAAGTTGGCTTGGTTTATGAGCTTCTTTCTCTCTATTAGTCTCTAGTGCACCAAGTGCACAGGTACTCTAGTACTTGCTTACTAGCCTCTGTTGGACTAGAAGATCCAGATGTCCAGCCCACAGGGACACTTCTTAGGACCTTACACCTTGGAAGACCATCTGCTAGAACATTGCATACATGATAAGCTGTTTGCTCGTGTCCTGCTGGTGGGATATCTTCCACATCTGGTTGGCCCCTGGATTAAATGGTCCAGAAGTCCGACCCAGTAAGGTGTTTCTTGTAGGGAAGTGCACAAATTTATTTATTTATTTGTATTCAATTTGTATCGAATCAAACGCAAGAAAATCCATATTTGCTCAAACAGATCCCCTTCGAAGGTGGTAGGCTTTGTATTTTATTCAAATATTCAGTCCCATACGAATAGCATACAAATCCTTTACAAAGCTTCATACGAATGTATCGAAACAGTCCATTCGAATTCGAATGTCCGAATTCATATGAATTTTGAACGTCACGAATATTTTTTGGGTCAAGCTGTGTGGTCAAGTCCTTGCTGGCGGGCTTCCTTCCACGGCTGGCTGGCCACCGTGAGAAAAGGCTGCGGGCAAGGGGGTCACGGGGCCGATCCAACGGGACACTTTTTATATCCTTATATCTGGGCAGCCAAGGAAAGATTTTGGGGGAGAGGTTCTCCATGCACCTCTTACTAAAACGATTGAATTTGGCAGCCGGGACGCATTCACGCCACGGGAGGTCACATCTGCACGCGGCTCATGCCTGGGAATTCCACACAGACGGCTTGCAAAGTGGCCAGCAGAGGGATTTCCCCCACCCCCTCCTCATTAATTTGGGCCTCTGTAATTTGCTATTTTGATACTTAAGTAACTCGCTTTGTTGCCTGCCCCGCTGAGTGTCTAATACCACAGTGACCGAGCTGGGTCCGGAGTGAGCCGCAGGAGAGAGAGAGAGAGAGAGAGACCAACATGAAAGACGCACGGCTTTCCTTTCTCGCCTCCTTTTCCCGCCTCCCTGCCCAGCTTTTGCTCTGATTAGAAAGGAGGCAGGCTGTGCTGGGTATGAATACTCAATAAGGAACCCCCAAATGAGCTGGGCTTGGAAGCACAATGCATCTGTGTGGGTGGACCTGCAAATCTTCCCATTCATATGCCCAACACTGAAACCTTGAAACCGGTCCTCTGGATAGAGGAATCATGCTCACTATGGCCTGCCTCTCCCCCCCCCCCCCGCCCCCATCCTTTTTGCAGGCACTTACAAAGTTTTAACTGATGTGAATTGCTTTACTGCTTTAGGGAATATATTAAGGGGCATTAAAGATTATACAAACACACACACACACACACACACAGACGTGCTTCCATCCTTTTTTTTCGAAAGCCAGTGGGATGACAAACCACTTCGATATTGCATGGATGTGTTAAGAACAGACGAACCTCAGGGGATCCCTGCTGGATGAGGCCACAGCCCATCTAGTCCAGCCTCCTGTCTCACAAAGTGGCCCACCAATTGCTTCTGGGCATCTCAAACAAGAAGAGGAAGGCAAAGCCTTCACTTGCTCTTGAATTCCTGCAAACGGCCTTTAGAGGCATCCTGCCAGCCTCTCCAGGCTGGAGGTGGTACCTGGCCATCTTTCTAATAGCCTTTGATACACCTGTCCTCCGTGAATTAAGAGGAGCCCTGCTGGATCAGGTCATGGTCCATCTAGTCCATCATTCTGTTTCACATAATCCGCCAGTAATTACTTCCGGGCATCTGAAGGAGAAGACAAAGGCGAAACCTTCACCTGCTCTCAACTCTCTGCAAATGGCGTTCAGGGGCATCCTACCTGTCTCTCCAGCCCAGAGGTGGTATCTAGGCCACCATTGTAGTAGTCATTGATCCACCTGCCCCCCATGACAAGCAGGATGCTTCTAAAGTCATTTGCTGGGATTCGAGAGCAGAAGAAGGTTTGCCCTTATCTTTGCTTGAGAAGCCCATGGGCAATTGGTGGGCCACTGTGTGAGATGGGATGCTGGACTAGATGGGCTGTGGCCTGATCCAATGGGGCTCCTCTTAGATTCTTATGGGCTAGATGGACTGTGGCCTGACCCAGCAGGGCTCCTCTTAGGTTCTTATGGACTAGATGGGCTGTGGCCTGATCCAGCAGGGCTCCTCTGAGGTTCTTATGGACTAGATGGGCTGTGGCTGATCCAGCAGGGCTCCTCTTAGGTTCTTGTGGACCAGATGGGCTGTGGCCTGATCCAGCAGGGCTCCTCTTAGGTTCTTATGGACCAGATGGGCTGTGGCCTGATCCAACGGGGCTCCTCTTAGATTCTTATGGGCTAGATGGACTGTGGCCTGACCCAGCAGGGCTCCTCTAAGGTTTGTATGGGCTAGATGGGCTGTGGCCTGATCCAGCAGGGCTCTTCCTAGGTTCTTATGGGCTAGATGGGCTGTGGCCTGACCCAGCAGGGCTCCCCTTAGGTTCTTATGGGCTAGATGGGCTGTGGCCTGATCCAGCAGGGCTCCTCTGAGGTTCTTACGGACTAGATGGGCTGTGGCCTGATCCAGCAGGGCTCCTCTGAGGTTCTTACGGACTAGATGGACTGTGGCCTGACCCAGCAGGGCTCCTCTAAGGTTTGTATGGGCTAGATGGGCTGTGGCCTGATCCAGCAGGGCTCTTCCTAGGTTCTTATGGGCTAGATGGGCTGTGGCCTGACCCAGCAGGGCTCCCCTTAGGTTCTTATGAATTAAATGGAGCCCTGCTGGATCAGGCCACAGCCCATCTAGTCCAGTATCCTGTCCCACACCATGCCCCACCCCCAATTGCTCCTGGGCAACCCAAGCAGAAGACAAAGGCAAAACCTGCACCTGCTCTCAGCTAGATGCACATGGCCTTTGGAGGCATCCTACCTGGCTCTCCCACCTGGAGGGAAGTACCCAGGCATCCATTGTAACGCCTGTTCCGGGATATATTCTAGAATAAGACCAAGTGCAAAAAAGGCCTCTAGAGTCAAAAGTGTAGACCTGCATTTCAGTGTAAGGATGCGCTCAAATGTTCTAAGACTTCGAAAATTCGATTTATTGGGGACATTCACATTCAAATAGGATGCCTACATGTTCAAGTTTAAACATTCAAACGGATTTTGAATGTTCCAAAACATTCATTCGAACGATTTGAAACATTCTAATGTACAGATACGTATGTATTACATACGCATCTGTACGCATCTCATACGTATCTGTACACAGTTGCGCTTATAGTACGGGACGAAAACTGGATACCTACGGGATGAAAACGGGATGGGTACAGAATGCATACAGATACATTTAACACATATAACACATACGAATGTTGTTGACATTCGTATCTTCAGATTCGAATCGGATTTTGTTGAATTTGGATTCTAAACATTCAAACCGAATTGAATGTTTAGATATTCGATTCGGTTATAATTCGAATGCATTGAAAACATCTGTGCACATCCTTGCTTTGGTGTAGAAGAACTGTAGAAGAGTATTGAAAAAATAAATAATCGGTGAGTTTTGCTTTTTCCCCCCCCCCCCCACCTAGAGGAGCCGTTAAGGCGACGCTTCCTTGGCGCGGTTCCTGAGATGTCATCTTTCCAACAAACAGGTCTGAACAGATGTGGACGTATGAAGGGGGTGTGGAACGGGAGGCATCCATTTAGCTGTAATTGCACTCCATCTCTGGCCCGGGAAGAAGACGACGACGTTGGCACTTCTATTTTCCTTCAAGCCATGTTGCAAGAAGGCTGGAGAATCTTAAGTCTTGGTGATTATTTTCCCTCCCCTGTTTTCGCCTTAAACGTTCCTAGCTTTTAAAACAAACAAAACAAAACAAAAGCGGCCAACCTACCCCAACAAAGAAAAAGATCCCCTTTGGTATCTGGGTCATAGGAGTGGTTAGAAGTCAGAACACTGGCTGGAGCAAATTAGCCACGTGCTCCCCACCGGCTTTGCTCCTTCCTTCCCAGTGACCTTGGCGACGTGATCGATAGGAAGTTGAATTTCACTTCTCACGTCGGCTCAATTTGGGAGGCATCATATTGCCAGTTAGGAGGCCCTAATTGCTTTCCGCAGCTGGCGGGCGGGCGGTTCAAAGGCACCTCAGATGGCCCTTTATTGTCTCCCGGAGGCGGGGGGGGGGTGCTCTGGGGGCGCAATTTTGTAATGATTCAACTATTGTAATGAGCTCTACATGGGTCTTCCCTTGAAGACAGTTCAGAAGCTGCAGCTGGTGCAGAATGCAGCTGCTAGACTGCTAACTGGGACAGTCTGGCCGGTCTTAAAAGGGTTGCACCGGCTGCCAATTCACTACCGAGCCCAATTCAAGGGGTTAACTCTGACTTGTAAGGCTCTAAATGACTTGGGCCCCAAATATCTAAACGAACAGCTTCTCCCATATTGAACTGACCATGTCTTAAGATCCTGGTTGTCCCACCACTCTCAGTGGTAAAAGGGGCCAGCGCCTGGGGAGGGCCTTCCTAGTGTTGGCCCCCAGGCTACGGAATAGTCTCCCCGTTGAGGTGTATCAGGCCCCTTCACTATTGTTGTTTTAATCTATGTCTGATTTTAAATGTTGTTACCCACCCCGAGACCGTCAGGTATAGGGTAGGATAGACATACAAATAGTAAACAAACAAACAAATAACCAACCAATCAGCCAACCAACCAGGAGAGAGCAGGAGGCTGAAGGACCCAGATGGGCTAAGTGAGCAGGAGGGATTTTAGCAGAGATTTGGGTTCAGGAAGGCCTAAGGTGATGGAGCCCTGTTGTGATGCCAGGGGTGGCAGAATTAAACAGCGGACCCAAATTTGTACATTTGAATTCAAATCAAATGTCTATACATTTGTCTTTAAACATTCTAGCGGATTTTGAATGTTTCAAATCATTCATATGAATTACTCAGACATTCATATGTGCACGGATACGTATACATTACATACACGTCTGTACACATCTTCATATCCATACACTCTGTATGGATACATACGGGATAAAAACGGGATGTCTACGGATGCATATGGACACCTACAAACATTGTCAACACTTGTATCTTCAAATATGAATTGAATACTTGTATGAATAGATATGAATGCATTCAAATCGAGTCGAAGCTGAATGCATTTGTATGTTAAACATTTGAATGGACTTGAATCTTTGCATATACAATTTGAATAGAATCGAATGTCCAAAATTGCATTTGTGTGCATCTATCCTTTCCAGGATCCGATGCTCTATCCCTGAATCCAGGTTGCCCATTTTGAATTCATCCTCCAGCAGGATACAGGCGTATTCTTCAGCTTGGAAGACGAAGGCTCACAAGGAGAGGTTCAGCATCCCTGTCTCAGCGTTGCAACTTCAGGTGGAATTCTCCCCAAGTTCTTCCTCCCAGGGTATCCTTCCTGTCCTCTTCGGCAATCTTGCCCCAAATACATCCTGACAAGGATAAAGGAGCAGATCTATCCAAATAAAGCTTACAATCAGAAAAGGAAGACAGGGCCAGAATCAAGGGCAAGAGGCTTCCGTGAGAAAAGATGTGTTGGGTTGTTAACAGCTTCACACATGGGAGGCCACTGGGCTGGGAAATGGCTCGTTTTGGAAATCAAGCAATTCCCCACCACCAGCTTTATGCTGCAAAAATATCTTACTGTCTGGTGCCTTGCCTGCGTGCATGCAATTAAACTGTAGCTTCTCCTGGTTTAGTACTATTGGACTATTATTGTAGTCCCAATAGGACTATCTTTAATCTGAATAGAGTGTCCGTCAGTTAATCCAAATATAGCTGTCCCCATGCAGGGTTTTTAGTCCTGGTTTACTTCTGCTTGGACTATTTTTGAGGACTATTTTTAAACATAAAACACAGAACTTATAAACCTTGCCTGCAATAAAGGCAGCAAAGCTGAAGGCAGTTTTAAAATTATTCTATTTCACATCTCTCCCTTTTGAAATTACCAGCAAATGTGTGCCCAAGCAGATCAGCGAAGGATCAAACCCAGCACAGTAAAATGTATCCTTGCAAAGCATTTCAGGTATTTAAAAGCATTCCTAAGCTTCTCACGTGTATCTTTTCAAAAAGGTACAAAATGTTTCCAGCGAAAATGTTTCAAAAGCCCTTTTAAAAGGCAAGCTCTCTTCCCCTTTTCTGCCTTTTTCTTATGGAACTCTAGCATTGTGAGCATGGCAAGGGAGGGGGGAACTTTGCATCTTTTAAAAAAATCACCCACAGCTGGCTGCCATTGGCCAGAAGTCTAGACCTCCACCCCAAATAGCTCAGTATTGTCCCCATGTGGGGGAATATAAGCAGACTCGGCTCCAAAAAGGGGACTCAGTCCTGTTTACATCAGGACTCCCCCCCCCCCCAGATTTAGGCAGGATGGTCCTCATAAAATCCAGGAATAAGGAATTGCATGGGGATGCTGGGTGCTCAGTTCAGATTCTATTCGGATTAATTACAGAAATCATGGGGATGTTCTGTCCTGAATTTGAATTAAATTCAGATTAAAGTGCCCATGGGGACGCAACCTGAGAGAGAGACTTAATCTGAAATGGCTCAGGACTGTTTTTAAGCTATGTTAGCAATTTCCACTATCTTTCATGATCTGCAAAGCTTTTCAGCTAAGTAAACCCCATCCCCCTTCAAATCTTTATTGCTCTTTTATCATCATGTTGATTTTTTAATAAACAGATTTGCTTGTAATTCCCTTAATTTTATTTCATAATTTTCTTAAATTTTCTTTGTACAACTTTTCTATAATTCTATACATCCCTAAATATTTTATTCCATTCTTATTTCTTTTCATCTCTACCCGATTTCCTATTTCTTGTTGTTGATAGATTGGACTATTAAAATATCTAAATTTTAAAAATATTTTCTTTCAGTTTCTTAACGTATCCCAAAATGTTTCTAATATATTTTTTTATTTCTTTTATTGCTGCTTCCAAATTTCATGTAGTTATTAAAACATCATCTCCATATAAATTTAATTTTGTTTCTATTCCTTTTATTATATTTCCCTTCTCATATTCTGTCTAATCATATATGCAAGTGATTCCATTACTGTGGCAAATATTGACAAAAGGAATCTTTGCCACATCCCTCTATTTATATTTATTTCCTGTGAAAGGATTCCATTAATCAGTATGTTCACCTTCACTCCAGTATAAATATCATTTAATGCTTTGCATATTTTAACTATCGCTTTTCAAATATGCTCATGACAAAATTACATTGTACCATGTCAAATGCTTTATAGATGTCTTGTTCAATTAATGCAACTCCCCTCCCATTTTTACATCTATGTTGTACAGTTTAACAGTATTCTAACAGGGTCATATATCTGGGTTTTAAAAAAACACAAATCTGTGTCCATCTTCATATATTATTTCTGAAGCCTTCTCTTTCACTCACTGCTATTATTGCTGTAAAAATCTTGAAGTCTTGATTTTGTATCTGGATGAGTGTGTTAATTGACATTTTCAGTTTATTTATTTATCAGTTTATTAATTAATTGATAAGACTTTTCTGTACTACTTTTCTTTTTTTTTATGAAAATGAAAGCAGCAATTTTTCTCTTTGCATTATAACATTACATAACTCTTTCAGATAGCCAGCAATGTCTTTACTATCCTACCCTTGACCTCTAAGGGCCACAACAATAAAAAGATTAATACCCTAAAACAACATAATACATATATTAAAATATAACCCTCACTCCCCAGCAGGGGAACTCTTAGAGGAAGAGGGGTGCAATTTTTGTGATTCGATTCAATTTGAATAGAATACTCAAATTTGATTTGATTTGAAAGTTTAAAATTCAAATTTAACCAAATTCGATTCGAATTAAGTAAATTTGAATCTATTCATTCAGATTTTTTATTTGAGGGCTGTTTTAATGAGACCCTTATAGAATATTGTATTCAATCCATCTTGTTTTGGAAAGTTATTGCTTTTTAATTTTTTCAAAAATATGTCCATGTTTCTTCCTCAGATATTTCTATATTTAAAAATTCCTGTTGATTTCCCCCCCAAAATTTATTGTTATAACCAGTTTCTATCTTCCCTCCATTAGCTGGTTCTCTGTTATACAAATTACTATAAAATTGTGTCATTATTTCAGTTATTCTCTTTCTTGTTCCCTTGACCTGACCATTTTATTTTTTAACTTATAGTTTCTTTAATTTGACTTCTCTCCAATCGCCACACTTTGCTTGCAGCTTTTCTCTACACTATTTTGCCTTAAAATTTTCCATTTTTATTCTTCTCTATTTCATCCATAATTTGAACCACTTCTAATTTTTTTTTGCAATTTTCTTTTTCTTTTATCTGACTTCTTCTATCTCTCTTCTAAGTCACTTCGAAGCTGACTTTGAAGTCACTTTGAAGTTGCTTCGAAGACTGCACCCCCCTGCCCCTCAAAACACCTGGGGTAATGGACCGACCCCTTGTGGGTTGATCCAGATTCCCCAGATGGGTGCAAAGCTGTTTCCACAGCAGGGGTGTCAGCACCCATTCCTAATGGGTGCTACACCTCCTGTGGAAACATACTGGGTGCTTCCCTTAATCCAGATCTACTAGATCCAGATTAAGAAATGTACCCATTCCTTTGATCCGGATCTTCTTAGATCCAGATCTAAGGGCTGCAGTGGAAAAACACCCTAGTTCTTCTGGTTTCATGTGGTCTACACCAGCTGGTCAGAGAACCCCTGGAGGCACAGAAGAGCAAGGGAAAAGACATCACGTCCTGAGTTTCCTCCAGACAACATAGACCATCCTTAAGTACAGGAGCTGGCTTTTTCACGTCCAGAAAAAGTGTTCCTCTCAGCAAAAAGCAGTTGTGCGCTGATGTATACTAATGTGGGAGAAGAAAGGCTAGCTTGATTTCCTCCACGGCGAGACCCCGAGAGCAGATCATTGATCCTGCAAAGACTCGCCTGGAGAAAAGACCTGGGGACTTTGCCTCAAGGAAGAATCTTGCAGTATGTATCTGCTTCTCATTATTCGGTAACGTTCCTTGCCAAGCAATTCCGGTTTTCTTCCTTTTCTTTTTCTTTTCTTTTTTTTTTTAAAAAGGACTTGCAGAATCAGAGTGACACCGTTGTGGCATTTCCTTCACACCCTTTGAATGACACGGCTTCCCCTATTGAGCATGAAATGGCCTGAAAACTCTAGGTGAGCTTTCTTCTTTGGGAAACTTGCAAGCATCGCGGTAGCTGGTCTACAGTTGCAGCTGTAGGGTAGAGTGAAGGGTTCCAGGCGCCCATGGCTCAAGAATCAAATGGAAAAGCACCCAGAACCGGAAGGGCATTGGAACAGGCACGTGAGGCCACCAGAGTCTGTCCCAAAATGGAACAGTGTGTGTGGAAGCAGGCAGGAACCATCCAATGGTGTCACACGTCTATTCTAACATTCTCTGGGGCAGTACGGGCAGAACTGGGTATGGCCCCACTAACCAGACAGTTTAACTACTGGATAGATTCCCATAGCTCCGCCTGGAAGAACAAGCAAACCCCAGATCTGAACTGACTTGGCAAACAGCACTTTTAAACAAGATAAGCTACCTCGGCTTGTCCCTGCAAGGTCTGGGAGTAGCAGGACCCAGGGCAAAGGAAGTTGTATAACAGACACAGAAGCACAAAATGACATAGCCGCCATAACACAAGAAGAAGAAGAAGAAGAAGAGTTGGCTTTTCTACCCCGCTTTTCTCACCCACTTAAGGGGACTCAAAGCGGCCAACAAAGCTTCTGTTCTTCTCCCCACAGCAGAACACCCTGTGAGGTAGGTGGGGCTGTGAGAGCTCAGACGAGAGCTGTGACTAGCCCAAGGTCACCCAGCTGGCTTCATGGGGGAGGGTGGAATTGAACCCAGGATTCCCAGATAAGAGTCCAGCTCCTTAACCACTAGGCCAAACTGGCTCACAAGCCAAAGTAACTCCTTTTCTAACTGACTGCAAACATCAGGTAACACTGGAAAGTTATCTAAGGTACCCCTTACCATTAAATTTATGACTCGCCTTTACCAGAGCGAGGTTTGATCTCCTGGACATCAGGATGACCCAAGGGCGGTACCTGAATATCCCAGTACAAGACAGACTCTGCTCGTGTGGAGCCAAAGGCGTGGAAGACACGATGCATGTTATTTTAAACTGCACTTATTATAAAAATATTAGAGAACAGTTTATCTCACCTTTACTTGCAAACTATCACTTACTAGACAGTAGGGGAAAATGTAACAGGCTTCTTTGTGGAACTGAAAAACGCATTACTACCGAAAATTTCGTGCTGCTGTGTTTTAGACTCAGTATTTTAACAATAAGTGTACCCACTTATTTTTTAGATCGCATTTTTGTATTTTATTTTATGATAAGGTCAGTGGAGCAATCATTAAACTGATTGCATTGCATTCTCTGGAGGTCAAGATAGGCCTTCCAGAGGACAGGCCACCCAGGACAGTGGGTTTTCCGGAGACTTCGTTGCCCCTTAGAGATGTGCTGAGTTGGTTCAGCAGCTGCTCAAACCAGTTCAGTGGCTGCTCGAACCACATCGAACATGTGGCTGAGCCGAACCATTCCCTCACTTGCTAATAGGGGTGTGCAGGAATATTTGAAACATTCGAAATCTGATCAAATTCATTCACCTTCTGACATTCGGATTTAAAAATTCAAACAAATTTCGAACCTTTCGAATCAATCGTATGAATAATTCTTACATAGACATTACCTGTACGCACAGAGATATACGGGATGAACATGGGTTGCATACAGGATAAAAATGGGATGTGTAGAAATGTGTACAGGGGTGTAAGGAAGTGTACAGACACTTTCGAATGTTTTCGACATTTGCATCTGCAAACACAAACTGAACATTCATACGAAGAGATCTGAATGCGAATATTTCAGATTTTAAACATCGGAACAGATTCGATTCGATCCGAACCCCCAAAATTGAACCAGTCTGAAATTGAACGCAGGCGACCATTTGTTCGATTGAGCCGTTTGCTGACGAGCCGAACTAACAGGTGTTCGGTTTGATGGGAAACCAAACAGGCATTTTTAGCTAGGGCCCATCTCTGCAGGCTATTTTGTGATCCCCTCAATGGCAGGATCTCCTCTTTCAAGCCTGGCAAATTGGGTTCGAAAGGCGCTAATTAAGAAGTGTTATCTCTTGGAGGTCGGAGGTCAGCCATTCTCTGCCTCCTGCCCCCTTTTGAGGATATTTTAATTCAGGATCTAATGATTACCCACTATGCAATCCCGCAGGGAACCTACAAGGAGAAAACGCCCTCTAGGATCCGCACATTAAAAACTGTGCGCTCCTGAAACTCACAGGCGTGCACGAAGGAAACCGCGTCCCCAGTACTGCTGAAGCAGATGAGGAAAGGCTTCCCCCTACTGCTGGAGAAGAGAAAAGGCTTGTGATCCGTGAAGATGGATGCGAAATAGGCAAAGGGTGATTGGAAATGTAGTACCCAAAAAGGGCTGGAAAAGACTGATGGGCAATTCTAAAGGGTTCACAGCAGGACCAGATAAATATCCCAGTACAATCCTTGGGCTTGGTTGGTTGGTTGGTTGGTTGGTTGGCTGGTTGGTTGAAGAATTCATATCCCACCCATCATCAAAAGGTCCCAGGGTGGGTCATCATAATTAAAGAAGTGAAATAAAGTACTCTTAAAACATCTTTAAAACATGACCCCTCCCGCCACCTGCCCAGGACAACAGCCAGAGAAAACTAAACATCAAAGGTGGGGGTATCCTTCTTGCAGGGGGCTGTCCTTGTGGGGCAGGCATCCTTCTTGCAGTGGGGCTCTCCTTCTTTCGGGGGGGGGGATGTCCTTACAGTGGGGTGTCCCTCATGCAGAGATGTCCTTGCGGGGTGGGTGTCCTTCTTGTGGTGCCCCTTTCTGCTTCTCCAGTCATTCTGAGACATGGAAAGATGGATAAAGTATTGGATAACATTTTTGGAAAAACGTGCAGCCAAACATTTGGGTTAAATTCTGCACAGGAGCAGGGTGAGACACTACCTTTGTGAGCCAGTTTGGTCTAGTGGTTAGGGAGAGGTCTTATCTGGGAAGACCTGCTTTGATTCCACCCTCCTCCACGAAGCCAGCTGGGGGACCCTGGGTGAGTCACAGCTCTCTTCTGAGCTCTCACCTACCTCACAGGGTGTTCTGTTATGGGGAGAAGAATAGAAACCATTGTCAGCCACTTTGATCCCCTGAAATGGGTGAGAAAAGAGGGGTAGAAAAGCCAACTCTTCTTCTTCCTCCACAAAGCCAGCTGGGTGGCCTTGGGCTAGCCACAGCTCTCTTCAGAGCTCTCACAGCCTCATCTGCCTCACAGGGTGTCTGTGGTGGGGAGAGGAACAGAAGGATTGTCAGCTGCCTTGAGTCCACTTAAAGGGAGAAGAACAGACAGTTTGTCAGCTGCTTAGAGTCCTCTTAAATGGGTGAGAAAAGTGGGGTAGAAAAGCCAACTCTTTTTTTTAATTTGCCTGAAGGGCGACACAGGTGGGAGAGGGGAACATAAGAATGGGCGCATGAAGCCACAAGCAAGGAGATGGAGCTTGAAAACGCTACCAACTGGTGCTCGTACAGGTACCTAGCAAACAGAGCATCAAAGGGAGACGGAGAGAATGAAAAGACGCGTTTTAAGGTCGGCAAAAACACCCCCGAGTGCGCACAGGAACACCAAGGAAGGACAAAAGGCAGACACAGGCGTGCGCGGGTGACTTTTAAAAAAAGTGTTTTCAATCTGCTCAGACACACAGCCAGGAACAAAGCAAAACAAAGCAAAAGGAAATAAGAATTTCAAATCAGCCTGCCTTTGCTGGGGGAGAAGATTAATTTTTAATATCCTGCAACGTGGCTATTTGATCTACATTGTTTACAACTTCAGAATGGCTACGTGATGCTCAATCGTGCGCCGGAGCCTTTAAAAGCCGAGGAGAAAGCTGATGTTCCCCACCTCTGGACCATTTTCCACCTTCAGAAACTGGAAGTCTGAGACACAGGGAGAGGAGTCATTTAGGCCGCGTCCCCATGCAAGCCATTTGGTGCTGTTTGGGGTCGCAGGGGACCAGGTGTGGGACCGAGATTGAAAGTCGGGCATCCCCATGCCATTCGGCCTAATGTGGGCTAGAGGTGGATTCAGCTGCCCCAAGCAAACCCCACTGGGATCGTGATTTTGCTCCCTTTCCCAGGCAAGAGGCTTGAGTTTTCTCTCTTTTCCTGGGAGGCAACCTTATTCCCCTCCTGGAAAAGAAAGAAATCTCAAGGATCTGCACTCCCTCTTTCTCACCTGCTGACAGAAAGAGGCCTGGCTTTATTGCCAAAATAAAGGATCACTTCACTCTTTCTGTCAGCAGATTGGAAAGAGAGTATTCAGAGGCTTGAGATTTCTCACTTTTCCAGGGGGGCAACCTTATTGCCACCCTGGAAAAGTGAGAAATCTCAGGCCTCTGCAACCCCTTCTTCCCATCTCAAAGGAGCCTCAGAGTTTGGAAAAATGACTAAGGGATACAATGTTAGAACGTATCCAGTTTAAAGTTCAATTTCCAATTGACAGTTTGGCCTTTGCATCCATTCCAGAAGGGTTTCTCTTTTGCCTGCTTCAGAACAGAGGACCGAGTCCAAACCAGCAATATGGTATCCATTCACGGAGCTACAGCCCCTCACAGACTCCGTGGGCATCTCTGTGCAGTTTTATTGGCAGGGATACAGAAATGGTTTGCCATTGCCTCCTTCTTCAGAGAAGCTGAGGATTGAACTGGCGACCCTCGGCTTTCCAGGTTCTGCCACTGAGCAGGGCACTCCAGAAGTTAGGCTCTGTTGCTCTTGGATTCCATAAAAATGTAGCAAGACGTCTGCCAAAGTTTTCCAGCTTTCTGCTCTGGACACAAGCTGGAGATGGTGTCTGTTGATCCTTGGGGTGATGGGGTGGAGGGCAGGGGTAAGAATAGATGGAGACACAGGAAGATGGCTGATGAAAGAAAATAATCCCATTGCAGCATAAGGATTATGTACTCGTGCTGTACTGAACTGAGCCCAATTCAAGGTGCTAACTCATAGAATCATAGAGTTGGAAGGGACCTCTGGGGTCATCCAGTCCAACCCCCTGCTGAATGCAGGATTTCCTAAACCATCCCAGACAGATGTAGGCCCAGCCTCTGCTTGAAGACCTCCAGCGAAGGAGAACCCAGCTGCGATGTGCTCAGATGTGTTAAACATTCAAAATTCGATCAAATTCGATCGAATGTGGTCATTCGAATTAAAATAGAACGTCTTCACATTCTTCAGATTCGAATCTAACATTCGAATGAACGGATTCGAACGGATCTAATTCGCATCGGATTTTGCTGCATTCGGATTCCAAACGTTCAAATTGAACGTTTGGATAATCAATTTGACTTGAATTCAAATGCAAAAACAAAAACAAAAAACCCACACTCATGCTCACCCCTTGAACTCACTACCTCCCATGGCAATCTATTCCATAGCTACACCAATAAAGATTTAGATACCTGATGCTTGTCTCCTCTATTCTGTTCCAATGCTGACTTCCTGGCCTGGCTGTCTCCTCACCTTTCCTAAGAGGCCAGTGGCCAGCCATGCCACTGTTTTCTTTTAGGGGCAAACACTGAAACGTCATGCATTGCACACGCTAAGGAAGCCAGGCCAGGGACAGCGGCGGTGGGAGCCATTGCAACAGAAGAGGTGGAAGACCTAGATCAGTGATGGCCAACCTATGACACGCATGTCGCAGGTGACACGCCATGCCCTTTTGGGTGACACACCTGGTCACCCTGGCACCTGGGCGTGTAGTGCTTGCTTGTTCTCGAAGTGTACGAAATACCAACTTTCCACTGAAGATTTAGCAAACGTAAAGAATTATTTGTTTTTGCTTTTAATAAAATACATATATCAAAAATATAACTTTTTTACTAGAGCTACAAATATCACAAAATTATGGATATTTCTAGATGTAGCACAGCACCCGAGTTAAGCTAGGTTTCTTGTGAATTTTGACACGCTAAGCTCAAAAGGTTCACCATCACTGACCTAGAAGATCAACAGAAAGGGCCCCAAATGTTTGCTCCCTCCCCTGATCTTAGCCTTTTTTTTTAAAAAAAGAAATCTCCAAAAGGCTCCATTTAACCCCCTTTAAAACAAAAACACCCAGGAAATTTCCAAGGACGATTCTACCAGGGCAAGAATGGTTCTCTGTTGCCACCGTGTGGATTAAGTGAGAATCCAGTCTGTTTTTGCGACCCTCCAAACTTATATCAATTTTTATTCCTGGACTTTATGAAGACTATTTTGCTAAAATCCACAGAATAGATACAGATGTGTTCAAATCAGTTCAAATGCTAATACATTTTGTTTTTTCTCTATTCGTACAGATTCAGAAATCCGGACATTCAATTTGGATCAAATGTCAAAAATTGCATTTGTGCAACTTATTGTAGCCTCAGAGAAACGGCAGGGGAGGAATTAAATACGTAAATGCGTAAATAAGCTCCAAGCGAGGAAGCATCGAACCGTTGTCCCTCCAGCTTCTCTCAGCCTAAGTTTGGGGGTCAGACTGGATGAGCTTTAGGGGCCCCTTTCAGTCTGTTGTTTTTCTACCCAGGAAAGCATAGGGTTGCTGGTTTGGTCCCTGGTCTGGGCTCTGAATCAGGAAGAGGGGAGGGAAAACAATTCAGGGATGGATACAAAATGCCAAACTGTCCATTGCAAACTGAATTGTAAATCAGATACATTCTAAAATTGTATCCCTTAATCCTGTTCCCAAACTCTGAGGACCCTTTGATTGTAACATGCAAAGTTTCCAAGGGAAAAGGAAAGTCAGAGATTTCCCTAGATTTTCCATCCCATCTGCCAGGAAACTCTGAATCTCCATCAGCTAAGCATGGTAGCAGCAATTGTGTGGGCAAAATGCACTCTGCACATGGACAAGGGGACTCCTGTGGTGATTTACAGGTCTGAGGACCTACCCCCCCCCTCCCCAGAAGGAATGCCCTGAGGTCTGGCTAGAGGTGGGTGCAGAGAGTGCCTCTGAGTGTATACAGAGTTCCCCTCCAGCAAGCAGAACCCCTTGCCTAGGAATGGATGTGGCCTTGAATAAGGCGGCTTTGGGTTTTAACGCATGTTGGGTGTTTCCAGGTCCAACAGGTGAAGTTCCCTTCCTCTAGACATCCTGGGAGTGTGCCTCTGAACATGGGCAGAGCGCACCTCCATCCCAGGCCTGAGCATGCACAGAATGTCCCTCCGTCTCTGTGCAAAACAAAATGCTGAACACAGGCCTGAGCAGCGCCCTTCAGGACCCCTTCCTCGCCCTCGCCACTGCTCTGAGCATATGCAGAGCTCTGCCTAGATCCTGACGCTCCCCCAGCCCCAGGAGTGACCCAAACACAACCCTCCGGTGGCCTGTCTACCCTGCTTTTCTCACCCATTCAAGGGGACACTGACAAGCTGGAGCAGGTTCAAAGGAGAGCTACCAAGATGGTGAACGGTCTGCAAACCATGTCCTATGAGGAACGGCTTAAGGAACTAGGAATGTTTAGTCTACCAAAAAGAAGACTGAGAGGAGACATGATAGCTGTCTACAAATACCTCAAGGGTTGTCACAAGGCAGAGGGATCAGCCCTGTTCTCACTCTCTCAAGGAAGGACTAGAAACAATGGGGTGAAACTGCAGGGGAGAAGATTTAGTTTAGATGTTAGGAAAAAAATTTCTAACAGTAAGAGTGATCAACCAGTGGAACAGGCTGCCACGGGAGGTGGTTGGTTCCCCTTCGATGGAGGTCTTCAAGCAGAGACTGGACAGCCATCTGTCTGAGATGGTTTAGGAGATCCTGCCTTGAGCAGGGGGTTGGACTCGATGACCCAGGAGGTCCCCTCCAACTCTACCATTCTAGGATTCTATGATTCTATGACTCAAAGCAGCTGACAAGCCTTCTGTTCTCTCCACAACAGAACACCCTGTAAGGTAGGTGGGGCTGTGAGAGCTCAGAAGGAGAGATGTGACTAACCCAAGGTCACCCTGCTGGCTTCTTGGGGAAGGGTGGAATCAAACCTGGTATTCCCAGATAAGAGTCCGGCTCCCTAACCACTAGACCCAACTGGCAAACTGGAGTCTCCCTGCCTGTCTCTCCGACCTGGAGGCCGTAGCTCGGCACAGGGACGGTCCCAAAGCCTCAGCCCTTGGCCTTGGCACATAGCCCGCCCATGTGGCCGCCTTGCAATGCACGCGCAATGCTGGTGTGGGGACGCACGAGGGCGCCTTTGCCCTTCCCATCATGGAAACCTCTGAGCTTCTCTCTTCCAGAGCCTCCCAAAGTCCTCCTCTTGCGAGAAGCAGGGGGAATTCTCACCTGGACGGCCAACTTCTCCTGCTGCCAAGATTACGGGAAAGTTCCAGCGTCGGGGGGGCCTTTGATGTCCCCCCCCCCAGGGCTGCTGGACCTCCTGTGCCCGGTCCCCTGGGAGGCGGCGTAACCTGGCCTCCGCCCTGCGCCCTGCCAGGGCTGTTGGAGACAGAGAAAGGCACACGGACGGAGACGCATCAGATCTTGCTCTGGGTTCCAGGTACAGGGAGGAAGGAAGGTCGGCGCTTGGCTCCACCTGATCAATCGATTGACCGGCCGGCTTCGGGGGCTTCCCCAACAGACGGGCAGAAGGGTCTCCCCACTGGGCCTTTTGGGAAGGGACGCCCGGGTTCCAGGGAACCAGCCCCACAGGTGTGCCCAGTCTTGGGCACCTGCTTAGACCTCGATGGAGGCGCTGTGAAGGTGAGTGCCTTTCTGGATCTGGCATCGAGGTGGGAGGACGGCTTTGGAAAACAATTCCAGTGCGGATTGGAAGCGGGATGGGAACGCCAGCATCTTCACACCACGATCTCTAAGCTGCTTTGGGAGAGCTGATATTATAATTCGTATTGTTGTTGTATGAAGATGCAGCCTTGGGTAGGTGGATGGTGCTCAGGAAAGCGCAGAAGAGGTGTGGATTGACCTGGATTCCCGCTGCCTAAACGTGGGTTGTGTGTGTGGCCAAATCTAGTGGTTAGTGGTTCAATTCTGCACTCCCCTACGGAGCCCCTTAAATGGGTGAGAAAAGGGGGGGGTAGAAAAGCCAACTCTTCTTCTTCCACCACAAAGTCAGCTGGGTGACCTTGGGCTGGTCACAGCTCTCTTCTGAGCTCTCACAGCCCCACCCACCTCACTTGTCCGTCGGGAGGAGAACAGAAGCTTTGTCAGCTGCTTTGAGTCTCTTTAAATGGGTGAGAAAAGCTGGGTAGAAAAGCCAACTCTTCTTCTTCTTCTCCTCTTGGTGGCTCTAATTCTCCCACCCTTCCCATAGTCCAGGGTTTGGTGGAGGTCCCTTGAGCCATGGAAACTTCCACATCGGAAAGCTGCCAGCATGGGATATTAAATTTGGGGTGGGGGAGAACGAGCCCCCTAAGAAACCAGTGTTTCCTGGTCCAGAGGTCGTCACACAAGCCAAGGGTTAGTAGATCTCCGTAGCTATTTCCTCCATGAATTTGCAACCCAGTCCCTGGAAGCAAAGGAAAGTGAGAGGGGAGTCATTGCTCCCCCAACACAGATTTTTTTTTCTGCAGTCAGAAAGGCCTCTGAAGGAACATGCCCAAATTTCTCAAAATAGGAGTCATTTTTCCCCCCCCCAGGGTTGGGGGAGAAGGGTAATCATTTTAGGAGAAAGGACCTTTATTGCTGATTTTTTTTTTCTTCAAGCCAATATCTAGCCTGGAAATGCACCCATCTGTTCCTTGCTTACTCCAAATCCCTTGAAAGTTGCCCCGGTTTAAAAGATATCTGGGGTAGGGCAGGGCGCGAATGCAATTTTCAGGATTCAGTTCGATTTGAATCGGATATCCAAAGGTTCAAACTGATTCAAACATTTAAACTTTGAATGGGTTCACATTCAGTTCAGATGGAATACACGCAAATCGATTTGCACAAATATTCTATTCGTATTTGGAGATACGAGTGCCGACAACGTTCAAATGTGTCCGTACGGATCCCGTTTCTATCCTGCGTGCATTCCATTTTCATCCCGTATGCATCTGTACGGATACGAATAAGATGCGTCTGGATACATATCATACACACGTGAATGTCCGAATAATCCATATGAATGATTATAAAGATGCTAAAATTTGAATGTATAGACATTCGATTTGAATTCAAGATGTCCAAATTCAATCGAGTTTTGAATATATTTTGAATATTCATGGACATCCGTACTCTATTCGATTTGATCCAAATAGAATGCCAAAAAAAACCTGGTGCATATCTCTACTGGCTACTTTGCTGATGGGTCCTCTCGCTCTGGAAGCGGAATGAGGCTGGATTAAAACAGCAAAGCGTGCCCTGGTGTGACTGAGTTGTCCTAGCCCTTTTTATTCTGAAACTGGTTGATGGAAAAGATGCCCTGGATTGAGCTTTATTTAGAAGCAGGCCACATTATCAGGCGTGACTCTTTGGTGCGGGGGGGGGGGGGGGCGGCACCCAGGAAACCAAATCCCCTGGTTACTGAAAGGCGTTTTGATGGCTTAACCCTAAAAGGACTGAAGCTTTCAGGAAAGCGCTTCTGCCTGTTCCTAGGGCAAGCCACAGAGATGGCTTGGAAGCGGAAAATCAGCTCAATCCCTTGAAAATGTAGAAACATTTCCCCGCGTCCGTACGTATTTGTACGGATCCCTACGGGAGGAGAATGGGTTGCATACGGATACATACAGATGCGTACAGATGCCCGTGAGGCACATACAAATGTTGTCGAATTTGGAATTTGGTTACATTTGAATTTTAAAGATTCGACTTGAAATTTTGAAGAAGAAGAGAAGAAGAGTTGGCTTTGCTAGCCCGCTTTTTTCACCCATTTAAGGGCACTCGGAGCGGCTGACAAAGCTTCTGTTCTTCACCCCACAACAGGAGAAGGTGGGTGGGGCTGTGAGAGCTCAGAAGAGAGCTGTGACTAGCCCAAAGTCACCCAGCTGGCTTCATGGAGGAAGAAGAAGAGTTGGCTTTTCTACTCTGCTTTTCTCACCCATTTAAGGGCACTCAAAGCGGCTGACAGACCTTCTGTTCTTCTCCCCACATCAGAACACCCTGTGAGGTAGGAGGGGCTGTGAGAGCTCAGAAGAGAGCTGTGACTAGCCCAAGGTCACCCAGCTGGCTTCATGGGGAATCAAACCCGTGCTCCCAGATAAGAGTCTGTCTCCTTAACCACTAGACCAAACTGGTATTCGATTGGAATCTTATCCCAAAAATTGCATTCGTGTACGCCCCCTAACCAAATCTATCCTCCCGTACCTTTCTTTTTGTTTTGGGGATGCTGGATTATTTTTCTTTGTTTTCCTTGTGTCAGGCCAGTGAATTAAGTAACTGACATTTAGGGAAGTCAGCGGCAGCACCAACCAGAGAAGAAGAAGAAACGCAGACTGAGAAGCCCATTGTCTGTAGATTCCAAGAAAGATTTCTCTCTTTCTTTTCTCAGGCATTTTTCCGTCTGATCTTCCTTGGCAGAAGATCAGCTTTGGCCATTAAAAATAGATTGGCTGTCTGAGATGTTATTGTGCAATCGATGGCAATTTTGGTGTTTATTCCCAAACGTCCCTCTCTGGTTCCATGGGGGATAAAAGCGAAAAATGAGCACACAGTGGCGGCAACGTGAAAACTTGAAAGGGAATTACAATATTTCTAACGCCGAATTTATTTAGTATGTGAGCTCATCAACATATCCAAACATGATGTACTTGTTGCTGCGGTTGGGTAACCTCTGAGTTGTGGCCAACTCCTGTCTGACTGAACGGACCCCTCTGTGGGCCCCTGTATGCAGTTTTCTTGGCAGTGATACAAAAGTAGTTTGCCATTGCCTGCTTCTGGGGAGAGACTGGGCCTTGAACTGGCAATGCTTTGCTTTCCAGGCAGCTTGCTCTCCCTCAGAGGCACGGCTGTTTCCAGACTCCGTGGGCACTTCTATGCAGTTTTCTTGGCAGTGATACAAAAGTAGTTTCCAGGGATAGACTGAGGATCGAACAGGCAAACCTCTGATTTCTAGGCAGTTTGCTCTACCACTGAGCTGCAGCCATTCCTAGACGTTCCTGGACAACTCTGTGCAGGTTTTGTGGCAGTGACACAGAAGTGGTTTGCCATGGATCCACCAAAAGACGAAAATGCTTGATTTCCTGTCCATTTTTTTATTTTTCATAGACATATTTGGAGCAGGTGATTCCACCACCCATGGAAACACAGAATGCAGGTTTACCCTGCCCAATCCCTTTCCTGTCTCACTGAAACCAATTGGGGCAAGCTTGGCTTGTCTGAAACATGCATAAAAGGACAGTTAACAACCTAACAGTTGCAGAAAACTGTTCGGGAAAGTTTCTTTCCATCAGTGCAGAGAAATAGGCAGGGACAGAACCAGGATATTCTCCAGGTGGGTGAATCATATGCTCCACTGCCAAACTTTAGCCTCTGTTCCTTGTTTACTTAACCTGGGCAGGATTTCTTCCCAGGTGCTAAGAAATGAACAGGGCGTAGCCGCCTGTTTGTCCAGGATTGGCGGGGTAAACACAGCAATCTGCCTTGCATACCATGGATGACATGTTGTGGCAAGTGAGGAACCATTCCCCCTAACACCGATCAGATGGGGACTCAAAGCGGCTGACAAGCCTTCTGTTCTTCTCCCCACAACAGAACACCCTTAGCTGTGGCTGAGAGCTCAAAAAGAGAGCTGTGACTAGCCCAAGGTCACCTAGCTGGCTTTGTGGAGGAGAACCTAGTATTCCCAGATAAGAGTCCAGCTCCTTAACGACTAGACCAAATTGAAAGGTAGCAAAGAAGATGATAATACCTTAGAATTCATTCATTCATTCATTCATTCATTCACTCACTCACTCACTCACTCACATTTTTATCCTGCCCTATATCTGGGGAGGGGTTCTCCGGGCAGGTAATAACATTTAAAATCAAGCATTATTAAAATAATAACAATATGTATTAAAACAATAGCATCTGCAAGTTGGAAGGGAACAGTGTATCCCCGTTTAACCAAAGGCCAGGGCAAAGAGGTGTGTCTTCACTGCCTTCCGAAATGTGTACAATGAAGGTGTTTGACACACCACAAGCGAGAGTCTGTTCCACAATCGGGGAGCCACTACTGAAAAGGCCCTCTCCCGGGTGCCCACCCCTTTTGCTGCTGGGGGTGGTGGGACAACCAGGAGGGCCTCCCCTCCAGATATTAAGGCACGGGCAGGTCGATATGGGAGAAGGTGTTCCTTCAGGTCATTTAGGGCCTTATAAGTCAAAGTTAACACCTTGAACTGGGCTTGGTAGGTTGTCTGGAAGCCTGAACAGGTACATTCCCTACCTGTTGAGCTTTTCTCTGCCTTCCCCTTGGTGTTCAGGCTGGGTCACAATCCTGTCCTGGTTATCTCGCCTACACTCCCAGGGTTGCGTCAGAGCCCAGAAGCAAGCCTGGTTTGGAATGTGTCACCCACATCTGGGCAGAGTCCCTTCAGGTGTGCGTTTCCTGCTCTTTTTGCAGGTTGATCAAGGTGCTCCTGTGTGCAGGGGGTGGGGCAGGGGAGGTTGAAGAGGGGCCATCACTTGAGAGGCCAGTACCGGACTGGTTCAGGGTTGGAAGCTGATCAAATGAAATGGGGTAGGGATATTCGAAAATTCAAAAATCCAATTCGAATCTGACGAATATCGACATTTGAATTCGAATCGGATTTCCGAAAATCCAAATTTCAGAATTTGGATCAAATGCAGATTTCCAAAAATCCGCTACGGATTTTCGAATGATTCGACAGAATTCAATGTCATACGTCACATCTGGATATCGGGTCTGTTTGCACATCTGAATATTGGGTCTGTATACAATACAGGAAGCAAACGGAACGCAAATGCAAAAAAACAGGATCCAAACAGATTCAAAAACCTGATACGAACGTTCATTCGAATCGGATTTTTGAAAATACGGATGTAGATAATCCGGATTCGAATAAGATTTTTGAAACCTGGATTCCGCAGTGAGTCCTGTTAAAATATGAATTGGGATTCCCTGGATTATCGGACATGTAGTCCGCAGAAATGGAGAATCCGATCCAGGGACGTTGGACCCTCGAGCCGGAGTCAGGCCGGACCAAAGGGCTGGTGGGAACGCACCCTTAGGGAAACCATGGGCTGTGGTCACAGCTCAGCAATGCAGCCGCTGCCTGGAAAGCAGAGGGTCACGGGTTCAAGACCTGACTTCCCCCTGGAGAAGGTTTGGCAAAGGAATGGCACGGCGAAGTCTCGTTCCTATAAACCAGAGTTAATTTCAGAGGGCAAGAAGAAGAGTTGTGCCTTGAATTCCCTAGAGATCTATAATCTGGATGCTCCGGATATGGCAAGGAGGGAGTGAGGAGCATTGTGCGCTAGAGTGAAAATGTGACTCTCGACGTGTGTGTAGCAGAGAAAGACTGGGGGAAGGGAGGAGACTTTGCACAACGCGTCACCCGGCTATGGAGGGACGTTAAGCAGCAAAGGTTGGAAGCGGGTTTGAAAACTGGCTGGACTGGAAAGATGGGATTCTGCTTTCCTTCAGTGCATAAAGGGAAAAAAGAAGAAGACAAGGAAACCTTCCTAGGAGTTCACTGTTATTTCTGCAGGACTAGGGCGAAGAGCAACAAAATCGCCTGTCACTCTTCGCTGCCAGGGAAATTGGGGTGGGCATCCAACAACAGGACGAGATTTAAAAGTAGGAGGATCCAGGGAAACTCCTAGGGGGTGAGGTAGGCAGTGGGTTCCCTTATCCTGTCCATTTCATTCATTCATTCATTCATTCATTCATTCATTCATTCACTCACTCACTCACTCACTCACTCACTCCCCCATCCATCCATCCATCCATCCATCCATCCATCCATCCATCCATCCATCCATCCATCCATCCAGTTTATATCCCACACTTCACCAAATGGTCCCAGGGTGGCTTACAGTAAGAATAAAACATATCAAAAGAAAGAAAATAATTAAAAATATCACTCCTCCCTCCCTCCTTCCCCCCTCCCTCCCATATCCACCCCCTCTCCCTAACAGGACAGCACCCTGAGGAAGCTATTTAGATTGCAAAAGCCTGGCTGAAAAGATGTTTTCACCAGGTGCCGAAAAGTATACAGTGGAACCTCAAGAGGGAGGCTATTCCAAAGTCTAGGGGCTACCACAGAGAAGGCCCTCTTGCATATCCCTGTGCCTTGTACCTCTGCAAGAGAAGGGACCACAAGAACGCCCTCTCCTTGAGACCTCAGGTCACAGGCAGGTCTATATGGGTAGCCCCACGTATAGCACATTGAGGGAGGCTGCCTGCCTGCCTGCCTAGAGAAAGAACGGCTGCCTTTTTGAACCCAAAGATCTGAATAAAGAGATATGACTTCAACAACCCCCTGAAGGTTCAGAGGCGTGCTGCTTGGCACATCTCAGAAGGGGGCCAACACTGAAAAGGCCCCCTCAGGGCCCCCAACTGTCCTGGTCTCCCGAGAGGGCCCCCTGCCGCTTTAGATTTTGGGGACAAGAGAAGCCTTTGATTTGCTATCATTGTGGATTCCTGCGTTCTCATAGCTGCGTGGCTTTCGTCAGTCCAGATTTCCGAAAGCCAGCGATGTGGCAAGTTCTAATCCTTCCTTTCCTGTGCTGGAAACTTGGTCTCTGATGTCCTTTCCTCACCGTCTCTTCCCCTCTCCAGGGTCCATCAGTCTACGAGAGCAGGTCATGGCGCAAAGGAACTCCACGTCCTCCTTAGGGGACAAGGCTGTCCTCCTCGAACACCAGCTCAGCTCGGACTTATGCATCAGCAACAACAACCTCTCCTTCCAGGCCAAGTGCGGCTCCCTCTCCACGCTGGACAATGCCGGATTCCTGGCCGAGCGCTCGCCGTCTCCCACGGGGCCCCGGCGGATCGTCCTCAGCACAGAAAGCCCCGCGGCCCTTAAAGTGGGGACCCAGCAGCTGATCCCCAAAAGCCTGGCTGAGGGGCCCAGGTCCAAAGCCCCCTCCCGGCACCAGAGTTTTTCAGCCGCTGTGCAGAGCAAGGAAGCCGCGCGGAGCGACCCGAAACGCTTGTCCGCCCCCAGCATCTCCTTTGAAGATCTGGAGGATGCGGATTCCGGCGGAGGGACGCTGAAGCGCAACCTACGCAACATGTCCTATCGGGCAGCGATGAAGGGGAAAGGCGAGGAAGCGGAGGCCGCTAAAGGCACCGGGGGTTTGAGGCCATTACACGATGAAACCAGCATCCAAGGATCCAGAAGCCCTGGGAGAAACAAGGTAACCTTCGGCCGCAGAACGGGCGTATCTCGAGAGCCACGCAAGTCACCTTTCTAGGGCGTAGAAGCCAGAAGGTGATCTCAGTGCTACCAGAAGAGGTGATGGCAGCAAGCAGTTTGAATTAGATGAACCCATGGAGGGCACAAGGGGACCAGTGGCTCCTAGAGTGGATGCCCAGGTACCTCCTCCAGGTTGGAGAGACAGGCAGGAGGCCTCTGAAGGCCATTTGCACGGAGCTGAGAACAGGTGAAGGTTTCACCTTTGTCTTCTGCTTGAGAAGCCCAGAAGCAACTGGAGGGCTGCTGTGTGGCATGGATGCTGGACTCGATGGGCTGTGCTCTATTCCAGCAGGGCTCCTCTCAGGTTCTTATGGACCTGATGGGCTGTGGCCTGATCCAGCAGGGCTCCTCTCAGGTTCTTATCGACTAGATGGATTGTGGCCTGATCCAGCAGGGTTCCTCTTAGGTTCTTATGGACTAGATGGGCTGTTGCCTGATGCAGCAGGGCTCCTCTCAGGTTCTTATGGACTAGATGGATTGTGGCCTGATCCAGCAGGGCTCCTCTTAGGTTCTTAGGGACTAGATGGGCTGTGGCCTGATCCAGCAGGGCTCCTCTTAGGTTCTTATGGACTAGATGGGCTGTGGTCTGATCCAGCAGGGCTCCTCTTAGGTTCTTATGGACTAGATGGGCTGTGGCCTGATCCAGCAGGGCTCCTCTTAGGTTCTTATGGACTAGATGGGCTGTGGTCTGATCCAGCAGGGCTCCTCTTAGGTTCTTATGGACTGGATGGGCTGTGGCCTGATCCAGCAGGGCTCCTCTCAGGTTCTTATGGACTAGATGGATTGTGGCCTGATCCAGCAGGGCTCCTCTTAGGTTCTTAGGGACTAGATGGGCTGTGGCCTGATCCAGCAGGGCTCCTCTCAGGTTCTTATGGACTAGATGGATTGTGGCCTGATCCAGCAGGGCTCCTCTTAGGTTCTTAGGGACTAGATGGGCTGTGGCCTGATCCAGCAGGGCTCCTCTTAGGTTCCTATGGACTGGATGGGCTGTGGCCTGATCCAGCAGGGCTCCTCTTAGGTTCCTATGGACTAGATGGGCTGTGGCCTGATCCAGCAGGGCTCCTCTTAGGTTCCTATGGACTAGATGGGCTGTGGCCTGATCCAGAAGGGCTTCTCTTAGGTTCTTAAGGACTAGATGGGTTTTGGTCTGATCCAGCTGGGCTCGTCTTAGGTTCTTCTGGTCCTGATGGGTTTTGGTCTGATCCAGCAGGGCTCCTCTTAGGTTCTTCTGGACCTGATGGGTTGTGCCAGCAGGGATTTTCTTAGCTTCTTAGTTTATATCAGATACGTATTCATTCGTATCAGATACGTATCGGATATTTGTAAGAATCTGTATGAATACATGCATATGGAATAGCATCCTACCACATCCAAAGGGGATCTATTCAAACAAATACAGATTTTCTAACATTCCATTTGTTACAAATAGAATGCCAAAAAAAACCCATTTGTGTACATCTCTAATTTCACATTATTAAACCCAGAAATAGGGCCCTATCCATCCACGAATCGGATAACTCAGTATCAGTAGAAGCTTCGGTCTGTTTCCCACTGGATCGAACCGCTTTGCTTCAGCGGCCTCTTCAAACTTACATCAGCCCCAAAATCATCCAGCCCTGATTCGGTGTCTGTTAGAGAACTGCAGCTTTGGTCACGCCTGTTTTTAATTTCCATGATTCTTGGCTAGTATATGATTAGGGGAGGCCAGAGGTCAAAATGCATTGAAAGAGAGAGCAAGTTTAACCCCCGAGAGTTCGAGAAATGAAAAGCATTTGGTGGAGTTTGGGATTGTTCCACTGTGTCTCTGAGAACTAGAATTTGAACAAACCCTGATTATCATTTTGGGATTTACTTCCTTCTCCGGCCTCTTTGCTCTCAAGAAGTCTTGGAGAGATTAGAAAAAGAGGAGGGACAGAAGGCATTTCCCCCCCACTCCCCAGTTTCTATGAACTCTGTCCTCCTCTCCTGGAAATGTTTAATTAGATGGAAATCCTAACGTTGTGGACAACTGGAAAGCCATCTGCCACTTTGGCAGGAATCCGTGAGCCAGTCTGGTCTAGTGGTTAAGGAGCCGGACTCTTATCTGGGAATACTGGGGCCCTCCCCCATGAAGCCAGCTGGGTGGCCTTGGGCTAGTCACAGCTCTCTTCTGAGCTCTCACAGCCCCACCCCCTCACAGGGTGTTCTGTTGTGGGGAGAAGAATAGAAAAGCTTTGTCAGGCCCTTTGAGTGCCCTTAAATGGGTGAGAAAAGCAGGGTAGAAAAGCCAACTCTTCTTCTTCTTCGGGTGTTTTTCCACTGTCACTAGAAGTACCCATTAAGTACCCATTAATGGGTACAAAAATGCCATTACGTACCCATTAATGGGTACTTAATGGGTACTTTTAGTGACAGTGGACTTGCCAAAATGCACAAAGCTCTGGATAAGCCTGGACTTATAATGACCGTTAATCCCAAAGGCTTAGATTTGAAGGAAAGGACTAAGCAGTAGAACACACTCTGAAGGATGCTTATAGGATGGGAACTCAAAACAGGCCCTCCTCTGTGGTGGCATCTTCGTAAGGGAATTATCTCCCCCAAGAAACTGAGCATTCCCTTATATCTGCTTCTTTTCAAGAGAAGTTAAAAGCCCATCTCTCTCTCTCTCTTTTAGCACGCTCTAGATCAGTGGTTCTCAACCTGGGGGTCGGGACCCCTTTGGGGGTCGAACTACCCTTTCAGAGGGGTCATGACAAGTCTCCCACCGCCCTTCCCTCCCACTTCCCAGCTGCTCTACCCCTGTGGTTGGGGGTCTCCACAACATGAGGAACTCCATTAAGGGGTCACGGCATTAGGAAGGTTGAGAACCGTTGCTCTAGATTGTATCATCTCTGGCTTCTTTGTTTCCTAATGTTTTGATTCATTTGACAGTTTTGGTGTTGTGCTTCTGTTTCCTTGAAAGAAATTTTGCAACGCTGCTTTTGATTGTTTTTGAGCTTCTAGGGGCTGTTTTGGAAAGGCAGGATGAACAGTCGACAAGACTGAACATGTGGGTTTGCAATTCTGGTTGCAACAGAGCCCTCGCCAAAGGGTTTTGCTCATAAATGGACGGTTTCTGCTCTTTTCTCTAACCAGAGGGCTATTTCACGCTCATTTAAAAGTTGCACTTCACTGTGGCTCAAAGGGGAAACTACACAAAGCAGTAGCATGCCGTGGACCTTAATACTCGGCGTGTGCACGAATTTATTTATTTGTTGCATTCGAATTTGAGTCAAATCGAATGTCAAAACATTCGACTCGATAGTTTAAAATCCGGATGCAACAAAACCCGATTCGAATCCGTCACATTCGGATTCATCCGTTCGAATGTTGGGTACAAATTTAAAGATACGAAGGTCGACAACATTTGTATGCGTTATACGCATATGGACGCGCTTCATACGCACCCCGTTTTATCCCACGTGCATCCCGTTTTCATTCCGTATTATAAGCGTATCTGTACATTTCAACGATTCGAAATCCGTTCGAATGTCTAAATGCGAATGGGAAGGCATTCGATTTGTATCCGAATGTCCACATTTGGACAAATTCAAGTGGATTGTGAACGTTTAGAACGCATCCCCTACACATCCGTAGGCATCCCGTAGGCATCCCGTTTTCACCCCGAACGGATCCGTACAAATGTGTACAGATGCAGGAAAGATGTGTACATGCAAGTACGCATCGTGTACGAACCCATACGCGTACGAATGTCCAAATAATTCGAATGGATAGATCCAAAAATTTGAAATTCGTTCAAATGTTTAAATTCAGATTTATGGACATTCAATTCAAATTCGAATCCGAATTTGGATCGAATTCCGAATGTCTTCAAATATTCGTGCACATCCCTGGACCTCCCAGCCAAGATGAATCTGCCACAGGCAGAAATCCGTCAGGATATGCAAGCCCTTGGCAAATTCTGTGCCTCCTGGATTCACCTGGGGGTGGCCGACCTGGGTCAGGAGACCCCGCAGAGGCAATTCTAGCAGCCCTTGGCACCTGGGCGTGGAATCCGCCCCAGGAGCAATCCAGCCACAGTTCTGCAGGTGGACTGAGCAAAGGTCCCCTGCACGATCAGAGTCAAGGCTGCCTCACTGAGTTTCTCCTCCGCCCTCCTCCTTAGGAGCAAAACTGATGCAAAGCAGCGCGGCTGCAAGGCGTGTCGTGTGCGCGCAGATAGGCACCTGCGTTTCCCGAGAGACTGTGTCATGGGAAAGTGCACCAGGCTTTTCCTTGCTTCCTTTTCGTTTCAGAAAGCATGGCTCAGGTTTTAGATTCGGCTTTCCTGGCACAATCTAGGAAGAGTCTATAAATTCACATTCTCCCCCTCCCCACTCTGGGCCCACTAGATATTAGGTGTGTTTTCAGTGCCTGGAAAGCAGAGGGTCACCTGCTCAGTCCTCAGCCTCTCCCTGGAAGTAGGCAATGGCAAACCACTTCTGTATCCTTGCCAAGAAAACTGTATAGAGTCTGGGAGTCACCATAGCTCAGTGGTAGAGCAAAGTGCCTGGAAAGCAGAGGGTCACCTGCTCAGTCCTCAGCCTCTCCCTGGAAGTAGGCAATGGCAAACCACTTCTGTATCCTTGCCAAGAAAACTGAATAGAGCTGCCTTGTACTTAAGCAGCTGTAATTCCCACCAGCATAAACAACCCGAATCAACTTGGAGTACTTAACCGGACTGCCTTCCCTGTCACAGGCCCTGAGTGTCTCAAAGCTGGCCAGAGGGGGTTCTGCTGAGAGTCACCTTCCAGTGGCCCCCAGCAGGGCCTTTTGGGTGTTGGCACTTACCTATTGGAATGCTCTCCTTTCTGATACTTCTGAGCTGCTAGTAATGGCAACAGGCTGATGAGAGGGGGCCAGGATTCATATTCTGCCCTTCACCACGAGGTCCCCAAAGCAGGTCACAAGAATAAAAAAAAGATAAAATAAGAAGGATGTCTTAACCGAGCACCAAAAACTATACTATATAAGTTCCTGGGGGACCTCCGGTGGGAGGCTTTTCCAAAGTCTGGGGGCCACCACAGCGAAGGACGTGATGGGATCTGCCTTTGATTCTTGACAGAGAACCTTTGGGCGGAAGCGGATGCAGCGGCACGGGGGATCCTTCAAGGACGGTAAGGAAGTGGGGGACACCAGGGGCTGGCGGGGGCATCTCAGGGCACACCTCTGCCTGTCAGGGGACCCAGCTCTTAGATTCCTGTTGTATTCTGTACAATCTAGGGCACTGGAATTGCTGGTCCAACCCTTCCTCCCTCCTCCATCCTTCTTCCCTCTTTTCCTCGTTTCCCTCCCTCTTACTTCCCTCCCTCCCTCCTTCCTTCCCTCCCTTCCCTCTGTCCTCCCTTTGTCTGTCCCATCCATCTTTCCTTCCTTCCTTCCTTCTTTCCTTTCCTTTCCTTCCCTTTCCTCCCCTCCCCTCCTTTCCTCCCCTCCCTCTTCCTTCCTTCCTTCCCTCCCTCCCTCCTCTGTGTCCCATCCATCTTTCATTCCTCCCTCCCTCCCATCCTTCCCTTTCCCTCTCTCCCCTCCCCTCCCCTCCCTTCTCTCCCTCCCCTCCCCTCCTTTTCTTCCTTCCTTCCCTCCCTCCCTCTTCCTCTTTCCCTTCCCTCCCTCCTTCCTCCCTTTCCCTTCCCTCCCTCCCATCCAGTGTCACTCCTGGATTTCCCAGCACAGTCTTGCCATGGGTTCGGGGGATATTGGGGCCAGCATTGCATTGGGAAGTGTGGCCATCCCAGCCCATTGCTGGCCGGATCTCACCAAAACTCCAGCCAAGTCGGGAGACGCCGGAGAGCCGGTCTGGGTGGTGGGCGCGTCCATCTGTCCATTCAAGGAGGTCTCAAGACCCTGCCTTTCCTCTCCAGATCCCCGCCTGTACCAAGAGATCCGGGAGAAAGGCCTGAACTCCATCAGCCATGAGTCCGACGATGACCTCTTGGAGATGGAGTCGATCCCCGAAGAGCCCCCCACGCCGGATCCGACCACCATCACGGTGAAGAGCTACCGGCCAGCTCACATCACCTGGAGCCAGCTGCCGGAGGTGGGTGAGGAGCTGCCCTGTGCTAATACTCAGAAGAATAAGGGACATGCCCATGCACTTCCGTTAGCAAGCCTGTGGAGGCAGCTCTACCCAGAGATGCCAGGGGATGGCATGACGGCCCATTGCCTTCCCAGCAGTGCCTTTGGGCCCACTGAAGTAGCTGTTACTCAAAGAAGAAGAAGAGTTGGCTTTTCTACCCCGCTTTTCTTACCCGTTTGAGGGGCCTCAAAGCGGCTGACAAACCTTCTGTCCTTCTCCCCACAACAGGCACTCTGTGAGGTAGCTAGGGTTGTGAGAGCTCAGAAGAGAGCTGTGACTAGCCCAAGGTCACCCAGCTGGCTTCACTGAGGAAGAAGAAGAGTTGGTTTTTCTACCCCACTTTTCTCACCCATTTAAGGGGACTCAAAGCGGCTGACAAGCCTTCTGTTCTTCTCCCCACACCTGACACCCTCAGAGGCAGGTGGGGCTGTGAGAGCTCAGAAAGAAAGCTGTGACTAGCCCAAGACACGCAGCTGGCTTCATGGAGTAGCAGTAGTAGTAGTAGTAGTAGGTTTTTATACCCTCCTTTAAGGCAGTGGTTCTCAACCTGTGGGTCAGAACCCCTTTGGGGATCAAACTACCCTTTCAGAGGGGTCATGACGAATCTCCCGCCTTCCTGCCCTCTCCCTCATCTGAGCTGCCCCACCCTGTGGTTGGGGGTCTCCACAACATGAGGAACTGCGTTAAGGGGTCACGGCATTAGGAAGGTTGAGAAACGCTGCTTTAAGGGGACTCAAGGCAGCTGACAAACCTTCTGTTCTTCTCCCCACAACAGACACCTTGTGAGGCAGGTGGGGCTGTAAGAGCTTAGAGATGCAGCTGTGACTAGCCCAAGGTCACCCAGTTGGCTTCATGGAGAAGTGCGGAATCAAACCTAGAGTCCGGCTCCCTAACCAGTAGGCCAAACTGGTTTCTCCCAGCGCAGTCTGGGCACTTGAGCAGCGCAGAGCGACAACTTCTGCTCAGCGCGGGTGCCAACCGAGAACCTGTTCATCCACTTCCCCCTCTTTGATAAATATTTGCACGCCCGTCTCTTAGCCGTTCCCGACCCACGTGGCTTGGCGCCTGCAAAGGGCTCTGGGTATCGCCTGCCCTCCCTGTGCCCATCCTGAGATGGCCACCGTGCCAGGCTTGGCTAGGGCAGGGCCATTTGTGAGGCTTTCGGTTTCCTGCCATCCTTCTTCCACCCCACAAGCACCAGTTCACTTTCCTCCTTTCTTCCTGTTTTTTTTATTTTAAAGAGAAAAGTGTTTCTCTTTGGTTAATAAGAACATTCTATAGCTCCAGCTAGCAGGAAGTTTGTCTTAGCTGGATTGATCGGCTCTGTTTAAACACATCCTTGGGTTAAGCGTTGGCTGTAGATACCTCCGGCGAGATAACAAAAGACTGGAAACTCCCCACTGTTCTCTTATATAATGCAAATAAAGTGGTTTGGGTCACCGGCCCTGGTCACGAGAGGTGTGCAGGAATGTAATTTTCAAATTCAAATCAATTTGAATTGAATATTCGGATATCCAAATTTGTACGAATGAAGAAAAAAAAAATGAATATCTGGATAATTGATCCAATACAAATATATTCATACCTATTTGCGTGAATATTCTATAGGAAATCAATTCGAGTCGAATATTCGATGATCCAAATTTGTACGAATAAAGAAAAAATGAATGTTTGGACATTCGAACTGACACAGTTACATAGAAACGAACACATGGCTGTTCGAATACCAAACCCAGTCCTCTGCTTGAAAACAGATGGATGGAACAGTTTGTGTTTGCTGTGTCTTTGCACTTGAAAAGGGCTCCCCACCCCCCAGGGAAAAAATGATGTTCTTTGTTGTCAAACAAGTTCAGAATCAAAGGCGAACAACTGTTTGTCCTATTAAACTGTTTGCAGTTGATCCAAGCAAGCAGTTTCAAGCTGAACACCCAATTTTTGTTCCAGCTCTTCCCTCCATTATTGAAAGTGGGCCGTGCTTGCAAAAGGGTGCTACCTAAAACCACCTGTGTTGATCAAAACCAGTAGGTGAGGCTGTGAATTGAGGCTGTGAATCTCTTCCCCCTGTTGCAGGTGCAAGAAGCAGGAATTCTGGACTCAATATCCCAAGAAGAACGCAAGCGGCAGGAGGTACGGAAAGCCGAAAGGGCCAAAGAAAACGCCCTCTTGGGTTGGCAGAAATTAATTCTTGGAAATCCCTTTGTGGGGAGGAGAGTACATGCTAGGAATGTGCATGAATATTCGTAGGCATTCGAAATCCGAATCAAATGTCCCAAAATTCGAATGTAAACATTTTAATCGAATTTCAAATTTCAGATCTATTCGTTCGAATTATCCGGACATTCATAGGTGTACGGGTTCGTACACGACGCGTACTTGAAGATCCGCATCTTTCCCGCATTTGTACGGATCCGTATGGGACGAAAACAGGTTGCATACAGGATAACTATGCGATGCGTACAGATGCATACGGATGTGGGGCAGATGCGTACATGTGGGATTTAGAAATACTCCACTTTATATAGCAAAATCGGAATGCAAGTAGGTTTTTTAGGGAGGGCACCATGCTTTGGGGGGAGGGCACCATGCTCTAGAGGACCACTTCTTATGTGTCCTTCCCCCATTTTCCTCCCACAGGCGATTTTTGAGATCATTACCTCAGAGTACTCCTACATGCGCAGTCTGGAGATCTTGGTGAACCACTTCTTGAAATCTGAGGGGCTGAAGGAGACCATGAACCAAACAGACCATCACCACCTCTTCTCCAATATTGGAGAGATCCTGGCTATCAGTGAAAAGTAAGTCCAGTGGCAGAAAGCTGTTGGAGAAGAAGAAGAAGAGTTGGCTTTTCTACCCCGCTTTTCCCACCCATTTAAGGGGACTCAAATTGGCTGACAAACCTTCTGTTCTTCTCCCAACAGAACACCCTGTGAAGTAGGTGGGGCTGTGAGAGCTCAGAAGAGAGCTGTGACTAGCCCAAGGTCACCCAGCTGGCTTCATGGGGGAGGGTGGAATCGAACCTGGTATTCCCAGATAAGAGTCTGGCAACCTAACCACTAGACCAAACTGGCAATGAGGCAGTTAGTTAACCAGTGGCTGGTTGGCTTTTAAGATCACTGAGAGATCTAGAAAGCTTTACAACCAATTGTGGTCAAGGTGGTGTTCAGATTCTTGATCCTGCAGTTTATCTATTTTCAGATCGCTATAGCAAAATGGGAATGCAAGTGGGTTTTTTAGGGAGGGAACCCTGCTTTAGGGATGTTCTCCCAACTTGTTCCTATGTAGCTCCCTGTCCAACTCAACTAAAAGAGTCGCCCTCAGTGTTATGATATCCCAAATGCAGAAGAGGCACTCATTCCCAACTTTCAAGATGGGCTAAGGTGAATTTAGGGAGAAAATGTATGACATTCCAGAATCAGGTTTGCCCAGAGGGCACCTCTTTTGGTATGTCTGATCACATCCTTAGTTTACCATTTTAACACGTATTTGCCTGGAGATTAACAGCAAAATCTAAGAATTGGTTTTCCCATTTCTCTCTTTTCCTTTCTTTTCCACGTGATCAGCTTTTTTAAGGATCTGGAAAAGAGGCACCAGGAACATGTTCTGATCCCAGACATCAGTGATATCGTGGAGTCTCACGCAGCCCACCATTTCCACCCATACGTTGTCTATTGTTCCAATGAAGTCTACCAGCAAAGGACTCTTCAAAAGCTGTTGTGAGTGAGGAAGCATATTAGGTTTTAATTTTTGGTTCAGGATCTTCACTTCCTTAACTGCTGACATTACGAAGTGGCTAAGAGGCGGGATCAGAAAATTCCCCGTGCCTGATTCCATGATAGATGCTTTGTGTCGGTTCAAATGTCCAAACATTCATTTTTAATTTATTCGTACGAATTTGGATCATCGAATATTCAACTCAAATTGATTTCCTATCGAATATTCACACAAATGGATACGAATGTAACCATGTCGGTTCGAATGTCCAAACATTCATTTTTTTCTTTATTCGTATGAATTTGGATTGTATGAATATTCTACTTGAATTGATTTCCTACTGAATATTCACACAGTGATGAATGCTATGAATATTTGTGCACATCCTAAATAGATAAAATAAATTTGTTCTTCCTGTCGTAGAGCCACAAATGCTGCCTTTAAGGAGGTCTTGAAGCTAACCGAACAGAAACCGGAGTGTGGCGGCCTGCCTTTGATCTCATTTCTCATCCTCCCCATGCAGAGAGTGACACGCCTGCCTCTCTTGATGGATGTGAGTAAATCCATTGACTGTCATACTTCATTGGTTTCTAGTCCCTGGTGAGGAACTCCTCAGGGGTCTGCTCACTTACTCACCTCAGACTCTGGGGGTTTTCCCACTTACCCCCTTTAATCCAGATCTAAGATGATCCGGATCTAAGGAATGGGTCCTTCAGCTAATCCGGATTTAGTAGATCTGGATCTAAGGAGGTACCCGATGCGTCTCCACAGGTGGTGTAGCACCCAATAGCAATGGGTGCTAGCGTGCTCACAGTGAAAATGCACCCATGTGGTGAATCCAGGTCTATCTACATGGGGGCTGCCCATCACCCCATGTTTTTTAGGGGGTGCCATGAGATTATGCACAGGCTTCGGAGCTTCAGGTTTTGGGGTACCTCCCCCATGGGTGCTCCCCCCCCTGGAGCCACCCCCTAGACCCCATTGCCCGATCACAGTGGAAACGTGCTCCGTATAATCCAGATTTAACACCTGAAGACCCCATTGTAGGGCCCTTTAATGGGGTCTACAGGAAATCCGGACTGTAGGTCCTGAAGGACCCATTTAATCTGGATTTCCCTAGAACTGGAAGAAACAAATGTGGGTCTAATGTGGTCTGCAGTGGAAATGGGGTCTTCCTGCTCTGAGCCTCATCAGTCCTTAATGGGTCCCTAATGGGTACTTAACAGGTACTTAGTGCTAGTGGAAAAAAACCCTTTTTCTCACTCAATGGGTCCAAGTAGGGATGTGAAAGGCTGCAACTTTCACTAAAAGCTGAATCTGGGTGAGCCTTAATTGCATTTATAGAGAGGATAATCAAAGAGTTTCCGGCATCTTCATAAAAAGGACCTCAGAGGTAGAGAAAAGGTAGAGCTTTTAACTCTCACCATCTGCAGGGATGTTGCTTCACTTCACACCACCTATAAATCCTGTCTTTTCACGAAAGGAATCCCGGCCGGTTTGCTAGAAAAAGGTTGGGTTGGAAAAACCCGGTGGAAAGCGTTGCACAGACACAGTCTGACTGAAGTTAATTTTTAACCTGGGGAAGAGAAAGTTCTTGTTTGCCAAAGAAGGAGGTGGGGAAGGCCTGGCCAGGGTATTACAGCCGGTCCTAGTAAATGGAGTTGGTCAAGAAGGGGTGTCCTGTCTCTCTCAGGGCTTTGGCCCTGTTCAGATTGCCTTTGCAGAAGCAAAGGCTGTGTCTCCTTCCATAGGTTTTAATGCAGGTTTGCACAGTTGCTTTTTTTTAAAAATTCATATTCTAGCCTTCCTTGACACAGTGTGAGATATAGGGAGGGAGGGAGGGAGAAGAGGAGAGGAGAGGAGAGGAGAGGAGGGGAAGGGAAGGGAAGGGAAGGGAAGGGAAGGGAGAAAGAGAGAAAGAAAGAAAGAAAGAAAGAAAGAAAGAAAGAAAGAAAGAAAGAAAGAAAGAAAGAAAGAAAGAAAGAAAGAAAGAAAGAAAGAAAGAGAGGGAGGGAGGGAGGAAGAGGGAGGGAGGCAAGGAAGGAGAGGGAGGGAGTGAAGGAAGGAAAGAAGGAAGGAAGAAAAGAGGGAAGGAGGGAGGGAGTGAAGGAAGGAAAGAAGGAAGGAAGAAAAGAGGGAGGGAGGGAGGGAGGGAGTGAAGGAAGGAAGAAAAGAGGGAGGGAGGGAAGGGGAGAGGGAAGGAAGGAAACAAAGGAAGGAGAGGAAGGAAGGAAGGAAGAGGGAAGAATGAAGGAAAGAGAGGGAGGGAGGGAAGGAGGGAAGGATGGTGGAAGGAATGAAGTAAAGAAGGAGGGAAGAAAGAGTGGAGGCTGAATTCCCAGATGTGTGCACCACGGTCACTGTGCATATATGGGCATCTGTTCCATCCTCTGTGCATGTGTGGTACACAGAGCCATGTTTAATGTCCTCCAGCCCTCTTGCACCTCGCTTGGTTTCCAGACTCATGGTATCTGCCCTGCCCTGAAATGTGTGCGCTTGCTTTTTGGTGCTTGAGGGCCAGAAGCGATCTGCATGCTCTCTTATTTATGTTTCATCCTCCAGACTGTCTGCCAGAAAACTCAAATGCACAGCAGCGCCTATGAGGCTGCCACGCAGGCCCTGAAGGCCATAAGCAAGGTGAGTAGCATGCCCCAACCATGATGGGTCCCTCTGCCAGGTGTATTTGGGAGGGTTGCTGTTCACGGCATAAAACAGAAGCCCTGGGGAACAGTAGGTGTGAGACAGGATGTGCTGGACTAGATGGGCTGTGGCCTGATCCAGAAGGGCTCCTCTTCATTCATGGAGGACAGGAATGAATGCCCAGGTATCACCTACATGTGGGAGAGACAGGAAGGAAGGCCATTTCCAGGTATTCAAGAGCAGGTGAAGGTTTTGTCCTTGTCAGCTGCTTGTGATTCTCCAAAGCAACTTGTGGGCCACTGTGTGAGACGGGATGCTGTACTAGATGGCCTGTGGCCACATCCAGCAGGGCTCCTCTGAGGTTCTCATGAGTTCCTTGGAGAAGGAAGCCATTGGCCTGCTGGCACAGTGAACCTGGAAAACTAGGGGCTTTTCCCACTAGGGCTTAGAACCCTTCTAAGACCTCATTAGGAACCTGACTGGTACATGACTGCTACCAATCGGGAAAGCCCTGTCCTCACTCGGACCCTGTTGAAGGCCCCATCCGCAAGGCCCTGTCCCCACAAGGGCAGGGGAAATCCAGATTTAATGGGTCCTTAAGGGTCTTAAATCTGGATTTCGTGTGGACCTGATTTAAAATGTCCACAATGGGGTCCTTCAAGCATCTTCAAGATCTAGATCTCCAGGAGGACCCCATCTCAAAGATCTGGATGTCATACATTTTCTCCCTAAATTCACCTTAGCCCATCTTGAAAGTTGGGAATGAGTGCCTCTTCTGCATTTGGGATATCATAACACTGAGGGCGACTCTTTTAGTTGACTGTGCATGGGAAAAGGCGGCTTGGTTCTTGCCACATTCTGTGTGGTTGGTGCTCTCTCGACTTTGTGACAAACCTTTTGCCCCCTCTGGCTTTCCAGCTTGTGAAGAGCTGCAACAAAGGGGCCCACACCATGGAGAGGACGGAGCAGATGTACACCCTGCAGAAGCAACTCGAGTTTGGAAAGATCAAGGTGAAACTTCAAAGCTCCACCGAAGTTCAGTAACGTGGCGATGAACGGCTCCAAACAAGCATCTGCGAGCCAGTTTGGCTTAGTGGTTAGGGAGCTGGGCTCTTATCTGGGAATACTGGGTTCGATTCTGCATTCCTCCATGAAGCCAGCTGGGTGGCCTTGGGCTGGTCACAGTTCTCTTTCTGCGCTCTCACGGCACCCTTTTACTCACAGATTGTCTGCTGTGGGGAGAAGAACAGAAGGTTTGTCAGCCGCTTTGAGTCCCTTTAAACGGGTGAGAAAAGCGGGGTAGAAAAGCCAGCTCTTCTTTGTACAATGTTTGCATCACATAAGTAACGTGCAAACAGGTACTGAAGATTTCTGGCCAGGTTTCCCCTTGTAGCTAGGTGGAGAGGAACTCAGAGTTCCATTCCAGAATAGACTAGTGCACAAATGTTGTCTTTGCATTTGAATTTGAGTTGAATCGAATATCCAAACATTCGATTTGATTCAAATGTTTAGAATCCGAATACAACAAAATCCGATTCTAATTGAATACATTTGAACCTATTTGTTCGAATATTAGATTCGAATCGTGAGATACAAATGTTGACAACATTTGTATGTGTTACACATATCTGTATGCATTTCGTATGCATCCCATTTTATCCTGAATGCATCCTGCACTATCAGCACAAATGCGTACAGATACTTATGATATTTGTACAGATACGTATGTAATACATAGACAGGCCCAACAGGACGGCTGTATCCTCCCAGTTAGCTGTCCTCACGGCAGAATGCTGAAGGGTCTGGTCTCTTTTCTGATCTCATTTTTGTTCTTTCCCAGAATTTCCCACTCATTTCCGCTTCCCGGTGGCTTCTGAAAAGAGGCGAGCTCTCCCTGCCCCTAGCAGAGGAAAGCGGAATTTTCCGGAAAGGCTCTGGACGGGCCAGCTGTTATCTGTTTGTCTTCAACGACGTCTTGATCATCACAAAGAAAAAGAGGTGAGTAGCGTCAGTTAGAGGGAATGCTGGGATCTAAGGAAGATTCTGTAGCAATTGCCTTTTGACACCTGGAGTAGAGTTTGCAAAATGGAATTCATAGCCTCAGAATCGATCGTAAGAAAATAAAAGGAGCCCTGCTGGATCAGGCCACAGCCCATCTAATCCATAAGAACCTCAGAGGAGCCCTGCTGGATCAGGCCACAGCCCATCTAGTCCATAAGAACCTCAGAGGAGCCCTGCTGGATCAGGCCACAGCCCATCTAGTCCAGCATCCTGTCTCACACAGTGGCCCACCAAAAGCTCATGGGCATCTCAAGCAGAGACAAGGGTAAACCTTCTCCTGCTCTCCAATCCCAGCAAATGGCCTTAGAGGCATCTTGCTTGGCCACCCTGCCTGAAAGGTGTACTTAGGCATCCATTTTAGTAGCCACTGATACATCTGTCATCCACATATTTGTCTAACTCTACCTTGAAGCCATCGAAGCTGGTAGCTCTTCCAGCAGCAAATTCCATAAACCAATGACCCTCTGGGTGAAGAAATCCTTCCTCTTGTTGGATCCAACTCTTCTACCTGAATATTTCAGATTCACAGAGATTTGCAGCAAATCGAAAATCCTGTTGAATCCAATGTCAAAAATTTGCATTTGTGCATACAAACAACATCTGACTTCCTAAACATGTACGGTGAAGGAGATCCATCCATCCACCCATCCATCCACCCATCCATCCATCCATCCACCCATCCACCCATCCATCCACCCATCCATCCATCCATCCACCCATCCACCCATCCATCCACCCATCCACCCATCCATCCACCCATCCATCCACCCATCCATCCATCCATCCACCCATCCACCCATCCATCCACCCATCCATCCATCCATCCATCCATCCGCATACAAAATGCATACAGATACATATAACAGATATGAATGTTGTCAACATTCATATCTTCAGATTCGAATCTAACATTCAAACGAATAGGTTCGAATATATTTGATTCAAATAGGATTTTGTTGCATTTGGGATTCTAAACATTCAAATCGACTCGAACTCAAATGCAAAAAGACCCCATTTGTGGGCCTTTCGACTCTCCAATCTCCGAGGGACAGAGTAAAATAAAAAGGGCATTCCTACGGTGTCCCTTTTAGGGTCTGATGGCTTCATATTTGAAACAAGCTGCCAGGAAATTGGTGACCCCTCCCTCCCCAACTTATCTCCCTCGCAAGATTCACGAATGCTTCCAAGTCTGTGTTAGGTTACTTCCCAAAAGGTTGGGTGAAACCTGGCAACCGTATCTGCAACTTCATGCCTCAAGTTTGGGGCGTTCCAGTATATAACGAGGGACTACAGGAGTGGAAAAATCCCCCATGGAAAAAAAGCTTTGCAGACAACAGTGTGCTTTGCAAAAGGAAAATGCTATTTGTCCATAAAGGTCTCCAGGGCTATGGGTTTGCCTGGGCTGCAGAGAAATAGGCCACAAAAGGGGGTCAGATAAGATTTGGGAGCGGCAACCACACAACAACAACAACAGCAACAACAATTCTGGGCTGTATCTGCCCAGAAGATCTGGGGGCAGAGGCATGCTGGCTTGCTGCCCAATTGCTTGCAATGTGATTATTGACTGGTATCTCATGTATCTATGCTTTATTGATGATTGATGCTGGGTTAGCATGGGCATATTGATAACTCAGGCGTAGTGTACATAATGATGTGGCATTGAATGGTTTATTAATGCTACAATACTAATACTAATAATACTAATAAATCTATCGGACACCGGGCATGCCATTTCCATCTTAGGCACTATCAAACGTCGTCATGGCTCTTGTGCTTTTGTGAGCTGACATGGGGGCATTCTTTCAGGCCCCAGGGCGACCCCAGACACCATAAAGGGAGCATTAAGTGACTCGCCTGTTCACAGTGCAGAGGATCACCTTGCTGTCAATTCCCCTGAAAGTCAGATGGTGATTCTTAAAATGCAAAAGGCAGATAAAATAGCAAGGGCCCAGAGCTAGGGAAACATTTCAAGCGTCGTGCCTTTCAGAGCCTGAGGGTGTGGTAAGGCAGTGGGCCTGGGAGGATTTCTGGCCACACTCTGGTCCCTCAACCCTTGAGTCGCATGCTTTGCGATAAGCAGAGGGCTGTGGAATTTGCTGTGGAATGTGAAGTCTCCCAGAGGCGTTATTGGGGAATATTTCTGCAAATGGAGTGGGGGACAGGTCTTGGAAGCTTTGGGAAAGCTATTGGGTGGGGGGAGGGAATAGATCTTTGGCACCTCTGGGCATTGATTGTGGCCAAATTATCATACCTAGAGGTGTGCACAAATGCAATTTTTGGATTTGATTTGAATGTTCAAATTGTACAAATAGAGAAAAAATGAATGTAGAAGAAGTAGAAGAAGTAGTAGTAGTAGAAGAAGAGTTGGCTTTTCTACCCCGCTTTTCTCGCCCATTTAAGGGGACTCAAAGCGGCTGACAAACCTTCTGTTCTTCTCCCCACAACAGACACCCTCTTCTTTTTCTTCTTCTTCGTACAATTACGTATGTAATACATACACATCTGCACATTTGAATGTTTTGAATCATTTGAACAAATGTTTTAGAATATTTGAAATTCGTTCAGATGTTTAAATTCAAATGTGTAGACGTTCTATTTGAATCTGAATGTCCACATTCGATTGAATTTCAAATGTTTAGAACATTCATGCGCGTGCCTAGTTCAGAATGGACTTCCTCAAAGAACTGCAAGACTTTAGTAGCGTAGATCTATAGGGTGTCTTATGATAATCAGCAGAAAACAATGAATTGTGAAGGGTAAACAGATTAGAAATCTATAAACTGTTGCACGCAGTGGCCCACTAAATGCCCATGGGCATCCCAGGCAGAGACAAGGACGAACCTTCTCCTGCTCTCGAATCCCAGCAAATGGCCTTAGAGGCACCCTGCTTGTCCCCCCAGCCTGAAAGATGTCCTCAGGTAGCCATTGATACATCTGCCATCCATATATTTGTCTAGCCCTTCCTTAAAGCCATCTAGGCTGGCTGCTGCCACCACCTCTTCCACCACCAGGAAGAATCCATGGAATACAGACCACGAGGGCATGCTGTTCATGTGTTCTGGTGGTCCAGTTTACCAGGGGAGGTTTGCTTCTAGAGACAGCGATAGAGACAGTTCTATCATGGCAGGCTAGATTTGGTGTCTCTTCTCACGTAGAATTACTTAAAACTTCCCAGTTCCTATTTTGTACCCTTTATCCTTACCGCATTATCTCTTACAGTGAGGAGAGTTACTCTGTCCTCAACTATGCAATGCTGAACCAGGTATCTGTGGAGAAAATTGAAAACCCGGACGCCCCCATTTCTCCCTCCGGGAAACCCAGCTCCAGCGGCGCCTCACGCAGCGGCTACCTGTTCCGAGTGATCATGAGCAAGGACAGCGAAGGGAAGCAGGTAGTGATCATTTTGGCTGCAGAATCCGTGTGAGTATTTGGTATTTGTTTTTCTACTCCACTAAGACTGCGTCCCCATACAAGTTTAAATCCGAATCGAATCCGTTTTTGGGATCGGGGGATCCCATTTATTTTTTTATTCCCGGACTTTATGAGGACTATCCTGCAAAAATCCACAGAAAAGAAGTCCTCACAAAAACTGTTTTCGGTCCCCTTTTGGAGCCCATCCACATTATTTTTTTGCGTTTGAGGATGCTACCAGACTATTTGGGGTGGAGATCTATCGTTCTGGCCAGTGCCTGCCAGATGTGGGTGGGATTTCACAGCTGCAAAGGTCTCCTCCCTCCTCTCACCATGCCTGATCTGAACACACTTCAATTAGAAGAGATGCGGTCACAGAAAACATTGTAGCAAGGCTGGCAGAGCAGGGGAAAACTAAGCCATGAGCCTCTGTTTGACAGAGGAGAGGGGAGGGAAACCAAAAGGGAGAGTAATACTCTCTATCTCCGCCCCCCCCGTGTGAACTAACTTTATTTTGAAAGGGAATGGCTTTGCGCTGCTGATTCTTCCACTCTCCTGTTTAAATGCAAACAAGCTGCCTTCCTAGCAGTGTGAATAGAGGGAAGGAGCTTCTGATATGAAAGGGAGAGTGTGAAAGGGATGATTGCTTCTGCTGCAGATGATTCTGCGGGACAGGCTTAACAAGGGTAGGATGGGGTGGAGATTAAAAGGTCCTGTTTCTCCTTGCTGAGTTTTTTTGCAGTTTGAGTGGGGACGGCAGTATTCAGATTCAGCCCGGGTTGTCCTCCAGGAAATGGGCACAGCCACATTGCTTACACAGCCCTGAATCTGGATTTAAAAATTCAAGTGGGAATGCAGCCTAAGTTTAGTTTTTCAGTATCCTGGTCTCCAAATACTGCCCTTTGAGCTTGTCTCCAAACTGGATGTTTGGCAGGGCTGCAACACTTGTAGGTACGTGTGAACCATGCAAAATGCATCAGTTTTGTGTAGTTTATGCACCAAACTGTGAAATTTTGTGTAGGGCATGTGTGATGAGGCCCTTGGGTGGAACTCAAGGTCTTAGCAACCTCAGGGAAATTCCATTTTATCTCAGTAGGTTACCTCAGAAGATTAATTTGGATCAAACCACAACTTCTGTTCAGAATATGCTACCTCTTAGGATGGGGAGGCAGGTTCCTGGCTGCCATCTTAGAAAAATTCACCCTTGTTTTTTGCCATTGGCAGGAGTGACCGGGCAAGGTGGATTACGGCTCTCATGCACAGGGAAGATAAAGAGAAGGACACAAAAAACAAAGGAGGTATAACTTTTTAAAACATCGACTAGAGGTGGGCACAAATGCAATTTTTGGGATTTGGATCAATTTGAATCGAATATCTGAAAATTCAGTTCAACTCGGATCTTTAAAATTCAAATTTACCCAAATTTGATTCGAATTAAGCAAATTCGGATCTATTTGTTCAAATTTTCTATTCAAATTTGCACTTACCAATGTCGGCAACTTTCATATATGCCCATACGCATCCGGTATGCATCTGTACACATCCGTACGCATCCCGTAGTTATCCCGTATGCAACCCATTTTCGTCCAGTACGGATCCATACAAATGCAGGAAAGATGTGCACATGCAATGTGTATAAACTCATACACATATGAATGTCCAAATAATTCAAATGAAGAGATTCAAAATCTGAAATTCATTCGAATGTTTAAATTTGAATTTATGGACATAAGATTTGAATTCGAATGTTGACATCCAGACGAAATTCGATTGAATTTCAAATATCTGTGAATATTCGTGCACATAGCTAACATTGCCAATGCGGCTTTCTTCTCTGGTGCTGTCTCTACTGGTTTGTGGCTCTACGTGCACCGCTTTGCCTCGTAGAATGCAAGTCATGTGATAATGGATTTGAACTGCAGTAAAGTCAATTCTGGTGGTCTATTCAGATGCCAGCATTTTGCCCATCTTCCACCTGATGATGCCCAGAAATTGATGGGCCACTCAATGGGCTGTGGCCTGATCCAGGCAGACTCCTCTTATGTTCTTAAAGACAACATGGAGGACAGGTGTATCAATGTCTACTAGAATGGATTCCTAGGTGCCACCAGGTTGGAGAGACAGGCAGGAGGTCCTCCAAGCACCATTTGCAGGGATTTTTGAAGGTTTTCCCTTCGTCTTCTCCTTGAGATGCCCAGAAGCAATTGGTGGGCTACTGTGTGGGATGGATGCTGGACTAGATGGGCTGTGGCCTGACCCAGCAGGGCTCCTCTTAGGTTCTTATGGACTAGATGGGCTGGGGCCTGACCCAGCAGGGCTCCTCTTAGGTTCTTAAGGACTAAGTGGGCTGTGGCCTGACCCAGCAGGGCTCCTCTTGGGTTCTTAAGGACTAAGTGGGCTGTGGCCTGATCCAGCAGGGCTCCTCTTGGGTTCTTATGGACTAGATGGGCTGTGGCCTGACTCAGCAGGGCTCCTCTTGGGTTCTTATGGACTAGATGGGCTGTGGCTTGACCCAGCAGGGCTCCTCTTGGGTTCTTAAGGACTAAGTGGGCTGTGGCCTGATCCAGCAGGGCTCCTCTTGGGTTCTTATGGACTAGATGGGCTGTGGCCTGACTCAGCAGGGCTTCTCTTGGGTTCTTATGGACTAGATAGGCTGTGGCCTGACCCAGCAGGGCTCCTCTTGGGTTCTTATGGACTAGATGGGTTGTGGCCTGACCCAGCAGGGCTCCTCTTGGGTTCTTATGGACTAGGTGGGCTGTGGCCTGACCCAGCAGGGCTCCTCTTGGGTTCTTATGGACTAGGTGGGCTGTGGCCTGACCCAGCAGAGCTCCTCTTGGGTTCTTATGGACTAGATGGGCTGTGGCCTGACGCAGCAGGGCTCCTCTTAGATTTTTAAGGAGTAAGTGGGCTGTGACCTGATCCAGCAGGGCTCCTCTTGGGTTCTTATGGACTAGATGGGCTGTGGCCTCTTGGGTTCTTATGGACTAGATGGGTTTTGGTCTGCTGTGGGAGACAGGATCCTGGATGGACTTTGCCCTGATCCAGCAGGTCTCCATCTGTGCTCGTACGTCCATGCTTTTACGGAGTGTAGACAATGACTCAGTTTTCCGTTGACAAGGAAATGGCTTATGGCTCTGTCTCTTTAAGATTTGCTGTGCCTCTCATGTCCCAGCAAAGAATAAGGAATTTAAGGGGAGGGCGGGGCACAATTTGTCACTTAGGAAGTGCTGAAAGCATCCAGAGGTTAGAGCGCCCTCTGCCGATCATCCTGAATGTTACACTAATGCAATTTTCGAAATTCAATTCGAATAGAATATTTCAATGTCCAAATACGTACGAATCGAGAAAATGGATGTATTGAGATCGGAACCGATTGGAATACATTCGTTTCCATCTGTACAAATGTGTATGGATACAAATAAGACCCACACATATCCACACACATACAAATGTCCGGACGAATCTGATCGAATTTTGAATGTTCCGAATATTCTCACACATCAAACGTCCATCATTTTCTTCTCTTTCTTGTCTTCCTCCAAGCTCTAAAACAGGTGGAAATTACCCGCTCTTACCTGGCGAAGCAGACAGATGAGATTTCTCTGCAACAAGCTGATGTCGTCTTGGTCCTGGCAAAAGAGGACGGTGAGATCTGTTTTGACCTGTGGTGTCAGCCTGGGATGACCTGAAGGTCTTTGCACCCAATCTAGGCTCAATGCAGGACCAAATTGAGGTTGCATCCATAGGCGTTAAAAAAAAAAGGCAGTTAGGAAGCGGCTTAGAAGTTGTACCTTGTGGACACTAGTGTTTCCATCCCACTTCTAATCCACATTAAAGCTCAGAGAGCTGCCCTTTGGAAGTGTATTTCCTGGCCTTTAATGCGGATTGATGTTTATGTGGATGCTGCCACCCTAAGCTATTTTGGAGCCTTATTGTTGTTATTATATACTATGGGTGTTTCTCCATTTTCCATCCATAATCCGGATGGCTAACCCACGCGCTGCCCCTATGTGAAGGCAGAGTGGGAAAGATCTAAGCTCAAAAGTCCATTTCTCTCTTCCTTCCAGGCTGGTACTTAGGGGAGCGTCTGCGTGACGGTGAGAAGGGTTGGTTCCCTCAAGCCTGTGCCCAGGAGATTACCAATCACAATGCGGTGGTACGCAATGTTCAGCGCATGGAACGGCTGCGCATAGAAACCAACGTGTAACTTGCTGCATGGATCCAGCAATGCCTCTCACAGAGGAAGACTAGCAAATACCAGCCCAGCGGATCTTACCCTGCGGCTGATCTCCAAACTCCAAAGAGGTTCCTCTTCTGTTGTCCGCAAAGTGTGGGAAGCTGGGAAAACATCCCTGCCTCACAGATGGACTTTTGCCGGTGTGGCTTGGCCCTTGGAAGACCTCAGACCAAATCCCACCTCTAACAGCTTATCAGCTAGAGAAGAGGGAATTATGAGCCATTGAGTGCATAGTCCATTACCTATGGTGGGTTCCATCTTCTTGAGTTTGGGTCCAGTTTCCCTTTCACCTTTATGCGCACTGCAGTTTCAGACTGGCTGCTGAGTGCATGGTCCTTTATCTATGGTGGGTTCCGCCTTCGTGTGGGTGTCCATAGAATTTCAACCTTAACAGTTCTCCCTTGTGGCACTTCATTCTAGCTGCTCCCTCCTTTCCCCTTCTAACCCCAGTGAGCACCTGAGGTCCACATGCTTGGACCCATTTTATAGGCCCTTCAGGATGCTGTTGATTAAATCACACCAGTTTAATCACCACTGGGTTTGAACTTTGGGAAGGCTGTGAACAATTGTGTATCCATATCTGGCCCAAAACCTGGCCGCATAAACAGTAGGACCAAGTTGGGGATAGTTCTGGTACCCAGAGAAGCGTTGGGGGAAGGAATATTCTCCCCTTCTCCCCTTTTCCTAATGATCTTCATACATTCATGTGCATAGAACAGTGCATAGAACTCAGTTGCAGTGGTACCTAGAGGACTTGCGGTTCTGCCTGCTCCTCTACATGGGGCTGCCCTTGAAGACAGTTTGGAAGCCACAGCTGCAGCTGGTGCAGAATGCAGATGTTCCAAAGTCATTTCCATCATGTCCCATCACTGGAAGTCAGAGGAATACAAGGGACTCTTAGCAGAGACCCACGTTTATGAAGCACACGAAATATATTTATCAATATAGTTAAGAAACGGCACGTTTGGTTTGAGTGATGGTCTTCACGAGCAGGGATAACTCAGGGACTGCATTGCCCAGTGTCCAGCAACATCTGGAGAGGTTCAGAGCAGCTCTCACAAATGGCCCAACCAACACACCTTGCTCCATTCCCAAGGCTGGATTCTAACATGTCCATTTCTGCATTTTCCTCTTGGGGAAGATTTCACATGCCGCTCTTGAGCGTGTTCATGAATGGTTAAGTGCGATGAACTCACATGGGACCATCACAGAGATTTTTTTGTTCTGGAACACACTGAAATGGGGGGTCTTCTGGGCCTGGAGACATAACTGGTGGAGATGAAAACCTAGGATTTTGGGAATGGATACCCAAGCACTATCTCAAGTTCCAACGCTGGGTGTGTGGGTATCTTTAGTAAAGGAGAATCATCTTGTAAAATTCTTAAATTTTTTTCAGAAACCTTACAGCTTAAGAACTTCTCTTCCTTTAGTTTATGGTGAGCCCCTGTATGATGATGAAGAGGAGGAGGAGGAGGAGGAGAATTGACAGAAACACAATACCAAACACGTCGTCTTTGATATTTCATAATGCATCGGGATCTTTCCAAGATCCTAAGACGACGTTATGTACCGGCGGATAATGTGAGCAGAACCCAGCTGGGTGGGACTTTTGCCGTTGCCAATGTTAAGCTGTTTTAACTGCCTTCCAAGATTCGATTTGAATCTTTCAAATTCAAATTTAACAAGACTGGATTCGAACTTACCAAATTCGAATCTATGTGCTTGGATTTATTTATCCAGATCTGTACAAATGTCGACAACATTTGTATGTGCCTGTACGCATCTCCCCCTCATTTGTACGCATCTGATCACATCCGTAGTTATCCCGTATGCAACCCATATGGATTCGTACAGACACGTATGGATGCAGGAAAGATGCTGGTCTTCAAGTACGCATCATGTACAAATCCGTACACATACGAATGTCCGGATAATTCGAGCAAACAGATCCGAAATTTGACATTTGAATTCTGGGACATTCAATCTGAGTTCAAATGTTGAAATTTGGCACATTCTATTGGATTGTGAATGCCTATGAATATTTCTGCACATCCTCATTGCATAAAAATATCTTTTCTTGAAGTGATTCCCCCCTCCCAAAACACCTATTTTTAACTTAAATACTAGCAAGGTATCTCAAATTAATTTTTTTTGACGGAAGACATGATTGAAAATACTCAGTGGTCACCCATGACACATGTTGTCCAGACTGCATCTCTTACCTACCTCAAAGGGTTGCTGTGTAGGTCACATGAAGAACTGGAAAAGGTGATATATATTCTCCTTCCCCTTCCATCCCTTGAGAATGTCAAACTAGCACTAAGAACAGAAGAGGGATTTGGATGGATAAAAGCCCAGCCGCCATCTGCTATTGGTGTGGCTCAATTTCCACCCATGAAAATAAACAGGAAATCCTTTAATCCCAAATCACTGGGGAAAGGACTGGAACGTTAAGAAATTTTCCAAGCGCTAATATATATGTTGACGTTACACGGTGCTCCGTGAAGAGAAGACCCGCAAAATCCCTATCTTCCATTCCATCTTTTTTTTAAAAAAGGAGATTAAAAATTATTTATTTATTTGGCTTATATCCAACCCCACGGCCGAAAGGGCTGAGTGCGGCTTATGCGTGTAAGCATAAAACAATAAAACTCAGAAGGAAACCATAGCAAGGAAAGGCATTCCTAAAAACAAATAGGAAAACAAAAAAAATTAGAAACATAATTTAAAAAGGAAAGACCAGAGGAATGATTATTTTTTCCATACGGCAGCATTCAAGTGTAGCGTTTTCACAAGAGCCGCCCGTGACTGTATCTTGGCAAGGCACATATATGTGCTGAGTCCATAATGAACCACTGTCTCAGGTATTGCAACTTGGCAAAGTCAAACAGTACGTCTTTTGGAGGAACAATGCTTAATTTTGTACATATTTATGGCAAGTGTATCTTCATTGTCCTTCCAGAGAATACAGTTGGCTTGTATTGTTCTCTTCCTCCATTTTTTCGCCAAGAAGACCTTACGAAGGGCAGGATATGGTCCAAGATCAGAACACCAAAGGTGCTTCAGTGGATGAGGGGGGATTCGAACCCACATTCTAGGCCACTGTGCTTCCGTGGATGCCGCATTGTCCCTCTTAACGTGAGACACCATCTCACGGGAATTCCTCCACACTGGGTGTGTGGAAAGGTGTTGTTAGCCTACTTCTGACATGTCTGAAAGAGTGGGCTGGAATGCCTAGCAGGAAGATGTCTGCAGTGGAATTCTGTGTTCTCACTCAAAGGAACACAAGAGGCCCCTTGCAGGGTCAGGTGACAGCCCAACTAGTCGATAAGAACATTAAGAGGAGCCCAGCTGGATTAGGCCACAGCCCATCTAGTCCAGAAGAACCTAAGAGGAGCCCTGCTGGATGAAGACACAGCCCATCAGGTCCATAAGAACCTATGAGGAACTCTGTTGGATCAGGCCATAGTCCATCTAGTCCATAAGAACTTAAGAGGAGCCCTGCTGGATCAGGCCGCTGCCCATCTAGTCCAGAAGACCATAAGAGGAGCCCTGCTGGATCAGGCCACAGCCCTTCTAGTCCATAAGAACCTAAGAGGAGCATTGTTGGATCAGGCCACAGCCCATCTAGACCACAAGAACCTAAGAGGAGCCTTCCTGAATTGGGTCACAGCTCATCTAGGCCATAAGAATGCAGGAGAAGCCCTCCTGGATCAGGCCACAGCCCTTGTAGTCCAGCATCCTGTCTCACATAGTGGCCCACCAGTTGCTTCTGAGAAAACCCATCCAAGTTAAATGGGATTTCCACTCAGGCAAGTGCATGTATTGAAACTCTAACCCTTATGTCATTGGTGTAAACTTAGAATTCAGGTTAAGATTAATTTATATGACACCTAAACCAAAGTCTCAGGACAGCGAATGAAGGATTTTGTGACCCGTTTCACATGTTAGGTGTGTCTTGTCCTCTGTTAGCTGGTTGACACCCAGCAAGATTTTCGTGGGTTAAGGTAGATATCACCCCTCCATTTTTGCAGCTTCTTTACATAACCAAAGGCAACCTGCAGAATCAAAATTGGCAGAGGGGGTTCAGAATGGAAGCTGCCATATCCCCTCTCCAGTAAACGTAATAATAATTGAATTACTTTAACTTAAATGCACATCCATGTATCTTTCTCGTCTTCCATGTATCTTCCTTCTACATTTCCTCACTGTGACCTCTGTTCTGGCATTAACACGCCTGGTAGATCAGAATCTTTGCCCTTCATTTTGAGAAGCCCAACAGGGTTTTCTGCTGGAGAACATCTTTCTCTAACCCATTTCTTGTCAAACAGTTTAGAATGTTGTTATCAGGAACTGAAGAGTCACAATGAGTCAGCAACTCATCACTCAGAGTCTTGTGATTCAGGTGACTCAGAGCCTTGGGATTCAGTCTCATGCAGTTGCAGTAATTAGATGACATCATTCTGAAACCTCATGATGACTTGCAGTTTGTGGGCTATAAAGGTATCTCTGTGTTGAACAAGTTTTTTGTCTTTAGTTTCTGGTTTGAAGAGATGTTTGTATCAGAAAGGGTTCTGAAATAAAGCTGCCGAACCTTCCAGTGGATTTATTTGTCTGAATGACTGTCCAGCTATTCTCTGAGATTGATCAATGATCTGACTCCAGTCCAAATCCGCTGCACTACCTCACATTTCTTCCTGTTCCAGGATGCCAAAGTGCTGACAAAGAAGCTATTCATAGGTCTGAACAATCGCAAAGCTTTTTCCTTCCACTTTCTGCACAAAGAATCTGCCACTCATACCATTCCAGGCTCCTTGGATTATGACAAACTTTGAAAAGGCATCACCTATACATCTTCCCATAAATATATATTTTTACATAAATACAGAATTCATTCTATTGCAATCCCAGACCTTTTGACAATACCTCGTGATTACAAACTGGCACCCTAAGCGAGGCTGGAAAGCTAGTAAGAGATGGCTTCCTTTGAGATAATCGTTGGCCTAAACCGTTGGGCCAAAAACAGAGAGGCTGTTTTCTCTCTCCGGGACATTGCCTTGTGACGAACATCCTTTTTTTTTTTGAAATTTTCACTCTCCATGGCTTCTCAAAGGCCTCAGAGATGGGGCAGAGAGCAGAAAAACCTGTCACACCAGTTCTGTGTCTCACTCCTGGGAGAGGATTTTTCTATTATTTTCTTTTAAAAATCAGAACAGTTTGTTTCTCAGACCAAGTATTCTTTTGAGATGATGATTATGGGTTCGTGGAGGAACCAATGGCTCTTGAGGAACTCCGGTAAAATGTCCGAGATGGTAGATCTGCAAACACAAACTGTACTCATTAGAACGGGAAAGTCCCGAGGACTATAGAAAAACATTTATTTATGTGTAGGTTTATATCCTGCCTTAAGGGGTCAAGGAGATCTATTCACATCTGCAATGGATCAAGATTGTGAACAAATGGATTCAAATGTATTTGACTGAAATTGGATTTTGTGCATTCGAATTGGATCAACAGCAGATTAAAAGTGGATTCAGTTCAGGTTTCATGTTTTCAGAGCGCGGATTCGTTCGTATCAAGAGTATGAATACAGATTTTCAAACGTTCAATTCGTTACGAACTGAATGTCAAACATGCGTCCATGCGCACCTCTAGTAGCATGTATGTTGGAACGGGCAGGTCCAGAGGTGCCCCTTAACCCCTCCCACCTTGGTGCATGGCATTGCAGAGACCCTTGGGTATGGGGCAGGATATAAATATAAATAAAATAAATAAATTCATTGTTATTTTTCCAGTCCTCCTTACCTTCCCGACACGTCACCCCTAGATATCCATGTAGGCAAACACATCTCCCATTTTGCACATTGCAGTGCGAATTGGTCAGCGAACACTCACACGTCAGGCCACAATCAGGGCCAAATTTCTTCAAGGGACAGCCTAGAACAACAGGAGGAGTATACTGCTTATTTGGCTTATTTATATGCCGCCCTTAAGCCCCAAATACAATAATTTACAGTAATTATAACATCAGCCTCTGAGGAAGGAAATCTCTATGTGAATAGAGACATTAGATCTTTCCCCTCTGACTTCAGAAACCCAAATTTCCTTTAAGAAAAAAAAATAATTATGGCCATGGAAGAATCTATTAAAGATCCACATCTTTCCCCCATTTGCATAGATCCGTATGGGATAAAAACGGGTTGCATACGGGATAACTACGGGATGCATATGGATGTGTATGGATGTGAGGAAGATGCATGCGTCCACATACGAATGTTGTTGACATTTGCATGTGCAGATCTGAATCAAAAATTACTCACATACTCACCCTCATTGCATTTAGTCCCCGTTTTCCCTGGAGGGCAGAGACAGCGGCCACTCACTGGATCACACGGGACGCCCCCTTCGCAGTCACACCGGAACAGACATTGGTCTCCGTATTTTCCATCATCACAGACTGTGGTCGAAAGAGACAAATTTGTTGGAACATTCACAGAACTGAAGAATTAAAGAGCTCTTCAGCACTGATTACTTCATGCTTGCAAAAGAACCACATAAAAGTTACAGCTTTTATTTTAAACCCAATCTATTCAGCCTTGCCTCTGCTCTGCAATTGTCTTTATATTTATTTATATTTATTTATTTATATTTATATCTCACCCTATACCCAAGGGTCTCTGGGCAGCTAACAAACGGTTATCACAAATGTATCTCTCATAAACGGAGGCTCGTGGGTTTAAAACGGTGATGGCCAACCTATGACACGTGTGTCACAGGTGACACGCCAAGCCCTTTTGGGTGACACACCTGGTCACCCTGGCACCTGGACGTGTATTGCTTGCTTGTTCCTGAAGTGTATGAAATACCAACTTTCAATTGAAGATTTAGCAACAAAAGTCACTAATGTAAAGAATTATTTGTTTTTGCTTTTAATAAAATACATATATCAAAAATATAACTTTTTTACTAGAGCTACAAATATCACAAAATTATGGATATTTCTAGAACTGACACAGCACCTGAGTTTAGCTAGGTTTTCTTGGGAATTTTGACACACCGAGCTCGAAAGGTTCGCCATCACTGGTTTAAAACTTTCCCTCCCCTCTGAAGTTGTTGCAACTGATGTATCTCTCATAATTGCAGTGGCATTCAAGGCATCTGTGTGTTCAAAGATGCAAGCCTTTTGTTTTTTGATCTCCATCTAGCATTCCAGAGATGGCAAGGGGAGGGGGCAGACCTTCCAAGATGTGAAATCCCACCCATCCATGGCAGGCATTGGCCAGAAACTTATGGGTGGGGGCAGTTCAAAAGACTGGTCTCCTCCCCAGATAGTCCAGTAGGATTCCCAAAGGGGAGAAAAAAGTGGACTCGGCACCAAAACGGGACCAAGAACAGCTTTTCTGAGGACTTTTTTTTCCTGTAGATTTTAGCAGGATAGTCCTCATGAAGTCCAGGAATAAAAAATTAAATGGGATCAGACGATCCCAAAAATGGATTCGATTCGGATTTAATCTAGGGGTGCATTCCCATTAAATGCCAAGGAACTGAGGCCCTTTCTGCCCTGAATGGTTTATCAGATCAGCAAGTATCCCAGGAGCCTCCTCTCTGCACACTTTAATGTTCCCCTTGCAACTGTTTCATTAGCATCTTTTGGCTAAATGAGAACATGTCCCACATCCTGAAGCTTACACACCTTATCTGCTGAGTATTCCAAATAAATGCACGGTCCATGCTCCCCAAAAGTGTTTGGAAGCAGGTGGGGTATGCTAGGCAGAACTCCATACCTTTCTGGCACTGACTGCCATGGGAACCAGGTGGGCACAAACATCTGCCAGTGACAGGGTCGCACGTTGCTCCATTCTGACACTCACACTGCTTCTGACATCCAAGTCCATGGAAGCCGGCTGGGCAAGCTACGAAGGTAGACCAGTTGGAAAGATAGTCAGAACCAGCATACTGGAAGATGCAATTGGTGGGCCACCAGGTGAGATGGCTCTGGGCATCTCAAGCAGAAGACAAAGGTGAAACCTTCAACTGTTCCTGACTCCTTGCAAATGGCTTTTAGAGGCATCCGTCCTTCATGACTTTGACCAACCCTATAAGAATAGAGTTTGGGGCCAACACAGAAAAGGCCCTCCCCTTGAGATCTCTGTACCAAGGCAGATCTGAATGGGAGAAGATGCTTCTTCAGATAAGCAGGGCCCAAGCCATTTGGGGCTTAGTGTGGTCTGACACCACCAAGTAGGACTCACCATGTTCACACAGGCTCCCGTAGCGCCCTCTCCCGCAGTGGCAGACCCCCGTTGCCGGATTGCAGGTTGCATTATGCCAGCAGGCACAACTCAGCTGGCAATTGGCCCCATACTGCCCTGGGGGACATCCTGCAAGAATCACCAGCACATTTTATCACCGACAACACACGTGTACGGAAGTTATTCTGTTATAGTGGTTCTAAGGAATAAATAAAGGGCTGCTGTGAGATTGATAATTGAGCTGGCTTCCAAGCTCCTGGTTCTTTTCCCCAGACTTAACTGCTATAGTTTCCTTTTAGACTTTGGCCCCAAGTCAGTAGATCTGGTGACCCTTGGACAGATCTGAGACCTTTTTGTAAGGCTAGGCCACGTGAGGACTCTTTCCCCATTCATACCTAGGCAGGTAAGGAATGTGTGGGCATGTGTTCCTACCTGCCTACGTGCGAAAAGGGACGCCCTTCTCAGGTCTGCCCCCCCCCCACTGGGTCAAATTCAACCTGGGGCGGACAGGTCTGTCGCGTTTCTTCTCTGGATTCCTATTGGTTCTAGGGAACCGGATCGGGTCCCCTGGGGCCCACAGGAACCCCCTGGGCACCCACCCCCTGGGCATGGGCCTACGCGGGGACCTGCGTGAGAGAGAGGTTCCAAAGTGGCCAGAGGGCTAGCGGTGCTGTGCGTCTGCATGCGCTGGCCACTCTGATTGGCTAGCTACTTTGGAACCTGGCGAGCACGTCACCCAAAAAAGCTTATCACCCCAAACAACTGCCTCACCAAAGAGCACCTCATGTCTCCTTCTCAAAGCATCAGGAGGAATGAAACAGAATCTTGGAAGGGTCACGTCAGATGAACCTTGGAATGTGTTACCCTAAGGTATCCTGTTGGCCACCCAACTAGATGGCTTCAAATGGAGTTTGGACCAACTGAGGGGAGACCAGGCCATCAGGGGTTCACTGACGGACCTCAAGAAGACCTCCATAGGAGGCCAGGTACCTCTGAAGGCCAGCTGCTGGGATTCTTCAGACCAGGCAGGACGCGTGCTTAATTCCTTGCTTCTGCCTTTCTCTCCACCACAAGGAGGAGCAGGGACCACTTGGAAATCCTTACCTAATTCACAGAATTTCCCAGTCCATCCAAGTCCGCAGACACAGGAACCGTTGGTCGGGATGCAGATTCCTCCATTCTGGCAAGAACATCTCTGCTTACAGCCGTCCCCATAATAATTCACTGGGCAGCCTGGAGAAGGAAGGAGTTGGGTGCAAGGATTAGTTAGGACCTCTGATGGGGGTGGGCGGTTGATATGCAGGACATCTATCAACCATAACCACTCTAATTCCACACCTGGGGAGACAGAAGGGGCAGCGCACGCAGGCGAAAAATAGTGGTTCGAAAGTGGCTTGGAGGTGTTGGCGTGCAAACAGTAGTGTCCCAACCCATCTCTAATCCACATTGAAGGCCAGAGAAGGCATTTTGGGTGTGCTTTTTCTGCCTTGAAGGTTGACTAGAGGCAACCAGCACATCTGCACACTGTCCTAGAGTGACAGATGATGATGATGATGATGATGATGATGATAATGACGACGATGATTAGATATACAGACAGAGAGATAGAGATGGATGGACGGATGGATGGATGGATGATCAACAGACAGACAGACAGACGGCTCTTCCCCATGAATGCCATTTATTTTGGGTTTGAATCAGGTCATTCCCAATGTGGATTGTAGTTTGAATTAACCTGTTCCCATGGAACTGAGGAGAGCGCGGGTTCAAGCTGAATGTATGGTTAGATCATAAACTATAGATGACAGATGGATGGGTGGATGAATGGATAGGTGGATAGATAGATCATAGATGACAAATGATAGATAGGTAGATCAAAGACCATAGAGGGAGGATGGATGGATGGATGGATGGATGGATGGATGGATGGATGGATGGATGGATGGATGGATGGATGGATGGATGCGTTTTCATCCCATATATATCTGTACAGATGGATACAAATAAGACATGTATGGATATGTATGTAATGTGTACATATCCATACACATATGAATGCCCAAATTATTTGAACAAATGATTCAACATATTCGAATATTAAAAAATGAATGGACATTCGAATTTGGCCAAATTCGATTGAATAACAAATACTTAGAATATTCTTGCATATCCCTAATGGATGGATGGATGGATGGTTGTGAACGCAAAAAGAGTCTGTTTCTCTCTGGAGAAAAGGCAGGATTTAACCTAAAGGCACAATGCACAATTAGGAGAAATGCAATAATAAGTTTTTTTTAAAAAATACCGTGTTCACAGTTGGGTCCAGTGGTTCCTGGTGGACAGATGCAAAGGCCAGTTGAGTGATGGCAGGTGGCATTATTGCCACAAGAACACACTGATGCACATTCAGAGCCATAGCGACCAGGTGGACAAGCTACAGAGGTAAAAGAAGAAGAGGGAATAAACATAAACCATTTCCAACCCTGACAACATGGCGGACCTCAATATACACGTGGGACTAGAGCTCCCATCATGCTTTACTGGTTGGACTGGCTGGGGATCATGGGAGAGGTAGTCCAGCAAACCTTGCTGAGCCCTCCATTACAACCATCAACCAGGTTCTGGAATGGAGAAGGGGAAGAAACAGAGATGTTGATTTACTAATCTCTGGTAACAGATTGAGCAGCCGCGAGTCCTGTCCAATTGTAAGAATGTGGAGGCATCATTTCAAAACTCTAACCTTTGGCAATCTTTATTATTGGACCCACGGCAAGGATCTGGGGTTATTAGCACTATCTGTTCAAAAATATGTGTCGTTCCAATCAGTGTCATTTTGGGCAAGTGATGAGTGAAAATTCTGCCCACCAGCTTCAAAAAGTGGCCCTTGGAATTAGTATTGTGTGACGGAGAAATGATTTTTGGTCTAGCGGTTAGGGAGCTGGACTCTTATCTGGGAATACTGGGTTCAATTCTGCCCTCCCCCATGAAGCCAGCTGGGTGACCTTGGGCTAGTCACAGCTCTCTTCTGAGCTCTCACAGCCCCACCTACCCCACAGGGTGTGCTGTTGTGGAGAAAAGTACAGAAGTTCTGTCAGCTGCTTTGAGTCCCCTCAAATAGGTGAGAAAAGTGGGGTAGTAAAGCCAACTCTTCTTCTTCTATTCACTTTTTCTACCCCGTGCATGGTTTTATAGACTTCAGTAGAAACGTCATGGATGTGGAATCCACAGATATGGAAGGATGGCTGTTTTGGAAATTCTGGCTAGATCCAGTACCTGCCTATACACCTTCTTCCATTCTGCTCACCTGCGGCACAGTCAGCTCCAAGATACCCAGCTGGACACTGGCATGTCCCTGTGGTGGGCACACACTGGCCTCCGTTCTTGCATTTACAGCGCCCCTCGCAGTTGGGTCCGTAGCGCCCAGGAGGGCAGCCTGAGGGAGGGAGGGAGATGGGGGGGGGAAGAAAGGTACTCAAATGAAAGTGGATGGAAAAGAGCCAGTAGGTGTTGCCACCAAACTCAAGGAAGGCTTATTCCCCTATCAAAAAATGGCTCCCATCTGCCATGGCGTCCAGATTGGGTTTCTCAGGTATGGCGGAGGTAGGGTTTGCCTTTCACAAAGAGAAGAGAAGGTTCCTGGTCCCTTGGAAGTTGCCCAGAAGAAGGAATACCTTGTCAGGCAGCCAACCTCTGCTGAAATTCCCTCTTCTAAAGGAGCAGGAAGCCCTGTCTTCCTTTCTATATGGCAGCCTTATGGTCGAGGAGGTGATTGGAGGCCTCCCTTTTATCTCCTGGGCCTATGGAGAAAGGAATTCAGATGGGTCCCTCAGACCAGGCAGGGTTCAAGCAAAAAGAAGCCCACAGAGAGGGAATTTTTTTAAAAAATAAAATAAAATCCAAGTTCAGTACTCTCCAGAATGTTCCTCAAGTGCCTCATTTTGCATCCTGGGTGCCTCATAGATAATAGCTGGCTTCATTTCATGGTAACATGGCTGCTGCCCAGAGTGCTGAAAAGGAACCTTCTAACTCAGTGGTTCTCAACCTGGGGGTCAGGACCCCTTTGGGGGTCGAACTACCGCCCTTCCCTCCCACCTCCCAGCTGCTCCGCCCCATTGGTGGGGGTCTCCACAACATGAGGAACTCCATGAAGGGGTCGCGGCATTAGGAACATTGAGAACCACTGTTGTAGTGGAACCTCAACTAGCCACGTTACTCTCATGGAACCAGTTTGTGCTTTTCATGATTATTCTCTTAACCAGCAAAGTCCCTGGAAGACATCTAAAGAGACAGAGGAGCAAACAGTTGGCTTAGATGGCCTCTGAGATCTTTTCCAGTTCCTATATTGAATGATTCCAGAACCTTCCAGAAAAAAAAGGGGAAAGGGGACACTTGGTCCCAATGCACATGCTGTTTCACCCTTTGCTTTCTGTTAGCCTGAGGATTTCTCGTCCGCAAAGGTCTTCTGCACCTTCCACCCACTTCCTGCCTCCTTTGGAGACCAAGGTCTACAGAACGTGTTCCATCAGTGGTTCAGGATACAGCTCAGATTCAGTCCCTAGGATCATCCCAGAAGTGTTTGTTTGTTTGTTTGTTTGCAAGTGGGAAGGGAAAGTGTATCTCCATTTAACCGAAGGCCAGAGCAAAGAGGTGCGTCTTCATTGCCTTACTAAACGTGTACAGTGAGGGAGATAGATGCACCTCAAGGGGGAGACTACTCCATAGCCTAGGGGCCATCAATGAGAAGGCCCTCTCCCGAATGCCCACCCCTTTTGCTGCTGAGGGTGGTGGAACAACCAGGAGAGCTGCCCCTCCAGATCTTAAGGCAACAGGCAGGTCAATATGGGAGTAGGTGAGCCTTCAGGTATTTGGGGCCCAAGTCCTTTAGGGCCTTAAAGGGTAAAGTTAAGACCTTGAATTGGGCTCCGTAGCGAATTGGCAGCCAGTGCAATTCTTTTAAGACCAGTACGATGTGCGTCTGGCCAGCTGTCCCGGTCAGCGATCTAGCAGCTGCATTCTGCACTAGCTGCAGCTTCCGAACCGTCTTCAAGGGCAGCCCCATGCAGAGCGCATTACGGTAGTCCAGCCTGGAGGTTACCAGAGCATGGGTAACTGTGAACAGGAAAGCCTTTCTGGTATCTTCCAAGAAAACTGCATGGTGGTGTCTGTGAAGTCAACCCCAACTGGATGATGATGCCAAACCATAAAGCAAGAAATACACACTCTGTTCACAGTTGCTGCCGTAGAAGCCTGGGGCACAGATACACTCTCCAGTCACCGGGTGGCAGTCCTGGTTCACTCCAGCACATTTGCAGATCCGAGCACAGTTCTGGCCAAAAGTCCCTGGCAGGCAGGCTATATGGAGCGCAAAACACCATCACTAGTCGGATGAGTCAAAGAATGCAAATTGTACACACAAGATAGAACCCAAGGGTCAGTTTCAGAATGACCCTCACTCTCCCAGGGGACCTACCCTGTTCGCATCCGTGGCCAGTCAATCCAGGCGGGCAGCCACAGGCACCTGTGATATGGTTGCAAGGGGCACCCTGTGGGCAGCGACAGGTACTAGTACAATCCTTACCAAACGAGCCAGGAAGACAGACTGTGGGAGGAAGGCAAAACAGGGAAATCAACACCAAGGATGGTGTGAGCCGGACCAGACCTTTCACGCCAGCTGAGTAGGGATGGGCAAAGAATATTCATAACATTCATATTTATTGCATACGTATCTGTACGAATCTCATAAGTATCTGTATGCATTTGCGCAAATAGTACGGGACGACAAAAGGATGCATACAGGATAAAATGGGATGCGTACGAAATGTGTACAGATATGTTTAACGCATACGAATATTGTCGACATTTGTATCTTCAAATACAAATGTCTTTGACATTCGGATCTTCAGATTCAGATCTAACATCCCAACGAATGTATTCGATTCGAATTGGATTTTGCTGCATTCGGATTCTAAATATTCAAATCGAATCAAATGTTTGGATTCAATTTGACTCAAATTGGAATGCAAAAAAAATAAAGGATTATGCACATTCCTCTAGCCATCCATCCATCCATCCATCCATCCATCCATCCATCCATCCATCCATCCATCCATCCATCCATCCATCCATCCCAGTACCTGAAGGTCTTAAGATGGATCACAGTGTGCACTTATTAGTTCAAAAGGATCTCTACCTAAAGGTTCTAGCAGCAGAACACAAGATAAATTGAACTCTGAACTTTCCAATTGGTCTCATCCATATGTTTTAGACAAATCCCATGAGCCTCAGCCAGCATGGCTTTTTATAATTCAACTTACCTAGAAGGCACTGGGTGAGTCAAATGCAAAGGCTCCTTTACCTGCTGCCCTACCAACCTCCAATGTAATAGAAGGAAGTCCCCTAACCTCCTCTCTACAGCACCACCAGTGGCCAGTGAGTGGTACTGCAGTTATCCATTCAATGAAATATTCAGGGGAAATCTGTGGGCAATGAAATTATAGGCCGCCTGGTAAAGCTGCTGCCTCTGAGCAGACTGTCACTCACACACCTTGACTGTGTAGCAGCTTACCAATCTCTGACAGAATAGTGTGGTTTTCCTTACCTTTCTCACAGTGGAAGCCTCGCCACCCTGGGGGGCAGTCACAGGCTCCTGTTATATGATGGCACGAAGTTCCATGCTCACAATCGCACCTTTCTTTGCACTGGTCTCCAAATGTACCCTCAGGGCACGCTGCAAAAAAAGGAGGAGAACTAGGATGACAATTTATTCTTCTCATGTATTCATTGAAAGTCTGATCCATTGCCGAATAACAATGTTTCCTTTGAATAATTGAAAATTCAATTTGATTCAAATGATTTAAATCTGGATTTAACAAAATTCGATTCAAATTAAGCAAATTCAAATCTATTCATCCAAATTTTTAATTTGAATTTGCACTTACAAATTTCGACAAGATGCGTAGATGCCTGTATGCATCCTCCTGACATCTGTACACATCTGTATGCTTCTGAACATGTGTGTATGCATCCTGTAGTTATCCTGTACTTAACCTGTTTTTGTGTATGGATGCGGGAAAGGTGCGGATCTTCAGGTACGCACTGTGTATTAACCAATACACGTGTGAATGTCTGGATAATTTGAACAAATAGTCCCAAAATTCGAAATTCAATCGGAATGTTTAAAAGTGGACTGAAGCTGGATTAAGCCTTAGTTGTGACCACAGCCTAAGCCACGCCAGCTATCACTGGTGCATGACCTGCTGATGCCCTAAGATCTGCAGGGGAAACCCTCCTGGTTGCACCACCACCCTAAGTAGCAAAAGGGCTGGGCACCCAGAATAGGACCTTCTTAGTGGTGGCTCCCAAATTGTGGAATAACTCCCCCTGAGGCGCCTTCAATTTATATGACCAGGATACGGCCCTCTTTGCCCTGGCCTTAGGCTAGGTAAGGAAACAGCTTTTCCTCCGCACTTTTCAGGCATCGTTATGGTTTTAGTATGATCATTTTACATTTGGCCTTTGAAGACGTAACCTGCCCTAAGAGCTTCAGGTATAGGGCAGGATAACATAAATAAATAAATGCATGTGAGACTTTGGTTGAGTCCGTAGCCCCTCTCAGCAGCTAACCAAAGATGAAGCAGGAGAATGCACAAGGGGGACCTTTTAAACAAGCCCTCTTCCCACCTTGGAATTTGACGGAGGGGAGGCAAGAGAGAACCCTCCCCTGTTCCCCACCCCCATTTACAAAATTCTGGGGATTGCCTCATCTTTATGGAATGCCCTCTGCAGGAAGGCCAGAATGACTTCACTGCTAGAGAATTCCTTTAAAAACAAAACAAAACCCAGATCTTTATATAGCACTTTAATTTTTCTTTCTTTCAACTGAGAGTCAGGTGATTAACAATGTTCCCTCTGGCTTGCACACTGCAAAAAAATAAAAAAAAATAAAAAAAATGGGCAAAATCAGAAGCATTGATGGGCAATGCAGGAATAAATGTGTGTGTCCTAAAATCAAACCTAGGAATAATTTCTGTGATAGAAAAGCAGCCATAAAGAGGTAGAAATCAACACCAGCAATAATTCTAATGGACATAGAACCCAGTTTTTCGAAACAGTCAATCAATCAATCAATTAATCAATCAATCAGGTATGGGGCAGGATAGAAATGCAGGCAACAGATACATATCTGATATGAACACATATGTACTGATACAAATAGATACATATCTGATACGAATGGATACATATCTGATATCAACACATATCTGATATGAGCAGATACGTATCTAATACGAATAGATACGTTTCTAATACGTATCCCTAGCTTAACAAACGTCCAATCTATTCATATGAATATCTGGAAAGATTGTTATTTGTTCAAACAGCATATGAATATTGCAACAGTCAATTGGCGTTTGTCTGAATTTGGGCAAATTTCAAATGTTAGAAAATTCACGCAGATCCCTGTTCACAAACGCTGATTAAAATTCCTAAAATCCCTGCATTTTGACTTACGGCTCTGGCACGTCTCCCCGGTCCAGCCGCTACGGCAAATGCAACGTCCAGTCTGTCGGTCACAGAGTCCTCCGTTGAGACAGTTACATGTCTCTTGACAATCCAAGCCATAACTTCCTTGGGCACACGCTACAAGAAAGGGAGATTTTGGGGGTAGTAGGAAAACCCACAGGGTTCAGCAGTGCTTGGAATATTCAGACAGGAAGCACCACTGGTGGAATTCAATTTAATGGCCCAAACGAAAACAAAGTTTAGCAAAGGGAGGCAGCCACGTGCTCTTGCACCCTCCCAGGGCTTAGGATGGGCCCAGAGTGTTTGGGGACAGTGGATACCCCAAACAGAAGCACCTGGCTACAGTTTTCATTGGCTGAAGGGATGTCAGGAAGAAGCCCTGGACACAGAAAACAGGAAAGGGCAGCCCGACGGTTCCCGGACCAGACGTGTGAGCTCCATGCGTGCTGACATACCCACTTCGCAGGCCAGGCCAGTCCACCCTTTCGGGCACGTGCAGTGACCAGTCGCTGGATCGCATGTGCCACCATTTTGACAGAGACAATGCTGCTGGCAGTTTGCTCCATGGAAGCCTTCTGGGCAGACTGGCGGGGGAGAGAAAAACAGTATCCAGGTCAGAATGGAAGGCGGGGGAGAAGAAGAGGGAGGAGTAGAAGAGAAGAAGAGGAAGAGAAGGAGGAGGAGGAGGAGGAGTTAGCTTTTCTACCCCGCTTTTCTCACCCATTTGAGGGGACTCAAAGTGGCTAACAAACTTTCTGTTCTTCTCCCCACAACAGACACCCTGTGAGGTGGGTAGGGCTGTGAGAGCTCACAAAAGAGCTGTGACTAGCCCAAGGTCACCCATCTGGCTTCATGGAGGAAAAAGAAGAGTTGGCTTTTCTACCCCGCTTTTCTCACCCATTTAAGGGGACTCAAAGTGGCTGAAAAACCTTCCGTTCTTCTCCCCCACAACAGAACACCCTGTGAAGTAAAGTTCCTATGGACTAGATGGGCTGTGGCCTGATCCAGCAGGGCTCCTCTTAGGTTCTTATCAAATCTAATCAAATTTACTGTGCTCATAGAGCCTTCCAGATGAGGATAGTAGGAGGCCATACCTTGCTGGCAAGTATCTCCCATCCATCCAGGTGCACAGGTGCACTGCCCACTGATGTGGTCACAGGTAGCCCCATTGTGGCAGTGGCACTCCTGACTGCAATTCTCCCCGTGCCGGTGAGCCTGACAAGCTGCAGGACGAAACAGACAGATGAGAGCAGAGACCTTGATCCCCAGCTGGAGGAGGAAGTCAGGGCCTGTTGAGGTTTCCCACCGGAGGTCACGTACTCTGGTTGCAGTGTGGCCCCATCCATCCAGCGGGGCAGATGCAATCCCCGGTCATGTGATTGCATTGTGCGCCATTCATGCACTGGCAGGTTCCTTGGCATTCCATCCCATAAAAGCCGTCAGGGCAAGCTGGTGGAGAGACACAATTCCAAGGGTCAATTCTAGGGAAGCGCAAGAATATTTGAACCATTCAACATTTGACTGAATTCATTCAGACTCAGACATCTGAATTAGGATCGAATGTCTATACATTCCTTTTTTAACCTTCCAACAGATTGTGAATTTTTGAATCATTCATATGTCAACATTGGTCGTGGGGAGGAAAGTGCTCTGAGTGTTTCTACAGTGCTTTAAAACCTTCTGGACATCTCTAAAATTTCACGTTACCCTCCAGCGCTGGAGTACCGACAGACAGTGGTTCACTCACTTGATCATGGCCCAAAATAGGAGAGTGCATAGCCTTAAAAGAGGAATCTCTCATTGCAATTGCTTTGGTGGTGAGGGAGTATGGCGTGGGCTACTTACGGCGCTCACAAAATGTCCCCCTCCAGCCAGGCGTGCAGCTGCAGGCTCCGCTGACGTGGTCACAGGAAGCCCCGTGGTCACACTGGCATCTGTGACGGCAGCTCGGGCCAAACCATCCCTCAGGGCACCCTTGGGGGAAAGCAAAAAGAAATATTTAGGAGGACCCAAAGGGATGTGTAAAGAGGGGAAGGCAGAAGGAGAGACACACAGCACACACCACCATGCCACACGCTGCCACACGCTGCCACACCATGCCATATGCCTCCACAGTATGCCACACCGTGCCACATGCTGTCACACCATGCCACACCATGCCACATGCCGCCACACTACGCCACGCCACGCCACATGCTGCCACGCCACGCCACATGCTGCCACGCCACGCCACATGCTGCCACACTATGCCATATGCCTCCACAGTATGCAACACCGTGCCACATGCTGTCACACCATGCCACACCGTGCCACATGCCACCACACTACGCCACGCCACGCCACATGCTGCCACGCCACGCCACATGCTGCCACACCACGCCACGTCACATGCTGCCACGCCACGCCACATGCTGCCACACCATGCCATATGCCTCCACAGTATGCAACACCGTGCCACATGCTGTCACACCATGCCACATGCTGCCATGCCACGCCACATGCTGCCACACCACGCCACGTCACATGCTGCCACGCCACGCCACATGCTGCCACACCATGCCATATGCCTCCACAGTATGCAACACCGTGCCACATGCTGCCACGCCACGCCACATGCTGCCACGCCACGCCACATGCTGCCACACCACGCCACGTCACATGCTGCCACGCCACGCCACACCATGCCAAGTTCCATAAGTTGCATTGGTCTTTCCACACAAAATCAAGAAGGTCTCCAAAATTATCCTTTCCTAGCATCTACCCATTTACGGGAAAGTCATCAAGTAATTAAAAAAGAAATAAATAATAAATAAAGAGCAGCACAGCAAGAAGGAAGCAGGAGAGACCAGACACAGAGAGAGATACAGAGACACAGACAGACAGAGACCCCAACGGATTTGTGTGCACACACACACACACAGGGACATACACACAGCCACAGCACTTACTCTGCTCGCAGCGGGCCCCTGTGTATCCCGCTTCACAGAGACACTGTCCCGTCACGGCATCGCACCTTCCATCTGCGTTGCTGCAGTTGCACACTCTGGCACAGTCGGGGCCCCAACGCCCCATATCGCAGGCTGCAAAGGAAAATAAGGTGGGCTGGAGGCCTCATTCACAGCACATGGCTTCACTTTTCATTTTATGTTTTAAAGAAAAATAGCAGCCCGTTGGACTTCTGGAGCGCTCCCAGGGATCAAACCGGCAACTTTTCGGTTTCCAAACTGAGCTACGGACGCCCCTGAGTGACCAGGAACAGATCCATGCAGTATGGGCAGCAGATACAGGGGCACATGCCAGTCCCTTCTTCCAGAGAGTTGAAGATGCAACCATCTGCCTTCTGAGCTCGGTTGGACTTCGTACATGCCTACCTCTTTGGCAGTGATGGCCTGTCCATCCTGACATGCAGTTACACTTCCCAGTCTCTGGGTGGCAGTAGCCATCGTTTCCACAGTTGCACCGGGTCTGGCAGTCCTGCCCATACCAACCAGGGGGGCACACTGCAGAAAGGAAGGCAGGCAAGCAAAACGATCAGGCTAGGAATGTGCACAAATATTCAAGAAATTCGTTATTCGATCAAATTTGGACAAATGTCATGAATTCGGTTTTTAGTATTCAAACAAATATGAATATTTCAAACTATCTGTACGCATAATTCGGACGTCCACACGTGTTAGGCAACCTTCTCCAAAGCTTAGTGTAGACTCAAAAGGATGTTTGTAGAGATTCCCTTCTAGCAAATAAATGGCTTCATATCCAAGCCTTGGCTGCCCACCCAAATTTAAACCCCTTGACGGTTTCTGGGCCTGGTGCCCCATCTGTCTGTGCAAGCTCAAATACAGGGGAAGCCACAGAGAATTGGGGTTGCGCAGAGAGTGGGGTCACCATCGTTTGAAGCCCACCAGGACCCTCTCTTGCAGAAGGCATGGAAATCCTGGAGATCTGCTTACCATCCTGGCAAAGGCTGCCTGTGAATCCGGAAGGGCATATGCAGGTACCGGTGGTGGGATCACAGCGGGCATGGTTTTTGCACTCTGGGCATATCTCCTGGCATCCTTGACCCCAGTGTCCCTCAGAGCAATCTGAACCAGAGAAAAGGAAGAGAGAGTCAAGTGCCTTGCTTGGCCTCCTGGTCAGGAAGATGTGGTGCAGAAGAATCTAAGAGGAGCCCTGCTGGATCAGGCCACAGCCCATCTAGTCCATATAAACCTAAGAGGAGCCCTGTTGGATGAGGACACAGCCTATCTAATCCATATGAACCCAAGACGAGCCCTGCTGGATCAGGCCACAGCCCATCTAGTCCATAAGAACCTAAGAGGAACCCTGCTGGATCAAGCTACAGCTCAATTAGTCCATAAGAAGTTAAGAGGAGCCCTACTGGATCAGGCCACAGCCTATCTAATCCATATGAACCCAAGAGGAGCCCTGCTGGATCAGGCCACAGCCCATCTAGTCCATATAAACCTAAGAGGAGCCCTGTTGGATCAGGCCACTGCCCATCTAGTCCATAAGAACCTAAGAGGAGCCCTGTTGGATGAGGACACAGCCTATCTAATCCATATGAACCCAAGAGGAGACCTGCTGGATCAGGCCACAGCCCATCTAGTCCATAAGAACCTAAGAGGAACCCTGCTGGATCAAGCTACAGCTCAATTAGTCCATAAGAAGTTAAGAGGAGCCCTACTGGATCAGGCCACAGCCTATCTAATCCATATGAACCCAAGAGGAGACCTGCTGGATCAGGCCACAGCCCATCTAGTCCATGAGAACCTCAGAGGAGCCCTGCTGGATCAGGCCACAGCCCATCTAGTCCAGCATCCTGTCCCACACCGTGGCCCACCAATTGCCCATGGGCATCTCAAGCAGAGACAAGGGCAAACCTTCTCCTGCTCTCAAAACCCAGGAAATGGTCTTAGAAGCATCCTGTTTGTCCCCCCAGCCTGAAAGATGTACTTAGGCATCCATTCTAGTAGCCACTGATGCATCTACCATCCATAAATGGTACATATTCAGCTATCTAAAGGCAACTCAGGGCTTACATGCAGCTGCATTTCCAGATCACAATCTCACGCACAAGTGAGCAGCCATCACTCCACAGGGAGGACCTCAGCTTTGCATGCAAAAGAGCCTGGGTTCAATCCTGTGCTTTTCCCTAGACTGTTAGAGTTCTAGCAGGCCTTGAAATGTCCTTTCTCACCTTGTTCGCAATGGGCACCGGTTTTCCCAGCCACACAGAGGCACTTCCCAGTGAACCGATTGCAGGGTGATCCGTTGCAAGAACAGGAATGGAGACAATTCACTCCGAACCTGTCTTTGGGACAATCTGCAGGAAAGAAAAAGGAACTTGTTACGAGAAGAGCCATCTCTGGAGCATTTCCTGGTGGAATTCCTCAGTAACTCAAAGTTGCAGCTTGCAAAGTGAATGTGATTTTTAGCATGTTTCTAATAATGGCGGGAATCAATCTGGTAAAAATGCTTCTGCAAGCTGGACTAGGCTTGGAGGGTAAAAATATTCACCAGATGTGTCTACAGATGTGCACAAACATTCAAAAACTCAAATATTCTATTCGAATCCGATGAATGTCAACATTTGAACTCAAATAAGATTTTCAGAAATGCAAATTCTGAGGTTCGAACTCGAATACGGATATATAAAAATCCGATACGGATTTTCAAATGATTCAAATGTGTAGATTTGTATCAGTCGTATACGAATCTGCCCGAAAATTATCCGTATTTTATGCTTAAAATACAGGAGTAAAACGGGATGTGTATGGGACAATACGAGATGCATACGTATTTTCTGGCATGCACGCAGACACGTATAACAGGTATGAATGTTGTCGACATTCGTATCTTTAAATACAAATCTAACATTTGAACGTATGGATTCAAATGTTACAAATTCAAATTGGTTTTTAAGACATTCGAATCTTAAATATCTGAATCTACTCGGATTTAAATGTCAAAATACATTCATGCACATCACTAGATGTGCCGTTTCATATGAACATGAGAACCTGGGAGGAGCCCTGCTGGATCAGGCCACAGCCCATCTAGTCCAGAAGAACCTAAGAGGAACCCTGCTGGATCAGGCCACAGCCCATCTAGTCCAGAAGAACCTAAGAGGAGCCCTGCTGGATCAGGCCACAGCCCATCTAGTCCAGAAGAACCTAAGAGGAGCCCTGCTAGATCAGGCCACAGCCCATCTAGTCCAGAAGAACCTAAGAGGAGCCCTGCTGGATCAGGCCACAGCCCATCTAGTCCAGAAGAACCTAAGAGGAGCCCTGCTGGATCAGGCCACAGCCCATCTAGTCCAGAAGAACCTAAGAGGAGCCCTGCTAGATCAGGCCACAGCCCATCTAGTCCAGAAGAACCTAAGAGGAGCCCTGCTGGATCAGGCCACAGCCCATCTAGTCCAGAAGAACCTAAGAGGAGCCCTGCTAGATCAGGCCACAGCCCATCTAGTCCAGAAGAACCTAAGAGGAGCCCTGCTGGATCAGGCCACAGCCCATCTAGTCCAGAAGAACCTAAGAGGAGCCCTGCTGGATCAGGCCACAGCCCATCTAGCCCACAAGAATCTGAGAGGAGCCCTGCTGGATCAGGCCACAGCCCATCTAGCACATAAGAACCCAAGAGGAGCCCTGCTGGATCAGACCGCAGCCCATCTAGTCCATAAGAACCTAAGAGGAGCCCTGCTGGATCAGGCCACAGCCCATCTAGCCCACAAGAATCTGAGAGGAGCCCTGCTGGATCAGGCCACAGCCCATCTAGCACATAAGAACCCAAGAGGAGCCCTGCTGGATCAGACCGCAGCCCATCTAGTCCATAAGAACCTAAGAGGAGCCCTGCTGGATCAGGCCACAGCACATCCAGTCCATAAGAACTTAAGAGGAGCCCTGCTTGGTCAGGCCACAGCCTTTGTAGTCCAGCATCCTGTCTTCCATAGGGGCCCACCAATTGCTCCTGGATTATTGAACTGAATTTGCATAAACAAATTCTGATGCATCCTCTGCTATGTTCATTGTCTGAAAGTGAAAAATTGGCATGGTGGGCTGCTGGAGGACAGGCTAGATGATTTGGTTCTGCTCCCTTCCTCCATGAAAGATTCCAGAAAGTCCTGGGCAATGTTTGGACAGGGCTTCAGATACAAAATCCCAAATGTGCTTCAGGGCTTCAGATACAAAATCCCAAATGTGCTTCAGGGCTTCAGATACAAAATCCCCCCCACCCCAAATGTGGTGATGATGGTGTATATACTGTATGTGTGTGTGAGAGAGAGACACACACACAGACAAAGATAGAGCTGGAAATTTAAAGCAACCATAGCATCATTTCTGCGCATTCTTTCTCCAAAGGAAATTGGTGACACATGCTCTTCTGTACTTTTAATACATTCCAGATTCTGCATTGAGCGCCCAAGTTCAACGCTGCTGCAAAAAACAATTCATGTTATTTCCTGTAATTCTTTCCTGAGGGCTTAAAACCTTCCACCAGCTTCAAGGGAAGGAAAGAAAAGGGAAAGAAACCTCTTAACCTCTTCCCCCATCCATCACCCCCAACCCTTTGTGGATTGCGCTCCACAAAGGAACCCCCATAACACAAAAGACAAGAGGTTAGGGAGGGCATCTTGATTCCTCCGGTGACTGCAAAGCCGGAGGCAGACATATGTTTCCCTGCAAGAGGTCTGGGAGCTTTTTGATCAGCCGTCAATTGCAATCACAACGGAGGACTGGGGTGTGATTTATGGAGGATTATTATTATTATTTTACAAGAAAAAATGTGCACATTTGGGTCAATTAAATATAACATGTCTATTGATGAGGTCTACTTAACTGTCAGCAAAATGATCAAGAATATGGAGGTGGGGGGAGAGAAAGGCAGCACAGCAACCTATGGAAGGAATTGCTGCACTGGGTGAGACAGGATCCTGGACTACATTGCCCCATCTAGTCCAGGAGAACCTAAGAAGAGCCCTGCTGGATCAGGCCACAGCCCATCTAGTCCATAAGAACCTAAGGGGAGCCCTGCTGGATCAGGCCACAACCCATCTAGCCCATAAGAACCTCAGAGAAGCCCTGCTGGATCTGGCCATAGCCCATCTAGCCCATAAGAACCTCAGAGAAGCCCTGCTGGATCTGGCCATAGCCCAGCTAGTCCATAAGAACCTAAGAGGAGCCCTGCTGGATCAGGCCACAGCCCATCTAGTCCATAAAAACCTAAGGGGAGCCCTGCTGGATCAGGCCACAGCCCATCTAGTCCATAAGAACCTAAGGGGAGCCCTGCTGGATCAGGCCACAACCCATCTAGCCCATAAGAACCTCAGAGAAGCCCTGCTGGATCTGGCCATAGCCCATCTAGCCCATAAGAACCTCAGAGAAGCCCTGCTGGATCTGGCCATAGCCCATCTAGTCCATAAGAACCTAAGAGGAGCCCTACTGGATCAGGCCACAGCCCTCTAGTCCAGCATCCCTTCTCACACCGTGGGCCACCAATTCGCTATCTGAAACAGAAGCCGGTTTCGCCAGTGCTGACTCCCTGCAAATGGCCTTTAGAGTCATAACTGCCACACAAAATAAGTTGTCAATATGTGGCCCTGTCTGCATTTTGCATCTTGCTCATACCTTGGCTGCAGTTCTCTCCATGATAGCCAGCGGGACACTGGTTTTGACACTCCCCCGTCACGTGGTCACAGGGTGATCCAGAAGGACAGTCACACTTATGCCGGCACATGGTTCCATAGCGGCCAGAGTCACACTCTAAAAATAACCAAATTTGCATCAAGCATTCTAGCCAAAGTTGAAACACCAATGTAGACAAAGTAAAAAGAAGGAGAGAGGAGATGAAGTTCACTAAGCCAGCCATAAAAACCTAAGAGGAGACCTCCTGGATCAGGCCATAGCCCATCTAGTCCATAAGGACCTAAGAGGAGCCCTGCTGGATCAGGCCACAGCCCATCTAGTCCATAAGAGCCTAAGAGGAGCCCTGCTGGATCAGGCCACAGCCCATCTAGTCCATAAGGACCTAAGAGGAGCCCTGCTGGATCAGGCCACAGCCCATCTAGTCCATAAAGACCTAAGAGGAGCCCTGCTGGATCAGGCCACAGCCCATCTAGTCCATAAGAGCCTAAGAGGAGCCCTGCTGGATCAGGCCACAGCCCATCTAGTCCATAAGGACCTAAGAGGAGCCCTGCTGGATCAGGCCACAGCCCATCTAGTCCATAAGGACCTAAGAGGAGCCCTGCTGGATCAGGCCACAGCCCATCTAGTCCATAAGAACCTAAGAGGAGACCTCCTGGATCAGGCCACAGCCCATCTAGTCCATAAGGACCTAAGAGGAGCCCTGCTGGATCAGGCCACAGCCCATCTAGTCCATAAGAGCCTAAGAGGAGCCCTGCTGGATCAGGCCACAGCCCATCTAGTCCATAAGGACCTAAGAGGAGCCCTGCTGGATCAGGCCACAGCCCATCTAGTCCATAAGGACCTAAGAGGAGCCCTTCTGGATCAGGCCACAGCCCATCTAGTCCAGCCTCCTGTCTCCGAATCACTTCTGGGCATATCAAGCAGCAGATGGTCAAAACCTTCACCTGCTCTCAGTTCCCTGCAGATGGCCTTCAGAAGGATCCTGCCCGTCCCTCCGGCCTGAAAGTGGTACCTCAGCATCCATTCTAGTACCCCTGTCCTCCAAGGATTAAGAGGATCCCTGCTAGTTGTCTCCGAACCCAAGACCAGTCCTGTTGGATCAAGCCACAGCTCCTCTAGTCCAGCCTCTTATCTCACAAGGTGGCCCACCAGTTTCTTCTGGGCATCTAAAGCAGAAGACAAATGCAAAACCTTCACCTGCCCTTGACCGCCTCCAAATGGCCTTCAGAGGCTACCTGCCTGTCTCTCCACCCCAGAGATGGCATCTCAGCATCCATTCCAGTGGCCATTGATGCACCTGACCTCCATGAAGTTGGCCAATCCAAATTCATGGGGCTCTTAAGGCAGTGAAGGCCTTATGTCTTCTCCAGTTTGGTCTAGTGGTTAGGGAGCCATACTGGGAATACTGGGTTTGATTCTGCCCTCTTCCACAAAGCCAACTGGGTGACTTTGGGCTAGTCACAGCTCTCTTCTGAGCTCTCACAGCCCCATCTACCTCACAGGGTGTTCTGTTGTGGGGAGAAGAACAGAAAGTTTCTCAGCAGCTTTGAGTCCCCTTAAATGGGTGAGAAAAGCAGGGCAGAAAACCAGTCTCTTCTCCCCAATTTCTTCCTTGGACTACTAACACTGTAATAGAGTAACTCACTTGTTTGGCACCTTTTGCCATAGTAGCCAGGTTTGCACACGCAACTGCCATCCTTTTTGTCACATTCCTGGGTGTTGGCCTGCACGCACTGGCACTCCTCAGAGCATCCCGCGCCATACGCCCACTTTGGGCAGGCTAAACACGATGGAGGAAAACAAAGAGAGAAGCAAGAGCTTTGTTGTTGGTTATGGTTGCTCTGTGGCCGACTCCTGCTCGACTACGTGGACACCTGCAGTTTTATTGGCAGGGATGCAGAAGTGGTTTGCCATTGCCTACTTCCGTGGAGAGGCTGCGGATGGAACTGGCCGCCCTCTGTTCTCCAGGCAGTATGGTCTACCACTGAGGGTGCCTTCCCATAGGGACTAAAACCGGGACTGGAATGGGACTCCGCATCCAGGGTTCTCATTATATTGGCCAGTCATCCTAATCCGGCAAGCCCTGTTCACGTTCCACTTCTTTTTCCCTGGATTTTCTGCCAAGTAGAGGGGGGTCAGCGGGCAACATGGGGCCCGGCAGCATGTGCTTCTGCACACCTGCAGATCTGGTTTTGGGAACAGCCCAATGCATGCTCGGTGGTGTTCCCGGCCAGAAACTCACACCCACGCCGGAACCCGGACCAGAATAATCCGTTGGCGCGGTAGGTGGGAATGCGCCCTGAGCTACAGCCATACCCAAGCAAAAGATAATGGAGTATAAAACAAATCAAACTCTCTCCCCACATTCTCCAGAGAACAAGGCGTCCAATGAAATTACCTAGATGACAGTAGCGTCCATAAAGCCCCAGGTCACAGAGGCAGGCGCCGTAAATCCGGTGGCAGCGCCCCCTGTTGGCACAATTGCATTTCTTTCTGCAGTACTTCCCAAAGAAACCTTTGGGGCAGCCTGGAAGGCAGAGAGAAAAGAGAGGGAAACGGATCTTAGCAACCACGGGCACCCAAATTCGAATAGAATGTCTACACCTTAGAATTTAAACATTCAAACGAATTTTGCATGTCCCGAAATAGTCGATTCAAATCTTTCACATTCAGATTTATCAAGACTCAGTTCAAATTTACCAAACATGAATCTATTCATTCGAATTCGTGATTCGAGTCTGCACCTACGAATGTCGACAACGTTCGTAGGTGCCCATATACACCTTCCCCTCAATCCGTATGCATCCCGTAGCTATCCTGTATGCAACCTGTTTCCATCCTGTACAGATCCGTACAAACGCATATTAATGCAGAAAAGATGTGGATCTTCAAGTATGCATTGTGTACAAACCCGTACATATACGAATCTCCGGATAAATCGAACGAATAGATCCGAAATCTGAAATTCAACTCAAATGTTCAAAGTTGAATTTTGGGACATCTCGATTCGAAATCAAATGTCAAAATTCGGCACATGTGATTGGATTTCAAACGCCTATGAATATTCATGCACATCTCATTTAAAGATCTAGAATTTGTTTATTTCTCCCCGTTCAGCAGCAAAAAGCAAAGAGCATGCAAGCATTCATGCAGCCCTCTGCTGCCTTAAGAAAATGCCCAGGATTTTCCGCTTGTACCAAAGGCTTTCTATGCATGCCCGTCTCCCTGCAAGCATAGGCTCCCATTTTGAGATGGGTTTTGGCGTTACCGTCTTCACACAGTTCTCCGTTGACACCAGGTGGGCAGCGGCAAGCCCCCGTCACCGAATTGCAGGTCCCTCCGTTCTGACAGAGGCAAGAAAAACTGCAGTTCTTCCCAAAACTTCCTTCCGGGCAGGCTGCGGAAAAAGAAGCGAGAGAAGAAAAGATCATCCAAACAGCACTTGGAAATCTACATGCAGTGAAACACTCCTCTGTATCCCTGCCAAGAAAACTGCAGAGTTTGGTCCCAGGAAAGGGCAGCCTGCAACTATTTCAACAAGTTTAAAAGATGTTTGCTTGCTACTCTTGGTTGGGGCGAATGAGGGCTCAGGAGACACAACTCCATCATGGCCCCGGGTGCAATGTGCAGCCGGGGGTCTTCGGAGATGCTGGGACCAGATCCGGGAGAAGTTTGCTGCGTGTTTCTGACATCCAGGGACCCAGTGAATGAACCTGCAGCAAGGACGTGCAAGAAGATTTGAAATATTCTGTATGTGATTGAATTCGTCTGAATTTGGGCAGTCAAATTCGAATATTCAAATATGAATATTTCAAATCATTCATGGAAATAATTCAGATGTTCATATGGGTACGCATCCATACACATTACCTACATATCTGTACGCCTGTTATCTGTATCCGCATGCATCTGTAAAGATATATACAGGATAAAAATGACAAGGGTACAGAGGCATAGACGGACTGTTTAATGAGACACTCTCTATTGTTTTTTACTGTTTTACGCTTTAGCTTATTTTATGTGTTTTTAATCGTTATCTTGATATTATTATTGTTGTTTAGATTGTACGACTGGCAGGTTTTTATACTTATATTGTATTTTTTTGTCTTGTATTTATACAGCGCTGAGCACACTGACAGCGCTATAGAAATAAACTAATAATGATAATGATAATGATAATGATAATGATGATAATGATAATAATAATAATAATAATAATAATAATAATAATAATAATAATAATAATAATAATAATAATAATAATAATAATAATAATAATAATAATAATAATAATAATAATAATAATAATAATAATGTGTACCGATACGTGCGAATGTTGTTGACATTCGTATCAACTTTATTTATTTATTATTTATTTATTCCTTGTTTACATTTCTATCCCGTCCCATACCCAAAGGTCTCTGGGCGGGTAACAGATGGCATTGAATATTCGCATGAATAGATACAAATGTATTCAAATTGCTTCCAATCCAAGTATGCATTGTGTACGAACCCATAATATATGTGAATGTCTGGATAATTCACATGAATCATCCGAAATTTGAAATTCATTTCAAATTTGTGGATGTTCTATTCAGGTCCGAATGTCGAAATCCGGGCAGATTTGATTGAATTGCAATAGACAATTAACTCATTCTGAATCCCAGACTCCGTTTCCTCCCCATGGGCTAAAAGGCTAGATAACCCTCAATGGATCTGTCGCTGTGTTACATAAAACATTATTATTTCTCTCTCCCCGCCGGCTCCACCCAATAAAATAAAATGAAAATGAAGCTTCTAGGAAAATGATTCTCCTAACAGCCTGATTAAGAGAAGCGAAGTCAGCTTGTGGATGAAGCGGAGGAAGAAATGACTCAATCCGGCAGACAGACGAAAGAGCCCCCAGAGAGGTCTGGGTGGGTGGGTGGGTGGGTGGGTGGTTAATGTCTTCAGCTCTTTTCCAGCCAGAAAAGAGCCGCCATTAGAACCATAAAGAGTTCATTAGTCTCTGGAAGTCTAATTTTCTGCCGATAGGGTTATAACTTCAGCCTGGGCGTAAAAGCTCAGATCTGATGCCAGTTGGTACATCTGCAGAGGTCTTGGCTTACAGGCGGGATTTTCAGGGTAACCGTAAGGGCATTTTCCTGTCCAGCTCAAGATGGCAGAAAAGAGATGGTGGTAGGGGGCACACCGTGAATATTTGTAACATTTGAAAATCAACTGAATTTGGACATTCGACGTTGAACAGAAGGTTATGATATTCAAATGCTAACATTCGAATGAATACGGATGTTTCTGGATATTTGTAGCAGTAGTTCAGACATTCGTTAAGCTGGGGAAATACATCAGATACGTATCTATTTGTATCAGATATTATTATTATTGGCATATAATGGCATTAACACACAGCAGGCAAGGTATTTATGCTGGTTTTGGTCATTGTTATCACTAATCAGGCCCTTCCCAAGCGCCGAAGTCTGAGTGATGTATCGGCAAATGATACGAGCAGATCCCAGCTTCTGGTAGTCAAATGTTCTATCAGCGTCTCCTCATCTATTAGCCCCCTGAAACCAAACCCAATGTGAGATTCAAATGACTTTGTATCTGCTTGAGAAGTCAGCCCTAAGGGAATCTCATCCATCCATCCATCCATCCATCCATCCATCCATCCATCCATCCATCCATCCATCCATCCATCCATCCATCCATCCATCCACATTATTATTATTATCTGTTTAAAGGTCTACCTTTAAAACAGCAAACTACAAATCAGTACATGTTAAAAACTATAAAATACATAAAAACACTTTTTAAAAAAATTCAACACATTTAAAATATCCCAGTTATTAAAAGTATCTACATATCAGATATGTATTCGAATTCATTCGCATATTTAAAAAATGAAGGTCTGGACATTCAATTCGAAATTGAATGTCTGAATTATTTTATTATTTATATTTATTTATTATTTACATTTATATCCCGCCCCATACCCGAAGGTCTCTGGGCGGGTTACAACCTTCAAACAACAGATTAAAACAAAATATACATTTAAAAACTTTAAAAATTCAACAGCCTAATTCAATTAGGCTGAATTCGATCAAATAATGAATGTTTCAAACAATCTTTCCCATCCCTATAATACAGATGAAGCCAGAATCCACAAGTCACTTAAAGGGGCAGGTTAGTAGTGACCATGTGGACCCTTGGATATGCCAGGAAATGGCCTCCAAGCCACAGAGTGGGATGAAACACAGAGGGTCCTTCCAGGAACTAATGGTTCCCTGCTGGAAGGAGACCCCTCGACAGGCCATGAAGTACCCATCCAACTCACTCTGGTTGCAGAGAATTCCGGTCCACCCATCTGGGCAGTCACAGCTCGTCTGGTCCTCATTGCAGGCCCCTCCGTTCTGACAGTCCTCACACGTCAGGCTGCAGTCGGCACCAAAGCTGCCATCCAGGCAGACTGGAGGGAGGGAAGGAGGGAAGGAGGGAGGAGGAATGAAGGGGCATGTTACGCCAGAGGTCATGGTTTTGGAAGGGTCAGGAAAAGACCAAAGGGACAGACCTCCCCACACCCGGCATGATTAAACGTTGAGGTTCATGGTTACAAAAGGTGGTGGTGACCACTCGCTTGGAGGGAGGGAGGAAAGAAGGAAGGAAGGAGGAGAGAAGAGAGAGGGAAGGAAGAAGGAACAAAGGAGAGAAGGAGAGGGAGAGAGGGAGGGTGAAAGGAGGGAGGGAAGAGCAAATGATGGAGGGAGGGCATAAGGGAGAGAAAGGGAGGGAGGAGGGAGGGAGGAGGGAGGGAGGGAGGGAAGAAGAAGAAGAAGAGTTGGCTTTTCTACCCCACTTTCCTCACCCATTTAAGGGGACTCAAAGCAGCTGACAAACCTTCGGTTCTTCTCCCCACCACAGAACACCCTGTGAGGTGGGTGGGGCTGTGAGAGCTCTGAAGAGAGCTATGGCTAGCCCAAGGTCACCCAGCTGGCTTCATGGGGGAGGGTGGAATCAAACCTGGTATTCCCAGATAAGAGTCCGGCTCCCTAGCCACTAGACCAAGCTGGGGAAGGGCAGAGAGGGAAGCATGGATGGAGGGAGGAGAAAGAGGTAAACCAAATCAGCTCAATTAAAAATGGAGTACATTCAGTGGGCAGAGGACTACTCTGAGGCTGGACACCAGGCAAAGTGAAGCCAAACATCTGCTTGAAACCCAGCCTCATATTCAGAGATGGGGGGGGCCCTCCTGGCCACCTTCTGCCCCCCCCATTTGCACTTACTGAACTTCTCTGCCAGCGTGTGCTCCCCCCGGGCCTCGGCTTGCTCTTCCCCTTCCTCGTACTCCTCCTCAAACAGCTGGCTGAACTCGTCCCGCAGGATGGCCACGTGGGGTAGTGGGTGGCGTCCGGGGTGCTGGGGGTCCAAAGCCTCCACGGGTCCCTCCAGCGCTATGGAGAGAAGAGAGCTTCGTATCAAGAGCTGCCCGGAAGACACTATGGGAATTGCGCAGCTATGGGAAATGCGCATAAATATTCCAAGGGGGGGGGCTGCAAATAAGACGGACGAGGTAAAGGCGTGTGTATGGGGGCGGGGGGGGGGCTAGGAAGGGGCAGAAATTCAGGGCTTACCAATGCAGCTCCGCTGATCTTCGTCCAGTTTGTAGCCGATTTGGCAACCACAACGGAACGAGCCCTGGAGGTTTTGGCACAAGTGTTCGCATCCGCCGTTATTCGACGAGCATTCGTCCACATCTGCAAAACACCAAGCGTCCTTTTGGAAAACCAACGCTAGAGATGCTCACAAGTGTTTTTTAAGACATCCTGTTCGAACTGAATCGAACACCCGGAAATCCGATTCGATTCAAAGCTTTTAAATACGAATTTAACAGGGTTCGACACGAATTTACCAAACCTGAACCTATTTGTTCGAATTTTTTATTCGAATCTGCATATACGGAGGCTGGCAACAGCAACCTGTTTTTGTCCCATATGGGTTCATTCAAATGCACACAGGTGCAGGAAAGATGCGGATCTTCAAGTATGCATCATGTATGAACCTGTACACACATGAATGTCCGGATAATTTGAATAGATCCCAAATTCAAATTTTGATTCAGTGTTGACATTCAAATTTTGGGACATTCGATTGAAGTTCAAATGTCAAAATTCGGCACATGCCTCTTGCTTGATCTGATCACCCTGGACTCTTAAGGAAGTCCATAAATACTGGACCACATGGACTTCTGGTTTCTCCCAACACATGGGCTTGTATTCAAATTCTCCCATATCAAACTGACCGTGCCTTAAGATCAAGCTGTGAGGCCCTCCTGGTTGTCCCACCACCTTCAACAGTGAGGCTGGTGGGCACCCAGGAGAGAGCCTTTTCTGTGATGGCCCCTAGACTATGGAATAGCCTCCCCCTTGTGGTGCATCATGTCCGTCCTTATATATATTTAGGAAGGCGGTGAAGACACACCTTCTTTGCCTTGGCCTTTGGCTAAGCTGATTATATTTCCCCCTCAGGACAGACACTATTATTTTAAACATATTGTGTATTGTTTTATATTTGTTAAATTTTTAAAAGTCTTTTAATGTATATTCTGTTTTTAATCTGTTTTAAGGGTGTTATCCGCCCAGAGACCTTCGGGTATGGGGCGGGATAGAAATGTAAATAATAAACAAAAATAAACAAACATTCAAAATTGGTTCGAATGTTTAAATTTGAATGTGAAGACAGATTGTATTTTGGTTCTGTCCTTCTGCAGGCAGGATTCCCACAGGACATTTTCCACTCACCTCCACAGCTGCAGCCGTCTGCACTGAGCCTGTAGCCGGCATAGCAAACGCACTCATAACCCCCCGGATAATTATAGCAATCCTGCTGGCAGCAATGCGAACCAGCCCCGCACTCGTCCGCATCTGAAGGAAGAAAGGAAGAAGCAAAGCAGGAAGAGGAGAAACAGAGTTAGCAAGCAATTGCGTATCTCTGAGCAGAGGCAAATTTGCACAGCTCTCTACATGCCTGCATGTAGAAGGAGAGCAGCTGGCTTTTCTACCCTGCTTTTATCACCCATTTAAAGGGACTCAAAGCAGCTGGCCAACCTTCTGTTCTTCTCCCTTAAGGGGACTAGAAGTGGCTGACAAACCTTATGTTCTTCTCCCCACAACAGACACCCTGTGAGGCAGGTGGGGCTGTGAGAGCTCCAAAAAGAGCTGTGACTAGCCCAAGGCCGCCCAGCTGGCTCCGTGGAGGAGTGCGGAATGAAACCCGCCATTCCCAGATAAGAGTCCGGCTCTCTAACCCCTAGACCGGTGATGGCCAACCTATGACACGCGTGTCACAGGTGACACGCCAAGCCCTTTTGGGTGACACACATGGTCACCTTGGCACCTGGACGTGTATTGCTTGCTTGTTCCTGAAGTGTATGAAATACCAACTTTCAATTGAAGATTTAGCAACAAAAGTCACTAATGTAAAGAATTATTTGTTTTTGCTTTTAATAAAATACATATATCAAAAATATAACTTTTTTACTAGAGCTACAAATATCACAAAATTATAGATATTTCTAGAAGTGACACAGCACCCGAGTTAAGCTAGGTTGTCTTGAGAATTTTGACACACCGAGCTCAAAAGGTTCGCCATCACTGCCCTAGACCAAACTTGCTCACCGGCTCACATTCTAGGGATGCAAGCTGTTACCTGCCAGCGAGCTTTTTGTCAACAGCCCAGGAGACAAACAGGTTGGCTGGCTGCTGAGATTGGTGCACAATGGTTATTAAACTCTACGCATGTTCTTTGCCTTAATTGGCATGGTAAGAACACACCCATCATGCTTTTTCTGCCATAGCCCCTTCCAGCTGAGCATCAATGGTTCATTTCCCTCTAACTCTTTGGCCCAAAGACCGTCCCCTATTCAGCTTTTTTCTTCCAAATATTTCAAAGATCTTTTGCCTTGGAGGAAGATGGCAGGAGAAAAGGGGCTTAAGGGAAAAGGACCACCCCAGAACCACCCCAGAACTGGAAGGCCTGTTCACAATTATCAATGGTTTCAGGTAACCATGGTAGGAGCTGGAGCGTATCCCCAGTGGACACAGGGGTCTGACTGTGTTGTTGTTACTACAAACCCATCAACAATTCCTGGTTTCCTGTCTGATAACAGCTTTTGGAATCAGCTTGCTTGGGGCTACCAGAAGGCAGCCAACCCACAAAATATAAAATAAAATAAATATACATTGGGTTGGCACTTGGCTGGCTCCATAGCCCACACGTTAGCTGATTATGAAAGCTGTCGACAGGTGCGACAGTCAATTTACAATTGTTCCTCCCACCCAGCAGGGGGCAGCAAGAGGCAATGCTGGGATCTTGTTTAGATCCCACAGATCTGGGAAAGGCCAGATTCGAATCTGAATGTCCAAATTTGACCAAATTTGATCGAATTTTGAATGTTTCGAATATCTATGCACATCCCTAGTCGCAGGATCAATTGCCAACCTCTCCTCACATGTAAGCAATGGCAAACCACGTCTGCATCTTTGCCAAGAAAACTGCACAGAGCTGCCCGCTGAATGGGTCCCAGAAGAGAAATCCAAGACTGTGGTGCCCACCCCACCAACGTCACATGAAACAGTCTGGCTGCGTCCCCATGCTGGCCATCTGGCACACTTTGGGCACTGTTTGGGCACACATGGGCCGGGCATGGGACCAGGAATGCATTTCAGGCGTCCCCATGACATTCTCGACAGCGCAGGACAGGTACAGGCTGGGCGCGGATGGTAGCGTCCCCATGAGAACTGTGCCAAACCCTGATATGGGGGGGGCAGTGCCACCTCCTCTCCGTCGCCTCTCTCCTCATTGGCAGCTGGATTGACGTCAGCTCACCCCTGTGCCGCATCCCCCCTCCCTTAGTGGCACTGACAACCAGGACAGGGGTGGGAGGCACGTAAACAAGTAAAAATAAAGCTTCATTCATAAAAATAACTTCAAGAAAAAAAAATTAAATGCCGAAAGCCGCTACAAGGTTTAGCGGCAGTAGGCGCTTGAGCAGTTTTGCACGCCTCCACTCCACTGGGGACCAGAAGAATGGCTATAAACTAAAAATCAAGCCTTTATTTATGATCGCCTTGCAGATCGGGGAAAAGGGGGTTGCAAATGGAACAGAAATCAAGCCATTACGCAGCCTGCCTTGGCGTTCTTGAAACGGGGTTGGAATTACCTCCGTGATTACGGTGGAAAATTAAAAAAACCAAGCCGTCCTCCAGCCTGCCCTTGCGATCGGTGTTTTAAAAAGTCAGCGGCCGCGATCTTCAACGGACAGGGCAGGGACAGCAAGCACAACCCACCTCCCAATGGCGTGAGCGCAAATCTCTTCCCTGTTAGCCCGCGAGTGTCCCCATGTGCATTCCTGGCTTGCTGAGCAATGCGTGCTGGTCCCACAAACTATGCTGAGACTTGTTTTTTCAGGCAGCCAATTTGGCACCCTTCCAGCATGGTTTGGGAGGGGTTGGCACGCTTTTTGCAGGGGACAAAGCTTGCCAATCCCGCGCATGGAACTGTACCAAAGTTGCATGGGGACCCAGCTTCTGTGTACTTAATTACCAGCTTGGCTATGCGCTCACCCACACATGTTTTCCTGTCTTCGTCCAACTGGTACCCCAAATTGCAGGTGCAGACGGGACCTGAACTGGTGTGCTGGCATAGATGGGAGCAGCCGCCATTGTTGGCCTCACAACTGTTCACAATCTCCATTTCTATACCTAGGGCGGGGGGAAAGGAAACAAGAAATCTTTCACTCAGGGATGGGCCAGCGGAAAACCGCAGAGACATCAGAATTTTAGAAGCACAAGTTTCAATTTAGAAGGACAAGTTTCACCCTTCTTCCGCCATCAAATCGAAATTCTGAAAATTCACTTCGTTGTCGAATTGTTAAATAAAACCCCCCAGACCTTCGTGTTCGTTTTTGAATATTCTTGCAAACTTCTTCATGACAAAAGATGTACTGAAATATGAATATCCAATCAAAGAAAGAAATAAAAGAAGTAGGTCAAAGGGAGTACTTACGGTAACACTGCTTGCTGTCTGCCCCCAGTTCAAACCCTGGATTACAGGTGCACTTAAAGGAGCCGCGGGTGTTCAGGCACATGTGTGCGCACATTGCACTCCCTATGGCACATTCATTTATATCTGGACAAGGAAGCATAACACAGGAGAGGGAAATGGCCATTCAGTTGGCAGACAACAGTGCTAACTGGCAAACATTGATGGAGCTTTGATCAACTACCAACCCTGCAGAGCTTTCATAAAGGTTTCGACAAACTCATGGAGGGCAGATGTATCGATGGCTACTAGGACGGATGTCCAGGTACCACCTCCAGGTTGGAGAGACAGGCAGATGCCCCTAAAGGTCAGTTGAGTGTAGATGAGGGTTTTGCCCTTGTCTTCACCCTGAGGTGCCCAGAAGACATGTGATGATGGACTAGATTAGCAGTTCGCAACCTTCCTAATGCTGCGACACATTCATGAAGTTCCTCATGTTGTGGAGACCCCCAACCACGGGGGCGGAGCAGCTGGGAGGTGGGAGGGAAGGGCGTCGGGAGACTAGTTGCAACCCCTCTGAAAGGGTAGTTCGACCCCCAAAGGGGTCCCGACCCCCAGGTTGAGAACCACTGGACTAGATGGTCTGTGGTCTGATCCAGTAGGACTCCTCCATGTTCTTATCTAGAATGGATGCCTCTGAAGGCCATCTGCAGGGAGTTGAGAACAGATGAAGATTCCGCCTTTGTCTTCTGCTGGAGGTGCCCAGAAGCCAATGGTGGACCACTGTGTGAGACTAGATGGGCTTTGGCCTGATCTGGCAGGGCTCCTCTCATGTTCTTATGGGTTAGAGAAATCCATGGAGGAAAGATGTACCACCGGCTACTAGAGTGGGCGCCCAGGTACCACCTCCAAGTTGGAGAGGCAGGCAGGATGCCTCTAAAGGCCACCTACGAGGAAGCGGAGAGAAGGTGAAGGTCTTGCTATTTAGGCCAGCAGCCTGCTCTCACCTAGAGCACCCCTCTCTGTTCCTTCTCTGCCGGCAAAAGCAAATCAGGCGTAGATCACAGCGTTTGGTCCAGCTGCACCGGCAAGGGCGTGGTGCTGCTTCCCCTACTTAACTGAGCAGCACAAGTTGAGCCCGTGTTGCAGACAACGCTGATGCAATTCCTGCCGTGCCCGTATTCTGACTCTTGGAGCCCTTGTGACTTCGCTGAATTTCTGGAAGCCTTGACCTTGCTATGACTTGCTGATTCTCTGGAAGCCCCTGACTTTGGACTGAACTGACACTGAGTACTCCTGAGCCGCAAGCGTGTGCGTGAGTTTTGCCTCGCTGCCCACACCCGCCTGGGACACGACACCAAGCAAGCCTCTAACCTAAGCGGGTGGAAGAGAATCGCCCTCTTTGTAAACAGAAGCAGACGATGCCACAGGAAGCAAGGAGAAGCCAGAAGCCAGAAGCCTCGCAACGCCATCCGTACCTTCGCAAGCCTTGCCATTGGCCGCCAGCCGGTATCCAGGAGCGCATTCACAGTGGGCCACGCCACGGCGGTTGTGGCACTTGTGCACGCAGCCCCCATTCCTGTCCGCACATGGGTTTCTTACTGCGGGGAGATAACATAGGAAGGCTAGGAAACGGGTGGGAAGAAAGAACAGGCAGACAGGCGCACAAATCTTCAAATTAATTGGGGGCGGGACCTGTGGAACCCCAAATCCTTGAACGGCAATGCTCTGGTGATGTCCATTTCATTCTGCCACACCTAGAAGGGTTTCTTCAGTTCCCCCCCCCCCCAGGCATGGAGGGAGGATAGAAGGAAGGGAGGGAGGAGGGAGAGAACTAAGGGAAGGAGGGAGAGAAGAACTGGGGAAGGATGGAGGGAGAAGAAGTGAGAGAGGGAGGGAGGGGAAGAAGACAGGGAGAGAGGTACTGGGGAAGGATAGAGGGAGGGAGGGAGGGAGGAAGGAAGCAACTAATGGAGGGAGAGAGGAACTGGGGAAGGAGGGAGAGAGAAGAAGAGAGGGGAAGAAGGGAGGGAAGTACTGGGGAAGGATAGAGGGATGGCAGAAGGGAGGGAGGAGGCAACTAAGGGAGGGAGAGAGGGGGAAGGATAGAGGGGAAGAAGAGAAAGAGGGAGGAAGGGAGGGAGGGGCAACTTTGATAATATTAATAAAGCATCAGAAAGCAAAACCCAATGGGGAAGGCAGCGAAGAAGGCAAGCAGGACCACCTGCCTCGTCCCTCCTCCCTGCCCTGGAAATGTTCTTGCGCACTTTGCTTCTTCCTCTCATTGCCTCAGGGACCGGGTTGCCGCTGAAAGCTAACCAGGAGCCCTAAAGTAAGAACTCCTCCAGAGATAGAGAAGCCCCCAGGATGCACAGAGAAGATCAGGGCCTGGAAATGGTTCTGTTTCAGAAAGAGCAGACGGGGGGGGGGGGGATGGAGATGTCTTCAGGATGGTGTGTGGGTCTTTGTGCTTCATTTGCAAAAAATAGAAGTAACATGGTGAGAGTTCCTGGAAAGGAGAAACACTCCCTTTCCTCCATCCAAGCATCTCAGGAGGAGAGGAATGGCCAATTTTATTTTATTTTTCAAATGCATTTCCAGCAGGAACCAGCCAAGGTCCACACGCCAAGAAGAAAGACGATTTCAGTATTTCCCACTTGGCTCCAACTGGATCATCCAAAATGGTCTCATTCCAGGTCCATCTCAAGACAGCACACCTCCTGATCTTCCCTCTCCTCGATGCAGAGTTGGGCCCCTCCTGTGCTCTGTTATTCCCATCACACAAACCCCAAACCTGAGGTTACCAGAGAAGGGGCTGAAAGTGAATCAAAAGCTCTTTGCCACATGTGGGCTGTTCTGCTTCTTTCCTGGCATGGTAGCTTCTTGGAGCCAGTTTGGTCATGTGGTTAGGGAGCCGGACTCTTATCTGGGATTACCGGGTTTGATTCCTCCCTCCCCCATGAAGCCAGCTGGGTGACCTTGGGCTAGTCACAGCTCTCGAAAAATTCAGTTCAAGACAAATTCAAACAGATTTCGAATGTCTTCGAGTATTCGTGCTCTTTCTAAGTACCTAGCTAAGGAAACCAAACCAGGAGAAGGTAAGTGGGACAGATTCCCTCCCACCCCCACCCCCTGTGATTTCTGAGTCCTTAAAGTCTGGGGAGACTCACAGGCACAATGCTTCCGGTCCTCTTTCAGCTGGAAATTCGGTCGGCACCGACACTGGTGGTGGGACACGGTCAGTTGCACACAGTCGTGTTCACAACCCCCATTGTTGACGGCACAGGTGTTGATGGCTGAGAAAGGAAGGCAGGAAGGGCTCAATTAGCACAAGAGAGAAAAAGATCAGGACTTGGTAACCATAACATCAAGTAAATGGGAAAGCATGCCTCTGTGGGCGAGGGGGAACACCTTCTCCACCTGTACAAAGCCCCAGCAGGTAGAAGGAAGGCTGCTTCTCAGCCTACAGGTGTGTTTAGTAGGGATCCCTTCTGGATCTCTTCCTGCAAAATGTCTTCATCCACCCTGCATCTAATCTGCTGGCTGGATTTGGCAGAATGGTGGTAATGCTAAACTTACCAAGCTGAAAACACTGAAATACTCTGGAATGAGCACCCAAGTGTTTGGGCACCTGCAATGCCTGGGTGTGCTTGTTCTCAAACCCACACAATTGGCGACCCTAGGCTGAAGCCTAACCGAAAGCCTAAGCCCAACCCTAACTCAGGACTGATAATGAGCCTAACCCTAACCCTAACCCTAACCCTATCCATAACCCTAACCCTAACCCTAACCCTATCCATAACCCTAACCCTAACCCTAACCCTAACCCTAACCCTAACTCAACCCAAACCCAAACCTGAACCCAACCCCAACCTTAACTAGGAATGTGCATGAATATTTGAAACATTCAAAATTCAATTGAATTCAGACATTCGAATTTAAATCTAACGTCTATAAACTCGAATTTAACATTTGAGTGAATTTTTGAAACTTTTGAATCATTCATACAAATTATTCAGACATTTGTACGTGTACTGATATGTACACATTACATACGTGCCCATAGGCATCTTATTTTTATCCTTACGCGTTTGTACGGATACCTACATGATAAAAACGGGATGCATACGGATGCATTCAAATGATGTTGACATTTGTATCTTCAAATACAAACTGAATACATTAGACATTTAAACATTCAAATCAATTCAAATCTCTAGGTATTCGATTGGAATCGAATCCCAAAAATTGCATTCATGAACACCCCTAAACTCAACCCTAACCCTAACCCCAACCCTAAGCCCACCCTAAGCCTGACCCCAACCCCAATGCCTGTTTCAGGCTACGCGGATGGAGAAATCACAATGCCAATGCACTATTGTGTTAGAAAACCTGCAACTAGCCCTGTGTTTCCCATAAACACATTTATGGGACAAAAAAGTCATGTTCTGGTAGAGTTGCCAATGAGACAAGAGACGCCCTGAGCCCGGCAGCCCGGTAATGCTGCTCTTTTCTCCGCATCTGGACACAGCCTAGGAAAAGCAAGCCATTTGGGACCGACAGGAGCTGAACTGCTACAAAACTCTCCTCTGTGCGAGGCATGGGGGAGATGCTGGCTTAAGGACTGGAAAAGCGGCTTCTGGTTCTTTTACAGCATTTGCAAAAATAACACGTACCAAAAAAAGACTAATTCTAACCGAAGCAAGCGCCACAACGGGGAGAATTTATGTCAGCCCTGCGTTTCCTGGACCTGGCAATAGCTACTCTTCCCTTCAATTTATTTTTAAAAATATATATTAAAATCTTAATAAAAACATTCAAAGCTTCCACAAAGAAAAATGTCGAGCCTCTCTCTCTCTTGCTTCCCTTCTGAAACCAGAGGCCTATCCGCACTAGGGCCTCAGAAGGCAATTAGGCAAAGCCTGGGACAGGGCATTTGTTTTGCTGGGCGGGCGGTTCCACTTTCGAGTCCCCTTAAATGGGTGAGAAAAGCAGGGTAGAAAAGCCAACTCTTCTTCTTCCTCCTCCTCCTCCTCCTCCTTTTCCCTTGCCCCCCCCCCTCCACTGTGCAATCCAGGTTCTGCAGATCATACCTCTGCATGACTCGGATAAATGTCACACGGCTTGTGCAAAAGCCCTTCATCCTCTACCTGGGAGACTATCAGATGCACTCTGCAAGGCACGTGGCTTTCTGCATCCCTAGTTTGGCTGTGTAAAACAGAGGCGGGTAGAATTTCAGCAAATGGGGCAACAGTCCCTTTTGGGTCTCCATTATCGGTCCCATGGGCAGTGAGAAAACTCTTATGCTGAGTGGACAACCATCCCAAACCTCTTGGGATGATCCTGAAATTTGATTTGGGTTAGCAGCATTTTTTATATATATACATATATATATACCTCAGCTAATAACCCCATTTGAACCTCATAAATTTTCCATCGGTGCAAGTCAACTCCAAAGCCAGAGAGCTCTGTTAGCATTTATCGTCCTGAGCACATTCCAGCTTGGGACACGTAATAAGAACCAGAAGCCATTCTCTGGCAAGAGACACAACACACAGCCATGCGCGTACAGGAGGGATTGGCAACACACGCTATTCAGGATGCGGAATTATACATGGCACATGTTAGGAGGAAAGAACTAACCAATAACATGGATATGCACTTTAAGATTTACCACCCACGCCAGTCGCTAGAAGTTGGGGTGGAAGTCCTTGCCATGAGAAAGACCAGGAGCCCAGCAGGATTTAACTGTAGCACAAACAGAAGGAGGAAGAGGAGGAAGAGGAAAGCTGGCTTTTCTACCCCTCTTTTCTCACCTTTAAGGGGACTCCAGGTGGCTGACAAACCTTCAGTTCTTCTCCCCACAACAGACACACTATGAGGTAGGTGGGGCTGGGGGAGCTTAGAAAGAGAGCTGTGACTAGCCCAAGGCCACCCAGCTGGCATCATGGAGGAGGGCAGAATCAAACCCAGTATTCCCCGACATTCAGATTCAAACCAAACTTTCAAAAATCCAAATTTACACATTTGGACAAATTTCCAGATTTTCACAAAACCAAATTTACACATTTGGACGACTTTCGGATTTTCAAAAATCCAATACGGATATTTGAATAATTCAATCTATCGTAAACGAATATATGTGAAAATTATATGTATTTGTGCCTATAATGCAGGATAGCAATGGGGTGCCTACAGGATAAATACAGAATTGTGCAAATTCATATAATGATACAAATCTTATCGAATTTCACATATTCGAATAAGGATAAGATTTTCGAAAGTACGGATCCGAATAATCTGGATTCAAATCGGATTTTCAAAAATGCGGATTTTGAAATTCAAATTGAATTTACAAATATTCGGTTTGCCTTGAATTCAAATGCAAAAAAATGCATTTGTGCACACCCTTAACCAGAAGGATCTGCTTGGTGCATATTAAAGTGCCCCCTCCCAAAATAAGTCAAAATTGGCAGCTGCTGGCATAGCTTTTCATTTGCCTTGCATAGACCGTCCCCCAGCCTTCCACAAAGACAAACCCACGGCACATTTCCAAAGCCAGGAACTCTTCAAAGGCTTCAGTATCGCAGCACCTTAAGCCATTTTAATTAAGCCCAGACTGTGTGAAGCTGCACTAAGCATGAGCAGACTTAAAATCCGGAGGGGAAAGTTAGTTGCGAGCACCTAATCGTTTCAGTGGAAATGACAAAATGAACTGTACAACTAATGCCCAAATGCAATTTTCAACATCTGATTCGATTCAAATTGAATATTCAAATTTCCAAATTTGTACAAACAGAGAAAAAAGGAATGTATTAAAATGCTAACCGATTCGAATACATTCAAATCTATTTGCATGAATATTCTATTCGTATTTGATGATACGGATGTCGACAACATTCGTATCTGCCCGTACACGTCCATACAAACCGTATGCCTCCCATTTTTATTCCGTATGCGTCCCGTATGCATCCCATAAGTATTCACACAAATGCATTCAGATACATATAAGATGCGTACAGATAGGTATGTAATGCATACATATCCGTACACATACAAATGTCTGAATAATTCATAGGAATGATTCAGAACATTCCAATTCGCTTGAATCTTAAAAATGAATGCATAGACATTCGATTCGAATTCGAATGTCCGAATTCAGACAAATTAGATAAAATTTCAAATGTTTTGAATATTCTTGCACATCCATTTCCCTGCTCTCAAATCCCAGCAAATGGCCTTAGAAACATCCTGCTTGTCCCCCTAGCCTGAAAGATGTACTTAGGCATCCATTCTACAAACTGAATGTTATGATAGTCATATGCTAACATTCGAATGAATACAAATGTTTCCGGACGTTTGTAGGAATAGTTTGGAAATTCATTCAGCTGGGAAAACGTATCAGATAAGTATCTGTTCATAGCAGATACGTACCTGTTCGTAACAGATACGTATCTATTTGTATCAGCTAAGTATCTGTTCATTTCAGATATGAATCTATTCGTATCAGAGACGTATCTATTATGTATAGTATACATATCCAGGATATGTATCTGAAAGATACGCATTCGGATATTCATACAAATTCGTACAAATAGATTTGTATTGAATAGAATGCCACCACATTCAGTATCAGATATCTCCACCCTTTGCCATTAGTGGCTCAAGCTGTTGGCTATCAATGGCTTTGCAGTTTTCAGAAGAATTCTGTGCTCAGGCAGAGAGCAGTTTCTCATGAACCCTGTTTGCGCAGGAGGCTCATTTTAGGAATGGTTGGCAAAAAGCAAAACCATGGTCGAAAATATTTGAGAGGACTGAGAAAGATTATTTTCCCTTTCCCCTCTGTTGCCTCTCACAAACTCCCCAAAAGTAATAAATCCCAAAGCACAGGGGTTGCCGCAAAAGCCACAGAGCTTTCAGACGAATGAGCATCAAGCTTGCTAAAGTGCTCTCTGTCTCTGGCAACCCTCTTTGGGAAAGGGCTTTGCCGTTGTCCCTGTTGGCAGAAAACCCGGGACCACAGAGCTCCAGAGGAATAAAAAAAAATAAAAATGAACCAGGCTATCAAACCTGCCCACAGGAGGTTGCATTACTAGGATGAATGAGATACATAAGAGAGTGTGACTGTAGTTCCTGATAAAAATGAGGTTTCAAGCAATCCCTCTGATACTGTTCATGGAAAAATGGTGTCTTAAAACCAAGGAGAGATGCCAAAAGGGCATGGCAGCATTGCAGAGGTCCAGCTAGCAGACACTTATCTGATATGAATAGATTCATATCTGATAGGAACAGATACTTAGTTGATAACAAATATCCAAGGATCTCCCTCCTGCCTTACATACATAGACGCACACACCTCACCTCTGTTTCTCCTATCCTGCTTTCCCTCACTTCCTCCCCCAAGTTTAACAAATGTCCTAACTATTCCTACAAATGTTCCAAAACGTTCGTATTTGTAGGACTGTTAATGTACAAATGTTCTGACATTCGACTCACGTACGAAAGTCCAGAGTCTAATGCTTGAAGGGGTTGGATAAAATAAAATAAGGCAGCCCAGCCCAGAAAAGGAAAAGCATCTAGACTGATTTAGCTAGCTTTGCTTTTCCCAGCGTGCAACATGAGGGATCCTGGAGCCACGGAAACAGGCTAAGACGCTGCTTGAGTTCACAACGTACCCAGACAGGTCCGGCCATCTGTGTGCAGACGAAAGCCTGGCTTGCATTCGCAGTAATAGGACCCCGGAGTGTTCACACATCTGTGCTGGCAGCCCCCGTTGTGAACTTGGCACTCATCAGCATCTGGAAAGGAAGCAAAACGAAGCGCTGTCAGAGAAATGGGCACAATAGAAGCCAGCCGGCTCTGTGTCCTATAGATGTCTCAAGGCGGGACAGCCTAATCATTTCCCTACTGCAATGCGAGGGGAAACACCCACATAATCTGCACAGATTTACATAGGAATGGATCAGGTGCTGGCCGTAGTCACACCTTCCCTTTAAATCTTCTTCAGTCCACCGGCAGGTCTGACTGCTCATTTCTATCCATTTTCTCTGTGGACTTTCCACATTCAGGGAAGTCCAAATGGAGGATAGAAAGTCCACAAATAAAGTGGGCATTTGTTCACATAATACCTATTTGTTCGTATCAGGTGCAGATCTATTTGTATCGGATACGTATTTGTTTATATCAGACATGTATCCATTAGTATCAGATACGTATCTGATACTACAAATATGTATCTATCTGTATGAGATACCTATTTGTTCGCATCAGGGGCAGATCTATTTGTATCTGATACATATTTGTTCATATCAGACATGTATCCATTCACATCAGACACATATTTGTAGTATCAGATACATATCTATTCATATCAGATACGTATTTGTTTGCATGAAATACATATTTGTTTGTATCAGATGAGTATCTATTCGTATCAGACGCGTATCTATTTGTACGAGATACGTATTTGTTCCTATCAGGCGCGTATCCATTTGTATCAGATACGTATTTGCACGTGTCTCTTCGTATCCGTCTACTTTCAGAGTGAGAGAATACATCAGCTCAGTTCCAGCTGTGCAACAGGCTCAGTTTAAAGAGTTAAATAACTCACTCTGAAAGTGGATTGAAGCTGGATTAAACCTTAGGTGTGACCACAGCCACTGTGTTGATTAAAAAAAAATTTTTTTTTTGGCTTCTCTCTTTGGCTCAGTGCAAAACCTTTTGCCTCCTTTGGACAGGGGGGAGATGCCAGCAAGAATCCAGCTGTACCATCCCAGCTGGGAGTTTCTCCCATGACGCACCTTGATCAGCACACCTTAGACAAGCCCTGGCACATGTTGCTGGAGCTGGAGGGAAACTCCCCTTCTTGTTCCAAAGCAAAAGTTGCTGCTCATCCAGGAAGCGATCCAGGCTGGCGATGTTGGCAAATAAGCCCCACCCACCCACCCCCCAGGTACCAACGCCAATCCACTCTGTGGAAGTTTAACAAAGCTGGAGTATTTCTCTACTATACCATACTCATTTCCACTCAGGCCAAGAGATGGGGAAGAAGTAGGTCACACAGGGAAAGAAAAAAAAAAGACACGTTTGCCAGGCTGTGTGAGATTGGCAAGACTGTCAGCTTGGCAGACCTCTGTGCGTCCATCTCTCACACACCCGGCCCCCTGCTGCCTCCAGGGATCCTCTGGCAGCAAATTCCTCCTGCCAATTTCACTCTGGGCAAAGAAGGAGTTCTCATTGTCTGCTTGGAAGAGGCTGCCCAGGGGCTGCGAGGGGAGGCGATGATATCTGGCAGGAGGAAAGGGAATCCCTCTTTCTTTCTTTGTCTTTCTTTTCTGTTCTCTCTTTCTCTCTCCTTTTATTTCTCTCTCTCTCTCTTTCCTTTCTTTCTCTTTCTTTTTCCGTCTTTTCTTTTCTCTTTCTCTTTTCTCTCCTTTTCTCTCTTTCTTTTCTTTTCTCTCTTTCTTTCTCTTTTTTCTTTCTTTTCTTCCTCTCTCTCTTCTTGCTTTTTCTTTTCTCTCTCTCTTTTCTTTTGTATGTCTTTTCTTTCTCTTTTTTCTCTCTTTTCTCTCTCTCCCTTTCTTTCTCTCTCTCTCCCTTTCTTTCTCTCTCTCTCCCTTTCTCTTTCTCTCTCCCTTTCTCCCTTTCTCCCTTTCTTTCTTTCTTTCTTTCTCTCTCTCACTTTCTTGACTCAACTCCAACACTTGAGTCTGTCTTCTAAGAACAGAGTTCTGTGTTATTTGGAGCAACTTATTATTTAAAAAAGGGATTGTCTTAAAATACTTTTACAGAGGGGGATCAATATAACGTCACGTTCCTAATCATCAGGGTTTTTTTTTTCTTTTTTAATTGCCCATGTGAACGGAAGCTATTTATGCCAGAGAAAATGTTTCTGTCTCTTCCCTCAGCAGTGCCCTGCCAGATGGGAGCAGCAACAGCGTCCCGGTTGGCATTCTTGGCTCTGTGCCGCCCGTCATAGCTGCCAATGTCCCCGTAGAACAAAAGCAACGTGAGAGGCTCCAATGTTGCCACCGTGAGCTCAGTTCCAGCTGCGCAAAAGACTCCACAGTAATGCCCACACCGCTGAATACAAGGTAGGTGGCACGTAGGTCTGCCTGGCAGAGAGAGAAATGGGCAAATACCAAGGAAAGAAGAAAAAAGGAAGGAAGGGAGAGGGAGAGAGAGAGGAAGGGAGGGAGGGAGAGAGAGAGAGAGAGAAAGAAAAAGAAAAGGAAGGAGGAGAAAGAGAGAGAGAAGAGAGAGAAAGACAGGGAGGGAGGGAGAGAAAGACAAGGAAGAAAAAGAGGGAGGGAGGGAGGGAGAGAAAGGAAGTGCGCCCACCCTTTTAATGGCGCTCCTGTGATGCTTTCAACCTGGGACCTTTGGCAAGCACACTCAGATGTGCAAGAAGGTTGTTGCTTTTTACATCCTGTTCGAGTCGATCCGAATAATTGAAAATTCGATTCCATTTGAATTATTTAAATCCACATTTCACAAAATTCTATTCGAATTAAGCAAATCTGAATCCATTCGTTTGAATTTTTCATTCGAATTTGCACTTGCGAAGGTCGACAAGACAGTAGATGCCTGCACGCACCTTCCCCGCAGCTACACGCATCCGTAAGCGTCCGTATACGTGCGTATGCATCCCATAGTTATCCCATACGCAACCCGTTTTTGTCCCATACGGATCCGTACAAACGCGTACGGATGCGGGAAAGGTGTGGATCTTCAAGTACGCATCATGTACTAACCTGTACGTATATGAATGTCCGAATAATTTGAACAAATAGTCCCAAAATTCAAAATTCGACACGAATGTTTAAATTCAAATTTATGGACATTGTATTCAAAGTCGAAAGTCGAAATTCGGCACATTCAATCGAATTTTGAATGCCTACGAATATTCATGCCAGCTTGGGACCAAGAAAGGAAGCATTCACCCCCTACCCAACTGCAAGATACATATGAGATTCATACAGATACGTATGTAGTACACATGTACTTGTACATGTGAATGTTTCGAATCATTTGAACAAATGTTTTGGAACATTCGAAGTTCATTGAAATGTTTACCTTCGAATGTGTAGATGTTCTATTTGAATTGGAGTGTCTACATTAGGTCGAATTCCATCGAATTTCGAATGTTTAGAACATCCATGCATATACCTATTCCTGGGTAAGCTTTGCGCTCTCCAAATGTTGCAGCCCAATTCTCACAATGATTCAAAATGTTTTCTTTTTAAAGACTGAAAAAAGGAAAAGAACAAAGCCCGCCGGGAAAAGACGTGCTATAAATAAGAAATAGCGGTAGTGTCAGTAATTATTGGTACATGTGGCGCGTTGCCAAAGAAATTCAAGAAATATCTGGAATACCTCAGGCCGGATGAAACTTCAATTCCACAACTTAGCAACATTCTCCAAAAATACCACGCTGATTCCTAAATCCTTGGGTTAGAATTCAGGTTCGCATTGGGCCAAAATTCTCGTCCCTACATCTGGTGGACGACGCAACCAACAATAACAACGGACGGCGAAGATAAAGTTACAGCCCTGCAACTGTAAAAAGCAATACGTCTTGGAATGAGACCCATTCTCCAAAGGGTCCTGTGTCTGCAGTTAGTAGGCATAACCAGCAGAAATTCCAGTTATTGCAACCAGCATTTCACAACAATGAATCTATGCAAGGCACCTGGAGTAGGAATATATTCAAGGTATTTGTTATTCGACCAAATCCAAACCAATACAAATACACGGACATCCGTATGCGTACGTATCCATACACATCTGTACACATCTGTATGGAAACAAATGGGATAAAATGGGGTGTGTACAGGAAACGGGATGCATATAGATGCATGAGAGACTTGTATCATCAAATATGTACTGAATATTCATACGAATAGATAGAAAAATATTCACATTGGTTCCAATGCCCAGACATTCATTATTTTCTTTATTCGTACAAATTCAGATGTTCAAATATTCAATTCAAATTGAATCGAATCTGGAAACTCGATTCACGCACATCCTTGCTTTGGAGTCACCACTCTGTCTCTGATCTGGAGCCAGTACCTGAGCATCCATTCAAGTAGCCATTGACACACCAGTTTGGTCTAGTGGTTAGGGAGGCAGACTCTTATCTGGGAATACCGGGTTCGATTCCGCCCTCCCCCATGAAGTCAGCTGGGTGACCTTGGGCTGGTCACAGCTCTCTTCTGAGCTCTCACAGCCCGACCTACCTCACAGGGTGCCTGTGGTGGGGAGAAGAACAGAAAGCTTTGTCAGCTGTTCTGAGTCCCCTTAAAGGAGAAGAACAGAAGGTTTGTCAGCCGCTTTGAGTCCCCTTAAATGGGTGAGAAAAGCAGGATAGAAAAGCCAACTCTTCTTCTTCCTCCATGAATTCATGAATTCATTCCTTCAGTTTATTTGTATACAACCTTTCTAATAAATTACTCAAGGCGATTTACAACAACTATGAAAGGTACAATACAAAGAATATAGTCCATTCTTTCCAAGGCTGATGTGCCTCAAAGATGCCAGACAGCAACATCTAGAGCTCTTCATCTCTCCATCTCCATCTCCATCCCATGCCTGGATGGCAAAATGGACTAAGCAACAGGGCTTGGCATACTCTCAATGGAGTTTCACTCATTAGCTGGGAAACGCTCCCAGTTACTCCCAGTGTGGCACACTGACCACTATCTCCCCTAATGCTGAAGCACTAGGGCTAATGCACTTCCTAAAGTGCAACGCACTAACTGAGATTTGCATACTTGTGTACTCATAAGACACAAGACAGACAGACCGCCCAGAGGTGACAAATGCCAGACCGTTGCTTCACAGAGAACTCAGCAACGTAGGAGGAGCCCTGTAGGATCAGGCCAGAGTGCATCTAGCCCATAAGAACCTAAGAGGACCCCTGCTGGATCAGCCACAGCCCATCTGGTCCATAAGAACCTAAGAGGAGCTCTGCTGGATCAGCCACAGCCCATCTGGTCCATAAGAACCTAAGAGGAACCCTGCTGGATCAGCCACAGCTGATCTATAGTAAGAGTGATCAACCAGTGGAACAGGCTGCCACGGGAGGTGGTTGGTTCCCCTTCGATGGAGGTCTTCAAGCAGAGACTGGACAGCCATCTGTCTGAGATGGTTTAGGAGATCCTGCCTTGAGCAGGGGGTTGGACTCGATGACCCAGGAGGTCCCCTCCAACTCTACCATTCTATGATTCTATGATTCTATGGTCCATAAGAACCTAAGAGGAGCTCTGCTTGATAAGCCACAGCCCATCTGGTCCATAAGAACCTAAGAGGACCCCTGCTGGATCAGCCACAGCCCATCTAGTCCATAAGAACCTAAGAGGAACCCTGCTTGATAAGCCAAAGCCCATCTGGTCCATAAGAACCTAAGAGGAGCTCTGCTGGATCAGCCACAGCCCATCTGGTCCATAAGAACCTAAGAGGAGCCCTGCTGGATCAGCCACAGCCCATCTAGTCCAGCATCCCGTTGCACACAGTGGCCCACCCATTGCCCATGGGCACCTCTAGCAGAGACAAGGACAAACCTTCTCCTTCTCTCGAATGCTAGCAAATGGCCTTAGAAACATCCTGTTTCTCCCCTCCAGCCTGAAAGATGTGCTCAGGCATCCATTCTAGTAGCCATTGATACATCTGTCATACATAAATTTGTCCATCCCTTCTTTAAAGCCATCTATGCTGGTAGCTGTGACCGCCTCTTCTGGCAGCCAGTTCCATAGACCGATTACCCTCTGGAGCTACTGAGCGATGCGCCAACGTGACCCCGACAGCCGAGAGATCGGATGATGCTGGAGGAAGGAAGAAGACCTCACCGACGTACCTGGCCTCTGGTCTGTGTGTCCCACGCCGTATCCCGCATTGCCCACGAAGCACGGGTAACAGTTCTTCCAGAGGTAGCGGTAATGAAGCGCGGCTGCGGTGGGGATGCCAGGCAAGATCACAGAACACCAGAGCAGCCCCCAAAAGGGCTTCAGCTGCCCTTTCCTCATTGATCTGGTCAAAGTGGAGCTTTCCAATCCAGAGGGGAAGGGAGGGGGGATTTTAAATGAAAACTATGTGGACCCTAACTCAGAAAAAAAAGGAGAGAGGAGAGGAATTCCTCAGCTGAGAAGTTTGGGATGCATGTTTAGGGTAAGCCAAAAAAACAAAAATCCACTTTCCAGCGCATGCCCGGGTCCCACGCCACGCCTTGAAAGTTCCTTTGTGACTCAGGATGCCAGCAGATGGAGTGGATGCGTGCAGCTCAGATGCGCGAGGGCACGGCGTGTGTCGCCGCGCAAAAGCAACTACCACTGTCTAAGGCGCACACCAGCAGGCATGTGGTGGCGGCGCTGGTGGGACAGAGTGCAAACACGCCCCCCTCCGTTGCTCAGCCTTAGATCCGCCCCCTGCAGGTAAAGGCTGAACTGAGCCTCTAATCCCACCCGCCCACAGCCCACAGCATCATATGGGAAACCTTGCCACACTTTTCTTTTCGGAGCAAAGAGACACACACATGGATAGATCCATGCATGCACACAGAGAGGCGCACCAAAAAAAGAGAACAAAAGCTGCGAGACCATCACAGTGTGCGTAAACGCACACACTCACACATGCACGATAGCCAAAGGAATTTTGGCCAGTGGGCTCAGGGGTTCTGTGGAGCCCTTGGCCTGGAGCCAGAATGGAATCTAAAATTGGCCATGTAAACAATAAAAACAACCAGGGGACATGGGGGGGGGGAGGGAGAGAGAGAGAAAGAGAGAGAGAGAGAGAGAAAGGGGGGAAGGGGATTTTAAATCAACACCACATTTTGGAAAACTCAGGCTCCAAGGCTTCTAGGGAAATACTGTGTGGTTGTAGCTTGACTTGGGGGAAGGGGAGGGATCTCTCTTCTTTCTTTCTTTCTTTCTTTTTTCTGTCTCGCTCTCCCTCTCCCACACAGAGCAGGGGAATTTTTCACGGGAGACCTGTGAACGCAAATATTTGCCCTCTCAAATGGCCAAGTTGCAAATGGGGCGCTCCAAAAGGGGGGCAGGTTGAACCCACAGAGGAAGAAGATTTGGTTTTTATACTTGGCTTTTTTTCCACCCTTAAGGGGACTCAGTGCTGCTGACAAACCTTATGTTCTTGTCTCCACAACAGACAGCCTGGGAGGTACTTGGGGCTGTGGGAGCTAAGAGAGAGAGAGAGCTGTGACTAGCCCAGGGTCACCCAGTTGGCTCTGTGGTAGAAGAAGAAGAAGAGTTGGATTTTAGGTCCTGCTTTTCTCGCCCTTAAAGGGGCTCAAAGCTGCTGGCGAGCCTTCTGTTCATCTTCCCACAACGGACACCCTATGAGGCAGGAGGGGCTGTGAGAGCTCAGAAAGAGAGCTGCGACTAGCCCACGGCCACCAAGCTGGCTTCCTCCAGGAGTACAGAGTCGAACCAGTAAACCTCCAGATAAGTGTCCAGCCCTCTAACAACAAGACCAGACTCCATTTAGGAGAGATACATCAAGAGATACATTTACCAACTGTGGAGGAAAACTTTGTAAAAACAGAGCCTCCGTTTAGGAGAGACACATTTAGCAATCGCAGAGGAAAACTTTTAATAGCCACAGCCTCCGTTTACAGAGCGGAGGGAAACTGAAAGGGAGAGCGATTGCTTTGGGATTGCCCGGTGTCTGTCCTTTCGCTCATTCGGAGCAGGGCTGGCTTACAGGGTTTGGACAAGGGGTGGAACTGAAAAGATCCTGTTCTTCCTTGCTGAGGATTTGCCTGGCTTGAGTGAGAAATGCAGTATTCAAATTCAGCCCGTGTTATCCTCACACAAATGGGGACACCCAGAATGCGCACTGTGTCCTGAATCCGGATTCAAAAGTCTAATCTGGATTTAAAAAGTCAAGTGATCACAAAATGAGAGAGAGAAAGAACAGCCCTGAAAGGGCAACAAGATTTGGGCAGAGCAGGAGTCACAGTCTAATCTTGGCCTAATTATGATGCCTGATGACATTTCCCCCCTTAATCCTCCACACCCTTGTACCCAGCCTCAAATCACGCTCAAGAGAACAAATTTTCCATGCCCATGTGATCGCGGCTTGTCATGGAAAAATTCTAAGAGCAACACAGTTAGGGACCCTGAAATATAATTCTGGTGCTGACAGATGAGAAAAACGGCCCAGACACGAGGCAATCGCATATCCATTTTATCTCTTCCAAAGAGATGAAAACACCTCTCTTCTGGGTTTCTGCAGCCAGGGTACTTCCAAATAAATGGATAGAATTATTCCGTCCAAGAACAGTCAGGAGCAAACCATCTAGAATCAGGAATAGGGGTGCAATTTTTGGGATGCAATACAAATCGAATACCCGAAAATTTGATTCGTTTAAAATCTGAATTCGAGTTAAGCAAATTTGCATCTGTTCGTTCAAATTTCATTCTAATTTGCACTTATGAATGTTGACAACATTCGTAGATGCCCTTATACATCTTCCCCAGGTTGGTACAGATCCATATGCATCCCGTAGTTAACCTGTATGCAACCTGTTTTCATCCCGTATGGATCCCTAGAAGTGCACATGGATGTGGGAAAGAGGCAAACCTTCAAGGACGCATTGTGTACGAACCCATACACATATGAATGTCCAAATAATCTGAATAGATCTGAAATTCAGAAGTGGAACCGAATCTTTAAATTTGAATTTAGGGACATTCGATTCGAATTATAATGTTGAAATTTGGTCGATTCGATCAAGGGGTTTTTTTCCACTAGCACTAGAAGTACCCATTAAGGGCCCTTAATGGGTACTCTAATGCTAGTGGAACCCTCCCCCCAAATTTCGAATGCATTCAAATATTCATGCACATCCCTCATCAGCCAACTGAGTGACCTTGGGCTAGTCACAGCTAAGAAAAAACAGAACCCAAGAAAGCAAGCCAGGTAAGATTACAGAGATGTGCACAACTGAAAAGCGGGTGTTTGGTTCGCCATCAAACTAACATCCATTTGCTCAGCTTGTTACCAAACTGTTTAACTGAACGAATTCTTTGCGTTCGATTTCGAACCGGCCCAAAAACTAAAAATACATATATATATTTTTTACCCATTAAAAAAAGTCCCTTTCAAGAGCAAAGCCACAGCAAACACGGACCGTTTGATCGAATCCTTTGTTTTCGCAAGCAGGGAACTGGTTCGGTTCCACCGAATTTCACAATATTTGATAAGCCACCAGACAGATCTGTAAATAAACAATTCGGTGGCATTTCTGACCTCAAACCAAACTCTGTCCGTCTCATTGAAGCTTACACTGTACAGGCTCAGCCCAAAAGAAAACAGCCAATTGGGCTACGATTCCTTCTTCCTTCAGCCTTTTGGGGACAGACAGCAATTTTGCTGCCTCTTTTATCTGCACCACAATCCCTACATATGTTTTCTGTTCTGCTATTTTCCCCTGTTTGTTTACAGCCCCTATATGCCTCTCAGGATGAAACCTCGCTTGGCACGGCAGACCACGACTGCAGGACATTAAGATGCTATTCAAAACCGTAAACCAGATATGCATTTTTAAAAAGGTTCATCGAAATCCAGCAGCTGAGAATACAATTCAATTACAGAGACGTATTAATGTTCCAAGCTTTCGTGGCAGCTCTTCTGTGGCCGAGCCAGACCCATGCTGAAGGTGGTTAAGTCGCAGTGGGTCGCTGACCTGGGGCCAAACCACACTTGGGAATCACGTGACTTGGATGCAGTTTGCACACATATGGGCCACTGGAGGGTTCACTGTTTCTAGGCGCAAGCAAGACACGTTCCTGGCCCCATTCTACTTTCAGAGAGTCTTGCTAGAAGAAAATGAATTGGTTGGGAGAGAGATTTCCAATGGGATTTCAAGGAAGTACAACTAAGTCCTAAAGTAGAAATGCACACAATTTTTTTTTGACATTGACTTCGAATCAAATAGCCAAAAATCCAAACCTTTTAAATTCAAATCTAACAAGATTCGATTTGAATTTACCGAATTTGAATGATGTGGGTCCCATTCACATACGAATGTCCAGATAATTTAAACAAATAGATGCAAAATTCAAAATTCAATTCAAATGTTTACACTCAAATTGCAGGACACAGACGGTCTTTCACTGGCTCAAAAGTGAGGGTTGGCATATGTGGACATCTAGGGATGTACATGTGGAAGAAGATTGCCTTTCCTTCTCCTGGGAAGGATCCAGCGGTCAAATTTGCATAGGGAAGTACAAGAATATTCAAAACATTCAAAATTCGAATTCAAATCCAATGTCTATACATTCGTTTTTTAACATCCAAATGAATTTCAATTCTTTTGAATCATTCATAGGAATTATCTGTACGCCTCTGTACATATCTGTACACATCTTATTTGTATTTGTATGCATTTATATGGATACATACGGGACAAAAATGGGATGAATACGGGATGCGTACAAATGTGTACTGAAACATACGAACGCTGTCAACGTTCGTATCTTCAAATATGAATTGAACATTCATCCAAATAGACACGAATGGATTTGAATCGAATAAATGTGAATACATTCGTAAAATTAATTTGAATTTTTGGATATTCAATTTGAATTGAATGCTGAAAATTTGCATTCCATGTGCACCCCCTAAACTTGCAGCCCTCTGCTTTCAGGGACTTTTTGAGCTTGGCCCCTATCACAAGGGGGTTTAAATGTATCTGCTGGCTTCTGAAAGTTTTTATATGAGTCAGATTTTGACAGGGGAGACAATTGCCCCTCTAGAATTCCCAGCTACCCCTTTCTTTGTCCAAACACAGAATGTGACTCATCTGCTTCTGGAAAGGACCCCATGACTCACCCAGGCCCATAGGCCGGAATTGTGCACATCCGACTGCTTGCCTGCACCCAGCTGGTGGCGAAGGACATGGCGCACGGATGAGCAGGCTGGCTTTTGTACTGTGTGCCACATGCTCGATTAAGTGTGGCCTTTCCTCCGCACACGTTGCGTAGGAAGAAATCCATCAAACCTTTCAGGGTGTGACTTCACGAGCCCCACGGCCACTGTGCCAACCCCTTGGGTGTGCAGGGGACTCACGTCAACGAAAATCAACAAAGAACAGAGGCTTCTCTTTGGAAATGCTGGTCCTGCATTAACCTGCCTGTGGGCTGAACGTGTCAACATGATGGCACAAACACGGAATCTTGTTCCATTTCAACTTCATTGTGTAAAGCCATAATTAATTTTGGGTTGGTGTGCAGTCACGTTCAAAAAGAAGTTTGCAAGCCAAATCAGAAGTCCACACAACTCTGTGGGATGTGTGGTTCCTCTCACACAAGCTCTTCACCTAAATAATAATAAATTAAAGCTCTGTTCCATGCAAAATCTTTTATCCTATACTTGCAGGGATCAGGTGGTCAAAAGACTGTCAGGTATGCGAGGAAGAGGGAAGGAGGAAGAAGGAAGAAGAAGAAGAAGAAGGAAGAAGAGTTTGCTGTTGTACCCCACTTCTCTCACCCATTTAAGGGGACTCAAAGCGGCTGACAAACCTTCTGTTCTTCTCCCCACAACAGACACCTTGTGAGATGGATGGGGCTGTGAGAGCTCAGAAGAGAGCTGTGACTAGCACAAGGTCACCCATCTGGCTTCATGGAGGAAGAAGAAGAGTTGGCTTTCCTACAATGCTTTTCTCACTCATTTAAGGGGACTCAAAGGGGCAGACAAACCTTCAGCTCTTCTCCCGACAACAGACACCCTGTGAGGTAGGTGGGGCTGTGGGAGCTCAGAAGGGAGCTGTGACTAGCCCAAGGTCTCCCAGCTGATAAAACAGCAGCAGCAGTGGATTCCTGAAAACCTCACTGGTGCAAGGCCTCTATAAGTGAACATTGAATTGAAAATGTTTCCAATTTAAATGGCAAATTTCTGGCCTGTCGCCCAGATGAAGATTGGCAGCTCCTTCAAGACTGTAACCTCTTTCAGGGCCTCTTCTGCAAAGGGCAGAAATTCTGAAGTCTACAAGAATTCCCAGCTTGTGGCTCAGACTCTGAATAACTGACTGCTTTTCATGGCTTTCAGATAATAGACTGTGACTTAGTGTAAACAAATGTATTAAATTTCCTTTGGAATTAATGGATTTGGGGATTTATTGAACAAGGGGGTCCCTTCCATTGAGTCCTTCCAATACAAAGTTTTGCTGCGTAGCAGATTTTAAAAGGCTGATAAATTTAGCATGCCACTATGCAAACATCCTTAAGCTATTTGCAATTGGAGGGGTAGAGGGGAAAGTTGGGGAGATGGGAAATTAGCTATTTATTTAAACATGTGCATAATCAAGTTGAGAACGTCTATGTGAAAGCTCAAGGTAAGGGTGCGCACAGATACTCGAAGGTATTCGAAATTCGATCGAATCTGGCCGAATTTCGACATTCGAATTCAGATCGAATGTCCATAAATTAGAATTTAAAGATTCTAATGAATTTCAAATTTTGGATCTATTCATTCGAATTTTCCAGATGTTCGCATGTCTACGGGATTGTTTGTGATGAGTAATTACAGATTCACATCTTTCCTGCATCCGTATGCCTTTGTACGGATCTGTACAGCCTGAAAACGGGTTGCATACAGGATAACTACGGGATGCATACGGACCCAAAACAAACCAAAGCCATTGTTGCAGGATTCCCATAATTTTCTTGTAATAAGGGTTTTTTTTGCATTGCAATCAGTATTATACTGTCACAGGGGTGATCCCATAAGAACATAAGAACCTAAGAGGAGCCCTGCTGGATCAGGCCACAGCCCATCTAGTCCATAAGAACCTAAGAGGAGCCCTGCTGGATCAGGCCACAGCCCATCTAGTCCATAAGAACCTAAGAGGAGCCCGGCTGGATCAGGCCACAGCCCATCTAGTCCATAAGAACCTAAGAGGAGCCCTGATGGATCAGGACACTGCCCATCTAGTCCATAAGAACCTAAGAGAAGTCCTTCTAGATCAGGCCACAGCCCATCTAGTCCATAAGAACCTAAGAGGAGCCCTGCTGGATCAGGCCACAGCCCATCTAGTCCATAAGAACCTAAGAGGAGCCCTGCTGGATCAGGCCACAGCCCATGTAGTCCATAAGAACCTAAGAGGAGCCCTGCTGGATCAGGCCACAGCCCATGTAGTCCATAAGAACTGTATTTTTTAAAAAAATGTTTAGGATGCGCAGCTGAAGGAATTGTATTTGTTTCTCTGAGTTTGGCATTTCTTCTTTTCCTTTTTTCTTTTCCCCTCTTCCAGAAGCAAAACTCATAAAATATAATTAGCTCTTCTGGAATGTTTCTTCATATTGTGTTACAGAGGAAAGAATTGCCCCTCCCTCGGAATTAGAGACATTTCCGTGGTATTATTTGGCCACAGGAAAATTCCAAATTAAAAGCTGTGGTTTGGATCGCAACGACCGTCATGCCGAAGTGGTACATGGAAATGGCGCTTGACTCCAAGAGAGAAGACGAAAGAGAGGCAGAAATGGGTGATCTAAAACAGAGCAAGCTGCTCCATCTGCCCACCAGCCTATTCAGCAATTTGTTCCAAATGAGGGCAAAATAAGATCTGAAAATTTGAAATTCATTTGAATGTTTAAATTCAAATTTATAGACATTCGATTTGATATCGAATGTCCAAATGCGAACATATTCAATCAAATTCTGAATGTTTTGAATATTCATTCACATCCTTACTACTGTCCGTAGTAGGGAGAAGAACAGAAGGTTTGTCAGCCGCTTTGAGCCCCCTTAAATGGGTGGGAAGATCATGGTGCCAACTAACTCCTGGGCCATAGGTTCTCTTGGTTTATCAGAAACACGAGCTCAAACTGGAGCTCTTCTCTACAAGATGAAGAAGGATTCAACCCAAGACGGGAGAGTCACAAGACAAGTTGAATACCCAATACACCTAATGATTTCAACTGATTTCCTTTTTCATCCACCAACACGAGTAGAAACTAGAGATATTCACGAATGTTTTTTGACATTGTATTCAAATTGAATCAAATACCTGAAAATCCAATTTGAATATTTTAAATTTGAATTTTATTATTTGTACTTCTATCCTTCCCTATACCCGAAGGTCCCAGGATGGGCAACAACCTTTAAAACAACAAATTACAAACAATATGGCCCAATATGGCTGTTTAAAAAGTCTTAAAAGTCAAAGCTAACACTGTGGGGAAAGGATAAACAAATTTATGGAAGCCAGTTTTGTCTAGTGGTTAGGGAGCCGTACTCTTATCTGGGAATACTGGGTTCAATTCTGCCCTCCCCCATGAAGCCAGCTGGGTGATCTTGGGCTAGTCACAGCTGTCTTCTGAACTCTTCTCAGCCCACATATCTCACAGGGTGCTGTTGCGAGGAGAAGAACAGAAGGTTTGTCAGACACTTTGAGTTCCTTTAAATGGGTGAGAAAAGTGGGGTAGAAAAACCAACTCTTCTTCTTCTTCTCCTAGACTCTGGTGCTTTTTGGTGAAGAACAGACTTGGTTCCAGAAAGCTTAGTCAATCCAGCCCATCCATAAGTGTTTCTTGAAACCCTGCCTGTCCATCCATGTTTTGCTGAATGAGCAATTCTGTGCAGCAGAACCAGGTGGCGACGGGACAAATGACCTCAGATACATTGGCCAGAGCTTCAGCAACCCTCAGGGCTCATTACAGGTAACCCCCATCTCCAGAAGTTAATGGCTGATGCTGACTGAATTCCAGCTACTACTCTGAAGACTATCTGAAGCTCTCCCCAACTGGAAGATCCAACGGGGAGGGGAGAAAAAGCTTAGAGAGAACGTAGGGTTTCTGGAATTCAGTAGAACATGATTGATTGGAAGATGTTGTGCTTGGCCCAGATGTAGCCCTCCTTGGCAAGGAATTTCATTCAGCTGACAATTCCTAGCAGGAGTTGGCCTGAACTCAGTAACCTCTTCAAGGATTCCCAAGAAGCCATTATATCTTACCTTAGACAGGGTTCCTGGATTGGACGCCTCCAATTTAGAGGCTTGTTACTAGGAGAACTTATCAGACAAAAGTGGTTAAATTGGAGTTTTCCCCTCCTAAGGACAGGGCATCGAAATGTTCCTACAAGGTTCCCCTGAGTGTGAACAGTAATCGCTCCTGAAATGTTTATAAGTGAGGAGATGGAATCGGACTACCCGGCTTGGACGCAAAAATGTGTCCTCTGGCGCGAGAGCCAGGAAAGAAAACAGCTGAATTCATCTGGCAAGTCGGGAGCTTCCCTCATGGTCAAAGTATTGCCATGGGTCAGGAAGCGGAGGCGCGGGCTGAAAACCCCACCCTCAGTTGTCCATGTTTACAAAGCAAACAGTGACCCACTGGAAGGTAGTTTGAGCTGCATGGTTCTCTTCATGAAGTTAGAAGAGTTGGGAGAAGGCCAAGAATGTAAAAGGAGCCCTGCTGGATCAGGCCACGGCCCATCTAGTCCATAAGAACCTAAGAGGAGCCCTGCTGGATCAGGCCACAGCCCATCTAGTCCATAAGAACCTAAGAGGAGCCCTGCTGGACCAGGCCACAGCCCATCAGGTCCATAAGAACCTAAGAGGAACCCTGCTGGATCAGGCCATGGCCCATCTAGTCCATAAGAACCTAAGAGGAGCCCTGCTGGATCAGGCCACAGCCCATCAGGTCCATAAGAACCTAAGAGGAACCCTGCTGGATCAGGCCATGGCCCATCTAGTCCATAAGAACCTAAGAGGAGCCCTGCTGGATCAGGCCACAGCCCATCAGGTCCATAAGAACCTAAGAGGAACCCTGCTGGATCAGACCACAGGCCATTTAGTCCATAAGAGCCTAAGAGGAGCCCTGCTGGATCAGGCCACAGCCCATCTAGTCCATAAGAACCTAAGAGGAGCCCTGCTGGATCAGGCCACAGCCCATCTAGTCCAGCATCCTGTCTCACACAGTGGCTCACCAACTGCCCATGGGCATCTCAAGCAGAGACAAGGGCAAAACCTTCACCTGCTCTCAAATGCCTTCAGAGGCATCCTGCCTGTCTCCCCAGCCTGGAGGATGTACCTAGGCATCTATTGATACACCTGACCTCCAGGAATTTGCCTAAACCTTTCTGGAAGCTATCTAGGCAGGAGCTGTCACGACCTGCAAATGGCCTTTAGAGAAGCGGTATGCACAAATGTAATTTTCAGGATTTGATTTGATTCAAATCGAATATCCAAAAATTCAATTCAATTCAAATCTGTAAAATTCGAATTAAACCAAATTTGATTTGAATTAAGCAAATTCGAATCTATTCATTCGAATTGTCAACTCAAATTTGCACTTATGAATGTCGACAACATTCATTCCTGTCCGTACGCATCCCGTAGTTATGCTATATGCAACCCGTTTTTGTCCTGTATGGATTGGCACAGATGTGTACAGATGCAGGTAAGATGCGAATCTGTACCCGTAGCCATGTGAATGTCTGGATAATTCAAGTGAACAGACCCAAAATCCAAAATTTGTTTGAATCTTTAAATTCAAGTTTATGGATTTGTTTCGGAACGATCAAAATTCATTTGAATGTTTAAATTCAAATGTGAAGACATTCTATTCAAATTCAGATGTCCACATTCGATCAATCAGATTTTCAATGTTTACAACATTCCTGCACATCACTAGAAAGGAGTGGGAGGACCAAAGGACAAGAGGTGGAGTAGAAAAGATCTCGTTTCTCTGTGCTGGAGATTTGTGCAGTTTGGGTGGGAACGGCAGTATTCAAATTCACCCCGCGTTATCGTCAAGCAAATGGGAACAGCCAGAATGCGCAGTAGGGTCCTGAATCCGTTTTAAAATAGTCCAATCCAGGTTTAAGAAACCAAGTGGGAACATGGCCTTTGAGTGCTATTCTCTGCATATTTTCTTAGAAATTCCACTGGGCTTAGACTGAAACCCTGAAGATATTTACTTGGGACTAAAACTTTTAGGTTGATTGTTGAAGCTCTTCAGACAGGCCTGGCAAATTCTTCTTGGTTCTGCATTAGAGGTTTTGCTATTTTAATGGTGCGTGAATATTGATCTTGTGCAGGCATGAACATAATCTACCAGGGTGGGGAAACCTTCAAAATATGTATGCAGGGTTTCTTTTAAAAAATGTTTTTAAAAGACTGCAGAATACCTGGAGAACAAAACTTCCTGCATTTTTTTAAAATTAAAATGTGTATCGAAGTGGAAAACAAGTAAAGAACACTAAAATAGTTTGATTCATATATAAAAACTCAATGGCCATAGCTCAGTGGTAGAAAACAGCAGAGAAGTGTATATCCTATTCCTGGTGTCTCCTGGAAGAAGGTTATGGCAAACACATTTCTTCAACTGCCAAGAAAACTGCACATATGGAATCAGCCTGCCCCAATGGGATCTAACAACAGCAAATCATGTAAATTAATTTACTAGGAAGGATGGTGCAAGCATGGATAATATTCACTTAACTGAAGCTTTTAACCGGGGGCAACCTCATGTAGAGGATTCAGTAGGATGGCTGGGAATGGGAGACATATCAATTAAACCTTCCTTTCTAAAGATGCGTGAGAATATTCAAAATATTTGTTATTTGATCAAATTCAGCCAAATTCAGACATTCAAATTCGAACTGAATGTCCAGGCACTCCTTATTTAATACCTGAATATGAATATTTTGAATCATTCGTATGAATAATTCGGATATTTCTATGCGTACAGATATGTACTCGTTACATACATATCTGCACGCATCATATTCCTATCCATACGCATCTGCATGGATACATACAGGATGAGAACAGGATGGGTACGGATACATACAGATGTTATCAACATTTGTATCATCAAATACGAATAGATACAAATGTATTCAAATCGGTTTGATCTGAATACATTGTTTTTTTCTCTATTCATACAAATTCAGACATTGGAATACTTTATTCAAATTGGATCGAATGTCAAAAATTGCATTCATTCGTCCTTTCTAATCTCAACCTGTGATTCGGTTCACAGGGCTCTTGTGAAAGGCAGTGCTTAAGACGGTGATGGCCAACCTATGACACGCGTGTCACAGGTGACACGCCAAGCCCTTTTGGGTGACACACATGGTCACCCTGGCACCTGGACGTGTAGTGCTTGCTTGTTCTTGAAGTGTATGAAATACCAACTTTCAATGGAAGATTTAGCAACAAAAGTCACTAATGTAAAGAATTATTTGTTTTTGCTTTTAATCAAATACATATATCAAAAATATAACTTTTTTTACTAGAGCTACAAATATCACAAAATTATGGATATTTCTAGATGTGACACAGCACCTGAGTTAAGCTAGGTTTTCTTGCAAATTTTGACACACCAAGCTCAAAAGGTTCGCCATCAGTGGCTTAAGAGGTGACTGGAATGAAGCATCTAAAACCATGCACAGCATGGAGAAGGTGGATGCAGGTAAATCCTAGACGCTAGAACTAGGGGTCACTCAATGAAGCTGATGGGCAGGAGAGTTTTTTCACCCAGAAAGCCATTGGTCTATGGAACCAACTACCAGAAGAGGTGGTGAAAGCAAACAGCCTGGATGATGTTAAGAAAGGGTAGGGAAGGTTCACGGAGGTCTGGTGAGTCATTGACAACTAGAATGGATGACCAGGTACCATCCCCAGGTTGGAGAGATGGACAAGATGCCTTTAAAGATCCTTGAGATGTCCAGAAACAATTGGTGGGCTACTGTGTGAGATAGGATGGTGGACTAGATGGGCTGTGGCCTGATCCAACAGGGCTCCTCTTAGGTTCTTATGGACTAGATGGGCTGTGGCCTGATCCAGCAGGGTTCCTCTTAGGCTCTTATGGACTAGATGGGCTGTGGCCTGATCCAGCAGGGCTCCTCTTAGGCTCTTATGGACTAGATGGGCTGTGGCCTGATCCAGCAGGGCTCCTCTTAGGTCCTTATGGACTAGATGGACTGTGGCCTGATCCAGCAGGGCTCCTCTTAGGCTCTTATGGACTAGATGGGCTGTGGCCTGATCCAGTAGGGCTCCTCTTAGGTCCTTATGGACTAGATGGGCTGTGGCCTGATCCAGCAGGGCTCCTCTTAGGCTCTTATGGACTAGATGGGCTGTGGCCTGATCCAGCAGGGCTCCTCTTAGGCTCTTATGGACTAGATGGGCTGTGGCCTGATCCAGCAAGGCTCCTCTTAGGTTCTTATGGACTAGATGGGCTGTGGCCTGATCCAGCAGGGCTCCTCTTAGGTCCTTATGGACTAGATGGGCTGTGGCCTGATCCAGCAGGGCTCCTCTTAGGCTCTTATGGACTAGATGGGCTGTGGCCTGATCCAGTAGGGCTCCTCTTAGGTCCTTATGGACTAGATGGGCTGTGGCCTGATCCATCAGGGCTCCTCTTAGGTTCTTATGGACTAGATGGGCTGTGGCCTGATCCAGCAGGGCTCCTCTTAGGTTCTTATGGACTAGATGGGCTGTGGCCTGATCCATCAGGGCTCCTCTTAGGTTCTCATGGACTAGATGGGCTGTGGCCTGATCCAGCAGGGCTCCTCTTAGGTCCTTATGGACTAGATGGGCTGTGGCCTGATCCATCAGGGCTCCTCTTAGGTTCTCATGGACTAGATGGGCTGTGGCCTGATCCAGCAGGGCTCCTCTGAGGTTCTTATGGACTAGATGGTTTGTGGCCTGATCCAGCAGGGCTCCTCTGAGTTTCTCATGGACTAGATGGGCTGTGGCCTGATCCTGCAGGGTTCCTCTTAGGCTCTTATGGACTAGATGGGCTGTGGTCTGATCCAGTAGGGCTCCTCTTAGGTCCTTATGGACTAGATGGGCTGTGGCCTGATCCAGCAGGGCTCCTCTTAGGCTCTTATGGACTAGATGGGCTGTGGCCTGATCCAGCAGGGCTCCTCTTAGGCTCTTATGGACTAGATGGGCTGTGGCCTGATCCATCAGGGCTCCTCTTAGGTTCTTATGGACTAGATGGGCTGTGGCCTGATCCAGCAGGGCTCCTCTTAGGTTCTTATTGACTAGATGGGCTGTGGCCTGATCCATCAGGGCTCCTCTGAGGTCCTTATGGACTAGATGGGCTGTGGCCTGATCCAGCAGGGCTCCTCTTAGGTTCTCATGGACTAGATGGGCTGTGGTCTGATCCAGCAGGGCTCCTCTGAGGTTCTTATGGACTAGATGGGTTGTGGCCTGATCCAGCAGGGCTCCTCTTAATCCATGGAGGACAGGGGTATCACTGGGTGCCCAAGTACCACCTCCATGTTGCAGAGACAGGCAGAATGTCTCTAAAGACCATTTGCAGGGGATCAGTGTTTTGCCTTTGTGTTCTGCTTGACATGCCCAGAAGCAATTGGTGGGTCACTGGGTGAGATGGGATGCTGGACTAGATGGCCTGCGGCCTCATCCAGAAGGCCTCCTCTCGTGTTTATATGCAAACACACTTTGAGTGCAACTGTTGGCTCAAGATACAGCCCTACGTGGGTCTGAAGCCGCTATTATCTTGGCCTCAATTGAACTTAGCCAGCATCTCAGGTCGCATGTCAGAAACATCAGCCGACTGCTCAAATGGAAGTGAATTTGCCGTAGGAGGATCAAAGCTCAGCGGAACAGCATGACCACACAGGACCACGCTTCTTCCTGACACCGCGAGCATAGATCTTTCATCGCCACCCTTTCAGAAGATCTCACAAAAGAAGGAATGCACGAATCTGCAGGCAGGGAGCTAAAGCTGAGTAGGTGTGCTTTTCAACGCTCTTCATCCTCGTGGAGAAGGCGCTTGAAACAGAGAAGCTTTAACAAGACACTTTGGCAACCATTCAATCTTATGGAGTAGTAAAAATATGCGGAAGGAATCACAAGCAATGTTATGAAGGTTTTGGGTAGGCACATCAAACGTGTTTCCGGAGCAGAACAGTGGTGATCAATCACAAATCATCAAGGAGATGGGACCAAAGATCATTCATCACGGTCCAGGGGCTTGCCTGGACGGGACAAATGGAATATTTTCTTCATTTTCTTGGCCCATCAGTCTCTAAAAGAGCTGGCAAAGCAGGTTTCCCACCTCATAAATCTATCAGGAGGAGATTGAGACATGTGCCCCAGTATCCTTCAATCCGAACCCAGAGAGGTGAGGCAACTTGACGGAGGTCACACCCATCTTCTTTGCTTGCAAGAATATGGATGGCATAAGAGGTTCCAGACACGTTACCAGGGGGCTATTACAGCAATTCAGACAGATTCACCACTAATATTTGAAACATTCAAAATCTGGTTGAATTTGGACACTTGAATTAAAATGCTAAGATGATCTGGATTTAAGGAATGGGTCCATCAACTAATCCGGATCTAGTAGATCTGGATTAAGGGAGGTACCCAATGTGTCCCCATAGGCATTGCAGCACGCAATAGCAATGGGTGCTAGCTTGCCCGCAGTGGAAATGCCAGAGCACCCATGTGGAGAATCCGGATTTACCCACGTGGGGCCCTCCTGTCATCCCAGGTTTTTGCGGGGACAGGGCGTGCAATCTCCATAGACGCTCAGGAGATTCTTCGAAGATTCTCCAGAGCGGCTCCGGAGAATCTGCAGAGCTTTGCTATAAACTCCAAAGATTGCCACAAACTCTGAAGATCCTCCAGAACCTTTGACAAAGGTCCAGAGAAACGCCATTGCCCTCGCGTGGGGTCCTCTTCGAAGCCTGTGCTATTCTTCGGAGCTGGGTTCAGAGATTGTGCCCAGGCTTCGGAGCTTTGGGTTTCAGGGCACCCCCCATGGGGGTGCCCCCCCCCCGACCCCATTGCCTGATCATGGTGGAAATGAGCTCTATATAATCCGGATTTGATGGCTGAAGACCCCACTGTAGAGGGTCTACAGGAAATCTGGATTATAGGTCTTGAAGGATCCATGTAATCCAGATTTCCCTAGAACTGGTGGAAACAAATTACATTTAATGGGCTCTACAGGAAATCTGGATTATAGGTCCTGAAGGACCCACGTAATCCGGATTTCCCTAGAACTGGTGGAAACAAATGTGGCTCTAATGGAGTCTGCAGTGGAAATGTGGTCTTCCCGCTCTGAGCCTAATGGGTTCCTAATGGGTACTTAATGGGTACTTAGTGCTAGTGGAAAAAACCATAGGTAGAAAACATACAGCTATTACTGGGAGAAAAAGAGACAGAGGGAGGGAGGGAGTTGCCTTCCCATCTTCAGAAACATATAATCAAGAAACCTGGCAGCAGGATTGTCTGCGTGAAAAGGAAGATAATGTTCCAGTCTAGTTAGCAAAGGCAACCCAGTTGTGGAAATTAGCAGGATTTGCCCGTGCTTTGCCATGCTGCAGACAGCAAGGATTTTGAAAGTCTCAGATAAACAAAGGGAACAGGAAGCTCAGCACATACCACATGCAAGCTGTGTGCGCCAGGGGATGCCGGCCAGATCTCTGAGCTCTCCTTCGACATGTGCACAAGGAAGGCATGAACTGTGCACCGAACCACCAGCCCTCTGATTCTCCATGCAGCCCCGTAACTTGCTCTCCTAAATACCTTTCAGAAGCCAAGAATCCTGCTTTTGATTCAAAAGCGTACAATGTCAGGTTCCAATCATCTAAAGCAGACACCGGGAAAATTACATTCTTTTAACTGAAGAGTAGGATTCTATCCGATATGAATCTATTCGGACAGATTCATAGGAATGTCCAATACAAATGCATACGTATCGGATTCGCGTCCCGTAACATATCTACTTTGTATCTGCTCTCAATCCATGTCAAACGCATTCTGGAACCTTTGTAGATGTGGCTTTCACCTTCACCTGTAAATGGCCTTCAGGGACATCCTGCCCGTCTCTCCAACCACAAGGAGATATCTAGACATCCACTCTAGTAAGACATTGATACGCCTGCCCTCTATGAGTTAAGAGAAGCCTGGGTGCTTGAGGCCACAGCCCGTTAGGTCCAGCATCCCACCAACTGCTTCTGGGCATCTCAAGCAGAAGACAACGGCAGAACCTTCACCTGGAAATGGCCTTCAAGGGCATCCTGCCCATCTCTCCAACCACAAGGAGATATCAAGACATCCACTGTAGTAGTCATTGAATCACCTGCCCTCTATGAATTAAGAGAAGCCCTGCTGCTTGAGGGCACAGCCCATCAGGTCCAGCATCCCATCTCACACAGTGGTCTACCACTGCCTACGGGCACCTCAAGCAGGAAGCCAAGGTAGAACTTGCTATCTGTTCCCTCCTGAGTTGGCAAAATGTCCCTTCAACAGGGATGCAGGCCAGCTTTCAGTTCACGGGAGGGCAAGGGAACAAAGGCTTCTGAGATGTTCCCAGTTGATTTGAAAACAGAAAGTTGGAAGCCTTCCATTATCTTGTGACCAAAGATGAGTGCCACACAGCCAAAACGGGCTGGCTTTCAGCTCAGCTCTGTCTACATGGCTTGGAAGAGGGCCCCAGGAGCAGCGGGCAGTTGTTTTAGAAGAGCATCCAGAAGTTAAGAGGATGGAAAGTACTGAAAAGATCATCAGCAGAGCTGTCTGCTTTGCTGCTTCATGGGTGTTAGATTTAATCTCTTCCAGTCCTCCGTCTGGTTTCACCGAGTTACAACCAAGGAAGCCCTTTGGCCTATATCCACTAGGAGTGTGCACGAATGCAGTTTTTGGGATTCCATTCAAACTGAATATCCGAAAATTCAATTCGATTCAAATCTTTTAAATCTGAATTTATCCAAATTCGATTCGAATTAAGAAAATTCGAATCTACTGCTTCAAATTTTCGGTTTGAATTTACACTTACGGACGTCAACAACATTTATATGTGCCTGTATGCATTGTTACGCATCCCATAAACATCTGTACACATCTGTATACATACCGCAGTTATCCTGTATGCAATCCGTTTTCGTCCCACACAGATCCGTACAAATGTGTACAGAGGCGGGAAAAATGTGTGTCTGCAATTACAAATTGTGTACGAACCTATACACACACGAACGTCTGGATAATTCAAATGGATAGATCCAAAATTCGAAATTCATTCGAACCTTTAAATTCAAATTTATGGACATTCGATTCGAATGTGAATGTCAAAATTTGGACAAATTCTATCAAATTTTGAATACCTTTGAATATCCATGTACACCCCTAATATCCACCCTCAACATTAGATGCTCTTCAAACTGTTGATGTAAAATACTAGGCGATAACTAAGCATCTTTCTTTCTTTCTTTCTTTCTCTTTCTTTCTTTCTTTCTTTCTTTCTTTCTTTCTTTCTTTCTTTCTTTCTTTCTTTCTTTCTTTCTTTCTTTCTTTCTTTCTTTCTTTCTTTCTTTCTGGACTTTGTTGGCAGAATTCCTGCAACCGATAAAGCTGTATGGCCATGGTCACACCTTCTCTTTAAAACTTCTTCGGTCCGTCTTCAGGCCTGACCACACACATAGCTTTCCTTTTCTATCCATTTTATTTGTGGACTTTCCACCCTCCAGTTGGACTTTTTCCAAACAAAATGGATAGAAATGGAAAGCTATGTGTGTGGTCAGGCCTGAAGATGGACCGAAGAACTTTTAAAGGAGAGGTGTGACCACAGCCTGTGTCCCCTCTGATCTAGAGATGGTTTGGTGGACCACAGCTGGCACATTAAGTGGAAGGAAGGAAGGAAGGAATGGGAGAGGTAAAGGAAGGTAGGAAGGGGAGAGGTAAAGGAAGGAAGGGAAGAAGGGAAGAGAGGGAGGAAAGGAAGGAAGGAAGGAAGGAAGGAAGGAAGGAAGGAAGGAAGGAAGGAAGGAAGGAAGGAAGGAAGGAAAGAAAGAAAGAAAGAAAGAAAGAAAGAAAGAAAGAAAGAAAGAAAGAAAGAAAGAAAAGAGATGGGGAAGAAAAAGACAGGGAAGGTAGAAAAGAGAAAGGGAGAGGGGAGGGAAAGAGGGAAGGAAGGAAGAAAAAAAAAGAAAGAAAGAAAAGGGGGAAAAGATAGAGGGAAGGTAGGAAGGAGAAAGAAAAGGAAAGGTCAGAAAGAAGGAAAAAATAAAGGGGGAAAGGAAGGAAGAAAAGAATTGGTAAGTTGTTGTCAAAGGCAGTCTGAGGCTACAGTAGGGGCGATTTATAATGTTAGCTACAACGGCCATTTTAGCCTTTGTTGCATAACAACAATCCAGAGAATTTCCCCCAGTGCCAAGAAATCTTTAATCATTCCACAGGCTAATCTCTGCTCAGGGAATTCTGGGGAAATTAAAAATGTCTTAGCTTGAGCCACATACCGGCAATCCTGTTTATTTCACACATTTTTATAGTGTAAGAAATCTGGAAATATTTTTCCCCTCCATAAAATATACTGTAGTGGCAAGAGCACAAAATCTTTGGTTGTTTGAATTCCTGGACGTCCCTCCGTCCCTCCTGATGGGTTTTTGCGCTCCCAGGGTGCATTTAATGTGTATTTGCAAACACCGGAGTGGTGCTGTTCTCTCTCACTAATCAAACCCATGCGCAGAGCAGCCAGCGCGCAAGGTCATGGCAATCAACTTCTGCGTCTCTGCTAAGAAAACTGCATAGAGGTCAGCATTCTTGACTGAGGTGGCTGTGGAGCGACGGCCCGGAAAACAGAAGGCCACGCAGATCTGATCCCGGGTGTCTCCCCAGAAGAAGCTAATGGTAAGTCATTTCAGTTCCCATCAACAATACTGGGTGGGGTCATCCGTTCAAGGGGACTCCAAGCTGCTGACAAACCTTCTGTTCTTCTCCCAACAACAGACACCCTGTGAGGGCTCAGAAGAGAGCTGTGACTTGCCCAGGGTCACTCAGCTGGCTTCGTGGAGGAGGGCAGAATCAACCCAGCATTCCCAGAAAAGAGTCTGGCTCCCTATTCATTAGACCAAACTGGATCACCAGATTTTCGCTTTTTATTTTAACTTGGCTGTTTGTTTTTACTTCGCAAAATGCTTATTTTGGTTTCGCTACTTCCTGGTTTTATTATGTTAGGGCTCCATCACGCTTGTTATGAAAATGTGTTTTTAAACATCCAGTTTCCAAAAATAAGTGTAAACCTCGCGGAAGGAAATTTGATAATTCAACCACCTGCCACATGAAAAAATCCTCCCCCCCCCCTTTTTTTTTTTTTGTTTTGTTATTGTTGTGAATGTCCCAATAGTCAAGTTTCTTTGGATGACCCTGCCCTGTTCTTCACGTTATTGCAAGGCAGAGTAAGTTACTTTAACATAGTTATTTTCTCCCATGCCAAGAACTTAGTTTCAATGAATCATTCTTCAAATTCCAGGCTCAGGGGAGAATGCAGAAATATCAATGAACTATCTGAGGTGGGCACGAATGCAATTTTTGGGATTCAATTCAAATCAGATTCCCAGAAACTCGATTTGATTCAAATCTTTTAAATACGAATTAAACCAAATCTGATTCGGACCAAGCAAATTTGAATCTATTTTACCAAAACATGGGCCACTGGTGGGCCACTGTGTGAGACAGGATGCTGGACTGGATGGTCTGTGGCCTGATCCAGCAGGGCTCCTCTTAGGTTCTTAGGGACTAGATGGGCTGTGGCCTGATCCAGCAGGGCTCCTCTTGGGTTCTTATAGACTGGATGGGCTGTGGCCTGATCCAGCAGGGTTCCTTTTAGGTTCTTCTGGACTAGATGGGCTATGGCCTGATCCAGCAGGGCTCTTCTTAGGTTCTTCTAGACTAGATGGGCTGTGGCCTGATCCACCAGGGCTCCTCTTAGGTTCTTATGGACTGGAGGGGCTGTGGCCTGATCCAGCAGGGCTCCTCTTGGGTTCTTAGGGACTAGATGGGCTGTGGCCTGATCCAGCAGGGCTCCTTATGATTCACATACAAATTCCATCCTATACGAAGCTTCCATTCAAATTCGAATGTCAATCATTAAATGTGCCAACATTCCATTCAAATTCGAATGTCTCAGTTCGTCCAAATTTGTACGAGTTTCGAATCTCACGAACATAAGTGCACATCCTGACTCCTCAGTCTTCTCTTCTGCAGGCTAATCATTCCTAAATGTTCCAACCATTCCTCGTAGGACATGGTGTTTTCCAAGCCACTCACCATTTCGGTAGCCCTTCTTTGAGCTTGCTCTAGGGTGACCGTAAAGGTGATCTTGCTTGGAAACCAGGTGCAGCCAAAAAATTAAATTTCCCTCGGGCTGAGCTTCACATATATAAGGAGTAGGTTTATTGGTGGTGTTTCCATTCTCTTAAAAGCCTGACCTGGCCATTTCAGCTGTTTTATATGTCTGGTTGCTTAGCCAAGGACAACAGTTTTTGTTTGTATTATTGGTAAGGAGACGGAGTTTGCAAAACCAATCAGATTCAGTGCTTCTTTCGGGGGTGGACTGGGAGGTGATGGGATTCATCAAACATGTTCTGAAAGTATTTTTATGTCTCCAGTGATAATAATGGGAAAATAGTCTTTCTCAGCTCAGCCACACACAAATAAAATACTACTTCTACTACTACTACTACTAACACTAACAATAACAATAACAATAACAATAACAATAACAATAATACACTGTTAAGGAAACACACGGACCAATTCATTCTCCCAGAGAAATGAATCCCCTAAAAATCAAGTTCGAATATGGAAATCCATCAATCTTATAATGCAGCATCAACACAACAGATCGGTCATCATGTGCGGCAGCTCGATCAGGACTATGCATTCAATGCGCCGTATTCAATGTGTCTGGACGCAGCCGGCCTTAGTTATCTCAAATGGAGCACCATTAACCTAGCCGCCTCCGATCATTACCTTAGTTAGCTCAAGTGGAGAGCCATCCCCTAGGTTGACCATTACCTTCACATGTCTTTCCATCGGCCTTCAGCCGCCCACCAGCAGGGCAGGTGCAGTAGAAACTCCCAATGGTGTTACTGCAAAGGGACTGACAGCCTGCGTTCCCAGTTTCACATTCATTCACATCTGCAAGCAGATTTTTAAAAGGAAGGGGGAGAGAAAGAGAGAGAGAATTTTATTCACTACCTGTTCAGCATAGGAATCTGAAATCAACAGCTAATGACAAACCAGCATGAGATTTCAGGGCTCGCAACACCGAAGTCTGACTTTCTACTCCAAAACAGAATCCCCTGCGATGACACAACAGCCATGATGCACTTCTGGGGTGTTTTGTTTTCCCAAGACACATAAAAGCAGTTGCATGGGAAATGTGGATTGTGCCTCAGAACATTCGTGAAACAGGGAGGTGGGAAAGCAGCCGCGCTAGTCACATCTGCAATGGACGCAGAGTGCATTAGAAATAGATTCAATGCAGATTCAAAGTGGCTTCGGGGTGCATTTGACACTTTTAGAGGGGATATGCTATGTAGGGATGCGCATGAATTTTTTTTTGCATTTGATTCGAAACAAAATGAATGCTCAAAAAACCACATTCGTACAAATAGCTCGCATTCGAATGTGGTAAAATTCTATTCAATTCGAATCGATTCGTACATATTTGTATGAACATTTGGTACATATCTGATACGAATAGATACACATCCGATACGTTTCCCCAGCTTAACGGACGTCCAAACTATACATAGGAATGTCCGGAAACGTTCGTATTCATCTGAATGTTAGCATACGAATATCGTAACATTCTATTTGAGTTTAAATATCTGAAATCAGCCAAATTCAGCCAAATTCCAAATGTTATAAATATTTGTGCATATCCCTAATGTTACAGTATATCAGATATGTATGTGTTTATATCGGGTATCCATAAGAATTCACACAAATACATTTGTATCAAATAGAACCCTACCACATTTGAAGGGGATCTATTCAAACGAATATGAATTTTCTTACATTCGATTCAATATGAATTAAACTGAACACACACACCCCATTTTTACCCATCCCTATTGTGTACGGCACTGCCCCTATCCCCCCCCTCCTTGCCAACACCTCAAAAGACTACTCAGGTGGCCAGCAGCCAAGATCCTTATCAGTGCTTTTGTGCAGAAAAACAACAGTCTTTTCAGGTGCTTTTGCGCAAAAGCGCAGGTCCATAAGAGCATAGTTGCGCAAAGATATAAGGAAGAAAGTGAACAAACAGCAAATGGCAGCAGCCAGAACCACAAAGTCTTGCACATGGTGATTGAACGTGTTGCAGGGAGGGAAGGAAATGCCTTCTAGCCCCCGCCCCCTGCATTGCCCCCATTAGCCTCTACAAATCTGTATTTATGGCCAAAATTGAAGTGAATTAAGGTAATGGACTGGACATAAGAAAACTGCTGTAAAAAACGTGGACTGCAAGGGCTGTAATCCATGTTTGCTGTGAGATTTGCCTTCAGGTGGGATTTTTACACAGCAGAAATGGGTCAAATGGGCCTGAAAAGTTCTGTGCCCTTGGGGCCCAAAGCCAGGTCTGGCTTCCCTCCTGAGTTTTGCAAGAAAGGTCCTTCATAAGGTTGTGCAGAAATATCTGAATGTCCAATTTTGTACAAATAGAGGGGGGGGGGAAACACAAATGTATTAAAATTCAAACCGATTCGAACACATTCATATTTATTTGTACGGATATTTGATACGCATTTGATGATACGAATGTCAACAACATTCATATCTATCCGTACAGATCTGTAAGCATCCCATTTTTATCCTGTATGCATCCTGTTTTCATCCCGTACATATCCATATGGATGTGTACAGATACAAATAAGATGTGTATGGATACAGGATACTAACCGTAGACTCTTCAAACACACAAGTGGTTTTTCCTGAGACTCTTTGAGGGGTTTTCCAGTGCACATTGCCCAGGGTTGTGTGTTTTTTTAAGATTCTCCTGACCCCTGGTGGCAAATGTTAACAAAAAAAAATACTGTGCAAGAGGCTTAAGAGGTCCTATCAAGCCTGTTGCCTCATGAGTGTAGGATTTGTGGGTTGTTTGTTTTCAGTTATACAGCACAAGTGGGGACCCAATTGTGACCGTCTGCCTCAAAAGCAAATGTTCATAACCACTTATGAATACCAAAGCGGCCAACCTTGTCGCTCCTTGACAATTGCAGATAATTAAAAGCTTCCTCTTTTTTCTTTCAGCCTGAAATTAATCTGGTCAAATCCGCGGGTGAATCGCAGAAGCAGCTGACAATCCCTGGACCGTGTGTCTTTTCAAAGATCTGAAGTCTTAGCAGAGCTTAACGGACTCTTAAAGGTTACGTTGGTTTTAATCCACTATTTTGGCAACCCGAAAAGGACGGAGGGTTTTGCAGAATGCCGGTTGATCCCAAAATATTATTTGGATCAGGGGGAAGAAGGGCCAATGCTTGAAGGAGGTAAGTGGGTTATGCTAAGAGTAGAGGCCTAGGGAAACCCCAAAGCCAGGAGATCCACCAGGGCAGGTTCCAAGTGGCCAATTTAATCAGTTTTTTTAATCTGGGTTTCGACATTCAAACCCAAATCAAATGTTTCAATATTCATATGATTACATTCAAACGAATACAAATGTTCCCAGATATTCATACAAATAGCCTGGACATTCAATAAGCTGGGAAACGTATCAGATATGAAAATTTCACATCAGATACGTATCTTTCGTATCAGTTTGGTCTAGCGGTTAGGGAGCCGGACTCTTATCTGGGAATACCGGGTTCAATTCTGCCCTCTCCCATGAAGCCAGCTGGGTGACCTTGGGCTAGTCACAGCTCTCTTTCTGAGCTCTCACAGCCCCACCCACCTCACAGTGTCTTTGTCAGCCACTTTGAGTCCCCTTAAATGGGCGAGAAAAACATTCACTTGAATGTTTAAATTTGAATTTAGAGACATTCTAATCAAATTCAAATATCCAAATTTGAATGGATTCAATCTAATTTCTAATGTTTCAAACATTTGTCCGGATCCCTAATTATGATTCCCCCCCCCCAAAAAAAAATGTATCTGGTGAAGGGCAATTCACCCTCGCATAGCAAGATGACAGTGTTTATAACTGTGTCTCCTTTCTTTTCCGCCCTGCACGGATACGCGAACAGACTCCTACACGGCGATTGCTTTTGCCATCTGTGGCTAAAAGGAACTTCTCCTTTCCAGTTGTTATTCAATCCAGGACCAGGGCCCCAACATTTATTTATGTATGTGGAGGATTGCAGGGGGCAACCTCCCTATGGGGAGTACTGGATGGAGGGAGGCAGAGAGAGTAAAGAAACCCAATCCTTTGGAGACCATGCAGGTCGGGCTGTTTTTATTCTTCTCTAAAGACCTGAGCAGTTCTGGCATCTGAAAACCGAGCTGAGATTGGAGTTAACGGAGAGAATTGAGCAGCCACAGGCACTGTCAGGATCTCTAAGCTAAAGGCGACAGAAGTGAAAAGGGGTTCAGGTTTAGGGATCAATTTCCCTCTTCTGAGCACAGACTAGAGATCTAATACTAATAAGCTGAACACAAAAGAAGTGGGCACAGGTATTGCATCTTTTCAGCAGCTTCCTGCTGAGCCAGTTTGGTCTAGCGGTTAGGGAGCCGGACTCTTATCTGGGAATATCGGGTTCAATTCCACCCTCCCCCATGAAGCCAGCTGGGTGACCTTGGGCTAGTCACAGCTCTTTTCTGAGCTCTCACAGGGTGTCTGTGGTGGGGAGAAGACCAAAAGGTTTGTCAGCCGTTCTGAGTCCCCTTAAAGGAGAAGAACAGAAGGTAATTTGACCGAATCAACCGAATTTCGACATTCAAATTCAAATCAAATGTCCTTAAATCCAAATTTAAAGTTTTGATCCAGATTTCAAATTTCGGATATATTCGTCCAAATTATTCGGACATTCACATGTGTACTTGTTCATACATGATGTGTACTTGAAGATCCGCACCTTTCCTGCATCCGCACGCATTTGTACAGATCCGTACAGGATGAAAACTGGTTGCGTACAGGATAACTACAGGATGCATACGGACGTGTATGGATGTGTACGGACCTGGGGAAGATGCGTATGGGCATCTACAAATGTTGTCGACATTCGTTAGAACAAATTCGAATAGAAAATTCAAAAGAATAGATTTGAATTTGCTTAATTTGAATGGAATTTGGTTAAATTTGAAGTTAAATAACTCAATTTTTATTATTATTTAAATCAACTCAAATAGAATGTCAAAAAAAAAATCTTGCATATCCCTACTAGAATGCATTCTTACTTTTTAGAATGACAGGAGACAAGTTCTCATCAATCAACCAACCAACCAATATCTATCCATCCATCCATCCATCCATCCCACTTGTCAGTCAGTCAGTCAGTCTATCTATCTATCTTATCAGTCAGTCCATCAGTCTGTCAGTCCGTCTACCCATCTACCCATCTACCTACCCATCTATCTATCTTGTCAGTCAGTCAGTCTATCTATCGTACATATCAGTCAGTCTGTCAGTCCATCTATTCATCTACGCATCTACACATCTATCTACCCATCCACCCATCCATCTATCTTACTTATTAGTCACTCAGTCCGTGAGACTATCTACCCATCCATCCATCCATCCATCCATCCATCCATCCATCCATCCATCCATCCATCCATCCACCCATCCATCCACCCATCCATCCAACCAACCAACCAACCAACCAACCAACCAACCACCCATCCATCCATCCATCTACCCATCCATCCACCCACCCACCCATCCATCCATATTTCTATCCTACCCTGTACCTGAAAGTCTCAGAGCGGGTAACAATATTATATAAGCCAGAAAGCTTCATTTCGCCTCCTAATAAATCTATAAAGAGTATCGTAGAACTGGAAAAAATACAGAAAAGGGCAGCCGTGATGATCAAGGGACTAGAAACACCTTTCCTTATGAAATTAGGCTGCAACTTCTGGGCCTCTTCAGCCTTGAAAGAGGGTGTTTAAGAGGTGATTTGGAGATAAAATCATGCATGGGGTAGAAAAGTGGAGATAGGGGAAATTTCTCCATCACACAACACTAGAACTAGGGGACACTCTATAAAGCTGATGGCCAGGAGACAGGACTGGCGAGGGGAAATATCTTTTCACCCAGAGGGTCGTTGGTTTATGAAATGTTTCTTATCTGTTAAAAGGAACTCTTTCAACATTAAAAGGACAGTAAAAGAGAACACAGGAAATAACAGTTTCTCAGAAACTAAAGTGCAACTCCTTCACCAAATGTCTTTCTAAAAATCATTAAAATTGTTTATTCGATTTATATACCATGGATTCCAAACTGTATACAAAGTTTGCTACAGTTTCCAGCCTTCCAGTGATCTTTTTAATAGCTGCACAGATTGCAGTTAAAACCTGCAGAAGACCCCAGGTTCATAGGCTGGATGAAAAACTGCTCTTTCCAAAAGGTTAACTTAACACACATTTTATGTTACACATCATCACAATCTCTGAGCCAGAACTTTTCCTGGAAGGCTTGGAGACATCTGTAGCTGGAAAGCTAAAGGCCATAAAAAGTTCCCTACAGAAGAAGAGTTGGCTTTTCTACCCTGCTTTTCTCACCCATTTCAGGAGACTCAAAGCAACTGACAAAGTTTCTGTTCTTCTCCCCACAACAGAAAACCCTGTGAGGTAGGTGGGGCTGTGAGAGCTCAGAAGAGAGCTGTGACTAGCCCAAGGTCACCCAGCTGGCATCATGGAGGAGGGTGGAATCAACCCTGGTATTCCCAGATAAGAGTCCAGCTCCTTAACCACTAGACCAAACTGTCACACCATTTTTAACAGTGATTTTGCCTGCTTTTATTAGAGTTCCCATTGTGGTTTTTCAATTTATGGACTTGTTATGGATCTTTTAAAACAAGTGGTGATGAAGGAATATCACCACATCTCTTTCTGAGCTCTCACCGTCCACCTACTGTACCTCATAGGGTGTTCTGTTGTGGGGAGAACAGAAGGTTTGTCAGCCACTTTGAGTCCCCTTAAATGGGTAAGAAAAGCAGGGTAGAAAAGCCAACTCTTCTTCTTCTTCTTAGGTAAAGAACTGAGCACGCCAAACTGGCTCTAGGTATCTCAGCCAATCCTTGGGTCTTTGCTCCTGGATACTCCAAACCCATCTCCTATCTCCCCCCCCAAAAAAAAAAAAAAATTCAGGTTCAGAGAAAGGTCTGGATTCTGAAATCTTTTCAGGCCAGGCACACTAGAGCGATCTAGCTGCATGCCTTCCAAATCATCATGGTGTTAATTCTTCACAGCTCCCCACTGGAATAGATGAGTTTCTCATCTATCCAAGTTGGACTCTGGAATTGGAAAGCCTCCAGGACCCAGGCACACAACACAGAGGGAGAAGGGAAGAGAGAGAAAGAGAGAATTCTTCCATCCAGTTAACAGGGCAATATATTTTTGGGGGGCCTGCCAGGGGGGAGAGAAGATAAGCCCCCCCACCCCACCCCATAAGCAAACATGGTGTTTCCGATGACAGCAAGATTAATGATGTTTGTCTGATGGCCTTGAAGATCTGATTAACCCCTGGGAGAGACAATACCGACAGAGAGAAGGGTCCCAAATAGTTTTTACTGCAGCCAAACAAGCAAACAGAGGAGATCTGTCTATCACAGCTCACTGTTGTCGTTTCTGAACTTTTAAATCATTAAAATAATAAGAACGGTACAACAACAAACACTGGGAACATCAACGCCATAGTACACGTGGTTTCCAGATCTTAGAAAAGAACCCAAAGGACAGCCACAAAGGACAGAGGAAATCCAGCCCATGCAAAATCATGTTTTCTGATCCATGGGGGTTTAGGAAGCCATGTCTCTCTTGCAGACAGGGGCAGAGGGGCTTGGTGATGGCGGAGGTGCCCTGCCGGCCTTTGAAACCAAGTGTGGGTCGCCCACTTTGTCTACACACAGGTCATACCCATTCTTGGTTTCCCAGGTTCACAGCAGGCAACTTTCCTGCAGGGAAAAAAGATTCACTTGGTGGGCAGAAAGATACCATATTATACAGAGTCAGGCCACTAGGCAATCCCAGCCAGGAATACCTGGTCCACTTGGGAGCAGGGGTGACCGGTGCCCACGCTGGCTAGCTGGGCAGAGTGGTGGTCAGCGAAAAGCAGGGCGTGAGTCTGTCCATCCACCACCACCCCATGAAAACTGAACATCATAAATTCTGCACTCAGGCCTCAGGATGTGCAAGAATATTCGAAACATTCAAAGTCCGATCAAATTCGTTTGAATTCAGACAATCGAATTAGAACTGAGTGTCTATACATTCATTTTTAAACATTTGAACAAATTCGAATGCGTCAAATAATTTGTACAAATTATTCAGACATTCGTACGTGCGCATGTATGTATGCATTACATACGTATCTGTACGCGTCTTATTACTCAGTGGGACTCAAAGCGGCTGACAAACCTTCTGTTCTTCTCTCCACAAAAGATACCCTGTGAGGTAGGTGGGGGAATGAGAGCTGTGACAAGCCAAAGGTCACCTAGGTGGTTTTATGGAGGACAGCGGAATCAAACCCAGTATTCCCAGATAAGAGTCAGGCTCCTTAACCACTAGACCAGACTTCTTGCCCCAAGGAGAAGGAGAAAGGTGAAAGAAAGAGGAAGAAAGAACTAGGAAGTGGAAGAAGACAAAGAGGAAGAAGAGGAAGAAGAAAAAGAAGAAGAAGAAGAAGAGAGGGAAAGGAGAGAAGAGAAGGAAGAACGAGGAAGAAGAGGAAGAGGAGAAGGGACCCCCAATTTGACACCTTTCCCCCTCGATTCCAGCATCTGCAATTGGTTTTGACAGGGCCAAGCAGTCGTAGGCTTCTGATTTAGCGAACATCTGGTCTTTTATTTACAGAAGTTGGCCATTTCCACATGAAAGACACGCACCGGCATAAACCGATAACAATCCTTTTCCCCCTACCCGCTTCCATCTGTCTCGAGGCAAAGGGCTCACAAAACAGACAAGCTTATTGTATAGGAATTTATGGCATCCCTGAGGGGGGGGGGGGAGAAAAAAGAAGAAGGAAAGGAGGAGGAGGAGGAGCTCTTAAGCTGAGCAGGAGGGCTTCTACTAATGCCCAGCTGTGACTATCGGGTTGCTCAATGTCCAACAGAAGAAGAGTTGGCTTTTCTACCCTGCTTTTCTCACCCATTTAAGGGGGCTCAAAGGGGCTGACACACCTTCGGTTCTTCTCCCCACAACAGACACCCTGTGAGGTGGGTGGGGCTGTGAGAGCTCAGCAGAGAGCTGTGACTAGCCCAAGGTCACCCAGCTGGCTTCATGGGGGAGGGCAGAATTGAACCCAGTCTTCAGAGATAAGAGTCCGGCTCTCTAACTGCTAGATCAAATAGGACATAAGACCTTCACTGCCTTACCAGCCACAGCACCGCAACTTTGGTCCAAAATTCAGAGCCTGACCACCGGAATCATCTCTCCGTGGCTTCAGTTACGCAAGGTCAAGAAAATGAAGATCCTTCTTTGCAAATCTATTAGCCTTGACTCACAACCTGATGTAGAGGGGTCCATGAATGCTATTTTTCGGGTCCAATCCGTTTCAAATCTTTAAAATTCAAATTAAACCAAATCAGATTCTAATTAAGCAAATTCGAACCTATTCTTTGAATTTTTCATTCGAATTTGCACTTACGAATGTCGGCAAGATGGGAGATGCCTGTACGCATCTTCCTGACATCTGCACACATCTGCAAGCGCCCACAGATGTGCGCATGCATTCCATAGTTACCCTGCACGCAACCCGTTTTTTTGTCCCGTACGGATGCGGGAATGGCGTGGATCTTCAAGTACACATCATGTACTAACCCGTACACATACCAAATTCAAATCCATTCGTCCAAATTTTTTATTTGAATCTGCCCATACGAATGTCAGCAACATTTGTAGGTGCCCATGCGCATTTTTACGCATCCAGCACGCATCCGTACACATCTAGATGCATCCTGTAGCTACTCCATATGCAACTCGTTTTTGTCCTGTACGGACCTGTACAAACACGTACAGATGTGGGAAAGAACGCGTGAAGGACGCCCTGGGATGGGCTGAGGCAGTTCCGAATGGAACCAATGGCCCAGCAGAGCAAATGCTCCATCCCAGGTCGTACATGCGTTCCGGAGGCCTCTGCTTTCGCTCGGGGGGGGGGGGGCTGCAGTTTCCAGGCAAAGCCACAAGAGGGAGCCCATGAATTCTCTCTTTTGGCCTCTGCACTCTTAAACCAGATATTTGGAGAGATTTCACCTACACTAGTCCTCCTATGTATCCGCTCTGAAAGCATGAAATCTACCCTGGATCCACTTTGGATCCATGGCAGGATGTGAATGGTGCAGTCACTTTCTCACCTCCCCAGGTGCACAAATGTAACAAAGCTTCATATGACTCTTCCGAAACCTTCAATTCAAATATGGATGTCAAATTGCTAATGACTCAACATTCAGTTCTAATATAAATGTCGGCGTTCGGATGAATTTCAGATGTTACAAATATTCATGTAAGCCCCTAGTCCTGTGCATAGGACGTGTGCCAAGCAGCCCATTAAGTTCTCATAGTAACTGAGACAGACAAAGCTTCTGTTCTTCTCCCCATGACAGAACACCCTGTGAGGTGGGTGGGGCTGTGAGAGCTCAGAGGAGAGCTGTGACTAGCCCAAGGCCAGCCAGCTGGCTTCATGGAGGAAGAAGAAGAGTTGGCTTTTCTACCCTGCTTTTCTCACCCATTTAAGGGGACTCAAAGGGGCTGACAAAGCTTCTGTTCTTCTTCCCATGACAGAACACATTGTGAGGCGGGTGGGGCTGTGATAGCTCAGAAGAGAGCTGTGGCTAGCCCAAGGTCACCCAGCTGGCTTCATGGGGGAGGGCGGAATCGAACCCAGTATTCTCAGATAAAGAGTCCAGCTCCCCAACCACTAGACCAGAGGCAGGATATTGGAGAATCAGAGAGGAAGAGATGGGGGGGGGGTTATGTTTAAGACAGGAGGGGAGGGAAAGCAGATTCAGTTTAACAGAGAGGCAAAGTGTGTGTGTATAGGACATATGTATACATTATGTATGCATTTGTATAGGATACATTTCCAGGTTATGTATGCATTTGGATATTCACACAAATACATTCATATCAATTAGAATCCAACCACATTCGAAGGGGATCTATTCGAATGAATACGAATTTTCTAACATTAAATTCCTTACGAATCGAATGCCAATCTCTAGCTGACACTGTCCAGAAGCAACTGCCGGGCTCTCCCTGAGCTGGTGAAATTGCGGCAGCTATAGATGCCAAAGAATGAAGCAAGCCAGAAAGCCACATTCTCTGGCAGGACCTCAAAGCCCCACCAAAGCCTTCCGCGTCTAAAAAATGCTTGCAAAAAGCCTTTGGATTTACCTGGATTCCTGCCCTGAGCAGTCCCTAGAATGCACCCTAATCTTCACCTAAGCCCCAACAACACAGAAGGCCATCTTGTTTTAAAACACACGGAAAGAAAAAAAAAATCATATACTGCTTTCCTTAAAATCGAAGAGACAATTTAAAAACTGTTGTCTGTGTTGTTTATTAAAGCAAACCGAGAAACTCTGGACAGAAGAAAATGAGGAACGGAGAGAAAGAGAAATGATCATGAGGAAAATTTAAATGGTCATTTTTGGCTCCTGCCCCTAGCAAGAACAGATCTTACAATAGTGTAGACAACAGTGGTTTTGCTGCTGCCTTCTATTGAGGTCCTTTCTAGATTTCTCAGCCTCGAGATTTCCTAGTGGTCCCCCATCCACGTCCAAATCAAAGAAGATCCTGTTTAGCTTCTGATGAGATCAGAGAGAGTCAAAATGGGCAATGGGCGCAACAAAATGACTCTCTTGTTGCATTTCCCGCCCTCTTGCGAGATATAAAACATTTTTCATTAAGTTTGCACTCCGGTCTCGGGCATCTTGTGTTTAATTTCATTCTGCCTAACACAGCAACAATTAAAATCCATTCCACATCTCAGCCTTGGTAACAGCAAGAGGAAAAGGTAGCGCCACTCATTGAAAATGGAAAGGAAACGAAACACCTCCCAAGGGGATGATAACAAAATAATTAGTCAGTTTAACCCACCCAACCCCCTTGACTATGACAAATAATGTTGGGAAAAAGTTATAATAATTATTCTCACTGGGCAGCTATTGGTCAGGAATGAAATGCTGCAGGCAAGATCTGAAATTGGTTTCTGAAGCCAGAGAAAGGTTCGGGGCAGGACATTAGCAAAAGGATCGCCATTTTATCGGCTGAAAACGCAGAAGGAAGATACCAGGAAGCAGGGCGGCGCACTAATGCTTAGAATGCAAATGCAACCAAGTCTGATTCGAATTGAATCCATTTGAAACTATTAGTTCAAATGTGGGATTTGAACCTCAAGATACGAATGCTGACAACATGCATTTCGTTTGCATCCCATACAGCACATGAGGGCATGCATAAACAGACACATACACACGCGCAAAAATAAGATTAAAGCTCCACTTTCATCTACCCCTAGGAAGCCGACAACCACCGTAATTGCAAAACCAGAAAGGCTTCGCTGTTGCAATATGTACAGAAACAAAGAAACAAAAGGCGCACAGAAAACACAGCCAAGAAAAGCCCCACTTAAAACAGCAAAACCAGACTATCGAGGCCTGCCGCCCATGGGCTAGTATGGCCTGCTGTTACTCAGTATCCAGCGCAGTCGGTTGAAATATTCTGGAAAAGTTCCTATTTCGGTCTACAACCTCTGAAGGACAGGGAATCGCGCCCAGCGAAACAGAAAGCAAGATGGGCATCTCATTTTGGGTGCGTTCCCACCAGCCCTTTGGTCTGGCCTGAATCCGGCTCGAGGGTCCAACGTCCGGACCCTGTGATGGGATTCCCCGTTCCTATGGATGGTTAAAATCTGAATATTTATTAATGGGAACACCACCACACCGATCTCCACCATTTAATGTGCCCCGCACCCCTTTCCTCTGGCTGTCGCCCTATGGCGCTGTCGTCGTCCCCTGCCGCCCCTTTCCTCCGTCTGTTGGAGAACGACGGGGAAGGCAAGAAGTGGGATGATGATGAAAGATGGAGGAATGAGGCAGGGGCCAAAATGGCGCCCCAATGCAGTCAGGACAGCTGCGAGGAACCCTTGGGGCTGGTCAAAAAAACCTGGGTTAAAACTCAGACTTTTTTGACCGGTCAAAACGTAGCATTTATTGATTTTATTTAAATTTTATTTATATCCCGCCCTTCACTAAATGTCCCAGGGCAGACCACAATAGTAAAAATTAAATAAAATATATAAAATATTTAAACATATTTAAACTCTAACCCTCCTTCCCTCCCTAGTAGAACAGCACCCAGAAGGAGCTAAAGATCGAAGGTCTGGGTGAAGTTTCCACAAAGTGCTGAAAAGAGTGCTACAGAGTCAGGGGGCCACGACAGAAAAGGCCCTCTGGCATGTTCCTGCCTCTTGCGCCTCTAAGAGAGGAGGAAATGTAAGGAGATCCTCTCTTTGAGATCTCAGTACTCAGGCAGATCAATACTGGATGAGCCGATCGGGGAAACACTGTAGACATAGCGTGTCTTGACTTCACCAAAGCATTTGACAAAGTGTCTCATACCATACCTATTGGAAAATTGATAAAATATGGGATAGACAAGACAACTGTTAGGTGGATTCCTAACTGGCTTGTAGGCCAGTGCGTGTCGATTATCACATTCCACGCAAACGAACCACACAATGCTGTTTATCAGCTAGGTTAAACACCCGGTCATGACGAGGAATAATTTGCTTTAAAAAAAAAAAAAGATACGGTAGACAAATAAACGAATAAACATGCAAAGGATGTGAAGATCAAATCAATAGGAAGCCCCAGTCCCAGTGCAAAGGGCTTTTCATCACGGCCTTTGGGGCATGGGGAGTTTGTTTGCTTGTCGGTAACCCCAGATCTCTCCAGGGGAATATCCCCGGAGCCAAGTTAAAGCCATCGTGAGTGCATAATGGAATCCAGGAAGATATATTGATGTCCGAGAGCAAATTCCAGCAGCAAAACCCATAAGCCTCTTACGGCTCTGCAGGGAACCCGCCATCAAACAGAAGAAAACGGCTTGTCTCAGACTGAAGAAGCTCTTTGTTTCTGGATTGGCCGGGGAGGAACATTTCTAGCGGGGAGGAAAAAGGAAAAAAAAACTCAACCTGGCAGAATTGCTAAGGACCAGACGGGAAGGGAGCGATGCTCATTTCAGGGCTCAAAAGCAAGCCCTGCGTGCGTTGCTTGCTGCTCAGGCGTGGAGGGAAATCTGGAGCTCTCAGAAGTGAAAAGGTTAAAAACAAAACGCTCCCCTTTTGCAAAAGCATCCTTTGACCCACAATAGCAATATGTTGTTAATGAGTAAAAACAGGGGTCCTTTCTGCACTTAACTTGCTAATCTGGATCAACGAGCCGCTTGGTACATGTCAACCACATGGGGCTGGTGTTAATCCTGATCTGTGCTAAGGGTGGACTGATCTGGAGTTGTAGAGTGGATAGGTGCGGTCTACATCGGTGCTAGCCCTGTCTGGGCTGGATGAAGGAAGAGGCTACAAATATGCATGGATGTGTGTTGTTGTTGTTTTGACATTCTGTCGCCAAAAATCCAATCCGGTTAGCATCTTTTATATTTGAATTTAACAAGATTCGGTTCGTATTTCCCAAATTTGAATCTATTTTCGTTCGAATTTTTGATTCAAATCCGCACATACGAATGTCGACAACGTCCGTATGGGCCCGTATGCATCTTACCCACATCTGCACGTGTCCACACGCATCCCAAAGCTATCCCGTATGCAACCCGTTGTTGTCCCATACAAAAAGTACGCATCGTGTATGAACCCATACGGATGTCCGGATAATTTGAACAAATAGGTCCAAAATTCAGTTTGAATGTTTACATTCAGATTTCAGGACCTTCTATTTGAGTTTGAACGTCAACATTTGGCACATTTTTGATTGGATTTCGAATGCCTACAAATTTCCGTACACATCCTTATTCCAGACAGTGGATCCACTGTCTAACCCTTCTTCTGTTCCCTCCTACCCAGGACTTCTGTCTGGTCCCAAAGGGGTCCCCTCAGGTTGCTCCAACACTTGTACCATTAGGTGGGGTTCTTCAGAAGGATTTCCACCAGAAACTGCAGACCATTAAGGTCAAAGTGAGCTACACCCCATCATGTCCAGCGTCTGACATTGGCCCTCAAATGAAGGTCACCTTTGGAAAACTAGGAGTAGGGGAGCTGTAAAGTCAATGGCACCACAGTGGTGAGCATGTCAAAGGTGGAGGGGATAGAAGGCCCAGATCTCCAACAGGAGTGAAATGGACCTACAGAGGAGAGGCCCACTCCACCGACTGGAGTGAAATGGACCTTCAGATGGGGAGGGCCAGTTCTCCAATGGGAGTGAAATGGACCTACAGAGGGGAGGCCCTGTCCACCAACGGGAGTGAATGGTCCTACGGCAGGGAGATTCAGTCTTCCAATGGAAGGTCAAAGGAGCGACAGGGGAGAAATCTGGGTCCTACCACAGCAAGCCATTAACGCTCTGGAAGATCTAATCAATGTGGGTCGACCAATGGCACTTCCAGGGCCAGAAGGCATTTCTGACTCGGCCCCTTCCAGGTTTGCATTAACAAGGGAAGCAGCATTTGGCTCACCACATCAAAGCACATTGGCGGGGGACAGCAGTGGAAAATAATATCTGCAGTTGAGAGGAGCGAAAATGTGGATCTGAGGCCAAGGAAATGATGCACTTTCTAAAAACCCCTGGAAACCCGCCTTCTACACCTGGACTGATGCAATCCATAGTTCGATAGCCCGGGGATTCCACGGTTGAAGCCTGCAAGCTCCAAGCAGTTTGCTGTGGGGATGTCCAGAGCAAGGGCCATAAAAGGAGATCGCCGCTTGGCTCCAGCCCGGCCTGTTGTCCTGCACTCTGTTCCAATCAGTTATGGGCTGAAACTGCAGCCAAAGCGAACAGCGGCTAAAGGCTACCTTGGAGCGAGTGCTTGGGAAACAACAAGGCCATTAGCTAAAAGGGCTGGACCAGGGACAGGAAGAAAGCAGCATTAGTAACATCCTTGGGGTCATTTCCATCACCTCCATCCTGACGTTGAATTTGTTTAAGGTTTTTTTCCCTCTGTGAGGGTGGGAGGGAAAAAACCTCTGATGGTGGAGAGGCCCACAGAGCAAGCGGATGAAGAAAAGAAATTTGGGGAAGGTTTGGACCCCAGGGCTGGCACAGCAGTTGGGTAACAGAGCCAAGGGGGCACAGTGGGAGACTCTGAGAGTCTCAGGTGCACAGAGACACACACACACCCCAAAAACACAACTCCTTTTGGGGAGAATGTGAAAGAATTGCTCTGAAGCTGAACAGGGCCTTTTTGACTCAACACAGTTTTCTTGGCAGAGATACAGAAGTGGTTTTCCATTGCCTGCCTCAGGAAGTGCATGTGGGTTAATCCTGTGTGGCCCTCTGCTTTCTAGGCAGCTGGCTTTATTGCTGATCTACAGCCACTCCCAGAATGCATGGGCACCTCTATGCAGTTTTCTTGGTAGATATAGAGAAGTGGTTTTCCATTGCCTGCTTCAGGAAGAGCATGTGGAATAAACCTGTGTGACCCCTGCTTTCCAGGCAGTTTGCTCTACTGCTGATCTACAGCCACTCCCACTCTGTCGACTCATCTATGCAGTTTTCTTGGCAGAGATACAGAAGAGGTTTGCCATTCCTGAACTTCCAAGGAAGAAGAAGAAGAGTTGGCTTGTTTACCCCACTTTTCTCACCCATTTAAAGGGACTCAAAGCAGCTCACAAACCTTCTGTTCTTCTCCCCACAACAAAACACCCTGTAAGGTAGGTGGGGTTGTAAGAGCTCAAAAGAGAGCTGTGACTATCCCAAGGTCACCCAGCTGAGGAAGAAGAGTTGGATTTTCTACCCCACTTTTCTCACCCTTATAAGGGGACTCAAAGCGACTGACAGACCTTCTGTTCGTCTCCCTAGAACAGAACATCCTGTGCACATGAATGTTACCAATATTCTTATGTGCAGATTTGAATAAAAAATGTGAACAAATCTTTGATTCGAAATCGGATCATGATTCAAATCAAGGGTGTTCTTCCACTGTCACTAGAAGTACCCATGAAGTACCCATCAATGGATACTTAATGGCATTTTTGTACCCATGAATGGGTACTTCATGGGTACTTCTAGCGACAGTGGAAAAACACCCCAAATCTACAGCCCTTCCAGAGAGACATACTGGCATTCAGAGCCAATTCCCCTTTGTGATCTGCTGTGCTGGAAGCCCACAACAGACTCCCCAGCATCCACAGTGTGAAAGGTGGAAGGACCAGTCCCAAAATTCAAGCAATCGACATGAAAGCAACCACACGTACCGTACTGGCAGCAGGGGCCCTTGAATCCGGCGGGGCAGCGGCAAACATTAGAAATGCCATCCACACACTTGCCTCCATTGAAACAGAATCCGTAACTGCAGACAGCTGGAAGAGAGAAGAAGCCGAAAGACTCCATGAAGTCACTGATGGATTCCACAGAAGAACGACTCAGTTCACGGGGTGTCCACGGAAGATGCCCATATCACTGGCACAAAAGGGGCCATGACTCCACTTTACCTAACCAAGCCATCACAGTCCAAGGGTGGTGGATAAATAAGTCTCTTCTTTTTTTAAAAAAAATCTTAATTAAGGACACGCACAAATGTCTGACTGCATTCGAAATCAGATCGAATCGACCAAATTTTGACATTCAAATTCGAACTGAATGTCCTTAGATTCGAATTTAAGGATTCAATTCAAATTTCGAATCTGTTCGTTCGGATTATCCGGACATTCGTATGTGTTCGGGTTCGTACACGATGCGTACGTGAAGATCGGCACCTTTCCCACATCTGTCGGCATTTGCACAGGCCCGTATGGGATGAAAACGGGTTGCATACGGGATAACTACGGGATGCACACAGATGTGTGTGGACCCAGGGAAGATGCATACGGGCATCCACAAATGTCGTTGGCATTCGTAAGTGCAAATTCAAATAAAAAACTCAAACAAATAGACTCCAATTTGCTTAAAGCGAATTGAATTTGGTTAGATCCAAACCTTAAACATTCGAATGTCGAAGTTTGGATGTGAAGACGTTCTGTTTGAATCTGAATCGAATTTGATCGAATTCTGAAATGTTTAGAACACCCATGCGCATCGCTGGTCTCTTTCACCCCGTGGCTTCTTTCGGACCTCTGCTCCCCACGCGGACCATCCTAGGAATCAGAGCCCCGGTAGTGCTGAGCCGCAAAAGAAAGAAGCCATCAAACAGCCATATGGTCAAAGAACTGGATGTTGCATTTACGAAGTGTGATCTGGCTGCCGGCCTGCAAGGACATTATGAGTCCAGCAGACACGATCACAGGCACCTTGGAGGAGGCTTAGGAAGCCCATTATTTCACTAGACATTTCACAGGCCTCCGGGGAACTATCAGAACACACAGAACCTGCTTGCTTTGGTGCCTCGTTCCTGTCTGTTTCCAGTGCCTATACTCCCCCCACCTTAAAAGACACACACACACATACATTTTCCAGCATTTCTGTCAGAGGGGAGAATGATTTCAGAACCTAGCAGGGGGGGTTATTAAAGGAAAAGAACCAGTACCCAGCGCATGAGTCTTCATGTTCAAGGGAAACTCCCCAAAGGCTGTGCCCGCATGTGGCCATTTCAGCCTCGCTGTTCCAAAGTACCAGAGTCAGGATGTGCACTGATGCTCTGAACGTCCGAAATTCGATCGATTGTGGACATCTGAATTTGAACAGCATGTCTGTGCGTTCGAATTTAAGCCAATTGTTTGTCATACTTGTATTCGTGCAAATACTGAAACATGAATGTTTGGACCAAGGATAGGCAATTGTCCAGGTAGAGCCTCCTTTCAATTATCCCTCTATCGTAGAATGTCTGGGCTTTTGATTTGTATATGAATGAATTCGTCCAAATAATGAATATTTCAAATATTTGTGCATTTCCCTACACTGGACCACTGAAAAGTTCTGGGTTCGTGCCCTTGATGAACCCGCGCCAATGCGGACAGCTATGCGCGTTAAAGCCCAATAGCATTTCGAGGTCTGTTCTGCAAAAACCTACAGACCTGGCAGGGTAGATATAAACATTTCTTCCTCCAATAAATTACATGCTTGTGTTCCTAAACCATTATTATCGTCCACAGACGCTCTTCCTGCCCACGTCCGCTCTCATTATCCCTTAAACTCCTCTTCAGATGCAAATGATTTTAAAAATGTAAAAAATCCACCCTCTTGAGTCTTTGGAGAGGGGTGGCACGGCACATGAAGGACCATGGGCAGGCGTCTGTCCTTCCCATCCTTTTTTTATTTCCTGCATGGAATTGCTCACTTCTTCTACAGGGAAAAAAAAAAAACCTCCCAAACACTCATACCTGTCCTGTTTTGGAATCCAGGTGAGCTCCATATCCAACAGACCCTTGGGTTTTCAGCAACTACCATCGCATCTTGTAGAGATTTAGATTGAAAAGAAAAATATTGCTTTGTGAACTCCCGTGGAAGGGCTTTAAGCCATCCGCTGGGAAGACACAAGGTCCTGGGTTCAACCCTAATACCCCCACCTCAACAAAAAGAGGAGGAGGAGGAGGAGGAGAGCTGGCTTTTCTACTCTATTTTCTCACCCTTAAGGGGACTCAAAGCAGCTGGCAAACCTTCTGTTCTTCTCCCCACAACAGACACATTGTGAGGCAAGTGGGGCTGTGAGAGCTCAGAAGAGAGCTGCGACTAGCCCAAGGTCACCCAGCTGGCTTTCTGGAGGAAGAAGAGTTGGCTTTTCTACACGGCTTTTCTCACCCATTTAAGGGGTCCCAAAGCTGCTGACAAACCTTTTGTTCTTCTCCCCACAACCTCATGTATTTGAAGATACGAATGTAGACAATGTTTTTATCCTGTATGGGCGTCCAAACAATTATTACAAATGATTCGAAACATTCAAATTTGTTTGAATATTTAAAAAATGAATGTATAGACATTTGATTCGATGTCCAATGTCCTAATTCAAATGAATTCGGTCGAATTTCAAATGTTTTGAATATTCTTGATTATCCCTACGCCAATCACAGACAGAACCTAACAGGGTTTCAGGTATATTTTTCCCCCAAATGCACTTGTGGCAATACAAACATTGCTTGTAGTCCCAAGTGCACAGTTACAAGTATCACGTGTGAACAGCCCACAGCATTCTGGGATAAGCAATTAGGGAAGCACCTTGCAATGCTGAAAAGATGACGAAACCCCAAATCTACGCAAAAAGGTGGCACTTACAGTAAAGGCAATCAGTGCCTTCGCCTAGCTGGGACCAGCCTGGACAACAGCGGTACACTGTTTGGTATTGCATACGGTAGGTCTGCCTGTTTTCCACGTAATACACCATCCTGGAAAAAGAAGCGCGTTGATAAATAAGCCAAGTTCCTGTTTGGGCACTTTCAGGATGGCAAAAGTCCTGAAGAGGCACAATGGACAGATGGACAGACAGATAGATGCATGGATGGACAGATGGATGGATGGCAGACACAAACAGAAAGACAGATAGATGATAGATAGAAATTCATAAAAGCAAAATGTGAAGCCCCTCATGTAGTGTCTTACATTGGTAGGCAAATCACACCAAATACTGTCCAATGATCAGTATTTTCCTTCCAATCCACATTTTACGTAGTGATTTATTGCAGATTTATCGAAGAAGAAGAGTTGGCTTTTCTACCCCGCTTTTCTCACCCATTTAAGGGGGCTCAAAGCAGCTGACAAAGCTTCTGTTCTTCTCCCAACAGAACACCCTGCGTGGTGGGTGGGGCTGTGAGAGCTCAGAAGAGAGCTGTGACTAGCCCAAGGTCGCCCAGGTGGCTTCATGGGGGAGGACAGAATCAATCCCGGTATTCCCAGATAAGAAGAACAGAAGGTTTGTCAGCCACTTTGAGTCCCCTTATAAGGGTGAGAAAAGCAGGATAGAAAAGCCAACTCTTCTTCTTCTTCCTGCACCTTTACTAGGTGCATGGGAGAAGAGGCCATGGAGGGTTTGCACTTTTACTAGCTGCATGGAAAAAAGAACCACTGGCCAGTGGCAAAGGTTGATTGGAAGAGCAGTTCAGAATCAACTGAGTTTGAGCAAGCCGGTTTTAAGTTGGTCAGGGTCTGCAGCCCACTGACAATGCTGAAAAGCTGGTGCCAACCTTGCTTCTGTTGTTATGGCTGTAGCAAAGCATGTTTTCTGGCTTTCTGGAGCAGTTCCAGCTGGCCAGAACAAGTGTGTGGAAACCAATTAATTGGGAGTTTGGCGCGGCTTGCAGGCTTCCTTAAGAGGGCAAAGGGACGCGTAACATCCGCCCCATTTCCCCCCTCGCCGCTCTTTTCCAGCAGTTGCGGGGCAAACGTTGGACAAGAGCCGGCACTTTGCCATTGGCTTATCAAATCGGCCCCCAGGGATGCATCTACTATATTGTTTGCAGCCTAAGATCTGATTCAAGAGGGGCGCCTCTGCAAGGTCAAATACCTTACAAGCCCAGCCCTCTGTGCTGCCCATTGGGACCTTTGGGGTTCCCCCAGACCCCACCAACCCTGGCTTTTATATGTAAACATCAACACTTCCAGGCTGCAGATCATAGCCTTGATCCTGGGAACTTTGGCTGACAATTCAGGATGTCCACTAGGGATGTGCACAGATATTTGTAGCATCCATTATTCGTATGGATTCGGACAAAAATGGACATTCCTGAACCAACTGAACATCACGGCATTTGTTCAATGATGCTCATACGAATACTAATGTTTTGGAGCATTCCTGTGAATGATTTATTTATATTTATATTATTTATATTTATATGCCGCCCCATACCCAAAGGTCTCTGGGCGGGTATCAACCTTAAAAGAGATTAAAACAAAGTATACATTAAAAGACTTTTAAAAAGAATTCAACAAAAATAAAACAATACACAATATCTTTAAAATAATAGTGTCTGTACTGGGGGGAAACGTAAGCAGCTCAGCCAAAGGCCAGGGTGAAGAGGTGCGTCTTCACCGCCTTCCTAAATATATATAAGGAAGGGGCATGATGCACCTCAAGGGGGAGGCTATTCCATAGTCTGGGGGCCAACACAGAGAAGGCTCTGTCTCGGGTGCCCACCAACCTCACTATTGAAGGTGGTGGGACAACCAGGAGGGCCTCACCACTTGATCTTAAGGCATGGGCAGGTCTGTATGGGAGAAGGCATTCCTTTAGATATTTGGGGCCCAAGTCATTTAGGGCCTTATAAGTCAGCGTCAAAACCTTGAATCAGGCTCCCTACTGACGGTCATGGGGGAAGGACAATCTGGAGGTTCTAAAAAGGGACTTTTGTACATTTGAGAGAACCCAACCTGTGTCTGCCTCTGTGAACAACATCCTGGGAATCTGCAAAGCGGAATTTTCCTCAACCAAGTGCTTTCTGGAAGCGAGAGCAAGCGTGTGTGTGTTTTGCCAAAACCTTAACAGTCAGCTCTGCCTAGAAGTTGCATAAGATCATGGAGAGGTTACACCTGGCCTCGTTTTCTCCTCCCCTTTGGGCTCTGTTATGTACGTCTCTTTTTCCCAGCTTAGCTATTCAGGTCTTGGCTCACAGCGACGACAGAGGGCTCTGCATTTTTCCTTTTCTTCTCTTAATGGAGTATTACACCAGCGGAACGGGACAGATGTGTAGTTTATAGCAGAGATGTGCATGAATGTGGGTTTTGTTTTGTTTTTTTGATATTCTATTCGAATAGAACCAAATAGCCAAAAATCCAATTTGATTCAAATCTATCTGTTCAAGTTTTTAATTCAGATCTGCCCCTATGAATGCACCTACCTTCGTTCGTAGCCCATGCACCACGGCAGGTCTCCACAGCTTGACCTCCATACTTTCACCAACCGGGAGAAGGACTGGACATGCGGCTGCTGATGGGTGACCATCACAAGCTTTTGCTCAGAGCAAACATGAGGCCTGCAGGAAGGAAAGAAAGGAGGAATGAAAGGAAAGGAAAGGAAAGATGTAAATATGGTGCCGCTGGTGAATTATGCTAGCTGTGCTCTGGAAATGTTACTTCATGTATCTAGGCATCAACTTCCCATTGCTTCATTGTAAATGTTTCCAGGGGTTGATAATATATTTGGACTTATTTGTTTTCAGTGCAATGGGGGGGAAAAGTTGCCTTCTGTTGTGTGATTTTCTCTTTTAAATGCTGAAGGCAACATTTAAGGAGGAAATACTAAAAACAGGCAGGTGAGTCTTTTAACATGGGCAGATAGGTCTTCAGATCTAGGCACCCATTCTAATACAGCCATTTGTCTATAAGGGCTTAAGAGCCCTGCTGGATCAGGCCAACTATTCTAGTAGCTAGGGGTGTGCACAAATGCAATTTTGGGGGTCCAATTCAATTGGAATCGAATATCCAAAAATTCAATTCGAATCAAATCTTTAAAACCTGAATGTGATTATTCGAATTAAGGAAATTCAAATCTATTCCGTTTGAATTTTTGATTCGAATTTGCACTTAACGAATGTTGACAACTCCATATCAGATTTTCTAAAATCCAAAACCTGATCGAATTCGAAAATTTGGATTTTTGGAAAGCCAATTCGAATTCGAATATCGATATTCATCAAATTCGAATTGGATTTTTAGATTCTTGAATATCTGTGCATATCCCTAGTCCAGCATTCTGTCTCGTCTAGTGGTTTACCAATTCCTTTTGGGCATCTCAAGCAGAAGGTAAGGGCAAAACCTTCACCTGCTCTTGGCTCCATGCACATGGCCTTCAGGGGTATCCTGTCCGTAAGATTCATCAAGTCAAGAAGAAGAAGAGTTGGCTTTTCTATCCCGCTTTTCTCACCCATTTAAAGGGACTCAAAGCAGCTGACAAAGCTTCTGTTCTTCTCCCCACAACAGAACACCCTGAGAGGTAGGTGAGAGCTCAGAGGAGAGCTGTGACTAGCGCAAGATCACCCAGCTGGCTTCACGAGGGAGGGCGGAATCGAACCCAGTATTGCCAGATAAGAGTCTGGCTCTCTAACCACTAGTCAAGTTGTGCTAGTCATCGTCCAGAGACCCAAAGCACAAATGATAAAACGGATTTTTGAAGAAAACAAAGCATACAGAAATACAGAATAAAGAAAGGATCTCTGCCTTTAGTAAAAGTCAAGAAGAGCCTGAGCTACTGACTGGATTTAGGCAAATTGCAAGCAAACCTCCAGGTATTCTCTACTTCTACCCCAAAACTCTGACCACTGTGCCACGCTACTGTCCATCTCAACCAGTCTGGGTGACAGAAAATCCCACGGCTTGTTTTGTTTGCTATCACAGTAACTGCATTCAACGGCAATTTGGCTCCGGCCGCTTCCGCGTGCCCAAAACAGAAACAACCACCAACGATGAAAAGGCTTCTCGATAAACTGAAACTGTCTAGAGAGCGAAATCTATTGTCTCTGGGGAAGTTGGGACAAGGAGGCAGGATGTGCTAAACTAAATCAAGAATGGACCATCAAAAGGAGCGCTCTGGCCTGTGATACTGAGCTAAGATAGTGGACTAGATTAAAGGCAGTTGGGGGGTAGATCCATGGTTTTCTGCACCTACCTCCATCCGCCAGGACATGCAAATACGCACGTTACGCCCTCAGCCACCGTGTACGGAAGACAACTTTTGTCCCCCATGGTCTTAGTGGCCAGAGGCGAGCAGTTTTGTTTTAAAGATGAGCACAAGGGCAAATCCATGTTTGGGCAGCCACAAAACCCACCTCCTGCTCTCTAAGAGTATGTGGTTTGGTGTGATTTCCAAGTGAACCACTGGAAGAAGAAGAAGAGTTGGCTTTTCTACCCTGATTTTCTCACCCATTTAAGGGGACTCAAAGTGGCTGACAAAGCTTCTGTTCTTCTCCCCACAACAGAACACCCTGTGAGGTGGGTGGGGCTGTGAGAGCTCAGAAGAGAGCTGTGACTAGCCCAAGGTCACCCATCTGGCTTCATGGAGGAGGGCAGAATCAAACGCACCAATCCCAGATAAGAGTCCTGCTCCCTAACCACTAGACCAAACCAGATCCCTCCTATGATGTCAAGCCAAGCCATGGGATGGGCGGAGTCTATCAGCATCTCTTTGACAAGGCAATGATCCTTGATGTTTCAAGGTGAGCAGCCATTGACAAGACATCTGTAGGACATTGTTTGCTGGTCTAAGAGGACTGGGACTCTCCCAGACAGGGCTGTTCACCCACCTCTGACTGATCATAAGAGGAGCCCTGCTGGACCAGGCCACAGCCCATCTGGTCCACCAGCCCATCCCATCCAGTAGCCCATGGGCATCTCAAGCAGAAGGGCAAAACCTTGGCTTTCTATCAGGATCTCAGTTCAGCACTTCCTAAAATTCAGCTACCATCTTTGGGTGAGTATTTCCACGATCCCAATGGAACGGGTCTGAATTTGAACATTCTGCCCTGTGGCTGGTTATAATTCAAATGGGCATCTCCTGCTGTGATAGTCTAAAAGTCTGTGGTCCCTTTTCAATCGGGGTATGTTTTCCCCGTCTGATGCTGTTGGGTCCGCTAAGTTAATGATTTTTCCAGGAAGGAGGAGAAATTCGTCCTGGTTCAGTCTTTCAAATTGCATCAGCGGACATAGCCCTACAACAGAGAGGGAGAGAAATTCCCCCCCAAAAAAACACTTTTGGAAACAGATGGAAAAAGCATCTTGGTTTGCAAGAATTGCTCAGTCTAGGTTCAACTTACAAAGGAAAACAGGACCAGCCCACAGAGACCAGAATGCCTGTCCTGGCCGGGACTCAAACTTGTAAAGAAACTTTCTAAAGATTCGCCTAAGGATGTGGAGGCGAAGGGGGGATGGCAGCCCAAACATGCTTCTCCGCTGATGCCACTTTGGCATCTGAGTGGCTAAGGCCAGAAGCCTTCGATCTTAGTTTACAACAACAACAAAAAAGAAGCATTTCTGATCAGAGACTCTTGGCTGGGTGGGAGGGCAGTTTGAAGAAAAAGATCAGGGGGGAAACTAAGGATAAAGATGCAACTTCTCTTTTCAGCTTCCATTAGAGATGTTCAAGGACATTCAACATATTCATTATTTGATGGAATTTGGACATTAAAATTCGAATCAAATGTCTAACATAAGAACACAAGAAAAGCCCTGCTGGATCAGGCCACAGTCCATCTAGTCCTTAAGAACCTAAGAGGAGCCCTGCTGGATCAGGCCACAGCCCATCTAGTCCTTAAGAACCTAAGAGGAGCCCTGCTGGATCAGGCCACAGCCCATCTAGTCCATAAGAACCTAAGAGGAGCCCTGCGGGATCAGGCCACAGCCCATCTAGTCCTTAAGAACCTAAGAGGAGCCCTGCTGGATCAGGCCACAGCCCATCTAGTCCATAAGAACCTAAGTGGAGCCCTGCTGGATCAGGCCACAGCCCACCTAGTCCTTAAGAACCTAAGAGGAGCCCTGCTGGATCAGGCCACAGCCCATCTAGTCCATAAGAACCTAAGAGGAGCCCTGCTGGATCAGGCCACAGCTCAGATAGTCCATAAGACCCTAAGAGGAGCCCTGCTGGATCAGGCCACAGCCCATCTAGTCCATAAGAACCTAAGAGGAGCCCTGCTGGATCAGGCCACAGCCCATCTAGTCCATAAGAACCTAAGCGGAGCCCTGCTGGATCAGGCCACAGCCCATCTAGTCCATAAGAACCTAAGAGGAGCCCTGCTGGATCAGGCCACAGCCCATCTAGTCCATAAGAACCTAAGAGGAGCCCTGCTGGATCAGGCCACAGCCCATCTTACTCCAGCATCCCGTCTCACATAGTGACCCACCAGTTGCTTCTGGGAATCCCATGCAGATGGCAAAGGCAAAACCTTCACCTGCTCTCCACTCATGGCAAAGACCTCCTGGGGCCTCCATGGACACATCCATGCAGCTTTCTTAGCCAAGACACAGAGTTGTTTCCATCTCCTGCTAACGGAGGGTCTCTGGGTATTGCATCTACAGTTTCCTTTTTCCTGCGTGGTTGCTCTTCTTCCAGGGAGACGCCAAGGATCGACCCTGTGGCCCTCCTACTTCCCAGGCAGTGGGTCTGTCACTGAGCCATGTGGATCTTCAAAATTTAGACTTATTGGGCTGTCCCCATCAAATGCCACTTTTGGGTCATATATGGGAGGACAGCTGAAGGCTTAAAAAAAAGAGGAAGAGGAAGAAAGGGAGAGGGGGGAGAAAGAGTGAAAGAGAGAGAGAGAAGAGGAAGAGAGGCCCCCAGATTGTATTCCTGTGTTCCTTCCATCTTTTACCTGCCCAGCACCACCAGGAGGAGGTGAGCTCCTGCGGTTGGAAGATGCGCCTTAACCTGGCTATTCCAGTTTGGTCTAGTGCAGTGATGGCCAACCTATGACACGCGTGTCACAGGTGACACGCCAAGCCCTTTTGGGTGACACACCTGGTCACCCCGGCACCTGGGCATGTAGTGCTTGTTTGTTCTTGAAGTGTACGAAATACCAACTTTTAATTGAAGATTTAGCAACAAAAGTCACTAATGTAAAGAATTATTTGTTTTTGCTTTTAATAAAATACATATATCAAAAATATAACTTTTTTACTAGAGCTACAAATATCGTAAGATTATGGATATTTCTAGATGTGACACAGCACCCGAGTTAAGCTAGTTATTTCTTGCGAATTTTGACACACTGAGCTCAAAAGGTTCCCCATCACTGGTCTAGTGGTTAGGGAGCCAGACTCTTATCTGGGAATACCGGGTTTGATTCTACCCTCCTCCATGAAGTCAGATGGGTGACCTTGGGTTAGTCACAGCTCTCTTTCTGAGCTCTCAGAGCCCCACCGACCTCACAGGGTGTTCTGTTGCGGGGAGAAGAACAGAAGCTTGTCAGCGGCTTTGAGCCCCCTTAAGGGAGAAGAACAGGTTTGTCAGCTGCTTTGAGTCCCCTTAAATGGGTGAGAAAAGCAGGGTGGAAAAGCCAACTCTAATCTCCTCCTCCTCCAGGCTGCTTAAGCATCCAAACTTCTTGGCGGCACAGAAAGCCGAATCCTGGCTTGGTCTTTGGAAGTGACCCCCCCCCCAAGACACAAAGGCCACTGGCCTCAGTGCCGGCGCCCTCCTCCCCCTCCCGAGAGCCCCGAACTTCAGCAGCGCGACATCCTCACCTGTTGGGTAGCAGCCTGCTCCGGGCGCAGGCAGGCGGCGGCAGCAGCAGCACCAGCAGCGAATCGAGGGCCAAAAGGCACCAGGCGGGGAGAGCGAACTCCATATCGGAGGGAGGGAGGGAGGGAAGGAGAAAGAGGTGTCTTGGTCGCTGGGGAGGGGGCGACGCAGTCACTGCCCCCTCCGGCCGCTCTCCTGGAGGGGGGGAGACTCCATCTGCCCCTTCCCTTTCACCCGGGCCGGCGGGCAGGGGTCTTGGTGCGTCCTTGCGCGCCTTCCCCCCAAAGAGCCAGATGCGGACAGCCCCGGAGGCGCGTCCCTCTCCTGCCTTTGCCTCCGATCCTCAGGGTGCGCGCCGCAACTGGGATGCCGCAGGGGCCCCGAGGCTCTCAAGCCCTGCCTCTTCGGCTCCTCCGAGGCGACGCCGCGCTTGGAAAGCCAAGATCCACACGCAGGCTGCGCGCCCGGGGCAAACGCCGAGCGAGGGCGACCAGCTCACCTTGCGCAGCTGCCCGCAGGCTTCCAAGGGGAGCGATCGCTCCGCTCTGACCGCCCAGGGGTGGGTGGGGTGGGTGGGTAGATCCTGCTGCCGCCCCCCGCCCCCCGGCACGGCACGGCTCGGCTCGGCTCGGCTCGGCTCGGCTCGGCTCCTGTCTCCCTCTGGCTTTGCAGCCCGCGAGAGGGACAAAAAGTTCTCCTTCCCCTGCCTTGTTCCTCTCTCCCCCCCAGCGCTCCTCCTTCCCCCTTCTCAGGTTTTGAGAGAGCCGGAGGGGTCTCGTGGAGGGCGGGAGCAGCTGGGAGGAAAGACACCCCCCCCCCCCGGCCGCCACCGCCGCGCCGGGATGATGATTGGATCCAGGCGAAGGCGACTTTGGGGAGGATGCGTGCCAAAGGTTCCCAGGCCAAGGTGAAGGAAGAGGCAGGCGCGTGCACGCTGCGAACCCCCCCCCCCTAAAAGAAAGGGGAACAAAAGCTCCTCTCCTCTCCAACCCAGACCTACGACGCCCCCCCCCCCTTCCTTTTCTCCCTTTTGGCAAGACAAGGGAACCTCTTCTGGGGTTGATTCCTGAACTTGCAATCCTACCCGCGCTAAGGGATTTAAGGCAAGAATGCTTTGGCCTTAAATACGCACGTGCGCGCGCACACAGAGAGTCTGCAGCCCTGGATAGGTTTGCCTAGAGCAGTGATGGCCAACCTATGACACGCGTGTCACAGGTGACACGCCAAGCCCTTTTGGGTGACACACCTGGTCACCCCGGCACCTGGGCATGTAGTGCTTGTTTGTTCTTGAAGTGTACGAAATACCAACTTTTAATTGAAGGTTTAGCAACAAAAGTCACTAATGTAAAGAATTATTTGTTTTTGCTTTTAATAAAATACATATATCAAAAATATAACTTTTTTACTAGAGCTACAAATATCGTAAGATTATGGATATTTCTAGATGTGACACAGCACCCGAGTTAAGCTAGTTATTTCTTGCGAATTTTGACACACTGAGCTCAAAAGGTTCCCCATCACTGGCCTAGAGGCTTCCACCTGGGAGCAAGGCCCATCCCAAGGGCATCAGCTGGACTCGGTGGAGCCCCTGGAAGAAGAAGAGTTGGCTTTTCTCCCCTGCTTTTCTCACCCATTAAAAGGGACTCAAAGGAGCTGACAAGCCTTCTCTTCTTCTCCCCACATCAGACGCCCTGTGAGGCAGGTGGGGCTGTGAGAGCTCAGAAAGAGGGCTGGGACTAACCCAAGGTCACCCAGCTGGCTTCATGGAGGAGTGCAGAATCAAACCTGGAATCCCCAGGTAAGAGTCCGGCTTCTTAACCACTAGACCAAACTGGAGGGACACAGCAGCCCCAAACAAGCCTCACTGCCAGAGTTTGCCCATGGGAGACGGCTGTAAGTAGTCACTATGGCCAGCACCGTGCCCACCCTGTGCCACACCCCTGAGGCGGGTGGGGCTCTGGTTGGGGCCCTGCAACTGCTGAGGCGGACCCTGCCCCACGGAATCCACACACTGCATCTGGTGGCGGCACAGGGTTTTGGACTGCAAACCTCCCTTTCTCTTCTCTTGCTCTTTCTTCCTCTCTCTTCCTCATTTTTCTTTCACTCTTTCTTTCTTCCTCTCTCTTCCTCTCTTTCTCACTCTGTTTCTTTTCAGCCTCCAGCTGTCGCCCCATGTATGACCCAAAAGTGGCATTTGATGGGGACAGCCCAGTAAGTCTAAAATTTGAAGATCTGCATAGCTCAGGGACAGACCCGTTTCTATAGGTGGAGGTGACCCAGGGAATGGAGAAATGCCAGGGTGAAAGTCACAGCCACTATACGCCTAGGAATAGGTTTGCCCTTGTCTCTGCTTGAGATGCCCATGGGCAATTGGTGGGCCACTGCCTGTGACAGGATGCTGGACTAGATGGGCTGTGGCCTGATCCATCAGGGCTTCTCTTATGTTCTTATGTTCTTACTCACCCACCAACACTTCCGTAGTTGTTCTCTGGAATATGCTAGTTCTTCTTTTTCCCTGAGTGACAGAGAGAGAAAGGGAGAGGAGAAAGAGGGATGGGGAAAATGTTTTTCAGTTTATATTAATTCATACATGCATTCATAAAGCAAATTAAGCTCTCTAGTTTGCCTAAGAAATCCGATTCGATTTGAACCCTTAAAATTCATAATTTAACCAAACTGGATTCGAATTAAGCAAATTTGAACCTATTTGTTCGAATTTTCAGTTCAGTTTTGCACTTTTGAATGTCGACAACATTCACGTGCGCCCATACGCATCTGTATGTGTCCTGTAGTTTCCCCGTATGCAACCTGGTTTTGCCCGTAGAAATGCGTACAGATGTTGGTAAGATATGTATCTGCAGGTATGCTTCATGTATGAACCCGTACAGATACGAATGTCCGGGTAATTCAAGCGAATAGATCCGAAATTTGAAATTTGTTCTCATCTTTAAATTTGAATTTATGGACATTCAATTTGAATGTGAATGTTGAAATTCAGACAGATCCAATCGAATTTAGAATACCTTTGAATATTTGTGCACACCCCTTATTTATGGGTGTTTTCTTCACTGTCACTAGAAGTACCCATTAAGTACCCATTAATGGGTACAAAAATGCCATTACGTACCCATTAATGGGTACAAAAATGCCATTACGTACCCATTAATGGGTACTTAATGGGTGCTTTTAGTGACAGTGGAAAAACACCCTATAATAATAATAATGCTCCATCTTTCGCTCTGCTCTGCATAAATGTAAATGAAAGATGCTAATGTTCCAGTTCCTGCTATAAAGCCCCATATATCTAGATAGGGGAAGTTACTCCACAAAAGCACCTTTTAAAAACATAGATCTACCCACTAGCTTCTTAACATATTTTTACTCGGTCAACATGACCCTATAAGCCAAACATTTTACAGACTTCTAAAAAATTGTTTGGGAATGTGTGTGTTTTTAAAATTATGCTTGGAAAGTAGAAAAGCTTCCCACATGCATGCCGTGGACATTATTATTTTGGCTAGAAAGGCTATGGTGCAGCATTTTTTTAAAAAAGAATTATTGCTTTTGGAATAACTTTGTGATGGGTTTTGCAAGACAGGCCATCGCATTCAGGAAACAAAATACGTTTAACTGTTCATTTTGCTTCCCAGGTCGCTGTAGGAGAAAAGTGGTATGGTACCCACCAAGATACAGAGGGGAAATGTCAGCTGTATGAAAGAGAGATTGAATTTCCCTGGGAACTGTTTCATGCTGATTCAGAAATTCTCAGACTTCACAGCCAGACCTACGTCTGTCTGGAAGGGTTTAGGAAATCCTGCATTGACAGTTGGTTGGACTAGATGACCCTAGAGATCCCTTCCAAACCTATTCTAAGTCCAGAGGGGGGAAATGGAAGATACTCCAAAAATAGATACCTGGATAATTAAGACGATGAAATGTGTGGAAATGAACAAACACATTTGATAAGAGACAAGCAGATGGTAAATTTTACAAAGAACTAGAACCCTTTGGAGCCCATTTGGTCTAGTGGTTAAGGAGCCTCCATGAAGCCAGCTGGGTGGCCTTGGGCTAGTCACAACTCTCTTTCTGGGCTCTCACAGCCCCACTGACCTCACAAGGTTTCTGTTGTGGGGAAAAAGAACACAAGTTTTGTCCGCTGCCTTGAGAGTGAGAAAAGGAGGATATGAAAGCCAACTACAACTACTACTCCGCCACAAAGCCAGCTGGGTGGCCTTGGGCTAGTCACAACTCTCTTCTGAGCTCTCACAGCCCCACCTACCTCACAGGGTGTCTGTTGTGGAGAAGAACAGAAGCTTTGTCAACCACTTTGAGTCCCCTTGGGTGAGAAAAGCAGGATATAAAAGCCAACTCTTCTTCTAAACGCCAAGGACCTTTGCATGGAGAAGCTAATGTGTTACAATAAACAATGAAGGTAATGGGACAGCTGTATTGGCTTTCCCTAATTGGGCTTAACTGTGTTCAGCTGAGTTTAGCTGTGGAGGGAGTGTCCCAAAACTACTATCTAAATTCCTGACTCTGACACCCATTGGATGCATTGTTTTTTAAACCGATGGTCCCATTCAACATTGCTTGCAACATTTGCTTTGTAAACCAGGTTTGATTTTTAAGAAACAACAGCAAGAAGAACATAGGAAGCGGTGCTTCAGTGTCTTAAAAAGATAAATATTAAGTTTCTTCCAGGAGAAGAAACACTGATGAAACCTCTCGCAGTGCAGGGAGAAGTCAGGGGCCAGGAAGAGAGATAAATATCTCCAATTGTTTCACCTCCGGGCCAGTCCATGCCCTGTACTTTACGGTCATTTGCCAAATGAGAGTTAAACTAGCTGTCGTCCTGTAAGACCTCCTGGCAACTCCTTTTTGTGATCTGAATCACAGGGAAAGGTTTAGACAGACCCTTAAACCCCTCCGCAGCATCAACCCAATCCTATTAAAACAAAAATGTGTGTGAGTGTAAGCAATCCGTAAGGGATTTTTCCAGGAAACAGTTTTGTCTGATGGGAGATCAAACCAGTTTTGAGGCGTGGGGCCAAAATGGACAGAAACAAACACTCTGGGTGTTTTCCCACGGTCACTTAGTACCCATTTTAGCACCCATTAAGGACCCATTTGGGTGAGAGCCGGATGACCCCATTTCCACCACAGCACCCACACCGCGCCTTGGGAAATCCAGATCATATGGGTACTTTTAGGCCTTTAATCTGGATTTTCTGTAGACCCCATTAATGGGGTCTACAATGGGGTCTTCAGCCAGAAAATCTGGATTAAAGAGAGCCTGTTTTCACGCTTGTGTGGCAATGGGGTCTAGAGGAGGCTAGGGGAGGGGGCACTCATGGGGGGGAGCCCCAAAACCTAAGCTTCGGAGTCATTTCAAAGTCACTTCGAAGTCTGTGCAAAATAGCTCCAGAGCGTCTTTGAAGTCTGTGCTGATCTTCGGAGTAAAAGATTCAAAAATTCATTCGAATGTTAAATTCAAATGCATAGACATTCTATTCGAATTCAAATGTCCGAATTCGATTGAATTTTGAATGTTTTGAATATTTGTGCACAACCCTGTTACAGAATGCATGAGATAAAATGAACAAGTCAATAAATGCAATAGCTTGGACAAGATGACATTCATCAGCTAAAAACTAGATATTTGAAAACTTGCTGGTAACATCCTTTGAGCAGATGGGGAGACAGGCATGGTGAATGAAAAGAGCCGGGGTGTTCACCTGGCAAGGGGCTTTATCTGTCTTTGCTCTGCAACCATCATGGGGGCTCAGGTCAACTGAGATAACCTTTTGCAGTTATTCGTGCTGTTGCTGCTGTTATTTAAACCAAGTAAGAGAAAGCAAAGGGTGAGCAAACCAAGTCATGAGAAGGAATCCATGGAACAGGCAGGACGAGACACAAGGGCTCCCCTTGCTGGTGATTATGAGTGTTACTTTTAGAGTGGAGTTTCAAGGTGTGCAGAACTCCGTTGTTTGCGAAGCCCCTTGCCTGAAGGATTCTTGAGTGGGAAGTTGTCTCCCTCCCAAATTCTTTATGAAATATCTCTCCTCACTCCCTACATTTCTCTGGGAGATGGAAGGACCAGCAGCTCTTAAAAAGATGGGGCCATACGTATTCTCTTTGGGGGGGGGATAGCTGCTGCAAAGAGAATAAATGAGCCAGTCTGGTCTTGTGCTTAGAAGTGCCGAACTTATATCTTGCAATCACAGGGTTTGATTCTGCACTCCTCCACGAAGCCATCTCGGTGACCTTGGGCTAGTCACAGCTTGCTTTCTGAGCTCCCACAGCCCCAACTAGCCCACAGGGTTCCTGTTGTGGGGAGAAGGACATAAGGTGCGTCAGTCGCTTTGAGTCCCCTTAAAGGGTAAGAAAAGCGAGATATACACCACGCAAGACCACACAGGGCCAAATTAAAATTGATCAAATAACTGCGGCGATTCGGATATTTAAGATCCGAATGTCATAAAATTCAATTTGAATCCGTACTTTTGAATGTTAGATTCGTATTTAACGGTCTGAATTCGAATGTCAAAATTCAGTAGATTAGATCGAATTTTGGATGCATTTGAACATTCAACTATCAAATCACACAACACAGTGTTTTGCCACAAAGATGGAACAGAAATGACTCCCAGATTTCCTCTCAATGGCAATCCTTTGCGGTGGATTTCAGAGGCTTTGCATGGGGTGGACCAGTATTTCTTTGGTCATTTGAGCCCTAGAGACCCCCAATTTTGCACACTGAATTCTCCCTCCTCATGTGAGGGGATCTGGTGTTTTTCCCCAACAGGGATGGATACAAACCCATCGGAATCCCTCTTTCCTGCCTGGAGGCCCTTTGGCACTGTAATGTTGGGATTCATGTTCTGCCAGAAAGCCTAAGTCAATGTAAGTCATTCCAAAAGTCCCATAGAACAGAGACCATGGTTGATCAAAGCATCTGGCGTTACAATACAATGTTTTGCAGCGGCGGAGTGTGAAGAAAAAACTCTAGAACCAGAGTTCTAGAAGATATGCAAAGTTCCAGCCAAGCGTTTTTCATTTTTAGGGGTCAGAAGGAGATGTTGACCCATAAAGATCTTTTGCTTAAGGGCCACAGAGAGCATTTGCACACTTCTGCACATTGTTGCATCTGCAACAAGCCCACGTTTTAGAAGTCCCCTGGTGCCAGCTGGGGCCTCTTTGGTCTAGTGGTTCGGGAACAGGACTCTTATCTGGGAATACTGGGTTCGATTCTGCCCTCCCCCATGAAGCCACCTGGGTGACCTTGGGCTAGTCACAGCTCTCTTCTGAGCTCTCACAGCCCCACCTACCTCACAGGGTGTCTGTTGTGGGGAGAAGAACAGAAGGTTTGTCAGCCGCTTTGAGTCCCCTTAAATGGGTGAGAAAAGCGGGGTAGAAAAGCCAACTCTTCTTCTTCTTCTTCTTCTAGATCAACTATGTGGCATGTTTTTAAAAGGAGGCTTATTTTACTAGCCTGAACTGCTTTGTGTGGTGGCATTTTAGCCACACTGATGTTAAGTTGGCCATAAGTGTTGCCTGCACCTGTGACAGTCTACAGTCCATGTATTCTGGAGCTATTTACTACCCTGGGATAAATAGTACAGGGACTGAAGCCATCAGCAGTCACGTAGATAAAGCACACTGTAGACTGAGGACAGGCCCCTGCTTTCACAAAGCAAGCACAGGATCAGTGTGTTACTATAGGAGAAATGAACTGATTCCATGGTAAACTTCCTAGGTTAGCAAAGAAGAAAATAGATGGAGTCGTCTTTGGGTGTTTTTCCACTGTCACTAGAAGTACCCATTAAGTACCCATTAATGGGTATTTCTAGTGAGAGTCGAAAAACACCCTATATTTCCCCTCCCAGTACAGATACTATCATTTTAAACACAGAGTGTATTGTTTTAGATGTGCTGAATTTATATTTATGTATATTCTGTTTTTAATCTGTTGTTTTAAAGGTTGTTACCTGCTTTGAGACCTTCGGGTATGGGGCATGATAGAAATGCAAATAATAGATAAAAATAAAAAATAAAAATGTGTGTGTGTGTGGTGTGTGTGTATATATATGTGTGTGTGTGTTATGTATGTATATATGTGCGTATATGCATGTATATATATTTGTGTGTTTATATCCATGTATATATGTTGTGTTGTGTGTGTTTGTGTGTGCTTATGTGTGTGTTTATGTGTATATGGTATGTGTTTATGTGTGTATATATGTGAATATATGTGTGTTTATGTGTGTGTAGGTATATGTGTATATGGTGTGTGTGTGTGACATAGATGGGCAGTAAGACCTCAAGAACTGAACAGTTTGAAGAATTATTACTGTGGTGGTTGTTATTATTATTCCTGAAAATCAAGCATTGCTTGGGGTTCTCTCAACGCGATGCAGCCCACGAAAGGCACCCCTGAACAACTTTGCATCCAAACAACACCCACCCAGGCAGGCGAAAGGTGTCCATTCCTGGGCCCGGGCAGCAGGGGGCGAAGCGAGCGCGGAAGCTCCACCTCCCACCTCCCAGCGCACGTCTGCACTTTCCTAGCTCCTCTCCCCCCCCCGCCTCTCTCCAGCCGCTGGGCGGGGCGAGGCGCGTGAGGCGGCCTGGCGGCGGTGAGGCGGCCTAGCGGCGGTTCCTCGACGGCCATGCTGCAGCTGCGGGACACCGTGGAGGCGGCAGGGGCGGCGCAGCTGCTCGTGCCGGCGCCGGAGGCCGAGGTGCCCTTCACGCCCCCGTCGGGCGAGCACCCGCCGCTCCCGGGCGCGACAGCGGCGTCGGGGGCGTCTTCGCCCCCCAGGCAGACCCTGAGGCCACTGAGCGTGCGCAATCCCACCCGCGCAGGGAGACTCAAGGAGTACTTCGTCTTTCGGGTGAGCCGCCGCCGCCGCGGAGGGAGCCGGGGGGCACTTATTTGCATAAGGGGGCGGGGACGGCCCCTGGGAGCCACGCCCCTTCTTCCCGGGGTCTGGTCTGAGCGTTGTTGCATTGGGGTCTTTGCAGCCCTATTTACTAGAAAGCTTGCGCAAATAAATAAATAAATAAATAAATCCTAGAAACAACAAACAAACAAGCAAAAATGGTAGAAAAAGTCAAGGCTGATATTGCAATGGAAACTGGGGGAAAAACTCTTTTTCCCCTTTTTTTTTAAAAAATATAACATTTCATATAGCATTTGGAAGTGTTATTCTTTTTGCATCGGATTTAGCTACATTGTAATGCATTGCACTCATATTTAGATACATTGTAGGAGTCAACAGTCTAAATTTGTATTTTATACAGTTTTGGGTAGTGCTATTATTTGGGATAATAATGCATTGTAGAAACCACAATGTATCTAAATGTAGAGTTGCAGAAAAGAAGTTTATTCCTGAATGGATTTCCTACATCAGACCTGAATGCTTTGCAAAGCTGTTTAGAGGGAAAGGGGGCACGTTAATGTATTGTGTGTCCTGCTCTACACTAGGGTGATGAACAGAATTGTTTACAGGAGACAAATTATAGGACTGGCCCAGCAATTGCTTCCATGCCTTTCAGGCAGAAGATAAAGTCAAACCCCTAATTTCATCCCAGTTCCCTGCAAATGGCCTTTAAAGGCATCCTGCCCTTCTCTCCAACCTGGAGGGCAGTACCTGGGTATCCTAGTAGCAATTTGTCTAACCCTACAAGGACGTAAGAGGAGCCCTGCTGGATCAGGCCACAGCCCATCTAGTCCACACAGTGGCCCACCAGTTGCTTCTTCTGAACTAGTTTGGGCTATTGATTAGGGAGTCAGACTCCCATCTGGGAATACCAGGTTTGATTCCACCCTCCTCCATGAAGTGAGGTGGGTGACCTTGGGCTAGCCTCAGCTCTCTTCTGAGCTGTCACAGCCCCAACCACCTCACAGGGTGTCTGTGGTAGGGAGAAGAACAGAAAGTTTTATCAGCCCCTTTGAGTTCCCTTAAATGGGTGGGAAGAGCGGGGTAGAAAAGCCAACTCTTCTTCTTCCTCCAAGAAGCCAGCTGGGTGACCTTGGGCTAGTCACAGCTCTCTTCTGAGCTCTCACAGCCCCACCCACCTCATAGGGTGTTCTGTTGTGGACAGAAGAAGAGAAGGTTTGTCAGCAGCTTTGAGTCGCCTTAAATGGGTGAGAAAAGTGGGGTAGAAAAGCCAGCTCTTCTTCTGCTGGGCATCTCAAGCAGAAGACAAAGGCAAAACCTTCACCTGCTCTCACCTCCCTGCAAATAGCCTTCAGAGGCATCCTGCCTGTCTCTCCAACTTGGAGGTGGTACCTAGGAATCAGTTCTAGTAGCCACTGACACGCCTGTCTTCCATGCATGTATCTAACCCAAGCTGATGACTGTCACCACCTCTCCCGGTAGTAGAATCCATAGATCAACTGGGGTGACATCCAAATAGTTCCAGCAATGTCCTCCCAGCAGTTTGGGGGGAGAGGATTTTCTTTAGTGCCTGCACCTTCATGTCAGTGACAGCCAACTTAGTGACAGTTCTTCAACTTATTACAGGTCAAAAGCATTTCTAAAAGGCCCTGAAGCGGGCAGAAAATTAATACTTTTTACCCACCTTCCACTCTGGGGTCTTTCGGAACCTGACCTTGTTCTGGAATATATCTCAGAATAGGGAACTGCTATCTGAGGCCTGCTGTGGATTTAGAGTCGCTCAATGGACGAGGGGCATTCAGCCTGTTCTCCCTTCCCTCTTTTTTAGCCAGGTACAATTGAGCAGGCGGTGAATGAGATCCGTGTGGTTGTGATGCCCACTGAAGATGGAGAAGTACAAAGTGTCTGGCTACTGACAGAGTAAGTAAGCTGCAGTGGGCTGGGCGGACATGCTGGGGGGGGGGTTATCCCTTTTCATTTTGAGCAAATTGGGGGGGGGGGTTGACACTTTAGGTCTGCTATTAAGTCCTCTTAAGAGGCAAACCATCAGGTCTCCACGCAAGTTCTCCAAACCATCAGGTCTCCATGCAGTCAGGCAGGAGAAATCCTGAAATGGGCCTCCACCTGCAGCCATGTCTGGAGAAGTTGGGCCTTTTCTCTGTTCCAAGAAGGAAGTGGCTCAAGTCACTTGCCGGGTGAGAATTCCTCTTGAGTTGAAGAGCTAGGAACCAGAAGTACTTGTTTGAGTGAAGGAGCAGAGACTCTTACGGAAACACTTCTGGTATTTGGACTCCCTGCTCCCTGCACGAGAGTCAAATCAACTTTTACAGCCTGTGCAACAGCGAACACCTTTGTTTCTGAGCACTTTAATGCACGAATGCAGTTTCCAACGTTCGATTCGAATATCCGAATGTCTGAATTTGTACGAATAGAGAAACAAACAAACAAATGTATTAAAATTGGAACCAATTCAAATACATTCGTATCTATCTATTTGTACGAATATTCAGTTCATATTTGATGATATGAATGTCGACAATGTTTGTATGTGACTGGATGCATCTGAATGCATCCCATATGTATCTGGGCAAATGCATATGGATACGAATAAGATGGGTACGGATACGTACGTAATGCATATTTCTGCAAATGATTTGAAACGAATGCTTAAAAAGCGAATGTATAGACATGCAATAGAATTTGAACGAATTCTATCGAATTTTGAATGTTTGAGTATTCTTACACATCTGTACTTTAATGCCAGAAACCCTCAAACTCTCCAGGAGGTTTCCCCCTGCCTCAATTCTGCTTGCATTTCTGCAGATGAACGTTTTGAAAGCCAGAAGAAATAGCACCTTGTTGTCTTAGGGGTGTGTTTAACCCTCCCTCTTCCTGTTTTAGGATTGACCACTGGAACAATGAGAAAGAGCGCTTGGTTCTGATAACCGACTGGTCGCTTCTGATCTGTAAATATGACTTCATTAGCCTGCAGTGCCAACAGGTGACCAGAATTTCCCTGAATGCCATCGACACAATTTCCATTGGAGAATTTGAGTTTCCTCCGAAATCGCTGAACAAGTAGGTTCTCTTTTCTTTTTGCATCAGGCTAATAAGTAAGATCTAGCCGCTCGCTGTTTGGAATGGATTCTGCCTTTAAAGGTTTGCTTTGCATGTGGGTGGATTCAATGCTGGGACTGTTCCCTCTTCTGACTTAGCATCTTGTAGGTTTTTAAGAATGTAAGAGGAGCCCTGCTGGATCAGGCCACAGCCCATCGAGTCCATAAGAACCTAAGAGGAGCCCTGCTGGATCATGCCACAGCCCATCTAATCCATAAGAACCTTAGAGGAGCCCTGTTGGATCAGGCCACAGCCCATCTAGTCCATAAGAATCTAAGAGGAGCCCTGCTGGATCAGGCCACAGCCCATTGAGTCCATAAGAACCTTAGAGGAGCCCTGCTGGTTCAGGCCACAGTCCATTTAGTCTATAAGAACCTAAGAGGAGCCCTGCTGGGTCAGGCCACAGCCCAGCTAGTCTAGCATCCCATCTCACACGGTGGCCCACCAATTGCCCATTGGCATCTCAAGCAGAAGATGAAGGCAAAACCTTCACCTGCTCTTGACTCCCTGCAAATGGTGTTGAGAGGCCTCCTACCTTTCTCTCCAACCTGGGCTTGGTACCTCAGCATCCATTCTAGTAGCCATGGATGAAGAGGAGCCCTGCTGGATCAGGCCACAGCCCATCTAGTCCAGCATCCCGTCTCACACAGAGGCTAACCAGTTGCTCTCCATTCCATGCAAACAGCAAATCCAACCTCTGTCTCCAACCTGGAGGCAATACCAGGGCATCCATTCTAGTAGCCACTGAACCACCTGGTAGAGAATTCCACAGACCTCTGGGTGAAGAAATCCTTCCCCTTTGATATGTGCATCAGCCATATCAAAGCACTGAACATCATTTCCCATAGTGCTGTATTAAAGAAACAAATAAATCTCCCAGAAAGTGTATTAGAACAGAAAGGAACGCTCAACCTTCCTTCTTCTCTTTTTCCAGACGAGAAGGCATTGGGATTAGAATCCAGTGGGACAAACAGAGTCGTGCCTCCTTCATCAACAGGTGGAACCCGTGGTCTTCAAACGTCCCCTATGCTACTTTCACACAACACCCGATGGCCGACGCAGATGAGAAGATCGCCTGCCTTTGCCAAGTAAGGGGTTCCCATGTCTTTGGGGTTCTGAATCCTTGTTCAGGAACTGCATAAGAATCACTGGAATGGAAATGCCGCCAGGACTTCTTTCTTGAAATACCTGAGCTTCAGAAAGAACCACATTACTCGGTTCGTTAGGTGGAGAACTTAATTCTCCTGTATACAGACGTTCTGTGTTTACCTCTTTCTGGATCTGGAGGGTTAAGAATAAAGGCTTGAAATGGAAGAGTCAAGGCGTGGTTTAATAACCCCTGCAGGACCCTTTAAAGTAAAAAGTGGGTTTATTCCACTCTTGTGGCTGTTGCTTTGCACAAAGTCCTTGCAAGGTTGGCAGAGGGAACTAAGGCAGTTTCAGCCTTTCAGATAAGCATTTGGCCAGCCCTGGAAGCATCATCCAATGTGGTTTGTCTTCCAAAACTGCATCCACTTTAATAGATAGAATAGATAGATAGGATAGAATTAGAATAGATAGATACATACATACATACATACATACCTAGAATTGATGGATAATTAAAATAGATAAATATGGATAGGATAGAATTGATGGATAGATAAAATGAATAGAACAGATAAATATAAATATAAATAGGAGAAATATGAGAAATAAACAGACAAGATAGATAGTTATAGGTAGCTAGAATTGATAGAATAAATAGAAAAATTGATAGAATTGATGGAGAGATAATAGAATAGAATAGACAGGATAAATAGATATAGGTATATAAAAATTTATAGAAAGATGGATAGGATAGATAGAATTGGATAGATAATTGAAATATATTGATAGAATAGAGAGAGGATATGATAGATAGGATAAACAGAAAGACTGATAGAATTGATGGATAGATAATTAAAATAAATAGGAAAGAAAGAACGAATACATAGGTAGGATGGATAGATATTTCTGTGTGAAGTTTTAGTAGGTCACACGCAGGATAATGACTGGATTTGTTCTTCATTTTAAGTTGGAGAACTTCAAAACCCAGCTGATCCAAGCTGTGAAGAAGGCCCACAAAGAATGTCCCCTGCCGGGGAGAGCCAACGGCGTCCTGGTGCTGGAACGCCCCCTTCTCATCGAGACCTACGTGGGCCTGATGTCCTTCATCAACAACGAAGCCAAGCTGGGCTATTCCATGACGAGGGGCAAAATTGGATTCTGAAAGCTCAGCCACCTCTGCAAAGACCACCGAGGGAGGAAAGGGACCCCCTGGTTTGAGCAGAATTTCTGGAATAGGTAGAACGGGAGGAGGAGGAGGAGGAGAAAATTGCATGCTGAGGAATTTTCTGTCCCATCTAAAAGCCTTGCTTATCAGAAAATCCAAGTCATGGGTCTGTAGGTGACCCCTACCCTTAGGAAGTAATTTCAGGTGGGGTTGGCCTCCCCATCTCCCAGAAGCTTACTTTCTTGTCCACCCAGGGAAACCTTCACACCCCGCTAATGTTTCTGGTGAAGGCAGTCCCTCCCTACAATGTGGCTCCAGTAACCACCTTTTTTTTCTAAATGTTCCTTTCGCAAGCTCCATTAACAGCTTAAGTGTGTTTGACATTGCATTGCATAATGGAAACCAATGTGCTTTATTTCTCTCGTGGAATAATAGGCAGGCTGTCTGTATATTTTGATTCTTTGGCTACTCTTCAGAGAATACACCTGTGAGTTGAAGAATTTGAGTATTTGTTTTAAAACCACAAAAAAACCAAACCTCATATATTTTAGATGTCTTAAGCATCTGATTTCAGCTCTTTTGTGCAGTACAATTTCCAAAGGTCACTGAACAAACCCAGTGCCAATTGTTTTTATATAAAGTTTCATGCCGTGGGATCACATTTTTTTTTTAATCTACAAGAAAAGGGAAAATATTGATGATTTACGCTCAATCTTTGGATTGTACCTTCTTCTGGATTAAAGTGAAATATATGGCAAAGTATTTTGTACTCTGTTGCTTGAGCGTTCTGTAGCTGGGATCCAAAGAGCCATGTGAAATTTGTGCATGAGAAAAGGATATTGCAGAACTGGAAAAGGTGCAGAAAAGGGCAACTGGAATGATTAAGGGTCTGGAACAAACTCCATTACGAAATCAGGCTGCAACATCTAGGTCTCTTCAGTCTGAAGAGATGGCGTTTAAGAGGGAACCTGAATGAAGGATATAAAATCATGCATGGTATAGAAAAGGTGGATAGAGAACATTTCTTTTCTCTATCACACAACACTAAAATCGGGGCATCTATGAAACTGATGGGTAGGAGAATAAGGTCTGACAGGGGGAAGTATTTCTTCACCCAGAGGGTCATCAGTCTATGGAACTGGGTGCCAGAAGAGGTGGTCACAGCCACCAGTCGAGATGGCTTTAAGGAAGGGTTAGGCAAGTTTATGGACAGCAGGTGTATCTATGGCTACTAGAATGGATGCCTAAGTACATCTTTCAGGCTGGGGGGACAAGCAAGATGCCTCTAAGGCCATTTGCTGGGATTAGAGAGCTAGAGAAGGTTTGCTCTTGTCTCTGCTTGAGATGCCCATGGAAAATTGGTGGGCCACTGTGTGAGACAGTGGCCTGATCCAGCAGGGCTCCTCTTAGGTTCTTGTGGATTAGATGGGCTGTGGCCTGATCCAGCAGGGCTCCCCTTAGGTTCTTATGGACTAGATGGGCTGTGGCCTGATCCAACAGGACTCCTCTTAGGTTCTTGTGGACTAGATGGGCTGTGACCTGATCCAGCAGGGCTCCCGTTAGGTTCTTATGGACTAGATGGGCCGTGGCCTGATCCAGCAGGGCTCCTCTTAGGATCTTATGGATTGGAGGGGCGGTGGCCTGATCCAGCAGGGCTCCTCTGAGGTTCTTCTGGACTAGATGGGCTGTAGCCTGATCCAACAGGACTCCTCTTAGGTTCTTGTGGAGTAGACGGGCTGTGATCTGATCCAGCAGGGCTCCTCTTAGGTTCTTATGTTCTCCAAACCCCCAAAGCCAGGAATTCTTCCAAGGAGATGCTGCTGGAAAGGATAAGAAGACACCCAGCCCAGACTCCCATGAGCTACTTTGGATTCCAGTCCGTGCCTCACTGTTTTTGAATCTTTGTAAATCTACTCTTGTTTTTCCAGTGACTCATGAAATACATGCTACAATACTGGCAGTGAAGTGTTCTGCTGCATTTCCTCTCTCGAGGTCCTGAATCCAATGACACAGTGCTCAGCTGTATCTGACTGCACGGTCTTTTCCCCTCTCTTCTCTTAATACAGTACTGTATATTTACATGTAATAAACTTGGGAGTAACTGTTTATCTCACATTGTCGGCCCCTTACTCCAAGTCGGATTCTGCACAAAAGGTTTTTTTGGCATTTGATTTAATTCGAATTGAATATCCGAATTTGTACGATTAGAGAAAAAATGAGTGTATTGAAATTCAAACTGATTTGAATACATTCATATCTGTACTAATATTTTATGCGCCTTTGATGATACGAATCTTAGCATGCATTCATAGACATCTGTACATATTAGTACACATTGCATTTTCATCCTGTATGAGTAAGATGCAAATGAATATGTATGCAATGCATATGTATCCGTACACACATGAATGTATAAATAATTTGAAATATTCATATCTGTTTCAATACTAAAAAGCAAATGCCTAGACATCCGATTCCAAGTTCAAATGTCCGAATTCGGCTGAACTTGATCAAATAATGACTATATCAAATATTCTTTCATGTCCCTACAGTAAACCAGCAAACACCTAAGGTTAGGGTGTGAAACTCCTTGGAGGCGGTGTTGTTTTTTTCCCGGCTCTACAATTTTGAAACCTGTACAGGTGTCAGAAAAAAGCAAACACGTTGCAACTGATAGTTGTTTGGGAACCAGAACCTCATCCTGAAAAGCAAAGCTGGAGTAAATCTCAACTTCTAGACGCTTTCAATCACATGAAGAAGAAGAGTTGACTTTTCTACCCCGCTTTTCTCACCCACTTAAGGGGACTCAAAGCAGCTGACAAAGCTTCTGTTCTTCTCCCCGCCACAGAACACCCTGTGAGGTAGGTGGGGCCGTGAGAGCTCAGAAAGAGAGCTGTGACTAGCCCAAGGTCACCCAGCTGGCTTCATGGGGCAGGGCGGAATCGAACCCAGTATTCCCAGATAAGAGTCCGGCTCCCTAACCACTAGACCAAACTGGCTCAGAGGTTTCTGAGCACCGTAGGAGGTTTATACTGCTAGTCTGGGCCTCCATTATACAGAATCGAATGTCTTCACATTCGAATTTGGGTATTCAAACAGATTTTGAATGTCCCAAAACATTCATTCAAATGATTTGAATCATTCGAATGTACAGATATGGGAGCTCATATGTATCTGTACGCATTTGTGCTTATAATACTGAATGGAAACGGGATGCATACAGATATGTATGACACATACAAATGTTGTCAATGTTCCATGTAGGCATGGTCCTTAAATCCAGAAGAGGGGGAGAAAAGAAACTGGTCAAGGTGGAGATTCTGGGCCCTTCTGCACACGCCTTCTGATGTTCAAACAAGCCTTGTAGCCTTCGGGGGGGGAAACCCCAGCTACGAGCTGGTTGTGGCCCAAATCGTCTCTCGCCCGAGCGCTCCATCAGTTTCCTTTACTGACAGCAGGGACTGTTTTTGGGAAACGCAGGGATCCTCTTTTATATGAGAAAAGGTTTATTGAAATGCCAGTGCTACTGTGCACACCGTTTCACACGCGGTTTGTAAAACGAACCTAACTCTCAAACTGCTTTGCCTCCGCTTTGTGGATCTGACAGAGAATGAGATCAGAGATCGTCGGAGTCCTTCCACGCGCCGCCATGCGCAGACAACAGCGACAGGTGGGCGCCGGTTTCTCCCTGTCCAACAGCGCAAAAGCCCGGCGTCTGTTTCCCCTCCGCTTCCCGTCCGGATGAATTACTTTACCTCTTCGTCTTCTTTTTCGAGGTAACACAAACAGAAGCTGTCCTTGCTCATGAGAACCAAAGATTCTCCGCTGGGATGCCAGCTCACAGAAGCCACCTGGAAGTCACCTGCGCATGAATACGAAAATAAGGTTTACGGAGGAATCTCCTTCCAGGGCTACAAAGCAGGGATTTCACGAACAAAATCTGCCAGGTGTGCCCATAATGGAGCTGAGTCTCACTTCCTTGCCGGAACACCTGGCTTCTCACCTGCAGCCCTTCAGAACCTCCTTACCTTCCGACGGCACCTGGACTGACACGCACCCTGCTGGGGACCAGAGATACATCCTACTGTTTCCTGTGCAGATGGCGAGCCGGGGCCGACGGGGATCCCAGTGGAAGAGCTGAACTGCGCACAGGTGTTCCAGGACCACAAAGAGTTTCATCTTTTGGACATCCCAGATCCAAAGAGCATTTGGGAGGTTGTCTGTCAAAAGCAAGAAGCGTCAACTTGTCCAAGGGGGACCACAGTGCACAACACAGCCGTGAAGGAAACGGGGCTTTTTTGGTGGTGTCCCCAGCAACGGTGGAACTCACACCTGAGGAAGATCCCTCAGGGCTTTCCGATGCGGAAACTAGCATTTGTATGCGCTACTACCAAGCATATAACTTTATCAACAACGGGCAAAGTGGTCTGATCAAAGGAAAACTCCTTAGTGGTCAGTCCCATAGGATGTCCACAAATATTGGACATTGCAATTTGAATCGAATGTCCATAAATTTGAATTTGAACATTCAAACGAATATTTGAATCTGTTCGTGCGAATTATTTCGGCATTTGCACCTGTACATATCTGAACGTCCCAACATTTGAATGTAAACATTCGAACTGAATTTTGAATTTCAGATCTATTCGTTTGAATTATCTGGACTTCCGTATGCGTACAGGTTCATGAGTTTTTAAAAGGTCTGCGTCTTTCCCGCATCTGTACCCATCTGTACGGATCCATACGGGACGAAAATGGGTTGCATACAGGATAACTACAGGATGCATATGGACATGGGGAAGATGCGCATGTGCAGTTTTGAATAAAAAATTTCAAGGAATAGATGCGAATGAGATCATTTGAATCGAATCTTGTTAATACAGATTTAATAGAATCGAATCGGATTTTTGGGTATTCGATTCAATTAGAATGTCAAAAAGAATCCGTGCCCATCTCTGTTTTACACGTCTTAGGCCATACAATGGGGCTCCTTCAGAGGCAGAACTCGGACAGAAGGGCACGGGTCAATTCTACGGCCACCTCCGGACACCGCTGACTTATCTTGAGTAATTGGATAACTCAGAATAAAGCATGAATGTCCCTGAATATCCTCCTTTGATTCTGGACACTCTCCCCAACCGCCAAAGATACCAACCATTTCGGGTGGCCAGGAAACAGTTATCGGAGCTGAAAGCCAGTATCCCGACCCCGATCCTGGGATTCGCCCGGTCCACCGCGGGCTTGACGTGGTGCAAAGAAGCCGGCACCTGGACCACTTCGTCTGGAATTCAAAGGGGGCGAGGTGAGAGGAACAGAGAAGCAGCGCAAGGCATCCTGTGAGTGTTTCTGTTCCCTAAAACCTTAAAACTCTCGTCCATTTCATGCTTCATGCAACGAATATAATATAAACAAATACTGAAAATATTACCTTTGAATTGAACAGAGTCACATTGGGTGTTTTTCCACTGTCACTAGAAGTACCCATTAAGTACCCATTAATGGGTACAAAAATGCCATTACATACCCATTAATGGGTACTTAATGGGTACTTTTAGTGACAGTGGAAAAACACCCCATAGTGTGAGCTAAGGATTTTATATATATTTTATTATTTTGAATACTTACAGGCCACTGAGGAAGCCTGTAGTCGAAACACGTCTGGCCTTGTGTTTTGAAATTTTTACTCTTATTATATTATTTGATTTTGATTATTTCCAGTATTTGTATACTTCTCAGTGGGGTATTGCTATCCTTTTAGAAATCATACTGGCTTTTCTGCTCCAGAGTTCAGTTATTTCTTTATTTCTTCCTATATTTGTTTTTTTACTATTTATATTTGGAAGTGGGACATATTTTATCCTGTTTATTAACTTTTTTGGCAGAACCCTTTTGTTTGGGTTTTTTTTGCTTTTATATCTTGGGTTTTTTGGCTGTAAGGACTTGTGTTGCTTTGGTTAATTATTCCACTACATTTGGCTATTCTGGAAATTCCATCCTTTATTCTGGAACGTCCAAAGGCAGTGGAATAAGTTACGGAGGCCTGGATGTTGCTGAGATGAGAACACCGGCTGATAAAATCATATCTGTCTGTCGCTCACATTTGCTCTTGGTGCTGAAGAGAGAACTTGCCATCCTCTTGGTTGGAGGGAAAAGAAGTTTTTCTGTCTCCACTGCTGGCGATTTCTCCACCTCCTTATAGACAACCTGAAGAGAAAAGCCCACAGCATTAACAGATCAATGTAAGATCCCAAATTTCTGAATTCTGAGTACAACGAATTTCAACATTTGAATCTGAATCAAATGTCCTTAACCTACTTACAATTTTTGGGTTAACCAGGTTTGCTGGGTGCTCAAACTCCGCAATCTTCTTCCAGGTCACGTGGTTCAGGACGCGAACCTGGTTCAAACGGAGAGGGGTGAGCAACGGGAAAAGAAGCAACGCGGTGCCGCGCAAAACAAAGCCACTAGGCCGCGGCGTTTACCTTCTCGTCGTAACTGCCAATGGCCAAGAACTGACTGCTGGGGCTCCAGGCGATGGATTTAATGCCCAGAGACCATTCGTAGGCGCAGTAGGTGGACAGAAGGCGGCCATCCAGAGAGTAGAGGAGAACTTTATACTGAAAGGAAGGGTTACATTTTAAGAAGAAGAAGAAAAAGAGCTGGCTTTTCTACTCTGCTTTTCTCACCCATTTAAGGGGACTCAAAGCAGCTGACAAACCTTCTGTTCTTCACCCCACAACAGACACCCTGTGAGGTGGGTGGGGCTGTGAGAGCTCAGAAGAGAGCAGTGGCTAGCCCAAGGTCACCCAGCTGGCTTCATGGGGGAGGAAGGAATCGAACCCGGTATTCCCAATCACTAGACCAAACTGGCCCAGGAAGTAGTGTAGAATTTTAGGCCGCTTCATCACTACCCAGGCATGGCCACCATGTCAAAACAAGGGGAGAAGATGTTGAACATTATGAAATGATGCTTTGCAAAGCCCAGGTTCTATTAAGGAAGCTCTGCACGTTCTAACCCAAAGAAAAGCTGGTGAAGGAATCCACAAGGACGCCCCTGGGAAGAGGTTTGATCCCGGGTCCTTCCCTTCTTGAGGTACTGAACAGAAGAGGAGCCCTGCTGGATGAGGCCACAGCCCATCCAGTCCAGCATCCCATCTTGCACAGTGGTCCACCAGTTGCTTCTGGGCATCACAGGCAAAAGGTGAAGGCAAAAATCTTCACCTGCCTTTAGGAGCATCCTGTCTGTCTCTCCAACGTGGAGGTGGTACCTGGGCATCCGTCCTAGTAGCTACTGGTACACCTGTCCACCATTAATTTGTCTAACCCTTTCCTATCAGCATCAGCTACGACTTTGTATCTGCTTGAGAAGTCAGCCCTAAGGGAATCCCATCCATCCATCCGTCCGTCCGTCCGTCCGAATTTTTACCCCATCGTATACCCAAAAGTCTCAGGGTGGATTACAACATTAAAAACCAGTGATCATATAAAATGAACAGGCTAAAACCATAACATATGGGAAGGAAAAGCTGTTCCCTTCCTTAGCAAAGGCCAGGGTAAAGAGGTGCGTCTTCACAGCTCATCTGGACACATAAGAGTGAAGGTGCCTGACGCACCTCAGGAGGGAGACTATTCCACAGTCTGGGAGCCATCACTGGAAAGGCCCTATCCCGGGTGCCCACCCCTTTCATGACTGTTGCTGTAAAAAGCCACAAGGCAACTAGGAAAAGGGACTTTTGCCACCCTGCTCACCTCGAGGCAGCTGTCCCATACTGCCAGAACACATCCGTTTGGCGCCCATTCGATCCCAGCCAGGTCTTGAGTTTCCGTATCAAAATGCTTTCAAAATAAATTTAATAATAATAACTTTCAAAATACGAAGCACCGCAGCAATAAAACCATCCTCTTTAGTAAACATATTTATTTAAGAATGTACATCTACCCTTCACCTGAAGGTCCCAGAGTGGGTCATAAGAACTTAAGGACCTAAAGGGAGCCCTGCTGGATCAGGCCACAGCCCATCTAGTCCATAAGAACCTAAGAGGAGCCCAGCTGGATCAGACCACAGCCCATCTAGTCCATAAGAACCTAAGAGGAGCCCAGCTGGATCAGGCCACAGCCCATCTAGTCCATAAGAACCTAAGAGGAGCCCTGCTGGATCAGGCCACAGCCCATCTAGTCCATAAGAACCTAAGAGGAGCCCAGCTGGATCAGACCACAGCCCATCTAGTCCATAAGAACCTAAGAGGAGCCCAGCTGGATCAGACCACAGCCCATCTAGTCCATAAGAACCTAAGAGGAGCCCTGCTGGATCAGGCCACAGCCCATCTAGTCCATAAGAACCTAAGAGGAGCCCAGCTGGATCAGACCACAGCCCATCTAGTCCATAAGAACCTAAGAGGAGCCCTGCTGGATCAGGCCAGAGCCCATCTAGTCCAGCATCCTGTTGCACACAGTGGCCCACCAGTTGCCCATGGGCATCTCAAGCAGAGACAAGGGCAAAACTTCTCCTGCACTCAAATCCCAACAAATGGTCTTAGAGGCCTCCTGCTTGTCCCCCCAGCCTGAAAGATGTACTTAGCATCCATCCTAGTAGCCACTGACATCTGTCGTCTATAAATGTGTCGAACCCTTCCTTAAAGCCATCTAGGCTGGTAGCTGTGACCACCTCTTCTAGCCACAAATTCCATAGACTGAGGACCCTCTGGGTGAAGAAATCCTTCACAACAATGAACACACAAAAAATGGATACCTAAAACATATTTAGGGTATAACCATCCCACCCTCCCTCAGAGGAAGCTAAACCTCAAAGGTCTGGCTGAAGAGGTGGGTTTTTAGCCAGGTGCTGAAAATCACATAGGGTGCCACCAGAAGCAGAATGTTCCAGAGCCTGGGGGCCACCACAGAAAAGGCCCCGTTGCATGTTCCTGCCCCTTGCACCCCTGAGAGAGAAGGACCTATAAGAAGTCACTCTCCTTTGGATCTTTAGAATACCACCCACGTATATGCGCTCTGTTCACTGGTTCTGGGCAGAATGAGCTCAGGATTGATGATCTTTATTTTCTTTTACCCTCAGAAGCTGCCAGTCGCTGCACACAAAGAAACTGATGTAATCCTTGCAATCTCTCCTTTCAGCCAAGGCCATGTAATGCCCATCCTTGGTGAACGCTATTCCTGCCAGGACAAGGACATAAAGCCCAGATATAGAAAAGACATAGATGGAGCACTTGACATAATTGTTTCTCACGGTGTTACAATATTATTGTATCTAACCTAGCAGGAAACAGAATAACAGATCACTAAACACCTGCAGTTTTCAGCATGTACTGGCCTTGGGGCCTACTGATGTGACATAGTAACCACAAAAGCTGCACAGCTTTTCCCCTGGCTTCCTTTTCTTCAGCCTTCCATTTCTCAAGCCTCAGAGTAAAAGGAGCAACTATTTTCCTGTTCCACAAGCTTGCAGTACACACTCAGCACCACCAGGGTGCTGGACTCTTTCCGCTCCATGCAGTTGCCTTTGGGCATTATGGCGTCTGCACAGCACGTGGCTTTTAAAAGGAGAACTCTTATTTTCCTGTATGAGGATTTTCCCCGCCTACTACCACAGAATGTGACATCGCCAAGGACCTCTGACCATCCTGCCTAACCCAGCTCCACCAATCACCTCCCTGGACTGTGCCTTTACATCATTTCCTGCACACCCCTATAGACTGCTGTATTTAAGCCCTGGAAAATTAAGCTCTTGGTCTTTCTGCCTGAACTCTGCACCCAGCCTGATCATTTTACCATCTTCCAGCTGATCGAGTCTGCCGTTAAACACGTGGTGGATCTGAGAGAACCAGGATCACAGATTGATCTCCCCTTCTGCCTCTCAGGGCTCCAGGATCCCGAAAGGACGAGAAACGCATCAATGTGAACTCTGATCCCGCTACTACATTTCACATGTAGACATGTCCTGAAAGCCTCTAACAATGTCCTCCTGAGACACTATGGAGTCTGCTTTTATTATTTTTTTTAATTTTAATAATAAGTCAATACACTTAAAAGAGATTCTCCGTGGAGTCTGCTTTTAGTGAGGACAGTGAGACGCCTTTTTGCAGCAGGTAAAGCTGCAATTTTTTCTACCACTGCAGATTCATTCCGCGCATCAGGAAGGGGCATAGGTAAGGAGGGACCTGGATGTGCCCAGCTCACAGAATCTTCAGGAAAACGTGGTGCATCGAACTGGAAAAGAGATGAAATCCACTTACCCTGCTGGCAGGACTTGGGATACTTAATGTACGACACTGATTTCGTACACAAAGACCAGACGGTTATCCGCAGCTGTTCAAAACAGTGAAACAGACAGGGGTATGAATTTTGAATGTTCCAAAACATTCGTTCAAATGATTCAAAACATTCGAACGTACAGATACGATGTACAGTACCAATGTACGCATACGTACCTGTATGCATCTCACGGCTACCTGTATGCATCTCACGGCTACCTGTATGCATCTCCGAGGTACCTGTATGCATCTCACAGGTACCTGTACGCATCTCCGAGGTACCTGTACGCATCTCACGGGTACCTGTATGCATCTCACGGGTACCTGTATGCATCTCACAGGTACCTGTATGCATCTCACGGGTACCTGTACGCATCTCACGGGTACCTGTACGCATCTCGGAGGTACCTGTACGCATCTCACGGGTACCTGTACGCATCTCACGGGTACCTGTACGCATCTCACGGATACCTGTACGCATCTCCGAGGTAACTGTACGCATCTCCGAGGTAACTGTACGCATCTCACGGGTACCTGTACGCATCTCACGGGTACCTGTACGCATCTCACGGGTACCTGTTTGCATCTCACGGGTACCTGTTTGCATCTCACGGGTACCTGTATGCATCTCACGGCTACCTGTATGCATCTCCGAGGTACCTGTATGCATCTCACAGGTACCTGTACGCATCTCACGGGTACCTGTACGCATCTCACGGGTACCTGTACGCATCTCACGGGTACCTGTATGCATCTCACAGGTACCTGTACGCATCTCACAGGTACCTGTACGCATCTCACGGGTACCTGTACGCATCTCACGGGTACCTGTACGCATCTCACAGGTACCTGTTTGCATGCACATCCCTACCCTGAGAATTCTGTCCCTCCATGCAGGTTAGCAGCTTAATTTTTGTTTAAAAAAAAATACACCCCCTCCTAAGGTAACTGGAAAGCATTCAGCTGTTGTTTGGCAGAGGAGCGTTAAGGCAGCGCAGTCACAGAGAAGGGGAAGCGGAATATTTTAAATAGCCCAAAAACAGCTGAGATACAAGAAGCATTTTAGGCAGTAATGTGATAAATAGTCCGAAGAGCCGGGCTAAGAAACTGCACCCGGATTTTGACAGTTCCGGGCAGGTGGCAAGACGGCGAACCGCGGCTCCAAACCCACGCGTAACGGAGCCTGCATTCCCCAGTGGCTGTCAACCTTTGTCCCAGACTTGACTAGGTCACCGGTTCTCCCTACATAGCTCCGTCTGTCAGCAGAGGATTTCGACGGATTACGCGGGGCACATTCCTCGACGGAAAGTATTTCTCAACCAATATAACCATTTGCAGTTTCTAACTAAGAGTGATTTTTTTTTATTTTTTTTTTTGGCATTTGGTTTGAAATGAACTGAACCTTCCAAAACCCGCATTCGTACAAATAGATCGCATTCGAATGCGGGGAAATTCTATTCGATACAAAATCAATTTGTAAACAGCAGCAGCAGAAGAGCTGGCTTTTCTACCCTGCTTTTCTCACCCATTTAAGGGGACTCAAAGTGGCTGACGAAGCTTCTGTTCTCCTCCCCACAACAGAACACCTTGTGAGCTAGGTGGGGCTGTGAGAGCTCAGAAGAGAGCTGTGATTAGCCCAAGGTCACCCAGATGGCTTCACGGAGGAAGAAGAGTGGGCTTTTCTACCCTGCTTTTCTCACCCATTTAAGGGGACTCAAAGTGGCTGACGAAGCTTCTGTTCTTCTCCCTACAACAGACAGCCTGTGAGGCAGGCAGGGCTGTGAGAGCTCAGAAGAGAGCTGTGACTAGCCCAAGGTCGTGGGGGAGGGTGGAATCGAACCCGGTATTCCCAGATAAGAGTCCAGATCCCTAACCACTAGACCGGTGATGGCCGACCTATGACACGCCAAGCCGTTTTGGGTGACACACCTGGTCACCCTGGCACCTGGGCATGTAGTGCTTGCTTGTTCCTGAAGTGTACAAAATACCAACTTTCAATTGAAGATTTAGCAAATGTAAAGAATTATTCATTTTTGCTTTTAATAAAATACATATATCAAAAATATAACTTTCTTACTAGAGCTACAAATATCACAAAATTATGGATATTTCTGGAAGTGACACAGCGCCCGAGTTAAGCTAGGTTTTCTTGTGAATTTTGACACACCGAGCTCAAAAGGTTCGCCATCACTGCACTAGACCAAACTGTATGTGAACGTTCGATATTTTCCCATGAGCCCCTGTGGCTGAGAGGCAGCAGTGAAGAAAAGGGAGACGACACCCTTGCCCGGATTCAAATCTCTCCTTGGCAAGAGTCTGATCGCTCCCGGGGATGCGCATGAATATTTGAAACCTCCAATATTTGGTTCCATTCCGACAGACCTCGACATTCGAACTCGAATTGGATTTTTGAAAATCCGAATTTGACATTTGAACTCGTATCGGATTTTCGAATGATTCGAATGTGTAGATTTGTATCTGTCGCATACGAATCCGCCCAAAAATTATCAATACTTTGCACTTAAAAAATACGGGTTTAAACCAGGATGTGTACAGGATAATACGGGATGCATATGGATTTTTCCGGCATGCGCACAGATACGAATGTTGTGGGCATTCGTATCCTTAAATACGAATCTAACTTTCAAATGTACAGATTAGGTTGTCATGGGAGGCAGTAGGTTCGCCTTCGCTGGAGGTCTTCAAGCAGAGGCTGGGCCTATGTCTGTCTGGGATGGTTTAGGGAATCCTGCATTGAGCAGAGGGTTACACTGGATGACCCCAGAGGTCCCTTCCAACTCTACGATTCTATGATTCTATAGGTCTTCAAGCAGAGGCTGGACCTCCATCTGTCTGGGATGGTTTAGAAATCCTACACTGAGCGGGGGTTGGACTGGATGACCCTGGAGGTCCCTTCCAACTCTTTGATTCTATGCAACGTAAGTTAAACAGCCTATCTTCTCTTCTCACTCTCTCCGGAGTTTGAGAGGGACAATGTTAAACATGATGGTTCCCGAGCACCAGCCCATAGCCTGAGTTCCAGCAGACCACAGACTTAGCAGGACTTGACAACAAACCGTAGGGAAACCATCACATCCCAGTCAGCTGTCTGCCAATGGTTTATTTAGCAACCTGTTTACGGCTGGGGAAGAAAATCAGAAACGCACATGCCCATTTGGCAGAGGCTGAATGGAAATCTTGCCGGGGTCGTCCAGAGTTCCAAGGGCCGCTCATAAATAGTTGGCTTCCACCCCCGCATGCATTTGCCACTGGGAGAGGGCGCGAGGCACGCAGAGACGGCAGCCCATTGCAATTCCTCCGCTTGCAGCCTGGCCAGCTACTGGGCACATGGCTGGTTACTGGAGGATAACCAGCACACTGTGTTAGGGAAGAGCATAAGCGTCCAAATGCGTTCAATTTGAATGTAAAGATTCGATTTGAATTTTGGATCTATTCGTTCGAATTAATGCGGCCATTCATACGTGTGCGGGTTCTCATATGATGCGTACTTGAAGGTCCACATCTTTCCCGCATCCATACGCATTTCTACGGATGCATACGGGATGAAAATGGGTTGCCTACGGGATAACTCCAGGATGCCTACAGACGTGTACGGATCCAGGGAAGACGCGCACGAGCGTCTAGGAATGCTGTAGACATTCGTAAGTGCAAATTCGAATAAAAAATTCAAACAAATAGATTCGAATGCGTCCGATTTGCATTCGGGTTCTAAACGTTCGAAGCGAACTGAATGTTTTGACATTCGATTCCACTCAAATTCGGATGCCAAAAAAGCCCTTTCATGCACATCCTCTGGGACATCACTTTAAAAGAACTCCACCTTTAAACCACCTGTGCTTGACCCCTGGGCCAAGACCCTTGGCGGTCAAGGCCCCATCAACGGTTGTGGTTATGTTTTGCTTTTCAATCCCCCGCACCAAACACAACAGACCCTGCCCCACCCTGCAGCTTTAAGAGCATCAAGCTATTTTAGGGGCTAGGAGGCGGGCAGGAACGTATCTGGTATCCTATCTGAAAGAAGCAACCCTGGTTTCGCACTCACATGGAACTCCGTGGTGTTAAGAATGTGACGGCCATCTGGACTCCAGCTCGAAGCCACCAAACCTGCGGAGCCTTCGTCAATCTTGCAGTGCCACTCCGGCTGCTCGAGGGACCACACCTAAGCCGAGAGCGGAAGGACAGGCCAGTCACCCAGCTGCGTTTCAAGGGTCACCCCCTGGCTGACGTCCACCGGCCCTTCCCAGGGAATCAGCAAGACACCATGAAGGACTGGCCCTGGATGCCGCTACAGAAGTAAGCAATTCCTCTCTCTCTCTCTTTCTCTCTTTGCAACTTACTTAATGCAACAAAAGTACATTTGGTACATATTCCGGCACGGCGTTTTAGATTTCTTTTCTCCAGGGGATGCAACTGAGTCTGATTATGGTTTTAAAGGTTTAGCATCAGCTCAGAATATACTGTAGGCCTCCAAGGGAGGCAGTTCATTCCTACAAACACGTTTGATGGTCTTTAAAGACATCCCAGGACCATGAATATCCGAAACATTTGAAATTCGATCAAATTCGATCGAATTTGGACATGTCTCCGAATTCTAATTTAACATTTGGACAAACTTTCAAACCATTCTTACGAATTATTCAGACGTCCTTATGCGTATGGGTACGTATGCATTGCATATGTATCCGTGGGCATTTGTACGGAACGAAAACAGGATAAGAACGGGATGCGTACAGATGTGTACGGACACACTTGAATGTTGTTGGCATTACATTCGTGTCTTCAAATACAGATAAAAAATCCGCGCACCCAGATGCAAACGTATCCAGTTTGAACCGAATGTGAGCGCATTCAAATTTCAAACATCTGAATCGATTTGAATTTTCAAATGTTCGATTCGAACTGAATCCCAAAATCTGCACCTGTGCTAGTATCTACCAGTGGCCCACCTGCACTACTCCACGTTTGTACATTGCGCACAGTATGAAGAGGGAATCGGACGACCATTCAATGTGCTGGATTTGGTCCAAGCAAGTGAAAAGGTGCAGGATTTGGAGCGTGTTTGCATCGCGGACCGTCAGACGGTACTGCGCCCCCGAGGCCTGAATAGGAGCAAAAAGGAAGAGTTTAGCCTGGTGACAGATTGCACTGAGAAATTCTAGTCTCAGGAGTTATATATACAGTCAGAACCCCATATCCGCTGGGGATACGTTCTGGAGTCTACCCTGGTTACCTGAAACTGTGGATGATCACAAACAGGCCTTCTGTTTCTGGGGTCATGCAACCGCAGAACCAGAAGTGCTTTTCTGGCCCCCGGAAAGTGTTGGAATAAGCATGTGACCCTACTGGACGCCTCCCACATGCCCCATCTAGTCCATAAGAACCTAAGTGGAGCCCTGCTGGATCAGGCCACAGCCCATCTAGTCTATAAGAACCTCAGAGGAGCCCCACTGGATCAGGTCACAGCCCATCTAGTCCATAAGAACCTCAGAGGAGCCCTGCTGGATCAGGCCACAGCCCATCTAGTCCGTAAGAACCTCAGAGGAGCCCTGCTGGATCAGGCCACAGCCCATCTAGTCCGTAAGAACCTCAGAGGAGCCCCGCTGGATCAGGCCACAGCCCATCTAGTCCGTAAGAACCTCAGAGGAGCCCTGCTGGATCAGGCCACAGCCCATCTAGTCCGTAAGAACCTCAGAGGAGCCCTGCTGGATCAGGCCACAGCCCATCTAGTCCGTAAGAACCTAAGAGGAGCCCTGCTGGATCAGGCCGCAGCCCATCTAGTCCAGCATCCTGTCACACACAGTGGCCTACCAATTGCCCATGGGCATCTCAAGCAGAGACAATGGCAAGCCTTCTCCTGCTCTCCAATCCCAGCAAATGGTCTTAGAGACATCCTGCTTGTCCTCCCCCCCCCCCAGCCTGAAAAAAACATAAGAACATAAAAATAGCCCTGCTGGATCAGGCCACAGCTCATCTAGTCCAACATCCTGTCTCACACAGTGGCCCACCAGTTGCCCATGGGCATCCTGCTTGTCCCCCCCAGCCTGAAAGACGTACTTAGGTGTCCATTCTAGCAGCCACTGACACATTTGTCGTTTATACATTTGTCTGTCTATCTGAAACATCTGTTTTTGTCTACTGTATGAAACATTTTACCTATTATATTTTGGCAACTGATTTTCACCCAAAAACTTTCTCGATACATTATTCAAAATCTCAGAATTTATGAAAAGCAGCCATACTTATTTTCACAGGGGACACATACTTTTGATTGTAATTCGTTTGGAAACACACTGCTTCTTCCCAGAACCCACATCACAGTTTTTATAAATACTTAATTATACCGTATGAGACGTTGGATATTTTCACCAATCCCAAATCTTTATCTGCTGCTACGCACCAAAAACCAAGAAAACAAAGCTCACCAAGCGCTTCCCATCTGGAGAGAATTTGCACAGCTGGCTGGAGAGTTTGAATACCTCTGAAAAATTCATTTTGCCTGAATTACCAAGGAGCTAAGAACCAGAGAAGTTATGCGGGGCTTTAATAAGGCAGGTTCAGGCTAAAAAAAAAAAAACAAACAAGACCCCTGTGTGTCTCTAAAAGCAAAACAGGGAAGATGTATGCCAGTCCAAGGAAAAGAATAGGTTGCAATTCAGCTCTGGGAAATGAGCAACAACGTCCCCAAGCAAAAAGGAATTTGGAAATTTGAGTTTGGAAATCCAGCTGAAAAAGAATATTTCAGTTTTTAACATCAGGGAGAACGGGGACAATTATGCATCCAAAAGAGAAAATAAGTAGCAAGGGTGCGGGGTGGGCGGGGAGACAGAGAAGTGAAAAAAAAAGACCCCTTTCTCTGCTTATATGGTTAGAAAAATGTGTAATTACACCATATTCGGAATGGGAGGTTGCTGCCCTGGAAGGAAGAGAAGGGGGGAAACAGGAACCCTTTGCCACAGCAGGGCTTGCAAAAAAGGGGGCTGTTGAGACCCCACCGAAAAACCCTATACAATTATTCCCAAATGGGGAAAGGAAAGGGGTCTTTGCATGGTTTCTTATAACTCGGGGGGGGGGCAGCAGGGGGGAAAACCAAAGTTTTGCCTTTTAAGGAAGAATGTAAAGGAAGAAAGAGGGGAAAGGGAGGGAAACCTGGATTTTTGGAATCCTAAAACGGGGGGGGGGGGTAATTATCCCAAATTAAAGATATAGATGTATGGTTCCTTATAACTGGGGGAGCAGCGGGGGGGGGGGGGAACCAAAGATTTGCCTTTTAAGGAAGAATGTAAAGAAGGGGAAAGAGAGGGAACCCTGTGTTTTTGGTCTCCTAAAGGGGGGGGTAATTATCCCAAATTAAAGACACAGATGCATCAAATCCTTTAAGGAGGTGGTGGGTGGGGAAGGAACCCCCCTTTTTTAAGTAGGGGGGACAGGGTGAGAAGGGGAGCCTCCCCTACTTTTAGGAAAGGAATAGACGGGGGGGACACAAGCAGAAACCTAAAAAAAAAGTCAAATTCCAAATTTTAGGACCCCTCCCCAATTTTTTTTTTAAGATAAGATATGCTGCTCCTTAAAAGATTTGGGGGCGTCGAAAGGAGATTTGCTGCTGCTTTTTTTTCAAAGACAGAAGGGAGGGAGGGGAAGAAGAGGTGGTCCCCCCCCCCCCAAATGCAGCAATAAAAGCAATTATTCCCAATTAGCAAAGCAAAAGGTGGGAAATGATTTGCATGGGGGGAATCCAGGGCAAGAGCCCGGCAAAAATAAGCCTCTCCAGGGGAAGAGGGAGGGGACAGCGGTCGCCCACGGCCCCCAAAACAACCCAGACCCCCAAAAAAGTCCTAAATAAAAGCTAAATTCCGCCCCTGGCAGCAGCAACAGCAGGAGGAGGAGGAGACGAGACGCGCCCGCCAAACAGCTGCTCTTTCCCGGGCCGGAAGTCGCGCTGCAAGCCAAGCCGGAAATAGCCCAGAGGGCCGCTGGGAAAGAGAGTTCAGCCTTGGGAAAGCTGTTTTCAAGGGAGACAGACGAGCCGAGAAGAGGATGCTGGGAAATAGAGTCCAGACAGAAAGATTAGGATTTAGAGATTATTTGGGATGCAGATTATTTGCGGTGGATCTAAGTAATGCCACGAAGGATGAATTCTCTGAGCCTGACACTTTGCTAATTAAAAGTGTCATTCACTTCGCTCTGAAAAGTGGACTGAAACTGGATTAAACTTTGGATGCGTCCACACCTATGTTTTAATCCAGCCTCGGTGCACTTTCGGAGTGCAAGAACACACCGGCAAAGTAGCTGGTCGTTTCCTTGTCACTTTATCTAACCCCAAAGAGGATTTTCTGAGTGAGATGACGCCCAAAGAAAACAGCCTGACGCTTTGCTGACATGTTTCTGAAAGTGGACTGAAGCTGGATTAAATATGGCTAGGAAGGCACAGCTGATAGCGAAGAGCAACTCAAAGAGAGGCTTTAAAATTTATTCATCACATTTGTATCCCATCCTTCGCCTGAGGACCCTCAATGTAGGAGGAAAGACAGACACTAAAACATATTTCAATTTGTTTTCCAGACCTGCAAACACACAAAGTCCCAAAGTATTGGGTGGGTTTCTTTGTATTTTAAAACAGAGAGGAACTGTCTTTGTGAAGTCTACATCTCCCTCAATCTCTCAATCTACCCATCCATCCATCCATCAGCTGGCCACCCACCCAGCCAGCCAGGAACCCATCCATCCACCCATCCATCCCTACTGTGTATGTTTCTTTATACTGTAATTATTTTTAAAAAGGAAACTTTCTTTGCAAAGTATGTATATATGCTCTTGTGCGTGGGTATGTAATGTATGTCTTCATACAATGTGTGCTAAAATACACACATAAACAAATTTCTGACTGAATTTAGGGCTGCAGTACAGACCTACCTTTTTCAGCAGGCCTATCCAGATTAATTTAAATTGTGGCTTTCTATGCTATGCCTCAGAATGATTTTAACATATGATAACTTCATATGTTTTTATTTATTTATTTATTTCCATTTCTATCCCGCCCCATACCCGAAGGTCTCTGGGCGGTTAACAACGGATCAAACAACATATTTAAAAACATATTAAGAACAAAATACAAACATATTAAAAATACATTAAAAGAACACAATACAAATTAAAACAAGGCACTTGGTTAAAAATTCTGATATAAGCTGTACGCTCCATAGTGTATTCATAAGAACTATAACTGGGGAGAGCATGTATCTCCTCAGCCAAATGTTACTATAAATTTGCTTTCGTTATTATTATTGATATGATGATGATGATGATGATATTTTGGCATCCACAAAATATCCCTCTGCCAGCTGCAGAAAGCCTCTTTGGTGGGATCTGCTCGTATCATTCGCTGATACATCACTTGGGAAGGGCCAAAACCAGCATAAATATTTTGCTTGCTGTGTGTTACTGTTGTTTTATGTCTAATAATAATAATAATAATAAATAATGATAATAATAATATCTGCAAGTGCAGCACAGCTTGGAAGCAAGCTTTACATTCCCTAAGCCTGCAGAGATCAAAGGAGCATGGTATCCCATGACAAACTTCAAACGCAACAGAATCAACCTTAGCAGCACAAAAAGTTCCCCCTGTCAACTTAGAGGTCTTTGGGGTTGTTCCCACGTGCCTCGTCTGCTTTAATCTTGAGCAGCTCCAGGGGGGAGAGTGTGGTCCTTGCTTTCCCCTCCAACCTTGTCCTCACGACAACCCTTTGAGGTAGGCTAGGGCAAGGCAGTGCAACTGGTTGGTTTTATCCCTGGCTGCCTGGAGTTCTTCTCCGGGGCTTTTCAGAACAGCAGGTGGTGGTGGTCTGCCTGCCCCCCCCCCACCCGCGAGCACTCCGACGCGACTCTTCTCCTCTCGAGATGCTGCTGGTCCTGCTTCCCTCTCCGCAAGCGGAAAGGTAGCGGCTGTCAGATTCCCGGGAAAGTGCCCGCCACCTTTGCGAGGATCAGCTGGGCGGACAGCTTCTCTCCGCCCTCAGCCATTGTTGGAAAGCGCTCTCCCCCCTCTCCCCCCCCCTTCTTAACCTTTTCCTCCCCAAGCTAAATTATAAAACGAAACCCAGGAGGGTCCTTCCACTATCCCTCCACTCCTCTGGTGGTGGGCTGTCCTCGCAGTTCTGATTTTTCGGGCCAAGCTGCCTTGCTAGGTCTCTCTGCCCGTGCAGACTTGGAAGCATCTCCTCCAGGGGTCCTAAGATGCATTGAAAAACCCAGAAGATCTGTACCTGGGGAGGCTCCATTCCAGGTAAGTCACAGCCTCAAAGGTAGCCAGGGGGGTTCTTGAGAACCTGAGCAGACTTTGACAGGTGTGTTGTAGTGGTTGTTTAGGTCCTGTGAAGTGGGGGGGGGGGCACGTATATCCTCTTTTATTGGTAGATGCAGGTGAAGTTTGCTGTCACCCTGGTCCTGGGGAGATGCCTGCAACCTTCTGGTCTACCAAACTGCTATAGATCAAGTTCTCCATGGATGTCTCCGTGAAGTTTCCCTGGCAAAAATATGGAAGTGGGTCACCCTTCTTTTCTTCTTCGGAGGTGCCAATGGCCGAACCTGTGACCTGAGAGCTTGAGTATCCCCCATCTTGCATGTTTCCAACCAGGGTTGGCCAAAGCGTTCATTAGTCCTGCGCACTGTCCAGTCACCAGCCAATGGACTACCAACAAATCCCGTGTATGTGTGTGTGGAGGGGGAGGATGGCTTTATGAGGGGGTACTGGGATTCTTCCTGCTGTGCTGATTTGAGTCTTCATTTGGGCACTCCTTGCTAGCACAGCACCGAGTTAACTGATTTGGGTGCAGCTGTAAAATGGTTCAAAGCCCTGTTGCGCACAAAAGTCAATATGATGGCCTTCCAGGAGACCCAGGGCGGAAACGCCATCTTCTCCAAAACGAAGTCAGTATTTCCTCTCGTCGGGAAGGAAAATGATTGAAGGGCCCTTGGAAGTGTTATGAATGCTGACTGAGCAAAAACCAAGATGGTAAAGTGGTCTCCATTATTCACCAAGAGCCAGAGCCAACTTGGTGGTACCTAGTTGCAACGAAGCTGAAGCTCAGACACTTTGGCCATCTAATGAAGAAGATGAAGGAGGAGAAGGAGAAGGAGGAAAAGTTTTTTCTACCCTGCTTTTCTCACCCATTTAAGGGGACTCAAAGTGGCTGACAAAGCTTTCTAATCTTCCCCCCACAACAGAACACCCTGTGAAGTAGGTGGAGCTGTGACTAGCCCAAGGTCACCCAGCTGGCTTTGTGGGGGAATGTGGAATCAAACCTGGTATTCCCAGATAAGAGTCTGACTCTCTAACCACTATGTTGTGGGGAGAAGAACAGAAGGTTTGTCAGCCGCTTTGGGCGAGAAAAGCCACCTCTTCTTCTTCTTCTGTCCTAGGAGGTGTGAAGAGTTGTGGCAGGCGCAAGGGTCTTCTTTGTGGTAGCCCCTGGCTTTCAGATATCTTTCAAATATTTACTCCAGGCGCCAACTTTATATTGTTTGGGGCGCCTCTTTAAAATGTGCCTCTTCCCTGAGGTCTTTGATGGACAGCAAAATCAGAAATTCAGCGGGGTGTTTCTGGAAGCCGTCTCTTGCTTTGCTTTTTTCGGGGGGGGGGATATCATGTGTGTTTTAGAAAGGGAAAGAGGGAGAAATTGAAGATCGTGTGTCGGCTTAAAAAGAAAAAGGAAAGAATATAGACTCTGAAAGAAGTCTTAATTTTCGTTGAAGAGGGTCAGCTCTCCGTCTTTCAGACACTGTGATTTGTAGCTTCACGGACTTTTCCGCTGGATCAATTTTAATTTTATTTGTGGTTTTGTGTATTGGTTTTGGACTAACCCATCATGAGATTTTAGGGTCCAGGGCAGGACTGAGATGCAAATAAATAAACACCGCATCTTTTTGAGCAAATGTCATGGAGCCGCTTAGATTCCCATGAAATTCGATCCACATCGGTAGCAAATATTAAATATGTCTCTTTTTCAGTTGGGGTTGTGTTAACATACAATTCCTGGCAGGAAGCACAATGCCTAAAAATAATTATAAAATGAAATAAAGCAGAGTAAAGCTTGAAGAGGTTTTAGCCACGGATGGAGGGGGGCTCATCCTGTTCTGAGATCCGCAGGGGGAAAATGTTTGCAGAACAGAGGTGACAGGTCTCTGGTGCTGCATTCACATCGAACTTTTAATCTGGCTTCAGCCCGCTTTCAGAGTGAGAGAACAGATGAGCGCTATGCCAATTTTTTTTTTCTTTTTCCCAGCATTATCTAACTCAGAAAATCCGTCTTTGGATTAGATAAAGTGGAAAGAAAATGATTAGTCGCTTTGCTGATGGGTTAGGGGGACTGACGCTGGATTAAAATGTAGGTGTAAACAAACTAGTTCACAATCTGGATTAAACACTGCCTCACCAGTTTTCATGCAATGCATTTGGTTAGCACTTTTATTTCCATTTTTGCATGGGCTTCCCACCTTGGTTTTTAAAAAAATGAAAATGAAAAAGCCAAGAGAGTCAAGAGGATGTGATTTTTGTGTTATTTGTCCCAATGATCTTTAGCATTATTCAAGGGAAATAAATGCATAAATAAATTACATCTGCAGCTGCAGAAAACTATGCTGAGTCCAGGCTCCCATCTTCTGAAGTTGGAGCCAAATTGAGGTTAAAAAACAACAAAAACACAGACACACAAATGAACGAAAATCCAGGGACAACTCAAGAAACGTGATTCAGCTTAAAACTCAGTCATGCCATATAAGTGATAAATAAAAAATCATCTCACAAGACAGAAATTGAGAAACAAAATGTTCAGGAAAAGGTTGCCAAGGCAGGAGAAATGACAGCGATATTTGGGGGGGGGGTTAGATGGCTTCCTAAAATCTTGGAAGATCAAAGTGGCATCGCAAAGCCGGAGAAATCAGATGTTTCTCCAAAGTGCCCCGTGCGCATGGAAAGGTTGCCGAAGTGACCCAGACTGGTTTCACCGGCCAGCCTGGTGAGATTGGCCAAAATATATGGTTGGCTTTTGGGACCTACTTGTCTCTCTTCACAACACACACACACACACACACAATTCACCACGCTCCTAACAACTCATTAATTTCTCCTTAAAAATGTTGAATGTCCCACTGAGATGGCTGGGTTGCCAATCTGAGCATCTGCCGATGATGAAGCTGGACTCCCGGAGGATCGAGAAAGCCAGTGGTAGACCGTGGTGCTTCTCCAAAGAGAGTCTGGATTCGTAAGGTTCCCAGTGACCCCCTCCATTCCTGGGGAAATATTTACCCCAAAGAAACTGAGGCAGAAGTCTGAAGAACCTAGAATCCTTGGTCGTGAACACAGGGCTCAGAGGTATGTAAGGAGCCGGGATCTTAAGCAGGGATTTAGATGTTCATGAGATGTCTTCAAGGAGCGTACGGCAGCTTTTCGCCATAGTTATATTTCAGGTCACCAGAAATATTTCTTGCCTTGCTTGCAAAAGTCCACCAGAGTTCTGGCCCATCCTTAATTCAGATTCTAACAAAAGACGTTCAGCACCATTGAAAGTGGCGTTGAAGAATGTGGCAAGGTCCAGTTGTGGGGTTGATATCCATTCCCGGGGTTTCTTGGGCTTCTGTGGGTCCGTATCGCCTTTGCTATTTTTCTGATGGTTTCCGATTCTTCCGCCCCAAGTTCACCGTTCCTTGATATTGCTGTCAGCTCGGTTTATTGTCCAACCCACCAACCAGTCAAAGCTAAGTTGGAGCTTTGGGGCTGCTTCAGAAATGCGCTTTGTTCTCTCTTGAGTTTCTTTGCTTTGGCACCCGCTTTGGATCATCTCTTTATAGATCTCGGTAGCTCAGGACCTTTTCCAGCCCCATAGAAGGGAATTATTTCCAGCCATCTAAGACCAGGGATAGATTCATTCAGGTGTCCCCCTGGCTGGGGTGGGTTTAGAAGCCGCTGCAGACGCAGCCACAATTCTCAGTCTCCAGAGAAAGGGTTTGAAAAGGAAAGGAAAGGAAAGGAAAGGGGGAAAAGGGGATGGGGGACTGGGGCGTATCAGCTTGCCAGGGAAAAGAGAAAAGCCTTCTGTGATTTTTGCGGCTGGACTTGCAATATGGCTTCGGCTAGGGTAAGAGGGATTTTGATGTTACAGCTTTTGGGCTTGGGTTTTTTGGATATATGTGCGTGGGTCTGGGTATGTGCGCGCGTGCGTCCATGCGTGCGTGTGTGTGGCAGTTTTCGTTTGGTGTTATTTACTCTTGATCTGTTGCTGTCCGGAAGGGAAGGAGAATTATTGGGAAAACTCCCACTTTCCTCCAAAGACTGGAAGCAAGTGGAAATAAGGCGGCGAGAAAGTTTCCGCAAGATTCTCCATCAAAATGGGCATAATTATGAGTCAGGGAACAGGCAACGCGTCCTGCACCCTGATTCCACAAATCTCTCTCTCTCTGTTTCTGTGTGTGTGTGTGTGTGTGAGAGAGAGAGAGAGAGAGAGAGAGAGAACCTCTTGCATCCTACCCCAAATAGATTTATGTCCCATATATATCCCACATGGATGGATGGATGGATGGATGGATGGATGGATGGATGGATGGATGGATGGATGGATGGATGGATGGATGGATGGATGGATGGATGGATGGATAGCTTTGTGATTTGGGGGGAGGAATCTACGTCCTGCATTCCCCACACACCACACCTATGGGAATGAGCACTAGGACCACCTTTCTTTTCACCTGCCCTGTCTGTCTTTTGTGTGACACCCCTCTGATCCACAGGAGGGAGGATGCTCAGCCCTGCCAATGCAACCAGAGGAAGCCCAGAGTCCTGTCCTTAAGAGAAAATCATGTGATATAACCAATGACAGGCTGGCCAAAGAGCAGTGGTGTGAAATCCCCTTTAATTCTGCCAGTGGAGGGCAGAGAGAAGGGATGTGGGTTAACAGCCAGAGGGAGACGCTACTGCGAGGAAGGGAAGAGGGTGGTTCTGGTTTGCCCAAGTGCTGATTGACACATACGGTCCTCGGGTTCTTCAGCCGCCCCTGGGAAGTGTGACCAGCTTCTTAAAAAATAATACAGAACCCATAAGAAGGAGACTCGCTGAGAAAGACCACCTCTCCCCTCCCCTCCCTTCTATGCATCCCTGGTGAACCAGTTTGGTCTAGTGGGTACGGAGCCGGTCTCTTATCTGGGAATACTGGGTTTGATTCCACACTCCTCCATAAAGCCAGCTGGGTGATCTTGGGCTAGTCACAGCTTCCTTCTGAGCCCCCGCAGCCTCACCCACCTCACAGGGTGTTCAGTTGTGGGGAGAAGAACAGAAGGCTTGTCAGCCGCTTTGAGTCCCCTTAAATGGGTGAGAAAAGCAGGGTAGAAAAGCCAACTCCTCTTCCTCCATGAAGCCAGCCGAGTGGCCCTGGGCTGGTCACAGCTCCCTTCTGAGCACTCACAGCCTTACCCACCTCACAGGGTGTTCTGTTGTGGGGAGAAGAACAGAAGGCTTGTCAGCCGCTTTGAGTGCCCTTGAATGGGTGAGAAAAGCAGGTTAGAAAAGCCAACTCTCCTTCATCGTCATCTTCCCACCTTCTCTGCCTAGAAAGGTGCCCTTCCAAGTGTGCCAGAAAAGGGTTAAATAAATAAATAAGCAAGACTTAAATGCACAGGATCTGCTAACCCTGCCACTTTCAGTCCCTGTGGGTTCTTCCAGGCTGTGGTCACATTTAAGGTTAAATCCAGCTTCAGTCCACTTTCAGAGTGAGGGCACACATCAGCAAAGTGACAAGCTGTTTTCTTTCAGCGTTAAATAACTCAGAAAATTCACCTTTGGGATGGAGAATGTGGAAAGAAAATTACTGGTCACTTTGCTGATGTGTTCTCTCCCTCTGAAGGTGGATTGAGCCTGGATTAAGTTGTAGATCTGAGCACAGCCCCTAATCCTAAACTCTAATCTCCCCGTGGCAGTGGGGCACTTGCCAAGGGCCCAACAACATATATCCCAAGATCCTTCAAACCATTCCTCTTAGGATTTCCTCTCGAGACTCCTTATAATCCTGGAAATCTTTCTCCAACCTCACAGCCTAGTGCATCAATTCCCCTTTTGCGGTGCAAAGCCCATATTGGGAGACTGTTCCGCATGTATTCTCTCTCTTCTCTAACCCACTGGGACCGGCACTTCCTGGGCTGTGGTCACAATTTAAGGGTCAATCCATCTTCAGTCCACTTTCAGAGCGAGATAACACATCAACAAAGTGACAAGTGGTTTTTCTTTCAGGCTTAAATAACTCAGAAAATCCACCTTTGGGATAGATAATGTGGAAACAAAATTTCTGGTCACTTTGCCGGCTCTGAAGGTGGACTGGAGCTGGATTAAACCATAGGTGTGACCACCGACCTCGAGATGCAATGGAGTTCTCTCTGGGCCTCTTGGAAAAAGCAATCATATCATCTCACCTCGCTCGTCCGCCTGCCCAGGGCTGCCATTCAAGGGAACGGCGCTCTGTTGCAACACCTGAAACAGATGCAGCCCCATTGTCCCCTTTGGAAAACTCTCATTTTCTCCGGTCTCACTGGGGACCGTCTCTCTCCAGCGCTTCTGTTACACTCCGTACCTGTGGATTTTGTCTGCTGTGACTGGATACAATTGCATCTATGGCAACCGCCCATAGTTACGTAATGGCTGGTTGGGAAAGCAGAAGAGCCAGGGTTTGGCTGGCTGGGCATTTCAGATGCAAAGAAAAAGCAACACAAATAGGCATGTATCTCCAAAGCTGATGCGTGGCGCTTAGATTATGTTTCCCTCCAGGTTTAGGGAACATCTCTCTGGTCTTTGGAAGCTGCTGCTCTCAACATAACTTCTCCCATAGCGACCTGCCCATGCCTTAAGATCTAGCGGTGAGGCCCTCCTGGTTGTCCCACCGCCTTCAGTAGTGAGGCTGGTGGGCACCTGGGAGAGGGCCTTTTTGGTGCTGGCCCCCAGATGATGAAATAATCTCCCCTTGGAGGTGCGTCACGACCCTTCCTTGTATATATTTACAAAGGTGGTGAAGACGCAGTCCTCCACGAAACCAGCTGGGTAACCTTGGGCTAGTCACAGCTCTCTTCTGAGCTCTCACAGCCACACACACCTCACAGGGTGTCTGTTGTGGGGAGAAGAACAGAAGGCTTGTCAGATGCTCTGAGTCCCCTTAAACGGGTGAGACACACTTATCTTCAAATACAAATTGAAAATTGGTACAAATAGATTCAAGTGTATTCAATTCGAATGTATACATTCAAATTGTAAACGTCTGAACTGATTCGAAGCTTTGGATATTCTATTTTAAATGAATCCCAGAAACTGCATTCATGTAAACCCTCACCAGTAGCAACTGGTGAGCCACTGTGTGAGGCTGGATGCTGGACTAGATGGGCTGTAGTCCAATCCAGCAGGGCTCCTCTTAGGTTCCTATGGACTAGATGGGCTGTGGCTGATCCAGCAGGGCTCCTCTGAGGTTTTTATGGACTAGATGGGCTGTGGCCTGATCTGGCAGGGCTCCTCTTAGGTTCCTATGGACTAGATGGGCTGTGGCCTGATCCAGCAGGGCTCCTCTTAGGTTCCTATGGACTAGATGGGCTGTGGCTGATCCAGCAGGGCTCCTCTTAGGTTCTTATGGACTAGATGGGCTGTGGCTGATCCAGCAGGGCTCCTCTGAGGTTCTTATGGACTAGATGGGCTGTGGCCTGATCCGGCAGGGCTCCTTTTAGGTTCTTACGGACCAGATGGGCTGTGGCCTGATCCGGCAGGGCTCCTCTGAGGTTCTTATGGACTAGATGGGCTGTGGCTGATCCAGCAGGGCTCCTCTGAGGTTCTTATGGACTAGATGGGCTGTGGCCTGATCTGGCAGGGCTCCTCTTAGGTTCTTACGGACCAGATGGGCTGTGGCCTGATCCGGCAGGGCTCCTCTGAGGTTCTTATGGACTAGATGGGCTGTGGCTGATCCAGCAGGGCTCCTCTGAGGTTCTTATGGACTAGATGGGCTGTGGCCTGATCTGGCAGGGCTCCTCTTAGGTTCTTACGGACCAGATGGGCTGTGGCCTGATCCGGCAGGGCTCCTCTTAGGTTCCCTTTAGGTCTGTATGTTCGAAATCGATGCAGCCTTGTGCATCTCTCCTAGCCCTGTCTCACAAGGACGCCGCAAAACAACATGTTCGCTGTGAGCTACCAGCTGGGAAATCAATTCACCTTTCTTGCTTTTGCCAGTCATGTGGGCTTTTAATTATCCACCTGCTGTTCTCTGCAGCTATCTAGCTCCCGGAGGGCCTCACCTCAAGGGGATTTTTTTTGGTGGCGTGGGAGGGAACTTTCCTGGGTAATTGGGCAGGGTGTATATGTGTGTGTGTGTTTGTGTGTGTGTTTAGAGCTGCCCGTATTCTATCTGCCTTGTAGGATTGCCTAGTTCCCTGCAATCAGTTCAAACCCTGGAATGACCCAAGGATGTGCAAAATTAAAACGGCAAAACCAGCCACTGCAGGTCTTTTGTAAACACTATGCAAGGAGTTTTGCAAAGCAAGTGCAGCAGGTTCTGAACAAGGGAGGTGACAGGTTCCCCCCCCCCGAAAAAATGCTTGCCTCTTGGATGTGACAGAGGGAGGGGGGAAATTTATTTATTTGTTGGAATGTGCACAGATATTCAAAAATTCAAAAAATCCAATTCAAATTCTACAAATATTGACATTCGAATTCGAATCAGATTTGCAAAAATCTGAATTTCCAAATTGGATCGAATTTCAAATATCTGGAAATCTGATATGGATTTTTGAATAATTTGACTGAATAGATCCAAATATTCGGTCCATTTCTGCCTATACTTCAAGATGACAACAGGATGTAAACGGGATGCAAACAGGAGGGAAATGGGATGCGTGTAAATTCGAAAATTGGACATGAATGTTCCCGACCTTTGTATCATTCGATTCAGATTTCCAAAAATATGGGTTCAGATCATCTGGATTCGAATCGGATTTTTGAAAATTCAGATTTTCACATTTCAAATCGAATTGAATATTTGAATTGATTCAAATGCAAATGCAAAAAAATGCATTTTTGCAAATCCCTCTTTATTTGCATTTATATCACACTAAATCTTCTGCACTAAATCTACATCCTGGGACCGCTTTGTAACTGGTACTGGGGCAGAATCCACACAGTGGTGGATCCCAGGGGATCTATGGGCGAAGCCGGAGAACAAAGGATCCCCAGCTTCAAAGGCTCCCTTATCTAGAACACACGCCCAGGTGATGTCTCCAGGTTGGAGAGACTGGCAGGAGGCCTCAAAAGGCCATTTGCAGGGAGTCAAGAGCAGGTGAAAGTTTTGTCTTTGTTTTCTGCTTGAGAGGCCCAGAAGCAATTACATGGGATGGGAAACAGGCCTGATCCTGAAACCAAGTCTCTTTTGCTCTGGGCTGAGAATGACCATTTTCTGTCTCTTTGAAAACAATAGCAGCCGGAAACATCAAAGCCAGGTAACGAATGTTCCCCGGCTTCGATGCTTCCGCATCCATGCTCAGCATCATTTCTTCTTCTGCATGGCCACATGGATCTCGCCTAAGGGTGTGCATGAATGCAGTTTGCAGGATTTGATTTGATTCTAATTGAATATCAGAAGACTCAAATCTATTCAATTGTTTAAAATTAGACTGTATCCACATTCAATTCGAATACATTCAGATCTATTCGTACGAGTCTCCTATTAATATTTGAAGATCCGAACGTCGACGACATTCGAATGAGTCCGTACACATCCGTCCGCATTTGTCCGCATCCCGTTTTTATCGCGCACGCATTCCATTTTTGTCCCGCACGTATCCGCAAATGGGTACGGATATGAATAATACGTGTACAGATACATACATAAGAACCTAAGAGAGCCCTGCTGGATCAGGCCACAGCCCATCTAGTCCAGCATCCTGTCACACACAGTGGCCCACCAAATGCTCATGGGCATCTCAAGCAGAGACAAGGGCAAAACCTTCTCCTGCTCTTGAATCCCAGCAAATGGCCTTAGAAGTGCCCTGGTTCCCCCCCCACACACACACACACACCCAAGCCTGAAAGATGCAGCTAGGCATTCATTCTAGTAGCCATTGATACATCTGTGGTCCATAAATTTGTCTAACCCTGCCTCAAAGCCATCTAGACTGGCAGCTGTCACCACCTCTTCTGGCAGCAAATTCCATAAGCCGATGACCCTCTGGGTGAAGAAATCCTTCCCTTTGTCAGATCTGACTCTCCTACCCATCAGCTTCATAGATGCCCCCTGGTTCTAGTGTTGTGTGACAGAGAAAAGAAATGTTCTCTATCCACCTTTTCTATACCGTGCATAATTTTATATACCTCAATCAGGTCCCCTCTTAAATGCCGTGCATATTTGTACACATACTAATGTCTGAATAATTCATACAAATGATTCAAAATGTTTGAATGTTACATTAGAAATTAAGTTCAAAACTGAATGTCCAAATTTGATCGAATTTCGGATGTTTGAGATACTCACACACACACACCTAATCTAGCCCACAACCTATTCACTAAAGTGTACACATGCCAACAAAACCCTCTTCCAGATGAAAGAATCAACCACAGTATTTCCTCCCCACCTTGCCCCCTCTTCTGTGGCATGCCCTGACGTGTCCCTTAATTTCCGATCACGGCCAGCTTGTTGTCTAATTACGGACCGTAATGAGAGGAAATCAATAGCAACAGACTAGGGGAGATTCAGCTCTGTTTTTAGGGAAGCACCAGAAATGACCAAAGTGAGGTGGGTAAACACGCTACTTACTAATTGACCGGAAAAGGGGAAAAGAAAGATACTTTCTGGGTCAGTTGGGTAACTTTCTGGGTAACTTTGGCCTAAGTATTTTAGGAGGTTTTGCGGATTTATTTAAAATATTCTGATGTTGTGACTCCTTGGACTGAATTAGGGGTAGGCACGAATATGCAAAGGTATTCAAAATTCAATCAAATTTGTCCGCATTTTGACATTCGGATTCAAATCGATGTCCATAAATTTGAGTTAAAAGAAACAAACAAATTTTGAATTTCGGATCTATTCATTCAAATTACCAGGACGTTTGTATGTGTACAGGTTCATACACGACGCGTACTTGGAGACACGTGTTTTTCCCGCATTTCTACCGGTCCGTACAGGACAAAAACAGGTTGCATACGGGATAACTACGGGATGCATACGGAAATGTATGGATGCATACAGCATGTGTAATGATGTATACGGGCACACATGAACGTTGTCGACATTTGTAAGTGCTAATCTGAATCAAAAATTCGGACAAATGGATTCAAACTTGCTTAATTTGAATCAAATTTGGTTAAACTTGAATTTTAAAGATTCAAATTGAACTGAATCTTCAGATGTTCGATTCAAATTGAATCCCAAAAACTGCATTCATGTGCAGCGCTACTCACCACGGTGGTTCATGATGCTGTAAAACACAATTGCCACGGCTGTTCCCGGAGAGAAATTTGCAAACGTAGTTGATTGTGTGTCTAGGTGAGAACGCTTTAGATTAACGAGGGGGAAATTAGAATGTCTACGGATTAGAATGCATATAGATGCGGGAAAGATGCTGATCTTGAAGTACACCTGTATGTATACGAACGTCCGGATAATTCGAACGAATAGATCTGAAATTCGAAATTGGGTTTGAATGTTTAAATTCGAATTTCGGGACGTTCTGTTTGGATTCAAATGTCAAAATTGGCACATTCAATCGGATCTTGAATGCCTATGAATGTTCGTGAACATCTGTATCCTGCATTAGCTGACCCTGGAAGGAAGGAAGCCATGCCTACTCTGAGAAGGGAGAGAATAAGTGTCCTTATGGGCTGCCGTAAATCCGAGCTGGTTTTCCATGCCTGCTGAATGCAGTTCCAGCAAGAAGCTTTGGGTGGGTCTTCTGCTTTGAAACAGGAAGTCTATCTTGGGTGCTTAGAAGCACGTTGGTTAAACTGCAGAAGTAACCAAATAACTGACCACCTGGACTGTCTCCTACCAAGACCGGAGCGACCTGTGCTCAATGGAGCAGCTGTAGATCAAGGGTACGATAACCGCCTGGAGGAGACAGAACCGTCAGCTCAAACTGCAGCACCTTCCCTAGAGAAAGTCTAATGGCAAACTGCGTTGATTCATCTACGGAGTCCAACCTGACTTGATCCTGACTCGAAAGAACCACAGACAAGTAGCAAACAGCCAAGCAAATCCTGGGACCAGGCCAGGCCAGATCCAGCAGTGCTTGCAACCCAGAGAGCACAGCTTTGCTTACTTTGAATCTCCGGGAAGGTCTGCCGGAAGCCCAGGAATGTTTGGTTGGATGGGAATTTCTCTCCTGGGGAGCCGCAGTGGGGCAGATCCGTCGGCTCTGAGCTTCAAGCGGGGGGTCTTTAATCTCAGAGGCAGGCGCGGCGGAGCAAGCGAAGAGTTTTGCCAGCGCCCCGTTCCCCTCCCCACCTCGCTCGGTGCTCCAGGAAAGGCTGCCGAGTCCTTCGGCACACTTTTCGCCCAGCTTTCGGCAGCTCCAATGTCATCGCCTTGGCAACCAGGACGCTACTGGGGCGGCGGTGTAGTTGAGCCAAATCTCAGCCCTGTCCCGGGAGGAAACCCAAATTTCCGGGTCCCGCAAACAGGTAGGAAGAACTACGCTCTCCCTTCCCCTCGCCTGGAGCCTCTAGTGTTTAGGGAACCTGCGTGTGTGTGTGTGGACTCTCGGCTTTTAATGGTGATGCAAGCTCCCGAACTCTGATGCCGGGCTGGAAGGGGAGAAAGGAGGGCTTTATTCCTCATGGTAATCCCCTGGAATGCAAGACTCCTGCAGATGCGTTGATGAGGGGTTAAAGCAGCCGCAGGAACAAAGAAGCCTGGAAGACAGAGGGGGGCAGAGTGCCAGATGAGGTCCCGGGCAGACCCCGGGTACAAGGCCTCCTTCGGTGACACAATGGATGACCTTGCGTAAAACTCCCTCTCCTGGCCTTACCCGCCTCCCAGAGCTGATGCAAGGAGACGGTGCAGAGGACGGCTGTGCATGAACGCAATTTTCAGGATTCGGTTCGGATAGAGTAATACTCAAAAATTCAATTCCATTCAAATGTTTACAATTCGAATTTAACCAAATTCAGTCTGAATTCAGAAAATTTGAATCGGATCGTTCAAATTCATTCAAATGTTGTCGACAACCCTACGCATCTTCCCTGGGTCTGCACGCATCCGTAGGCATCCAGTAGCTATCCCGTATGCAACCCGTTTCCATCCCATACAGATCCGTACAAATGTGTACGGGTGTGGAAAAAGCGTGGATCTTCAAGGATGCATTGTGTACGAACGAACGTCTGAATAATTCAAACAGATCCGAAATTCGAAATGCGAATCAAACCTTTAAATTTGAACGTAAGGACATTTAATTTGAATGCAAATGTTGAAATTTGGTTGATTCAATCAAGTTTCAAATGCATTTGAATTTTTCGTCACATCCCTAGCACAGAGGGAAAGGGTCCTGGGTGCCATATGGAAGGAAAAGAAGATTATAAGCACCTAGCAGATCAGTAAGCAGTGGAAGGGATGCTGGAAAAACAGTTTATTTGGACAATGCCATGTTTTGTCTTTAGCATAAGCCAGTATTCAGTGTTTCTGCAACCTGTTCACGTCAACACAGAATTCTGTTCCATACGAGGAATTCTCCTTGCACTGACAAATGACACAGTTGATGTCGAACTGCAGAAAACAGTGCCAAAGTCAGGGATATCAGGGACATTTAATGGAGACATGCAAAGTTCAGCTTGCATTTTTTAAAAAAAGAGATCAAACAGTTTGTGTTCAAAGCTGTTTGCGCCGAACCAAACATGCAGTCGTTGGACTACCTGGGAATTGGATTAAACCCAACCAGACCATGGCTTGTGAACACAAACAATTCGATTGGATGGTTGGCTGTGTATTTGACTGGCTAGGCATGTGAACAAATGTGCACTAAAAATTCCACAAATTCCTATGAATCTGTACGTTCAGATTCAAAGCGAAGGTTGGCGACATTCAAAGACTGAATGTCAAATGTGGAACAAAGGCATCTGTGCCTTCGTTTGAAGGTTTGTTATATTCGTGAGTGTTGGGAGGCGGGAAGAGGTTGCCCTGTCACATCTCAGGTCAGATTCAGAGCTGATTCAAGCAGATCCAAAGTGGATTCAAGGTGGATTTGGAGGTGCAATTGGGATTCAAATCAGATTTGAAGAACATTTAAAGAAAAAGAAGAAGAGTTGGCTTTTCTACCCCACTTTTCTCACCCTTTCAAGGGAACTCAAGGCGGCTGACAAACCTTCTGTTCTTCTCCCCACAACAGACTCCCTGTGAGGCAGGTGGGGCCGTGGAAGCTCAGAAGAGAGCTGTGATTAGCCCAAGGTCACCCATCTGGCTTCATGAGGGAGTGCAGAATCAAACCCGGTATTCCCAGATAAGAGTCTGGCTCCTCAACCACTAGACCAAACTGGCTCACAAAGAACATTTGCAGAGGATTCAAATCCCGCCATATTCAAAGTGGCTCTATTCGTTATGAATCCGAATTTTGTTTGCGTTTGTTTCACTGTGCACTGATCACCACTCATCCCTTACTGAGGAACTTCCCAATGACCTCCAAGGTCCTTTTTATTTTAATTTATATTCTTGTTACCCTGGCTATATTTCCTTTAGAACAACCTCACTGTGCATGGCTGATGGCATTTGGTTAAAACATCCCTCCTGACATTTAGCATCCTCTGAATTTTGCCCTGCTGGAGTCAGAACGTTATATTTTAAGATTTTTTTTTTAATGGCATTTAATTCCTTTTATTGTTTTCTGAATGCTGTGACTCACCCCTGGATGCTCAGGTGAAAGGCAAGATCCAAAACCCTAAGGTAGATAAATAAACCTCACTGGTTCATAGATCAAGTTGATTCCTTTCATAGAGAAAACAATAGATCATCGGTGCAACAGGAACTAATTCATTTCCGCCCTTTTCCTTTTCTTCCCTTTAGAGCAATTTATCCCTCATCAGGTATTCCTGGTGTGAAGATGTCACAGTCTTCCTCAGCAGATGAAGGTACAACGTTTGAACACCTCTGGAGCACCCTGTAAGTGACATTTCTATGGCGCCAGGAAAATAACTTATACAACGTTGGTTTCCCACCATGCGTAGCTTAAAGTGTTTGCAAATTCAAACAGTACTACATGATCAGCTAGACAAAGGTCCATGTTTTCTCTTTCTGATGGCAGCACAGGTGGAAGAAGGAAAGGCTGTATCTGTTTTTCCTTGTGCCAGGGCATTTTTTCCCCAGACTATCCACTAAACAGCTGGAACAGAAAAGGGCAACCAGAATGATTAAGGGGCTGGAACACTGATGGGTCTGAGCTTTCTGCAACACACCAGGAAAGGGATCTCGGGGTGAAGGTGTCAACCCAGTGCACAGCAGCAGCGAAAAAAGCCCATTCAATGCTGGGAATAGTTAGGAAGGGAATAGAAAACAAGTCAGCAAGTGTCATTTTGCCTCTTTATAAATCTATGGTGAGGCCACATTTGGAATATTGTGTACAGTTCTGGTCACACCACCTCAAAAAGGATATTGTGGAACTGGAAAAAGTGCAGAAAAGGATTGTTAAGGGGCTGGAACACCTCCCTTACAAAACCAGGCTGCAAAGTCTAGGCCTCTTCAGTCTGGAAAGACGGCGTTTAAAGGGGACCTGATTGAAGAATATAAAATCATGCATGGTATAGAAAAGGTGGATAGAGACCATTTATTTTCTCTATCACACAACACTAGAACCAGGGAGCATCTATGAAGCCGATGGGTAGGAGAGACGGATCAGACAAGGGGAAGAATTTCTTCACCCAGAGGGTCATCGGTCTATGGAATTTGCTGCCAGAAGGGGTGGTGACAGCAACCAGCCAAGATGGCTTTTAAGGAAGGGCTAGACAAATTTAAGGATGACAAATGTATCAATGGCCACTAGAGTGGATGCCTAAGTACATCTTTCAGGCTGGGGGAACAAGCAAGGTGCTTCTAAGGCCATTTGCTAGGATTCAAGAGCAGGAGAAGGTTTGCCCTTGTCTCTGCTTGAGATGCCCATGGCAATTGGTGGGCCACTGTATGTGACAGGATGCTGCAGCCTGATCCAGCAGGGCTTCTCTTATGTTCTTATGTCCAAGGCATACTAATATGATTCCTTTATCATATTAGTAATGGCGCATGACATCACAGGAGTGGCCATAACAGTGATGGTAAAAAAAACTACTTCAGCACCCTGGACAGCTCCTTGTGGAGTAGCAGTTGCTCTTGGGTTGCAAAGCAGCCTTTGGAGAGGTTGTCCCAGCCAAAGTCTAAAGCCATTGTATGAATCTAAACAGGCCAGGTCCAGACTAGGGATATGCAAGAATATTCAAAACATTCAAAATTAGATTGAATTTGTTCAAATTTGAATCGAATGCCTACACATTCATTTGAATGTTTCAAATCATTCATACGAATTATTTGGACAGTTACATGTGTACTGATATGTATACATTACATATGTATCTGTACACATCTTATTCGTGCCCGTATAGGACAAAAACAGGATGCATACAGGATAAAAATGGGATCTGTACAGATCTATATGTATTTGTATCAGATACTTATCTATTTATGTCAGATATGTATTTGTTTGTATCAGATACATATCTATTTGTATCGGATACATATTGGTTCGTGTCAAATATGTATCTATGTCAGATGCGTATTTGTTCGTATCGGATACATATCTATTCATATAAGATACGTGTCTTTTTGTATCAACTACGCATCTATTCATAAAAGGTATGTATCTGTTCGTATCAGATACATATCTATTCATAAAAGGTATGTATTTGTTCACAGATACATATCCGCTCCTATCAGATACATAATCATTTGTTCTGATACTTATTGAATGTGTGTACAAAGACATACGAATAGATTTGTATTGAATAGAATTTTACCACATTCAAATGCAATCTATTCCTACGAATACGGATTTTTGAACATTTGGTTTGTTTCGATCTGAATGCTCCCCAAAATATTCATGCACATCCCTGCCAGATAGAGTTTGGGAAAGCATCTTTCCCCCCCTGCATTACAAACCACACAATCCCAATGCAAATCAATGACCTTGAACTAAGGAGCCCTAGATTTGTAGTCTGGGCTGGGGAAGAAGAGCTTTTCTGGATTCTGGTAGCAGTCTAATGCAGTGAAGTTCTGTTGCTTCCTTTGTGCAGGGAACCTGACAGCACTTATTTTGACCTCCCTCAGTCGGGGCAGACAGGAGCCAGTGAAACGTCGAACCGCACAGAGGTCACCATGGACGTCTTCCAGATGAGGAGCATGAATGATTCCGTAATGGTAAGCAGCACCTGTTATGGCTGTAGCAGAGTGTCCGGGCAAAGGGAGGTGCCAATGACTTGCAACCATCTCCATGCATCTATGCTATGGTGTGCTTCAAGCTATGAGAACTAAGTCAGTGTGCATTGCACTACGCATGGGCAGCATTTCTTTCCTCTATCACACATTAGAACCAGGGGTCATCTATGGAGCTGATGGGTAGGAGAGTCAGATCAGACAAGGGGAATTATTTCTTCACCCAGAGGGTCATCTGTCTATGGAATTTGCTGCCGGAAGAGGTGGAAACAGCTACCAGCCTAGATGGCTTTAAGAAAGGGTTAGACAAGTTCATGGATGACAGATGTATCAGTGGCTACTAGAATGGATGCCTAAGTTCATCCTTCAGGCTGTGGGGGGGGGGAGCCATTTGCTGGGATTCGAGAGCAGAAGAAGGTTTGTCCTTCTCTCTGCTTGAGATGGCCATGAGCATTTGATGGGCCACCGTGTGTGATGGGACGCTGGACTAGATGGGCTGTGGTCTGGTCCAGCAGGGCTCCTCTTAGGTTCTTATGCACTAGGTGGGCTGTGGCCTGATCCAGCAGGGCTCCTCTTAGGTTCTTATGTACAGGATGTGTAATGGTGCGTACAGGTACATACAAATGTTTTTGACATTTGTAAGTGCAAATTTGAATCCATCTGTTTGAATTTTCTATTCGAATTTGCTTAATTCGAACTGAATTTGGCTGCATTTGAATTTTAAAGATTTGAATCGAATTGAAATTTTCAGATATTCAATTCAAATCAAATCCCAAAAGTTGCGTTCTTGCGCACCCCTACTGCTGAGCCAAAGACACAATTTTATTCCAGGCATATCTCCACCTGGGCAGGAATGGTAGAAGTCTGTACAAAAGAGGAAAGTGGAAATGCAGACAAAGGCCGTTTTCCTCTCTACCTGTCCCTTGTTGGCAGCTCCTTGCAAAGCAGAAAGCAGTCTCAAGTCTCTGAAGGGCCGTCACAGTGCAGAGGGATCGTCCCTATTTTCATGTGCACAAGATGGAAGGACTAGAGCCTGTACACATTGTTACACATCCTGTATGCATCCCATAGTTATCCCGTATGCAACCCGCTTTTGTCCCGTAGGGATCGGTACAAATGCATACGGATTCAGAAAGACGCGGATCTTCAAGTACGCATCATGTACGAACCCGTATACTACAAATGTCTGGATAATTCAAATGAATAGATCCAAAATTTGAAATTCGTTTGAGTCTTTAAATTCAAATTTATGGGCATTCTATTCAAATTCAAATGTTGAAATTTGGGCGAATTTGATCGGATTTTGAATATCTTTGAATATTCGGGCACACCCCTTGATTAGATATTAGGAAACACTCGCTGACAGTGGGGGCGATCAGTCGATGGAATAGGTTGCCAGGGATGGCGGTGGGTTCTCCTTCCCTGCAGGTCTTCAAGAGAATCTGTCTGGGATGGTTTAGGAAATCCTGCATTGAGCAGGTGGTTGGACGCGATGACCCTAGAGGTCCCTTCCACGATTCTATGACCCACTCTGTAATCAAAAGGTTAAAGCAGTAGAACATCTTAACAGGTTCTGGAACCTGATCATAGAAGTTGGGGGAGCACCTTTGATTTGCTTTATACAATCATTGGGACGGACGGACGGATGGATATATGAATGGTAGTTAACAGATATAAAGCAGCCATTTTTAAATTGCAGATTTCTATCATCTAACACAGCCTGTCCTGGGAATACAGTTCAGATCTTTTCTTGACTCCATGAATATAAACCTCAGCAGAATTCCTAATCGGGATCCAAATTTTATGTGGCTATAGCTTCATTGGCCCTTTAAAAAAAAATCCTCTTTTTAAAATTCGAAAACGGGAATTAAATCCGGCTCGACATTTTCTCCTGTAGAAGGAAGGACACCCATCTTGCACTCCACCAACACCCCTCTGAGAACCCATGGTACTGCCCAACACATCACCCGGCATGCCCAGACCTGCCACCGTCTCTAATGAATAGTCATGAGAGAGGAAAGGGGTGGGTATGAGTTTTGTTGTTAGATGCAAGCTAGATGTCAGAACTAAGGTGTGTGGAGGTGGGGAGAAGAAGGAGCTAGCCAAGTTGCCAGCCGCCTGGGTAGCCAGCTTCACATCTCCGCGCTGCTTTGCCTCCATTTGTGCGCACAAGCGCTGTGCCTGCCCGCTACCGCATGCCCTTCAATTGCCCATGGTGCTTTCCCCATCCACCCCTGGACCCCATGACTCCGGTGACAAGGGATCTCCCCGCTACTTTTAAGCCCAAAGAAGATTAAAATGCTGTACGTTAGCAACCCGATGCAGCACTACACCACGGTAGGTGCCACCTATTATTATTATTAGTAGTAGTAGTAGTAGTAGTATTAATACTCTTCATCATTATCATTGCCATCTTAGTCCTGGAGATGACGAAATCAGGCAGGGATTTTTGCAATGCGCCCTCTTTTGCAAAAGCATCTCTGATCTACTAGGTCTCATGTATTTGGTCTTGTGCCTTGGAGATGGAAAGGCATTGTTTATTGTTGTTGTTGTTGTTAATATCATCATCATCATCATCTTAGTTTTGGAGATGCTGACTAAATCAGACAGGGATTTTTTGGATGCGCCTTCTTTCGCGGAAGCACCTCTGCTCTACTAGGTCTGACATATCTGGTCCTCTGCCTTGGAGTGCCGGGAGGCAGAAAAGGCATTGTTTTCCATTTCCAATGGAATACGGAGTAGAAATGCATGGAAGAAAGTGCTGGTGAAGTTCTAGAGCTGGTTTTGGTTCAGGAAAATGAGTTGTGGTTGTTGTTTGCCACCACTGAACTGTGGCTGATTCCTGGCTGACTGCACGGGTAACTCCAGGGCCATTTCTATGTCTCCGCAGAGATACAGAAGTGATTTGCCATTGCCTACTTCTGAGGAAAGGATGGGGACTGAACCAGCAAACCTTCACTTTCCAGGCTGTTTGCTCACCCACTGAGTTACAGCCACAGGCTCTATGGGCAGCTCTACGCAGTTTTCTTGGCAGGAATACAGAAGTATTTTGCTATTCCCTACTTTTTGGCAGAGGATGGGGATCGGACCGGCATCCCTCTCCTTTCCAGCCAGTTTGCTTTACCGCTGAGTGACAGCCACGCCATTCTAGTTCCCATTTCCTTGCTAAGACCTACCTACAGTTTCCTAAATCCTAAGCCTCAGATGCTACCTGCTTCCCTGTGGGTGTGCTTCTCATGCATTCTCTTTCTTATAAGGCAGGCAATGAAAGATCACCAATTTTTGCAGCCGAAGTCCCAAACTGTTTTGCATTTGCTGCCAAGCAGGATCAGAGGAAAGTAAATAAGGATGTGCATGAATGTTTTCTGGCATTCGATTCGAATTTGAAAATTCAAATATCCAAATTCGTACAAATAGGGAACAAATGAATGTATAGAAATTCAAACAGATTAAGGATGTGCACGAACGTATTTTTTTAAATTCGAATTCTAGTCAATTCGGATATTTGAATATTCTATTCGATTCAAAATTCAAAAATCCAATTTGAATCTGGATTGCCCGAATCCGTATTTTTGAAAATCTGATTCAAATCGAATGATATGAATGTTGGGGACATTTGTATCCGATTTTGGAATTTGCATGCATCCTGTCTTCATCCTGTTTTCATTCCATTTACATCCTATAGTTATCCCGTGTTATATGTGCAAATAGACCCGATATTCATATGCAATATAAATGGATCTACTCAGTCAAATTATTCAAAAATCCGTATCAGATTTCCAAAACTATAAAATTCAATCAAACTCGAAAATTCGGATTTTCAAAAATCCGATTTGAATTCAGATGTTGACATTCGTCAAATTCAAATCAGGCTTTTGAATTTTCTAATATCCATGCACCGATTCAAGTACATTTGTATCTATTTGTACGAATATTCGATTCATGTTTGATTATACGAATCTTGCACACATTCATATAATCCTGTTTTTATCCCATAAGCATCCTGTTTTCATCCGGTCTGTATCTATCCGGATGCGTACAGTTACGGATAAGATGTGTATGGATACGTATACATTGCACCTGTAGCTGTACACATATGAATGTCCAAATTACTCGTACAAATAATTCAAAATATTCATATTCATTTCAGTACTGAAAAATGAACATCTGGATGTTTGGTTCAAGTTCAAATGTTCGAATTCAGCTGAATTTGATCGGATAACAAATATATTGAATATTCTTGCACTTTCCTAAGAGTGAATAATGTTCTCCAAGGTTGGACCTTTCGAAGGTCGCTGTGGTTTCTGTTTGGAGTTCCACCCCATCCTTTCTGCTCTCCCTTTGTGGACCTGAAGATGGCAAATGTTCAAATTTGACCCCACTGAACTCCATCACAGCATTAACACGCATCTCAATCCAGACCTTTCAATGTGGCCATTCAGTTGTTTGCACTGTTAGTCAAGCACAGAGGCAAGGCAGAATGTACCTACAAGTACATCCAATTCCATCCAAAGCAACCACCCTCCGATCAGAAAGCAGCCTAAGTAATAATTTCACAGTCCTTCCGTAAATTATTCTTGAATGGACTTATTTATGGTGCATTTATCTCCGAACTGATTGCTTTCTTCCATAGCTATATGTCCCTACTGGGTTTCAATCATGGAGTCTATATATCTCTTCTCAACCATCCCCACCCCCCAACGCAACAAAACACTCATTCCAAGGGTTCAGTGAGATGTTGAGAACCTAAGAGGTACCCTGCTGGATCAGGCCACAGCCCATCTAGTCCAGCATTCTATCTCACACAGTGGCCCACTGGTTGCTTAAGAACATGAGAACATAAGAGAGGCCCTGCTGGATCAGGCCACAGCCCATCTAGTCACACACAGTGGCCCGCCAAATGCTCATGGGCATCTCAAGCAGAGATAAGGATGAACCTTTGCCTGCTCTCAAATCCCAGCAAATGGCATTAGAAGCACCCTGCTTCCACCCCCCAGCCTGAAAGATGTACTCAGGCATTCATTCTAGTAGCCAGAAATGCTTCTGGGCATCTCAAGCAGAAGACAAAGGCAAAACGCTCACCTACACTTGAACCCTTACAATTGGCCTTCAGGGGCTCCTGGAGGTGGTACCTGGGCATCCATTCTAGTAGCTATTAATACACCTGTCCTCCATAAATTGAGCCCTGCTGGATCAGGCCACAGTCCATCCAGTCCAGCATCCCATCTCACATAGTGGCCCACCAGTTGCTTCTGGGCATCTCAAGCAGAAGACGAGGGTAAAACCTTCACCGGCTCTCAGCTCCCTCCAAACAGCCTTTAGAGTAGGCGCGTGCGTTGCATGCAATTTTCAGGATCTGATTCAAATTGAATCTCCGAAGATTCAAATCTTTAAAATTCAAGTGCATCCGCATTCGATTTTAGTAGAATACATTCAAGTCTATTCGTACATATTTTGAATTCGTATTTGAAGATACGAATGTCGACAGCATTTGAGTGTGTCCATACACATCCTGTTTTTATCCTGTATGCGTCCCATTTTCATCCCGCATGTATCTGTACAAATGTGTATGGAATGAATAAGATGCATACGGATACATATGTAGAGTGTATGTATCCATACACGTACAAATGTCTGAATAATTTGTATGGATGATTCAGAAGATTCGAACATTCATTTCAACGTTAAATTCAAATTTATAGACATTCGATTTGAACTCAAAATGTCCAAATGCGATCGAATTTCAAATCTTTTTAATATTCTTGAACATCTCTACTTTAGGCGCCTCTTGCAGGCCTCTCCACCCTGGAGGAAGCACCTGGGCATCCATTCCAATTGCCACTGATACACCTGTCTTCCATGAATTTTCTTAATCGTTTCTGAAAATTGTTCATATTGTCTGTCGTCACCTCTTCTGGCGGTAAATTCCAATGATTTCAGTATCAGCAGCAATGATGATGGATTTTAAATTAACTGCATCCCCCTTATCATTTCCTTGATGATAACATGGGCTCAATTTGAATACCGCTGTTCCCATTCAAACCGGCCAAATCCCCAGCAAAGAGAAACAGGATTTTTTTTCATCTCTGCCCCTTGTCCAAACCCTGTAAGCCTGCCTCACTCAGAATCAGCTGAGGGAAAGGACAGACAGAGCAAAGCGATCACTCTCCCTTTCAAATCGGACGTTCCCTCCATTCACTGTGTTACCAAGGAAGGCAGCAGCTTTGCACAGAATCACCTGAGCAAAGAACAGACAAGGCAAGCAGATCTCTCCCTTTTAAATCAGTGAGGGATGGGAGGAGAATTGAGGGTTGTGGTTCCTGCACAGTTTCAAAGAGGGAAGAACAGATTTCCTTCCTTCTTCTTTGCTTTGAATGAGCTGCTCAGGACCGAGCGGGGCTAAAAAAAAAAAAGATTTCCTCTGCCAATTGCTGTAACAATATAATGTATCTCTCATAGTTACAGTGGCATTCATGGGAAATCTATGTTCAATGATCCAACCCTTTATTTTTTTTAAAAAAAAATATCTGGGACTCTAGCATTGCAGGAGTGGGAAGGAGAAGAGGGCAAACCTTCCCAGATGTGAAATCCCACCCATTGGTGGCAGGTATTGGCCAGATAGATAGATAGATAGATAGATAGATAAAGAGAGGGTTAGGGTTAGAGGGAGAGAGTTCTGCTCCAACACTTCTCCAACCTGGAGACCAGGGACAATTCCCTGTGGAGGCACTCTAAGATTAACTATGATCACTGCAAAAGCTTCCTAAGATTGCAATTCCAAATGGAAAGGAGGGGAAAAAAGAGAGGGAGGGAGGGGGAGAGAGAGAGAGTTCTGCATGAATGTTTTCGGGGCGAAAAGAGGTGTACTTTGCCCGTGCGTGTTCCGTCTTGCTTCAAATTCCAACTGTTACTCACCAAACAGTGATGATATTGTCGAAGCTGCAATGCACTGGAGGTCTTATTTGACATGGATGGTTCATGTGGGTTTTTTTTTTTTTTAAGAAAAGCTATTAGTTTGCAACATCAGAAAGTTATCCATGGGTGAGGTTTGAGAATCCCAAGTTACAACACGTTCCTTAATTCCAAAGTCTGCTTATTTTTGAAGAATTTGAGATTAATGCCATGTTTGTGAAAAGGGAAGGGAAGGGGTGCAGGGTGGATTTTTCAGCCCAGTTTGGGAGCTAAGAAACAACATCTGTTTGGATTTGGGTTCTCTGGGGACCTGAATTCACAAAGGCTTGATCTGATGTGTTTCAGGATAAGGGCTGTTGCGTCTCAAGGTTTTAGATTTGGTTGATCTTTTGGGAGTAGGACCTGTGTGGTGTATTTAAGGAGAAGAAGAAGAGTTGGCTTTTCTACCCCACTTTTCTCACCCAATTAAAGGGGCCCAAAGCAGCTGACAAACCGTCTGTTCTTCTCCCCACACATACACCCTGTGAGGTAGGTGGAGCTGTGAGAGCTCAGGAAAGGAGCTGTGACTAGCCCAAGGCCACCCAGCTGGCTTTGTGCGGGGCGGTGGTGGTGGAATCGAACCTGGTATTCCCAGATAAGAGTCCGGCTCCCTAACCACTAGACCAAACTGGCTCACTGTTAAGATGTTTGAAATCTTCACCTGTAATCAAGTCTCCTCCAGCTAATTCAGTCTGACCCTCAGCATCCCCTGGAAGAAGGGAATTGCAAACCACTTCTACACTGCTGCCAAAAAAAACCCTGGATGAATCATTCCTAGGTTCCACCAGAAAATGAACATCACTTTAAGGAAACTTTGTCGTTGGGAAAATCTTTGCATACAGAAGGCCCAAGGCTCCTTTAACAACGTAAGAGGAGCCCTTCTGGATCAGGCCACGGCCTATCTAGTCCCACACAGGCCATGAACACACCCCTAGTTCAAGACGGCTTCTCACCGTCTTCTTGTCATGTTGCCCAGATTGCTTCTTGCTGCGACCATCTTGGGGGGTGGGTTGTCCCTCCTCAAGCCGGCTTCTCCAGCCCACTTTTACAGAAGACTCAAGCTGTCTTGGGGAGCCAGTCCGTTTTCACTTCCCTTTCGTAAGCACGGAACCAGGCTAGAGGGGGCTGAATCGGCCTGGAAGAGGTGAATCCAGCCTTTCCTCCCACCTGACACCTGGCTGAAGTTGGCACACATGATCCCCCTTCCTTGCATCTCTTTCCACTTCTTCCACCACTGTTTCTAGGATGGACCCTCCCCACTCCGCCGCCCCCCTTCCCCTTTGTTTCGATCGCAAGCTTGTGGACTCTGTCCATCACTTTTTAAAAGTAGAAATCTATTTTGTGTGGACTGAAAATGTGCTTTTGTGAAGAAGAGGGATTTAAAAACTGAATGGCCAGAAAAGCACTGTTGGGGGGGGGCTGGAGTGGAGGAAGAGTGGGGCAAATGTGTATAAATGATACAATTCTAAGGACAATGTAGCTTCCATTTTCCTTCAACAATGCGCAAGGGAAACCAGGTTTCGTTGCTGCCAAAGGGACTTAGAAGTGGAAATTCTTCAGCAGCTTTTGGGAAAAGGGCAGATTACAGGCTCTCCTTTTTCTACCGGATAGGGATGTGCATGAATGTATTTTTGACCTTTGAATGTCATAAAATCGATTCAATTCAGATATTTAAGATCTGGATGTCTTAAACATCAGGGACCCAGACATGCATGAACCCAGGACTGTTATCAACAGAAAGGATACTTTGGTAGCCACCTTCCATGGCCTCTCCTCCAGCAGCAAGCCAGGTACCATTGCTCCTGACGCTTTGGCGGTGATGTTCTCATGCCAAAAAAGATCGCCCACCCACCCACCCCCAGCCTGGGCCTCCAGTGAGGACCTCTCAAGAAGCATGACGGAGTCTGTTGCTTCCAAGGTGGAAAAGTAGCATGCAGAGACCTGTACTGCGAAAGACTGAAAACAGCTCTGTCTCGACATGCCTTGATGTTACCTCGAAGACCTCAGCCATGGAAGGGCAACAGATAAATAGGCTAAAGTGAAGGGAGACAATTGGGGAGAGACCTTGCCACTCAAGGGCCCAAACTTAGCTAGGAAGGGGTAAGGCGAGAACTTAACAACAACAACAACAACAAAACAAAGATCTCACCAACTCATGTTGCCCTTTGCTAGATGTGGAGGAGAGATAGTAACAAAATGAGCTGGCTGACATGAAAGTATGGATAGAGAGGGCTTGGCCACGGTTACCCACTCTCTGGTAACTTCCGGGCTGGACTACTGCAATGCACTCTACGTGGGGCTGCCCTTGAAGATGGTTAGGAAGCTGTAGCTGGTGCAGAATGCACCAGCTAGAATGCTGATCGGAACATCTAGCCGGATGCACATCACGCCGGTCTTAAAAGAATTGCACTGGCTGCTGATTTGCTACTGAGCCCTATTCAAGGTGTTGGCCTTAACTTATAAGTCCCTCAATGACTTGGGCCCCAAATATCTCAAGGAACGCCTTCTTCCATATCAACCTGCTTTTGCTTTAAGGTCTGTAGGGGAAGACCTCCTGGTGGTACCACTTGTGGGACAGGGCCTTTTGAGTGATTGGCTCCAAGATCATGGAATCATCTCCCAGAAGTACGCCAGGCACCTTCACTTCACACATCCAGGAGAGCAGTGAAGACCGTATCTCTGTGACCTGGCTTTCGGCTAAATAAGGGAACAGCTTCTCTTCCCCAGTTTCAGGCACTGGCTGCATCCCCATGTCTGATTGGGCACACATTGGGTCTGATTGGGCACACATTAGGCCAGGCGCAGGACCGAGATCAACTGTTGCCTGTCCCCATGCCATTCCCAGTAAGACAGACTGGGTGTGGATTCAGCCATCCCCATGCAAACTGCACCAAACCCCAGCATGGGGGAGCAGCACCATCTCCTCTCCGCCCCTTCTCCTCTCGTTGGAAGCTGGACTGAGGTCACCCTACCCTTGTGCCACCCACTGCAAATGCCACATCTCACCCCCTTAATGGCACAGAGAAGCCAGGACTGAGCAGAAAAAGTAATAATTTTTAAAAACCAAAGCTGACACAAGGTTTGGCAGCAGTTGAGCAGTTTTGCGCACCTCCGCTTCACCCGGGAACCGTGAGAACACATGGTGAGCTTAAAACAGAGAAAAATCATGCCAATATGACGCCCGCCTTGGCGATCGGGAAACGGGGGTGGAATATTTGCCGTGTAAAAGGAGGAAGAATAAAGCTATTATCCTACAACTGGGAAACAGGAGTGGAATATCTGTATAAAAGCGTCTCGTGGGACAGCGCAGGCCATTCAACTCCCTCATCAGTTTGGCTTCAACACCATTTACTCCCAAAAAGTCTCAGCGGGTGCAATCTCCAATGCACAGGGCAGGAATGGCAAGCACAGGACACGAAACCCCACCTCCCACTGACGCAAGCATCAATCTCCTCCTCAAATAGCATGGGACTGTCCCCATGCACAGGCTCAGCTCGCGAAGCAATGCGTGCTGAACCACCAAACCATGCCCAGACCTGTTTTTTCCAATACCAAATGTGGCACAGGTTTGGTCCTGGCTTGGGCACTTTGGTCCGCGGAAGTCAAACCAAATCAAACGCACATGGGGACAACCCTTGCCGAACCTGATTTCAATTTGGACCAAAACGTGCATGGGGACACGCCCTGTATTATTTTAGTGTGTTTGTTTTTAGTTTTGGTTTTTCGTGTTGTAACCTACCCTGATAAAAAATGTAAATAAATGAATGAATAACCAATGCTGTTATGGCAAACGCAGCATCGACGTCAAATTTCCCATAGTAGTGATAATACAGGTCACCAGATTCAATTGTTTAGAATCCGAATGCAACAAAATTCAATTTGAATCTATTGATTCAAATGTTAGATTCGAATCTGAAGATATGAATGTCGACAACGTTTGTATCTGTTATACATATCTGTATGCACCCCGTTTTATCCCGTAGGCATCCCATTTTTGTCCCGTACTATCTGTGCAAATGCATACAGATATGTATGCAATACATACGGGATAACTATGGGATGCATACGGATGTTTACAGATGTGTTATGATATGTACGGGTACATACGAATGTTGACGATGTTCATATGTGCAAATTCGAATCAAAAATTCAAGTAAATAGATTCAAATTTGCTTAATTTGAATCAAATTTGGTTAAATTCAAATTTTAAAGATTCAAATTTAATTGAATTTTTGGATACTAGATTCCAATCAGATCCTGAAAATCGCATTTCTGCACACCTCCAGTTCTGAGACTCCTTTGAGTTTGGTCTAGTGGTTAGGGAGTCGGACTCTTATCTGGGAATACCGGGTTCAGCTCTGCCCTCCCCCATGAAGCCAGCTGGGTGACCTTGGGCTAGTCGCAGCTCTCTTCTGAGCTCTCACAGCCCCACCTACCTCACAAGGTGTCTGTGGTGTGGAGAAGAACAGAAAGCTTTGTCAGCCGTTCTGAGTCCCCTGAAAGGAGAAGAACAGAAGGTTTGTCAGCCACTATGAGTTCCCTTAAATGGGTGAGAAAAGCAGGGTGGAAAAGCCAACCCTTCTTCCTTTGGGGGAAGGGAGGAAGTGAGATCAGGCAACAGCAAACCACTTTGGCACATTCGCCAAGAAAACTGCATATAGATGCCCATGGAGTCAACCAGGAGGGAGACACACACACACCCAAACTACAAAAACCATACGATGGAGGTACTTGAGCCGGCCTTCCTATAAAGGTCAAGAACCATCTTTTTTATCGTGCCCTTCTGAGATGACTTCATTCTATGTTGGTAGCCAGGAGGTTCAAGTCCCTTTCAGTGGACATAAGAAGGGTTGTGGCTTGGTAGCAGAACATTGGCTTTGCATTCTGAAGTCTCCTGAGTCCGTCCCAAGCATCTAGCCAGAAGAGGGCAGCTTGCACACTGGACCATGGGTGTGTCCAGGAAGTCTCCAGGAGTCACGCTAAGCTTGAGGGCATCCTTCTAAAGGGCCATGGCTCTTTGTCAGTACATCTCTTTTGACGTGTGGAAGGTTCCAGGTCCAAGTAGCAACATCTTCCCATAGAAGAAAGATAGGGCTTTTCTTCTCTGCCCTTGCCATGAAATCTGCACAGAAACCTCCATGTCGTCACAGCAAATGGAGCTCCTCCTGAGAGCATCTTTATCTCTTCCTTTTGAGCCTGACGGGCAAGGACAGGTGGAGGAATCCTAGAATGGAGGATTGGGGTGGGGGGGAACCTTGCCTAACCACAGCCCATTGGGAGGGGCTTTCTCCCAGGAACACTAGATTAGAATTAGGCAATGGAAAACTACTTTTGTATCCTTGCTGACAAAACTTCATAGAGGGACCCATGGAGTCTGGGTCTGTAGCTCAGGAGCGGGGCAAATTGCCTGGGCTGCCAATTCAGTCCCCAGCTTCTCCAAAAGTTGACAATGGCAAACCACTTTTGTATCCCTGCTAAGAAAACTGCATACAAATGCCCACACAGTCAAGCAGAAGAGTTGCTCTTACTGGCCCTGCTGAGAATTCCACATCTTCTTGGTTTTTTCCCCTTCCATGCAGAAGCCCATTGTGGCTGTATCGGATCAGTCACAAAAATAAACGCAACAGCCCTTCCTCTTCTCATTATTCTTAAAACCAGGGCAGCGTCCACACCTAAGTTTTAATTCAGCTTCCGTCCACTTTGAGTGAGAGAATCCTTTGGCAAAGCATCAACCTGTTTCCTTCCAAAACTATCTAACTCAGGAAATCCACTATTGGGGAAGAACAATTGGAACAAAAATGGCCAAGTCCACTTTGCTGGGGTATTCTCTCACTCTGAAAGTGGACTGAAACTGGATTAAAACTTAGATATGAAGGCAACCCAGAAGGGACAGAAGCAAGAGACATCCCTCTCCATCCTGGATGGATGGATGGATGATAGATAGATGATAGAAAGAAGGAAAGAAAGAGGTGGGTGGGTGGGTGGGTGGGATTACTAAGGCTGTGGCCAGCCCTTCACTTTAGGGCTGTGGTCACAACCTAAGGTTTAATCCAGCTTCAGTCCACCTTCAGAGCAAGAGAACATATCAGCAATGTGACCAATAATTTTCTTTCCATGTTATCAATCCCAAAGGTGAATTTTCTGAGTTATTTAACACTGAAAGAAAACCGCTTGCCACTTTGATGATGTTTTCTCTCGCTCTGAAAGTGGACGGAAGCTGGACTAAACCTTGCCTGTGGTCACACCTAAGGTTTAGTTTGGCTTCAGTCCACCTTCAGAGCGAGAGAACACCTCAGCAAAGTGACCAGTAATTTTCTTTCCTCGCTCTCTATCCCAGAGGGGAATCTTCCGAGTTATTTAACCCTGAAAGAAAACAGCTTGCCGCTTTGCTGATGTGCTCTCTCTCGCTCTGAAAATGGGCTGAAGCTGGATTAAACCATCAGGGTGACCACAGCCTAAACCTTCTTCAGATCTGACTGCTCACGCCTGTTCCTTCCTATCCTTTGATTTGTGGATTTGGGGGTGGAAGGAGACGGAGTGAAGAAGGTTTGGCGAGAAGGTGCGACCACAGCCCGTCCTATCACTGTGTCCATCCTGTCCTGGCTGTTGCGGAAGGGAAAGGCCAGTCTGGCCAGAGAAGTTTGGTTTTTTTGTTCCCTCCCCCCTTTCAATGCAAGTGTTGACTTGTTTGCTGGTGTGAGGGACAGGAGGAACAGCCTCCGAGCCCCCCCCCCCACTCCCCAGAGGTTCCTCCAGCCAGCGTTACCTGTTGAAGGTACCTGTAACAAGACACCATGCGCAGCGCTTCAGCCCAGGAGCACACAGTGCATGTCCCCATGTCTTTGCACTGGAAGTTGTAACTCTCTTCGTCTCTCCCTCCTCCTCCTCCCCCTCCCCTTCCCTCCTCCCTCTCCTCCAGCCCCAGTTTAATTTGCTCAACAGCAACATGGATCAGAGCACTGACAACCGAGCCGCTTCCTCCAGCCCTTACAGCTCGGAGCACGCCTCCAACGTCCCGACGCTCTCGCCGTACTCACAGCCCAGCTCCACGTTCGACACCATGTCGCCCGCGCCTGTCATCCCGTCCAACACGGACTACCCGGGGCCGCACCACTTCGAGGTCACCTTCCAGCAGTCCAGCACTGCCAAGTCCGCCACCTGGACGGTAAGTCACACGGCATGCCTTCCCCCCACCCACCCCGATGCCACCTTTACCGCCCACTGGCACGTTCTCCTGTCATTCTCCGGGGGTTAGAGGTGCCCCCGCTGCACAGTGGCTGGAGGCAATTGGATGGAGGTCAGCCTCCCTCCACGTCTTCTGGACCAAGGAGGGATGGAGGTCCATCACTCCCTATCTCCTAGGACAAGTTTGATGCCGGGCAACAGGGCTGGTGCTTTGCCGTTCCAAGTGGGGTTGTCCCTTCCTACCTGAAGGTGCGGAGGGACTTCCTGTCCCTAAGGCAGGGTCCTATCCTTCACCTTTCAGCCCGTCCCCGGATTTCAGAAACCCGACAATTTCCTTCAGGCGATGATGCCCATTGAGTTCAATTGCAGAAAGCCAGCAGCTGGCTGTGCAACTCCTTTTTGCAACTCCTTCATGTGCAATTCTGCACTCCTCGTAGCAATTTTGAACCTGCAGGAGCCATGCCACGAGTGGTCACTCATGGGACCCCTGGCACACCCTCCTTGCTGTGCTGAACGCACAGCAGGGTCGCCGAAGAACCCCAGGCCGCATTCCAAGCAAGAGCTTCTCCATCCATCATCCCAAGGTAGCCGCTGCAGCTGCGTTTAGGCAAAGGATGTGCAGAAATATTCAAAACATTAAAAATTCGTTCAGATTTGTACATTCAAATTCAAACCAAATATCTACAGATTCTAATTCGACATTTGAACGAATTTTTGAATCTTTCAAATCATTCCAATGAATTATTCGGACATTCATATGTGTATGGAACCGTACGCATTACCTACATATCCATACACACCTTATCCGTATCCATATGGGACAAAACCAGGATGAATACGGGATAAAAACGGGGTGCATACGGAAGCGTATGGACACATTCAAATGTTGCCGACATTCGTACCTTCAAATACGAACAAAAAATTCACATGAATTGATTCAAATCGAATGTCCAATTCATTTCAAACTTTAAACATTCGAATCAGTTCAAATCTTCAGTTCAAATTGAATCCCAAAAATTGCGTTCATGAGCACCCCTAATTTAGGCCTCACCGGGTGAAACGCCAGCAGGATTTGCCTTTCACCAGTCCTGTAGGGAGAGGAAGGGACCCATGACCTACTGATGGGCAATGCAGAGAGAAAACTGGGCGAGGCCAAAATACCTGCGGCCAGCCTCAGATCGTAAGAAGCTGGCCAGGGACAACTCAAAAGTTGGGGGTGGGACACTCCCAGCCTACACCCTTGTGGGTTTCTGCATTGCCTGACACCCCAAGTTGGGCTGGCTGGCAGCTCGTGATTCTGCAGTGCCTGCTTTGGATGGCATAGACTGAACTACTAAGGGAATCCATAACTGGCATAACTTCTCTTCCTCCTCCTCCGTCTTGCTGTCACCTGGCATCTGTTATAGAGGGCAGAGAGGTGGTTCACCTCCATCTTCCAGATCCTTTACGTTTGAGCAACTGCTTCACTGCAGTGTATAGTTGCATTGTGCTGAGTGTTACTGGAAGCGATGGATATCTGGCCCATCAAAGTGGGCTAAAGCAGGCATCCCCCGGTTGCGTGCAGACGGGTCAGTTTGCCTGGAGGGTTTCCTGGGTTGGGGCTGTATTGTTCTACCTGTCCCACGCCCTGGTCCTGTTTCCATCCATGTTTCAACTTATCTAGGGATGGGCTCCATTGCCCAGGTGGATGGGATCGAACTTCACTGCTGCCTCCTGTTTTATATATATATTTTAAAAGGTGAGCTGCACACCTGTCTTTCTCATAAGAAGAAGAGTTGGCTTTTCTACCCCGCTTTTCTCACCCATTTAAGGGGACTCAAAGCGGCTGACAAACCTTCTTTTCTCCACAAAACACACCCTGTGAGGTGGGTGGGGCTCTGAGAGCTCAGAAGGGAGCTGTGGCTAGCCCAAGGTCACCCAGCTGGCTTCATGGGGGAGGGCGGAATCGAACCCAGTATTCCCAGATAAGTGTCTGGCTCTCTAACCACTAGACCAACTGGCTCACTGGGCAGAGGGGTAGAGAGAGCCCAGGGAGCGTTCCTTTAGCCTGCTGAGCAACTACTGGACCTGGAGAGGAATCCAAAGATCTTGGTTTCATTGCAGTGACTTGGCTTTGGTTGCTGGTACCAGTTGAGTTCTGACTGACCTTGCAGCCTTTTTGAATTCCACCAGGCAAAGAGGTCGTGTCACGAGTGGAGATTTAAGATAGAGCCCAGATCTTTAGGGCCAGTGGGTCCAAAAGGTACTATTGTCCTATAGTCCACCTGCTGCCACGGACTTAGCACATTTTCTTCTGCCCATTAGGGGTGGTGGTGGTGCATGAATCCAATTTTTGCCATCCAATTCCAATCAACATCCAAAGATTCAAATCGATCCGAATGTCTAAAGTTCGAATGTATTCACATTCGATTTGAATAGAATACATTTGAATCTATTTGTACGAATGTTCAATTCATATTTGAAGATTCGAATGTCAACAACATTCGAATGTGTTCGTTGATATTTAGTATACACTTTTAAATATGTTTGATATGTTATTGTTTTTAATTATATATTGGTTGTAATTTGTTGTTTTTAAACTTATAACCCGCCCTGAAATCTATAGGGCGGGATTGATTGATTGATTGGTTGGTTGATTGTTCCATCCATCCATCCATCCATCCATCCATCCATCCATCCATCCATCAAAAATAGAGTAGAAAAGCCAACTCTTCTTCAGTTCCATCCATCCATCCATCCATCCATCCATCCATCCATCCATCCATCCATCCATCAAAAATAGAGTAGAAAAGCCAACGCTTCTTCAGTTCCATCCATCCATCCATCCATCCATCCCATTTTTCTCCAGTATGCATTCTGTCTTAATCCCACAGGTATCTGTACAAATGCATACAGATACATACATATCCATACACATACAAATGTCTGAATAACTCATATGAATTATCTGAAATATTCAAAAATTCATTTGAATGTTCGAATTTGATTGAATTTCAGATGTTCCGAATATTCGTGCTCATCCCTCGGGCCTATATGAACAGTCCCTACCCATATTTGAGGGTATTAGAAATTCGATCGAATTCATCTGAATTTCGACATTCAAATTTGAATTGAATGTCCATAAATTTGAATTGAAAGATTTAAACAAATTTCAAATTTCGGACCTATTCGTTCAAATTATCCAGACATTCGTATGTGTACGGGTTCGTACACGATGCGTACCTGCAGATCCGCATCTTTCTCACATCTGTACGCATTTGTACAGATCCGTACGGGATAAAAACAGGTTGCAAATGGGATAACGATGGGATGTATCTGGGAGTGTACAGATGCATACGGCTTGCGTAAAAATATGTACGGGCATATACGAATGTTGCTGACATTTGTAAGTGAAAATTCGAATTTCTATGTATGCATTACATACGTATCTGTACACATCTTTTTTGTATCCGTACGCTTTTGTATGGACACATACGGGATAAAAACGGGATGAAAACAGGATGTGTACAGATGCGTATGGACACACTTGAGTGTTGCCGACTTTTGTATCTTCAAATACAAATTGAAAATGTGTATGAACAGATTAGAATGTATTTGATTTGAACTGAATGAGAATATATTCAGATTTTAAAGATTTGGATCAATTAGAATCTTTGGATATTTGATACGAACCGAAGTGAATCCAGAAAATTGCATTCACAGGTTTTTAAACATGGGCATCTAATGCTACCTTTTAAGAGCATGCGCAGAAATCTGCAATTTCATAAGTCAAAGTGGGAGAAGGCCCACCCTCTGGCCCCAAATTCAACATTCTGTAGCAATCTTAAACTAAACTGCGGCAGACAAGGTTAAAAGATTTATCCCATCAGGTGGCAGTGTATGCAAAAGGGTGATCTTCCACTCCCACTAGAATTCGGCCATAGATTCCTCACTACTGTGAGTCTCCAAGCTGGCAGCTGCAGGACATGATTTCTTCTCGGTGCAAAGGGTTCAATGAGATTATTTTTAAGCCCACAGATGTTGAGATTCTGTAAGTCACAAGCAATAGTTGGTAAACAGTCACAGAACCCCAGGAAAATATGCACCCCGTTGCAAAATTAGTGAACATTCCAAAGTCCCAGTTTGCTGGCAACAGGATGAAGACATAGCTAGGTAAGATGCAAAGAGATTTCCCCAAGGGACACCTGTTCAGGCAACTGCACCAAGGAAACCCAAGGAACATAAGAACCCAAGGTGAGCCCTGGTGGGTCAGGCCACAGCCCATCCAGTCCATAAGAACCTAAGAGGAGCCCTGCTGGATCAGGCCACAGCCCATCTAGTCCATAAGAACCTAAGAGGAGCCTTGCTGGATTAGGCCACAGCCCATCTAGTCCATAAGAACCTGAGAGGAGCCCTGCTGGATCAGGCCACAGACCATCTAGTCCATAAGAACCTAAGAGGAGCCCTGCTGGATCGGGCCATAGGCCATCTAGTCCAGCAGACCAACCATGGCTTCTGGGCATCTCAAACAGAAGGGCAAAGGCAAAATCTACACCAGTCCTCCATGAATTTATCTAATCCTTTCTTACAGCTATCCAGGCTGGTTCCGGTCCACAAAAGCAATTTTGGGGATTCAATTAGATGCAATTGAATAGCTGAAAATTTGAATTGATTCAAATCTTTTAAAATTCTAATGTATTCACATTCGATTTGATTCAACTAGATTCAAATTATTCATTTGAATCTTCGATTCAAATTCGCACATACGAACGCCAACCACATTCATACGTGCCCTTTTGCTTCATTTTGCATCCCGTTTTTATCCCGTACAGATCCGTACAAATGGTGCATGTGTGCAAGTATGTGTGTATGTACCCGTATAGATACAATTGTCTGAATAATTCAAACGAATAGATTTGAAAATCCGAAATTCATTTGAATGTTCAAATTCAAATTTATAGACGTTTGATTCGGATTTGAATGTCCAATTCGAATGAATTTGATCAAATTTCGAATGTTTTGAATATTTGTACATGGTCACCACAAGTTTTGGTAGTAAATAAATTCCATAGACTTGATTACCCTCTGGGTGAAAAAGTACTTCCCCTTGTCACTTCCATGACCCTCCTGCTCATCAGCTTCAAAGAGTGTCCCCTGGTTCTAGTGTTGTGTGATATAGAAAATAGTTTTTCACCCCCACTCCCGGCTTGGGCTGGCATTTGTGACTTCACAATGACTGTTTGCAGTATCATCAGTGGGTTTTTTCCCACTGACCTCCCTTAATCCGGATCTAAGATGATCCAGATCTAAGGAATGGGTCCTTCAACAAATCTGGATCTAGTAGATCCGGATTAAGGGAGGTACCTGACGTGTCCCCACGGGCAATGCAGCACCCAATAGCAATGGGTGCTAGCCTGGCCGCAGTGGAAAGGCTGAAGCACCCATGTACCCGTGTGACAACTCTGGATTGACCCACATGGGGCCTCCCCATCACTCCAGGTTTTGGGGGGACAGGGGGTGTAATTTTCATTGATGTTCCAGAGATTCTTCGCAGATTCTCCGGAGCAATCTGCCGCAAACTTCGAAGTTTCTCTGGAGCCTTTGACAAAGGTCTGTAGGATTGGCATTGCTCTCGCGTGGGGTCCTCTTCGGAGCTGGCTTCAGAGATTGTGCACAGGCTTTGGAGCTTTGGGTTTGGGGGCACCCCCATGGGTGTGCCCCCCTGGAGCTCCCCCCCCCCCGGACCCCATTGCCTGAGCACGGTGGAAACAAGCTCCGTTTAATCCAGATTTGGTGCCTGAAGACCCCATTGTAGGGAGTCTACAGGAAATCCAGATTATAGGTCCTGAAGGACCCATTCAATCCAGATTTCCCTAGAACTGGTGGAAACAAATATGGCTCTAATGGGGTCTGCAGTGGAAACGGGGTCTTCCTGCTCTGAGCCTAATGTGCAATAGGGTACGATATAAATGGAAGCGGAGAATAGGGCTATAGAGGTCATACAGCCCCCTATGCTTGTTGGGCTTGTGGCCAAAGACTATCCTCTCCTGACAGCATCCATGCCCCCGGTTGAATTTTCCAAGTCCCTCCATCTTCCTGCGGGGTCTAAGGCTGCCTCCTTCTCATGCTCCTTCTCATGGGCCGCTGTACCTCGGGAGTGTGGTAGCGTGTGGATCCCTTTGGTTCAATGCACAAAGGATCCTTGCCAGAAGCCCCAGACCTCATATTCCCCACCCTCTCCGCTGCGATTATCCTAGCCGGTGGGAATCTCGCCAGGGGAGCTGGCTCTCTGGCACACACAGCATGACGGAGCACGTCTGTGGCCCGCCGACATGTGCAGAACTATCAGTCCGCCGGCTTGCAAGAGCTGCCCAGACGTGTTGGAGCTCAGGGCTGATTGCAGCTGGCAGGCCTCTTGTATGGCCCCCTCCTTGTCCATGGGTAACCAATACATAATTAGTGTTTCTCTCTCCCCTCCCCCTCCTTCTCAAGTCCAATTTCAGCAGCTGCCACCGCGGTTTGCACCCATCTCCCTTCTTATAGGCACAAAAAGAGCGAGGATGCTGAAGGTGTGAATAAAACTTTTTGTCGTTCTGCATCTAGCAAGCTTCACTCCCCACCCCACCCCATTGCTGCTGAATTGGTCTAAATCCTCCAAGGGAGCAGGATTGAGGGTCTCCTGCTCTTTCTTTGTTTGGGGTCACACAACAACCCTGCAAGGTTGCTTAACCGGACAGGCAGAGGCAGCAGGACGACCAGGGAGTTGAATTCAGCTCTCCCAAGACCTAGACTTTGCTGGCTTGTGACCTGTGAACTTGTCCTTCAGCCAAAGAGGTATAGTTCATGCCCCCAGTGAGAAGCTGCACAGGTTTTGTCTGTCTGCCTGTCTACCTGTCCGGGCTAGAGAAGAAGGTGTTTTCCACCAACTTCAAAATAGAGACTCACTGATCTGAAGCAGGAACAACTTTGGATTTGTGGCTGTACGTGAATCCAGATGTTGCTTTGCTGTTAACTACCTGAATGCAGCTGTGTCTCTTTGCCTCATGCAGCAGGTCTGTGAGCAGGAGCTTTGGCAGAAACAGATCATGAGGAACCTCCATGGCTCAGCTCTGGAGTATGGAGCCGCCCCGCAGTGTGGCGTTGTCACTAAGTGCAGGAAATGGCACCCCGCAGGTGGAGGTGCCGACCACAGTGATTCTGCCCCATTGCTAGTGTGGCATGCTTAACATGGCACAGCTCTTGCTGCCACAAATGGGCCGCAGCCTGATCTAGCAGGGCTCTTCTTCTGTTCTTATCTACAGTGGGTGCCCAGGTACTTCCTCCAGGCTGGGAAGACAGGCAGGAGGCCTCTCCAGGCTGTTTGCAGAGAGCTGAGAGCAGGTGAAGGTCTTGCCTTTGTCTACTGCTTGAGAGGCCCAGAAGTACTAGATGGGCCACTGTGTGAGGTGGGATGCTGGATTAGGGGGCCTGTGGCTTGATCCTGAGACCCACACTTCTGTTTCTAGGGCTAGCTTTGAATGTCAGGAACATTTAGGGACCTTGCTCTTCTTGGGTGCTCCATGGGTGGTGGTGATGGTGCTGCCCAGTTGTGACCATCTCCCTCTGACCCCATGGACTGTAGCACGCCCGGCCAGACTCCTCCATCCTGTATCTGAAAATTTGCGGAAGATCAAGTCCATTGCTTCAACAACATTGGCAATCCATCTCATCATCTGCTGCTCTCTTCTCCTTTTGCCTTCCATGTGTCCCAGCATCTGCGCCTTTTCTAGAGAGCCCTGTCTTCTCCTCAGGTGGCCAAAGTAGCTCCAGCTTCCAGTATGGATGTACAAAAATATTCAAAAGATTCGAAATTCGATCAGATTAATTCAAATTCAAATCGAATGTCTATACGTTCGTTTTTTTAACACTTGAACTGAATCACAGGCGAATACATTTGTATTTTAAACATTCAAATTGATTCGAATCTTTGGATATTCGATTCAAATTGAATCGAATGCCGAAAATTACATTCCTGCACTCCTCTAGCTTCCAGGAAACAGCCAGGATTGAGTTCCTCGAGTCTTGACTGATCTGATCTCCTGTCGGTTCAAGGGACCCTCAAAAGTCTTCTCCAGCGTCGGTTCTTTGGTGCTGAGCCTTGCTTATGGTCTGACTCTCATAGCCATACCTGAGTCCTGGAAAAACCATATCTTTGATTGTGGGAGGATGCCTCTGCTTTTATTTTATTTTAATTTTTTGTAGCTCCCTCATAAATCAGATCTCAGCATCTAGTGATCTTTCCCACATTCAGCAATGGAGCAGAATTCCTCCCGTTTTAGGTGTGGCCAATAACATCTTGTTTTCGTAATTCCATTCATGGCTCTTCACCGGAGAGACCTCATGGACTTCTGACTCATTCATCAACACCATGCGTGGGTTGCGGTTCATCCGTTAAGCTCACGTGATTTGACAGGTTCAGTTATTTTCCTTTTTCCATTTCAGTCTGATCTAGGTGCTTCCAGCCTCCCATTCCACAAGGAAGTTCTTCTGGCATGTTTCAGAATAGATGGGTTTTTTTCCTCTGCGCACCTTTTCCGGCCCACAACTCTCATAAATGCCATATTTCAAGGCTAGTTGTTGCAGCCCAGTTTCCTAGGGGTGGTTCTCCAGCCCTGCGGATCATCTCAAAATAATAATAATAATAATAAAAGCTACCTCGAAAACTGTTCACACCGAAGGTTTAATCCAGCTTCAGTCCACTTTCACAGCAGAAGAACACCATCAGCAAAGTGCTGCGTGGTGTTCTTTCCACATTATCTAACCCAAAGATGCGTTTTTCAGGTTAGATAAAGCCAAAAGGAAACCACTTGTCACTTTGCCAAGGTGTTATTTCACTCTGAAGGTGAATGGAAGCTGGATAAAAATGTAGGTGTGGACGCAGCCTCAAGGCTAGGGGATTCAAAAGGTGGCTTTCGTGTTCTTAGAGGTGGCAGGATGTGGCTGTCTTGTTCACTAGTTTGGCCTAGTGGTTAGGGAGCCGGATCTCTTATCTGGGAATACCGGGTTTGATTCTGCCCTCCTCCATGAAGCCAGTTGGGTGACCTTGGGCAAGCCACAGCTCTCTTTCCGAGCCCTCACAGCCCCATCTACCTCACAGGGTGTCTGTTCCGGGGAGAAGAACAGGCAGTATGTCAGCAGCCTTGAGTCCCCTTGAATGGATGAGAAAAGTGGGGTGGGAGACCAACTCTTCTTCTTCTTCTTATCCCATCACTAATCCACACGAGAGGCAAACTGGTGCATGAATGATCCCAGCTGCAAAGCCTGCCCTGAGCCATACCTATGGCTGCATGCGCACATAGCAAAGAAAACAAGAGGGCTTCCCTTAGAGATGGAGGCAAGTGGGCTATGCACTGGGCTTCCTGCAGAGCATCTCACCTCTGATGTCCAAACTGGCACAGGCCTTAAGCCTCCAAGCCACGATCCCATGTTCAGCGCAATCCCCCCTCTCCTCATTGCCTAGGGAGCCCACACACACATGCCCACGACCATGCGCCAGGCCCTTCTCTCTCATAAATAATAATGAGAACAAAAACACCGGCTTTTGTGGCGGGCGTGTGTTCTCCATCTGCCAGTATGCGTCCTAACAGATATGGCCAAGCTAGTTAACGGTATTTGCGGTTTGCAAGATCCTACATGTCGAAGGGAAATGACAGACACATTATTATCACCTCGGTGCCGGTCTATGCCCAAACCTGCCCCAGGAAGAGGGTCTTGCAGCCGCTTGCTCGGGGAACGCAGGGAAATTAGCAGCCCCTGGCACCCTGTCTTTCCTCCCTCCCTCCCTCCCTCCCCCCTCTTTCTAGCCTCTTTCAGCAGCGGACCCAAACGTAGGAAGGGAAAAGAAAAGAGGGAGGGAGGAGAAGAGGGTTTGGTGGGTGGGCGGGTGAAGAAAAGTGGGAAACAGCGATGGGTCGTGTTATTTCCCCAAGAGAAAGTGGGAAGCCAAAACCTTCCCAGCACCCTGCACAAGTCCGGACAGATGGGTGGAAAAGGATGCAGGATAACAGAGATCCTATCACCTTGGATTCTCTCGGGACAGCACCAGCTAGTGGTTCCGTATGGGGAGGGCAAAGGCCTCGCTCCGGCACGTGATGCTTTGCCTCGGAGAGCCCGATGTGGTCCCTCCACACGCTCAAGGGGTCTGGACTGGAGTGCTGATGTTAGTGGCTGAGATTACATCGATGTGTTATACACGTATCTGTACGCATTTTGTACGCATATCATTTTATCCCGTTTTCATTCCCTGCTATAAGCACAAATGCGTACAGATACGTATGATATTCGAATGCATTTGAATCGGTTTGAATGTAAATACATCAGTTTTTTCTCTATTCGTGTGAATACGAACATTCGAATATTCAATTCGAATCGGATATCAAAAATTGCATTCGTTAACACTCCTAATGCAGAATACATTAAGTGTTGGCCCTTAAATCCAGCAAGGTTGCGGCATGCTTTCTGATAGGTTCTTCGCAAAAGAAGTGTTCAAACCGCATCAAATTGGTCTATGTCAAACTGTAACATTCAGATCTAGAGATGCACGTGAATGTGGGTGGGTTTTTTTTTACATTCTATGCAAATCAAATCAAATACCCAAAAACCTGATTCGATTTGAATCTTTTAAATACAAATTTAACAAGGTTCAACGCAAATTTACAAAATTTGAACCTATTCGTTCGAATTCTTGATTCGAATCTGCACATGTGAATGTCGACAACAGTCGTATGTGCCGGTACGCATCTTCCCCACATCCGTACAGGTCTATATGCATCCTGTAGTTATCCCGTATGCAACCCGTTTTGTCCCGTATAGCCTGGACAAACGCATACAGAGACGGGAAAGATGCGGATATTCAGGTACGCATCGTGTACGAACCCGCACACGTAGGAATGTTGATTTAACTCAAACGAATAGATCCAAAGTGAATCCAGAAATTCGAATTACGTTCTAATTTTGGGACATTCGAATGTCTAAATTCAGCACATTTGATCGAATTCCAAATGCCTACAAATATTCGGGCACACCCTTATTCATAATCCCTCCAGCTGCCAGTGCTGGTATCTTTCCCAACCGTAAGAACCTAAGAGGAGCCCTGCTGGATCAAGCCACCGTCCATCTAGTCCAGTATCCTGTCCCACACAGTGGCCCACCAGTTGCCCATGGGCATCTCAAGCAGAGACAAGGGCAAACCTTCTCCTGCTCTCAAATCCCAGCAGATGGCCTTAGAAATATCCTGCTTGTCCCCATGGCCTGAACGATGCACCTAGGCATTCGTTCTAGTAGCCATTGATACTTCTGTCGTCCATAAATTTGTCTAACCCTTCCTTAAAGCCATCTAGACTGGTAGCTGTCACCACCTCTTCCGGCAGCACATTCCATAAGCCGATGACCCTCTGGGTGAAGAAATACTTCCCTTTGTCGGATCCAACTTTCCTATCCATCAGCTTCATAGATGTCTCCTGGTTCTAGTATTGTGTGATAGAGAAAAGAAATTTTCTCTATCCACCTTTTCTATACCATGCATAATTTTATATACCATTAAGGCACTGTGTCTACTTGAGGGCCCCCGAAGTCTCCAATATTTGGAGAACGCTGCCTGAGACATTCCAAAAAAGAATCTTAAAAAGAAACATTTTGATTTCTTTTAACTCCTTTCCTCAGATACCAGGGACAGCTCCTTTAGCTAAAACTGGCAACAAAGGAACTCAGGCAACTGTAAAATTAGTCAGCCCCTTCATCAGAAGGAAATAAGAACAGGGAAAACAGAAATGAACTAACTATGCTGCAGAAAGGAGTTTGGATTAGAAAATCAAAATATACCTAACAGTAGGGGCGTGCATGAATAATTATCTAGAGCAGTGATGGCGAACCTTTTGAGCTCGGTGTGTCAAAATTCGCAAGAAAACCTAGCTAAACTCAGGTGCTGTGTCACTTCTAGAAATATCCATAATTTTGTGATATTTGTAGCTCTAGTAAAAAAGTTATATTTTTGATATATATATTTTATCAAAAGCAAAAACAAATAATTCTTTACATTAGTGACTTTTGTTGCTAAATCTTCCATTGAAAGTTGGTATTTCATATACTTCAAGAACAAGCAAGCACTACACGTCCAGGTGCCAGGGTGACCAGGTGTGTCACCCAAAAGGGCTTGGCGTGTCACCTGTGACACGCGTGTCATAGGTTGGCCATCACCGATCTAGAGCATGGGTTCACACATTATGTTCCATCTTATTAAATGGTAACAATCTTAGATGGATACCAATCTTTTGGCATAAATTGGGGAGTTATTATTCATTATTCAGCATTTGTACAAATTTGAATATTTTGAGTTATCTGGGCATTTATATGTGTATGAATACGTACACACCGCATATGTATCTGTACATATCTTGTGCGTATCTGTACACATCCGTATGGATACCTATAGGATGAAAACGGGATGCATATGGAATAAAAACAGGATGCGTACAGATCTGTATCATTGGATATGTATCGAATATGCATACGAATACATATGAATGTATTCGTATCAGTTTGAATGTCCAGGCGTTCATTTTTCTTCATCCGTATAAATTTAGATATTCAAATAATCAATTTGAATCTGGTCTAATGTCGAATTTGTGTTCGTCCACACCTCTAATTTGTATGCATTCGTATGGGATTGAACATTTGAATCCCACTACATTAGAAAGGGATCTACTCAAATGAACATGAATTTTCTTGCATTGCATTCAATGCAAATTTAATACCCTGCTGGGTAGACAATTCCCTCCTGCTCATCTGCCCTTTCCTGGGCCCTCAGGGCAGCGCTTCACGTTTCTGGGGGAAAGTTCTACTCTGTGTCAAAACATGGCAGGGTGAGATAATCTGTGGCGCGCAGTTCAGGATAAAGAGGCGCTATACTGTTCCAGAATGTTTTCGTTTCTCAGGCAAGTCAGGGCCGTGCCTGGGAATGTCGGCATGAAAGGGAGCTTTTGACAGAAGTCATTGATGTGCTTAACACCTGGCCAGGCAGTTTAGGGGTGGAGAGACATTGCTCTTCAATTGCCCCATATCCTTCCCCAAAGAAGAAGAAGAGTTGGCTTTTCTACCCAGCTTTTCTCACCCATTTAAGGGTACTCAAAGCAGCTGACAAAGCTTTTCTATTCTTCTCCCCACAACAGACTCCCTGTGAGCTGGGTGGGTCTGTGAGAGCTCGGAAGAAAGCTGTGACTAGCCCAAGGTCACCCAGCTCACTTCATCGGAGAGGGCGGAATCGAACCCGGTATTCCTAGATAAGAGTCCGGCTCCCTAACCACTAGACCAAAGGTGCCACACAGAAGACCTTTGACTTGCCTGGCCTGTTTTCTCAACCAAGATTCTTACAGGTTTCAGCTGGGACTGGCCTGCACATTTGCTCCAGATCTATGAAGTCAGCTTCCAGGAGATCCATAGGGATGGTTGTAGGTGTTCTCAGCACTGGGGAAAAGGACTTTGGGCCCTCCATCCACAGACTATTGTAGATATTGCCCTACGTCCACAAGTCAGGAGGTTGCCTTGCAGTGAGACAGACCAGCCAGGGGGATCAACCTGGTCTCTCATTTTCTAGCAGCTTCCTTGGAATCTTTGGGATGCTGCTTGATATAATTTCTCTGGAAATTATAAGGGGATCTGGTGTGTTCCAAAAGAACACAAAGTTTGCTTTGCTTTCAGCCAGGAACAGCCAAGTCTTTTGGCAGAGCTACCAAGGAAGGCTGGCAAGGGAGACCCTCTGAAAGTCTTTGGCTTTGTTTGCACAATTGCCATTGGCCAGACTGGCCCCAGGGGTTCATGGGAGATATAATCCAGCGGTATCTGGAAGGCCATAGTCCAGGCTAGGGTTGTGCAAGAATATTCGAACCATTCAAAATTCGGTCGAATTCGGACATTCGTGTTCAAATAGAATGTCTATATATTTGTTTTTTAAACATTTCAACAAATTTGAATCATTCGTACAAATTATTTGGACATTTGTATGTAAATGTATCCGTGTGCATTGCATACATATCTCTATGCAGTTGTACGGATACGTGCAGGACAGAAACCGGATAAAAACAGGATGCTCACAGATGCCCATGGACGCAGACAAATGTTGGTGACATTCGCATCATCAAATACAAATTGAATATTTGTACAGATAGATATGAATGTATTCAAACCAGGTTGAATTGGAATGCATTCTTTTTTTTTTTTCTACATTTCTCGAAGCGAATGTTGAAAGTTGCATTCATGGACAACTCTAGCCCAGCCTGGCCATTCTGAAGACCTAGACTTTCCTACAATCCCTGTCCTTGCATATCTGCTCTGGGAGCATGGTGCGCGGCTAGCAAGTCCTTGCATGACGGTGCATGCTTTCCGGTTGAAAACGTTCCAGTGTCTCTCCCCAAAGTGAAGTCTGAGTGTGTCAAAATAGAACGTAGACGGAGCGGCACACCACAAAAATCCCTTCACGGTACCACCTCACCCAGAAAGCTCCCAAGGAATGCGAAAATACCAAGGAATGTCTGCACCAACATGCCCTTCCCGGATCATATCCTTGGATGCAGAAGGCAGGATCTAAAAGGCAACGGGAAATAACAGCCTCTACAATCACTTTGGGGACCCCCGCCCCACCAGCTGCCTGCCTCCAGGAAGACGGTCTCTTCCTGAGTTCAAGCAAGGAATCAAACCACTGGATTGTTCCTTGTTCCTGATGTCAGTTACAGAAGGTTCCTGCTTAAGGAGCTGATGGTTCTCTGGCCCTGCTGGTGGCCAGTCTAGCTAAGCATCATGGGGAATGTAGTTTCAGACTTGGGGTGCAAGTAGGGTTTTTTTTTTTTGCATTTGAATTTGAGTCAGATCAAATGCCAAAACATTCCATTCAAATGTTTAAAATCCAAATGCAACAAAAAATGATTTGAATCTGTTACATTTGTTCAGATACCATCTTGACACTGTTTTATCCCTGTGTGCATCCTGTTTTCGTTCCGTATTATAAGCACAAATACATACAGTTACATATGTGATCTGTATGTGTTCAAATGATTCAAATCATTGGAACAAATGTTTCAGAACCTTTAAAAATTCACTCAAATCACTCCTGGGTGAGCCAGTTTGGTCTAGTGGTTAGGGAGCCAGACTCTTATCTGGGAATACCGGGTTCGATTCTGCTTTCCCCCATGAATCCAGCTGGGTGACCTTGGGCGAGTCACGGCTCTCTTCTGAGCTCTCCTCCTGTTCTTCTCTCCACAACAGACACCCTGTGAGGTGGGTGGGGCTCTGATGATGATGATGATGATGATGATGATGATGATGATGATGATTATAGTTTATTTCTAAAGCGCTGTACATGTACTCAGCGCTGTACAATATTATATTAATCTTAGACAGGTCCCTGCCCTCAGGCTTACAATCTAAAGAGACAAGAAACAAAATGAAAATGGTGTGGGAGGGAACAGAGAACAGCAAAAAGCAAGCGCTTGAGGTCTTCACTTTCAATTCTTCTGTTTGTTTCTTATTGCTGGAATTTTCCTATTCTGTGAGAGCTCAGAAGAGAGCCGTGACTAGCCCAAGGTCACCCAGCTGGCTTCATGCCATCTAGTCTGGCATCTTGTTGGAAACAGTGGGCCACCAAGTGCTCCTGGGCAATTTCAAAAAGAAGACAAGGGTGAAACCCTTACCTGCTCTCAACTCTCTGCAAAAAAAGCAACCTGCCTGTCTCTCCAACCTGGAGTAGGTACCTGGGCATCCGTTGATCCACCTGTCCTCCATGCATTTGTCTAACTTCTTCTTAAATCCACCTAGGCTGGTGGCTGTTACCACCTCTTCTGGCAGCCAGTTCTATAGACTGATGACCCTCTGGGTGAAGAAACGCTTCCCCTTGCCTGATCTGACTCTCCTGCCCATCAGTTTCATAGAAGGATGCCTGGTTCCAGTCTTGTGCGATAGGATAATTTTTAAAATCCGCTTTGTGTGTGGATATTGTACATTTTTATAGATTCCCCTCCCCCCAAGAAAAAAATGAGTTCTCATTATTCCTAGCATCTCCCTCAAACCAACCAGTCCTGGCAAATCCAATCCTGGAGCGAACTCCAGATGAATTTTTTTTGGGATTTCTGAACAAAGATGCTTGTTCTAACATGATGGGGTCATATCTTCTTCTCCAAGTACTAGTTAGAAACGGGAGACAGAAGCAAATTGCTGCTAATGAATCATGATCCTCTGCCGGACCTGGCGGGGAGAAGAGAAGGAGTAAAGGGGGGGAGATGCAGTTTGCTTGCTAAGGGTTAATTTAGTCACAGCTTTTGGTTACAGCGTCTTGCCTGCTGTTCTCTGCACCCCATGTGCTGATTTATAACATCCATTATTCCAGCAAGCAGAATGGAGGCTGCTGGGAATTGTTGTCTAGGGGGAAGATAAGAACCTAAGAGGATCCCACAGCCCATCTCATCTGGCATCCTGACTCAAGCAGTAGCCCACCAATTATTTCTGGGCATCACAATCATCAGCAGAAGGGAAAATCCTCACCTGCTCTCCCTACCTGGAGACGGTACCTCGGCATCCATTTGAGTAGCCATTGATACACCTGTCCCCCATGAACATATCTACAGTCCTCTATATGGCCGTGTTCCTACTTGGCTATTTTAATCCGGATTGGACTATTTTAATCTGGATTCAGAACCGAGGGTGCATTCTGGCTGTTTCCATTTGCTTGACGATAACATGGGCACAATTCAAATACCATAGTTCCCTTTCAAACCACCCAAATCCCCAGCATGGAGAAACAGGATCTTTTCATCTCTCCCCCTGCCCAAACCTTGTAAGCTTGCCCCGCTCAGAATCAGCTGAGCAAAAGAACAGACAGGGCAAAGTGATCATTCTCCCTTTCAAATCGAGACACTCCCTCCATTCATCATGTTACTGGGAATGCAGCAGCTTTGTACAAAATCAGCTGAGCAAATAACAGACAAGGCAAGGCGATCACTCTCCCTTTCAAATTGGGCACTCCCTCCATTCATTAGGATACTGGCAACGCAGCAGCTTTGCACAAAATCAGCTGAGCAAAAGAACAGACAGGGCAAAGCGATCACTCTCCCTTTCAAATCGGGCGCTCCCTCCATTCATTATGTTACTGGGAAGGCAGCAGCTTTGCACTGATTCAACTGAGCAAGAGAACAGACAGGGCAAAGCCATCTCTCCCTTTCAAATCAGTGGGGGTTCAAAGGGAGAAAAGGGGATTCCCTTCCTTCTCCTTCACATTGAATGAACTTCTCAGGAGGGAGCAGGGCTAAAAAAAAGTTTCCTTCTGCGATTGTTAGCTGCTACAGTGGAATTTACAGAAAGAGGAAATCTATGTTCAAAGGTCCAACACTTTTTTTGATCTCTGGAACTCTAGCATTGCAGGGGTGGGAAGGACGGGGGGCAGACCTCCCCAGATGTGAAATCCCACCCATCGGCAGCAGACATTGGCCCAAAAGATGTGGGTGGACAGCCCGAAAGGCAGATCTCCACCCCAAATAGTCCAATAGCATTCCCATTAGGAAGAAAAAGCGACCTAACCACCAAAATGAGACCGAGAACAGTTTTTCCAAGGACTTTTTTCCTGTGGATTTTAACAATACAATCCTCATAAAGTAAAATTTAAATGGGATCACAGGATCCCAAAAACGGACTGTATTTGCGTTTAATCTTGTGTGGGAATGCACCCTATGACTTTATTTGCTACTCTTCAGTAGAAAGCTGTCCAAAACTGGAAAAGTTGTCTTGTTTCAATGGTCTAAAACAAAGAGAGCATTACATATTGAATCCCCATCAGTTTCCTAAGGTGTCTTACTTCCCTCTCTCCCTCCCCAGTACTCACCTTTGCTAAAGAAGCTCTACTGTCAGATTGCAAAGACATGCCCAATCCAGATCAAGGTGTCAACGCCGCCACCTCCGGGCACCGTCATCCGGGCCATGCCCGTCTACAAGAAAGCAGAGCACGTGACTGAAGTGGTGAAGCGGTGTCCCAACCACGAGCTTGGGCGTGACTTCAATGACGGTGAGAGCATGTCCCTCCTTCTCCCTTTCTTTATTTGCATTGTTATCCTGCCCTATATCCCAAGGTCTCATCCATACGCATCCTGTTCTTATCCCGTATGTATCCTGTTTTCATTCCATATGTATCCATGCAAATGCATATGGATACGAAAAAGATGCATACAGATACATATGTAATGCATATGTATCCATAACACAGACGAATGTCTGAATAATTCATACGAATGATTTGAAAGATTCAAAAATTCGTTCAAATGTTAAATTCGAATTTAAAGGCATTTGATTTGAATTTAAATGTCCTAATTCAATTGAATTCGATATTTGTGCACATACCTAGTTGTTGCTACTGCTTTTATTATTGTTATTGTTGTTATTATTAATTACTGTTATTATTCAGAAAAATAAAGAAAGGATGCTGTTATCAAAACAAATCTCTTTCCCACCCACCACAGGTCTCTCAGCTCCTGCCAGTCACCTTATCCGGGTGGAGGGGAACAACCTATCGCAATATGTGGATGACCCGGTAACTGGAAGGCAGAGCGTGATGGTCCCTTATGAGCCCCCACAGGTAATCTACCTTCACGGAGACCGAGCAATTCTCAGCGATTCCATGGTTACCAAAAGGCAATCCAAGGCTTTAGAGGAGATTTGGGCCAGGAGGGTTATTGAGGAGAGAAATAAGAAAGTCCTTCTGCCCAAAATAAGAGTTGCTAGTCCTCATGAGATCAGAGCCGGGGAAGTCATAAGAAATGCTTGGTGGTAACATCTAGAGGATCTTCCTTGCACACCCTAAATCATTTACAGAAGTAGGAGAGAAATGGAAGCAGTGTCAGATTTAATTCCCAGCATTTTCACATTAGCTTGACCGGGGGAACTCCTGCCTGTAAACCAAACATCATTCAGATAGATGTAGCGATGTGGAAGAGTTTTTGAAACATTTGAAATTTGATCAAATTCGTATCGAATGTCTATACATTCATTTTTTAACATTCAAATGAATCATCAAATTCACATCAAATATTCATACTGATAGATACAAATGTATTCAAATCAGTTCAAATTCAGATACATTCATTTTTTTCTCTGTTCATACGAATCTGGACATTCGAACTTGCCATTCGGATCTAATCAAATGTCAAAATTGCATTTCTGCACACCCCTATCTGATGTATGAATGGGACAAAAGATTTGGATAGGAAGGAAACAACGCAAAAAAGAGAAAGAGAAAAATCAACAGGGAAAGGGAAAGGGGAAAAAAACCCTTTCTGTGCTCAGCGTATGAAAAGCATCAAAGGGAAGTTAGATAAAAGAAAATGCGTGCAGAATGCAACTTTCTTTTTTTTAAGTGCAGCTGCACAAATGAACACCATGGAAACAGAGTAGAGAATCCCTCGAAGGTCAACAGGTGAGTAAAGAGCAAGATGAGTTGGGAGACCATCTCATGAACGTCTGCCACAAGATCACAGAGTAGAGAGGCTGCAATCCTATACTGAAACGTATGCAAAAATTGCAGCATGCAGCTGGAAAACAAGGCTGGGGAAGAAAAAGGTTGATGAGTGCATCAGCCCGGGGAAATGGTCAAAACCGGTCAACTTAGTTACTAATCTTAGGTCTGAGGCAGGACTGTGCAATGAACATAGAATAATAATGACTTTAAAAGGCTTTAAGCGCCCCCTACTGCTGGGGAAAAGTATTACAGTGTTGGTTCTATGCTGCACTTTTGATTTGATTTAGCTACGCTCCACCTTTTTGCACGCCCTACATTGTTATACTACCATTTCTTCAAAGAATTCCAAGCACAGAGGTAGCAGCTCTCCCCTTCTTCATTCTGTCCTCAGCTCAGCCCTGCGGTGACTGACAAAGGCAGGGAGTCGAATGTGAGTTTAGTCCTAGTTTAGTTCTGTAGCAGTCCAACATCTGGCATCTGGACTGTTGATGCAGAGTTACTGACTCGTTCAAGAGCGCCTCGTGTCTTCTTTTCCACCCAGGTGGGGACCGAGTTCACCACCATCCTCTACAACTTCATGTGCAACAGCAGCTGCGTGGGCGGGATGAACCGGCGGCCCATACTCATCATCATCACACTAGAAACCAGAGAGTGAGTCGGGGGTAACAAGTCCCAATTGGCCAAGAAAGGGCCCTAGTGACAGCTGTTCCAGAGACAGGTGGGGCCGGCAGCGAGAAGACCCTGCAGATGGGGAATCAGAACCCACATGGTTCCAGAGGGCAAAGGGCATCATTTGAAGGGAACCCAGGAAAAGGCACGGATGCAAACTGTGCCCTCAGGTGGCATCCAAATCAGCTCCACCTATATCAGATATTTGTGCCACAAGGTCGGGAGGACCACATCCTGGACACACCCAAGACCCAATGCATGAAGTTTTCTTGGCCAGTTCAGAAGTGGTTTGCCATGACATCCTTCCAGAGGATGAAGCAAGCTCCGTCACTGTACTTCAGCCATTCCCAGGCCCTGATGAGCCAGTTTGGTCTTGGGGTTAGGGAGCCGGACTCTTATCTGGAGATACTGGGTTCGATTCTGCCCTCCCCCACGAAGCCAGTGGGTGACCTTGGGCTAGTCACAGCTCTCTTCTGAGCTCTCACAGGCCCACCTACCTCACAGGGTGTCTGTTGTGGGAAGAAGAACAGAAGCTTTGTCAGCTGCTTTAAGTCCCCTTAAATGGGTGAGAAAAACGATGTAGAAAAGCCAACTCTTCTTCCTCCATGCAGCCAGCTGGGTGACCTTGGGCTAATCAAAGCGTTCTTCTGAGCTCTCACAGCCCCACCTACCTCACAGGGTATTCTGTTGTGGGGAGAAGAACAGAAGCTTTGTCAGCTTCTTTGAGTCCCCTTAAATAGGTGAGAAAAGTGGGGTAGAAAAGCCAACTCTTCTTCTTCCTCCATGCAGCCAGCTGGGTGACCTTGGGCTAGTCAAAGTGCTCTTCTGAGCTCACACAGCCCCACCTACCTTATAGGGTGTCTGTTGTGGGGAGACGAACAGAAGCTTTGTCAGCCGCTTTGAGTCCCCTTAAATGGGTGAGAAAAGCAGGGTAGAAAAGCCAACTCTTCTGATTTTTCTTCTTCTTCCTTGGCCATAGAAAGTCTCCAGGGGAATGAGCCACTCAGGCCAATCTAGCAGAGAGGAGGACACTAAGAATAACATGCCCTATCCACTGTTCAGTGATGGCCCAGATAAATTCGCTATTTCCTGAATGGATGTTGTCTTTCCTTCTCAGTGGACAGGTTTTGGGACGGAGGTCATTTGAAGGCCGGATCTGCGCTTGCCCTGGGAGAGACCGGAAAGCCGACGAAGACCACTACCGGGAGCAGCAGGCGCTGAATGAGAACGCAGCCAAAAACGGCAGTGCGAACAAGCGGAGTAAGTTGGTCAGTGGCCACTCGGAGAGCTGAGGCTCTCTCTCTGTCCCTTTTCAGCCTTTGCATGGGTAGGTATCCTTTCTGCACCACTCTAGGTAGGGAGAGCTAGGTAAATTGGCATGTTGACCAGGGCACCAAAGGCAGGAGGGCCTCAGGTTGTGCTCAGCTCCCAATAATCGCACAGAAATAGCAAACCGCAGTTCACTGAGCAGTGAAAGAAAAGTGCTTTCCCCGTTAGCACAGTTCTGATCTGGATCTATGCTAGTCCCTTGCAAATGATGCATCCTTAGCAGTTCTTTGGTCTGGATTATCATGCGAATGCAGAGGAAGAAGAATACTTGGCTTCTCTACCCCACTTTTCTCACCCTTTTAATGGAACTCAAAGCGGCTGACAAGCCTTCTGTTCTTTTCCCCGAAACAGATACCCTGTGAAATAGGTGGGGCTGTGAGAGCTCAGAAGAGAGCTGTGACTAGCCCAAGGTCACCCAGCTGGCTTCCTGGAGGAGTGCAGAATCAAACCCAGCATTCCCAGATAAGAGTCAAGCTCCCTAACCACTAAACCAAACTGGCTCCTGGAATGCTGGTGGACCTCACTCTTGAGGTCTACTGGTATTCCAGCCCAGAGGTTGACCAGGAGTCCATTTTGGGCCTCCTGATCTGAAATGTACTCTGCCCTACACAGACAAACTAGGGGACGAGTCTTCTCTAATACACACTAATGGGCTCCAACAGGTCAGGACCTAAGGTAGGCAAAGAAAGGCCCAGCATCTCAAGATGTTTCCACTGATCAGGGTTAACTTTCAGGACCTTGGAGAGGTCATCTGATGGGGCTTGTAGCTGTTTCCCAAAGGTTCCAACCCCTAGGACACTTCCTTCCTCTTCAGCTCCTCTCCTTCCTGTTCCAGCCCATGACCTTGCTGAGAAGCAGGGATAGTTAAAAGAGCAATCCGCAAGGCTTAAGCCAGGCACCTATGGTGTCCAAGGGCCGCAAGGACTGTAACCCGACCTGAGACCTTCGGGTATAGGGCGGGAGAGAAATACAAACAAACAAACAAACAAACAAACAAATAAATAAATAAATAAATAAATAAATAAATAAATAAATAAATAAATAAATAAATAAATAAATAAATAAAGGAGCCCTTGTCAAAAATACTTAGCCAATTGTCTATTCAATCTCTAACAGGGCAAAGAAGTTTGATGTGGGTCCATCCTGGCAGAAAGCATAAAGCAGAAGTCCTGAGTAGGGGTGGGAATGAACATTCAAAATTCGATCAAATTCGTTTGTACGTTCGAATTTGAATAGAATGTCTATAAATTTGAATTAAAACATTGGAACACATTTTGAATTTTGAATCTATTAGTGTGAATTATTCAGACATTCGTACATGATGCGTACTCACCCGTACGCATCTTTCCCGCATCTGCACACATTTGTAGACATTTGTACGGATCCATACGAGATGAAATCGGGTTGCATATGGGATAACTACGGGATGCCTACAGATGCGTACAGATGCGTATGTTGACATTTGTAAGTGCAAATTCAAATTGAAAATTCAAACTAACAGATTTGAATTTTTAATTCGAATCGAATTGATTTTTCAGATATTCGATTTGAATTGAAACCTGAAAACTGCATTCATGAACACCGCTAACCTCCACTGCTTTCTAGGCACCTTTAAGTGTCACAGTATTTGCTTAAACACAGCGCCCCCATCTGGTGGCTTTCTTAATTTTCTCCTTTCTCTTCGTCCACAGCGTTCAAGCAGAGCCCTCCAAGTATCCCTGCACTGGGAGCTGGGATTAAGAAGCGAAGGCACGGAGAAGAGGAGACGTATTACGTACCTGTAAGTAGCACCCACCTAACCTGTGCAACAAAATTGACCTGCAAGGCCCTGTAATTCACCAGTGCAATTGCACCTGGGCAAATCACCTTACAATCAGTTAGATGTGTTGATGTTTTTATTGCAGAATGAGCTAGAAATTAAATTTCTGACTAGGGATGTACATGAATGGGTGTCATGTTGCAGGCCAGTCAGGCAAAAGGCAAACACTTACGCAGCTTACTCAGTCCCAAGGGTTCCAGGCGTTCTCGAGGTCAGTTCCAGTCCGGGGTCTAGGAGTCCAGAAAGTCGGCAAGGGTCAGACAGTCCAGAGGGTCAGTAGGTCACAAGGAGGCCAGGATTTCCAGCTCAGGTAACATGAGACTGCAAAGATGTTGTCTGCAGCAACTTGAGGCAAGGTGAGCTTGTTCTTAAATAGAGGAGTCAGAGCCACGTCCACGGTGCAGCCGGCTAATCGCTCTGATCTGCGTCTCAACTGCTTCTGCTGCCTCAGCAGGCAAGGAGAGGGCCTTTGATTAGGCTCACTGCTGGTAGATTTGTTATCAGAGCTGCCTGACTGCTCACCTGGAACTGGCCTTAACCCCTCAATATCTGTCCTGCCATGTTGTGGTTGCCTCTCAGCCTGTGGTGGCATTGCAGGCAGATCCTCCTCCTCCGATGGGGCTGAACAGAGCATGACAATGGGTTTTTGGGTATTCAATTCGTAACAAAACGAATGTTAGAAAATTTGTTTTCGTTTGGACAGATCCCCTTCGAATGTGAATGAAAATTTGTAACATTCAAATTGTAAAATTCAAATGTATAGACATTCGATTTGAATTCGAATGTTGAAATTTGGACAGATTCGATCGAATTTCAAATACTGTCAAATATTCATGTACACCCCTATTCCACGCTGAACAAAGATCAGAGGGCTTCCGTGCTTGCTTCCAACATCATGATCCTAGGTGAGATAAAGACAAAGACATCCTCAGGTCAGGTCAGCTTTATTGGCAACAGTATCAAGGTGGTTTGACTTTGCTCTTTCCCCGGGAGACGACAAGGACTGAACCTGGGATCTTCTCCATGCCTAGTAGATGGTCTACCACAGAGTCCCTCCAGTTAGGCTGCTGGAAATGTGCCTGTGATTCTCCCCAGGTCCGTGGCAGAGAGAACTTTGAGATCCTAATGAAGGTCAAGGAGAGCCTGGAACTTGTTGAGTTGGTGCCCCAACAGTTGGTTGACTCCTACCGGCAACAGCAGCAGCAGCTCCTCCAGCGGCAGTAAGTCCTCATTGGTCCTTCACCTCCATGGATTTGGGATTAGAGATCCTATGGTCCTACAGGCCTGGCTGGGACTTGGCAATTGAGAGCACAAGGGTCCAGCAGCACCTGGAAGTTGGAGAGCATTTTGTTCTTTTGGGGTCCTTCCAAACTGACCCACCAGGCGGTTTGAGAAACAAAACCAGTTTGACTTGGGCCCAAACCAAGGGCGTTTGGTTCGACTCAAACCAAACCACTGCATTTCAGTCCATGCGCCACTCTAGCTGCAGGTTTCTAGGACTGCAAAACTAGCGAGTGGCACCCATGGATCCAACACTGAGTCACTTTCTCTGTCCTGGTGTAGGAATCATCTCCAGCCTCCATCATCGTACGGGCCGGTCTTGTCCCCCATGAGCAAGATCCACGCAGGAGGAATCAATAAGCTTCCATCCGTGAACCAGCTGGTGGGACAACCCCCTCAGCACGCCTCCAGCTCCAACCTCGGGCCGATGGGTAAGATGCCAAAGCAAAAGGACCCGAAAATTGATCGAATGGCCCCAGGGTTGTGTTCCCACCTATGTTTTAATTCGGTTTCAGTCCATTTTCAGCCGTTTTCTTTCCTCTTTGATCTAACCCAAAGGCGAGATTTTTCTGAGTCACATCGTGTTGAAGGAAAACAGCCAGACACTTTGCTGATGGGTTCTCTCGCCCTGAAAGTGGACTGGAGCCGAATTAAAACTTAGATGTGGGTGCAACGGCACCAGTGTTCCTTTCAGGAGCCAGTGCAGAACTGTTAACTTAGGCAGAGTGAGTCCCCTTGAGAACAGGGAGAATGGAGAACGCGACACACGTCAAGGATCTTTGTCTCTCCTTCTGCTAGGACCAGCGATGTTGAATAGCCACGGCATGCAGTCCAATGGAGAAATGAACGGCGGACATGCCTCCCAGTCAATGGTGGCAGGGTCCCATTTAACTCCACCGCCACCCTACAACCCAGACCCAAGTCTGGTCAGGTAAATGGTCCCTCATGGAGAAGGAGAGACCCACCCTTCACCATTCCAGCCAGGCGCCATTGTGTGTAGCCACTGGTTGCCATCATTCTAACTGGGGGAGGTGGCTGATTAGCCTTCATCAGTACAAGTGGACATCGAGGTGTTTCCCCACTGCTCCCCTACAGATGTACATTCCTTGCATTGCTTATTAGGGCTTCAATGTTTCAGTCAAGGTGCGTTTCCCCCCCCCCCCATGGGCATTTTAATACGAATTCAATTCAAATTCGGGAAGGACCGTCAGGTGTCCCCATGCAATTTGTTATTCCCAGATTTTATGAGAACTATCCTGCCTAAATCTGGAGGGGAAAAAAGTCCTAATGAAAACAACTCAATCCCCTTTTTGGAGCCGAGCCCACTTATTTCCCCCCACATGGGGATGATACCAGGCTATTTGGGGTGGAGGTCTAGCCTTCTGGCCAATGGCCAAAGCTCCCCTCTTCCCTTGCCAGGCTCGCAATGCTAGAGCTCCATTTCAAAAGGCAAAAAGGGGGGGAGAGCTGCTTGCTTTTTAAAACAGTTTCACTGGAAACATTTGTTTCTTTTTTGTACTGTTATCAGAAAGGATACATTTGAGAAGCTTTGCAACACTTTTAAGTACTTTAAATACTTTGAAATGCTCTGCAACAATACATTTTATCGGTCCTTCACTGATCTACTTGAGCACACATTTGCCGGTAATATCAAAAGGGAGAGGTGTGAAAAAGAAAGTATCTGTGGTTAGAATTTATATATATATGTATGTTAAACATATATATGTTTCTTCTTCTACAGCTTTTTAACAGGATTGGGCTGCTCAAATTGCATTGACTATTTCACTTCACAAGGATTACAGACTCTTTACCACCTGCAGAACTTAACCCTAGAGGTAACTACTCTTGCAGAAGAATTGCCACTTACTCGTTTCTTTCTTTGGGGGTTGCTGCAGGGAAAACAGGAGGCAGGGAGGGAGGGTTCATCATCAAGGGGACAGAAAACACGCAAGAAACAATAAGAAAGTCCTGTCAGTTAGCTAAAGCAATGGCATGGGGTGTGTTCCCATAGACATTTATATCCAAATAAGAATCTGGTATCCAGTGTTCCCACTTAATTTTCTGTGGACTACCCTGTGAAAATCCACAGAGAAAAAAGTAATGAGAAAAAGTGTTCTGCCCAGTGTCTGCCAGTTGTGGGTGGGATTTCACAGCTGGGAAGTCGTCCCCCCCTTCCCCTGACATGCCCGGCATGCTAGAGTCCCGATATTTGGGGCCCAGATATCAAAAGGAATGCCTTCTTCCATATCAGCCTACCCGTGCCTTAAGCTCTGAATGGGAGGGCCTCCTGGTTGTCCCTCCACCCTCAGAAGCAAAAGAGCTGGGCACCTGAGATATAATAAAAGGGGCAGGCACCTGGGAGAGGGCCCACTCAGTGATGGCCCCTAGGCTATGGAATGGCCTCCCCCTTGAGGTGCATCAGGCTGCTTCACTGTATATGTTTAGGAAGGCAGTGAAGACACACCTCTTTGCCCTGGCCTTTGGTTAAATATGGTTACACTTTCCCCCCACTTTCAGGTAGTACTGTTTTTAAGTATATATTTGTTAATACATTTGTTTTTTTCTCTACTCATACGAATACGGACATGCGAATATTCAATCTGAATCGAATATAATGTATTGCTAGTGCAGAATCAGCCTCAGGGAAGATTCTGCACCATTTCTCACAGCAGTGTAAAATCTGTTTGAGGTATTCACACAGCGTAAGGTGCATCTCATAAATACTTTATCCCCTTCCTCCTATCGCGGTTATTTTGATTGGTATCGGAATGGCTGGGGTTGGACTTAGGCGGGCTTTCCCTTCTCTCTCCTTTTCCCACGAAACTAATCATCTGGATGCCTTTCTGTGAAGGATCTTGGATCGCTGAAGATCCCGGAGCAATACCGAATGATCATCTGGAGAGGACTCCAGGAACTGAAACCGGGGCACGACTACGGAGCCCAACAGCTCATCCGTTCCAGCAGCAACGCCTCGACGATCTCCATCGGCACATCCGGGGAGCTGCAGCGTCAGCGCGTGATGGAAGCCGTCCATTTCCGTGTCCGCCACACCATCACGATCCCCAACCGCAGCGGGGCTGATGAGTGGGCAGACTTTGGCTTTGACCTCCCAGACTGCAAGTCCCGCAAGCAATCCATCAAAGAGGAATTCACAGAAGGGGAAATCAACTGAGGCGGAGAGCTAAGGCGGAAAGCAAGCAGGATCAGAGAGGTATTTTGTCGTGGCCGCTGGGCAGAAGATGCCTACAGGTTACCACCAAAAGTATTCCCCTTCAGAGCTCGTGGTGGAAAGTTACAGGCTGAAACCTGGAGTTTTGCTATCTCCATTTTGATTAAAAGAGGCTACATTATTTCCATGTCAAGGAACGCTTGAGAAGAAGCCGGCAATTTACTTTGGTGCCGAGTTTGGTAGCAGAACACGGGCTGATGGCGGGGGTTGTGGATGGCTGCAACAGGAGGCACATTTACATCACAAGGTTAAGGAGCATCTTCCTTCATCTCTTAAGGATTGCTTAATCTCTATTGCCATCTACCCTCTTCCCTATTTCACCAAAGGTGGTGCAGTCCCCGGATATGTCTTGCCCTGTGCATGGCAAAGGGGCTAACCCACCGCCATGACTCTCGGGAAGCCTTCACATCTGTCTAGTCCTAAACCATTCAATGAACTTCCTTTTTCTTTGTGGACTGCCAAAAAAAGTGTTTGTTTTTTCTATGTTTCTTTGTAAAACAGGAGAGCGGCTCTTGGTAATTTGATATCCTCAGCGATGTTCATTCACATCGCCTAGGCAAATCCTCACTGGTGTAGAGAAACGGCACTCTACACATGTTGTATATAAGATATACTTGTTATTTCGTTGTAAGGTTGATTTTCTACATAAGCTGTTGAAGTCGAGAAACAGAAAACATTTCCCAGAGGTCGTAATAAGATTCCTTTGTGGTTTTCATGTCTTACCAAGGGTGGAAAAAAACCAGAACATTTTCATACACCTGCTAAATTTCAAACACAATTACTCCTTGTGTAACTTTGTCCCTCCTATAGTTCAATTTTTCATGAACCAAAATGCAGCTTTTTACATAACTTATCTATGCAGGATCATGTTATGCAAATAACTGCTGCCTATTGTAAACTATCATTTCGGAGGGGTTATGACCTTTTCTTTAGAACAAAATTCCCCTACAAAATATCAACAAGCCATAGCGTTGATCTGTGGATGGAATTGCTTTAGCCAAGGCCACTGTTCCAGAGATGGGCAAGAATATTTGAAGGATACAGACACATACAAATGTTGTTGACATTTGTATCATCAAATATGGATCGAATATCCCTACGAATAGATACAAAGGTATTTGAATCAGTTCGAATTCGATTACATTTGATGTTTCTCTACTTGTACAAATTTGGAAATTCAAATATTCAGTTCAAATCTAATGTCAAAAATTACATTCATGTACACCTCTACCCCAGACCCTATATAAGTAGCTTGGTACTATTTTTCACCTATTAGCCCTTTGCAGGAATGACATTGAACAAATGCAGACTTAGGGTGTTTTTCCACTGTCACTAGAAGTACCCATTAAGGACCCATTAATGGGTACTTAATGGGTACTTTTAGTGACAGTGGCAAAACACCCTTAGTCAGCAGGGAAGTCTTGGCCAGCCGGATTCCTCCCTCAATGGATGCGTCAAAGGAAAGGATTCCTGTAGAAATGCTTTAGTCTGGATTCTTACACGGAGCAGAAATATGGCCTCACAAAGAATACTGTTTTCCTCTCTAGGATCAGTTGGCTGATTCAAATTATCTAGGAATATGCTGACAGTGCAAAGAAGCACCATAAATTATGGAATGTATAACACACATCTAGCTAAACCATTGGCCCCCTGGCACACTTACTTACGGGACCATCATATCATATTCCTGTTTCTCTTGAGACACCTCATGGTTCAGCCAGCCCAGGACAGTCTTTAAAATTAGAATTTTAGCTTCTGTTGTGCTGTTGTGTATATAGTTATATATATGCATTTTTTAAAAAAAAAAATACCCTTGCAGGGCACGGGTAAATCTCTTTGTGTTGTGTGTATTCTACCTATACATATCTAAAGGACACAATCCAGTAATATGTTTCTTCTCCCATGAACCAAATGCAAAGACCCAGACTTACTACTTTGCGGGAACCACAAGGTGAGTTCTATCACGGAATTCTACCGGCCCATGTGCAACCACAAGTGTGCAGTTCTGTACGTGTTCCACTCATCCTGCAAAAGAACATTGCAAAAGCAACCTCTGCAACCAAGCCAGGTTTTGAAAAACCTGCTTATGTAGCATGATTTTGTAGTTTTAGGATACCCTTCGACAGAAAACAGGCCAGTACCCTATATAAATGGACTGCAGGAATTAAAAACAAGTGGGATACAAAACTACCCCACCATCTGTAAATTGCATAATTTTTCACCCATGAATGCAACTTTCGGATTCGATTCAATTTGAATCTAATACCTGAAAATTCCATTCGATTCAAATCTTTAAAATTCGAATTTAACCAAATCTACACCTTCGAATCATTCAAAAACCTGTATCAGATTTTCAAAAATCCATATTCACATTCGAATGTCAAATTCAGATTTTTGAAAATCCGGTTCGAGCTCGAATGTCGAGATTCGTCGGATTTGAAGTTCACATGGCACTGCTAATGATCCATGGGTGGGTTTCGAAGGAAGCTCACAAACCGGTTTCCAGCAGGAGTAGGCCACCAACTGAGCTGAGTTAAACTCTGCCTAGATGTCTGCAGTCTCTAAACCAGGAGCTTGTGACAAATTCTCCATGCGTTTTTTCACAATGCTATCCAAGAACTGCACACTTATGGCTGCAACCCTGGGGCAACCACCACGCTTAAATGGCACCTGCAAAGTAGTAGCAAGTCAAAGCACTTTATCCTTTTCCTTCCACCCTAACCTACATCTCCAAGGGTAACCAAAATGGCTTTCTCTGCTCTAGCAGTATTACTATGTAATTGCTCTCTCTCTCGCTCTCTCGGGGTGTGTGTCCATGCTTATCTGTTATGGGCAAGCTTCAACACTTTGGATGCAAAGCAAGTTCAAAGGAAGTCCTCAAGGCCTGGAAGTATTCAGGGTCAGAGCTGACCACCGGGATGGGCGGGAGATGGCCATCTTGCGCAAACACACAACAATTTGGACAGTGGGAAAATAAATAAGACAGGCAGGATGCCTCTCAGGGCCATTTGCAAGGAGGGCATGAAGGTTTTGCTTTCATCTTCTCCTCGAGATGCCCAGACATTGGTGGGCAGGTGTGCGAGGCAGGATGCTGGACTAGACGGGCTATGGCCTGATCCAGCAGGGCTCCTCTTAATTCATTGAGGATAGTTGTATCAACAGCTACTAGAATACTAGGTACTTCCTCCAGGCTGGAGAGATAGGCAGGAGGCCTCTCAAAATCATTTGCAAGGAGTCAAGAGGAGGTGAAGGTTTTGCTTTCATCTTATGCTTGAGATGCCCAGAAGCAACTGGTGGGTCACTGCATGAGACGGGATGCTGGACTAGATGGGCTGTGGCCTGATCCAGCAGGGCTCCTCTTAGGTTCTTATGGACTAGATGGGCTGTGGCCTGATCCAGCAGGGCTCCTCTTGGGTTCTTATGGATTAGATGGGCTGTGGCCTGATCCAGCAGGACTCCCCTTAGGTTCTTATGGACTAGATGGGCTGTGGCCTGATCCAGCAGGGCTCCTCTTAGGTTCTTATGGACTAGATGGGCTGTGGCCTGATCCAGCAGGGCTCCTCTTGGGTTCTTATGGATTAGATGGGCTGTGGCCTGATCCAGCAGGACTCCCCTTAGGTTCTTATGGACTAGATGGGCTGTGGCCTGATCCATCAGGGCTCCTCTTAGGTTCTTATGGACTAGGGCTGTGGCCTCATCCAGCAGGGCTCCTCTTGGGTTCTTATGGACTAGATGCGCTGTGGCCTGATCCAGCAGGGCTCCTCTTGGGTTCTTATGGATTAGATGGGCTGTGGCCTGATCCAGCAGGACTCCCCTTAGGTTCTTATGGACTAGATGGGCTGTGGCCTGATCCAGCAGGGCTCCTCTTAGGTTCTTATGGACTAGATGGGCTGTGGCCTCATCCAGCAGGGCTCCTCTTAGGTTCTTATGGACTAGATGGGCTGTGGCCTGATCCAGCAGGGCTCCTCTTAGGTTCTTATGGACTAGATGGGCTGTGGCCTGATCCAGCAGGGCTCCTCTTAGGTTCTTATGGACTAGATGGGCTGTGGCCTCATCCAGCAGGGCTCCTCTTAGGTTGTTATGGACTAGATGGGCTGTGGCCTGATCTTCTTAGGTTCTTATGGACTAGATGTGCTGTGGTCTGATCCAGCAGGGCTCCTCTTAGGTTCTTACGGACTAGTTGTGCTGTGGCCTGATCCAGCAGGGCTCCTGTTAGATTCTTAAGGACTAAGTGAGCTGTGTCCTGATCCAGCAGGGCTCCTCTTGGGTTCTTATGGACTAGATGGGCTGTGGCCTGATCTTCTTAGGTTCTTATGGACTAGATGGGCTGTGGCCTGATCCAGCAGGGTTCCTCTTAGGTTCTTATGGACCAGATGGGCTGTGGCCTGATCCAGCAGGGCTCCTCTTAGGTTCTTATGGACTAGTTGTGCTGTGGCCTGATCCAGCGGGGCTCCTCTGAGGTTCTTGAGGTTGTAAAGTTGACTGCATGCAGCTCTAGTGATTCTTCCCGAATTCTTATTTTATTTATCCTGGCCAGTGCTGCCTCAGGGGGCTTCAAAGGCAAAGGAGAATCTGGTTAAGAGGCACACTAAGTTTTGCAGAGGGAGTTTTGACTTCTTTCTCAGTGAGAAAGCAAACACTTCAGTTGCCCAGCCTTCTGGGCAGTTTGCCAGCCACAGCCAAACTGAAAAGAAGACGCTCCACTTTCCTCTCGCTCAACTGAGGATAACTAGAGAGGGCAAGAGAAGAGATAGAGCAATCATCCATCTTCCTCCTCCACAGCTGGAGGAAGGAACGCACATCTTATGTATCCTGGGGCACAAGCAGTTGAGAGCCTGCTTTCTCCAGATGCCACAGGGTCTTTCTTCACTGTTGTGCCTCCAGATTCATTCCTGTGTGGTGCAGCTGTGGAAGCAATGGCCCAAGAGACACGGGGGGGGGGGGGCGGCAGCAGGTATTTCTGGCTTGCTGGGCACCTGCCTGTGGCCCAGAGCTCAGCACTAGGGGCGCCCACGGATGCAATTTTCAGCATCTGATTTGATTCGAATTGAATATCCGAATATCCAAATCGATTCGAACGCTTAAATGGATTCACATCTGATTCAAACTGAACACATTTGACACTACTCGTACAAATTTTCGATTTGCATTTGAAGACACGAATGTCAACAACATTCAAATGTCCATTCGCATCCGTGTGCATCCTGTTTTTATCCCGTGTGCATCCTGTTTGCGCCCCGTACATATCTGTACAAATGCGTACTGTACGAATAAGATGCGTACAGATACGTATGTAATGCGTACATACGAATATCCAAATCATTCGCATGAATGATTTGAAAATTCATTCAAATGTTAAAATTGAGTGTATAGACATTCTATTCAAATTTGAGCGTCCGAATTCCGTCAAAGTTGATCAAATTTTGAGTATTTTGAAAATACATGTACCTTCCTTCTCAGCACATAAATCCACCCAGCTCAGAGTACAAGCTGATTCAAGACTGTGATATTCCAAAACCCCTCTGCAAAGTAGGGCTCACCACATCAAAGTTTGCACGCTGGGATTATACTTTCCTCTCTTCCTTAACTTTTTTTCATCTTACCTGTTCCTGCCATAAGCAAAAATTCTTGATCTACAATCCATTCAATATTTGTAAGGCCAAACCCACATGCACTGTAGGCAGTTTTTTTATTCTGAAATGTGACTTCTTTCTTTCTTTCTTCCTTTCTCTTTTGTCGGATCTGACAAGGGGAAGTATTTCTTCACCCAGGGGGTCATCGGTTTATGGAACTGGCTGCCAGAAGAGGTGGCCACAGCTACCAGCCTAGATGGCCTTAAGGTAGGGTTAGACAAATTTAGATGTATCAATGGCTACTAGAATGGATGCCTAGGTACATCTTTCAGGCTGGGGGAGAATGCAGGACGCTTCTAAGGCCATGTACTGGGATTCGAGAGCAGGAAAAGGTTTGCCCTTGTCTCTGCTTGAGATGCCCATGGGCAATTGGTGGGCCACCATGTGCGACAGGACGCTGGACTAGATGGGCTGTGGTCTGATCCAGCAGGGCTTCTCTTATGTCCTTTCCCCAGTTCCGTATCCATGCAGAAATGCACACAAACACATTCCAGGAACATCACCCGTTATTTCAAAAAGACACCGTTTGCATAGATACAAGCATTTCTGTACGTCTGCATCCAAGGCTAGAGGCTGGAAGGAGAAGTGGGAGGAAGCAGAATGACTGAATTTAGAATCATTTGAAAGGTTGGAATAGCAATGAGTTGATTACTCTAGAACATCAGAGACGGAAGCGACTGAAAGAACCCCTGGGCCTCCTGTGCAAAGAGGGGTCTAGAAGATTTCTAGGGGAAAACAGGAGGGAAAACTGAATGTCTGAAAGAACTCGTCTCAGAAATGGCCAGTAAACATTGCAGCGCTTGCCTAACACAGTATGTTCCATTCCCTGCACCAGGTCGCTCTGCTGTGTCCCTTTTGAATGTGCCCAAAAGTTGGGGGGGGGGGTTGCCTTTAGCCCAGGTACCAAAACACACGGGTTGGACTTTGTCATGACTTGTGATTTTTGTTTTATTGTAATGAGGATTTTGAGAAAATTTGTTATTTTTATAGCTTTGGGTTTTTTTGTAACACAATAAATGTATTTCAAATGTCGTTTGCTTCAAAAAAGAGCACGCATCCCCTTTTCTTTTCTAAATCCAATGTTATGTCCTTTTTTATTTGTAACACACACACACACCCCAAAAAAAATGAACTTGAAGGTGCAATTTAACCACAATCTTGTCCACCATGTGGAAAAACCAAGGTTCACTAAAAAGTGCTTGTTTTTCCCAGTTGATTATTTGTGCAAGGCTGAGGAGGAGGAGAAGGCAACTTTAAATGTCATTGCAGAACTCAGAAAACATGGATTAATCTACCTTGAGAATGATGCTTGGCTTTTGAGCATCAGCAATGTCTATTCACATTAATACATGACAAAAAAAGAAGAGGTGGCTATATCATCTCCTTTTTATCCCTTCTTCCCCCATGCCCACCATAAACTATCTTGTTTCTCCTCATTTCCTCTGTACATCTGCTAAGAATGCCCGATTATGACTTCACGTGTCCTTGAAGACTATCAGCTAGACATTAAGCTGTCAGGGAGGTTTCCTGCTCAGTCTCAGACCATGAGAAAGCAAGACCTCCTTCCCACTCTTCACTCGGATTCTTCACTTCCACGTCTGGCAAGCCAGCAGACATGGAAGGTCCCCTGGAAATGAGCAACAGAACACCCACAAGCCAGGAATATTCAGCCTTGGAGTAACTCAACTGTTGCACCGCATCCTGTAACTAGCCACAATAAAACCTTGAGTCCAGGCTGTCCAAAATTTCACTGTTCCCTGTGGCAGGGAGAAGGACAGAAAGGAGCTGACGGTAAGGAGACAGAAGCATTGGGAAAACTGAGTGAATTTTCACATACGTAGGGTGTTTAAGCCAGAAGGGACCCAATGAACTCAGAAACAGAATTTTTTGAGGGCCTGAACAATCTCAGGCCTTTGTTGCAGGGGGAAACCTCTCTGTCAACCCTTCAGTCCACCCCAGCTGCCTAAACTTGTCGGCTCGATCCTCGCAGGGGTTGCTTCTCCTGAACCACAGCCTGCTTTGGGGGCGTCCACAGGAGGGAGCACTTGCCATTCTCTGCCATAAGCCGCACTGAAAGAGACAGATGTGCAAGAAGTAAGCAAGTTATCATAAGCAAATTCAGCCAAAGTCAGTAGGGATGTGCATGAATATTCATAGGCATTCAAAATCCGGTCAAGTGTGCTGAATTTCGAGATTCGAACTCAAATAGAATGTCCTGAAATTCGAACGTAAACATTCGAATCGAATTTCAAACTTTGGGTCTATCCATTCGAATTGTCCAGACATTCGTATTTGTATGGGTTCGTACACGATGCGTACTTGAAGATCGACACCTTTCCCACATCCATACACATTTCTACTGATCCGGACGGGATGAGAATAGGTTGCATACGGGATAACTACGAGATGCGTATGGACGTGTTGTCGACACTCGTAAGGGTGAATCTGAATGAAAAATTCGAACGAATAGATTTGCATTTGCTTAATTCGAATAGAATTTGGTGAAATCTGAACTACAAACATTCAAATCCAATGGAATTTTTGGGTTTTGGATTCGAATCGAATCCCAAAAATTGCATTCTTGCACACCCCTACTCAGAAGTGTTACGGAGATTTCTGGCGATTAACTCAAGAATCAATGGTTCTGTCTCTCTGGTTTGTATCCTGTAAGTGAGGGACATCATCTTATCCCCTGCAGCCAGGAATAAAGCCGTTTCTGGGAGGAGAAATTAGTAGTTCAAGATCCGCAAACAGAAATATATCACTGCAGGTTTCAAACGAACGTGGGAACTGGGAATCCACCCCGCAGCTCCATTCCTCAATCAAAGGGAAGAGGCGGCGCTTGCCAAAAGAAAGAAAAAACAGTGCTCATCTTGGTGAGACTTTGATCACATTCAAACTGACTCATCCGTGCTCCTTGCTACTTACCACCTACTCTTCCTCTACATTCGCTTGACGGAGGTATGCCATGTTCTTTTATACCACATTGAAGCATGGTTCCTCTTGCCTGCTAGGCAACATTTTTGAAGATCTATACATTTGGATTTAACATTCAAAAAAAAATTCAGATCTTTCTAATAATTTGCACAAACTATTCGGACAATCATATGTGTACAGATGTACCTTAAGGAGCATCTCAGTGCAATTGATTGGATTTAGAAGTGTCCTTCAAGAGCAGGTCCTTGAATCTGGAATCTCCATCAGCCATCTTTCTTTTGATAGCAAAGATGCCCCTGAGAACCATCCAGCCTTGGTCCCAAAACTCAAGGGCTGCTGGATGCAACTCCATCTGTCAATACAGTGATGCACGCATCGTCATGCTCTTCAGCCCACAAACAGAGAGGTGTCAAATTGACTGGTTGCGAATATTCTTCCAAAGGCTGCATCTGGTCCTTTAATTGATCAGTTTTCCTGGGATAATAGAATCTGATGGCTTAACTAGATATTTGCAGAAAGCTTCCTACATGGGTGCAAAACAAAAAACAAAGAGATAAAGGAAGGTGGCGTGTTAATAATCAAAGTTATCAGTGGAATGAGGAACTCAGACTACGGGTGCGGCCCCATGCAGCTCCTTTAGTCCTGGTTTAGTCCTGCTTGGACTATTTTAGGGACTATTTTTAAACATAAAAAGCAGGGCTTTTAACTTCCCCTCTGCAAACGTAAAGGGAGTTTTAAAATTACTTTCTATTTCACACCTCGCCCTTTTGAGATTACCGGCAAATGTGCGCTCAAGCAGATCAGCGAGGCATCAAACCCAGCGCGATAAAATTTATCTATTTGCAAAGCATTTCAAAGTATTTCAAGTATTTAAAAGCATTCCTAAGCTTCTCCCGTGTATCTTTTGAAAAAGATACAAATTTTTTCCAGCGAAAATGTTTTAATAGCCCTTTTAAAAGACAAGAACTCTCCACCCTTTCTGCCTTTTTCGTACAGAGCTCTAGCATTGAGAGCCTGGCCGGGGGGGGGGGAGCTTTGCATCTGTAAAAAGCCACCCACAGGTTGCTGCCATTGGTCAGAAGGCTAGACCTCAACCCCAAATAGCCTGGTATCGTCCCCATGTGGGGGGAAATAAGCAGACTCAGCTCCAAAAAGGGGACTGAGTCCTGTTTTCATCAGGACTTTGTTTTCTCTGGATTTAGACAGGATAGATGTGACGGTTTCTGGGTACAGGCTGCAAACTGTTTTGCTTTCTGGCTAGGCAGGCTTCTAGCTAGCTGCAATAGCCAGCCTTGTTGCAAACAGCTTGTTGCAAGACCTGAGCAGAGGCTGCAAAAAGGGCGGGAAATCCTGTGTGGGCCCTGCTGCAATGATTGGTTGCAGCTGCCTTCTGGAGGGAAAAGCTGTCCGGGGATCTGAGTGCTGGGGGGGCTAGAGCAGGAGTTCCCACCAATCAGGAGTTTCCAGCAGCATTTTATGGCAGCAGTTTTCCCCAGGAGGTTACAGCCAATCAGGGTCAGGGATATGGATATAAATGAACACAGAAGACAGCAGACTAGGTCTTCATGCTGGGAAAAGAGCTGAAAGGAACAGAAGAGCTGAATCCTGAGGGAGCTGGAACCAGTAGCTGACCAGGGGTCTTGTGGCTGGAAGATCTTGAAGGAAGACTTCAATAGCAACTGACCAGGCTGGATGATCGGACAAGCAAGGACGGACTGGGCCTTGTGATCATCTGGAGCCACGTTCTGGTACACTGGCTTGGCTTGAGCTGTGGCAGAGCAAGCCAGAGGGGGAGGAATGTGGAGAGGTTTGTCTTTTAAAAGGGGAAACTATTTTCCTTTAGAGAAAGGGGTAGCTCCTAGCTTTAAGAGACTTGCAAATTTAAACTAACAACTACCTGAACTTTATTATCTTTTTAGTATTGCTTGTGTATAATAATAAACTTGTTTTAGTTTACTGTTGAAACGCTTGCTACCAGTGTTTTGTGTCCACACTGTAGTATTCACTCGGCCGTTGCACGAACTCAGCATCCTAACAGGGCCAAGCTACTCCTCAGAGAGGGCAGGCACTAACTGGATCGCTGGGCATCGTGACAATAGACCTCCTACAATCCGGTAATAAGGAATTGCATGGGGACGCTGGGTGCTCAGTTTCAATTCTATTAGGATTAATTACAGTAGCCATGGGGACGGGCCTTCCCAAGTTCGAATTGAATTTGGATTAATGTGCCCATGGGGATGCCCCCTATTAGTGGTTTCCATTTTGCACAAGACACACCCAGATTCCTTAGTGCAAAAATGCTTGCTCAAAAATGCTTCCAGCATCATTTTCTGCCCCTTACCGGAAATCCACAGGAAGCTTCCTCATAGCTGTGGCCAGAGCAGTTATGTCCACCATGCGCTGGGGCTGGACTGTTGCAGTACCTGGATCTGCTCACAAATCCGAGTCCGCAGGAGATGGGGCAGAGCGTCCAGGACGTCCAAGAAGACCACATGCCGTCCACTGGTGTGAGCGAGACAAATACAGAGCCAGATGTCCACTTTCACTTTATTGGATATTTAACCATTTTCCAACCTGCCCCTTGCGTGAAAAACCCCAGGGCGATGCATAAAAGGTATACATATAGGTGTGTCTTCACCGCCTTCCTGAACCTAATCAGAGAAGGAGCCTGACACACCTCAAGGGGGAGACTGTTCCATAGCCTGGGGGCCATTACTGAGAAGGCCCTCTCCGGGGTGCCCACCAGCCTCACTTCTGAAGATGGTGGAACAACCAGGAGGGCCTCCCCTCCAGATCTTAAGGCACGGGCAGGTCAATATGGGAGGAGGGATATGGGATTGTGGGTACAAACAAACATTTGGAGAACCTGATCTTGAGATTTCCAGGAATGAATTAACGGATCAATGAATGTAGTTATTTATTTGCATTCTTATCCACTCGAATAACTGGAGGTCTCAAGGTATTTATACCCAGGAAGTACCCTGGATTTACAGGATAAGAAATTTGGTACTTAGGAGCCTGACTGCATGTGTAGCAGAAAGTTGTAGAACTGATCTTCGTGGTAGCATGGGTAATCTTTAATAAAACCCATTAGAAAGACCCACACAGATCATTCTATTAGCCATACGGATGTGCATGAATATTTGAAATATTCGTTATTCAGATGAATACAAATTCAGACATTCGTATACAAATCAATGTCCGGTCATTTGTTTTTCTTTATTCGTACAAATTCGGATATTCAAATATTCTATCCGAATCGAATATCAAAACCTGCATCCGTGCACACCCCTAATCAGCAATCATTTAATTGGTCCTGGCTAGTGCAGAGATTGATTGGCAGAGCCTGATTGCAACTAACCCCCAATGTACATGTGGTTTCCACTCTGTTAGGATGAGCTCACCATGTAGGAGAAGACAGCTCAGGGCAGCCTAGAGACAGGAGCATGTGTACATTCATGTTGTCATCCCACCTCTAAAGCTTTTGTAGTTCATGTGGGCGATCCCACCAGCAAACTGGCTCTAAACCACCTCTCTGCCTCAGTTATAATCCTTGCACAGGTCATCTATTACTAGGTCATCTATTACAACATGTCGTAATTTCCATACCTGGACAGTCTTTGCTGTTGCATATCTTAAGTTCCTCCTTCTCCCCTTTGCAAGGCAGACCCCCTCTGGCAGGGGCAGGGCTGTTGCACACTCGGACCCTCTTACTGATCCCTGAACACGTCTCTGAACACATTGACCAGGGCGACCATTCTGACCAGTGGCCGTTGACTAAAGGGAAGCAGGGAGAAGATGAAAAGAAACGCCTCACTCAGGGAGCTCCTGGGCTTAAGGAGGGACCTGAACTCTTGCCTTCCAGCTCTTAGGTCCAACGCCCTAACCACTAGGCCATGTCGGCTCAATGAAACTTTCCTGTCTGCAGCCTCAGTCTGTTTAGCAAAGGATTATGGGAGTCATAGCTCAGCAAAACATGGAGAACTGCACAAGGCACCCGGCATCCTGGGAAGGTGCTTTGGAGAAGAGCAAGGCTTTGCTTCCCCTCAAATTGTTTCCATTTCATTTTCCATTTGTATTTGTATACCGCCTTTCCAAAAGAACATTTGCCCAAGCGGTTTACAACAAAAAGTGCAATGCAAATACAGTCATCACATCAGAGAAATACAGAGAGTAAGGAAATCAATTTCAATAACTAAAACATCAAAGATATATCATAAGCAATGTACAAAATCCTAATAGTAAGCTAGGTAATCTAAAAAAACGACAATACACAGTATTAAATAGAAAATAATCTGTAAGACCCATTAACACAAGACAACTCTAAAAGTGAACCGAAATGGCAGCAAAGCAGCAACATCTTCAGCTGGAACCCACAACTAGAGGAGGCCGTGGCAAAGGCTCCAACCTCACAGGTGCAGCACAAGACTCGGTTGATTCTCCTCTCACCCCAGCCAGAAGGAGCCACCGTTTTTATATCCATCCTGGGGGAGGGCGTGGCGCAGGCTCCAATCTCACTGGTGCAGCACAAGAATTGGAGCATCTCTCAACCAGAGGACATACCTGGGCAAGGCTGCAGATTAGGACACGGGCTGAGGTCGGAAGACGGGCCGAGGCAGCGCATGCCACTCTCCAGGTGGGTACACTCCCGGATTCGCATCTGGTTCTGGAGGCCACAGGTGGCAGAGCAGGGAGACCAGGGGGACCACGGAGACCAGGCGCTTTTGGCTGCAGCGGGAGAGGCAAGGGGCAGAATGTTCTGGCCTGTGGCCTTCCTAACTCTGAGTGCATCTCTAAGAGCTAGGAAATGGTCACCATTCACTTCCCAGGTTGTAGCTAATCACCTTCAAAATCTCAGGGTAGCAGGAAAAGAAAAAGAATAAAAACTAACTAAAAAGCACTGAAAAACCCTTAAAAAGAATAAGACTATTCCTTAAAAGGAAAAATACTAAAAATGATAAAAATGTGTGGGCAGCACAAGAAGATAAAAGGGAAGCATTTTAAGGACCAAAGATCATGGCAAAAAGCTAAGTATTAACTGGACACCAAAATCATGGTGCCTGCTGCCTCTGAACTGCAAGATACTCTATAGGCAGGGTGCCAGCACTGAGAAGGCCATGTCATATGCTGCGAACCCTTGTTAAGGGTGCGTACGAATGCATTTTTGAGATTTGATTCAATTGGAATTTAGGGGTATGCAAGAATGTTTGATTCGAATTATTTAAATTCAAATTTAACAAAATCTGATTCGAATTAAGCAAATTCGAATCTATTCGTTCGAATGTTTGCACTTACGAATGTCAACGAGACGCGTAGCTGGCCCATAGGCATCTTCCCAACATCCATACACATCCATACAAATGCGTATGCATCCCGTACACAACCAGTTTTCATCCCGTACGGATCCGTACAAATGTGTATGGATGCAGGAAAGGTATGTGTCTTCAAGTGTCCATCGTGGGCATGTCGAAATTTGGCACATTTGATCGGATTTCCGAATGCCCACAAATATTTGTGCGCTTCCCTGAGATGGACTGGCATGTCTCTGATTTATGGATTGCTCACCCTTGCTTAGTAAAAAGATCCCACAGACATCAAGAGGGGAAGAAAGCCAGTAGCTGATCATTAAAATGCCGGCAAATGCAACGGCGCTCACAGCTCTGCACCGGCTTTAACTTTCTCCTGCATCCTTCTGGAAAGCAAGCTGCGCCTTTACCTCTGCACTGGACCCCGTCTCCAATATATCCACTCTGACACACGCACAGGTAGGAGCCCAGAGTGTTCAAGCAGGTCGCATCTTGGGTGCAGTGGTGGGTTCCCCTGGTGCATTCGTCGATATCTAAATCAGCCAGGAAAGAGAAACAGGAGCCGCGTGTGAATCGTGCCCTCACATTACAGATCTAAATATAAAAATGAATTTCCAAAGGAGATTTAAGTCAGAGAGATCTTCTGCTTTGTTTCAGGAGCTACTGTCTTATTTTTATCAAAGCTCAACACGCATTACGGACTAGCAAATGCTAGAGATCAGTCAGGAGTAGAAAGAGCTGGGTGGTCATCTTGTGGTCTTCAGCAGCACTGAGCACTGAGCACTGGGCTCCTGTGGGAGTCCAAGACCCCACCCACCCAGGGGCAAAGGGACTCAGAGCATATTGAATCCTGGTTGTGGCCACCTCGTTCCCTGGATGCACTAGGGAAGACAGAGGTTCTTTCCAGGATCTTCAACACACAAGACATCTTATTCAGAGAGGGAGCAATGGCCTCTCTTATACGACAGGATGCAGCCCGCTGCTGCCAGGTCTCCGCCCCAATCTCTCACTTTACCTATGCAGCTGAGCCGTCCGTCTCCTTCCGAGCCCTTTGGGCACTGGCAAAAATATGATCCTTCAGTGTTGATACAATGTGCTTCTGGCAGGCACGGGAAGGGGGTCACTCTCTGACACTCATTGACGTCTGCAAATAGAGGGGGGCTGATGAGACGAGAGAGGACCATGCTTCAAAGGCTGCAAGTCCTTCTCTGGCCCTCCATCAAGATGTCTCCAGGCAAGACCATAGAATCGTAGAGTTGGAAGGGACCTCTGCGGTCATCCAGTCCAAGCCCCCTGCTCAATGCAGGATTCCCTAAACCATCCCAGACAGAGGTAGGTCCAGCCTCTGCTTGAAGACCTCCAGTGAAGGAGAGCTAACCACCTCCCATGACAACCGATTCCATTGCCTGATTGCCCTCACTGTCAGGAAGTTTTTCCTAATATCTAACCAGCATTGACTCCCTTGAAGTTCCATCCCACTGTTTCTAGTCTTCCCATCTTGTGCAAGTGAGAATAGGGACAATCCCTCTGCACTGTGATGGCCCTTCAGAGACTTGAAGACCCCGATCATGTCTCCTCTGAGTCTTCTCTTCTGTAGGCTAAACACTGGTATATCCTTCAACCTTTCCTCGTAGGACATTGTTTCCAGGCCGCTAACCATATTTTAAAGCCTGCTTTGGGTTCCCTGAACACCAGGGCTCCTTTCAAACTCTTATCTAGTTATTCATTGGTTCTTTAGATGCTGCTTGAACTCAGGACTGAGCCAAAGCCCAGGTCTGTGAGCTCATACAGAATGAAGCCAAGAGGGGGACACCAAAGGAAAGGGCTTTTTGTGTGAAGGCCCCCAGGATCGGGAACAGCCCTCCCCAGGGTTTGGGTCTGGAGCCCCTGTAACATGCATGCAGGCATCGAGTGATGGTCTCTGTATTAAACCAAGCCATTACATAATAGCCCTGAAGGAGAGCTAACAGCTTAATTTTACTGTTCCATTTTTATGGCTTATTTTTCATGTGCTGCAGTATCTTTCAATATTTTCACTGTTTGGATTGATGAGCTGCCTAGAGAACTTTAGTAACAGGGGAATTATACACATTGTAACCTGCCCTGAGACCTCCAGGTATAGGGTGTGATAGAAATACAAATAAATAAATAAATAAATATAGTAAACAAACAAGTGAGTGAATGGACTGATCCAAAAATCAGGAACTGGCAACGAAACAGAAGGGGTGAAACGGTGGAAAGGGGGCATCACACTCATTCTCGTCAGGGCTTTGATAGTGCCAAGACAAATTTTGACCTGTAAGCGGGTCAGAAGCAGGTTGGGGGAAACAGGAAACGTGTAAAAAACAATACAAATAGAAACAGGAAGTGGCAGGATACCATGTGCTCCTCTAGGCAGCCGAGACAATGAACCTAACATCGTCCTTGTCAGGACTAAGGATATGCAAGAAATATTCAAAATGTTCATTATTCGATCGAGTTTGGCCGAATTTAGACATCCGAATTCAAATAGAAGGTCCAGACATTCATTTTTTAATATTTAAGCAAATAGAAATATTTCAAATCATTCCTTTGAAGACGTTCGTATGTGTATGGCTATGGATGCATTACATACACGTCTGTATGGATCTTATTTGTATCCATAAAATAAAAATGGGACGCGTACAGATGCATACGGATACATATGAATGTTGTCAACATTTGTATCATCAAATTCACATTGAATACTCATACGGACAGATACAAATATATTCAAATTGGTTTGAATTTTTCTTTTTTCTCTATTCGTACAAATTCGGACATTCGGATATCCGATTCGAATTGGACCGAATGTCAAAAATTGCCTTGGGCACGCCCCTAGTCAGGACAATAAGGGTGAAAATAACTGCTGATTATGACTGTCTGGCTGTGCAGGGTGGATACCTGCAAATCCACTTCCTGACCAGCGGGGGTGCTCACGTGCAGCAGAGGTTGGCCAGGAACTCCTCCGTTTTGTCAAGCTGCCAACGTGTTGCAATGAGAAAAATTGACTCTACGTTTTACAAAGCAACGCAGGTCTCCAATTCACAACTGCTGTTGTTTTAATCCAGTTGTCAGCCCCGACAGCAACATCCTGGTATTATTCTATAATAAAATAAACGCTGCAGGAAGCAAACCTCGTAATTATTTACCAACACAGTGCACACCATTTCCTTCAAATCCCAGATTGCAGTGACAGTTCGCTTCGCTCCGACTTCCGCTGCACGTTTTGCTGACATCTGGAAGGAAATGAATTGAAAAACGAAAAGCTGAACTGGGCACAAACATCTGCAGGCAAAAACGTTATCCAAATACAGTAAAATGTGTCCATGAGTAACACTGAAGGATGGCAATTTCTCACTTATTAATTTCTCACTTATCATTAACAATGAAGGAATTATAAAAGGCGATTCAGTACCCTTCTTTATTAAGAAAAGTCTCTGAGCTACTAACACTCTTCCTGGAACATCTGGACTAAAATCGTAGACAAGTGCTCGGAGATAGCCAAAGTCAGACTCCCTAAGATACAGAAAGAGAAAAGATGGGGAGAAATATATCAAAGAAACTCTATATACAAAACAGTAGAACATTAAAGGAGCTCACTTATTGAACACAAAACATAAAGAGGAGCCCTGCTGGATTGGGCCACAGCCCATCTAGTCCAGCATCCGGTCTCACATAGTGGCCCACCAGTTGCTTCTGGGCATCTCAAGTAGATGAAGGCTAAACTTCACCTGCTTTCCACTCCCTGAGAATGGGTCTTGGAGGCTTCCTGCCCGTATCTCCAACCTGGAAGTGGTACCTAGGCATCCATTCTAGTAGCCATTGATACATCTGTCCTCCATGAATTATGAGAGACCCCACTGAATCAGGCCACAGCCCACACAGTGGCCCACCAGTTGCTTCTGGTCATCTCAAGCAGATGACAAGGGCAAAACCTTCACCTGGCCTCAACTCCCTGCCAATGGCCTTTAGAGACAACCTGCCTGTCTCCACAGCCTGGTGGTGGTATTTAGGCACTCACTCTAGTAGCCATTGATATACCTGCCCTTCAGGAATTTATCTCTTTCTGAAAGTTCAGGTTGGTTGCTGTCACCCCCTCTTCTGGTAGTAAATTCCATAAACTGATGGCCCTCTGGGTGAAAATATACATCCCCTTGCTGCAAAAGGATATGAAAGGTTTCCTTATGAAATCAGGAAACATTTAGGCCTCTTCAACCTTGAAAGACAGCATTTAAGAGGTGACCTGGTTGTATAACATGATGTGCGGTGTGGAAAAGGTGGATAGAAAAAAATATTTTCTCTGTTGCCCAACACTAGAATCAAGGGGAACTCTATGAAGCTGACTGGGAGAGTTAGGACCGATAAGGGGAAGTAATCCAATATAGGGTGTGTGCACTAATGCAATTTTCGGGATTCGATTCAAATCAAATACCTGAAAATTCTGATTCGAATCTTTAAAATTAGACTTTAACCAAATTTGATTTGAATTAAGTGCAAATTCGAATGAAAAATTTGAACAAATAGATTCGAATTTGCACTTACGGGTTGAATTTATGGGCATTCAATTCGAATTTGAATGTTGAAATTCGGGCAGATTCAATCAAATTTTAAATACCTTCGAATATTCAAGCACACCCCTAATCCATTATTTAGTTTTCATTTCATTTCTGGAGCCTTATAAAACACTGGCACCCTTGCTTGCACATTATTTTCTCTGCCTTGTTCACCGAAACTACAAGAACCAGCCACCAATGTTAGTTTCGATAATATATTCCTCCTGAAATCATCCACCTGAAGAAGAAATTATAGTGATGGCTAACGGCGGGAGGGGAAAACAGAACAGGTTAAAAGAACTTCACTGCTTCCTGTGTTCCATGCAGGCAACAGGAAGCTGGCAAACACCTTTCTAAAAGCACCCGAAGATGGCAGGCGTACATTAATACTTTAAGTTCAAGCCTTTCTATGTCATTGGCCAATACCACGGCATGGCGATCCAGCAGCGTCAACGGCTGGGGATCCTTGACCCACGTGACCAAACTGGACTCAGAAAGCTGTAGGTACTGCGGTAACCGGATGGCCACTGTGTCACCTTCCAAGAACTTGCCAATCTCTGCAAGAAAGAAGAAAGCAAGACGTCTCTTACCAGGGAGCCATATTCTTTTAAGGTTGTCCCTTATTAAAGAAGTTTGTTTTGTCTCTTTCTTTCTGAATCCATGGGAGTATGTGGTGAGTTGGAATCAGAATAGGCCTTCCTCTTTTGTGTTTGTCTGCTTTTGTTTCTAAGGTAAGGGGCAGTTTTAAAACATGGTAAAAGAAGAAGAGTTGGCTTTTCTACCCTGCTTTTCTCACCCATTTAAGGGGACTCAAAGCAGCTGACAAAGCTTCTATTCTTCTCCCCACAACAGAACACCCTGTGAGGTAGGTGGGGCTGTGAGAGCTCAGAAGAGAGCTGTGACTAGCCCAAGGTCACCCAGCTAGCTTCATGGGGGAGGGTGGAATCAAACCCAGTATTACCAGATAAGAGTCCGACTCCCTAACCACTAGACCAAACTGGCTCACTTCCATATTGACCTGCCCGTGCCCTAAGACCTGCAGGGGACTTCTGGGTTGTACTACCACCCTTGGTAGCAAAAGGGACAGTGTCTTTTCAGTGGTGGCTCCTTGACTGTGGAATAGTTTCCCTCCTGAGGTGTGTCAGACACCGTCACTTTATGCATTCAGGATAGCTGTGCAGACACACCTCTTTGAACTGGCCTTTGGCTAAACGAGGAAGTGGCTTTTCCTCCACACATTCAGGCACTGTTATGGTTTTAATATGCTCATTTTATATGCTCACTGGTTTTTAATGAGCACATAAAATGAGCATCTTTGGATAATTACCCCATATGCCTATGAATATTCATTCACATCCCTAATCTAAAGTTCTTTGACATCTCACAACAACAGGGCCACTAAGCCAGCGAATACAACCAAAGGGCGCCTTACCTATGGGCATACTGTCCAGCACAAAAAAGTATCTCAGGTTAGAAGGGTTTAACAACTGAAAGTCGCTTAAGTCGTAGGCCTCCACCGTAGACTTCGTGGCAATTGGAGGATTCTTCTTCACCTCTGCCCAGAAAAGGTTGGGATAGAAATCATCCTCCCCGACTGACAACAGGGTCAACACATGGCCGCGATCGGCCACTGCCACCACGGAGACCATGTCATTCACTGGTGCCAATAGTCTCCGGTAGCTACATTGGGGAGAAAGGGACAAACATGCTTCATAGGTGAGCCTGCATTTGGCTTTTTGTTACCCAGCACAGATTGCATTGCAATTTTTTTAAAGAGTAGCTGTTGCTCTGTTCGTCATCATAATAGAAGAGAAAAAAGAGTTGGCTTTTCTGTCCTGCTATTCTCACCTGGGAGCTTCTTGAGAGAAGGAGGTTAGGAGACCCTCATTTTTCAATTCCTTTTTTACACCGAGGTAAATGAAGCTTCATATATACCACACAGTGGAAGGCTTATACCCAACATTTTATAGTTTGTGCATGGGATGCATTGGGCCTGTTCACATTTACCTTTCTGGAGCGATTGCAGATGCTCCAGGGGAGATCTGTCCGCACGCCCTGCCACCACCATCATCCCAGAGTGTCTGGGCGCTCCCTCCGGCTGCCCTGATCTTCAACAGCTGTGGACAGGTTCACCGGAAGGAACTCGTGAGCTCCTTAGCCAGCAACATTTGCACGGGTGTGTATGCTGTGAGGATAGTGTGGCTACAGCTGAGCAGCTGTCCGCTGTGGGCTGATCACCGCTGCATGCCAGATGTTTCTATCTGGCCTGCGTGGGCTGGACTATCCACACTTCAAGCGCTGGTGGTCTGGCTGGGAAGCACACCAGTGCTCACAGTGCAGACACACTTGAACTTAACGTCAAAGTGCCAACAGGCCCCTTTGCTGGAAACAAATTTCATGTAGAAAGTGGCTGAGCTGCAAACATACCTCTGAAACTGGGGGCTCTGACCGGTGTAAAATTTGTACCATATTACAGTGTATAAGCGGCTGTGTCCAGAGGTGATGACAGAGACGCTGAACGTGACTGTTCTCCCCGTTACTCTGATAAGGCAAACTTGTTGTCCGTAGCCATCGCAAACGGACGTGTTGGTGGCGGTGATGTAAAATCCAAGGTCTGTAAACAGCAAAGTCGACAGAGAGCTCGTTTTTAAGAGTTTTAATAACACTATCTAAACTGCATACATATCTCTAAAGCTCTTTCTTATTCTTCGATAAAAAGCCAAATTTGGGGAATTATTTGTTTTTTAATACCACTCAACGTCACCATCTCAGGACGATTCACAGCAGAATGAACCATTAAATGGCCAATTCAAACATGATAAAAGCACAGACACATCACCCTCTGTGGCAGAATCAGATACGGAAGGCCTGGGTTAAATATGTATGTTTTTATGAATGGGATTCTTGAGATTCTTTTTTCATGGATGAATAGGAGAGGCCTGATTCAAAATGGTAAAGAATGGTCCAAGTCAAGGGTGGCCGACTGAAGCAGCTGGATGGGTTCCTTATATCATGCAAACCATTACCTCCCATACCCATTCAAGGGCAGCAAGCCGCTTAAGAGTTGCAGATAAATAAATGGAACAAGGTAACAATAAAAGCAAAAACAAAAAACCACATGGGGTGCAATTATAGAGAAACAGCAAGCTACGTGGAGGACCGCTGCCCTGAAAAACTGCTGCCTGGGGTCCTATGTGTGAGAGAGACTCCCAGGTCTTGCAGGATCAGGACCAAGCTCCCAGGCAGAGAGAGCTTCCGCCTGCTGCCTGCCTGGAAGGGCATATCAGGTGGGGCCTGGGTAGTTGGAAAAAGATCTGTAAAGCATACCTACCACCTGGCTGACTCCTGGAGGACCGCTGCCTGTTGCCTGCTGCTGCTGCCCTGAAAACCTGCTGCCTGCTGCTTGGGGTCATCTGTGTAAGAAAGACTCCCAGGTCTTGCAGGATCAGAACCAAGCTCCCAGGCAGAGAGAGCTTCCACCTGTCGCCTGCCTGGAAGTGACCATCTTTTAGAACACATCCATGCCAGGGGTACAAAACGTCAGAGGTACCCAGCCTGATGGATGGACAAGGGGGGGGAGAAGCTCAGAGGTCAGCTGCCATACCTCCCTTATAAGGTTCTTTTATTATGATGTAATGTATTATTTGTGGTCCCATAATGTATTAGTTATTATAATAGGCAATGTATTATTTGATGTATTTTTTTCTGTCTTTCTTTTAAGTTGTTGATTTACGTGATGTTCCACCCTGTGGTGGAAAGGGTGTTATAAATAAACATTATTTGTATTATTTTCTAGCTTACATAGTTTATTAGAATTTTATACATTGCTTATGATATATAGTTGACGTTTTAGTTATTGAAATTGATTTTTTTTTACTTGATGCATTTACTTGTTGTATTCCCCTGAGGTATTTGCATTGTATTTTTTTCTATTAGTTGTAAACCGCCTTGGGCAAAGTTTGGAAAGGCGGTATACAAATAAATGGAAATGGAAATGGAAGTACCTAAGAGGAGTCCTGCTGGATGAGGCCACAGCCCATCTAGACCAGCATCCCATCTCACACAGTGGCCCACCAATTGCTTCTGGGCTTCTCAAGCCAAAGACAAAGGTAAAACCTTCATTGGTTCTCAGATCTCTCTCAATGGGGGTGTGCACAAATATTCAAAGGTATCCGAAATTCGATCAATTCGTCCGAATTTCAACATCTGAATTCAAATCGAATATCCATAAATTAAAATTTAAAAATTCGAATGAATTTTGGATCTGTTTGTTCAAATTATCCAGACATTCGTATATGTACAGGTTCGTACACAATATGTACTTGAAGATACACATCTTTCTTGCATCCGTACACATTTGTACGGATCTGTACGGGACGAAAACGGGTTGCATACGGGATAACTACAGGATGCATACGGACGTGTACAGATGCGTACCGATGCGTACGGGCACATAGGAATGTTGTCGGCAGTTGTAAGTGCAAATTCAAACTGAAAATCTGAATGAATAGATTCAAATTTGCTTAATTCGAATCAAATTTTGTTAAATTCGAATGTTAAAAGATTTTAATTAAAGTTTTGGATATTTGATTTAAATCAAATCCCAAAATTTGCATTTGTGCACACCGCTATCTGCCAATAGTCTTGCTCATCTGCCCAATGTTGAGGTAGTACTTGGGCATCCATTCCAGCAGCTGTGGATAAACCTGTCCTCCATGATACACCTGTCTTCCTTTCTGAAAACTAAACTTTGCTCAGAGCAAAGCTGCCTTCTAGGCCACTCAAAGAGACCAAAGATCGCTGGACCCAAAGTTAAGAACTCCTGTGAAAACATGGGGACGATCGATCTACTTGCCTTGGCAAAAGTTTGTTCCATCACCCTTATAACCCGGCAGGCAGCGGCAATAGAAGTCAGAAGTCATTTCATCAAGCTGACAGATTGCGTTTGGGTGGCAGTGGATTTTCCTGGCAGCGCACTCATGTTTATATGGATCTATGGGAAGAGGACAGAGAAAGAAACGCATGCATACATGTTCAGCACTCTCACCTATTCCACTTTTGGATGGAGTTTAGGAAGAACAAGCATTTGGCATGGAACTTCATGACGCAGAAGTAAGGATTCCCCTCAAATTTCCCTCTGTATTACCTGCGGATTTAAATTTTCCAAGTATCTGATGGCATACAGAGACATGTTGTTGTCACAAAAGATCTCTCCCCTCAGTTTTGATGATTTAATCACTAATATCTCTAGTATGAAGATTCATGTAATCGTTCAAATTCGTGTGCGCATTGATCAAACAAGAGCATGAAATGCGATCACCTATTTAACTGTATAACGGATACTCTCTCTGTGTGGAGTCACTGAAAATGCCTTAAAAAGGCAAATTGCTGCCCCGATTTGAGAAGTCCTAATAGAATTCTGAACATTGAACCAAAGGTGGCTTGGAGATTTCTTCCGCCCGTGCTTTCCACTTGGGTCTCTTACCGTTGATCTCGCCCAAGACGTTTTTGGCGATGAGGAAGAGAAGAAAAGGAAGTTGGATCTTGAGCATTTTCAACTAAACCCTTCCTTTGTGCGCGGCTTTCATCTTGCTATGGGGCTCGGTGGCTGCGTCTGCCTTACGCAAGCAACAGGTGTTCTCCTTCCAGAGTCATAGTAGTTCCGTTTCAGTTCAAACGATCTAAAGATTCTGATTCCATGATTCAGGGAGGTCTGGGTCAGAGGACACAGTTCCAGGGCTCTGTTCTTAGGAATTCTGGGCTGACCTTGAAGCCAGGGCCAGGTGGGCTGTAAGGGCACTGGGCAGAAGATTCTCCCCAGGTACAATTGCTCCAAGGTTGAGTCAACTTTCTTCTTCTCCCTTTATGCACACCTGGAGACGCACGATGGGTGCACATAATCCACGAAAACCAGCCCAGTTGATTTCCACGAGGCTTCGAATAGAACCGCAGCCTCGACGCTGCCGTTTTAGTTTGAACAAACTTCCTTTCGGCAGCCTTTGCTTACGGATGTGCATGGATGCATTTTATGCATTTGAATTCCATTCAAATTGAATATTCGAATCGAACAAAACCAAAAATCCGGATTTTCAAAAATCTGATTCGAAGCTGGATTATCCAGATCCACATTTTCAAAAACCCGATTCAAAGTGAATGGTGCAAATGTCGGGAACATTTGGGTCCAATTTTCGAATCTGTTCGCATCCCACTTTTTTTTGCATTTGCATTCCCTTTGCCTCCCATATTATAAGCGCAAACAGACCCAATATTTGGATGCGATATATGGAGACAAATTCAATCGAATCATTTGAAAATCCATATTCGATCCAGAATCCGAAAATCCAGATTTTTGAAAATCCAATTCGTATTTGGATATTTGGATTTTCGAATATCTCTGTACATCCTTAGCCTTTGCCTCTACCCTTTCCTGGTAGGTCCCAAACCTTCACCCATCACCATTTTGCTGTGCTTGTAGTATCACTGAACCAAGCCGTTGGGTGTGATGATTTGTGACCCCTCCGCCACCAGCATTGCCTTTTATACTTTTGATTGCTTTGCTATTAATTTAATTCCATGAGGTAACTACACACTGTCTGAAGGGTGAAAGCGGTGTGTAAGAGAACTAGACTCTAATGTTCTGTTTCCACTAGGTGGACCTCCAAGAATCACAGGTCCTACGTCTGGGAGATTCTACTGTGACTGTTTCATCGCTCCAATAACAGAGGGAACAAAAGGCAGACGCTTCAGGGCTTGATCTGGAAAGAACATGGATCTGCTCAGTTCTAAAGACAGAAAGGGGTAAATCCCAGCAAAAGGAATTTATTTGCAATTTGAGCCTGGTCAGCACCAACCTGGACGCTGAATTACACCCCCCATTTTCCATTCTCCCTCCTCTGTTATCTGTTCTGCTCATAAAGAAACAATGATCTCGTGGGCATCATCCCTGAAAGTGCCGCCAGCTTTGGACAACAGATAAAAAAATGCTAAGAAGGTGGACAGTTCCACGGCAGCAATGGAGGAAACTTCTGTCCTGCTGGTGGACTTCCAGTGTATATCTGATATACTCACACAAGTGAAGACATGCTTATTCATTTCTCTTTTGTACCCTTGCTGGGTATTTAACTGGTAAGTGACTTTTACACTGGACACAACTCATTAGGAGCCACTAAGGAAGACCGCAGAGGTCGAAACAAACATCCAGCTTCAAGTTTTGATACATATATCGGTCACTGATCTTTGCTTTATACAGAAATGAGTGTTGCGTTCCTCTTGAAGCTATCAAGCCAGCTGTTTCAGTTTTCTCTTTATCTGACACTTTTTTTTTCAGACACTTTAGCATTATTTTTGTACACGGATTATAAACTTGTTTGTTCGTGTAAATTCCATTTTTAGATTGAATGTAACTAACTTGGCAGAGATTTTTTATATATGTAAGTAAAGATATTGTCACACACTCTTTCCAGGTCCTGTTATATTATCTTCAGATTATTTTTTAGGTGCTATTTTTTTGATACAGGCATTTTTGTCATTATATTCATTGTGAGTCAACACCTTTGTCTGTGTTGGTTAGGGAACCGGGACTCTTATCTGGGAATAGCAGGTTCGATTCCGCCCTCCCCCACGAAGCCAGCTTGATGACCTTGGGCTAGTCACATCTTTCTTCTGAGCTCCCACAGCCCCTCCTACCTCACAGGGTGTTCTGCTGTGGCGAGAAGAACAGAGGTTCATCAGCCGCTTTGAGTCCCCTTGAACGGGTGAGAAAAGCGGGGTAGAAAAGCCAACTCTTCTTCTTCCTCCATGCAGCCAGCTGGGTGACCTTGGGCTAGTCAAAGCGCTCTTCTGGGCTCTCACAGCCCCACCTACCTCACAGGGTGTTCTGTTGTGGGGAGACGAACAGAAGCTTTGTCAGCCGCTTTGAGTCAGAAAAGCCAACTCTTCTTCTTCTTCTTTTGTCATAGAGAGCAGGGAAAGAAGTCGTTTGGGTGTCCTATCTTCTGTTGATGGTCTTCCCACAAGCTAGTGGGCTTCCTTGTTCAGCTGGCTGGCAACTGTGAGAAGCAACTACTGGACGAGACTGGTCACAGGTCTGATCCAGTGGCACATTTTCTAATGGGGAATATGGTGGCTTGGCCTTGGGCGTTTACTGAGGATGATGATGATGTGGTTTCACTGCCCCCATCTTCATCCATGCCCTTCTTGTAGAACGAAGAGAAAGGAGCAACAGATTTTAAAGAGAAAGGGGAGTGAGTGGGAACAAAAACAGTTAAATCATTTAATTGGAATCAGTACCAGAAATGAAAAGGGCTCCCAGGAAAGGCGCCAGACGTAGGCCAAAGCCAGCCAGAAGAGTAACACTTAAAATTCCAAGCGCCTATCGGCTTGAACTCTTTTTCTTATGCGGCGATGGCGTGAAGGGCTCAGAGGTGTTGAGCGCTGGGAGCTTCACGCCTTTCTGCTTCAGCATTTGGTAGAAATCCAGGCGGTCAGTTATTATTTTCTGAAAGACAGACCCACGGCGGAGATTCATGTCAGGCTGTGTTTCCACTCGGCAGTTTAATCCGGCTTTTTTTAATCTGCAGTGAGGACTGATTTTTAGCATTCACACCTGTTCCCTTATAATACGGAGTCTTATTTGTCCGTACTTGGTGTGGGAGAAACCCCGCTTTCTCTCCTCCCCTCCCTTCACAACCCCCCACCCCACCCTGCAGCCAGCAACTGGACACTGGTCTAAATGTCATACCATGACTCCATTGGGGTGGGAAATCCAAACCCCACCCTCTCAATAAACCTGCCCACATATCAGATCATGGAGTCCTTTGGCAGTAGATTTTGTTCACTGTTTCTCTCCCCCCTTCTTGTATCCACCATAGCACAACTTCATGTTAACAAGGCAGCAGAGTATTAAAGACCGTTCTCCCTTTTTGCTTTTAATGGTGGTTTTGGGCTGGATCGCGATAGCAGAGCAGCACAAACTCAATGGCTACTAGAACGAATGCCTAGGTGCATCTTTCAGGCTGAGGGGGGGGGGAGGAACTGGGGCGCTTCTAAGGCCATTTGCTGGGATTGGAGAGCAGGAGAAGGTTTGTCCTTGTCTCTGCTTGAGATGCCCGTGAGCATTTGGTGGGCCACTGTGTGCGACAGGATGCTGGACTAGATGGGCTGTGGCCTGATCCAGCAAGGCTTCTCTTATGTTCTTATGTAAAATGGCAGGGAGTGCAGCAAAAGGGGAGAAGGAGTGAAGAAGAGGCAGGAGGAGGGAAGAAGGTGAACGAGAGAAGGAGCGATTATAGAAGGAAAGTGGGAGCAGGCAGGCAGTTATTAAAATCGCTTTTTACATTGTCTGATCACTGCCAGAGAGCCTCTTTCTTTCTAACCATGCTTATTAAAATCCGACAGCTCTATGGTCACTACGTTGTCTGATCTCTTGTTACATTGTGCCTGAGCTACTGTGGGCCCTGTTCGTTCTTCCCCTCCTTCCCCTCCTCTTTTGGCCAGCCCAATCTCCCTTTTTGAGTAGTGATTTTGTGCTAGATTGCCTTAGTGTGTGATGGCAGTGAGCCCGGGAAAGAGGCAATGACAACAGGGGAAATCACGGCTTATCACTGGATCAGGGGAAACAGGGGAGAACACCCCTAAAAGTATGGTTCCCTCCCCCAAAGCCCTCTTTTCCAGGTCCCATTTTGCTAAAGAAAACCAGAATATCCCCAAATCCAGCAGTGAGACCTCTTTTAATCCGAATGCAGATACTCCACATTTCAGGACCTTTAATCCACAAAACGGCGGATTCTTTAAAAACTGTGGGAACGGCGAGGACTCAAAATGGTCTCAAAGTTCATTATATTGTTTGAGAACGCACCCTTAGAGAAGGAGGCTCTTTTGTCAGCCTCTACCCTTTCCTGCTTGATTCCATCCTTCCTGGAACTAACTTTACCTGCAAGGCTTCCAGAACCTCTTCATCGGTGATTTCCATTTGGGGTGATTTCGTACCCGGGGTGCTGTAAGTGGCCTGGATGATCTTACTCCGAAACCTTTCGAACTGCCGTCGGTTTGAGAGAACAAAACAGACAGTGCTTTAGTTAAAGGAGAAGGAGCAAGGCAAAAAACGGAATGACTATGCAATGGGACACTTTCCACTCAGTTGCTGCTTGGTCAAAAAGACCCATAGCGGGTCAAAACATTTCACTGCTTCTCCTGTCCAGGGATGGGCCCGAAAGTATTTTTGACGTTCGAATCCGAGTAGAATAGAACGTCATAAAATCCGATTCGATTTGGATATTTAAGATCCAATATCATAAAATCCAATTCTAATCCAGAACATTCGAATCCATACATTCGACTGTTAGATTCGTATTTAAAGATACAAATGTCGACAACGTTCGTATCTGTTATATGTATCTGCACGCATTCCGTAAAAATCCATATGCAACCCGTATTATCCCGTATGCATCCCGTATATTAAGCGCAAGATACGTATAATTTTAGTGCAGATTCGTATACATGGGGCTGCCCTTGAAGACGGTCCGGAAGTTGCAGCTAGTGCAAAATGCAGGTGCTAGAGTGCTGACTGGAAGAGCTAGCCGGATGCTCCACACGCCAGTTTTAAAAGGGTTGCATTGGCTGCCAGTTCACTACCGAGCCCAATTCAAGGTGTTAACTTTAACTTATAAGGCCCTAAATGACTTGGGCCCCAAATATCTAAAGGAACGCCCTCTTCCATATCAACCTGCCCGTGCCTTAAGATCTGGTGGGGAGGCCCCCCTGGCTGTCCCACCGCCCTCAGTAGTGAAACGGGTGGGCACCCAGGAGAGGGCCTTCTCAGTAGTGGCCCCCAGGTGTGTCAGGCTCCCTCTCTATATATGTTTAGGAAGGTGGTAAAGACATACCTCTTCACCCTGGCCTTCGGCTAAATATGGTTACACTTTCTCCCCGCTTTTAGGCAGTACTGTTTTTTAATATGTATTTGTTTTGTTTTAACATGTTGGTTTTTAAATGTTGTATATATTACTGTTTTAAGATATATTGTTATGTTTAATGCACTGAATTTTGTTATCCACCCTGAGACCTACAGGTGTAGGGCGGGATAGAAATAGAAATACAAATAAATTTAGGAGCACTGCATCCAACTTCTGAAGCTTGAGTGAAAAGGATTATGTCCGAGAAGATGGGACACAGATGCAGTTTAAGGGCAGGTATCGACCAACAATGACTTAAGAGCAGACACATGAGCTTGGTAAAGCATTCAGAGCCAGAGAAGTCTACCAGCAGCGACGAGAGCAGCACCTGTATCTCAATCAAGTGCCTTGAGGAACAGGGACCACGCTCCAAATCTGGCCTCAAAGGAACAACATCATTTTGATGGCGGAATCAACTGAGTGGATCTATGATTATACGCCACACTCCGCTCCCCGTTCAAGAAGCGGAGTAGTCCGGAATCAGCCACTAAGCTTACTCTAGCGCTGATGCTCTCGAGAGTGACCCTGGTCTGCTGGGCCACCCGTTGCAAGGCCTCCAGCTGGCTCTGCAGGTCGTTGTGTTTGCTCAGCTGCTTCCCAGCATGGTGCTGGTTTACCACCAGCTCGGCCTGCAGCCAGTTGACGTTGTTCTGCAGTTCGTCAATTTGCTGGCTCCTCGCGGTGAGTTTGGATTCCAGCTCAGAGACATCCTGGGTGAGGGACAGAGGGGGAAAGGCCCAGTCAGTCCACACACACTCCAGCAGGGTGAAGCGGACAGCCACAAAAGAGAGGAGCCGGCAGAGAGAAATTAAGACCCTGCTGGGACCAGGGAGGAATGACTCGCCTGTCGGAGCTTGTAGTTTTCCTTCTCAATGGCGCCCATCATCTCTCCATACTTCCTCTCCTCTCGCAGGTCGCAAAACTAAAAGGAAAGACAAGGAAACTTACCAACAAAACTACCAAAACAGTGCAGAAGATGAAGAGAACCAGGGTGATGAGGCCCAGCAGACACCTCAACAGCAACGACACAATCTCAATTACCGACACAACTTCAACTGTTGACGCAGACGCCCAGAAAACCCTAAACCACAAGATGGCAAAGAGTCTACCAGTTGAGAAAACGTCTGGCCCTGAGGCTGAGCAGGTTGGGGCGGAGTAGATGCCGGCTGACCATCTCTACCATCACCCGGGTTAGTCATCAATGAAGAGAAAATTCAAAGTAAAGAGAACAGGAAAATTCCAGCAATAAGAAATGAACAGAAGGAACTGAAGACTCTGCTCTCTCACCATTCCACCTGGGAACGGATGGAGACAGAGGCTCCTCACATTTGACAGGAAGACCAGGTCCCAGAAACAGAGTTTGGTCCAACAGCACTTCCTGTGCCAGACAATCAGGCAAACAATACGCAATGCTCACTCCAGGGATCTGCAAAGTCCCTGCCAGAGCATAACAATAAAACTGTGCTGGGGTTTCGCTCGGCAGCCCTGGCCTCTCCTCTGACCTAGAGGGCAGGTGAGAACTGAAGAAATTTCATGGGGACTCACCTGCTCACTCAAACACAGACCAGCTAGCCAACACAAGGAAGCCGCTCAGCCATCCTAATATGCCAGTGAAAGGCCAAGCGAACCAAAGATGGGAGACGAACAGCCACAACAACTTACCTTATTCGTCATTGCTTCGAGCTGGTCTCCCCGTTCCCTCAGCTCCTTCTGCAGCATGTCCCTCTCTGTGTGGGTCTTCCGGAGCTGGGAGGCCTCAAAAGACAGTTGTCTTTGTAAAGAAGAAATGGCACCTAGAGAGACAGGACAGAAAGTATTAACATAGCCTAAAAATGCTGGAGTGTGTTTGTGTGTACAGAACCACAGGCATAAACATTTCATAAAGTCTTACAATATTCCATTTAGCGTGCATTTCTATCCCATTCAGATGCTGTCAGAATTTTGGATTTTCTAAAATATGGATGTTCGAATAATCTGAATGAACAGTTTTGCATTTATTGTATCCGAATATGCCTGAAAATTCAGCATATTTGCACTTATAATGCGGGTTGAAAACGGGATGCATACAGATGTGCGCAAATTAGAAAAACGGAAGCAAATGTTATCGACATTCGTATTTTTGAATACGGATCGAACTTTCGAATGTGCAGACTCGGATAATGCAGATTCGAATCGGATTTTCGAAAATCCGGATTTTTAAAATTCGAAACGAATTGAGTTTTCAAATATTCTAATCGACTCGGATCCGAATGCAAAAAATACATCCGTGCACTGAACTGGGACCTGAGTACCTGTGGCAACGTCGTAATCGTTCTTCACTTTCTCCAGTTCTTCAAAGAGCTCGTAGTTTATGCTCTGAAGCTCCATAAACTTGCGAATAATCAGTTCCTCTTCCGTTTCTTCTGCCCCTTCAAGCTCCCCTTCGTAAAGCTCTCCGGTCAATGCCTCTTCTTCAGAAGCGGACTGCGTCTTCTCCTGCATCTCTGCATACTGCAAGGGGAAGGCGAGAAGGAAGGATCAGGGAACCAGGACCAGGATCCAAAGGGCAGCACCATCGGGCATCTTTTGAGGGTCCACAAAGCAAATGTGACAAGGTTTGCCACAGAAGGAAGGGGCACAGTAATTGTTGCAGGATCTCCAAGCCTAGAGCCAACTAGAAGGTGTGGCTTCCCCTTAAACCAGTGGTTCTCAACCTGTGGGTCGTGACCCCTTTGGGGATCGATCTACTTTTTCACAGGGGTCGTCTAAGACCATCGGAAAACACATAGGAACCAAGACACCGCTCCTCTATCCATCTCCAGGCGGGTCCGCCCAGGTGTAGATACACCTACATATAAGTATCTAGCATGATGACGTCATTGCGCCAACCCCATCACATACACCCCATACAAATACAGTAGAGAGCAGCTACTGTGTAGAAAGCAGCAGTATTGGAGGTAAAACGACACTTTTATATTCAGCTGCGGTTGATGTGAATACAAAGCTTTAATTACGTTCAATTTGTAACAATGAAATAACATCCTGCAGATGAGATATTTCCATTACGATTCATAACAGTAGCAAAATTAGAGTTATGAAGTAGCAACGAAAATAATTAAAGGGTTGTGGCATTAGGAAGGCATTGTAGATCAGTGGGCCTCCAAACAAAGCAAAACCAAAAGCTCAGCTGCTCCATGTTATTTGGGGGAGCAGCCTGGACCCCTCCACCACCCTCAGCAGCAAAAGAAGGGGACACCTGAGATAGGGCCTTTTCAGTGATGGCTCCCAAACTGTGGAATACCCTCCGCCCTGAGGGGCATCAGGCACCTTCACTTTACATGTTCAGGAGAGCAGAGAAGATGTAATTCTTCTCCCTGGGCTTTGCCTAAATAACGAAACGGCCTCTCCTCCAAACTTTCAGGCACTATTACGGTTTTAATATTTAATATTTGGCTTTTAATGATGTAACCTGCCCTGAGACCTTCATGCGTAGGGTAGGATTAAGAATCCAAATAAATAAGAAAGATGACCCCAGATCAAACTGAAAGCAATAAACTCAAAATAAGTTAAGGGTTTGGGGGGGGGGGGTGTTTTTAAATTACCACCCACAGACCTCTTTTTCCAGCTGGTCTAACTGTTCCTGGTCTTCCATTAGCGACTGGTTCAGCAGCTCCACCTTAGATTCCAGGTTTTTATCTGAATGGACCAGTTCTAATTTCAGGCGCTCAATTTCCTGCCGGAACTCTTCTGGCACATTTCGTTGCTCCCAGTAGACGGGCAGAGAGACCCCTCGCCGGCGCAAGCTATCATCAAACCCCTCGGTCAAAGCTTTATTTTCAGAACTTTGCTGAAAAGGAAGAAAAGGATTTGAGGTCATGGGGGGGGGGGGGGAAGTCGAGAACTACAGCATATTATGAATTTATTTGTCTTTATTCATGCACACCTCTATTCAAGACACTTCTATTCCGCCTCTCCGTTTCTAGAAACACAACGTGGTTTACAATATAACTTTTTAAAAAGTTAACTTCAAAAACAGAGTATTCAATCCCGTACTGAGAAAACCTGAAGTTATTCCTAAGCTTTCTGGGCCCTCTAACTTCTGCTCTATCAGCACAAACCCGCTGTGAAGGTTTTCCAGAGCGCCAGCAAAGTCCCTGGCCTGAGATCATCTTCTGGTGGCTGGGTCTGATCTTAGACCTATTCGCACTTGGTTGTATTCTGGGATATATCTCAGCATAGGGACCTGTGCTCTGGGTGCTACTGCAGAATCTGGCAGACCTCCCTTAGGGCCTGCTGTAGCCTACACTAGCATGTGGACAGCAGGCCCCTATTCCAGGATATATTCCAGAATAAAGCCAAGTGCGAATAGGCCCCTTGTGTCAGCTGCAACTTGACCCGTCAGTGTGTTCCCTGATAATCGACTGCCAACGGCACAGTCAGTCCAACTAAACCTCGTGTCTTTTATAAACCTGGCAAGTGTCTATAGAGTTCTTCTCTTAAGAAAGCTTTGGCCAACCTTCCTTGGAGTATCGTCTGGCATTAGGACGACACTCCCTCGCTGGAGCTTTTCCACCTGCTTCTGCATT